>OX104036.1:45859846-47161489 GCA_944470415.2 Schistosoma rodhaini
TGAAATACGACACAGAGAGCACCAACCTATTCACAGATGACGGAGAAATACTGAAACAGTTTGAGACGTTTACGTATTTGAGCAGGATCATTAGTAAACAAGAAGGATCTGATGCGATCGTGAGTACACATGTTGGTAAAGCAATGACAGAATTTATATATTTTGAGAACATGAGGTACTCAAAACAGCTACAAGCCATCATGAATGTCAGATATCTCAATACAAACGTCAAGACAATTCTATTGTACTGAGCTGACACTTGGAGAACTACTACAACAATCATAAAAAATTTGCATGTAATTATAAACAGTTGCTTTTGTGAGATACTCAGTGTCTGTTAATTGGATAGTATCAACAACACTATACTGTGGGAGAGAACAAATCAGCTGTGGGATGACGAGAAAATTGGGAAAAGACATTAGAGTCGAATAGGGCAAACATTGTGGAAATCACTTGACTGAGTCACAGGTCAAGCCCTAACTCGTAGTCATGAATGTCAAAGGAAAACAGACAAATCAAAGAACACGTAGTGTGAATATTTGTGGTAAGATATGATAAGAATGAATAACAGTTGGGAATGAGTGGAAAGGAGATCCCCGGACAGAGTTTGTTGGCGAATCGTGGTGGGCAACCTATGATCTTCCACGTGGAGGGGTTAACAGGCATAAGTAAGTATTGCTTCTGACGCTCAGGTTAGCAAATAGTCATAATTGGAAGTGAAATATGTAGAAAGCCTTTTGACATACTGTGAACACCAATCTTGTCATCATATCATTTACTTACGCATATTACACCTCGTGAAGGGGCATAGGATGCCCACTAGCATTCTCCATCCAACTCTGTCCTCGATAATCTTCTCCAATTGGTTCCAGTTGCTACTCACCCTTTTCATGTCTGCTTTCGATCCTCGACGTCATGTGTTCTTTGGCCTCCTACTTCTGTGTTTCCCTTCAGGATTCCAAGTAAGCTCTTGCCTCGTGATGCAGTTTGATGATTTCCTCAATGTTTGTCCTACCCACATCCATAGATTTTTTCCTAATTTCCTCCTCGGATGGAAGTCGGTTTTTTCTCTTCCACAGTAGATTGTTGCTGATGATATCCGGTCAACGGACATTGAGCATCCTGTGTAGACAACCTTTTATAAATACTTGCAGGTTTTTGATGATCTTTGTCGAAGTTCTCGAAGTTTCATCGGCATACAGTAGAACTGCTGACGTTCGTATTGAAGATCGTGATTTTGATGTTGACATGCATACAATTGTTTTGAGTTCCGTATGTTTTTCTACCGCAGGAATACCGCTCTTGCTTTCCTAATTTTTAACTTAGCGTCTGCATCTGATCCTCCATGTTCATCGATTTTGCTGTCTGAGTAGTTATAGTAATGATTCCACCTCTTCCAGAGTTTCTCCATCAAGTGTAATCGGGTTGATGATTTCTATGTTGCTTTTGACGATGCTGTTTTTCCTCTTGTGTATGTTGAGGTCTACTGATACCAAGGCTCCTGTCGCACTGGCTGTCTTCATCTGTATTTGTTGTTGTATATGAAGAGCTGAGTCATCTGCGAAGTCCAAATCGTCTTGTTGATTTCGAGCTATCCATTGTATTTATATTATTGATTATTAATATATAAATAAAAGGTTTAAAGTACTAATTACCACTTATTTCATGTCACGTTCTCTAAACTTTCACATATATACGCTAAGTTTATTAGATTTAATTTTACAAATTCATCATCAAATACGTACAATCACTAATAAACACCTTTATCTTCAGTAATGATCAATAATATATTTTCATAGTTGAAATCATGAGTCAATTGAAGCTAGACCACCATGGAAAACTTGTAAGCACTGGACGGCCGTTTCGTTCTATTATGGGACTCCTCAGCAGTGCGCATCCACGGTATACTTGTCAATAACAATAAACTACTAAGTTTAGTAACAACATCATAGAGGAAAATAATATTCTAGTGAAAAACACCCTAAATATAGTTGCTAAGACCTTAAATATATATCAAAAAAATAAAATAGATATGTCCACAAAGAGGGTGGTGAAAGAAAAATAAGTCAGTTAAGTGTAAATGTTAAATAGAAATAAGTTAATATTTCACTTCTGATTGACTTACACGGTTCTTATGTCTTCACTGATTAGATATTATTTTAGTTTATTTTGCTACACAATGCCTTATGAAAGTTACTAAATTTCTTTTCTAAGGTGTATGACATTCTGAATTAATATTTAACAGTCTAATAAGCGAATTTTCAGTATCTTTTAACAGGAATAACATTTCTTTCACATATTTTTGTTACCATGCTAAGTACATTATTGTTTTTAAAAACAACTATTGATTTTTTTAAATGAAAAAAAAACAGATTGAAAATAAATTCTCAGAAAATAAGTCATCTTGCTGAATTGGTCTTTCCTGTTTTGATATTTCAATGTTTCTGTCCCATGTATTTAATCTGACAATTATACAGCCTAGATTTATGTTAAAGTATGAATAAGAGTGATAAGATTCATATTGCAGTCAAGTTTAAACAACATGCATTCTATGTTATCAATAGGTTAAACAAATTGATATCGTGATAGAAAGTCAGATGTTTCATGAAGTAGTAATAAAATTTAAATAGTTTATCATTTTCACAAGATATGTATAAAAAAGATAATGATATTGATCATGTGAAAATGACGAAGTTCATAAATTAGAAGGGGTTTTGTGGAGATTTTAGTATTTTCATAGTTGAAAGCGTGAGTCAATTGAAGCTAGACCACCAAAGAAAACAAGGAAGCACTGGACGGCCGTTTCGTCCTATTACGGGACTCCTCAGCAGTGCGCATCCACGATCCCGCACTCGCGAGATTTGAACCCAGGACCTATTTGAATCTGTTAAATGATATGTTTAACTCTGAAGTGTGATGGACTCTTGAATCTCTCACGATCAATTTCCTTGAGAAATACTAATGAACTTTCCCCGTTTTTTCCAAATATCTTTTAACACAAATAGAAGAAATAATATAATTGCAGATGGAAAAATCCATAGTGAACCTTACGTGTATATTAAAATGAATATTTCGACAATGTAATAAGAAAACGAAGACTATCAGAACTATGTGATATATTAGCGCTATTCATTTCGAACAATCTGATCACATTTATATATAAAAATAAAAGGTCAACTAAACTGGAAATGGGGGGGAGTAAGAACAGACAAGGATAATGACAATAAAGTAGTGTGAAAACAATTTGAAACCTAATCACTCTGGATAATAAGCTAATATTACCAGGGTAGGTTTAAAGAGAGAATAAACTTTTTGAAAATGCAAAGGGGGTTTGAATTTTCGTATAGCTAAGGCTTCAATAAACCTTAGTTTATGCCCTTTTACACTTTTATACAACACCACAGAAGCCGATTTTACATCAATCTTATGGCCTGTTTCGACTATATGTTTGGCAATAGAGGATGATGGATGTTTATCCTCTACTCTTATTGGGTCATTTGACTCTGTTTGTTTTGCAACCATTTTGGTACATTATTATTATTATTAATAATGGCTTTATTCAATATTATAATCTGGTACAATATAGAATTCTCAGCACGAGTTATTTCAACAAGTTTTTTCCCAAAAAATAAAACCAAAAAAAACAACAAAAAACAGAAATAAAATATAAAAAAAGGTTCAAGAAAATCTGACTTTATACAAATTATCGAATATGAGACATGCTTAAGAAGACAGGTTATTTACTAGGTCAACTCTAACAGCCTGTTCGTCACAAAGTAAATTTGCTAGGTAAGGTATTACAAAACTTTTATAGACTTGCTTGCGTGTATGGATTTTAATGTATTTACTTCTCGTTCTACCAGAAGATATACAAGGAGAAAGATATGAATGAAGCGGATGGCTAGTACCTGATAAGATAACACCTGCCAAGAGTTTGCAAGACTTAAGATGTCTATCCACAAGCATATTAATAATGACTTCAAAAGATTCACCACATACCTTGCAAACTACCTTCAGCACTCTACGCAAAACAGCAAAATCTTTTCTCAAAAGCCCAGGAAATAATAATGGAGAACAATATAGAATAATAGGTAATATGCAGGAATTTACAAATTTTAAGAGTAAATGGGGAGTAATCCCAAAAGCATGCAGCCTCTTTATGTAGTATGTCAAACGGTAAACTTTTTTCGATAACAGCAAAACATGAGAAGACCAAGAAAGATCAGAGGAAAAAGTAACACCAAGATAATTGACCTTCCACACTGTGTTTATTAAGGAGTCTCCAATGGCACAAGCATTATGGGATCCCAACATAGAGTATAGGTTCTGTCCATGTCTCAAGCTAAAATTAACAGCTTGACATTTAGATGAATTGAGTAAGAGACCATTACCAACAGACCACCTTTCAATACGAGATAAAAACTCATTCATTTCTATAGGATGTAAGGAGGTAGAAATTGGCATACATACGATGAGGTCGTCCGCATATTTTACAAAAGTGTTTTCTGTGGAAGATGGCAGATCATGCAAAAAGAAAGAGAAGAGCAGAGGTGAAAGAACAGCTCCTTGTGGCACACCTACAGTAGACAGTTGAGATGTTGAACACTTTCCTTCAAATACAGTGTACTGTTCTCTTCCAGAAAGGTAGGAACATAGCCCAATTGGTTATCCAGCTGTCAGTATCGACGCTGATCAGCTTGTTAAGTAAGAGGTGTCTTGGAATAGAATCAAAAGCAGAAGTAAAGTCCAAGAAAGCGCATCTAACATACTTCTTACCCTTTTCCAACCCGAACACTATATTGTGATGCAGAACAGCAACGGCATCTAATGTGCTTCTTTTGCATCTGTAAGCAAACTGATATGGATCACAGTGCTCTTTTATTACAGGTTGAAGTGGTTGTATCAGTAATTTTTCCATTATTTTGAGGAAAGGTGAGGTTATTGCTATGGGTCTAAGTTTCGCATTTTTATCACCAGAAGCCTTCTTAGGTATAGGGATTATCTTTATCTTTCTCCACATTATCGGTAAGACATTAGTTGAGAAGGATCTGTTGAAGATATTCGTTAATGGATAACATAAAACATCAGCACATTTTTTAAAAAGGAGGTTTGGGATACCATCAGGTCCTAAACATTGGGATGAATTAAGTGACTGGAGACATTTTCGGACATCATTTTCAGTGAAACTGGAAACACAATTATTCTTCAGACCCTTGGATATAGGGAGCATGATGTTAGATGACTGACGTATAAAGGACTTATTTAAGTCACAAGCATTCAGCTGGTTATCGCTTCTAGTCTTCCTGTTTCCTGTAATTTCTTTAAAGAGTTTCCACATACTTGGAGAGCTTTTGCAAGATAGGAGTTTTTGAGTAAACACAGAGATGAGACGTCTAATCTCTTGGTTTATTTGATCATTTAACTTACGAACTTCAATAGTGTTTTTCTCCTTGTACATCCTTTCTTTTACCCTCCGTAGTCGTTTTAGTTGTGGAGATGTAAGTCGATCAAAACTTAAAAAGAAGGTTTCGGTAGGACAGCAAATATCAAAACAGAACTTAAGATAAGAGGTGATAACATCCGTTGTGTTTTCTATTGAGTCATATGTGAATAATTCCCAGTTGGTCATACGAAACATGTTTTTTAGATTTTGTAAATTTTCTTCTTAGTAATTCCTACATATTACTTTTTTGGTATGGTGTATGTGTGTACTCTTTCCATGTTTACCATATACTTTAGGTAAGACACGAATTATACAGTGATCCGAACTAGACAATGGAGCACGTTTGCGAGTCACATAGGCACCCACATCATTAATGAAAACCAAGTCTAGATGAGAATTCAAACGAGTAGGAAAATCTACTACATTTAGGTGACCTAGTGATGTAAGGAAGCTACAGTCACATGAATTGAAATCACCACATACAATTGAAAGTGAATTACTGAAGGCAGTAACGGCGAATTCAGTAAATTTATCAGTGAAGACAGATAGCGCAGATGATGTGCAGTCTGGAGTCATGTAGATATTGGTAACATAAATATATTTGTATTTATTCAGGTGTTTTTGACGGCACCTTAAAGTTAGACAGCCGATAAAGTCATTTGAAAACTTGAAACAAGCAAAAGTAGATCGACACCAGTTAACGTTTACAAACGTAGCTACTCCACCGCCACACGACTTTTTATTGTTTGATCGATCCTGACGATAGATATTAAAATCACGTAGTGATACTAAGCAATCGTTCTGTAAGTCAGTTAACCAAGATTCTTGAATTGTGATGACACCACAATTACGATACATGTTTTGACTTAGCAGAAATTGGAGATAGTCCACCTTGTTAATTAGTGATCGGCAGTTAGAGTTAAGCAGCTCGGGAATCGACATTTGATTGATGTTTATTCTCTTTAAAGCATATTGCCAACCACCACGATGTCTCTTATTGTGCTTGTTTGTAATTTTTGCAGCGAAAGGACGTAAGCATTTTATAAACGCGCCTGTGTAGGTTATGCGATTAATAGACATAATGATAGGTTAAAACAAATTTTAAAAAAACACCCAGATAACTTGTTGAAATATTTAGATGGCAGAAACAGGTAGCCCAGGTATTCAAGCAGGCCGCCACATAACATGATCACCTACAATAAGTTTCAGATCACGATTGCACCCCCTATGTATGTGTGACCACACACACATTTAAATTCGCAAACGCAGTAGGGTGTGACACAATCGTTTTCATGTCGTCTAGGTTTTGAATGAAGCATGGACCTCGTTCTTTCTTTGATAATGACCTTCGCTGCACAATACGTTTTGTTGATGATTGATTTAAGCCTTTGTTTCAATAAAAGGTTATTTGAATCACCTCTAAATGGTAAGGTGATATAGTCAGGCTTTTTCTCCACCACGGTTACAGTAGGTCTCACTGTGCCATGAACATTCCATTTATTGATAAATTTAGGTGGATAACCATTCCCCATTAATGTCTTGTTTAACAACTTAACATCATCATCAATAGCGTCGTTTGTGCAAATACAATCAAGCCTGTTAAGTAATCACCTTACCAAGTATGTGTGATTGATTGTTCCATATGTCCAAGTCATTCTATTTTCATGAAGTTTTAACCATAAACTTTTTTTTCACTTTCAATTTCTTGACCCAAGGAGTTCATTAGTCGATATCAACTATTAAATCCTATCTTGTTTTCAATACTTCAGTATCACATAATTCTTCCGGACAAAATCTGATTAATTTTTAAGATTAGGTTCTCAGTTGCTTTCTTGTACATGAGGTCAGTCAAACTTGTGCAAAAACAGTCAATGACTATTTAGTTCAGTAGTGCATATTTATATATAGGAAATTCATCTGAGTGAACAATTAGGACAATTGTTTTTATGGACATTGTAACCACTTATTTTAGAAGTGGTATAATTAAAATATAAGTATAACTACTTGAGTCTAATTATTTGATGTAGTGTATAGAATAATTACCTAAGTTGCTTATTATTTATCAGCCTGAGTAAAGAAATGATCAATAATTCCTATTTATTTTGTAATGTTTCTTTTGCTGAAACGTGGAGAACTACTACGACCATCATCAGGAAGGTACAAGTATTTATAAACAATTGTCTACGCAAAATACTCAACATCCACTGGCCGGATACTATCAGCAACAGCGTTTTATGGGAGAGGACAAACCAGCTTCGAGCTGAAGAGGAAATTAGGAAAAGACGTTGGAAGTGGATCGGACATACATTAAGGAAATCACCAATGTGCATCACGACTCAATCCCTAACTTGGAATCCGGAAGGGAAGCGGAAGAGAGGAAGGCCAAAGAACACACTACGCCGGGAAATAGAAGCCGATATGAAAAGGATGAATTTTGACTGAAAAAAACTGGAAAGGAAGGCTCATTACAGAGTTGGATGGAGAATGCTGGTGAGCGGCCTATGCTCCTCGACGAGGGGTAACAGGCGTAAGTAAGTAAGCAAGTGAAAGCATGAGTCAATTAAAGCTAGACCGCCATGGAAAAACTGAGCTGTTTGTCGATGAGTGTGAGGCTTTTCAAAAAATACGATGACATAATCGACTAGATGATGTATTCTCATCTTAATAAAATTTCAATGTTCACAAGAAAATTGGCATATTCTTTAAATACATTTAGATTGTACCTACGGAAATCTCACTCAGTCTAAGCTAAAAATCTGTGTTTACATTTCTCATTTTAAAAGATTTTAGAAATTTTATTGATTATACAAACAAACCTTTAACATTCTCATAAATAACAATTTCAAATCTTGTAAGCAAAGATGAATGTTGGCTAGCAGTGGAATCCAGGACACGTGTTTTGTCCTATTTTGGACTCGTCAGTCGGATATACCTTCATTTTGCAGTTGACGTTCACTCCATAACTCCAACTCAGTACCGCTCACTTCAAACGCCACTCAGCTACTAAGTCTTGATAGCCACAATACTAAGTGCATTTAAATTTAAACCCATTTCACAAGCGAGTGGCTATCAGAACTCAGTAGCTGAGTGGATAACACGATGGCGTTTGAAGCGAAAGGTACTGTGTTCGAGTCCCAGAGTGAACATCGACTCTGAGATGAGGGTTCATCCGTCTGACGAGTCCCAAATAGGACGAAATGCGCGTCCTGGATTCCACTGCTAGCCATTGTCCATCTTAGCTTACAATGCTTGTGAAATAAGGCAATATCGAGGCTATACGTACAGTATGCACATATGTCATTTAAAGACTGACCAGTTGCAGTCCTAAATATCAAAGGGAAGATTCAAACAAACAATACTAAGTGAATTTAAATTTCAAATCTGTTTCAATGGAAGGACTTTTATTGTATGTTAAAGTTGTCATTTTTTTTAAAAAGAGGACCAATCATATCAACGAAACCATGTCCAAATGTCATTAGTTTGGTATTTTATACTTATGACAATATGGTTTAATATTAAGTCTTAAAATGGTGTAAAAGTAAAATGGTGTGAAAGTACAAAATTCATTTAGAAACATTGAAATAATTTAAATTACTTACCTAAAACAATAGCTAATGTTTTAGTAGCTTTTTTTTCTCGTTTAGCAGCTAGACTTTCTTTTAAATTTATATTACTTCCAGAATTGTTTGTTAAAAAATAATTCATGTTCATTATACTATTAGATGAGTTTACTTCCGGATTCAATTGTTCATTTTTAACTTCCCTAGATATAAGGCTTTTACGTTTTTTAAAAATTGTTTTTTTCACTAACTGTTCATTAGTTTGTTCATTGTGTGATTTAGATGTATCATATGGGATAAGTGATTTCATACGTCCAATTTGTCGTTTAGATGATAATGATGATTTAAATCTATAGGTAGTCGATTTTTTCACATCAATATTTGTATTCAATGCATATACTTGTTTACTAGATAAACCTGCAAATACATTAGTTGTGAGCATGGATAAACTACTACGTTTTGCTCGTTTAATGCGGTTTTTTAAATGTTTACGAAAATCATCCATATTTCTGAAATCTGGCTGTGAGCTTGGTATATTATTATTATTGTTATTATTATTATTATTATTAGTAGTAGTAGTAGTAGTGGTAGTTGTTGTTGTTATATTAACGTTGTTGCTTGTGACCTTTGTATATGTTTGTGTTAAAGTTGGTAGTGGAATTTCAGATTCAAAATAATTCTTTAAACACTCAGCATCGGTTAATATAAGCGTTGGTTGAAGTTTGTTGGTTTCATTAGGTTCCACTGAATTCGATATAGTTTCTGAATAAATATTAGGAGAACAGTTACTAGATAAATTAGATGTACCATTAATGTCTGTCAGATATTGATCATTTATATCATTTGCTTTATATGAATGATGATTCTCTGTACAATAAGACACATTTGTTATATGACTTGAATCAATATAGGTTCCAATACCACTTGATTGACAGTTACATACCTGTGGATTAAATGCAGTTAAATACGTTATATTTTCCAAACTACTAAATATATTCACCTCTTTATCTTTGATCGGTATAACAGACGTCTGGTTCACTGTTTCCCAACGTTTTGCATAGTTTTGTACTTGATTACGTATGCTTATCAATTTGGATCGTTTAGTTCTTAATTTAATTGCTTTAAATACTTGGTAATATAAAACAATCATAATTGTACATGGTACATAAAATGATCCAATAGAGGAAGCAATTATATATTCTGGTATATACATAACACACATTTCTAAATTTCGATATGGAGCATTATTCAATCCACAAGCAATTGGTAATGCAATTACAAATGATAATATCCACGTGACTGTTATGGTAATTCCAACGCGAACATTTTTACTATGTTGAGCATATGTAATTGGTCTAGTCACGGCTACGTATCTACAGGAAATTAAATACAAAAACTGTATAAATTAAAAATGTATATATTATTTTCACCAGTGCTGTTGTATTTCCATACTAAGATGTTTAAGCTATAAGGGTAATAAAAGTGAGGAAGATAAATAGAGCCATTGTATAGATTTATTGATAGGATGGACGAAATTCTAACAGAGAAGTGGTGAATTCCATTTACCATGGTCTATATAATTAATATTAAGATGAATTATAGATCATATAATACGTAAATGTTGCGCAGTCGCGCCGAAATGTTCGCATAGAGACATATTTTCTAAATTTTAAACTCTTGGTCAAAAGGACGGTCCCATAAATGCCTGTTCGCCATGTCAAATTGATATAGTACAAGCCCTTTACATTTGATTACATTATTTAAACAACATATTCATGATATATATCTAATAGCACTTTCAATTCTAAACTTTCGAAAATACTTAATATTTAAATTGAGCAATATTGTCTACATATAGTTTTTCATCAGAATTTACTCTGATATGCAGGATAAATTACCTGGCTTTGCCTATTCAATATGTATTTAGGAATTCAGCTGCTGAAGTAGAGAAAGTTATATCAAGACTACTACCAGACAATTTAGACAGAGTTGCATCCTTTCGTGGTTTAAAAGTGAATCATACAATGTTAATCAGAATATATGTTTGGTACCAATTGACCTGTGACAACCATTCAATAATACAAGTACAAGAACAATCAAACCAAATTACCAATGACCCTAACGTCTTCCCATTGGGTTTCTAACTCTGTCTTATGTAGTTACAACTATAAGGTTTTAAGACAACAACAACACTAGTCTTTAAATTCAAAAGATATTCGCAATATTTCTGTTTTTTCATTGATCAACGAAAATTTATTTGTACTATCTTGCTAAGTTTTTCTGACCAAGTTTATCTTTACCTCTTTCATATCAATTCTTTACTATTTACTTATTCACAATGATTAGTTACAATGTTGATTATACTTTGATAATTTATTTTCACATTATTTTATTCCTATGTATCAAAATATTTTCTTTTCATACTATCGTTATGTTTATTATTCTTATACTGACTACCATACCTATCATCATGTTATCATTGTGTATTTTCTTTTACTTATTATAGTTAGTCATTTGACGTATTTTAGTGTTAACACTGACTTATAAATTACCTTGATTAACTTGATATCGACCAGCCCCACTGAACCCACCCAACATCGAAGCAGCACTCACAGACCTCCCAATCGATATGGGCCCACCAACAATTGAACAGATCAGCATGGCCATTAGACAAATCAAGAGTGGCAAAGCAGCGGGACCAGACAACATCCCGGCAGAGGCACTGAAAGCAAGTGTAACAGCAACTGCCAAGATACTCCACATCCTCTTCGGTAAGATTTGGGACGAAGAACATGTACCAACAGACTGGAAAGAAGGACTTCTCATCAAGATACCAAAGAAAGGCGATCTCAGCAAGTGCGACAGCTACAGGGGCATCACTCTTCTCTCAATACCAGGGAAAGTCTTCAACCGAGTATTGTTAAACAGGATGAAGGATTCCGTGGACGCCCAACTTTGAGATCAACAAGCTGGATTTCGTAAGGATAGATCGTGCACAGATCAAATCGCAACTCTGCGGATCATTGTGGAACAATCAATCGAATGCAATTCATCACTCTACATCAACTTCATCGACTACGAGAAGGCATTTGATAGCGTGGACAGGACGACACTATGGAGGCTTCTTCGACACTACGGCGTGCCTGAGAAGATAGTCAACATCATACGGAACTCCTATGATGGACTAAACTGACAAATCGTCCACGGAGGACAACTCACCGACTCGTTCGAGGTAAAGACCGGTGTTAGGCAAGGTTGATTACTCTCACCCATTCTCTTTCTCCTGGTGATCGACTGGATCATGAAGACGTCAGTGGACAGTGGACAAGCAGGATGCAAATTGACGATTTAGACTTCGCGGATGATCTGGCTCTTCTATCACAAACGCAACAACAAATGCAGGAGAAAACGACCAGTGTAGCAGCAGCCTCAGCAGCAGTAGGTCTCAATATAAACAAAGGGAAAAGCAAGACTCTCCGATACAATACAATATGCACCAATCAAATTACACTTGACGGAGAAGCTTTGGAGGATGTGGAAATCTTTACATATCTGGGCAGCATCATTGATGAACACGGTGGATCAGATGCAGATGTGAGGGCAAGGATCGGCAAAGCAAGAGCAGCATACCTACAGCTGAAAAACATCTGGAGCTCAAAACAATTGTCAACCAACACCAAGGTTAGAATTTTCAATACAAATGTCAAGACAGTTCTACTGTATGGGGCAGAGTTGTGGAGAACTACGAAAGCCATTATCCAGAAGATACAAGTGTTCATCAACAGCTTTCCACGCAAAATACTTCGGATCCGATGGCCAGACACTGTCAGCAATAAGTTACTGTGGGAGACAACAAACCAGATTCCAGCGGAGGAAGAAATCAGGAGAAAGCGCTGGAAGTGGATTGGGCACACCTTGAGGAAATCACCTGATTGCGTCACAAGACAAGCCCTCACATGGAATCCTGAAGGTCAAAGGAGAAGAGGAAGACCAAAGAACACATTACGCCGAGAAATAGAGACAGACATGAGAAGAATGAACAAGAACTGGAAAGAACTAGAAAAGAAGGCCCAGGACAGAGTGGGTTGGAGAATGCTGGTCGGCGTCCTATGCTCCATTGGGAGTAACAGGCGAAAGTAAGTAAGTAACTTGATATTCTTCATGTATGGGAATACAAATATGACTGTTTATTAAGATAATGTTCAATTTAAAAACAGTATTTTGTACTGAAATCTATTGATACAGTTTTATTAACAAGATTAACTATGGTTTTATGTCATGAATTAACTAAACCTTG
Source organism: Schistosoma rodhaini (assembly GCA_944470415.2). Classification (NCBI taxonomy): domain Eukaryota; kingdom Metazoa; phylum Platyhelminthes; class Trematoda; order Strigeidida; family Schistosomatidae; genus Schistosoma; species Schistosoma rodhaini. Next base: position 45,873,147 of record OX104036.1, read on the forward strand.
GGCAACAATTAAAAAAAAACAGAAATCACTAGACATTTATGTTATCGTGGCTTGAAACTCTTCAGAAATGTACACTGACGATACTATCAGGGATCAAACCCTCACTGTCAGTAATTCCTTGAATGACAAAACCTTGCTCTAAGATAAATTAACATCAACTTATGTAATAGATTACATTTGTATTGTCACTTATGGAAGTCACTTTTAATCACTTTGAGAAGAGAATGTCATAGAAAAAACTAACAGTATAAAATAAAACCTTAGTTTTCTTATAAAATATGGGAACGCATATCATGCGTACTTTGGTATTGATTAAACACGATAGTACAATTGTAATGAGCAAAAACACAAGTAGGGACAATCGAATATATTTTAACATGAAATTACAGAATGTCTTAGTAAAATCTGAGAATCATACAATAAATACTCCGTTTGAAAAATGTTAATCGATTGTCTCAAACTTCAGTGTCCCTTTTACAAATATCAGTCAATGTTCCTATATTTTCAAACCGATTGCTTTCTATTCCCCTCCTTTTATTTTTGACCTCCGGCTGTCAGACATTATAATCCTGACTATCGTTATATACTACTTTTGTCAATATAAGTAGCACATACCAAACAATTAACATATTTAATTTAAAAATATTTTTGTTTAGGGGATTATAAAAAATATGTTTTATAATAGACACAAAACTCAGATGAAGCGAGAAACAAAATGTACGAAAATATTCAGATGATTTAACGGATGCTTATCACAAATGTCTTCAATAATACCTGTTGTAAATTAAATAAAATCAGTCAGTGTATTCAAATTTGTGAGGTATCTAAAATGTGCTGAACTCTATAAATCTACATGTACATTCTGAAACAGATACATTACAATTATATGTGATAAGTAAGATAAGAAATGCATATATATATTCGTTTACATGATAAAATAGTCAATGTTGATAAGCGAATAATTAACAAGATCAAAGGAAGATACATAAGAGTGAATAAATTGGCTTTTTCGGAAGCTATATGGGCTTTACATATAGCGATTGATACCATAATTTACTGGTCATTTATATAATAACTCCCATCCATTACAATTTTAATAAATGACCACTTTGATATATCATATAGTTTCCAAATACAAAAAAGTAATATCAAACATACTAAATCCAATGTATTATGATATTATTATAAATCTATACATAACTAGAATCAGAAGGGGCTTTGTGGAGATTTCAGTACTTTCACAGTTGAAATAATTAGTCGATTGAAGCTAGGCCACCATGGAAAACCTGGAAGCACTGGACAGCCGTTTCGTCCTATTAAGTGACTCCTCAATAGTAAGCATCCACGATCCCGCCCCGCGAGATTCGAACTCAGGACCTACCAGTATCGTGCATGAGCACTTAACCGATAGACGATTGAGCCCTCGTCCAACGGTATCAATGTCTAATTCAACCAATCCACGAAGTTTGAGCAACCATTCACCAATTATCTTCAGTCAGTTGTTATCTAACAGTAGACGTGGTCAAACTAAAATTTGATATTACCTGTAATAAAAACGTTCTCCGCTAATCATAATACATAGTACATTGAACGATAGATAATTTTAAATACACCATCTTTTATATTACCCTTACTATCACAAATAAAAACGATTGCATTAAAATATATTAAAAAAGGTTGATGTACACAAATGGTGGATAATAATTATTATTTTATCCACTTGGTGATTAACTATTGATAAGTACAACTAACAAAAATCGATTAAAACTGTTCTAATTTCAAAATGGATTAAAATATAGAGTCACTTAAAACGTGACAAGAGAAGCATGCAATTAGAATGCATGTATTTGTCAACAATTTTATAAGTGACTTTTTAAATTTAATTGTAAATTTTGTGATACAGCAGAACTACCAAATATGTGATGAGATCTTAGTTGGCTTAGATCTTAATGTGGAGTTAAAATTGTTGCTCTATTGAATATATTGATATAAGCTTAGTGATTTGAATGTTTTTCTCTGATTTATATCAGAAACATGTCAACATCATAAGCTTGTAATATGTCACATTATTTAACGATTCTCGATTAATGAGAGTTTAAAAAGAAATACATTTAATATTCAAATAATGAAAGGACAATCATAAATTCATAACATCGATTCATTTATTTCATGAATTCTCTTCAGCTGTTTACATCGCCTGGAAGCCATTGCATTAATATTCAACTATTAAATTATTATGATCTCCACAAACCCCTTTTCGATACCATTAGTCGTTAAATTATGCAATTAGGATATATAATTTATGTAATGAAAGTCTTGAATAAAATAGAGTATGACAGGTATATATAGAGTAATAAGTAACAATAATTGTTCAGAAGATTTTTTTAATTTATGAATTGAGAATATAAATATTCTAGAGAAGAAAACTAAGAAGAGAATAGAAACAGAATTATTCCAAATTGCAAAATTTTCTCGTATACTATTTTGAACCATACCCTACTCCACTAGTCCATATAAATTACTTTTAATAGCAATACCTAGAATTATTATAGATATGTGAAATTACATCATGACAGTCAGACGTAATTGTTGCTTTCTGTACCAATACTATGATCAGATTCTATTAGCATAAACCGACATACTACAGTTGAGTGACTGATAAGTGTAAAAGTATCAATGCTTTATTAATTATATTAGCAATCAAAAATACAAATTACTCGATTAAAAATGTTAAGTGATGCAGTGTACATTGTTTCTTTGTGGTGTCAATAGCCGGGAAAAGACTCATTTTAAATCCACAGCGTATTACATTACTGTATTACTGTAGAAGTATAACAGTATTCATCTTTAACAGAATGTTCCCCTTATGTACGTATTTATGTACATTAGAATTTTATTTATTTTATAAGCAACTTGCTAACATGTGATATTCATAACAAACAATTTCACAAATCATTATGGATTTCTGTGGCTGAATCTAATAAACTTGAGTAGAATTTTAAAATTCTGAAAATAATACTTAAAATTGAGAAGGGGTTTTGTAGAGATTTCAATATTTTCATAGTTGAAATCATGAGTTAATTGAAGTTAGACTATTAAGGAAAACTAGGAAGCATAGGACGGTCGTTTCCTCCTATTGTGGGACTCCTCAGCAGTGCGCATCCACGATCTCGCCTCGCTTCAATTGACTAATTATTTCAACTTAAAATTCACCTGAAAGTTTATTTACAGTAAAAAAAACATTTTAGTGGTAAATCATGAGAATGTACTCAATCTCATGATAATGATATATTTATTATCTAATTAACATCATTATAGATTCTTAACTTTTATTGATTATCTTAGACATGTATAATCCCTTGTAACCTACTTATACGATATGCAGCCTATATTTGGTATCTAAATATTATCTCATATAAATAATCCTAATGGTAACACATTATGAGATAGAAGTACAGTTTAACACAAATACTCTACTATTAATTTATCATCTAATTTTCATGTATCATAAATGATATTTCTTACCTGTCCATACTAATAGCTGCTAAATTAAGGATAGATGCTGTACACAAAAGTACATCAAACATAATAAATATATCACATAATACAGTACCAAGACGCCATTTTCCATTATTAGCCTAGACAAAACAAAATATAAAAATAAATTATTAGACATTGACAAAATCAAAATGTTTTTCTCTATTTTAGAGAATGAAGACAAGTGATTATGAGTGTTAGACAAATTTATTTATAATCAAATGATTTGGTTTACAATGAGATATTGTGGTGTGGTCTACTTATATCCATATAAGTAGTATATGGTGTAGGTCAGACATAGAATGTATTTTGGCAGAAGACCAATGAGGAAAGAACTGAAATGAAGCGCAATCGTCTGGAAAATGCATGAGCAACGGAATGAAAGAAGAAACAGTGAAGATTGAAACAATTGGTTGTTAATTTGCAAATTGACTGTACATTGTATGGTTTTCAGAATTTACTGAGATAGTCTGTAATCTTTGCTTAAATACATTCGATTGTCCCAACTAGTGTTTTGTTCACTTCAATATCACTGGTAAATAATGTTTTCTAAGCCTGTTTTCATAAGTAAATTACCAATCAGTTTATTTTGTTCCATTTTATGTTACCTTAGAAAACATTTAATATTGTGCTAAGATCATTCATATAGGAATTATGTATAGTGAACAAGCTTATGCCACATACATTTTTATTAAATTTACGGTAATCACTCAACTTTTACCTTTAAATAATGGTTAACATAGTATGAATTTGTAGGTTTCATTACCAAGGTTCGACTTGATAAATTCAAATACAGTAAGCATTGGGTAGATAATTATTTATAAAAGTAATACATTTGCAATGTCTCAATGAGTAGAAAAACTCGGTTTTCAAATTTTACAACGTTTCGCTACTCAGTGTAAGCCGCTTCTTCAGAGAATTCTTTGAAGAATTGGCTAACATTGAGTCCAATTCTGACCTAGAAGCTTCTGTTTTGAACCCCTTTCTGACTTTTTGGGATGAATAGATGCATTGTATCTCTATCTGTCACACTAGGGTGTGACACAAAGCCGCATAAATCAACATTTTTCTGGTGAGTGAGTTACACATTGGAGCTATAAAGGTACTAATACTTTTTTTCTTCAAAATTATTTACATTTATCGATATACAAAATATCTACTTGAACACCAACTTACCTCAACCCAACTGGCCACTGGCATAACAACTATCGCCAAACTAATATCTGCAATAGCTAAACTGACAATGAAATAATTCGTAGCTGTATGTAAACTTTGATCTCGAAATACACTTAGAACAACTAGAACATTACCAAACACTGTGAATAGTGGAAATATTAAAAGTATCATTGCCCAATATTGAAATGGTTCGTCACGAATTTGGTAAAGTGGTAATTGTGAGATAATATTTGTAGAGTTTGCAATATCCAAACCTGAAGCTATTTCCAATTGTCGTAGCTGACTCTGGGTAACTGCGTAAGATGATCCTTTCACATAGAAATCTGGTGGACCATTAGGCCAGTCGATATCTGTAATATGCTGGATAGCTAATTTCTCTGTTTCTGAAAACATGAAATTTCCTGAGATAGCTGTATATATGCTCTTTGTAATTAATCAATCTGATTGCAAGTTATTCTCCAGTATGAAAGCATGGTCAGTCCTTCATATGATATCTGAAAATTTAAAGAAAACATTTGACTAGTACCTCAAAATTTCTAAACTTTTATAGATATCATGTTGGTAACATATGTTGTTCATTAAAGGTAACGTATTCAGTAAATACAGTATGTCAAAATAGGATGTTATCTAGGATAAGTTCGATTCAGTCGCTTAAGTAATCTTAAGTGAATTATTAAATAAAATGTCAAATAATTTTGTTTCAAAGAAATTGTGATACTCAGTCTTTAATAAAAGTTGCTTGACCAGAGAGAACCACATCAACATCACATAAAGCCATGAAGAAAGAAAAACCATAATGTAAATTATAAAAACATAGTGAGTTGTATTAAACCAAAAAATAAGATTATTTAAATGCTACTGATGTAGTCTGACAATTTGTCTCAGAGGAACTAATTATTTTTTACGTGTTGTTGTCGCTAAGATAGACGGTTTTTTCATGAAGCTTTCATTGGTTTTCTTGGTAACATTGATAGCGCATATATCATGAGAAGTGTAACATGAAAATTTCTCTACAGGTTATAGATAGCTTGTTGTATTTAGCCAAGATTTATTCAGTTTTTTCCGAAAAATCGTTTCAATTTCGATACATTCATTGACTTAAACTCTTTTTTTTTCTTGAAAAATGAGCGGATGATGTTGTATAAAATGATTATGCAGGTTAAATGGCTCAACCATGCAGATTAGACAGCAGAACATCTAAAAATTCCTCCACTTTAGTCACAGGTATTCCTCATTCTAAATCACGTTTTATTCTATTTTTGTATTACCTTGTCTGTAAAATATCTGGTTTTACTTTTAAACCGTTATTTCTATAATTGGTTTGTTAAATGAATCACCATATCCAACGTTACCATTGGTAAAACATTTATTCCTTTCAACAAGATCATCAGCAGATAAAATGAGATACTAAGAACAGTTATTGTAGTTGTTTGTTAACATTGGTTTTGTGACCCGAAGAACACTTTAAAATAAAACACGAAGAAAATTAGAGGAGATTTTAACTCATGGATTAGGGGTTAATTGCCATGAGATATAATGTAAGCTTTTAAATAAATCCACTAGCTAATTTATCATTAATTCTCATATTAGAATATAGTTTATTGACCAAATTAATAGCCATATAATCCTACTGCTCTCAACAGAAAGTTAGGCCTTACCATACATCTTACTTGTACTTTCTATCTTAGTCACCATGTCTGATATTATTTACAATTCACACTATTACATTACAAATTAAACTTTATCCTTTGTCATTATAAAGGTCACACATTTTTCATCATTAACAGTGAACACATACACACACATACAAATTTACATACATGTCACCCAAGAATCACCTTGACCGAAATGAAATGACTTGACATTGATTTATTCAGACCTGTGTTTTGATTGATCGCACCTAATATTCGTATTGTTACGTTGTACTATGTAAACTTGGATTAATGTGAATTTATAGACGGGGTTTTGTGGAGATTTAGTATTTACTATAGTTGAAAGCGTGAGTCAATTGAAGCTAGACCACCATGGAAAACCTGGAAACACTGGACGGCCGTTTCGTCCAACCATGGGACTCCTCAGCAGTGCGCATCCACGAACCCACTCTCGCGAGCGAGATTCGAACCCAGGACCTACCAGTCTCGAGCCGAAGCCCTTAACCGATAGACCACTGAGCTGGCATCCAACGGTGTTAATGTCTAACTTCAACTGATCCACGAAGTTGAGCAACCATTCACCAATTGTCTTCAGTGAGTTCTTATCTCACAACAGACGTGGTTTTGATCTCCACTGGTCACTGGTAGGTCCTGGGTTCGAATCTCGCTCGCGAGAGTGGGTTCGTGGATGCGCACTGCTGAGGAGTCCCATAATAGGAAGAAACGGCCGTCCAGTGTTTCCAGGTTTTCCATGGTGGTCTAGCTTCAATTGACTCACGCTTTCAACTATAGTAATGTGAATTTGGTTATCTGTTCTCTGAAGAAGTTGCTTACACTGAGTCACCAAACGTCAGAAAATCTTATTTTTTTACTCATTGGGATATTAAAAATATGAGTTGGTGGAGAAGATTTGTAGCTCATGTGGATGATTTTGATGATTTGTTTTAAACCATCCAGCTCAGAGAGCAAACCAACATCAAAATATTACAAATATATTAATTAATTTATATTAACCAAAATGGTTATAATTAATTATGTTTTCGACGTTACATAAAAGTCAATATGTTACTTATTGAGAATATAAGTAATTAATGTCAAGATATGATTATCACAAGAATATATTTATTATTATTATTATTATTAAATGCCTTCCCGTACCATATTAAAAGGCCTGACAAATTGCATTGTGTTAACATGTACACTGTATGGAACAACGTGTCATATGTCGTCTGCCAAGTATGTTGTTTAATAAAATATCATTATAAAATAAATTTCACATTAAACCACCATTATTTGTATAAAAGAAAAAATCCATATAAACCTAATTCAAATTCACTTGGTATTATTAGTTTCAATCTTCCCATTGATGTTTAGGATTGCAACTGGTCAGTCTCTAATTGACATATGTGCATACTCTGCGTATTGCCTCGATATTGCCTTAATTCACAAGCATTTTAAGCAAAGATGGATAGTGGCTAACAGTGGATTAAGGCTATATAGAGGCAATACGCACAGCATGCACATATGCCAATTAGAGACTGACCAGTTGCAGTCCCAAACAATGCTAAGTGAATTTAAACTTCACCTCGTTGCACAAGCAAGTAACAATCAGGACTCAATAGCTGAGTGGATAACGTGATGGCGTTTGAAGTGAAAGGTACTGGATTCGAGTCCCAGAGTAAATATCAACGCTTAGATGCAGGTACATCGAGCTGACGAGTCCCAAATAGAACGAAACGCGCGACTTGGATTCCACTGTCAGCCACTATCCATCTTCACTTATAAACCTAATTTAGTTGAATTTATTACACTTTAGCCGATTTTTAAGTATAAAGTTAATGTATATACATAATTCATGTCATTATGATAAGTTAAAGTCAGTTGTTTAACTGGTAAAATGTTGCAATTTATGTGATGATGTCATAATTTACTACTTGAAAGAAATAATCAACATAATTTACCTACATAATATCATAATATTATTTCCTTTCGTTAATACGTACAAACTTTAAGTGAATTTTTAGTTTATAATAGTGACGACTATTTATATCCGGAACAAAAACCTAAATTCGTTTAAATACCATAAATGCAATGGCAAAATTTATCTATTTGGTAGTTTCATCCTTAATCTGGTCAAATTTCGGATTACCAATTTGTATATATAATTGTAAACTCTGAAGAGGATTTATCGAAAATAATATTCTTCGTTTAAGTATAAATTTTAAGTTGTTAAAGAGTAAATTGTTAAATGTAGTATGGATGTAGTTACAATAAGATATTACATACATTTGGTTCCCCTTATGAATTGGAATGAAAACGAAATAACAAATGAAGTAGAATAATATGAATTCACTATATTTGATGTATATATTTCATATATATATATATATATATATATATATATATATATATATATATATATATATATATATATATACCAGTCTTCAGTAGCCGCGCCCATGAGACTGTTGCAATCGAGAATACAAGCGGGGACAACCAAATGCATTTGACCACGAAACTATGGAATCACTTAGTCAAATATGAGAACCATACAGTATATACTTCATTTACAAAATAGCCATCAATCGTCTTGAACTTGTCTGTTCATTCGTTTCCACACTAATCGCTCTCTGTTCTCGTTCTATTCTCTTCGATCATCTTAACCTTCTGCCACCAGAGATTTCACTTTCAGTTGATGATACATACTGCTTATATCTTTCGACATCAGTAGTACACACCACAAAACAAATACACATCAACCCACGTTATCCTATTGGAGCAATATAACAATAAGGAAACTGACAAAGATCCGTAACAAAGACGCTAAGTTAGCAGACATGCTAATAGCAGGATAAAGATTAAACATAGAGAGTGAGGTTTAAAAAGGAAGCATTAAATCGATGAATTATTACACTTTAAAATAGTACCACAACTGAATGTCTGAAAAAGCAAAATAAATAGACAACTTGTGCCATTTTGTCGCCGTTTGAGAGACATGATATATATATATATATATATATATATTTCTTTGAAAGAAAAATAGCGTATTAAAAACATGTGTTATGTGCAAATTAATGGTTTATTCATATTATTGAATAGATTAATAAACAACCAGCTATACTTTAAAAAGGGGTAAAGACTAGCATCAAGACTACTACTTAATTACCTGTATTATGTTTGATATTTATAACAATTATAAAGGTAGATACATGAAGGAAAGGTAACTCTCTACATTTAAATTTCAAAAATATGGTTATCACAGAATTCGGCTGAAATGTTCGATTAGGTTAGAATAACTGGGATTCTTTGGAGTAAAACACTAGAGAGATCTAGTTTATGAACGGTTTTTTGAAGTTTCTTGATAAAGAATAACGACATTTTTACACAGTTAATAAAACGATATGTATCCTGTCACACACTTTGATTTAGAACCACTACAGGTAGAAAAATGATTTGTTCTGAATAAACAGTAAATATCTTAGGAATTGTTTATTTGATTGTTACAAAATGTTTCTTCTTTCATCAACAGAAGTTAATGTTAGCACCTGCAGATTCTAATATTCAACAGTAAATTGAAGATGGTACATTTAATCATCATGAAACTAACAAAAATTGTATGATTTTAATTTACTTTAACTTTGGTTCAGATTTGAATAAATAATTTTGCAAATGTTAGAAAATGACTCAATTTAAGACATTAGATATAAATCATTCTTTGAAAGAATCAATAAGATTAGGATTAGGTAGCTCCCGACAATTTGGTTGGATAATCCGATAGTTGACGTTTGTTTTCAAACTTCTTACTCTTAGGAAAATTTAATTCTAAATAGTTTGGTTTTATAATAACTGAAACTCAAGTACAAGATTGAAACTTTGCTAGCATTGATCTCAACAAGCATTGTAAGCTAAGATGGATAGTGGCTAACAGTGGAATTCAGGAAACGCGTTTCTTACTATTTGGGACTCGTCAGCTGGATGTACCCTCATATCAGAGTTGATGTTCACTCTTGGACTCAAACCCAGTACCTTTCGCTTCAAACGTCATCACGTTATCCACTCAGCTATTGAGTCCTGATAGCCACCATACTAATTCAATTTAAACTTCATCTCATTGCACAAGCAAGTGACAATCAGGACTCAGTAGCTGAGTGGATAACGTGATGACGTTTGAAGTGAAAGGTACTGAGCTTGAGCCCCTGAGTGAACATCAACTGTGAGGTGCAGGTACATCGAGCTGACGAGTCCCAAATAGTAGGAAACGCGTTTCTTGGATTCCACTGTTAGCCATTATCCATCTTTGCTTATAATGCTTGTGAATTAAGGCTATATCGAGTCAATACGCACAGTGTGCACATATGTCAATAAGAGACTGACCAGTTGCAATCCTAAACATCAATGGGAAGATTCAAACAAATAATACTAAGTGCATTTATTTCAATGAATCTATATCCTTATTTAGTGAACTAAATTACATTATGTAACAGTTGTTTCTATAAGGTATGTACAGAGATCATATATTATTCTCATTTCTTCAGATAAAATTGTCTTATTCAATCTCTCCCTTAATAATCAATAAATTCGTCAAGTTGATGCATTTTTACAGTTTTTCAATCAATACAAAAAATTAAAAAATTCAAGACAGTTCGAATGTTTCATTTAATAAACTGGATATTCATTCTTAATGTATTTGAACAAAGATTATGAGTGAATACGCAGTTGGCACTTACTTACATCATGAATAAGTAATTTCACTGCTTGTTATAGGTAAGAGAATTTTTAGACTTAATCAACTGTTTACACCATTTGACTTATTTTGTAGTTAAAATGTTTAAATTGTTCTAATTGTTTTATTAAAACAACATTATACTAAAGTGTTGCTTTTGTAATGGTATAATATTCCGATAATGGCACCAAGTTCGATTTCAGTTAGTTTCTATTCTTAGTGTGCAGGTATTTGGAGATGGCCCAATTTAGTAACTTAGTTAGACAACTACATGAAACCAGGAAGTATTGGTAAACGATCCTACTCAGATCATTATCATTCACTAAAAGTGGATTGTTATAGAGTTATGTTCATGATTTACTTACATAATAGGAAATAGGTTATCATTTTGAGGTCATCATTATTTCAATATATGTAGCACTTATTTGGAATCTTTTTATGATATATAGCATGAAATATTTCAGGCCACGAAGCCAATTATTAATATATCGCCTAAAACCAGCTATATTAATGTTATTCATTCAAAATAACATAAAAATAGATTTCGGTAAATGAAGTGAAGATCAAAAGCTCATTTAAAGATTTTCATGAATTCTGTTTAAATTCCAATTTTTCTCAGCATTTTTGGTTCTGACTATTTTAAGTTCGGTCATAATCAACACAGACCTTGAGAAATATATTTAAAACGCAAAGTTGCCTAGCAATAAAGACAACGGCAAATGAAATTAGTCAAATGAATATGAAAGCAGTAGAATTATCAGTCGTAGTAAAGGTTATTAGAAATAGAAGATATAATTCAAAAATAGAAAATTAGTTCATCGAGCAAAAGATTTATAATTACCTTAAAACTGATAAGCTTGAGGAAGATAAGAAGTCAATATTTTCGTGCCATTTTGATTTCAAGCCGTGCCATCTAACATTTCCAACCACTGATCATGATTATCATATATAAACACCAAAAGTAGTTTGCATCTACCAATGAAGTACAGACGGAATTTATTCGGAATTTATTCATTTATTAGACATTAATCTGACCATAAATTATTTTACCTGCAGAGAAATCAACACCATGACAAAATTATATTATGTGATATCCAACATTACTAAGCCATAATAAAGGCAATTTGACCAACATATATAATAGGTTTATTTGATTGAGGTTATGAATCGATCAATGTTAGACCACCATTGAAAACTTGGAAGCATTGGACGGCTGTTTCGTCCTATTATGGGACTGCTTAACAGTGCACATCCACAATTCCACACACGTGATTCAGACCCATGAACTTCGGTCTCGAGCGCGAACGCTCAATCTGTAAACCAGTGAGCAGGCATTCAATACTGTTAATATTGAACGTCAACCGATTCATGTAATGGATAATAAATAATCTTTATCTACGGGTAGTGCTACTAGATCCATGTTTTATCAACAGAAAATAACATTACATTCAATCTGATTAGCCGAATTCCGAAAGACAGCGATATTTTGCAAGCTGCATCAAAGTAATTTACACCTTATTTTAAAAGTTACACATCTTAGAAGTTTAAATTTATCTGTAAATATAGAGCTTAGATGCATTTAAAAATAACCTTGATCTTTGTAACATAATAAATACATGAAACAATATGTGTAAAGTAAAACTTGATACGTAAAGTTTTGTTTATTGGAGTACCAAAATAGAATGTCTCTTTAAAATGTTAGATTACGTAAAAATTTAATATGAGAAACTCTGTTACATTAGCTTAAAGTTTGCACTCTGTAATCTGGATTCATCGTTGTAAAGATGGCAATCTGATGAAATATGACGTGTTCAAAGTCTGATGATTACCAAATATGTAGTATTTTTATACCTAGCTTTCCATAAGTTTGAAGCTGTATTTCGTTTATTCACTAGATTGCTAGTATTAGCTAATCCAATTTTTCAGATCGTGACTAATATTGAACACATAGATATCTATGTGTAATGAATGAGAACTCAGATGGTGACAACCACTTAAATGGAAAACTACAGATTTCTTTTATAAACTGTGAAAACTATATATTAAATACTTGATTTGCAAATCTTCTATCAATTGTCATTCCTGTAATTCACAATTCTTTTCTGTTTTATCAGTGTAATCTTCTCAGCCTTCTTTTGACAGGCATTTAATTTGCGATTGGTATTACATACTGCCTATATCTGTCCACATAAGTAGTATACATCACATATATATCTGTCTTAATATGATTGAAAATTTTAAGCGATTAATATTTAACACCTTATCTCCATGTATTTTTTGGTGTATATTCTGAACTATAATTTTCTTATATGAGTCGTGATATAATGAAAAAATTACAATACCTCTTGAGGATGTTTTTAATTGTTTATTTTTGTATGCATTTGATAAGTAAGATGCCACAAGCTATATAAGCGCTTATAGTTGTAAACAAATGTTTGCTCTAAATTTTGTTCTTATTTACCACACGTAAAAGATCAGTAACAAATCAACTCAATAATATTCAGCATCAGTACTCGTTCTTTACTATTTCTTACCAACACATTCTATATAAACTTCATATATTCATTGAAATACACGTTCCAGATACCACTACCATTGATAATCGGTGTTCATTTACAAATGTGTGAGCAAAAAGATGAGTCAAAAAGCTCACAGTTAAAAAAGGGCGATCATCATAATTGCTCTTATAAATAAATGAGACTTGTTACTATAATAAAATAATCCTGGCAATGCATAAACTGAGTGAATAAAATAAATCAGAAGAGAGGATCAAAAGAGGGCAACCTTAGTTCGATAAAGATGTAAATATTACATACATTATAAAATTTTCGTAACGAAGTATAACAGATATATAAATGTGGATATTCAAGTTATGTGATATCTCGCGCAGACAGTCTAATATTGATCTCTTTTTGTGATCTAGTACGACCACTTTGACACGTAATGGTACCTTCTTATACTTTTTTATTAGTGCTGTTGCTGAACTCCTGAAATAGACTGTTCCATTTTAAAAGCATTCATATATATATATATATATATATATATATATATATATATATATATATATACAAACGGAACTAGTATGTTAGCTGAACCTTCTATATCACCTCTGCATTACATTGTTCATTTTCGAAAACTCTCCACTAACAGAGAGTAAATTGTATATATTTTAAATTATTAGGAAGATTATTTCATCTTTCAATGCTCTTTTGTTTATATGCGCCTTTTGACGATCGCTCTTATTAATGTGTGCCTTTTTTAACCCAAACCATTTTTACTCACCCTTCTTATAGTTTCCTTTTTGCTAACGCCGATATAAGTGTAAGCCGATGAGAATATAATGTCCATCTGAAGAGACCAGTGCTATAGTAAATAAACTGCTTACATTCAAACTACACTCTTACGTGAATATTATCTTTTGATTAAATACGATCAGAAACCATAAGGGATGTCACAAATAGTTTGAAGAAATAAAATAGAAAATGCATTTCATAAAATTTTAAATTTTTATCCACGAAATTTAAATATACCTAAGTTACTTGATAATATTCTGTAATTAATATTTATCAAAACGTGATCTTTAAAGATGTCAAATTAAGTTGATTATACTGATTTTTTTTAAAATAAGAAACTAAATTGATAGTCTTATCAATATTTTGACGATGTTTTGTTCTCTGAGCTAGATGGTTTCGTCGTAGAGATTTCATCGTCTTTCTAAACTACATCATCAGCACAAACTTCGAGTAGAAGTGAAGTGTTCGAATTTCTTCATATGTGGTTCACAGCTTGTGCTGTACACCTCAATGTTGATTGACTATTGCTGACTTGAATCTCACATTGTTTAATTTTTTGTTTTGGTTGTATCTCCAATTGGTTTGATTTTTGTTCCTATGTTTCTGCATAATTTTCCCGATTGGTTGATTAATTGGATTGATCTCAATGTGCTTGTTTATTGCTGATTAACCTGAGTGCCAAGCTTTTAGGAATTCTCCGGTGTTTTTGGAATTGCCTCTATCCAAAATCTAAACATTTTTCCAGTCGATTGTGAGTCTGCAGTTGTTCACGTTCATTGATATAAGTGAAAACATGTGATGGTGTTTGATTGCTAATTAATGTTCATGCAGGCGAAGATGAGGAGGGTGTCCGCTTTGTCCGATATAGTATTTTTCGCAGTTGGTACAATTTAATTTGTAGATGATGTTTGGTTTGTCTTTTTTTGTCATTTTATCCTTTGGTTTGCATAAGATTGAACGGAGGGATTTTGTTGATTTGTGCGCAACACCTATTCTGAAGGTTTACAGCAATCTCGTTGTCGTATCTGATATACGTTTTATATGTGGTACGGTAATCCTTTTGTTGATTTCTGTACTTGGCTTTGTTTCTGATGATGGGTGCGGTCGGTATTTTTTGATGAAGTTTATTGGGTAGCCGTTTTTTTGAAGGATGCTCTCCAAGTATTTGTTTTCATTTTTTCGTGCTGTTGTTGTGAACAGAACACTAGTTGGGGACAATCGAATGTATTTAAGCAAAGATTACAGACTATCTCAGTAAATTCTGATTACCAAAGAATGAACAGTCAATTTGCAAATTAACAATCAATTGTTTCAATCTTCACTGTTTCTTCAATAATTCCATTGTTCATGCATTTTCCAAACGATTGCGCTTCATTTCAGTTCTTTCCTCATCGGTCTTCTGCGAAAATACATTCTATGCCTGACCCACACCATATACTACTTATATGGATATAAGTAGATCACACCACACTCGTCCCCCCTTTAAAGCATTCGTTCATGCGGTGGTTCTGCTCGCCGTGCCACTATCTTCTTCCACTGCAGTCTGTGCCAAACTCTCCGTCAGAATGTCGAGTCTGCGGCGCGCTGAACTCCATAGCTCCGTCGACCTGCCGGGGCACCAACATCCGCATCCACCCGGCACCTGGGACGTTCAACACCCGTACTCCACCGGCCTGCTGAGCCATCTACATCCGATGTCCGCCCAGCAGCCGCACGTCCCACTGCTTCTCTCCGTCGACAGCACCTGCTACAGCCAACGCCTCCCGCCAGAACACTCCACTCGACGCCAACTCTCCGCACCGGACTGCCCCAACTAACACTTCAACTCCAGACCCGCAGCGGCGTCCGCAGAACAGCACCCTTCCTCCTCCCGGTTGGCAGCGACACCAAATGTTGTGAACAGAACACTAGTTGGGGACAATCGAATGTATTTAAGCAAAGATTACAGACTATCTCAGTAAATTCTGATTACCAAAGAATGAACAGTCAATTTGCAAATTAACAATCAATTGTTTCAATCTTCACTGTTTCTTCAATAATTCCATTGTTCATGCATTTTCCAAACGATTGCGCTTCATTTCAGTTCTTTCCTCATCGGTCTTCTGCGAAAATACATTCTATGCCTGACCCACACCATATACTACTTATATGGATATAAGTAGATCACACCACACTCGTCCCCCCTTTAAAGCATTCGTTCATGCGGTGGTTCTGCTCGCCGTGCCACTATCTTCTTCCACTGCAGTCTGTGCCAAACTCTCCGTCAGAATGTCGAGTCTGCGGCGCGCTGAACTCCATAGCTCCGTCGACCTGCCGGGGCACCAACATCCGCATCCACCCGGCACCTGGGACGTTCAACACCCGTACTCCACCGGCCTGCTGAGCCATCTACATCCGATGTCCGCCCAGCAGCCGCACGTCCCACTGCTTCTCTCCGTCGACAGCACCTGCTACAGCCAACGCCTCCCGCCAGAACACTCCACTCGACGCCAACTCTCCGCACCGGACTGCCCCAACTAACACTTCAACTCCAGACCCGCAGCGGCGTCCGCAGAACAGCACCCTTCCTCCTCCCGGTTGGCAGCGACACCAAATGTTGTGAACAGAACACTAGTTGGGGACAATCGAATGTATTTAAGCAAAGATTACAGACTATCTCAGTAAATTCTGATTACCAAAGAATGAACAGTCAATTTGCAAATTAACAATCAATTGTTTCAATCTTCACTGTTTCTTCAATAATTCCATTGTTCATGCATTTTCCAAACGATTGCGCTTCATTTCAGTTCTTTCCTCATCGGTCTTCTGCGAAAATACATTCTATGCCTGACCCACACCATATACTACTTATATGGATATAAGTAGATCACACCACACTGTAATTATGTTACAGTATGTCCTCGCCCTGCGTATGCAGTTGATTTGTGAGCTATCAGGTTATTGCTATTGTAGTTGGAAATTTGATCAGTGGGAGGTCGGCTCCTTGTACATAAACGACGAAAGCTCCACAATCAAACCATTCAACTCAGAGAACAAAACTTTATCAAAATAATCCACCCAAGCTACAAATCTTCTCCACCATCTCAAAGTCTTTTCAATAATTCATCAGTTTACGTTCAATAAAATAGTCATAGGATAAATTATACATTTTATAATTTGACTTTTTTGAAAATAAGCAAACTTTCCTTCACATTGTTTGTCATATGATGATTTAAAAATATCCCTAAACATACATTATGTTGACTAATTCTTATTAATGATTAATAGAAATGGTTTATTTATAGTTTTAAATTAACTTTCTCTATACTACTTATTTTACTTAAATAACAGTAGGAAGTTTACAATTAGATTTTAGTAGACAAAATATTATAATTTAAATGACATTTACATATTATTTTTCATACCAATTTATACTCTACGTGAAAGTGATTTACATAAATTACTGTATATAAAATATGTACCAGATAAATCTCTGTTAACAGTTAATATTGAGAAATAGTACATATAGGGTAGTATTATTAAAACAAAGAATTAGTTATATATGTTCATATAAAAAGAGGATATGCTATGATCGAAAATGGTCTTTTGTAGTAATACTATTAGAACTAAAAGACAGAATCAGTTGGTGACATGCTTGAATATTCAAGCTAACCTGTTCCTGCCATATGGATAACATCACACAACACATTATTATGTCTATTAGTCTAACAACCTATTCAGGTGCATTTATGAAAAGTTTACGGTCTTTCGCTGCACAAATTACAAAAAAAGTACAATCACAGACTTCGTGATGGCTGGAAATATGCATAAAAAAGGATGAATATTGTTCAGATATCGATGCCTGAACTGTTAACATCATATTTGGCGATCAAGAAACAAGAAAAGGAAACTTGTTGAAATACAAAGTGCTGAGAATTCTATATTGTACGCTATATATAATATTGAATAAAGCCATTAATAGTAATAATAACAATAAATCAAGTTACTTTTGTAGTTTGCAATCCATCATTTGTTTAGTATTATATTGACTCCTAATGAACTTTGATTTTTAATACAAATTCTATATTATTTAAATCATTAGATTATTTGTTTATCCAAATCAATAACAGGGGTGACCATGATTTAAAGAAGAATTTTATTGTATTTCCTGTTGGTAAATTGATTACTTTAAAATTAAATGGATCTTGTTTCATATGTACTGTCGTTTTATAAAGACGTTGAAGACAAATCAGATACTGAGGAATTCAATCATCAACAAAGCCTTTGTTAATAACATTACTTAGTATTACTGCGTTCAGTTTACATTTTGTTGGTAATGAACACAACTAATGACATTTATATCAAAGTGTTATGTTTTAATGGGGATAGGATGAACCAAAATCCCTATTGTTATTTCGATGTTTACCGAGTCAATACTGACTTTAAAAGTAGAGAAAATAGTTTGACTACTAATATTAAAATTATGAGTCTAAGCTTGCTCATTGGCATAAGCTGACCAAGAATTAGGTTTATCATTTTTACAAGTTCCATAAAATCTAC
Organism: Schistosoma rodhaini; assembly: GCA_944470415.2. Classification (NCBI taxonomy): domain Eukaryota; kingdom Metazoa; phylum Platyhelminthes; class Trematoda; order Strigeidida; family Schistosomatidae; genus Schistosoma; species Schistosoma rodhaini. Next base: position 45,892,067 of record OX104036.1, read on the forward strand.
TTTCTGAATAGTGTATCCTCTGAAAAAATTGAAAAGCAGCAAAACAAAATTTATTTTAAACGAGATGTTAACATTGAAAATCACCAAAAGCTAAGAAATACTGGCTATCTTTTTCATCTCTGCATGATACTCTTCAACAGTGCAGATCCAAGAACCCACTACAGGCGATCAAAACAAGGGCACACAGGTCTCGGATCGAATGCCTAATTTTTAGTTCACTGAACTAAGATCTAATGATTTACATGTCTAACTTCAATTAGTTCGTGATATTAATTAGCTATCTTCCATTTTCTTCGGTTAGTAACTCTTTCACACATGGGGCAATCGAAATCTACAGGTCATAGCTTCTTATTCTTGAAATCACCTGTCAAGATGTGTCTTCATTGAGGACATGATAATTTTCAGGATAATAGTTTGTAGAAAAATCATTCAATGATCTTCACAAATCCTTAAACTGAAAATTCAATGAATATACTTATTTATCGAAAGACCACACAAAAGTTGTTAATTCTTAGAATGTTAATGAAAGTTAAAAACTACGTTCTATAAATAAATAAAAAAATGAAATTAAGCTAAAAATTACATATATGTATAAGAAGACTGTATTGAACGTATATGTCTTATCTGGCGAGACTATAATTTATGGACGAACTAATCATGTATAAGATAACAGGTCTCGGATTTTGGAGCGAAATGCACTCAGCCATTTGGTTAAATAGAGTTTCGGCAATATAACTGATGTCAGTTCATGATGAAAACCCTAGATCTAATTCTTAAACTTAACCATCAACTGTAAATCATAATTCGAATTCCTCACACTGGTTTATAACCCCCATTTGGTCCTAGTTATTAGGTGGACACTCTCAAGGTCAGTTTGCCGTCACTCAAAAGTCGTCCATATATTATAGTCTCACTTCTTTTCTCATTTATATAGCTTGGAGGATATTTTTCTTACATTAAATAGTAACATTATACATTTTGAATTTTAGTTAATTTAACATTTTGGTGATGTACACAACAAGTTTGTTTTCGAATTCTATTTACATGTCATATGTAAACAGTTACCATAGTAATGAAAAGCAAGTAATATTACGTACGAATTCTAGATTTTAAAAATATAAACGCTTTAATTTGACATTATGTTTGTTTCTATATTTGTTCTATCAACTTTATAGGTACTAGTCACCAAGGGTGAAGTTGATAATTTAAAATAATTGTATTGGGTAGGAAGTTAATAATAAATGTATTTTTCAGAAGGGGTTTTTGTGGAGACTTCAGTATTTTCATAGTTGAAAGCATGAACGGTTTCTCAGCTTCGTGGATTGGTTGAAATTAGACGATAAGACCATCAGATGCCGGCTCAGTGGTCTAGAGGTTAAGTGCTCTGGCGCGAGACTGGTCGGTCCAGGGTTCGAATCTCGCAAGGTGAGGTCGTGGGTGCGCTTTGCTGAGGAGTCCCACAATAGAACGAAATAGCCTTCAAGTGCTTCCAGGTTTTCCATGGTGGTCTAACTTCAATTGGTCCAACTTCAACTATGAAAACATAGTTTTGTAATATACCAATGTTTTATTAACCATTACTAAAATCACAAATTCAAGTTAATTTCATATAAAACTTCTCATTTATAAACGTGAATAGAGTCAGAATAACAAAGTTAGCAACATAAAATGAATTTATTAACTTCGTGAATTTTCTATAGCTTCTTATAACTCAGAAAAAAAGCCTATGTACATACTTTTTATTATACTGCTGAAGATTATTAAAAAGATAAATAATGTAAGGGTCATAAAGATGTTCTAGCGTTTCAAAGTTGAAAGATATACAACTTCCTTAAAATGATTACAATGTAATTGAATATGTTTTATTTAATTGTAGCCAGAAACCACCAATAGGACTATACCCTTGTTATAACTTGTGAGCTTTGTGCTTTATTATTATATAACGTGATGTTACTGCTATGAATGTGGGAGACTGTAATTCATAGAATGGGCATAACTCAAGAAAGGTATATCGTATAACTATAGTCTATGGATCAAAATAAAGCTTTTAATAAGAGGAATATGAATATGTATAGTTTAGTTACTTAACAATTATGCAATAAAAATATATGTATAGTATTAGTCCATAAATGGATCCCAACAGTTAGCATTCATTATTCTTGTTGTGATATATCACCCCTCTCGATTAGTTTCATTGATTACGATCAATATATCCTTGGACGTTATGATAACCATTTCTAACACTGGCAATAGTGAATTATTTTTTTCTTCTACTCACCATTCATAAATTCTATTTATTAGTTAATAATGGATAATCACTACCTTCCTTAAATTTTTGTATCTCAACAGCATGGATATAAATAATGCATAAAGAGGAAAGATTGTTAAATGATAACTATTAAACTTCTATTTAACGTCTTAGGTCTTAAATAGAATAGCATTTTTTTTAAAAAAAAACAATGGAAACAATTACTTTACGTCAATACAGTGATTATGAATGATATTTAATTATGAATGAGCTAACTAATTTATTTGTTATGATAAAAAACATCAGAAGATTCAATTAAGAAAATATATCATTAGAAATAGATCTCTTCCTGATAACTAAAGAAATTGTCCATTGATTATTATAAGAAATTACTTAAAGAGAGTATATGTTATTCTTTTTAATTGAGACCACGGACCGATTGACTTTAGACCACCATTTAAAACCTGGAAGCACTTGACGGCCGTTTCATCCTATTGTGGGACTCCTCAACAGTGCACATACATGATCACACTCGCGGGTTGCACACCCAGGGCCTGCGGTCCCGAGCGCGAACGCTTAACCTCCAGACCACTGGGCCGACATTCAACGATGTTAATGTCTAACCTCAACCAATCCACGAAATTGTACGACCATGTTCATTTGTGAAGTCTTAGTGAGAAGCCGTGACCAGCAGAGCTAATTTATTTCAGGTAGAGACAGGTATCTACCTCAGACAATGGAAGGTGGTCGAGCAATTTCGTGAATTGTTCCAGGTTAGACATCAACACCGTTGGATGCCAGCTCACTGATCTCGAAGGCAAGCGTTCGCGCTCGGGACCGCAGGCACTGGGTATGCATCCCGCGAGCGGGATCATGTATGTGTACTGCTGAGGAGTTCCACAGTAGGATGAAACGGCCGTCAAATGCTTCCAGGTTTTCAATGGTGGTCTAACGTCAATCGGTTCATTATCTCAATCAAAAACATCATAATCCCCACAACCCTATGGTGATTATTCTTTTTAAATTTAATTAAATGAAAGTTTTATGACTTTTTTCCTATAAATGTCAACTCTTAATGCTGATATCGGAGTTAAATATTACCTGAAGATGAAGTTCACTGAAATATGTATTTACAAAATAATGTTACAAACGGTCTAATAGATTTAATTACAGTCTTTTGTAAATGAATTAACGTCCAAAGTGTATGTGAAATGAACGAATTTAGTTTAAATGATAAAAGCCAACTCACTAATGTGAACAGTCAAACAAAGAAGCTATGAAAAACAACAGAAGCTATTTTTGGGGATGTTATTTCATTTAATTCAAAGCTTGTAAAACACTAACATTTATTTTTGTTCATGGTTTATTCTAAAAACTATAGGCTTTCGTTTGATATATGATTCACTGCCATACTCTTTTCTGTCCTAAAGCTTTTGTAGTTTTAACGTAATGTTTTATTTTCTATTTTCCTACTCTAATGCTCAGTTTGGACATAATTACATTTTCTTAATTGTTTGTTTGCTGTGATCATGTAAGTCATTTATTTATTCATATATCTTTTTGCAGTAATCTGAACCAAGTAGGAGTTGAAAATTGGGAATCAGGAATAAATCTAATAGCATTCCAGTTGACTCCTATCTTCCTCACTTGTCAAGAAATCATGGATAGAATAATTTTCGTCTCTCTAACCAAAGCAGTTAGTCTCACTTCGAACTTACGCGCTTTTAGCCTCAATGTTAATCGATTTAACCTATCGTATCAAGGCCCTAATCTAGATTGAGACAAAATATCCTCTGTATAATACTAGGTAGTCAAATCAAGGACGAAACATTTATTAAAATTCTTTTTGGCATCGTAGTGAACATGAACTCAGGTGGTGAAAACCAAATTATTGTTTATTGCACAAATAAACAAAGAGGATCTGAAGCAGATGTAAAGGCGAGGATTGGCAAGCAAGCATAGCATTCCTACTATTGAAGAACATATGGAACTCAAAGCAACTATCAACTAACTTCAAAGTGAGAATCTTCAATACGAGCGTCAAGACAGTCCTACTATACGGAGCTGAAACGTGGAGAACTACTGCACCCATCGTCAAGAAAGTGTAAGTATTTATGAACAGTTGTCCACGCAAAATACTCAAAATTCACTGACCGGATACTATCAGCAATAGCATTTTATGGGAGAGGACAAACCAGCTTTTAGTTGAAGATGAAATTAGGAAAAGGTGTTGGAAGTGGATCGGACATACATTAAGGAAATCACCAATGTGCATCACGACTTAATCCCTAACTTGGAATCCGGAAGGGAAGTGGAAAAGAGGAAAGCTAAAAAAACACATTAGACCCGGAAATAGAAGCAGATATGAAAAGGATGAATGTTAACTGGAAATAACTGGAAAGGATTGCCCAGGACAGAGTTGGATGGAGAATGCTGGTGAGCGGTCATCACGAGGGGTAACAAGCTTAAGTAAGTAAGTTAATCTTTTTCTTTACCTGTCTAAGAAGATGTTTGGACGTTACGATAATGCAATGAGACGATGAAGATTATCAGAACTAAGATAAATATGCTGATAACCTTCATCTTCTCATTGTATTATTCAAATTTATCATATGATATAATTGTTTTTGTTTATATCATTATTCTATTTTGATTTGTCATAATACTTTTTAATTAATAAACATTGTTTTTTTGTCAATATGATATGAATATAGTATATTACGTAACTAAGATACTTTCATAAACATGAGTGTTAAATTTAAACAAACTTCATGAAATTGTAGTTATTATGAATAGATCAATCATGTTTTTTTGTTTATAAAACAGGTTTTAATGTCAAAATAAATTCTAAACAAAAAAAATTATTTTTTTTATTTCAAAACAAAAAACAAAATTGTTGTCATCTGAAGTCATTGATTTTTTGGAACCCTAGAAATAAGGTTGATATTCATTTAGTATTTTTCGGTTTGAATCTTCCCATAGAGGCTTAGAACTGCAACTGGCCACTATCCATGTTTGCTTATAAGATAGATATTGTTTTGAAATTAAAACTAATTTAAATACATAAGAATGAGCGTTCTTTTCATCTTTTATAAAAGAAAATAAATAAATAGAAATCTTAACATCGATTCCACTTCACTATTATACTTAATAATACCAGTGTATATCAGTTGTGATCAAACCATCTTTGATAAACTTCCTTTTTAAATTAATAATTTTCATATAATGTCTGTAAACTGCTTTTTAAATGAAAATTGTAGTCATCTACAATGAATTCATGTAGGTCAAGTCATAACATATTTGGTGATAGTAAATGGTTTTTAAGCAAAATGATAAATCTAACTGACTACTGACCATCAATTACACCTGTTACACTTCGTAGAGGAGCGTAGGCAGAAAATGAAAGATGTAGTCAATCAAAATACAATTTGTCCTCAATGCATTTTTTATTATGAAATTTAGAATCTAGTTATCCATTAAGGAGTCTTTTTAATTGTTTCGTAATGTTATATATGTATGTATATTGGATATAATGAAACAAATACTTATCAACTTATGTCGCAGGGTTTTTGTAGCCTGATTTTTAAAAAAAATGATATGAATTATCTGTTACTTAATCTACAAAATCATTATCGTCAGTTAAACTTTCCAGTCAATAGACTCAATAATTATAATAGAAATTCATAAATTCAATCGGTTTACTTTCATTTTAACCTGTAACAGAATCATACAAATGAAGAATAACTAGATTGTACTTTATTCATGTCAACAAAACTGGTAAAGAGAATATTTGATAAAAAATTATCTTTTTTTAGATCAGAGGGGGTTTTGTGGAGAATTTAGTATTTTCACAGTTGAAATCATGAGTCAATGGAAGCTAGACCACCATCGACAACGTGGAAGCACTGGACGGCCGTTTCGTCCTACTATGGGACTCCTCATGATTTCAACTGTGAAAATACTAAATTCTCCACAAAGCCCCCTCTGATCTATAATCATATGCTCACTAGTGACTGACTTCAAGAAATATTTCCTTGAGTTCTAGTGAGAAGCAGTGGCCAGTGAAGTTCTACCAAGTCTGTAGTAGAGATATCAGCTAACTGAAGACAATTGGTGAACGGTCGCTCAATATCGTGGATTGGTTGAAGTTAGACATTAACACCGTTGGATGCCAGCTCAGTGGTCTATCGGTTAAGGGCTTCGGCTCGAGACTGTTAGGTCCTGGGTTCGAATCTCGCTCGCGAGAGTGGGTTCGTGGATGCGCACTGTTGAGGAGTCCCATAATAGGACGAAACGGACGTCCAGTGCTTCCAGGTTTTCGATGGTGGTCTAGCTTCAATTGACTCATGATCTCAACTCTATGAAATTACTAAAATCTCCACCAAACACCTTCTGATAATGATCATGTGCTCACTATTGACTGACTCCTTGAGGTATTTCCTGGAGTTCTAGTGAGAAGCAGTAACCGGTGGAGTTCAACCAGGTCTGTTGTGAGATAGGAACTCACTGATGACATTGGTGAATGGTTGCTCAATTTCGTGAATCAGTTGAAGTTAGACATTAACACCGTTGGATGCCAGCTCTGTGGTCCATCTATTAAGCTTATATTGAATTAGATATTACTAATTAATAATTTGCTATGTTTCACCTTCTATTCCTAACTATGTTCACAGGTATATAGATCAGTTTACTAACCATCTTCGGCATTCTATTCAAAACAAAATATTCCTTCAGCTAACAAATGACTGAACAGATTACATTACTAGGTCATCATTGACATGAAGATTAATTCCACAAGTAATAGTGCAAAAGCTAGAAATTTTAATGAAAACAATTATTAAACGAGATATATGGTTAAGTTATGTAAACAAAATAATCACTCTCATTAAAAACAATTTGTTAAAATTCATCTTCAGTATTATCAACAACGTTTTCAGTGACCTAAAAATTACACTGGAAATAGTATCAAACAAAAACTTACGTTTTTTGAACATATTTTTCAATAAAAGCAGTATGATAAAACTAAGATATTATAGAGAATCAATCCATATTAACCAAACACTCATTTATAAGAGAAAATATACCTATTGTAGTGAACGAGAACACAAATAGGGATAATCTAATGTATTTGATTGCAAAACTACGGAATATCTTAGTAAAGTTTGAGATTCATACAGTAATTACTTAAATTGCAATATGTCAGTCATTTATAAGTAAAGATAGATAGTGGCTAGTTGTGGAATTTAGGACGCCTGCATCTCCGAGTTGATGTTCACTCTAATACTCGAACCCAGTACATTTCGCTTCAAACGCCATCGCGTTATCCACACAGCTATTGAGTTCTGATAGCCACTTGCTCGTGCAATGTGGAGAAGTTTGAATTCACTTAGTATCAGTGGGTAGATTCAAACAAACAATACTCAGTGTCAGTCAATTGTCTCGAACTTCATTGTTCTTTAATTTCCACACTAATCATTCTTTGTTTTCGTCCTCTTTTCTTTAATCTTCTTAATCTTCTACCTCCAGATATTTCACTTTTGATTGATGATACTACTTATATCTGTCGACATCAGTAGCACACACTATATTATGATCAACAAATTACTATATACATATACGAACACTCTTCCAAAGAGTAAAAATCAAACAAAAACCAGTCAACTAAATAAAATAGAACTATTCAATTTTTTTATTCATAAATTTAAAATAAATAGATATTTATGACAAGTTATTTTCACACTTTTTATTATCACATTATAGTTTACAATGTATTTTTCTTTTTGTTTCTCATTATTTCACTGTCAATAATAATTTTTTCCCCAGCAACAACAAAAAAAAATAATTTCATCAAACGATAACACAATCTACACTGATGTAATTTTTTTGGTTGTTGTTTGTTTGTTTGTAATTATTTGAATGAAATTTTATTAGTTTAAAAATCCCCATAGATAATTCAAAAATGAACAATATTTGATCGAACAATTGTTTTCAATAACTTCATCATCAGGCTCTACAGTTATAAGTCCATAATTTTGATATTTTACAAAGTCCAAAATGAGGCATGTATTAATTAATTTGACAATGTTATATGTTAAAAATAGTGAACTTGTGCATCTGTTATGACATACATACTTCAAAATTGTGTTGTTTGTAAATTAGAAAGGTCATTTAATAAAGGTCAAAATGATTTGCAGTAAAGTGTCCAGTCACATTCAGTATATTAGTAATATAGGAAAAGTGAAAATGCAAAAAAGAAAAATTGTGTGAATAAAATACATAGTAGGAGAATTGAAAGGATGGAAGTACGGGAAACTTGTTTCGTCCTAGTATAAACTCTCAATAGTGCTCATTCGTGACTTCACCACGGCCTGAAACCTGGACATTCCGGTAACAATAAGTGCGTTTGATCCTTAGACCACTCAGCATAAATTAGCTTCCGCTTCTAACTGTAATCTCCATCAACACTGATGCTAATGAACAGTCAATCAGAATAGGTGTTTATAAAAATTGTTCGTTTTGAAGATAATTCTGAATTCGAGTTCATTTACTTAACCTGATTGAGTCCAACCATCTAGAGATATAGACCCTTATTACCAATGCCAGAAGTTGATAGTCACACGTTATCGCGAACCAAACAAAGTTGAGAATGTGCAATACTTACAATCAAATCAATTATAGTACAAACGCAATTTAATCAAGAAGTATTAGATGAGCACGAACAAACGTATTGTATTTGAAATCCAAAATGAAGCAGTCATTGATTACAAAGGAATCAGTACAATAGTAATATAGGAAAAATGAAAATGCAAAACAGAAAAATTGTGTGAATAAAATACATAGTAGGAGAATTTCATCTTGTTAATTGAGATAATAATGATAAATAGTAATAATATTAAGATTGCTGTGTGAATATAACATGTAATAAAAGGAGTGTTATCAAGGTAATTACGATAAACGAATTGGGAATGATGGATGTGAAGATTAAGATAGAGGTGATTAAAAAAAGGAAAGGTTTATAATATTTAGTTTAGGTATCCGGTGATCCAGTCGTAGGTTAAGGTAAACATAGTGGCTGGATATACTTTTTTTGGATGCATAAGTTTGGTTTTCTAGAGTTGATGCAGATGGCTTCGGCTATGTAAAGTAATCGTAATCTAGCTCTTTGAGGTAGGGTTTTCGGAACTTGATATAAAATAGAGAAGGCTTCTTCTATTTTGATATGATGTTCACTGTCTACCAAGTGAGAAAGGATGGCGCTGTTAATGGATTTAGTGACTCCTTTTCCTAACCATGCTGGTACATGTTCACGAATACGCAAGGATAAAGCCCTCTGAGTACGGCCTATGTAACTAGCTCCACAGGAGCAGTTAAATTGGTATACACATATGGAAGAGCCCATCTTCGGTAACTTATCCTTGATTAATTATGTGAGTACTGGTTTAGTTGAGAAAGTGACGTGTAGCTTAGCGGCGTAAAACGTCCTTTCAAACGATCTTTTCAGTCGGCGTGTTAGAATATCACTCCTTATGTCACCATTGAAGTCCAGTTTCAAATACAAGGTATTTTTTACTCACTGTTTCACAATTTCTTCTTATTTTAACAGTACTTTCTACTAGGTATTTCTTAACGAACTTATCCGGGTAGCCATTCCTTCGCAATGTATTTTTCAGTATATCTCTTTCACTCTCAACAGTGTCCTCAGAACATAATAGCTTGATTCTGTGACTGAAACATTTAACAAAATTTATTTTATACTGAAGAGGAGTGAAGCTTTGGAAATGGGTATACTGACCCGTCCATGTATTCTTTCTAAATATATTTCGTTTGATGGAACTATCTCTCCTTCTAGAAAGTATGACGTTGAGGAAAGCTATACTATTGTCTTTCTCTTCTTCTCTGGTGAATTGAATAGCTGGGTGGACGTTATTGAAAAAGTCTAACATCTCTTGTTTGTCAACCATTTCGTCGCATACGATTAGTGTGTCATCTATGTATCGACAGTAGTAGTCTAGCTTACTTAAGGTGTCTTTTAACGGTTCATTTTCCAGTTTGGCCAGAAAAATGTCAGCAAGGATCGGGCCTAGTGGTGATCCCAATGCTACTCCATCTACTTGTCTGTAAAATTCATTGTTAAACTTAAAGTAGATATTCATAGTACATTTCAACAGGAGTTCTTTCAATTTATTTATTGGAATCGGTATTTTATATTAGTTACTGACAAACTATTAATATACTACTAAAATGTCTTATGTTTAAATGAAGAGAATAAAATTCTTTTTTTTCAATTTTTTCTTTGTTTTTCATCGGTTATAAAATCAGTAAACCTTTTGTATGTCACAATTATCATAGATACACATTGTTCTGTTTGCTTTTTTCCTTTTGATAAAGGTAATGACATTTTATTCATAAGAATTTAACAGTTTGTGTCTAGTTTCAATATCATTTATTCAGTAGTTCAATGTAAATAAATCTCATATGGGACTCTATTCTCTATTTTGTTTTGTTTTGCTTTTTTTTGAAACATCTTTTATCTAATGCATAAGGGAAAATGTATTTCAATGAATTGGAGCAAAATATGTGAACAAAATAAAAGAGATTTACATGAGTTTTCTATGTGAAGTAAATAGTACTTTGGATAATAAATGAAGCTAACAGTTTTCTTAATTATGAGATTGTTAGCTTTACCTTAATTTGGTTAGATATTAGTCATCTGATATATTTTGTTTATTAGTTCTTTTAAATGTATGTTTACAAATAAATCTGACAATCAGTTTGTGAACTATGACGTGCATATAATTTATGAATAACACGAGACTAACAGCTTTTGAAGTAAGAGTGGCATTTGAAAAATGTATAGTATTTATAAACAGGTAATTTGAATTATTGGGACAAAGGAACAGATTTGAACTACGAATATCTGCAAACTACACTAGAATTCATTGTTATCAAAATAACATATTTATTTGCTATTATTACTCAATCAAATTCTCAACCACATCGCATCTGAGACAGTTATTAGCTGCACATAATGGATAACAGTTGTTAAACGATTGAAATCAGACATGTACACTATTGAGTATTAGTTCAGTAGTCTAAAGGTTGAGCGTTTGGTTGGGAGTCAGAAGAGCCTGGATACGATTTTCGGAAGCAGATTCACGGTTGCGAGCTGATGAGAAGTAACGTACTAGTGTAGTGAACGAGGACATAGCCGTGGATAACCAAATGTACTTTAATACAACATTATAAAATATCATAGTAAAATCTGAGAACCATACAGTAAATACTTCATTTGCGAAATAGCCATCCATTGTCTCAGACTTTGTTGTTGCTTAGTTTCCATACCGATAACTCTCTGTTCTCCCCCTCTTGGATTTTCTCAACCTTCTGCCGCCAGACCTTCCACTTTCGATTGGTGATACAAACTGCTCATATCTGTCGATATCAGCAGCACGTAGTACATTAGTACAATACGGCCGTACAGTCCTTTCAGGTATTCAATGCTGGTCTAGCTGTAACCAGTTCGTAATCTGAACTATAAAAATAAAAATTCCTAAACTATATGTACTATGTTAGTTAGAATATTTAAAAGTGTATACCAAAATATTATCATGCCAATAAATTACAAAACTGTCAATGCCTTTAAAAATTACTTTAGAATAAACTATTTACATAATGTTTACTAAAATACAATGACTGTGAGACAGTTCCTAGTATACGTAACCCTTCTTATAATTTAAAGAAATTAGTCCATTCTACGAATTTGTTATACCAATGTGAAGACGGAATTGATTTGAAAATGTGATGTATATGAACTACACTTTGCAATAACCTGTTCACCAATGAACTCATCCTATCAATAATCTTTTGGATGGCAAACTGTACTAATAACAATCCCATATTCTTTTCATTCTATATTGATATTTTTCTCCAATTTATTTTCAATTAGCACCTAGTGCCTATCTGACCGTTTATTTAAATGGCTTTTATTAGTTTTTATCAATGCATTGAAAAGCCATTTCCAGAAAAGTTGTATCTTTCAACTTCATTTATGTATTGATTTGTTTTATCTGTTAGAAATGCCAAAATTTATGGCTTTAAGACAATTACTTTGATGGTGCTTGATTTTTAGTTGGTTGGCTTGTGCAGTATATTGATCCAAATAATTAATTATTCTTTGAGTTTAGCATCTTACAAAAAGAAGTGTGTTATATGCAAAACAACATACCACTCATTCTCTTAACATTTATCAAATCCTGGTCTTGATTTATATTTTTATTATTATTAAGCTAAAGAACAAGTATTTCAAGGACATCCTGGTTACATGATTGTCTTATGCATAGTGTCAATCAAATAAATATCTTTAATTACACAATGAAACAGAATTTTTTCGAAAGTCATTTAAATCCCAATACTCAATATAATCAAACATTCTTGCACATTGAACTATCAAAAGCTAAATAGTCACATGGTTAGAATAAAAGATCTACCCTAAGAAATATAATAATTGGAATGAAAAAAGAAATATTAGCGATTTTATCAAAACGATCGTTTCACACAATATTTTGAAAGTAGAACACGTCAGCACAGATATATGAAAATGACTATCTGTTGTCTTGACAACAATTGCATGACTACCGGTAATTGATATGGCTGAAAAGTTTTTGTTTATGGTTTTCATAGATCCTTTGACATTAAACCTAAGTCTAACAACGTAAACGATTGTTTCAAAAGTATTACTTCTTTTTCATACATAAAACTAAAAAAAGCGTTTTATTTGGAAATCTAAAAACCAAACGTAATACGTCAGAATCACTCTTACTATTACTACTACTACTACCACTACTCCACCTAACTATATTCACTCATTTCTCAAATAAACAAAAAAAAACACTGTCTGCTATTTGAGGGCGCCTAGGATATTGTTTACTGGACTGTTAATATATATTTATTAATTACCCTTTTCCTCATATAGACATATGCCAACAGTATACACTAATTAGTTTTGGATTTCATATGATTAAATAACTTAATATAACCTTTATATAACAAAATACTTGAAGTGAATAGCAAATTTATTCATTATAGTTATATAATAAAATAGTATATTTGGTAAGATATTATTAGTGAATTCATTTTAGAACTATTTTATATACATAAGAGTACTACAGACTAAGGAACCCTGTTAATTCGTGTGTGAATATAGTAATAGGAAGAGTGAATAAACATTCTCCTATATTTAACTATCAATATACTAATACAATGTACTATAATAAAGGAAACTATAACTTGTTATCACGTGTGAGTGCGTACGTGCCCCGTTTGATATACGAACGTGCTAATTCCCGTCAATAAGAGAGGAGTGAATTTATTGATCGCCCAATGATACACAAAACCGTATGAGCAGTCTTGAATACTTATTAGTCCCGCTTTCTGCCTAGTCCAGCCAGTTAAGTCCAGAACACCAATTTCAGCCTTTGCAATATAAATCATTATTCTCAAACATATTGGGTTTATATACCAAACAAACTGACCACATCCTACCATAAAATAAGAAATAACATTTGTACAAGAAATGGCTAAATATGGTTGTGAATAGGGGGAACAATAATTAATGGACTGGGGATAACTCAAGAATGGTAAATCGTATAATAATAGTCTATAGGTCAAAATAAAGCTCATAACAAGAGGAACATGAATATGAATAGTTAAATTACTTAGCAATTATACAATAGGAAATATATATTAGTCCATAAATAGTTCTCAATGTTACCATTCACAAATCTCCACGGGATATAACATAACTAAAAAAGTATAATTAGTATGGGATTGTGGAAATTGTGAAATTTTATTGAAATCACGAACTGATCTGAATTAGACAACCGTTGAAAACCTGAAAGCATTGGATCACCGCTTCGTCCTAGTATGTGACTCACGAGCATGGATCCATCACCTGATATCCGAAATTTGAACCCAGTGCCTTCAGTTTCGTGAGGGTATACTTGACCTCTAAGCCGCGATTCGGTGGTGTAGAATTTTAATCCTAACATGTTTATTCCAATATTGGAGGAAAGTAATTTAATTATACAAATTCCTAATGGTAAAAAATCTTGTTATTATTTATCAAATTTAGTTAGATTATTTTAAAACCCAGTTGTAATACAACAAATACAGTTAACACTGGTATCTTCTAGTCAGAATAAATTATTGCTTGATTTTCACTTTCTCAAATAATTATTTTAAAACCTTAGGCTTTACTCTATTGACCCAGTTCTCCTTCTGGTTGATCTCTTAGTCTTTTTAGCAAAGTATGTGATTAGTGTTGTTGATCCAAGAAATTCTATATAATTTAACAGCATACTTATTGATACTTTTCTGTTTAGCCGAAAGAGAAAATAAAAATACTTCACCAACTCAATAGTTGAAGGTATTGCTTGCTAATAAGTAAAGTGGGTGGCAATAAGTGTGAGCAACACCTTATTTTATATTCCAGCAATGAAGTATGTATCACTATGTTTTAGAAACATACTTCAGAATTTGCATTAATTTTATGATCATACAAAGTAAACTCACAATTTTATAAATTCCATACATCGATTGGTTTGAAATGATATTCTGACTTTTTACTTAGTCAATAACTTTTCTAATTAACTTGTTTCTGAGTTTACCACCTTGTGTAAACATTCGTCAAAAAAACTTATATGACTACTTTTAGTCATCATTGGTTGGATGTTTTTTTCAACAAATCTTCGTTTACGACTATGAGATAAAATGTACGTATTCTGTAAGTTCGCATAAAACCATATGACTGTTACAGAAACTAGCTATATAATGCAAATTATTCATATCTTATAGATTATTTTAACATCAGAATGCATCTTATAGTTATTTCTGACCAAACCCATGTAATTTGATTCATCTTCAACAATCTGTTGAATATTTCATAGGTATATACTTTTTTTCTACACAGCTCTTAGAAAGTTTATCATTCTAGAGAAATGATAGTCTATTAAAATAACCGATTTTATATTGTATCGTTTTAAATGGTATCATCAGAAACATAATTTGAATGAAACAGATACTTTCAAAACGCATATGTGTACTCAATCAAACTTTTAATTTTTATGTTTTTTTTGGCCAGTTGAGAGTTTCACTACAATTGCACTAAAATCCATATTGGTTCCTGTTAATTAAAGTACATGACATTATGTATTTAATTGTTGAGATACATATTCTGACAAAAGTATTCATCAATCAGTTGTATTTCCCTTACATTAATAAAACGATATATTCGTTCAAATATAAGAGTTAGAATCTATTCTTCAGTGATCATTTTGATTGTTCTATTTTTCTAATCAAAATTAATGAAATAATAAATTATGAATTTTTACTCCTAGTTGCCCAGTGTTTGACGAGCTAATTAGGAGAGATTGATAATTTATTCTGTAATATTTTATGATGATTAATTATTCATTCATCATTTTCCCTAGTAACTATTAAAATATTGTATTTCGTAATGTAGTAATTTCATAAAGTAATATGAAAGCATACAAAGTTAAGGTGTATACGTTTTATAGCATGTGTTCCGCCAAAATTCAAAGAAATACAAAAAGATCGATGAATTTAAATGGTGAGATTATAATTTATGGACGACCATTGAGCTTTGCTAAAATGACTTTGAAAATGTCTATCTGCTTACTAGTGTGGAGTGGATTACTTATATCCACATAAGTAGTATATGACGTTGGTCAGGCAGAGAATGTATTTCAGGGACGTCCCTGAAGAAGTCCAGACAAATTAGCTGGACGAAACGTTGGAATTATTTAAGTTTCAATCGCTGAGACTACTTCAAATATAATTTTTCACATATAATTACTTCTCTATACTCGGTGCTCAGTTTTTGCCAAGCTATTCATTCTAACCTTGACGAATATTTGTATGATCACATTGTTTTTCATTGATCACATTGCATATCATAGGAATATAAAAAACCGGAATTATTCATATAAACTTGTATTTGGCAGATTATGATGATTATCCTTTTTGGAATTAATGTTGACAATTATACTGATGAAGATAATTAATTAGAAACATTAACACCGACAATATGAAAACAAACATTTATCATTATATGACCTAATTCTATCATATAAATTGAATTGTTTGTACATTATTACTTTTATAATTACATTTTTCTAATATTCCATTGGAATCAGATCAAATATATTATGTGTAATGTATAGAGGTGTATATGTATGTATGTATAAATGCAAATCATAGTTATTTCAGACTTACACAAAATATAAACGTGCTGAATTCAATAAACAAATGGGGGAAGCTATTGATGAATGAACAATTAATCCATGTTGTAAAACATTAGAAAAAAACAACAAAACAATGTGAATTTATTCAGGATGTGACCTTGACTAAGTCTATTACAAAATAGTTTAGTCTGTTTTTAAAGATTTATATTTTATTATATAAGAAATAAACAATTCATAATAAGTAATGATTATAGATAGTTGAGTTAAGATTTTAAATGGATAAATGTATTTGGATCACATTTCCTGATGTATTACATATTCACTATGAGATAGACAGCTTAATTTCACAGGAAATGTTCTTTATATTGAATGTTATGAAGGATATTCACAAGTTAAGTGTGTAATCTTTTCCTTTAGTCCTTTGGTTTTTTGCTTTACTAACGTTTTTTACAAAGAGAATTTTCGCAGAGGAAGTTTTGTTTTATATAAGAGTTAGTTTATGAGTCGATTCATCTTTATGTGAATTTATTTTTTTACAAAGAAGTTCCACCGATTATTTATGTTTGCGCAAACAAAATACATTTTTCTAAATAATTGAATAAAGTATACAAACATAAGAGCATATGACATGTACTATTTTCAATAATAATTTTTATGGTTAACATTGACATATAAATTGATTCACTACTATTGTAAAGATAAGAATAACATCATATCTAGATCACATTCAAATAATTTATTATGATTATCATTAGCTCTATTCAATATTGGTGTAATATAGAATTCTCAGCACGGTGTATTTCAACAAGTCTAAGTTTAATACTTATTGGTAGATACTGACGATAAATATTGATTGATTGCCAGTTATAAGTTAGCAGTCCAGTCAATCGAAATCTAAGTAATATACATTCTTTTCGCTGCATATTGTCAGCAACCATGATATCTTTGATTGGGCATTTGTAACTTGTACAATGAAAATTTGTACGATTTTCAGAAACGCACGTGAATAGGTTATGCTATTAATAGCGATAATGGTGTATTAAAACAAACAAAATTAAATAACTCGTTAAAATATCTAGATGGAAGAAACATGTAGCACAGATGTTCGAGCAGGCTGTGTTTTACCAGCAATGAGCATTAAATTCTATCAGACAGCTATTTATTAGGATAAGTAATCTTAATTATTCATTACTGTTCAATGAAATTTTCTAATTATAATTGTTTATTATTATGAGAAAGAAACAACTTTTTATTATAATTACAGAAGGAGGGTCATCGGCCTCGTGACTTCCGAAAAATTTCGGATTTCATCATGTAGCTTCATAATTATTCCTTCAACTCCCAGGGCAGAGTTTAGATGGTTCAAATTATTTTTTCTGGTTAGCGTTTTCTTAGCGATGGGATGGGGTAACTAACTCTGATGCCAACCCTCCTCCTTTATCCGGGCTTAGGACCGGCAGTTACTCTAGAAGAGCTACAGGCGGAGGTTTTTTACAACGACAGAATGCCAATAATCAAAATGTAAGAGATCACTAGTCTGGAAGATCCCATAATTAATTTATTGAGAACATATTAAATAGAGTTTATTTTTAAAAAAAGTTGGATAAACGTAGAGGGTGATAGATCAACATTCCAAAATATTAGTACAAAATGTTAATTATATTAACAGAAAAAACTAATTGTTATCATAAAACTTCAATTAATAAAACAAAGAAACAAACAAATTTTATAGGTATAATTACTAAGGTTTGACTTGATAATTTTGAATAAATTGAGCATTGGGTAGATTGTTATAAATAAATTAATATATTTGTAATGTTCCGATGAGTAGAAAAATTAAAGTTTCTGACGTTTCGTATTTCAGTGTAAGCTACTTCTTCAGAGAACAAATAACCGGAGTAGCTTACACTGAGTCACGAAACGTCAAAAAATCTAATTTTTTACTCATTGGAATATTACAAATTTAGGATTTATTTAAAGCAAATAATTTGCAAGACGGGGAATTCATCTATTCTCCTGTTATACATCAGTAAATAATTGCAGTTACTGACCAGAAAATAGATTATTGTATTGTTAAGCAATACATTGATATATAATACAAATACAATATACATAAATATCATTTGTGTAAATATCATTTATTGGAAAGTTGCTCAGTGATTAAAATTATAAAAAATGTTTTACATAGTTGAGGTCATTAGTCAATTGAAGCTAGACTACCATCGAAAACCTGGAAGCACTAGACGGCTGTTTCGTCCAACCATGGGACTCCTCAACAGTGCGCATCCACGATCTCGCTATGCAAGATTCGAACCAAGGACCTATTAGTCTCGCGCAAGAGTACTTAACCTCTAGACCACTGAGACTGTCGGCATCCAACGACGTTAATATCTAACTTCAACCAATCCACGAAATTGAGTAACCATTCACCAATGTCTTCAGTGAGTTGACATCTCACAACAGAGAACTCCAGAAAATATCTCATGGAGCGAGTTACTAATGAGCATATGATCATTATCAATTGAAACTAGACTAGTGCTTTCAACTATATGAAAAATTACTAAAATCTCCACAAAACCCCCCATTGAACCAAAAGAATTTATAAAAAAAGTTACTTTCAATAGACAGACAATCAACAATTGAATTACATCTATCAGAATAGTTTACAAATAAATATATTTATACTAGTAATAATAATAATAATAATAAACTCACTAAGTTATTATATGATTTGTCCAATGTATATTTAAAAATATATATCCACTATTCTTAATAGGTAATATGATGTATATATAATACATCAAATAATTTACATGTATGAATAGTTAATATAGAATGATGATAATAGTTGTGAATGTTTTATTAAATTTACATAATTACAATAATAAATTTATCAAATATAAATGCTATTTACAATGTTTTTATAAACATAGTATGTTACTAAGATGTTTTATTATTGGTACAAATGAATACGTATAAAACTGTATACTACTGGTCAGATATTATCTTATTTCATGATTGGACAACTGTTATGTATATATATATAAGCGAAAGTGATCAGTGACAGTATATCTAATGACGTTTCGTCAACTTATAAAAAAGTTTTTATTCCAGAGTCTATAAACCAATCATCAACTTACGATCGTACAGAAATTAGATAGTCAAATGTTTCAGAATTAGGAATATGTTATCACTATGGTCAGTGTTCTGTATATAAACATTAATAACTGATATATCATATTATGTGAGATTACTTTGTGTTAGTTAATTAACATTGTTATATGCTGGCTCTGTCGACTGCAGGTTACGCATTCGCGTGAGAGACTGAAGAACCTAGGTTTGAGTCCCACATGAGGGATCGTATGTGTGCGCTTTTGAGAAGTCTAATACTAGGACGAAATGGTCGTACAGTATTTCAAGGATTTCAATGGTGGTTTCATATCAATCCACTCATGATATCAATCTAAATTAAGAAATAGTAGAAATGTTTCCAATTGTACTCCAAACAGTATAAAGTACACAAACACTTTTTTTAAAATTACATCAACATAATCTGATACTTATCGTTAAATAATTAACTTCATTTTAGGCAAATAAAATATATACACTATTATAGGGAGTATATTTCAAACTGATTTGGTTTTTCTGTTGCTAAATACAAGGTACAGTTCTCCCAAATATCATCTAGATAAGAAGATATTTGCTTATATTTTCATTTGTCTAGTAATTGTTCATAATTATTCTAGTTATCTGAATTCATTTACGTTCAAATATATATGTGCTTATAAATGTTTAATGATGTGTTCGAGCTTGCATTTCAACCTCAAATGATTTTTTTTATTTTGTTTTGAAAATCTGGACCATTGAATATGAAAAGTAACAATTTTACTAGTTTGAAATATTAGTTTATTAATGTGAATTTTTTGACTAATCATGGTATTGTTATTTGTTTTATTTTATACTATCTTCAAATTATAGTAACTGTCATATATAATTTTTATATTTCTTCATCATTTTAACACTAATTATGATAATAACATTAATCATGTACATGTAGGTTAAACTATATTCAATTGAACCACAACGGTTCCAATCATCTTGAGCTATTCATTGACATTGCATGTTCATTATGAGATTTGAACCAAGTGAAATAATCGACCTACCACTTAGCAAATTCTAAAATCGTACATTAAGACGTTATCGTATTCAGGGATAAATGTAATATTTTTTTACATAATTTATCAAAACTGATCATTATTTTGTTCATAGACTGTTAAAAATATTAGATTTCATTATTAAACTGTTTATAAAGGATTATAAATGTATTTACAATTGATTGATCACTGGGCGGGGATCAATGTCATGTATTTCAGGTCCTTCTTAGTACAGATAGAATCCTATCGACCAAGTTGCATTGCCGTCACCAGTCCGGGTGATGCGATATTGAGTGTAGCATGCTGAGATAAGATGGTGGTTGGAAAACAGAAAACCCTTGATCGAGGTTTCCGGCTACTTGACACTCGTCGGCAAGGTGTACCTGTAATCTTGAGGGAACTGATTCTTCCTGACAGATTCAACCCCTTGGCACCCAGCTTCACAGTCAGAGACGTTACAACTGAGCTATCCCGGCCGCGGCTGAGATTGATCACTGGGTTGTGATCAATGTCATGTATGTCAGGTCCTTCTTCTAAATGTTAAACTGCTATCGTTTGTAATCATACTGCAGTAGCTAATTCCAAGTTTTGAAGTCACCAAAATTTGTTTTTGTTTTAACAAGGAGCAAACAGTTGTATTTCATGAGGACGTGGAGCTCTCATTACTTACTTACGCCTATTACCCTCAATGGAGCATAGGTCAACAACCAGCATTCTCCAATCCACTATGTCCTCAGTCTTCTTTTCTAGTTCTATCCAGTTGTTGTTCATTCTTCTCATATCTCATTCCATTTAACGGCGTATTGTGTTCTTTGGTTTTTTCCTTTGGACTTGAGGGTTACAAGTGTGTGCTAGGATAGTGATGCAATTGGGTGATTTCCTTAATGTGTGTCCCATTCATTTCCAGCGCTTCTTGCTGATTTCTTCCTCCGCTGAAATCTAGTTCTTTTCTCTCACAGTAGATTGTTGCTGATAGTGTCCGTCAACAGGTCCGAAGTATCTTGCGTAGACAACTATTAATAAACACTTGTATCTTCTGGATGATGGATGTAGTAGTTCTCCAAGTTTCCACCCCACACAGTAGAACTATCTTGATATTTGTATTGAGAATTTTGATCTTGGTGTTGATTGACAATTGTTTTGAGTTCCAGATGTTCTTCAGTTGTAAATATGCTGCTCTTGCTTTGCCGTTTTGCGCCCTCAAACCTGAATCAGATCCGCCATGCTCATCGATGATACTGCCCAGATATGTAAAGGGTTTCACATCCTCAAAAGCTTCTCCGTCAAATGTGATTAGATTAGTGCATCTAGTCTTGAATCAGAAAATTTTGCTTTTCCCTTCGTGTATGTCGAGATCTACTGCTGCTGAGGTTACTGTTAAACTGATCGTCTTCTTCTGCATTTGTTGTTGCGTGTGTGATAGAAGAGCCAGATCATCCGCGAAGTCTAAATCGCCAAGCTGCATCCTGCCTGTCCACTGTATCCCGTGATTTCCTCCAGATCCAGTCGATCACCAGGAGAAAGAGAAAGGGTGAGTGTAAGCAACCTCGAAGAAGCCTCCATAGTGTTTTCCTGTCCATGCTATCAAATGCTTTCACGTAGTCAATGAAGTTGATGTTGAGTGATGAATTTCATTCGATTGATTGTTCCACAATGATCCATAGAGTTGCGATTTCGTCTGTACACTGATCGATCCTTACGGAATCCAGCCTGTTGATCTCAAAGTTGGGCGTCTACAGAGTCCTTCATTCTGCTTAACAACACTCTGCTGAAGACTTTTCCTGGTATTGAAAGAAGAGTGATGCCTCTGTAATTCTCACACCTGATGAGATCGCCTTTCTTTGTTATTTTGATAAGGTGTCCTTCTTTCCAGTCTGTTGACATTTGTTTATCATCCTGAATCTTACTGAAGAGAATATGGAGTATCCTTGCTCTTTACGTAGAGCTCTCATCCATGTATATAATGCATTTATAACCCTAAAAATTATGTAAAATATATGAAAACACCCGTTCAAACACATACCATGCATTTGAAATAAATAATAAATATGTACATATAATAGAACAGATAAATGGGAAAGCAACATCAAACTTTACCACAACTAATTTTAAAAAAACAATAGTAGTTTATATTGATAAATCGGTCAACGTATCATTCTAATACCTTCACATTTATTTTTTAAACCGATTTTTCGGTCATATTAAGCAACATCAAACACAATTTAATATGTAACGTTTGATGTTTTACATTATATCGAATTACATATTCGCATACTATATTGTAGTGTTTTTATTTTTACAAATCTATCATAGTGAAACATTCACCTTACCCTTATTCGACATTTTGATAACCTTAAAATTTATTGACTTATTTATATCATCAATTAATGAAACAAGATTATCATGATACTTGGCATAACATTAAAACAACTATAGTTTAAATTTATTATTCAATACAATCTCCGCATTGATGAATAGTTTTTCTCACATCTTCATCATTTACCGATCCAATAATAATAATAATTCTTTTTGAAACAATCAAATCGACTATTATATTTTTAAAGATGAAAATAGAAGCCACTAATTTGTACAGCGATTATCTTTACAATAACATTAGGCTCCAATTATCATACGATTAGTAGTTCAGATTTAGGTTCGAACATGACTACAGCTATGGATAAGTGGCATTAAAGCATCTGTCGTTCTTTCTATTTAACCCTTAGGATCAATTTTAAGGATATTTCTATAAGCATTAAAAATCGTGTTTAGTTCAAGTGTTATTATAATATATGCCCAGAATCTGAAGATGTACACGTTTTGTCGCCTTAATACATACATAAATGTACAAACATAAAGAAAAATATTATCTTCGGAGATAAATATTAGCGTGAATGTCGAATGATTTAAAAAAGCACTGATTGTCATTCAGTTGCCAAATATACAGGGAACTTCTAGAGAGAAGCATTTTGAATTTGGTTAACGTTGTTTGGAATTTAAAGATGGGTTCCCTTCATATTTTTTTATCAAATAGAACCCATTAAATAACTTTCACTAAACCCAAGAACAAATCAGAGGTACTGAATGTTTTGATTGGTATAACATCACCACAGGGCCCTTCCAAACCATATAAATCTAGTTGAAACATTAAACAATATTCTATAAAATATTTTTTTGAATTGGTCAATCAACAATTACATTTAACTTCAAAGCTTGAAATCAACTAAATCAAAGTTGTTTTCACTTAGTACAAATACCTAAATGACCTTGGGAAATCCTTTCCAGCTTGAATGCTAGAAACTGATAAATTATTTTGTAATGATGAATTAATTTACTTGTTTTTTCTAACATTTTATTCCATTTAATCTACTCCATTATTGTTAACACGACCAAAATTAAAAAGAAACGAAGTTGGTTTTTTTCAGAGATTTCACGATTCATTCAATGAAGAACGTGAATTGATCCTTTATCCGTAACTAATAAATAGTAAGGAATTATATGCTGGACATAAGGTATGCATTTTATTTTAGCTGAGATGTCTCTCGATCTTATCGAACATACTTACAAAGGACATTGAAAAAAATAGCAGGAAAATGTTAATAAAGATAAAATTAAGTCGAAGGATATCCCAGTTATGCCTATTAGTTACATCACAAACAAACATATTTGTCGCATCTTTTTTATACAATCACTGCTGTATATCTTCGGGATAGAAGTCGTCGTAAAATGAATATACGTTCTTGGACCACCCATTATGTTCTTCAAAGTACCGTTGTAAAATCACATTCCATATATAAATTGCATAAATATGTGTATTCCCTGAACTTAGCAAAGAGTGTACATAACTTGACTAACTCACAAGTGTGCTTAAAAAGTTAAACGGAAAACATTTATAGTTAGCTAATCTGTACCCCTGATTTTCTTAAGTACAAAAAAATAACAAAAGACTAGGATTTCGATGACACGATTCATCATCAAACGTATTTTGCTGGATCAAAAACGCTTGAAATACTTTCCAGATTTTGTTGCCCCATGTTTACCGAATCGCTTCATCCTATTCAAGATATTTTTTCTAAGCATTGATCATATCATAATACATCCAAATCTGCTTAGTGGCTTAGCGTACAATAATTTACAAGCGTGAAGCATCAATGAACATCTAAAGATAAATTTTCAAAACATAATTTACTAGTTTAATTAAAAAATTTATAAGTTTTGGGGTGAGATAGTGAATTCGCACTGTTAAGGAGTCCCATTTTAGGACGAAATGGCCGTCCATAGGGATCTAGCTTCAATTGATTCATGAATTCAACTATTAAATTATAATGTCCGTAAAACCTCTTTCTGATATTAAACCGTAATAAGTTTCTTACTACATTGTGTTCTGTATATTATACCATAGAAATTGAAAAAAAATCTACCGCATAGTTTAAAGTTTAAAATATTCATTAATTCATTTTATTAAATTTTTTTTGTAAAGAACAAATTACATTTTTAATAAATAATGAATAATTGAATATTTAATTAATTTATTAACAATGAATTATTATTATTATTATACTACTACTATTTAAATCATTCATGTTTTCAATGAACAAGGAGGCTTTCATTTCAACTATACCTTTTTTATATACAAAAAATACAAAAAACAAAAACGAACCTAAGGTATTATGATCGGAATATTTTACTTAGGATCATTATGTTTTTATATAAAACTAATGATTAAAAATGAAATAATCATTTTAAGTAGTCTATTACATATTCTATTCAGTATATTAAAACAATTACATTATAATTAATTCATTAATTTGTTTCAAATGAAAAATAGATGAAACAATAAATTATATCAGTCAATTAAAGCTAGACCATCATAGAAAACCTGGAAGCATTGGACTGCTGTTTCGTTTTATTGTAGGACTTCTCAGCAATGCATATCCACGATCCCGCCCTACCCCGCCAAATTCAAAATAGTTAACATCCTATATATATTTATGAAGTCGAATAATCATAATGATAATATATCAGCTTTATTAAATCTCTTTATTAAATAAAGTAAGATTACGTAAATGTTTAGTACTATAATATAGACCGGAAAGATAATTAACCTCTTTATTAAAAACTTAATTATTCTGTAGAATAGATTTATTTTATTGTTTATTGATTTTGAAAGAAATTCAATTATATAACACTCTTTCTGAGAATAATTAAGGTCAGCAACAGATCATCTAATATTATAAAAGGTGAACTATTTTTATAAATGCATAACTGTTTTATGTTCCCGTTTGTGTAACTATAATATAATAAATAACTTTATATACAGTGAACTAATTGGACATAAAGAAAGTTATTGATGTATCTGATCTATTCGGAGTTGAAGGCTGAGTAGTGAAATTGTAAGTAACTGATCTATACTTCATTTGAAAGTGATTTTGTTGATAAAATAAAAAAATTTTTTAAAATGTACTTTCATACCGATCATGTACAAGTACATACATAATCATATTAACCAAGTGTGGTATAAATAATAATACATTTAGTAGATCAGGATTGACCCATCATAACGAAAATCATGTATGAATTAGATTTGACTTGTAAAAACTGATGAATATGAACTGTGGGACTATTAAAAAAAGAAGAAGAAGCAATTTCGTCATAGACTAATTATTTTGGTTCATTACAGAACTCCTTAGTAATACGTATACATTGCTTGTTTTACTGAAACAAATCAAAGTTATGTCACATATATAAAATGTAATTATTCAAATGAAATGTGATACACTTTTTGAACAGTCATATAAACTATAACGAAATTTGTCAAATTAACTTGTAACAATAGGTTAACTAACATATAGAACATTTTGTCATTTCCTTAACAGTCATTGAAATTCCTAATACGTTATGCATGTCAAATTGTCAACATGATTAAAGTAAAAAAGAAAAAAAAAAAGTAGTTTAGACAGCATTATAGACGTTTACTGTAAGATGCATGTTGTACATAAATTTTTTTTCAGAAAATTTTTAACTTTATTATATTCCGCTTAAATAGATCAGGATCATTCAGTATGCATAATTTAAAAGCAAAAAATATTAATCACCAAAATATAAGAAATTTATTAAACTTAGTCAAATTATGTCACTACTTATTACAACTACTACTACTACTTATTACAACTATTTGTTGTAAAAAGAAAAGGAAAAATGGTGAAAGGGAACACAGTGAAGAGAATAATTTCCTGTTCATATGACCATTATCTTTTAACATTTATCTTATGATTTATGAGATTTCCCTTCATAATAATTATTAGTTGAACTGATTTAATTAATGTTGATTGTAATAGAGATAGACTTATTTAGATATCAATTATACCAATCGGTTATTATGAATATTTCTATTAATATTAATAAATAAATTAGAAGCAGAAGTGATGTATATATGGTCGAATAAGAACAGCCTAAACAGAAAGGATGGTTTTTCAGCTAGCAACTGTTTGGCAAATATTCATTAACAAGTAATTGGACCCTTTATTTATTTATTCAACTTGTTTATTTCAAATGGATCGTTATTTCGACTGAAATTCAATGCGAGTTATGTTTAGCATTGCAATTATGTTTTTGATGATTCACATTTTTTACTTGCAATTCAATGATTAAGAAACAATTTTTTCAACCTTCAATTTACACTTTTATTTTCTCCTTCATATAGAAACATATCAACACCGAATATCGTTCATTAATAACTCATTCTTACACATAGATACACACACAATCTATTTAGTCTTCTTTTATTTCACATCGTGAACTTGTCATATGATTCGCATTTTACTGAATCATGTTATCCTATTTACATATAATTCCCATTTAAACATTAAAGTTAAAACTTCGTGTTTTAATTTTTATCCTATTTACTTAAGTCAACAACTAAATATGAGTGGATTAGCACAGTATAGATATGATTTGTTTTGATTGCTAAACGCTACACATTTCTATGATGATCTTGATTTTATTTATTTCCCTGTAAAGGTTCAGACAAGTTTGATGGACGAAACGTTGGAATTATTTAAATTTCAATCATTGAGATTATTTCAAATATAATTTTCACTTATAACGACTTCTCTATACTCGGCGCCTAAATTTTGTCAGGCTATTCATTCGTTCTAATCTTGACAAATATTCGTATAAATTCATTATGTGTGAGAAAATAATATTTGAAATAGTCTCAGCGATTGAAATATAAATAATTCCAACGTTTCGTCCACCTAACTTGTCTGGACTTCTTCAGGGAAATAATCAAAATCATCAAAGAAATATATAGTGTTTTTTTTTATTTTTGAACAATCGTATCAAAATCTCTACTACTTTTAATCCAATCATATTTGGATGTCGAATTTTTGTAAACAGGATAATATGAGACAGTTGAGTGAGAATCAAGTGAAAAGTTCAACGATGCGAATTAAAGGAGACTGAATAAAAGAAAAGGTCAAATTACTTGTTGATGAATATTTGCCAAGTGGTAGCTAGCTGAATACCATCCTTTCTGTTTAGGCTGTTCTTATTCGCCCATATATACAGCGCTTCTGCTGTCAATCTTTCTTTATGAGTGTTGAATCCTTTCTGAAGTATTTTCGCCCCTTCAAAATTAATCATGTGTCCCGTTTCCAACGCATGTAACGCTATTGCAGACTTATTCTCAAGTTTCCTTAAGTCAACCGAAGTTTTGGGAACATTTTTTAAACACTGTTTGTGTTCCTTCAACCTTACCTTCAATTGTCTGGATGTTTCTCCAATATAAGCCGCATTACAATCATGACAATAGATCTCATAGACAATATTTTGTTGTTCTTCCTTTGGTAACCTATCCTTAACATTCACCAATGACGATCTTATAGTGTCACATGTTCTAAAATACACTCTTATATCATGCTTGTTTAAGATCCGTTTGATTTCTTCCGATGTTTCACTACGGTATGGTATGACAACAGTGGACTTCCAATCTTTCTGTACAAGTTGTAGTTTAGCTTTTCTTTCCTTTTTAACAATCTTCTTTAAAAAATCTTTTGGGTAATTGTTATCCCTAAGTGTAGATAAAATCCCATTCAATTCATATTGTTGATCTTCCTTATCTGTAACAAGCTTAAGACTTCTGTTAATTAAACTTTTAACAACCGTAACTTTCGTACATAAAGCATGAGCAGAATCAAAATCTAAGTATCTCTCTGAATGTGTTGATTTTCTGAAAACATTTATTTTCAACTTCCTATTATTAAGTCTTCGTTCAACCATACAGTCGAGAAATGCCAATTTGTGTTCAACAGACTCTATTTCCTTCGTTAGATTAATTTGTTCCGAAATATTGTTCACATTTGCGAACAATTATTCCAGAATGTACATAAATAATCAGCTCTTTACACAAATCTGCATATATGGTGTAGGTGATATTATAAATAATAAAGTTTACTAACATTTTCTATTTAAACTAATAATTATATTTCATATTCAAACAATAGTGTATATAGATATAATTATTATATCGAGAAAGTGCGAGTCCTGTTTAATATATGAGGCGAAAAAACCGCCAATCAGAGAGGAGTGAATTATCGATCAAAGCAATGATGCTTGAAAATCGTATGAGCAGTCTTGAGTACTTATTAGTCCCGCTTTCTGCCTGGCCCAGCCAGTTAAGTCCAGAACACCAATTTCATCCTCTGCAATATAAATCATTATTCTCAAACATATTGTGTTTATATACCAAACAAACTGACCACATCCTACCATAAAATAGAAAATAACATTTGTACAAGTTTTGGCCAAATGTGGCTGTGAATAGGGGGGAACAATAATTAATGGACTGGGGATAACTCAAGAATGGTAAATCGTATAATAATAGTCTATAGGTCAAAATAAAGCTCATAACAAGAGGAACATGAATATGAATAGTTAAATTACTTAGCAATTATACAATAGGAAATATAGATATCATATTGGTCCATAAATAGTTCTCAAAGTTACCATTCATAAATCGCTTCGGGATATAACAATAATGAATAAACATCATGTGTCACTATGGTTGGTATTATAAATTTATATAATTCAATTTAACTTTTCATATTCCATAATACTAGACGTACTTATAACGATTAATTTCTAACAAACAAATGATCGATTTATAGATCTACATCTTAATAAAGAGATATCAGTTCATAGATCTTGAATGCTCTAATCTAACTAAAGTTTGCTCATAATGTAAAACCTTTACAAATTATTCAATCTGTAAAAATATCTCTTTAATGCTTACTTACTTTGGCCTATTACTCCCAATGGAGCATAGGTCAACAACCAGCATTCTCCAACCCACTCTGTCCTCAGCCTTCTTTTCTAGTTCTATCCGACTTTTGTTCATTCTCCATTTCTCGGCGTAATGTGTTCTTTAGTCTTCCTCTTCTTCTTTGAGCTTCAGGATTCCATGTGAGGACTTGTCTTGTGGCGCAGCTAGGTGATTTCCTCAATGTGTGTCCTATCCACTTTCAGCGATTTTTCCTCCTCTGGAATCTGATTTGTTCTCTCCCACAGTAGAATGTTGCTGACAGTGTCTGGCCAACGGATTCGTAGAAAACCAACTCGCTAAAACAACGCTCTTTAATTCTTACTACTATATAATTATAGAAATAAAATAAGTAGTAGAAAATTTGATGAATGCATTTTATAGATAGTTATATGTATAGTTTTTTTTTCTTAAATTCCACTATTAAATTATTTTAATGAAAATTTTCGATTGACTTGTCATAAACAGTAATTAAAAATGTTAATTTACTTCTTTATATTTAGGTCAATTATCCCAGGTTATTATAAAAAACACAGTCTATATAGTTTAAGTGAAATCTTAAATAGTGAACACACATTTGGTTGTGTTACTGACTAAAAATTTATAATGAAAAGAACAATAAAATAAAATTTTCAGAAGGGGTTTAGGGGATATTATGGCAATTTAAATAGTTGAGATCATGACTCAATTGAAGCTAGATCACTATGGAAAACCTGAAAATACTGGACGGTCGATTCATCCAATTGTGGATGGATGTATCGCTCAATTCCGTGGATCGGTTGAAGTTAGACATTAACACCGCTGGATGCTGGCTCGGGGGTCTAGAGGTTAAGCAATCGCGCGCAAGACTGGTAGATCCTGGGTTCTAATCTCGCAAGGGTGGATTGTAGATGCACATTGTTGAGGAGTACCATGATTGGACGAAACGGCCGTCTAGTTCTTCCAGGTTTTCTATGGTGGTCTAGCTTCAATTGATTCATGGTCTCAACTATTAAAATATTTCATCATTTTATTAAAAATAAACAATGAGCTTTCAATGAACTGTTCAATGGACTTATAATGAATTAACCAGAAAATAAAGTTACTTCAATCGTTTACAAATACTTACTTAATTTAAATAAGTAGGGAAAAGAAAACTATGAGTTTCAAAAAAATTGATAGGAATAAGAAAATCCACAATTTGTTGATGAATCTCTCTGATGACTTAATAAGACTGTGTTAGTGAGTTAGAAAAGTCAACTACGATGGTAAATAAAAGTATGGAAACACATGACAGTGAAGTGTTATATGCATATTCACAATGTATTACAAAATTCAGTCCAAAAAAAGCTATTCATAGAGTCTTTGAAGTCTGATTAAATTCGAAGGAAACATGTATTGTTCTATGTGCTGTCGATATCTGCAACATCTAAATGTTTCAATTACGAGGTGTTACTTTGTTGCTTCAACTTGAAAATATAAATATGCGCTCCGTAGAGAGATACATAATTCTTGGTCAGGATCGGAGGGATGGAAGCAACTTTATTTCGGTGCTTTTTTAAGCCAACCCTGAATTCAGCTATTGTGAAGTATATGCTTTCAATCTGTGTCCTCCAAACTTGAATTCCAATATTACTTTCTACATTTTCTATCGAATCCATTTTTCGCAACTGTGCATTCTATATTTAGATTCATATTATTAAATGACTCTAAAATTACTTTAAAAAAGTAGTTGTTAGATTCTTCTCATTGAGATAAGTTAATCGTATGACAAGTAGGACTGACACGCAGTTTTCTACAATTGCAACTGACTGATTGATCTTGTTAAATAATATCATATTTCTGTTCCATGTTTCTGAGACGATTTTCCTTACCAATCATTTTATTTCATTATAAATATGATTCCTACATATTTTAATGTGTAGAACGTGCTTAAAAGATATTCATATCACAGTGAAACAAATGCTGTCACGCTAATTGATACTGTTTTATTCCAAGAAACTAAAACAAAAGAAATGGTTTTCTTCTTTTGCTTAGAAAGATTGAAATACTACAATTGAAATAATACAACAAAAAATTCTATTATCTGTGTATGTGTTGAGAAAGAGGGAGAGTAGGCAGCCTGGTCTGACTCCGGCTCTCATTTGTGATGCGTCTGCAAGTTGTCCTCCATGCAACACTTTGCACTATAGTCAATCGTATGAATTCCGGATAATGTTCACGAACTTCTCAGCTACTCACTCTATACTGTCGAGGAAGTTTCTATAAAGTCTTCCTATTAACACTCACAAATGTTTTCTCATAGTCAAGGAAGTTGATGTAAAGTGACGAGCTCCACTCATCTGGTTGTTCAATGATGATGTATATATATATATATATTTATGGACAGAAATTTAAGGCTTTCCTCTATAATTCATTGAGAATTGTTTGTTTGAATCTTCCCATCGATTTGTTAGTACTGCAACTGATCAGTCTCTAATTCACATATGTGCATGCTGTGCGTATTGCCTCGATATAGCCTTAATTCACGAGTATGGTAAGCAGAGATGGATAGTGGCTAGCAGTGGAATCCAGGACGCGCGTTTCGTCCTATTTGGGACTCGTCAGCTGGATGTACCTGCATCTCGGAGTTGATGTTCACTCTGGGAGAGATGAATTGGGAATTTTTCAAGGACAGACATAACCAAATGTTACGTAATACATGTATTTATTTTGTTTTCAAATATCGGGTTTTGTCTGTGTATTTTAATCTCTGATAAACAACACTATTTAAAATCAAAAATCGTTTATTTGTAATCTTAGGTATTTTAATTTGAAAATTTTAAAAAATGATTGATCTTTTTTGAAGTAACAGACATAATATAGATGTTGTAAATAGGCTTGAAAACAAAGTTTACAAAAATATAATGTAACCATTTGATATAGACCAAACTGTTTATGCAAACCGATTGGGTGAGTACTCTTTTTTTCTTCCAAACGTTTATTGAAATTATTCAGTAAATAAAAGAACAGAGATTTTAATCCGTCCAACAGAGAGGCGATTATTTAAAAATGCTTCATAATGTTAATTCCCTTTTATGAATTTGATTAAATCCGGTACAATAATTGAGCCAAAATAATATAAATTAATTTTATTTTGTATTTACGTCTCAATTGTTTTATGTAATGTAATAATGGACACTAGTGAGTGAGAAATTCAAATCACAACGCTAACTGGCACTATATATGCATAAATATATGAAAGTTTATTTGATAATGAATAATGAAAACATTGAGAAGGTAAGGTAACTATCTAGGATCGAAAAAACTTATCAAATGGATTCTGTGATAGTTAAAGAATACAGTTTTAAGAAACCAAGAAAACTATGGAAAATGAGTATATATTATTTTGCCTCAACCATTGTTCTGGATGACATATTGATTGATAAATAATATATTTCGTCATTTTAAAGTATATCTTTGCAGAATTCTTAGACTGAAAAGTGTAGAAATGTTATACTTAGAAACGAACAATCAGTTATCAAGCATAAACTGGCACAACACAAAAGTAAAGTATCTGTCCGGTAAAATGTCAACGTTTTTAGGAGTTTTACTTATTCTTCCTTACTGTTGTAGTGTCGGTTGCTATGTTAAGCCCATATACCTTACTCTGGCTTCTAGATAATCCAATTTATTCATTCTTTTTGAGCCATATTTTGACAATGTTAATTATTCGCTAATTAATTCTGACTGTTTCTTATATGAGCGTGTGTGTGTGCGTTTCGTATCTTATCAGATGTCTGTAACTTATTTTTGTTCCACTATAAATTGAGGTGACTCATATGCCTTTTCCATTGCTCGTCATTTCACTTCACTCTCTTCTATCCGATTCCATCGCTTCATCACTCTGATTATCTGTTCTGATCAACGATTGTACAAAGTATACGTATTCAAATCTTTATTCTTGTATTTTATTTATTTAATTCCGTTTTACAATAACGTGAGTTAATTCCATCATTATATACGAGGATCCGTGACATGTATATTTCAATAACAATCATTCATATTATATTACTGGAGTAAAAGATAAGGTTACCGAACTGTGCAACAATTACTTAACTAAATAACTGAAGGATGGTTTATAGTACAGTTTATTTCAACTGAAAATACAATCATTTCTACTATAACCTGTTGGATTTAAGAATCAATATAATTAACATACTACTCTATATGCACACTGGGAATATTACTGAGTAGTGGATACTTAATATTTAGACATATTTATCACGTATAATTTAATTGATTACATTTTAAGGATTAATATATAAATGGTAAAATTATGGAGGAGACAATCTAATCCAAATAACATATGGATGAAATAATATTTATTGTATTGTCTTTTTAAGGGGGACTAAATATGTTTACTTAAAATGTATATTCTTGTTTGGTAAAACTTTAATTAAAAAAGATAAATGATTAGATCTTTACGCCAAACGAGAAGATAACAGAGACAAAAACAGACTAAGCATACTATTAAAACGGAAAAAGCTTCCATTTAACTTTTATTTCTTATATCTATCTATCTATCTACATCTATATCTATCTACATCTATATCTATCTATCTATCTATCTACATCTATATCTATCTATCTATCTATATCTATATCTATCTATCTATATATATATATATCGTTTCGTAGCTACTTTCTTCTATTTTCTATATCATTAACATATTGTTACGATGGATATGAAATTAAAGGAATATCAAAAGAAAACCTCATTTCAGTTTTCTATGTATTTACAGTGAATAGATTTCCTTTTTTAAATTTAGCTGTAAAGATTCCTATGTAAATAAAGCCTAACTATTTATATCAAAAATATTTTATGATTTTTATCAACGATTTTTTTTCAAAGAATTTTATTTTTCTAATTTACTTTGGAATAACTGATCTATTATTGATCTTTTTTTATGATGTTGTTTTTATTGACTTTTAAAATTTTATCTAATTGATAGTTTATAAAATGTAGACCATAGTAATTCTTTTAATCAAATTAAAAATATTTTTTCTTAGTGGAATTAGTTTTGCCTTATATATATATACTCCCTGCCTTCTCGTGGCTGCGGCGTTGCTTATGAAACTTAGAGGACGAAAAGAGAACGCCTGGCGCTTTAACCGGGCTAGTGGACACGGAAAATCTGCCTAGGGGAGTTGAAAAACCCTGACTCCGAACCAGTGGTGAACAAGGGGCTCCAGTATCTTGAGGGAACAAATGGTGCATGAATCAATCGTTGGTCACCGACTACCATGGGACTGCATCTCCTCACGATGTTCCACTGCCTTGTGGTTCAGGACTTTAGGTCAAATGCTTCTGGTGTGGCTCCCTAAGAAAACCATTTGCTTCAGTTTGAGAACCTGGGCAGTATCATAGCCCTCACAAAAATCAAATGAGATTTGCGCGGATCATATATATCTGATGCCTTCTTGTATCAAAATTTATGTGTTTAAATATATATATATATATATATATATATACCGATATTTTTTCATTTCTTTTACTGGTTTTCAACGAATAAGATTAGAATTCAATAAATTAATTTTTATATACATGGGAAACACTACTGGATAGAGCGAAATCAATCAGTGTATTCATGAATTGTTGAGTTCTTAACTGAAGTACCATGTAATTGTTCAAATGTTTTAACCGAGAGAGATTAGAAGGTTACCATTTTTAACCAAAGAGTACTGTAACAATGTCAGCAATGTCAACAAAGTCAGCAAAGGCGATTTTAAATTTGAGGGGATATATATCGATTCTTTATTTTGACTAGTTTTTTTTTAAACTATAATTTACCCTTCATTTAAGGAATAGATTATCTAAGAACTAGCTTCTTATGGTATTAATCATTTGTTGACTTCAATAATGATTTTTTCTTGCGTCGTTCTTGTTTTTTATAAAGATTGAATTTATCAAATGGTTTTGAAAGACAGGATTCAGTGACTTTATAGATAGAGGTTTTGGTGACATAATTGAGAAATCACCAAAGCAACCCGTTGATCTTACTAAATTAAATTTGATTAGGGACACCGTTGTGATCCGCAGTTAAATTCTAATTCTATGAAAGAATACGATTAATAATTTACTAAACTAACTGATATAAATTGAAATGCTATAATGGCAGTAATCTTCACGAAACGAAAAATATAATCTTATCCCCGAAAAATTATTAATACATTCCAAGTTTACATTTTAAAAATGCATTTATACACGCCTTCACATTGAAATCACAGTTCATAACTATTCACTCTCTGTTCGACGAAGTACTTACTTACTTACGGCTGTTACCCCAATCGAGCATTCTCCAAACCACGCTGTCCTGGACCCTTCTTTCTAGTTGTACCAATCTGTTGTTCATTCTTCTCATATCTGTTTCCTTTCATCAGCGTAATGTGTTCTTTAGTCTTCCTCTTCTTCTTTGACCTTCAGGATTCCATGTGAGGGCTTGTCTTGTGACGCAGTTGGGTACTTTCCTCAATGTATTTCTGATCCATTGATGAATTAACAAGCAGAAATAAACGTACAAGAAAGGCTCTTATGAAAAAAGAAATTTTGAATATGTTGATTAAAATAATAAAATTTCTCGCCTGCAAAACCTTTGTAGCCTTCGTCAACATAATTTAGTCAAGATTTAGAGCAAATACAAATCTTTTGAAACTTTACCGCATAATCATGTTTCCCAGTTGTCCAAAAAGTCTGGTAAAACAAACAAAATATAAAATGCAGTGAAGAAATCTCCCTTTGACATGAATTCATTCTCAATATCATACAATCACAAATATAGACTTTTTCTCATAGAAAATCGATTATACATTTTTTCGGTGTTAATAACAACTCACTGACCATAGTAGCAATATCGTAAGTGATGGAAAATAAACAACAACTAATCCAAAAGAAGCTCTTCTCATATAGTGTTCAGTAAATTATTGATTTTATTAATAAAAATTTTAATGATCATAAATATTATCAGAAGAGGTTTTGTGGAGATTTAGTATTTTCATAGTTGAAAGTGTGAGTCAATTGAAGCTAGACCACCAGGGAAAACCTGGCAGCACTGGACTGACGTTTCGTGACCAGTGGAGTTCAAACCACGTCTGTTGCGAGATAGAAACTCGATGAAAACAATTGGTGAACGGTTGCTCAACTTCGTGGATTGGTTGGTGTTAGACATAAACACCATGGGATGCCGGCTCAGTGGTCCATCGGTTAAGTGCTCTTGCGCGGGATTGGTAGGTCCAGGGTTCGGATCTCGCCAGGCGAGATCATGGATGCGTAATGCTGAGGTGTCCCACAATAGGACGAAACGGTCGTCCAATGCTTCCAGGTTTTCTCTGGTGGTCTAGCTTCAATTGACCCACGCTCTGAACAATCATAAATATGATCAAAACAACATATTTGTGATTGTTCATTTTTGAAAATAAACAATAATAAAGTACATTTTCACATTTTATGTTTCATGTTTGTATTTACATATAAAACTGCAAACCAAACCACATTAATAAATACCCATTTTGGTATATTTGATTTATAGTATAAAAGAAGAGAAAATGTGTATCACAAAAATATACGGTATAATGACACTTACTACTTACAATTTTTCCATACTGATAATTTTCATAAAAATAAAAAGTTAAAATATTCATTTTAGGGATTAGAAACTAAAATACACGATTATATGTACTGTTGTATGTCAAACATCGTATGATTAACTGACTGCATAGTTTCTCTCCTTGTTTTGAAACCTCTTATCAGTATCATTTGAATAGGTGTAATAACATGAAGCAAACTATTTCTGTTTGGTTTATACATCGCAATTTTTCTTGTTGTCTAATATTTTAATCATTCTTGACTTTAATAAGTAATTTCGACAGTTCTGATCACACTGCTATTTCACGGTGTATTAAAATTTAAAGTACATATTTTAACATCAATCAATAAGTAATATAATTCAAGAGATTTAGGTAACTAAGATAATAATGTGTTTATTTAAACATTTATAGAAAATACAAACAGCTCTGAATCATTCACTTTGTTATGTGCAACGTTGAACCTGACATATATGTACATTGGTTCAATTTATACATCGTATTGGCACAGTGAGATAAAATTATTAAGACCAATTCTAAAGTAGTAGATGTAGTAATAATATTTAGAGTAATAGAAAAAATTAGGTATACAAAAAGGAAACAAAGGTATTAACAATATGAGAACTTTTCTTTGGATTTATGTTAAATTCATTTGTCAAGACGTTCTGTGAAATACGATCTGGTAAATTGGGATACATGTAATCATTACGTCATATTGATTAGTAATAATCAATGAACCATGACCATGTTTATCATTTCGTGTTTGTGTTCATTTCTAAAACACTTTTGATTAATGAAAAGGATAGATAATATTTATGACTCTACATAGTAATACCTCATTAAGTATAAAAAAATATTAAATAATGAAATAAATTGTATTGAAGTAGTTCTTCGAATGCTTTAATTTCTATTTATAAACATTGAGAACAGGCGAAAATTCACGTACCATATATCTGATTAGCTTGAAATTTATAATCGTTTCCTTCACCTTAGATACCTTACAGTCAATTCTGCTAGTAAATATATATACCTAATATTTTCATACATATTCACTAGTTATTGACTCAATACACATGGGCAACAACTTACTTACTTACTTACTTACTCACTTACTTACTTACTTACTTACGCCTGTTGCCCCTCATCGAGGAGCATAGGCCGCTCACCAGCATTCTCCATCCAACTCTGTAATGAGCCTTCCTTTCCAGTTCTTTTCAGTCAAAATTCATCCTTTTCATATCGACTTCTATTTCCCGGCGTAGTGTGTTCTTTGGCCTTCCTCTTTTCCGCTTCCCTTCCGGATTCCAAGTTAGGGATTGAGTCGTGATGCACATTGGTGATTTCCTTAATGTATGTCCGATCCACTTCCAACGTCTTTTCCTAATTTCCTCTTCAGCTGGAAGCTGGTTTGTCCTCTCCCATAAAACGCTGTTGCTGATAGTATCCGGCCAATGGATTTTGAGTATTTTGCGTAGACAACTAATCATAAATACTATTACCTTCCTGATGATGGCTGTAGTAGTTCTCCACGTTTCAGCTCCATACAGTCGGACTGTCTTGACGTTCGTATTAAAAATTCTGACCTTTAAATTGGTTGAGAGTTGTTTCATATGTTCTTCAATTGTAAAAGTGCTGCCCTTGCTTTGCCAATCCTCGCCTTTATATCTGCATTCGATCCTCCTTGTTTATCAACGATACGTGAATGTTTCCACCTCTTCCAGAGTTTCTCCATCAAGTGTGATTGGGTTGCTGTTCTCCGTGTTGCATTTGAGAATCCTGCTTTTTCCTTTGTGAATGTGGAGGCCTATCGATGCGGAGGCTGCTGCTACATTTGCTGTCTTCATCTGCATTTGGTCGTGTGTATGAGAGAGGAGGGAAGTCCATTGTATTCCGTGTTTCCCTTCAGATGTCGAATTCTTCATAATCCAGTCAATCACTAGAAGGAAGAGGAATGGGGAGAGTAGACAGCCTTGTCTGACACCGGTCCTTACTGGAAATGCATCTGTCAGCTGTCCTCCATGCACCACTTTGCACTGTAGTCCATCGTATGAGTTTTGGATAATGTTGATAATCTTTTCAGGAATTCCATAGTGTCGAAGAAGTTTCCATAATGTTCTCCTGTCCACGCTGTCAAACGCCTTTTCATAGTCAATGAAGTTGACGTATAGTGATGAGTTCCACTCAACTGATTGTTCAACGATGATCCGTAGTGTCGCAATCTGGTCTGTGCACGACCGATCCTTACGGAATCCAGCCTGTTGATCCCTAAGTTCGGCGTCTACTGCGTCTTTCATCCGATTCAGCAGCACTCTGTTGAAAACTTTTCCTGGTACTGATAACAAA
The DNA here is from genome assembly GCA_944470415.2 of Schistosoma rodhaini. Taxonomy (NCBI): domain Eukaryota; kingdom Metazoa; phylum Platyhelminthes; class Trematoda; order Strigeidida; family Schistosomatidae; genus Schistosoma; species Schistosoma rodhaini. The sequence goes on from OX104036.1 coordinate 45,931,991, forward strand.
CTGATACCTCTGTAGTTCTCACATTGGCTAAGATCTTTCTTTGGTATCTTGATGAGATATCCTTCTTTCCAGTCCGTTGGCACTTGTTCCTCTTCCCAAATCTTCTTGAATAGAAGGTGAAGCATGTTTGCAGTTATTTCAATGTCTGACCTCAGTGCTTCTGTTGGTATATTGTCAGGTCCTGCCGCCTTCCCACTTTTGATTTGTCTGATGACCATCTTGACTTCTTCGATCGTTGGTGGAGTGACATCTATTGGAAGGTCTGTGTGGGCTGCTTCGATGTTCGGTGGATTCAACGGGGCTGGTCTATTCAGCAGTTCCTCTGTTCTTGAATCTCAGTGATTGTCTTTCCTAATTTGTCCGTGACTGGTCTCTCTGGTTTGCTATATCTCCCTGCCAATTTCTTCGTTGTATCATATAGTTGTCTCATATTCCCTTCTCTTGCAGCTTTTTCCGCCGCCGTTGCTAGTTCTCCCATGTATTTCTGCTTGTCGGCTTTAATGCTTTTCTTCACTTCCCTGTTTGCTTCTGCGTAGTCTGCTTGTGCTTTGACTTTCTCTGCTCGTGTTCGGCTGTTGTTAATTGCTAGTTTCTTGTTCTTCCTTTCTTGAATCTTGTTGAGGGTTCCCATAAAGATCCATTCCTTATGATGATGCTTCTTAGGACCAAGAACCTGCTGACACGTTGAAGTTAGTGCTTCTTTTATCCCTTTCCAGTTGTCCTCCAAAGTAGTTTCTTGTTCTTTCAGTAGATCCTGTAGAGCTTGGAAACTGTTGTTGAGAGTTATCTTGAATTCATGGAGTTTGTCAGTATCTCGAAGGAAGGCTGTATTAAACCTTTGTAGTGCTGTTTGTCCAGTTGTCCAGTCTTTCTTAAGCTTCAGTCTCATCTTGGCCACAACCAGGTGGTGATCTGAAGCTATGTCAGCTCCTCTCCGGGTTCTTACATCTTCCATTGATCTTCGGAATTTTTTGTTGATACAGATGTGATCTATCTGGTTCTCTGTGGTATGGTCCGGTGAGATCCATGTAGCTTTGTGTATGCGTTTGTGTGGGAATATTTTGCCGCCTATAACCAATTTGTTGAATGCACATAGGTTTGAAAGTCTCTCCCCATTTTCATTTCTCTCTCCTAATCCATGTCGTCCAATTACATCTTCATATCCTGTGTAGTCCACTCCAACTTTAGCATTTAGATCTTCCATCAGGACGGTGACGTTCCATGTACCTATAAAGAGTGTTTCTCTGGTTGTTAGAAGGTGCATCGGTCTCGTGACTTCCGTAGAATTTCGGCTTTCATCATGAGACGTCATAATTATTCCTTGAACTCGAAGGGCAGAGTTTAAATGGTTTGGATTATTTTTTCTGTTTAGCATTTTTCTAGCGAGTTGATTTTCTACGGGATTGGGTCGCTAACCCCATGCCGAACCCTCCTCCTTTACCCAGGCATGGGACCGTCAGTAACTCTAGAAGAGCTACAGGCGGAGTTCATGGGCAACAAGGTAGTTATAAAATGATTGTCACAAAATTTATGTTTGAAGCTTATTTTAGTTTTTTTTAACGAACTAAAAGTATTAACTATTTCAAATTAAATCAACAACATATGTGGTATAAAAAATAAACAACGAACGATGAATAGACATAGTCTGCATAAATAATTCTTTAATTATTGTTTTTCTAAGTTTATAGTTGAAATCATGAGTCACTTGAATGTAGACTACCATCAAAAACCTGGATGCACTGGATTGCCGTCTCGTCCTATTGTAAGACTCCTTAGCAGTCGGCATCCACGATCCCTCCTAGCAGATTCCAAGCCAGGACCTACCAGTCTCGTGCCAGAGCACTTGATCGATAGACCACTGAACTGGCATCCAACGGTGTTAATGTCTAACTTCAACCAATCCACGATTTTGAGCAACCGTGCACCAATTATCTTCAGTGAGTTGATATCTCTACAACAGACATGGTAGAACTCCACTGGTCAATGCTTCCCACTAGAACTCCAGGAAATACCTGATGAACCCTTATACTGTTGATGACGATCCATTTGCACTATGAAAATGTTATAATTGAAATGGTTTTAACTGGAACTGGAACATTTAGCTATCTTATTATACTTATGTGACCGTTTGTACAACTAGTCGGAATAGTTTTTAACCAAATCTCAAACAGCTGTATAACAGTCTGCACTAAGTTGAGACTATAATTGTCATTAAAGAGTTTTGTAGAGATATTTTAATTTCAAGTTTCACACCACGAATCCATTTTAGTTATTCAGCTATTAGAAGCCAGTAAGTGTTGAATAGTTGTTTCGTTACATTATATAACTCTGCAATAAAAGTAATTCACGAATTCGCTAGAGATCACTGTGAGAACATTATTATGAAGTGATTGATGTTAAAGACGAAGATCAGCGGTTACCAACTCAGTTCCATACTAAGATGAAGCATTTGTCCGGTGCTTCCCAGTTTTCAACGGTTACCTAAATTAGATTAACATTCAATGTGAAACTTAATAAACAGTTATGAACGGATTGCCTGATACAATATCATAAAGTTCCTAACGGTGACAATTAAGTATCTATCTTCCCGTATGCCAATGCAATTTTCTAATGAAACGTTAGCAATAAACTAAACATAAGGAAATCGTACATGTCACGTTATGCATATATTTACTAAGCTTTTTTAGTGAACAAAACAGGAGTGTGGACGTTCCAAAGTATTGTAGCACAACATTACAGAATATCTCATTAAAATATGAGAACCATATAATGAACAGGTAATTTGCAAAATAACAATCAATTGTCTCAATTTGACTGTTTCTTCTGCAAATATCCGTCCATAGTCTGCGATTATAATTGCTCATTCATTTTCGTACCAGCTGTGTGGCGTTCCCGTTCTCTCATTATCGATCTTCTACTGAAATACAATCACGGCAGACCATCACCGTATACTAATTATGTATATATCAATAACTAACACCACTTTACTACTGAAGTGATAAAAATATTCTTTTTATTTTTCTCTGAATATTCTGTATCGAATACTTCACTTTCCTTTAACTATACTAACGTTATAATTAAAAAATGGTGTAAATTAATTTTGTCACTATACTACAGTTACTATAGATTTACAAAGCAAGTTATGGTTAAATAAATTAAACACTAATTATTTCGGACAATATGGTCAACAGACATATTTATACATGTTTACGACAGTAACCTCTAGATATATCCTGGTCACTTATGGCGGACTATGACTATACATCAACAATTGAATTACTGTTACATCTTAACTTGAAAATAAACAAAATAGTATTATAAATAACTATACGTTCTTTTGATCATTGTAATATGAAGTTATACTTAATTAATTATGTGGATACTAATCATCCGTATAATTCTTTTGATGGTACTCATGTTAGTTCAACGTCAAACATTTATTTCCAAAAAAACCTTGAAAGTTGTTATCACGAGCATAACGACGTCATTCAGACTTCAAAATACGTTAATGACGTAAACATATATCAAATTATTAAAATATTTATTTCTGCATCCCTTTTAAACTAACGTTTCACTAAGAGAATATTTAACTGTATATAAGAAAAAAAAATCTTTTTTGTTCATAATGTAACCTGGATAAAATGGACGTAAATCATCCAGCCGTGACATATGTGATCACTTAATTCTACGTACATAGTCTAAGGTGCTTTAGAATACAAGTACATTATAAATTGTGAACGAACAGAGAAATGAGATATGAGCCCAGATTAAAAAAACAACAGTTAGAAAAAATGATTACTATGGAATTTATCTCATTAGTTTTATTGTTATATTAGTAATATGTCAATGGAATTCTTGAATGGAAAACAAATTTCACATTTATAATTCACGTGTTTCTATATAAGTATTGTTTTAAATTTCACACCGGGTCTATAAATCAAAGCAACTTATCTTCCGTCAGACAACAAAAGTTATTGAGAGATTCTTGGGTATGTTTTTTGATAGATTCTACATCATGTTACTGTATATTTCATCAAAAGGGACATAAAGTAAGCCGAAATTCACGAAGAGCAGTTTTTTTACATTACACAATTCATTTAGCATAGTTATGATCTCGACTATATAAAATTACTTAAATCCCCACAAAATCTCCCTTGCAGCAAAAAGGATTAGTATGTTTAGAATAACCGTATTTTACACGGCTTCAGTAAGATAGAACTTTGATTTCAGTCACTCTGTCAAACATCTCATATTTCTAACTATAACGTTATTTTCTTGGCTTCAGATAATATCGATATTGTTTCAGAAGTGTAATAGTTAAATTCTGCATTTTATGGGGAAAAAAATCCTATCCTAGTCAATATTTGGTTGCATCCCACAAATAAAATTATCTTTTCCTGATATAAACTTTATCTATTATTTTCATGTTTACACCTACGCGATGGTCAGTTTATCTTGGGTATTTATAAAGAAGTACAAATATTAGATCAGTATAAATGTCCTTACGTCAATGAACAAGTGGAAAATCTAAGTTTATCTGATGAAGCTGTCATATAAATTCACGTCAGATTTTCAGACACTTCTTATTGTAAAAGGTATTAAATGTTTACGTAATATTTCCTTAAAATTATAACTGCATATAAGTCTATTTAAACAATACCTAACAATCATTAGGATACACTGAACAGTTTTCTTTTGTTAGCAATTTGTAAATCACTGCGGTAAATTTCTTTTATCATAAAATCGTTAAGTTTATAAAACAGTATAATAAAGATTTAGGTAAAAGGCAAACTGACAATTTTCACAATAAAAATGTCGTTACCATATGCCAGAGACGCTTACACTAGATTATGAATGGGTTTTGGTTTAGATGTTCATGCTATTCAAATAAACAAAAATTTTCAAAATTTTTTACAGCAATTTTTAAAGTAAATTTTTTTATATTTGTAGTTTCGTAATGAAGCTCCAGGCATAACAAGCGTTGCATTCCTACAGTCGAAAAACAAATGGAATTCAAAACAGCTATCAACCAGCATCAAAGTCAAAATCTTCAATACAAACTTCAACACAGTTTTACTGTATGCAGATAGAATTTCGAGAACCAAAACAACCATGATGAAAAACGTACAAGTATAAATAAACAATTATCTACACATGATATTCAATATTCGTTAGCCATATGACATCAGCAACATTCTATTGTGTAAGAGAAAAGATCAGCTACCACCTGAAGAGGAACTTAGGAAAAAATGTCGGAAGCGGATAGGAAACACATTGACGAACTTATCAAACTGCACAATGAGGTAAGTCCTTACTTGGAATCCTAAAGGGAAACAAAAAAGAAAAAGGCGAAAGAACACTTAGTGTCAAGAATTGAAAGCAGACATGGAAAAGATAAATAGCAACTGGAAAGAACTGTTAAGAATTATCCAGGACAGAGTTATATGGAGAATGCTGGTGATTGGCCTATGATCGTCCCACACGAGGGTTAACAGGAATAAGTAAGTAAATAAGTTATGAAGTACTGATATTTACTTATGTGAGTTTATATTTAATATCTTTATATGATTCGTAAGATAACAGTGACATATTTATTGTAACTATTTGCACTATAAAAAATGAAGAAAATATTTAAACCGTCATGGCACAACTGAAGAACTCCAAAGAATCTTAAAACAACACAGTATATTACAAAACAACGAACATACTTCGAAATACTTTAGTTTGTTCAAAAGAAAAAATCCCATTCATGTCTACACAGAACTGCGTCTATAAATCAGGTTGTGTCGATTGTGATGTTTTTTATATTGGAGAGTAATCTCGCGAGATCTTGATTCGCAACGAAGAACATATTAGGTACACAGAGAAACCTCCTAATAACTCTGTAGAACTGGATAGACTTTAAATTAAATTGTCAATCGAAGTTCACACCATTTTCAACAATCATCAAACTGATTTCAAAAATATCAAGATATTACAAAAAGGCTTTTCTAATTACAAAGAAATGAGAGTAGCTAAAGCGTTCATATAAGGCTTAATCCTACTTCTCTCAATAGAAAGGAAGGCCTTACCACACGTCCTAAATGGACTGTCTATCCTAGTCTATCCTTATCTGATATTATTTACAATTCATACTGTTACATTCCAAATTAAACTCTATTTTTCGTCATTATGAAGGTCACTCATTTCTCATCATTAACAGTGCCACATATACATACACACAAATTTACATACATGTCGCTTGTGAATCACCTTGACCGAAATGAAATGACGTGACATTGATTTATTCAGACTTGTTTTTTTGATTGATCGCATCTAATATTCGTGTTGTTCCATTGTACTATTTAAAATTGGATTAATGTGAATTTGGTTATTTATTCTCTGAAGAAGTAGCTTACACTGAGTCACGAAACGTCAGAAAATCTAATTTTTCTACTCATTGGGATATTACAAATATATTTATTTATTTATGATCTACAATTTGTTAATTAACCATATTTATTCCGTTTGTTTGTTTATTTTTCTGACCATCTATTATTATCAGTTTCTAGGTTCTATAATACAGTTTATATAAATGGGGAATCAATTTAGATATTTACCACATTTTTTTAAAGAAATATTAGTTTACTATTCTATTAACAGTATGCCACAGTATCTTATTTGCTCAATTTTTGATTATATAACCCAGGTTTTGATCATTTTTCCAGTGATCTTTTATAAATAAATAAAAAAATACTCAAACAGAAATCCAAACGAGAGAGCACAAGTAATTTGATCGCAACATGATGACTTAATTTTTATTTGATCATTATGCTTATGAATCAGAGATTATAAACTAAAATTACTAGTGAACGAAAGGGATAGATACTTTAAAAAAACAGAATTAAATTTACCAGATTGCAGAACTAATTATTGTTAGTTAATGAGAATGCAGGAATATAGAAGCAAAATATGTTGGTGTAGGTATCTCACCCTAAGAAACATGTGTATTAATTAAAGTCAGACACTGGGTCTTAAATTTACAATGATTTCAGTTATTATTCATTATATTTTCGAATGACTGATTATACTTTATTTTAAAAACACTAAAACATTAATAATTCCTGAGAAACTATCATGCTGGGTGGTCGTCTGGGTTTCAATACTCATTTATACACAATCTACCCTCGAGATCATCCTGATACCTGGGTGAGTAAAGTAATAGTATGTAGAAAGTTTTTGTTGGCAAACGTCGATAAAAATATATCCATATATTGGTCCATTAATATAGTATTATCCCTCAGGAAATAAAGTCAACTATTCAACCTAAAGTATATGTCTGTCTCCATCAGATAAATGAAATAAATATTGATTAATATTGTTTATTTATTATTTATTTATTTAAACACATAAATATTGGTACAATGAGGCACCAGATAAATATGCGCCACACAAATCTCATTCGATTTGTGTGAGGGCTGTGATACTGTCCAGGTGCCCAGACTGAAGCAGGGGGTTTTCATAGGGGGCCACACCCGGAGCCTTTGACCTGAATGTCTGATCCACAAGGCATTGGAGTATCGTGAGGAGATGCAGTCCCATTGTAGCCGTTGACCAACAACAGGTTCGTCCGCCATTCGTTCCATCAGGATACTGGAGCCCATGTGCACCATTGGTTTGGAATCAGGGTTTTCCAACTCCCCTAGATGGACCCTCCACATCCACTAACCCGGTTAAAGCGCCGGACATTCGCTTTTCGTCCTCTCACTTTTGTAAACAACACCCCCGCCACGAGAAGGCAGTGAGTAGGACTTCCCTGGCAGAGACTATATATTCGCTGGCCATATGAGAGTATTTCGAGAGGGAGAGGTGACTCTCCCCACTCTCGGCCGTACCAGGGCATTTGGGGGCGATTAATATCGTAGGTATGTCAGGATCTTTCATTTAACAGCTGACCTTGGATTTGAGTGCATGATTATCTTTGCGTATCAAAAACCTTCATCAGAAACTCCTCCACTTAGTTTCCTAGTGTACATGTGGTTTATCTTTTAACAAATGTCTCACTTTTCAATCAAATCACGTCCTAAATTAAACAATTACGTATAATTGAAATATGTGTGCATTTTAATGGTTATAATGAAAAAGTAATCACTTTCTGTTACAATGCTTAAAACAAGCTTTATATTATAATTAAAACCTGTTTTCCCAAATATTCCTTTCACAAACTTTCTTCGGTCCTAAACAGTCCAAAAACGCATTTCTGCTACAAGTTGTGCATAAAACGAGAGAAATTTCAACTTTTATATTCGTTTATATGAAAGTGAATTTAAGCCTCACCATAGCTATGAAGATCCCATTCTCCACTTTTTATGGAATAAATAGTTCATATATAAGCATAGCTCCTTATTTTATTATTGAATATGATTGGTTGTAGGCAAATGAAACTTCTTTTCGTTTCGTACTTACATTTAATGAAGTCATAAAAAGTTATAGGGTTAGTACGAGGTCATATCACGATATATATATATATATATACATTAATTGCTTGCGATTCATGTATCTTTGAACATCCTTTAATTCCCTTAGTTACAAGTTTATTTTATGGGTAATTATTATCTGATAAAAATTTTATTACCACTTTGCATAATACAACTTAATAAGTATTAACATGAACATTTATAAATTCTAGATGTTCTCAAAAGAAACTTTAATCAGCGAAGTTAGTCAAAGTATACTAACAAAAACTAAATGAACCTGAAAAATTGTAACTCGATAAGCACACTTTCTATAGTACTAATTTCTATGGAATCATTTTATCTAATTATTTGATTATATCTATCCAACTATTGGTTATAAAAGAGATGATTAAATTTTTTTAATATATTGTTGAAATCATTAGTCATTTGAAGCTAGACCACCATAGAAAACCTGGAAGCACTGGATGGCCGTTTCGTCCTATTGTGGGACTCCTCAGCAGTGCGTATCCACGATCCCGCCTCACGAGATTCGAACCCAGGACCTACGAGTCTCGAGCGCGAGCACTTAATCTCTAGACCACTGAGCTGGGCGGCATCCAACGGTGTTTGTGTTTAACTTCAACCACAGAAAAATTTAAATTAGATGTAATTTTCATCAAAATTCATAATGAATGTTTTATGTATTCAGTTAAATAACCCGTTTTTTTTCATTACAAATTACAGGAAATTGTTTTAATAGAAAAAAGAGAAAAAAATTAAGAAAATGTTTACACTTGGTTTATTTCAATTATAATTCATTTGCATTTCATATCAATTGAATTACTTATTGCTAACCTATAAAATGACTTTAGATATAACGCATTTAGTAATAATACTAATACTACTAATACTACTAATGCTAATACTACTAATACTACTAATAGTAGTACGACTAATAGTAATAATGATAAAAATAGTTGTTAATCCGTGAAAATATAAAATGAAATTAAATTAATTTATCACAAACGATATTCATATATACTATCTAATGCACACAATCAGTATTATCAACGTCACTGAGTTAATTTATACAAAGATAATGTCTAAATTGGACTGAATAAAAGAAAAAGAATAATAGTTTTTTTTTAAATAGAAAAATGCTCTGCCTCTTTACTACATATTTTAAAACATTATAAAGATCTGACCCACTGACAAACACTTGGATTCAAATCCAAGATGAATAGCAATGTTTCTGACTAAGATACAAGTGTTATGAGATTTCATAATGAAATGAAAGGTAACAATTTTCTTAAAAATTATAAATACCTATTTTGATGGATGACATTTAGCTTGAAATCTTGATCTAGATTCTTCATTTTCTCCAACTCAATAACCTAATATAAAATACATTGTTAACTACGAAAACGATCAACTTAGTTCGATCATTAATCGATTTTATCTATATGTTAGGTACAAAGACGACACATTTGTTCTTTGTGACGATAATATTGAATTGGGAGATATCTTAAAGTCTTTCAGCACATGCCATCCTTATATAGACTTCATGTTAGAAAGTGAGCGAGACCAGTCAATCTCTTTTCTCGATATTTGTATGATGAGAAAGAGTAACAGTTTCTTAAAAAAGATACATATTTAGAAAGCAAATATGGAATGGCCAGCTGACCAACTTCTATAGCTTTGTTCGTTTAAGCAGAAAGAAAAATCTTATTCACTATTTATGTTGCTGAATACATTGAATATGTAGTACTGAATGCATTGACGAAGAACCCGTATTGCTCAGGAAATCTCTGACGAAAAATGGCTATCCAGACCGCTTCATAGATAAAAGTATGAAAAGTTGTTATGATAAGGAATTCGGTTGTTCCATTCCAAGGAAAAACTTTTATATAAGTATGGAATTTAATAGTGAACAGACATTTGATGTGATCAAAAATCGTTTAACGACAGCGATAAAAAGAACATTCTATGCGGCAATACTGAGAATAACGTTCACTAGTAGGAACTTGTTTTCTGTATCCATAAAAGATAAGCTTCGCTGTCTGGTCGCCTCCTTGGACATCTACCACTTCACCTGCTCTTGTGGAGCAAGGCATATAGTCTATAGCCAGCGTTCGCTTTCAACTTGGATACGGAAACACATCCCAATGCTGTTCTACAAAGGTGAGAGGAAATCAGTTAGAAGTCCCACACTTAAACATCTAATCATTTGTAATAATTCTACTGATTCAAAGTTTGATTTTAAAGTTGTATATATGATTCGTTCAAATCTACCTAGAGATCTTCGTATCCAACTCTTAGAAATAGCCAAAGCTCTTACCATTCATGAGCTCAAACTGGAACTATACGTACATAAGAAGTACGTCCTATCGTTATCGTAACCTTGGCCTTAATTTAAATATCATTATTATTACCTCATTTATCCCTTTACTTATGTCTCATATTCTCATTACTTTATTCATGATTGCACATGATATTACTCCATTTATTTGCCACCTCTATTACCTTTAATTACCTATAATTGTAACAAAAACGTTTTTATCATCTTACTACATTCATGTTATAATCCGTTACCAACTTATTAAGTCTATCGTTATTATACATATTACGTAATTTAGTATTATAATGCCTCTATTACATCATCTTGGATTTTCCTTGTTCATATTTCCTCACGAAATTAGTACTTTAGCAAAAAAAATTCAGACATATATACGATTGTAAAGCTTGATAATAAATACGTTGAAAAGAGATCCATTCTTTGTATTTCTTGTTTTTTATGTTTAAGTAGGTATTATATATTGCATTAAAAATACTTTGTTTCTGTTTATTAAACGTAAACCCATCTTACCCATTGCATAATAACTGTTTTATTATTTAATTTAACACATATATCTCGCTTTTTATCTTTTTTGATGTAAGTCGGTATTGTTTTGTGTTATCAGTAATACGGTTTTAGAGATTGTTGAATTTCTGATTAAGATCATGAATATATCCGTTTCTCGCTTTATTATTCTGTACAGTCAAAAATTAGAAACACAATAATTTTATTTGAACTCCAGGAAATACAGGTTTGAAAATGATTACATCATCAAGTAACTCCGCCTGTAGCTCCTCTGGGGGTTACTGCCGGTCCCAAGCCCGGGTAAAGGAGGAGGGTTGGGCATGGGGTTAGCGACCCCATCCCGTAGAAAATCAACTCGCTAAAAAAACGCTAACCAGAAAAAATCATTCAAACCATTCAAACTCTGCCCTGGGAGTAGAAGGAATAATTATGACGTCTCATGATGAAAGCCGAGCTCCTTCGGAAGTCATGAGGCCTATGCACCTTCTTACAACCAGAGCAACAATTTTTATAGGTACATGGAATGTCCGAACAATGTGGGAGACCGGAAGAGTTTTCCAAATTGCTGCAGAAATGAGAAAATACAACCTAGAAGTGCTTGGAATCAGCGAAACACATTGGACGCAGGTTGGACAACAACGACTGTCTTCAGGAGAACTTCTGTTATACTCCGGTCATGAAGAAGAAAATGCTCCACATACACAAGGTGTTTCATTGATGCTGTCCAGAAAAGCACAAAATGCACTAATAGGATGGGAATCTCATGGACCAAGGATCATCAAAGCCTCCTTCAGAACAAAGAGAGAGGGCATTACAATGAACGTCATCCAATGCTATGCGCCTACCAACGACTACGATGAAGACGCTAAAGACCAATTCTACGATAGGCTGCAGTCGATCTTCGAGAAGTGCCCAACCAAAGACCTGACCATTCTAATGGGAGATTTCAATGCCAAGGTTAGAAAGGACAACACTGGATACGAAGACGTCATGGTACAACATGGACTGGGAGGAAGGAACGAAAACGGTGAGAGATTTGCAAACCTATGTGCCTTCAATAAACTGGTCATAGGTGGCACCATATTCCCACACAAAAACATACACAAAGCCACTTGGATTTCACCGGATCACACTACACAAAATCAAATCGACCATGTCTGCATCAACAAAAAGTTCAGGAGGACGATGGAGGATGTGAGAACCAGAAGAGGAGCTGATATAGCATCCGATCATCATTTGCTGGTCGCCAAGATGAAACTCAAACTCAAGAAGCACTGGACAACATCACAAAAGTTTAATGCGGCCTTTCTTCGAGATGCTGACAAACTCAACAAATTCAACATAGCCCTCAGCAACAGGTTCCAGGCCTTTCATGATCTACTCAATGGAGAGCAACTGGAAGGGTATCAAGGAGGTAATCGTTTAAACATGTCAGGAGGTTCTGGGCCAAAAGAAGCACCATCACAAGGAATGGATCACTGTTGGTACACTGGATAAAATTGAAGCAAGGAGGAACAAGAAGGTAGCAATCAATATCAGCCGAACAAGAGCAGAAAAAGCCAAGGCACAAGCCGAATACACAGAGGCAAACAAGCAAGTGAAGAGGAGCATCAGGACTGACCGACGTAAATATGTGGAAGATTTAGCGATGACAGCGGAAAAGGCTGCAAGAGAGGGAAACATGAGACAACTGTATGATACAACAAAGAAACTTGCTGGAAATTACCGTCAACCAGAAAGACCAGTGAAAAACAAGGAAGGCAAAGTAATCAACGATATTGAAGAACAACGAAACAGGTGGGTAGAACACTTCAAAGAACTCTTGAATCGACCAGCTCCACTGAATCCACCCAACATCGAAGCAGCACCCACAGACCTCCCAATCGATATTGGCCCACCAACAATTGAAGAGATCAGCATGGCCATTAGACAAATCAAGAGTGGCAAAGCAGCGGGACCAGACAACATCCCGGCAGAGGCACTGAAAGCAAATGTAACAGCAACTGCCAAGATACTCCACATCCTCTTCGGTAAGATTTGGGACGAAGAACATGTACCAACAGACTGGAAAGAAGGACTTCTCATCAAGATACCAAAGAAAGGCGATCTGAGCAAGTGCGACAACTACAGAGGCATCACTCTCCTCTCAATACCAGGAAAAGTCTTCAACAGAGTATTGTTAAACAGGATGAAGGATTCCGTGGACGCTCAACTTCGAGATCAACAAGCTGGATTTCGTAAGGATAGATCGTGCACAGATCAAATCGCAACTCTGCGGATCATTGTGGAACAATCAATCGAATGGAACTCATCACTCTACATCAACTTCATCGACTACGAGAAGGCATTTGATAGCGTGGACAGGAAGACACTATGGAAGCTTCTTCGACACTACGGTGTGCCTGAGAAGATAGTCAATATCACACGGAACTCCTATGATGGACTAAACTGCCAAATCGTCCACGGAGGACAACTCACCGACTCGTTTCAAGTAAAGACCGGTGTTAGGTAAGGTTGCTTACTCTCACCCTTTCTCTTTCTCCTGGTGATCGACTGGATCATGAAGACGTCAACGACTGGAGGAAAGCACGGGATACATTGGACAGGCAGGATGCAGCTTGACGATTTAGACTTCGCGGATGATCTGGCTCTTCTATCACAAACGCAACAACAAATGCAGGAGAAAACGACCAGTGTAGCAGCAGCCTCAGCAGCAGTAGGTCTCAATATAAACAAAGAGAAAAGCAAGACTCTCCGATACAATACAATATGCACCAATCAAATTACACTTGACGGAGAAGCGTTGGAGGATGTGGAAACCTTTACATATCTGGGCAGCATCATTGATAAACACGGTGGATTAGATGCAGATGTGAGGGCGAGGATCGGCAAAGCAAGAGCAGCATACCTAAAGCTGAAAAACATCTGGAGCTCAAAACAATTGTAAACCAACACCAAGGTTAGAATTTTCAATACAAATGTCAAGACAGTTCTTCTGTATGGGGCAGAGACGTGGAGAACTACGAAAGCCATTATCCAGAAGATACAAGTGTTTATTAACAGCTGTCTACGCAAGATACTTCGGATCCGATGGCCAGACACTATCAGCAACAAGTTACTGTGGGAGAGAACAAACCAGATTCCAGCGGAGGAAGAAATCAGGAAGAAGCGCTGGAAGTGGATTGGGCACACTTTGAGGAAATCACCCAATTGCGTCACAAGACAAGCCCTCACATGGAATCCTGAAGGTCGAAGGAGAAGAGGAAGACCAAAGAACACATTACGCCGAGAAATAGAGACAGACATGAGAAGAATGAACAAGAACTGGAAAGAACTAGAAAAGAAGGCCCAGGACAGAGTGGGTTGGAGAAAGCTGGTCGGCGGCCTATGCTCCATTGGGAGTAACAGGCGAAAGTAAGTAAGTAAGTAAGTACATCATCAAGTGGTACTACGTAAGGCCTAGTAATGGACGAAACGGATTGAAAAAAATTGGAAAATGGGATGAAAATTTTTTGATTAAGGGGGACAAAAAAAATTTATTAAAAAAAAATCGACGTGATCCTAATGTTATTCCCTAGTAATTAAATAAAAATGTATGTTGTATGTGCTTATAATAAAATATCTTACCAGATCTTGAAATGAGCTAGATAGCCATCAAAAGCCTCTCTACCTAACAGTATATTTTTATATTAATGCACTGCAGACAAACACAAAATGACGTCATATATGCTTGTTGTAGTTCTAATTTACAATATACTGAAGTTATATCACAGTTTATGAAATCCGTTATAAAAACAAAAAAAAATATGTGAAGATGGATAGTGGCTAGCAGTGGAATGCAGGACGTGCTTTTCGTCCTATTTGGGACTTCTCCATCTTTGCTTATAATGCTTGTGAATTAAGGTTCTATTAAGGCAATACGCACAGTATGCACATATGCCAACAAGAAACTGATCAATGGCAGTCCTAAACATCAAGGGGAAGATTCAAACAAACAATACTAAGTGAATTCAAACTTCACCACATTACTCAAACAAGTGGCTATCAGGACTAAGTAGCTGAGTGGATAGCGCGATGGGGTTTGAAGCGAGGGTACTGTTACGCGCGCTATTTAAAAGGACAGTGGTATTGTTTCACGTTGAGTTTAATTCACTGTTTTGATCGTAAATTACGTATCAAAACTACCGTTTACACTTTAATTGAATTTATTTCAGTTAACGTGACATTGTATTTGTGTGTTTTGATCCTGCTTTTGTGTATTTACTGCATCAAAGCATTCTTGGTCGACTGCGGCTTGTTTATTTGATAAGGTTGTGATTTATCTTACATATCTACCTTGCTTATCATTTTGCTTTATTCTAAGATGGTCGGCTCTGTACACAAGTGTGGACAGCCATATTGCTTATTCCCCGTGGAAGAAGGGATGCAATGTGACGAATGTAAGAAGTGGTTTCATAAAATGTGCACCCGCTTAAGCCCTGCTGCCTATAAAAGGTGCTCAAAACCAAATACTCATTGGCTCTGTATGTTTTGTTGCTCAAGCAAGACATTACTCATTCAGGAAGCCATCAGCCTTCTAGCGTTAGCCAAAAAGGTCGACGTAGGCCGTGCCGGCAACATGGATACTGATAATGAAGATTGTATCAGTGTCGTAAATGCTGCCATGGCAGGTACCAGCGACTGAGGACCCGGCTAGAACCACAATCGTCCAGAATAGTTCCAATCTGGATGCTGAGAATAGTGGCAAATGGATTACGCGGAAACGCAAAAGAGACGGAAAAATACCCAAAGAAAGCGCGCGTATAGTCGATAAGTCATCGTTGGACTCACGTCCTGAGCATCAGGCAACTCCGCTCAAGTCCAAATGTAAGAAAATATTTAATACTGTTGTGGATGGAAATAGTCTAACTTCACCAAATGTTGTTGTGAGTCACTCGCTCGATCCACATGACACTGTTATAAAGAAAGCTAACAGTAAGAAGCCGGTAGCTAACCGGCAGGATCTGACATCACGGTCAAAGGCCGTGAACACGACTTTTAAGGCAGTTAAACGGGTCCCTAGTGTAATCATCTAGAACTTGGCAGAATCGAAAGACACCGATCCTGATAAGAGACATGCACACGACCTGCAGTTAGTGGGATCTCTCATCAGAAATATACTGCCAGAGGAGGTCCCAGGGGTACATATCTCGAAAGTCATCAGACTTGGTAAGTATGTTGGAGGCGAAACCCAACAGAGAAGGATCCTTAATTTAGTACTCAGCAATTTTGAGGAAAGGGACGTATTACTAAATAACGCAAGCAAGACTCATGACTCAGACATTCGTATTCGATCTGACTGGCCACTTGAGGATCAGATCAAGTGGAAGAATGCCCTAACAGAGTTGTAAACTCGAAGGCTAAACGGTAAAGCGAACCTTACGATTAAGGGTTTTCGGGTAGTCATTGGCTTCCAAGACCTGTGTGGGTAGAACGCATGTCTCCAAAAACACCCTAAATGTGTGTTATACGAATGCTCGTAGTCTTCGGAATAAGATGTCTGAACTAAGTTTGATGGTAGACGACTTAAATCCGGATATAATTGTTATCACCGAAACTTGGCTCACTGTAGATATAGACTGTTCTCCAGTCATTTCAGGCTACATCTGTGTCAGAAGTGATAGAGTTAGAAGTAGCAAGGGAGGAGGCATAATATTACATATTAGGGACCACTTCCGCATTAACTCGATCATATCGGAGGCGCATGTAAGTGGTACGTGTGAGGTAGTATGTTGTACAATTAGGTCTAGAAACGGGTTAGTGACGATAGGAGGAATATATCGTAGTCCGTGTTGTCTCGCTGACGACTTTATCCTAAAACACGTCTGTTCTTGGAGTAAAGCAGAATGTTGTCTCATCGTTGTAGACTTCAATGCACCCCATATAAACTGGATAGAGATCACAGCTCCAGGTGGGGGTTTCGATAGCGTCCTTCTGTCATCAATTATTCAATGTGCACTTGTACAATGTATCGTTAAGCCGACGCAAATAGACTTGGAACATAATCCGTCATTAATAGACCTTGTCCTCACACACCACTGTGAAGATATCGTCGACATTCAACACCTTACCCCACTGGTGAATAGTGACCATGTCGTACTTTCCTTTAAGTTCCGGATACATGGTATAGAATTTGCATCTGCTCCACCCCGTCCTAATATCTGGAGAGCTAATATTCCGGCAATAAGGGACTATGCTATCTCAATTGACTGGTCGGTCGATGCTGATGGATCGATTGATGATGCATGGAATAGGTTCAAGTCTACGTTCGAATCCGTAACTCAACCGTTTATCCCATGGTCAGCACGTAAGCTATCATATTGCCCCCCATGGATTAATAAGGAAACCCGGAAGCTGTTGAAGCGTAGGAAACACTTCTGGGACTTACTCTTTTCCTTCTGTATATTAATGAACTACCTTTATTACTTAAGTCGTCGACGTTATTGTTTGAGGATGATGTTAAAATCTGGAGAACAATAAGAAATGAGACTGATCGTTGTTATCTACAAGCAGATTTAGACGAATTAGTTAGGTGGGCTTATGATTGGGGCCTGGAAGTTAATTCCAGGAAGAGCGTGTTCATGCACATCGGGCACGATATTAGTTACCATTATACCATTAATGGTACATCTCTGGTCGCTTCGCAGAGCATTTAAATTCTTTGACGAGGAGATGTTTCGAATTTTATATCCCACCTATGTAAGGCCACACTTAGAATACTGTATCCAAGCCGCTAGCCCTTGTCTGATAAAGGATACTAAATTGCTTGAGCGTGTCCAGCGTGTAGAGATAAAATTAGTAAAGGGTCTTTCTAAACTCCCTTACGATGAGCGTTTAAAACGTCTAAATCTTTTCCCCTTATCTTATCGTAGGACGCGGGGTGACCTTATACTAGCATTTCGTATCTTTAATTATGATCTGGGTGTTAATATGTCTTATCTTTTTGCTCCCTCCAGCACTAATAATCTCCGGGGTCATAGCAAGAAGGTTCCGAAACCGCGATCTAATAAACTAAAGGTGGGGTCCCGTTTCTTTCATCGAGTGGTCAATGACTGGAACGCTTTACCAGAACAAGTGGTATCAGCACCATCAGTGAACATTTTCAAAAAGAAGCTGGACCTTCACTGGAAGGAAATCTATCAGGATTAACACAGGTTCATCAACCTACTATCCTTATTACTGAAGACTGAAGACTGGATTCGAGTTCCAGAGTGAACATCAACTCTTAGATGCAGGTACATCCAGCTGACGAGTCCCGAATAAGATGAAACGCTTGTCCTAAATTCCACTGCTAGCCACTATCCATCTTTGATTTTAATGCTTGTGAATCAAGGCTATATCGAGGCTATACGCACAGTATGCACATATGCCAACAACAGACTGATCAATGGCAGTCCTAAACATCAAGGGGAAGATTCAAACAAACAATACTAAATGAATTTATGTAAAGACTTTGTTCATAAATTTAGTTTATCATGAAAACTTGTCAGTACGTATTCATCGATAAAACAGTTTTGTTTTGAATTTATTATAAGAAATTCCATTTATTTAGTTTGATTGAAGCGATAAAAACAATAATAGTAGTCATTAACAATGCATACATACACACAAAATTACATACATATCCCTTATGAATCACTTTGAACGAAATGAAATGACATGACATTGATCTATTCAGACCTGTTTTTTGATTGATCACCTAATATTCTTGGATTGTTCCGTTGCACTATTTAAACTTGGATTAATGTTAATTTGGTTATTTATTCCCTGAAGAAGTGGCTTACACTGAGTCACGAAACGTCAGAAAATTTAATTTTTCTACTCATTGGGATATTACAAATATATAATTTATTTATAACAATCTACCCAATGCTCAATTTATTCAAAATTATCAAATCAAGTCTTGGTAATGATACTTAATAATAGTAATAGTAATAATAATAATAATGAGTTTTTACACTATATCTTTGTTATAATCCCCACATTTATTAAATTATTTTTTTATTAGGTCAACGTGTCAATTATTTTAAAATTGAATCTTCTATCATCAACAATTAACATAACTAATTTTTCTTCTTAAGTGTCCAACTCAAAAAGGTGTTCATTTTTAATAGATAACATCAAAGAAATAATTCTAAAATACTAAAATAATATTTTGATGGAGTTTTGTTCTCTGAGTTAGATGGTTTGGTCGTAGAGCTTTCATCGTCCTTCTGAACAACATCATCAAAACGAAATTCGAGTAGAAGTGAAGTGTTCGAATTTCCCCATATGTGGTTCACAGCTTGTCCTGTGCACCTCGATGTTGATTGGTTCTTATTGGCCTTAAATGTGTCATTCTTTACTCCTTTGTTTTGGTTGTATCTCCCATTGGTTTGATTTTCACTACTATGTTTCTGCATAATTTTCCTGATTGGTCGATAGATTGAAATGGTTTCAATCAACATCGAGGTGGACACGACAAGCTGTGAACCATATGTGGAGAAATTCGAACACTTCACTTCTACCCGAATTTTGTGCTGATGATGGCGTTAAGAAGGACAATGAAAGCTCCACGACCAAACCATCCAGGCCAGAGAATAAAAGTCCATCATAATCACCGGCCTGAGCTACACATCTCCACCATCTCAAAACTAAAATAATAATGATAATTTTAATCTTTCATATGCTAGTCTATCAAAATATAATTTCAAAGATTGTAAAAATTAATGTGCTCTACCTGATAACAATTTTCATTTTATTGAAATGCAAATAAATGAATGATTTCTTTAAATAAGTTCTCCTCATGTGCTACACTTACTCATTGAAATTAATGTGCTAAAAAAACGACCCATTTTAAGGCAAACACATTTCTTAAAGTTATGGCATAAGGAAACCAAATTTTTTTTAATTTATAAGATTAGCTGATTTACCTAGTTCACCAATGAAAACCAAAATACATTTTTAACTGTTCCGTCCAAGAAACTGACCCAGTACGCATCAATAACTCCACCACGGGAAGTCGGACCCAGAATCATCGATCTTGAATGAGGAAGTTCAAACGCTCGACCATTTAGGCAAAATCAAGTTGAGTACACGTTGTACTTGAATAAGTTCCTGGAGTTTCAGTAGTAGACCGTGACGGTATTGTGGACACACAGTGCTGAGAAGTCTCAGATCAGGACAAAACAGCTACCCTGTGTTTCTTAGTTTCCATTGGTTATCGAGCTAACATCCCTTCACAAAATAAACTACCGTAATTTCACAATCTACAAAAAGACCCTATACTAGCATTGGTAATGTTGAAACGACTGGTACACGATGCCAAGTTGAATAAGTTGTATGTTAAAATGACGTTGCGAGATTAATAAGCAAAATAAAAATGTAGATAAGGAAGATGAAAAAGATAATAATGTAATTACAAATAACACCAAATATTTTTTTACATTGCTCAATAAGATAAGATAATCTCGACAAAATTTGTCCAGGTGAATTTTTTGGATAAGTTAAAATTATCCTGCAATGAGAATAATTGATCCAATCAATAATCATTTAATGATAACGGAATCCAAGCCGATTTACAAACAGATTGATATGAAAGGAAGGCTGATGCAATAAAACCGGGGTACATTATTCGGACAGATGTGACTCATACGTTTCTCCTATACATAACATAAGCTATGAGAATCCGAACGTGCAGTCTTAGTTTGTTTTCAAAAGAAATTCGTGACACATTTGTCCCTTACCTAACAGATCATAAATTGATAAACGAATCTATTAATACAATCAAGTAGAAGTAGCTTTATATCTGTCAGTCAGACATAACGTAGGACCAGGCACTATGGCGGCCTGTTTAAACATCTGGGCTACCTGGTCCTGTCATCTAGATATTTCAACAAGTTATCTGACTTTATTTGTTTTAATACATCATTATGCCTATTAATCGCACAACCTAGTCAGGTGCGTTTCTGAAAAGTGTAAGACATTTCGCTGTAAAGGTTACAGAAGGTTTAATCAGAGATATCGTGGTTGCTGGCAATATGCAGCGACAAGAATGTACATTATCCAGATGTCGATTGACTGGGCTGACAAGTTCTAACTGGCGATCACTCAATATTCATCGTCAGGAAGGACGAAGAAGTAAGAAACGGAAACTTGATGAAATACTTTGTGCTGAGAATTTTATATTGTACCAAAAATATAATATTGAATAAAGCTAATAATAATAATCTTAATAATAATAATAATCTTAATAATATGCATCGCTCAAAGTTGCTATACCTCATTAGCACAATGAGATGAACACCGAATAGAAGTAATTAATTTAATGGTGGTAATATATAAAAGATAGGCTGTATATAAGGATGTAGTATAGGAAGGAAGAAAGTTATGAAGCAATTTTAATCTCAAGGTTTAAGGGAAGATAACGAGTGTATATATTGTGATCGATTCTGAGCCATGTCACCCAGAGTCTCTAACCATTGGTTACGATAGTCAAGCGGACACCAACCAAGTAGTCTGCATCTACCAACATGACTCAGACTAGAAGTTAGTGACTTCAAACACTGATGCCATGTTTTGGTTTGGCCGCCCCTAACTCTTTTCCAACCATCCCCTACACTAGTCAGCATAGCGCGTCGTAGTAATCGGTGTTCAGACATACATAACACGTGGCCCAACCATCTCAGTCGATGAAGATTCATGACCTCATCAACTGACTTACCATCATTCCCTAATACCATGTGTCTAACCTTACTATTACTTACCCGGTTATCCCAGCAAATGCGAGCAATATTTTTAAGGCATCTGTGGTCAAATACTAGTAACCTACGAGTATCCTCTGACATTAATGTCCATGTTTCACAGCCGTAAAGTAGAACAGAGCGAACTGGTCGCAGTATACTTTACATAGACAGATTTAAATCTCTATTGCATGCGATAAACGTTTACCTCAATAAATATGAAAATTATCATAGTTCTAGACTTGTCTCATCCGGCTATTATTCTTATTCAATCAAAGGACTAGGTTATGTCTGTTTTTCCAACACGAATATATGATGTAATTGCAAACGTTTCACTGAATAACAACTGAAAAGTCTCTAAATCTTTCTTAATTCTATATGAAGTTCTTTATTCTTACCAACACGCAATAAATCATAGTAGAAACACATGACAAAATAAAATATCTGAATTAAAATACCATACATTATTTTTTAAGAACAATAAAAGGGGATAGTACCCA
Organism: Schistosoma rodhaini; assembly: GCA_944470415.2. Lineage (NCBI taxonomy): Eukaryota > Metazoa > Platyhelminthes > Trematoda > Strigeidida > Schistosomatidae > Schistosoma > Schistosoma rodhaini. The sequence continues at coordinate 45,954,546 of OX104036.1, forward strand.
ATAGATTTCAAAAGAGATTATTTATTAGATGATTGCACGTGACTTTTATTAACTCATAAACAATTCAAGAACAAAAAAAACAATTAGATCACTGCTACCTAATGATGTTTAGTGGAAATAAATAAAGTCTCAAGTGTTGTTGATATTAGTAATGAAAACATCACAAAAGTGACTTCTTTTGGAGAAATTTTAAAAAAAATATATTGTAACAGGAACTAATTTACACGTAGCATGGGTGACGAAAGTTCGAATGCATTTTGACGTGTCATTGCCTTCAACATAATAGGTACATCCTGCTAATGAGAGTTGAATAAGAAGAAACCTAGATCCAAGGTTTCCCATCGTTTAACCCCGATCACCTAACTTGTTAGAATCCAGTAAACATCAGGTTTCTAATTTTAGAGAGCACTTTAGATTAAGTATTTAATTTATACAGTTTTATATATATCAGAACTAAAAACGTCAAATTTAGGAATTACTGATAAAAGTCATTTGGTGTTGTTTGCTTGTATTTTCCCATTGTTGTTTAAGACTGCAATAGATCAATCTTTTATTGGCGTATATTCATACTATGCGTATTGCCTGGATCTCGCCTAAAGAAGGATGGTGGCGAGCAATGGAATCCAGGATTCGCGTTCCGTTCTATTTGCGACTAGTCAGCTGGATGTACTTGGATCCCAGCGTTGATGTCTATTCCAGGACTCGAAACTAGTTCTATTTACTTCAAACGCCATCGCCATCCACTTAGCTACAGAACCCTGATAGCCACTGCTAGTCACTATCCATCTTTGTTTATTACAGATAAAAGTCTTTTAAACTTATTGTGCTTGTGTGTTTTCTCTACCTCAGCTTCATAGAAAAGCAATTTTAAGTATAGACAAATTTTTTTTGTCTTAAAAATAACCAAACCATATTGGTACATAAGTTATTTCAGTGATAATGTTTCTTGATAATTAACTCTAAGACTTTTATTCATCAAAATGACATATTATTATCATTTAGAATACTTTATTAGATATACAATAGGGACTAATTAACTTGCATAAAATATTAAGTTCAGAGGGGGTTTTGTGGAGAATTTAGTATTTTCACAGTTGAAATCATGAGTCAATTGAAGCTAGACCACCATCGAAAACCTGGAAGCACTGGACGGCCGTTTCGTCCTATTATGGGACTCTTCAGCAGCGCGCATCCACGATCGAGACTGGTAGGTCCTGGGTTCGAATCTCGCTCGCGAGAGCGGGTTCGTGGATGCGCACTGCTGAGGAGTCCTATAATAGGACGAAACGGCCGTCCAGTGCTTCCAGGTTTTCGATGGTGGTCTAGCTTCAATTGACTCATGATTTCAACTGTAAAATATTAAGTGACAATCATTTAAAAGATGGTAAAATCATTTCTAAATGAAATATATGTGTAGAGTGTTATGTCATTCTTTATTTAGCATTAAATTATAATTGTCGTCAAAATGAGACATCATTTAAAAAAAAAATTTTTTCCTAAAATATCTTCATCAAAAAACTTTTTTCCTATTATGTAATCATGAAATAAATTTATGAAACACGATTTTTATTCATGAAAAATTTTCTCATAATTGTAATTTTATGTTATGAGTAAGTGTTTAAACGTAAAGATGGTGGCTCAGTGGTCTAGTGGTTAAGCGCACGAGCGCGAAACTGATAGATCCTGGGTTCGAATCTCGTGAGGAGGGATCGTGGATGCGCACTGCTGAGGAGTCTCACAATGAGACGAGACGGCTGTCCAATGCTTCCAGGTTTCCTAAGGTGGTCTAGCTTTAATGGACTCATGATCTCAACTATTGAAATATAAAATTTAACTACAAAGCAATGAAGAGGATTGAAACAAGAGGTCCTAAAAGACGAAAACAATCTTATCAAACAGGAGTTATAGAAATGACGTTGATTTTTTATCTTGAGGTTAAAAAAACAGAATGTAAAGATAAGACATACATTTTCTTCACTCGTTTCCATTGCTTGTTTTCCAGGAACAAATTAACTAACTATGTAATGCCGAGAAAGTATTTGTTGAGTGTTCATAACCATAAACACTTAATGCTTTTCACTCACCGACAAATAAATGATTAAGTTTTTCTGAAAAAAGGAAAAACACTCCCAACCATTGATAAAAAGTAACGCTCTTTGCTTCTAGACTCTCACCATCTGAACAATTTGTACATTTAACTATAAGTAGTTTTATAAGTAGTTTTATGAAGATCAACGCAATGTAATAGTTTTAAATACATTGACACCCTAAAGTTAAGTAGCTGTAATTATTTGGAGCTGAGAATGTATTTATTATGATAAAAAAGTACAACGGTATGAATAAAATATCAAATGTCAATATGAACATGAATATAATAGGAAAGAAATTAATCCGTTAAATATATTTAAATAATGAAAAACCCTTAAAGCTATGAAAGGTTTGTCTTAATAGACAATGAAATACATAGACAAAGAGATGGGATCGCAATGGGACCTCCTTTAGGTCCAATTCTAGCAGGCTGCTTCATGGCAAAACTAGAAAACGATCAACTCAGTTCAATGATAAGTCGATTCCAACTATACGTAAGATACATGGACGACACATTTGTCGTTTGTGACGATAATATTGATTTAGACAATATCTTACACTTCTTCAACTCATGCCACCCTTCCATAGACTTTACTTTAGAAAGAGAGAGAGACCAATCAATCCCTTTTCTTGATGTACATCTATTGAGAAGAAGCAATGGTTTTTTAAAAAGATCTATCTTTAGAAAGCAAACATGGAAAGGTCAACTAACCAACTTCTATAGCTGGGTTCCATTAATTAGAAAGAGAAACTTGATTCATTCTTTATGCTATCGTATACATCGGATATGTAGTACAGAATGCATCAACGAAGAACTAGCGTTCCTCAAGAAAACTTTGTTGAAAAATGGCTACCCAGACCGGTTCATAGATAAGAATATGAACAGAAGTAGCGTCGATAAGAATCCTAGTTATTCAGTGCCAAAGAAAAGCCTTTATATAAGTCTGGAATTTAAAGGTGATCGAACATCAGACATAATTAAAAACTGTTTAACAACAACGATTAAAAGGACATTTAACGCTGCAAAACTACGAATAACCTTCACCAGTAAGAACTTAATTTCTGTTTCCATAAAAGATAAGCTTCCGCATTTGGTCGCCTCCATGTGCATCTACCAGTTTACCTGCTCTTGTGGAGCAAGGTACATCGGCCGTAGCCAGCGCTCGCTTTCAACCCGGATACGAGAACATATACCAGCTTGGTTCTACAATGGTGGAAAGAAAGCAGTTCGAAGTTCTATACTCGAACACCTAATCGACTGTAATCATTTGACGAATCCACAGTCTGATTTTAAGGTTGTTTATATGATTCGTTCAAATCTACCAAGATTTCTTCGGATCAAACTTTTAAAAATAGCCGAAGCTCTTACCATCCATGAGCTCAAACCAGAACTATGCGTACAAAAGAAGTACGTTTTATCATTATCGTTACCATGGCCTTAATATTATTATTATTATTATTATTATTATTAATATTATTATCACTCTTTTATTATTATTATTACTCCATTCCCCCTTTACTTATGTTTTGTATATTCTCATTATTTTATTCATGAATACTCATCACCTTATTTATTTATTTTACACCTCTATGACCTTTAATTATTGTAACCAAAACATTTTATCCGTCTTACTATATTCACTAAATCTATTGTTGTTATTCATATTACGTAATCCAGTATTATAATCTTGGTTATTAGTGTTCACATTTCCTCACGGAATTAGTACTTTAACAAAACATTTTCATATATATATATATATATATATATATATATATATATATATATATATATATATATATATATACGATTGTACAGCTTGATAATAAATTCGTTGAAAAGAGATCCCTTCGCTGAAATATGTGTTTTAATTAAATAGTAAATGAAGCGGTAACATTTAAGATTTTGTAAATAATTTACAACGTAGTTAACTGAAAGTATTAATGTCAATTTGAGAATCTCGTTCATTTTCGGATCAATTAACACCTGGATGAATTCATGTTTCTCCATTGATGTCATTGATACATTTTTATCTCTATAAATACCCACTATGTATTTATCAAACTGTCTTACAGTATTACGCTTTTAATTTATCGACTTCGTTTACCTAAATTGATTAGTTTTCAGAGACTGCCTACCTCTGATTTTCAAAGACTAAAAGGAATGACAAGAAATAAAAAGTAGATGCATCACCAGTTCTTGCTAAAACATTACTAGCATTGTCAAAGCCATTTGTGATGCTGTGTTAAGCCCAAGAAAACATCGATCATCGTGTGCATGCTAAAGAATATTATCTCTGATTCTGTTAATGGAGAATTGCAATCCAACTGTACCTCATGGAAACACCAGATACCGTATATAGAAGAACTGTCTTAAATACCATTTATCAGTTTCTTTACACTAAATCATTTAAGTATCACTGATCTTCATCCAATTACTGTCTATGTGAAGTCTTTACCCACCTGGACACTCATGGTTACCACTTTATTATTTGCCAACATAATTTTTAATCATTCATACAATTACACGGAATGTGCAGTTTAGTTTGAGTGAATCAAATAAACATAGCACTAATTACCAATCAGTGATCTAACAGCATAAACGCTTACAGTCTGTATAGTATTTTTTTGGTAATTTCACTTAACTAGTTGACATGAATTTAAATTTCATGTTAAGCATCAGTTTCACAAAAAATTGCAAATACGATGTGTCAGGTACTGGAAACTAGCAATATGTCCGTAATGAGAGTACTCTTTTGACATTCAGATTATCTGATATGACAACATCAAGTATGATCGGTATAATATTGTAAATAAGTTTTCACGAAGTTATTGATTCACAGATATTAAATAATACTCATTTCAAATTACACAACATGATAATTATTCTAACTATACATAAATCTTTAGAAAGGGGTCTTGTGGAGATTTTAGTAATTTTATATAGTTGAGATCATGAGTCAATTGAAGCAAGACAATCATGAAAAACCTGGAGTCACTGGACGGCCGTTTCGTCTTATTGTGGGACTTCCTAGTAGTGCGCATCCATGCTCACTGGTGACTGGCTCCATGAGGTATTTCCTGGAGTTCTAGTGAGAACCAGTAACTAGTGGAGTTCAACAGTGTCTGTTGGAAGATATCAACTCACTGAAGACATTGGTGAATTATTGCTCAATTTCGTGGATTGGTTGAAGTTAAACATTATCGCCGTTGGCTTAGTGGTCTGATGGTTAAGTGCTCGCGCGCGAGACTGATGGGTTGCGGGGTCGAATCTGGCGAGGCGGGATCGTAGGTGCGCACTGCTGAGGATTCCCACAATAGGACGAGACGGCCATCAAGTGCTTCCTGGTTTTCCATAGTTGTCTAGCTTCAATTGACTCATGATCTCAACTATATAAAAATAAATCATATAAAAAGTATTGTATTCAGATATTAGTCCGATTAATTCTGGGAACTAAATAATTCCTTATCTATCGCCTTTGTATTTTTACTCTCGTCTTTCGATTGACAATTTTTTAGTACTAAGTACCATATCAATTAACACATTCAAAAGACAACATTACCCATCAGTAATGTGATTTGCTTCAGTTTAGGAAATCCTAGTAATATCAACTTATGTTGGTTGTTTCATGAGGTGGTTTTGTTTATTTACAAACAAAATAAATAATTTACAATTAGTGAAAAATCTTAAATACTTTAGATACATCAGTACGTTTTGACTAAATTCCGAGAATTACATTTGGAAAAAGATTGTTGATTTTTACAAATTTCCAAGTTTTCCACAAAATTAAAAACAGTCTGACTGTATTAAAATAAACAGGGATTAAGTATAAAATCCATAAAGGGGAAAAATTTGCTTTACAAATGTAATAAATCAGGTGAATATTTTCTGAAGAACAAGAATTTGCCGGGTATTTTATTGATTACGTCTGATGTACAAGATGTCACACGTATTTTAATCGTTAATACTTCTTTGAAAATTTCATAGAATCCTAATTTTGTTGCACACCAATTTGTTGCTTCACATATGATGAGTATTTTTGAAACACCAAAACTTGCTTACTCACGCCTGTTACCCCTTCTGAAGGAATATAATTCACCCACCAGCACTTTCCATCCAACCCTGTCCTGAGCAATCCTTTCCACTTCTTTCCAGTTTTTATTCATCCTTTTCATGTTTGCTTCCAGTTTTTGACTCAGGGTGTTCTTCTACCTCAAGACGAACTATTACTTTGTTTAATAAGATTTACACAAATGTGTCTACATATGTTGACATAGAAAAAAAAAAGGTTGGGGGGGATTTATGTAGCTTTAACTTGCGTGTGAACAGTTTACTAAGTGATTAGTGAATTTTTAAAATGGTCAACATACTTATTCTTTCATTTAACGTTTGTATTGAAGAACTTGTATAACTGATTTCTTTGAAAAAAACAATTTTGAACCCTGATATAACTGGTATTAAGTGATTTATTTATAGTCATAAAATGTCATTTGGATCAGATATCACCGTATCATGGCATTTTCAATGTAGAAAAAAATGTATAAATTTTTTTGTTCTTTGCTTCAAAAAACTGAAATATATATAAACTGTTATACTAACGGATTCATTGAATAGCATCATTTGTAGTTACCGCGATTTGATCTTTTCCAGGTCTATGAGAATGTTTTCCATCATTAGACCAAGTGTACAGTCAATGCTTTATAACGAGGAAAAAAACGTTAAGCATAATTATTTCTCAAAGAAAAACATGTAGTTCTTACTATTATAGAGATCTGTACTTTTTGTAGCTATTTTTCCCATTTTCTAGTTTCTTAACTACTTAATGATAAATTTGATAACAATCTGCGTATCTTTCAAAAAGATGGGTTTGTCTGCAGGGTATCTCGAAACACATATAATCTAAGAAATCTTTCTATCTTAAAGTAAGTAAAAATGGAAATTACTGACTATGTTAAATGATGTATGAAAATCTGTACTAGTGAGAGTACTTAAAAATACTGGATCATTTATAATGTAAAACAGTGCAAAGTCGTGCATGGAGGACAGCTGACAGATGCATTTTCAGTGAACACCGGAGTCAGACAAGGCTGTCTACTCTCTCCCTTCCTCTTTCTTCTGGTGATTGATTGGATTATGAAGACTTCGACATCTGACTGGCAGCATGGAATACAATGGACATCTCAGAATCAATTAGACGATTTGGACTTCGCAGATCACCTATCCCTCCTATCATATACACATGAACAAATACAAATGAAGACATGTAATGTAGCAGCAGCCTCTGCATCAATAGGCCTCGATATACACAAAAAAAGCATGATCCTCAAAAACAACACGGAGAACGTCAATCCAATCACAATTAATAGCGAAACTCTAGAAGATTTATGAACATCCATGTAACTGGGAAGTATCATTGATGAACACGGAGGATTTAATGCAGATGTGAAGGCGCGAATCGGCAACGCAAGAACAACATATCTACAAGTGCGGAACATCTGGAACTCAAAACAACTCTCAAGTAAATTCAAAGCGAAAATCTTCAATACAAATGTCAAGACAGTTCTATTGTATGGGCGGAAAAGTGGAGAAATACTACATCCATCGTCAAGAAGCTACAAGTATTCATAAACAGTTGTCTACGCAAAATACTCAACATTCACTGACCGGATACCATTAAGGACAGCCTTATGTGGGAGAGGACAAACCAGCTTCGAGCTGAAGATGAAATTAGGAAAAGACGTTGGAAGTCGATAGGACATATATTGAAGAAATCACCAAACTGGATAACGAGGCAACCCCTGACTTGTAATCCGGAAGGGAAGCGGAAAAGAGGAAGAAGAAAGAACATATTACACAGGGAAATAGAAGCAAATATGAAAAAGGATGAATGTTAACTGGAAATAACTCTAAAGGATTGCCCAGGACAGAGTTGGATGAAGAATTCTGGTGGGTGGCCTATGCTCCTCCACGAGGGGTAACAGGCATAATTAATTAAGTAATTTACGATTTAAAACATTTTGTGAATTTTAAATGAGCGTTTCTTTTGTCATAGAATATAGTTTTTCAGTGAAGTAATTTCATACGAATGTAAACTTAAGATGAATCAACACATACAATTTATCATTGTTTTCTCAAAAAAATTCACATGGTTATTTTGATTTCATATACTAGATATCAGTTAAAATTTGAGACTGTCTATCCTATGAGAATTGTGAATAATAAAACAGCTGTTCAAAATCTTAATAAAAATTTTTTCCATTAACATCAAAGAAACTATTGAATCCTTCAAAACAAGTAACTGATTACATTAAGAGCTGGTGTGATTTAAATAATCCATAGAAATTCATAGCCATTTATAGAATGGTAGGAAACTAACCCTTTAGTGACAAGTGTATAAAAAAGATGGTTTAAAAAGAAGTAAATCTGAAATAGCTCTAATGTTTCTCTTTGTATAGTGGTTTCTGTTTCTTCAGAATAATAATAAAATAAATTTTAACTATTACTCTGGTGAAGTTTAGACAAGTGTTTGAGAGATGAACATTGAAATTAATCTTCTCTTAACCATTGATTTTATTTTAAACATTATTTTTACATGAAAAGTTCATTACTTACTTACTTAATTAATTATGCCTGTTACCCCTCGTGGAGGAGCATAGGCCACCCACCAGAATTCTTCATCCAACTCTGTCCTGGGCAATCCTTTAGAGTTATTTCCAGTTAACATTCATCCTTTTTCATATTTGCTTCTATTTCCCTGTGTAATATGTTCTTTCTTCTTCCTCTTTTCCGCTTCCCTTCCGGATTACAAGTCAGGGGTTGCCTCGTTATCCAGTTTGGTGATTTCTTCAATATATGTCCTATCGACTTCCAACGTCTTTTCCTAATTTCATCTTCAGCTCGAAGCTGGTTTGTCCTCTCCCACATAAGGCTGTCCTTAATGGTATCCGGTCAGTGAATGTTGAGTATTTTGCGTAGACAACTGTTTATGAATACTTGTAGCTTCTTGACGATGGATGTAGTATTTCTCCACTTTTCCGCCCATACAATAGAACTGTCTTGACATTTGTATTGAAGATTTTCGCTTTGAATTTACTTGAGAGTTGTTTTGAGTTCCATAGGTTTTTCAATTGTAGAAATGCTGCCCTTGCTTTGTTAATCCTCGACTTTACATCTGCACAAGTTTATTAAATTTAAATCATAAGAATATCATTCCCCACATATCAAAATTAATGTAAAATCATGCAGGTTATGATATGTGTTGGCTAAAATGTGAAATAATCAACTTTTATAAAATGTGTTTTTGTTTTTTAATATAATCACAAATAGCACTGAAATAAATTTTAAACAATGCAAATAAAAATTCCCACTCAGCACTTCAATGTTAACTGAAAATTAGTTTTCAGTTTCATAGTTATTATCACAATGAGATTTGTGGAGATTGTAGCAGTTTTAATAGTTGAATTCATCAGTCGATGTAATCTAGACCACCTGGAATCACCATTAGATGCCGGCTCAGTGGTCTTGAGGATAAGAGTTCGCGCGCGAGACCAATGGTCCTGGGTTCAAATTCTGTGTGCGGGATCGTGACTGTTCACTGATGAAGAGTCCCATAATGAGACGAAACGGCCATCCAGTACGTTCAGGTTCTCAATGGTAGTCTAGTTTGCATCGATTCATGAATCAAACTACTAAAATTCCATACCTAACATTAAGTCAGTTCTACTTTTTCTATACAATTATTAAAATATTTATACAAGCCAATTGCAATTGAGATAAATAAGATTTAAGAATATTTCACAATAAATTATAAAACCAGGTTTGACAACATGTATTTACATATTTGTAGAGGACAAACCAACTTCCAGATGAAGAGGAAATTAAGAAAAGACGTTGGATTTGGATAGAACATGCATTGAGGAAATCATCAAACTGCTTCTCAAGACCAGCATGTACTTGGAATCCTGATGGGGAACAATAAAGGGGCAGACCAAAGAACACACTGCGTCATGAGTTGAAAGCAAGCATGAAAAGGATGAATGGAAACTGGAACCAACTGTAAAGGATTTCCTAGGACAGAGTTCGGTGGATAATGTTGGTGGGTAACGGGCGTAAATAAACCTTGACAACAGTATTTTATGTCATTTACGTAGTTATTCAATACAATGATAGTTACTTAACTAAGAAAGCTCATTGTATTTGTGAATATTATACATACATAATTTTCCATTCGTTGTTTTGATTTACATATTCACTTGTCTTTGTCTAGATTCCACAATCAGAGATGACTGAATGTTTAGATGGACTAATCGCTACATTTGTCTTTGTTTACCTAAAAAATATTCAATTAGATTATTCTTTCTTTGTGAAAATGTCTATAAAATACAATGGTATGCAATAAACATTTAATATGTATGAAGAGTAATAATCAAAACAATGTTAATCATAACAAAAGAAACAACAAGCATTTGCTAACATAAGTAGTATTTTTATCATTTTGTTTGTGCTACTAGAACAGTTTAAAATTTGATCTTAACCAGACAATTATATAAAACTTGAGAGCATCGGATGTCCACCTCGTTTTAGTTGATTATCTGAATTATGAAAACTCCATAATTTTCACAAACCCTTTACATATATTATATAAGTAGTCTAAAGAAGAAAATGCATGGAATGTACATCAAATTGTACAATAAAACTTATTTTCTTTCAAATAACTTCATTCTATTGTTAATGAGTATTACTTCACATGAATCTCTATCTAATATATGCGCTATAAATAAATTTGTCTTTATGTATAACGAAAGGTTAGAAGTCAAATGAAATCTACAGAAATCCCTTGTATAGTTATACGTATATAGGTTTCATGTGAACAACGGAGTATCAAACAGTCAAAAGAGTCTATGAAACAGCTATTCTTGAAAATTTATCAATAAAAGTTGTCAAACTATACGTTTACACTTTGGGTTGATTTAAGAGCATTAAAATACACCACAATCTGTCGTAGAAAAAAGACAATAAAACGTCTAAATATAAATTTTCCAACCTCTCTACACATATCTACTACTTCTACATGTTAAGCCTTTTATTATGGACGATTCTTAAGGTTTAAGTGAACCCTATGACACACTGTATTCTTTTACATGCTTGGATGTATTCAAAAACTTCTTGTAGTAATTTTGTCATTAGATTGTCATCCATCACAAATCAATGATTGATAGACTATCAAGTAACGAATAAGCATTGAAACAATTCACTGACTTTATTGATAGTAGTACCTAAATTTGAAGCATTAAAAACTACATCTTATTTTTGGAACAAAGTCTCCTAGATAGTCTTGAACTATTCTTTCAGACCATTTATGTGATTTATAGATTAAAAGCTTTTATCCAATTATCATATCGTAAAGTACAACAGATTACGTATTCACTTTCCCTTTTCCATTATATCTTACTTTTAAATCTACCTTTATGTTACCAACTTTGCAAAATTCAAGAAATGTCCGTCATTAAAAAAGTACCTAAAAAAACGATGTCCTTATTAGAAATCTAGTTATTTCTATCCATTCATTGGCAAACTATACTATCTTTCATTTCCCACTGTGTTTGCATTTCAAAAATTATATTACCAACAACGATGTATATGATGTTTATTTTATGGAACATCTAATTGCGCATGATTTGCTGCATAATAAACATCGACTTGAACAATAACGTTGAATTAAATTGGTCACAATAGTCTTAGAAATTCAAGCCTTATTATGATTGTTTTTAAAAAAAATGCTTCGTCAATTAAGTTATAGAAAAGGAGTATTATCATAAGCACTAACGTGTCACAGTAAATCATAAGTCATATGTCTAATCATAAGAATGTTTAGTAATCAGAATAGGTTATAGGATGAACATAAAAGGTATCAACGTTAAGTATTCGATAACTACTTGCAACCGATTATGTGACTTTTAATATTTGAAACATCTAGTTACTATAAGCCACATATTCTGTAAGAAATATTCTCGGAAAAAATACACTTACGAAACGAAAAAACCAAATGATGATAGTGACTTTTAGTTCTTTTTTGAGCGAAACTCAAAGCTCACAGCTAGCTACCATATATTTGGTGGGGGGTATGTGCAAATATCAACTTTACTGAATAGTCAAAACATTTTTTCGGGTTATTCAGAAAACATTTATTGCTTCTACTATGCAATTTATGCAAAGTTGTTTTAAATCACAAATTTAAGAAACGCTTTTACTGTGAGATACATATTCTATATCATAGATGTAAACGTTTTAGGGAGTCGGAATGAAAATATATTGGAAATTGCAAGGAACTGTCTTCTTTATGATAATTAAAGGTAGATATAAGCTGCAAAAAACTAATATGTCGCGTAATATTATGTTATGAGTATAATTTTTATGAGATTCTAACAATAGATTCTAGATTATGAAGTTTTACTTACTATATTAGGATTTTATAAAGTCTAAAGTCATTCTTAGCGCCAATTTAAATCGAGGTTGCGATGTATATTTGCTAAATTAAGCTTACATTAAGATAAATTGGTTAAGAATATAATATAGATAGAGAGTGACACAGTCTTCCGCAAAGAATGAACTGGCACGGTGAGCAAAAGTACCGTAGGAGCGACTGTCTAAAGGGGGGAAGAGTGTAGTATATTATGCCTATGGTTGAAGATATAAGTAGTATGCAACATCAGTCGAAAGTAAAATGCCTACGAGCATAGGTTTATGAAGATTGAAATGAACAGCAGAGAGAAGAAAACTGAAAGTAATCAAGATACAAACGTGAATGAAGGAACAATGAAGCTTGTTAGAGACGATTCAAATATAATATGCAAATGATGTATGTGATGCATGATGTTCACATTTTACTGGATTACTGTATGACTGAACCCCAAATGCCCTGGTACGGCCGAGAGTGGAGAGAGTTAGCTCTTCCTCTCAAAATGCTCTGACTTGACCACAAGCATACAACCACCGCCAAGGAAGTTCTACTCACTTTCTTCTCACGGCATTACTGTTGTTTACGAAATCGAGAAGACGAAAAGCGAATGTCCGGTGCTTTACCCAGGTTGGTGGACACGGAAAATTCACCTAGGGGAGTTGGAAAACCCTGATCTCAAACCGATGGTGTACATCGGCTCCAGTATCCTTAGGGAACAAATGGCGTATGAACCTTCTGCTGGTCACTGGCTACCAAGGGAATGCATCTCCTCACGATGCTCCACTGCCTTGTGGATCAGACCCTTAGGTCGAGGGCTCGGGGTTTGGCCCCCTAAGAAAACCACCTGCTCCGGTCTGGGCACCCGGGCAGTATCATGGCCTTCACACAATAAAAATGAAATGACAATTTTTTGTGTGGTTCTCCCTTTTACCAATATTTATATGTTCAAATAAATAAATTTAAATGACTGAACATTAAACAGTAAATTGATCTTCTCTATCTGAGTGTTCGTTCACTACATATGTTGTTTAGTCTTCTAGAACCCGGATTAGCCGAAACAATTCGTGAAACACTAATAATTGGTAAGTTTCTGCAATACAGTGAAGTCACAAGTGTCATGACTATCATACTGTAAAGGTAAGTTCTATATTAGGTTACTGTTGTTGCAAAAATTATCAACTTTAAATAAGTTAAGCAATGTAAACTGTAGTCGGCCTTTTAGTTTTTTTGTAATCCGTCAGGCAAGATCAACTAGAACTAAAACACATTACGTGGTAATATTTTTAAATTCATATGAACAAACTGAGTTGAGATAAGTAAATCTTTAAGGTTTTAAGATTTATGTATACTTTGATCTTTCGTGATTGATAGAATAAAAAACACACTGAAGTAAAGAAGAATAAATAAAACTATAAACCAAGGGAAAACACCATCATCAATCTACTTTTTAAGAAATAGTTATGTTCGAAAATCAATAGAAAGCAAGAGAATAGTGTTGTGTCCTTATGGCCTGTTAATATATCACGTGACAAGATCACCAATTAGAACACCGACTTATTAACTAGACCAATGACTTATAAACTAGAACGAGCAGCCTAGAGTCAACTCTAAGTTCCTGTTAGTCCATTGAGATAGTAGCTTCTCGCCTAACTAAGCCGGTTCAATCAAGAACAACAATATGAGCCAGTGCTATATTAATCATGTATTTCAAACACATGCAGTTTATATATATGAAAATCAGACCTCATTATACGATAAAACAGACTGAGACAGTTAAGTTCTGGATGCTCACTGCTTAGGAGTTCTACAATAGGACGAAACGGCTGTCTGGTATTTTCAAGTGTCACATAATGATCTAGGTTTAATTGGCTCATAAATTCAACTAATTGAAAAATATTGTTATATCAAGAATATTTAGATTAAACTGTACAATTTCGTTTGGAATATATGTCTGACTTATAATAATACATTTAATTCTAAGTGGTCAAATAATCTACCCGAAGTTTGTGTTGATAATATTGTTCAGAAGGACGATGAAAGCTCCACGATCGAATCATCCAGCTCAGAGAAGAAAACTCCACCAAAATCTTCAGTGTCGCTTTCATTCAATAAAATTTTCAATGGTAAATTTGTTGTTTCTCTTTTCCTTAATACATTTTCATAAGGATATTAATATGACAACAATTGATAAACTTGTGATATCTCTTTGGTTTCGTTTTACCGATTGTGTTTCTTCTTTGCTTATCATAAAAATAAAAAAAATTGATTGCGTAATTAATAAACTATTTTTCACAATCTCTATGAATGTTTCTATGCACTAAATCAGAGTTTTCAATAAATTAAATTTTATTTAATTTATTCACAGTAATTTTCTTTTCTTTAAATTAATTAACAACAAATGTCATACAGTTAAATTAAACTTCATTATTTAATCCTTTTGTTATGATTTTTTTCTTTTTTTTCTTTTGTTTTTTCTTTTTCTATTCGATAGTGTTTATGTAGCAATTCCAAAACAAATCACTACATATATATATATATATATATCAATAATTAATTAGGAACTTAGTATAAATGAATGTGAACAACCGACAAAAAACACTCTAAGTAACAGTTTTTTTTCTATTTTATAAAAAAAATAAAAATAAAATCGACAAAATCTATTGTTTATTCATTGAAAAACTTTTGCAATTAATTTTATTGAATATCCTGAATACTTGATGCCTAATTAGTGAACTATATAAACTACGTATATATATATATATATATATATATATATATATATAATAAAGACAATGATAAATTATCAGAAGGGGGGTATCGTGGAGATTTTAGTAATTTTATATAGTTAGGATCATGAGTCAATTGAAGCTAGACCACCATGGGAAACATGGAAGCACTGGGCGGCCGTTTCGACATATTGTGGGACTCCTCAGCAGTGCACATCCACTATCCCGCATCGCAAGTTTCGAACACAAGACCTACCAGTCTTGTGCTAGAGCACTTAATCGATAGACCACTGAACAGGCCGTCATCCAACGGTGTTAATGTCTAACTTCAATCAATCCACGAAATTGAGCAACCATCCATCATTGTCTTGAGTGAGTTACTGTCTTTCAACAGACCTGGTTGAACTCCACTAGTTACTGCTTCTAACTAGAACTCCAGGAAATACTTCATGAAGCCAGTCACTAGTGAGCATATGTTGATTAATATTAGAAAGGGGTTTTGTGGATATTATAGTAATTTTAATAGTTGAGATCACGAATTAATTGAAGCTAGACCACCATCGTATTGTAAATAAATTAAACAAAATGGGATGTATTCATAAGCTATTTTAATTTACTTAAAAAGTTAAATTACTTTGTATACTAATCTTCTCGATTTTTCTCTTATGTTCAGGTTGCCACGTTGGTTCAGTCTGGGGTTACTAGAAGCGTGAGAGAAATTAAATCAAGTGTAGTTTTATTATAACCTATCAAAAATAATGACTTTCAACTTGATTATTTAGTTTCTCCTTGCTTAATTACTAATCACATGTGCGTTCTAAATTAATTACAGTGACTTATTATATAATTTTTCGTAACTGTTAAAAAGAGATCAATAATGAAAGTATGAAAATTGAATTAGCCATTATTTGGTAAATCATTTCATCTTATGTTTTAATACACATCTGTTTAAGGCTATTCTTATATTGTATTGACAGGATATTTTATAGTCTAAGGACAGTCTATAAAAATGCGGTCAGAAAATTAATGTATTACTTACTTGAACATCAATAACACGTATACTGATACACTACAATATAAAATGCATCCTTTAAAGTTTACAATAATTTTAACTAGGATATTAGCTGTACATTCTTCTTATGGAACATAATATTTATCATCAATGAATGACAGGTCTTTAAATAGATCTTCATATGTGTAGAAATATATACAGCAAGTTTTATTATAAAAGTACAAAATTTGGAACGTTTAAAACAATATTTCATGTATTCAAAAAATATGATATTTTAAAACAGCTTTTGGAAAGGCACAATCATATCTAGACTTATTAGTCATAGGCTAGATCAACTATCGGAACTGAGCTATTCCGGACCTGATAAGAGTAACTTATATTCTAAAATCATTTAAGGTATATTCTACGATTTTATTATTTTTGTGGTTACTGAGTTATTGTGACGTTCGAAAATCAAACGAGGATGAAGTTCAACTGTTCAGAAACTATATCTATTACTATGATCGAAATCTCTACGAACCAACTTTAAAAATCATGTGACTTGTTCTTATCTATGATCTTAATTCAAGCTGCATAGTGTTAATAAATAAACACTACACATAAAACACATAATGTATACGCATTTTCTAATTAGTATTCATTGAATCCAATCATTCAGTAATATAATGCTAAATCAAATGCTCTAGGGAGAACCAGTTCCCTTAAGATTACCGATCAGACATACTGATAAATGTCAATCTTGAATTTAATGTTTTCTGTTGAATTCCTCCAACTGTCCAACACATTAATTCTTTTGACAATCATCTGGTATTCTAGTCAGTTTTCATTGTTGTAATAAGCTTTCACTTCAATGTTTGCTGATAAATATCAATGAGTTGATCCTTTTTTTATTAAAACAAAATTTTCCAAAAATATTTCTCCATATTAATTAAAACTGAATTCTAATTAGCTTGACTTGAATTGTCTAATTTTATGTTCATTTTTTTTTCAGGTTAATAAAATTTTCAAAACTATCGATTAATTAAAAACATCTTGTCATTTTGTTAAATTCAAATTATCTACTATTTTGGTGTGTGCTACTGATGTCAACAGATATAAGTAGTATATATCATCAATCAAAAGTGAAATAGATGGAGGCAGAAGGTTGAGAAGACCAAAGAAAAGAGAAGGAGAACAATAAATGATTGGTGCGGAACAATGAAGTCTGAGAAGATTGATCGACATTTACAATAGAAACAGTGAATTTTGAAACAATTGATCGACGTTTCGCTAGTTTAGTATTTGCTGTATGGTTTTCAAATGTTACTAAGATGTTCAAATACATTCGATTATCTCTACTTATGTTCTCGTTCACTACACTATCAACTATTGTTTTTTTCTATCTGAATTTGACACCTTGTGAATGAAATGAATTTACGTGTTACTACGGAAATAAAAGTAATAAACCAAATAAAATAAGATTACCAATCCATAAACCAACTGAAGTTTAAACATAAATCTTTTACAGATGCAATAATATATTACAGAAAAACTTCATACATAACCACTTTTGTTATCACATATTCACAAAGAACTATGTATGCATATGTATTGTTAAATGTCATTGGAATCGTGACGGACTAATTATTATTTTGAAAAACTAAATTACTAAGGTACGACCTCCAGCTGGACACATCATAAAACAATATAAAAGGTTAGCAAATGAAATATCACGTCAAATTTTTACAAAATAATTAACGTATGAAATTAATCCTGGATTCTATTTGTTTATAGTATTTTCGTTGTTGTACAATTGTACTCTGTCCAATATTCAACAAAATTAAGATTTGATCTTCATTGATAGATCTTCATGTATCATGTCATTAAGAAATCTGGCACCATTTAGATACAAACATTGTAATTTTCATAGCCTCTGATAAAAAAAATTATTTTTAAATGTCACTAAAATGCTACTTTCGAAGAAATGTGAATGTTCTATTTATTAAAAATTACGGATACTGAAACCAAGTATCATTTGACGTGATGAAAATAGACATCAAAGTGAACACGTTTCAAATTTTTAAGATATTTCTGAAAAAAATGCAAATCTAAACTCAGACTAGGAACGTTTGCTGAAATTACTCAAAATACTCCATACTGTAGCCTCATAATGTACTGTAAACTATATGATTGTCAAACTCAATAAAATGATCAACAGTGATCAAATCATACGATCAGTAATAACAGTATTTAGTTACCCTTTGGAATATGAAATACATTGTTTATTTTCATTGTCTATTCACAATTAATGGAGATCCATACAATTCTAGTTTGTCAGAATTAATGTAAATATTCCGTAATAAAATTTCACATTAAAATGGTGGAATATTGACCAAAATTACTTTGAGCAGAAGAGGTTTCTGTGGAGATTTCAGTATTTTCATAGTTGAAATCATAAGTCAATTGAAACTAGACTACTAAGAAAAACCTGGAAGCATTAACACCATCGGATGTCGTCTCAGTGATCTAGAGGTAAAGTGCCTAGGCGCGAGACTGGTAGGTCCTGGGTCCGAATCACGCGAGGCGAGATCGTGAGTGCGCACTGCTGAGGAGTCCCACAATAGGACGAAACGACCGTCTAGTGCTTCCAGGTTTTACTTGGTGATCTAGATGCAATCAACTCATGATTTTAACAAAGATTACTTTCTTAACAATACGAAAGAATAGATTATAATAGTCAAAAATACCTAATCAGATTACTTGAAAATAATTTTGTTTTAATGACCAGAAGCTTCATTTGAATTTACTATATTTAGTTCAATAATATTTTATTAGGAAAGTTTTGATGAAACAGCTCTGGTTTTCCAGTTTTAAACGAAAACTAATAAAAGTGATTCATATCGTCTACTCGTCTACTTTATATATATATATATATATATATATATATATATATATATATATATATATATAATAGCAACTATCCTACAATCAATTTTGACTATGGTAATTTTATTTAAGCACTTTTGCTTTGCAGCGCTCTTATGTAATTTGACTATATATTTGCCTATGTAATTGCTCGCATATGCTTAGTAGCCTGTCAGCGCCAAATTCGCTTGATGTACTTATAAATTTGTGATCAGCGCTATCTGCTAATAAATTGTAGTTGTCGCTTCCCGTTACATTTTGATTTCAAACGCCGTTGACATTTATATTATAACGGTTATCAACGTGATCGATTAGCGAAGTAAAGTCACTGCAATATATATAATACAAAATAGTTCGTATTTTGTACAAAAAGTTAGCTAAAACATGTAAGGTACACATAGATAACCAACTGTAACTTAAAACTTAAATTTGAATACAATCACTGATAAACAATTGTTCTGCATATCGTAACTGATTATAGCTCCATGCATAAAGACAGATTTTTTATAAAAGCTTATTTATGATGTATATTACAATCAATGTAAAAGAACTGATATTTTAATCAACGCTACAATATAAGCAACAATGTTCAATATTTATTCTTATAATCTTGATCTTCAGTATAACTCTCATGGTTTAAAGTAAAGAGTTCCTTCTTTAATTCATGTAAATTATATATCATATATATATATATATATATATATATATATAAACGTTATTATTTCATTTATTAAACGACTTCCTATTCCTTAAACTAGGCACTATTTTTATTCTAATTCTCACCATGCATTTTTATTAAGATCTCATTGTTATTGTGTCACCATAATAGATCTGAAAAGACAAACAAGGAGATGATTAGAAATGATTAATCTAGTGAAGTGATTTGTTTTCAACAAATTGATTATCAAACTATCCAATCGTATCTGTACGAAATTTTAGGTAATAACTCCGTAAGAAATATGAAAAGTGAATAAACATGTTGATGTGACAAAAAGATATTTCAATTAGAACAACATATACAAACGAACAATATTGCTTTTGAATTGGATCATAATCAGGATTTAATACATATTAATATTTACATGCAAATATAAAAACATTAAACTGACCAGGGCAGTTATAAAAGTAGAACAGATCACGCTAACAAACAACAGGTAAAAACAATAGATTAGTCTCTTATTGGCATATGTGCGGACTGCCTCTATCTTCCCCAAAGTCACAAAATGCACGTTTCATCCTATTTGCGACTAGTCAGGTGGATCTACCTGCATCTCAGAGTTGATGTTCACTCTAAGATTCGAACCTAGTATCATTCGCTTCAAACCCCATCGCGTTATCCACTAACCTAGTGAATTCCACTGCCGGCCATTATCCATCTTTGCTTATAATGCTTGTGACTTCAGGTAATATCGAGCCAATCCACACAGTATGCACATCTACCAATAAGTGACTGATCGATTGCAGTCCTAAACAACAATGGTAAGATACAAGTAAACAAGCAAACTGTACTGAATTCGAGTCTCAGAGTGTACATCAACTCTGAGATGCAGGTAGATACAGCTGACGAGTCTCAACTAAGATTAAACGCTTGTCTTTGATTCCATTGCTAGCCACTATCCATCTTTGCTTACAAAAGGTAAATTTTTCGTTATAAAATTTAATCTAAAGATTACATAAGAAACATAAATATGTATAGTGTAAAAATGAATAGCAATGGTGAAATTCAAAGTGATATCAGTTGACACCATTATAGAAATCTTGAAAGCAATCACCTATAATTAAGTAATGTTTTACTATATAAATAAGGTGTATATATAGAACTCTTATAATACTCAATTCGATAATGCAACATTTCCCACAGATCAGGTTTCAGTAACCAACGTTTTCTTGGTTACGTGAGCTTTCAACGTGAAACAAATTATAGTTTTCTTTCTACCAATTTTGTAAATAGAAATACCCCAGATCATTTTTATTGCGAAATAAACCAAAACGGATACAAAAATATTAAGTGATTGTAACTTCTTGTCGTTGATATTAAGGACAAAATTTAAATTAGCTATTGTTAACATCCTATATATACATCTTAAGCAGGTTGACCTAGCATGGGACAAAATGCGTGTCACGGATTCTGCTGTCAATCATAATCCTTTTATTCTATGTAACCTGTGATACAATGAATACTATTAAGGTAATCTGCACAAGATACACGTATTCTAACAAAGACTGACCGAAATTCACTTAATAATATCAATCATGGGACTTTTCGAACCTTTATTTTTGACCTAAATATTATCCCTCCTGGAAAACTAGTGTTGATGTGAACTCAGTAACTTAGTGCATAGTGAATTTGCATTCGTAGCGTAAGCTGCTTTCTGGATGTTTAATATCTTTAATCACATCAGACACAAAAGACTCTGTTTCCATAGGTTAACATCAGCTGATAATCTAATATAAGTAACAGATTGCCAGACAGATATCATCCCTTAGCCCAGGACTCCTCAAATTTCCAATCTTACTACTCCATTAAATTTTGAATCTAGAATTTAATGTTCTCACTTCAGATATGATAGAACTTATTGTTTAAATTTCCTACTTCAGCCAACTGGGGACATACCACAACCACCATCCAATGGCATAAATTTTATCTATCTTAGTCTCGACACAGCTGAACTTACCTAGTCACTAATTAATGGGATTATTGCAGATGTGGTTCACACGGAAGTTCATTTTATGATTCAAATTCTGTTCAACGTTCTCTGATTTTTAAAAGTTACCAACCTTGATTTACGAGATAATAGTAATAGTTTTACATCAAACTATATCTTATTATTATTACCTATTGTTTTTGTTATATATTTCAATAACCTTTACTAACCGTCCTCTTCTGATTGTTATAAGTGCCTTTGTTATTGTTCATTTGATTTACATTTCTTTCATGTTCATTTTGATAGGAAGTAACCACCTTAACTACGAAAAATCACAACCTTAAGTTGTGGTTTCAATATTTTTTTTCGCTTTAGCCCTTCTCTTCTCTGTTTTTCTATTGTAAGTTTTGTTTACTGTGAAGTCAAAAAAAGAAAGTAACAAGATTTAGTTTCATACTCTTTCAACTAGATTCAATTGTGTTTGTTTTCTTTCCTTCTTTTAACTCAATTCTCAATGGTAAATTTTATTCTCTGTTTGTTTTATATTGCTTGTCGACCAACAAAATCATCTTAATCTTTATTCAACTATTCATGTATGCCGTATAATCAACTGTCACTTGATCATATCAGATTAGCTTTATATGAAGTAAATTACATCTCCCTTATAGATTCGCTCATGTGATGAGAAAACGTAATTTTCTTCCGGTTTCTCAACAGTAAACAAAAACAATTCGTAGAGAAATGTATAAAAAGTAAGAAGAAACTAAATAATACAATTGTTTTTTCTTCTTCTTTGTTCCATGTATACTCTTTATCATAAGTAATCATAGTATTGTATGCATGAATAAGTAAATTTCATTTATTTAATATAACTTAATTATATACGACAATTACTTTGGAAATTTTCCTAAAATGAAGTTGGTAAGATCCTTTTTACTAGTTTGGAACTTCAATAATCGGTTCATCGCCAATTCCTTGAGCGAGTGTTATATATATATATATATATATAGAGAGAGAGAGAGAGAGATTGATAAAGAGAGAGCTGCATAGATTTTAAAGTTCCTCTAACATGAAAGTTGATCATCAAACATTTGCTTTGAATGCTTTAAGATAGTCTAATTATCGCCAAAACCCAATAAATATTTGACAATGAAGACTGCATTACACTTATTTATTCTGTAAATAACTCCGACATTTTTATGTCATTTTACACTTTCCTCTCTCATGCAATCAGTCATAATGTGAACTAGATTACTTAAGTGATATTGATATATTTTTCATATTCTCTGTACAATTTTCAAACTTTCAGTAAATAAAAAGGTACTGAATAAAACAGTCAACAATAGCCATAGTTACTAATCGAAGATTACTTTAATTATGATAACTATTCACCAGAACATTATAATTTGAACTACAATGTAAATCAATGATCAAACGACTTCACATTGTAAAGACTAGTTGTGTTATACTATGTTTTGTAAAATATGTTTCGTGTTTTCATTCGTTGTAAAAAACACTCATAAACTAGTTTCACATGATTAATCTACAATAAACCATTTTGTAACCTTTAAAAAAGTTATTATTCAACAGATTTTTTATTGTAAAATTAAGCATTGAAAAATTTTAGCTACTGTTTGTTTTTTATCTTTAACTATTATCAATAAACAACAGTGAATTTTCTATCAACAGAAGAGGTATTTGTGGAGATTTTAGTTATTTTATATAGTTGAAATCATGAGTCAATTGAAGCTAGATCACCGTCAAAAACCTGAATGCACTGGGTGGTCGTTTCGTCCTATTGTCAAACTCCTCATTAGTGCGCATCCACGATCCCGCCTCGCCAGATTCTAACGCAGGATCTATTAGTCTCACGCACGAGCACTTAACCGATAGAACACTGAGTCGGCATCCAATAGTGTTAATGTCTAACCTCAACCAATCCACGAAATTGAGAGACACATCCACCATTGTCTTCAGTGAGTTCCTGTCTTACAACAGCATATGATAATAATCATATGCTCACTAGTGACTGGCTCCATGAGGTATTTCCTGGAGTTCTAGTGAGAAGCAGTAACTAGTGGAGTTCAACCAGGTCTGTTGTGAGATATCAACTCACTGAAGATATTGGTGAATGGTTGTTCAACTTCGTGGATTGATTGAAATTAGACATTAACACCGTTGGATGTCGGCCGGCTCAGGGGTCTATTGGTTAAGTGCTAGCGCGCGAGATTGATAGGTCATGGGTTTGAATCTCTCAAGGTGGGATCGTGGATGAGCACTGCTGAGGAGTCCCACAATAGGACAAGACAGTCATCTAGTGCATCCAGGTTTCACATGGTGTTCTAGCTCCAACTGACTCATGATTTCAACCATAAAATTTTCTATCTATTTATTAGAAACTTAGGTTAATACACGATGGTGCCAGATTGTTGATTTAAGTTCTATACAATCAGTTTGTGTATTAACCTCTTA
Organism: Schistosoma rodhaini; assembly: GCA_944470415.2. Taxonomy (NCBI): domain Eukaryota; kingdom Metazoa; phylum Platyhelminthes; class Trematoda; order Strigeidida; family Schistosomatidae; genus Schistosoma; species Schistosoma rodhaini. The sequence goes on from OX104036.1 coordinate 45,978,850, forward strand.
TCATCTACTGTATACAACATATAGGTTTTTCACCACATTATTTCTAACGATCAAAGCACACTATATCCTTTTCTTTGTCTATGTTACATTAAAATTACATTTTCTTGTAATGATGTTGCTTACATAAAACATTGACAAATAGTTTGTATGATTCTATACATTAAGTCCATATTGCATGTTTAATTGATAATTTGATTTTAGAAAATAAAAACCATCTAATTATTTGATTATGATTATATTTTACTTACTTACTTACGTACTTATGCCTGTTATTCCCAATGGAGCATAGGCCGCCGACTAGCATTCTCCAACCTTGTCCTATAATTAAATAATATAATCACTGAAATTATTCAACATTGTATTTTTATATAATTACACGTAATTATGAATAAATATACTTTTAGAGAGAAGCGAGAAATGTAATTATAATTTAAATAGAATATTTAATAAAAATAAATTTATAAAGATAATCATAATAATTATTGGTTACTAATTAAAATGAAAATGAAAACAAAAGAATAATGGCCGAGTGGATAAGGCGATGGCGTTAGAGAAGCGAGGGTACTGAGTTTGAGTCCCAGAGTGAACATCAACTCTGAGATGCAGGTACATCCAGCTGACGAGTCCCAAATAAGACTAAACGCGCGTCCTGGATTCCACTACTAGCCACTATCCATCTCTGCTTACCATGCTTGTGAATTAAGGCTATATTGAGGCAATACACACAGTATGCACATATGCCAATTAGAGACTGACCATTTGCAGTCCTAAACACATCGATGGGAAGATCCAAACAAATAATACCAAGTGAATTCAAAAGGATAGTTAGTTTAAAGAAAAAAAAAGTTAATTCTAAATAACTATACACACAACAACAACAACAACAACAAAGAAACACTGATCATAGTAGAGATATACTATTTTAAATGTGAATTAGTATGGATTCAGAGAAGAAAGAAAAAGAAGGTGAATATGGCTAGCAGTGGAATCCGGGACACGTGTTTCGTCCTAGTTTGGACTCGTCAGCTGGATATACCTCCATCTCAGAGTTGATGTTCATTCAGGGGTTCGAACCCAGTACTGCCTCCTTCAAACGTCATCACCTTATCCACTTAGCTACTGAGTACTGTTAGCCACCTGCGACATTCAACATCCGTACTCCACCGACCTGCTGAGCCATCTACATCGGATGTCCGCCCAGCAGCCACACGTCCCACTGCTCCTCCCCGTCAACAGCTGTTGCTACAGTCAACGCCATCCCACCAGAACACTCCATTTGACGTCAACTCTCCGCACCAGACTGCTCCAACTATCACCTCAACTCCAGATCCGCAGCGGCGTCCGCAGAACGGCACCCTTCCTCCTCCTGGTCGGCAGAGACACCAAATGTAATATGTTCTAAATAGTTGCTCAAGTAATAATAATTATTGATTAAAAGTTAATTAAGTACATTTTGGTATTTTCAATATTTGAAAAAAAAATTAATTACTAGAGAATAAAAGACGGAAACAACTAAATGAAAATATAGTCATTCGTTCCAATAAATGGTAATGAAACGGGAAATATTAGGAAGTGAATTCAATAAACATTAAAAAAATTTTAATTTAACAATATCATAAAATGTTTGTTTCACAACCCAAACATATAAATTTTATAGTTTAGGTGAAGGTGTAGTGACAATGATATTGTAGTGCCGTGCTTCATTCACCTTGATAACCGTTATAATACCAATCTTAACGGTGCGTAAAATCAGAAAGCAAAGAGAAGAGGCAACTAAAGTTTTACTGTCATTGACGCAGGCTACAAAGTTATAAGCACATGAGCGAATATCAGCGAACGCAGCATAAATGGCACTCACTGGAGATGGTGGGTAAGCCAACGTTAATCAATATTTATACTCAGACAAGAATAAGTTCTAGGCATGTGTTGAATAAAATAAAAGGTGTACGCTTATATAAAACATACTCAGGGTTAATAATTGTATAATTAGCAAGGTCAAAACATGATTCAAGGTGGATAGGTAAGTTGGGTTGTCCAGAAGCTAGAGTAAGGTATGCGGCTTTAACATATCAACCGACACTACGACAGCATCGAGTATCTTAGCTCACCCATAAAAATGCCACGGTATCAGTTATATAAGCTATTATAAGCAATGGTCCTAAGATATTACCTTATGTTGTTCCACTTATGACCGAAACAATATCCAACAAGGAGGAGGTTGTTCTGACTACCCGGCGCAGGTGACTAAGAAAAGAATTAAGCCACGTAAGCATGAGGTCTCTAATACCATAAGATGTGAGTTTCTTCATAAGAAGCTAGCAAAAGTATGACTTCAAAACTAGATGTCCTGAGCTATGTTGAGTAAACACTAAGTTGACGAAGCCAAAATCACACAAGATTTAGTTTAAAAGAAGACAAATTACTAATTGATGGTAAACTTTAAGTAACCAAATATTTAAGAAGTTCATCATCAACAATTTATTCTACTATCCTAAAGCTAACTGGGGTAATATTTATATACTGCTGGTTCTTTGAGTTGGTCTTATCTCTAGATTTGTATCGTATTAAGATATATGAAGTTTTTTTCACAGCTAGCATAATTTCTTGTTTCCATATTGTTATGTAGTAGAGAAGACATAAGTACGGGTAACTACTATTGGACTATCATTCTTATTGTATAACTATTCGGTAACTAGATTATCTATATCTATATTCATCTTATTGCAAGCTTGATTTTGACCTATTGATTATTATTGTATGATTTACTATTCCTAAGTTATACAATAAGAATGATAGTCCAATAGTAGGTCCTGCAAGTTACCCGTACTTATGTCTTCGCTACTACATAACACATAGAGGGAGAATAAATAATTTTAGAAGTAATGGAATGTCATGTCCGCCATATATAAAGTAGATTGATCCAATTACATCTACTCCATGACTCTTTGAGATGTTAAGGATGGTTGTAGCTTTACTAATTTTGAGATAAGTAGAAAACCGATTAGTTATTGGTCTTATGTAGGATTTCTAAACCAGTTTCATTTGGGAATTTATTTTTGTTCATCAAAATACTACTAATAAGTTTGAGATGATTTTAGAATCACTTAAGAGTGCTCATTTATGGGAGATACAAGGAATATCAACATTTTTGAGATGTATTCATGCGTTCATAGATAAGAACTACACTTTGTACTACAATTAATTGATGACAAGTCACTAATGGCTTTTAGCCTACGGGCTTTTTAATTTGACCGAAAATTACAATTAGCTGTCGGACTAGCAAAAATTCATTCAACTCAAATTAACGTTTATATATCATCTTGCTTTATCACTATATTTAACTAGTATAAATACTTTAAAAGATTTGATAGCCCTGTTTGATTTTAGAGTTTCAAGGGAATTTAAGAATGAATTAGTGTTTTGGTAAAATATTTCTAATGCTTCTATCAAATTATTTCTCGAGGAAAAGTCATTTCAGTCTAAGTATCTTATCATGGTATACAGGAAGTCTTAGTTTGCGAAGTTTAAGTCCTGTGTATCGACTGGTTTTTTTATAAAGCAAGGATAGAAAAAAGGGTAGAAAAAAACATGAGAAGAGCATTGGCAACTATTTTATAATCATCCCTTTCAGGTTCTTAGTTTTCTTGTACGGATAGTGGAATAACATCTATAGGTTGAGCATGGTATTTTGTCTTTTTGGTGTGTAAATCCACTGCAACTAGAAATGCATATTAAGTATTGTCAACAATTCATTATCATGCGATTGACCACTATCAGTATTTCAGTTTATTCCAAGATTATTGAAGGATCCTATAATGATTTATGAATCAAAGTTTAGAGCTAAAGATGTGAAAATGTACTAATCATAAGATCGTTTACAGTAATGAAAACATCTAGGGCTCTGTATACAAAACCGAAGAATAAACCATTCGTTAGGGTATTAACTCAGACCCAACGAGATTTACGTAAACAGCAAAGAATACTGTTCCATTTTTTAAGTTGTAAGGCAATTTAGGGCATATATTAGACGGCCACCCTTACGTTTATCCTTTCTGTTACCGAAACAGACCAGATAGTTCTGAATATTTAATTCCGATTCATAAACTGTGTAAGGGCACTATGATTTAGAGATAAATAAGAAAGATAGTTTGTTAGCAAGTGTATGATTCCTAAGACTGGAATTTTATTTAGAAGTGAGCGCTGACTGATAGATAATAAGTTTTAAAAAAAAGGTATAGAGTATAAAAACACTGATAAGATCTTTATCTATCTTATATATATCACAGTGGTAAATAGATTGTGGATTCGTCCTGGCATCTGATCATGTGAGTTTCGGGCCATGCAGGCTGCAGTCCAATTTGGATTAGGGATCGCTCCCGACCAAAACCAATCATTATGTGGGTAAGAAAGATTTATACGATCATATCAATCTAATTTACAGCTAGAAAAATCATGAACTTCTTGCGTTTGAAAAGTCTATAATAGATAGCTTAAGAGCCCTCCTTTGGCTTAATCGGCAGTGTGGGAGAATGGTGAATCAGAATTCAAACTAGGTGGAGATAAGTTTGTCTGAAAATTAGGTCCTAGCGAATAGTGGGCAACATTAACAAACGTTTCTGCAATGCTATTTATATTTAAGTCTTTGTAGGTATTTGGTTGGTAGTTTTGTCTGGGACCAGACAGGCATTTTTAAACTTGGTAAGTGCACCGAATGACTGTGCAAATTATTTTATTTGACAGATAAATGTAAATTTTATCTCAAAAGACAAGTATATTTTTTCTATCAGGACTAATGCATCAGCTATCCAGGAGATTAGCTGCATTCAATATCGTGTCCAAAATTTATTGAAGTATGAACTTTTCAGGTATGTTATAGATGAGCAAATAATTTCTAGGGATAATTAGTTTAGTGGCATCACAAACAATAAAACTCATGACAGATTAAGATTTTAAAATACCGTCAAGATCCAAAGGGAACTGCGTCTCTAGATAATAATAGCTTAAGAGATAGTTAAGCCTTAATTTCCTGTTTGACATCATGGATGAGAAACTTGGAAACTAATTCACTTTGAAATGTATTATTATTATTAATGGCTTTATTCAATATTATAATCTGGTACAATATAGAATTCTCACTTAGGTGAGTGTATAAACCGTCTAATTCTTATTTTAAGTTATATATGAGATGGTTTTTTCCTGGCATGTCTTTATTAGATGAGCTCTGGTACAAGTGGCGTAAATCTAATCCTGATATAATATATTAAATAGTGAGTTAATAGACTTTGGTTAAAGTTAAAAGCAAATTTGTAATTAATAGAAGTGTTAGAACATTTTCGCGATCGTTTTTTCGACAGATGTCTCATTATGGCGTGGGTTACTTGTATCCACACAAGTAGTGTATTACGATGGTCATGTTTTGAATGTATTTCAGTAGAAGATTGATAAGGAAAGAACGGGAAGGAAGCGCGATTGGTATGAAAATTCGTAAACAATAATAATCGGAGATGACAAACTGATATTTGCTGAAGGAACTGTCAAGATTGAAACGATTGATTAATAGTTTTCAAAATGATTATTTACTGTATGGTTCTCGTATTTTACTGAAATATTCTGTAATTTTGTGATGAAACACATTCAATTGTCTGTACTCGTCTTGTTCACTACACCATGTCGATTTTAACAGTAACAGTATGTTCTATGGTATAAATTATATTTTATACTATAATCAACCAAATACACCAAAATCTGACTTCTTCCACAATGAAATAAAAAATAATTCAATTTAAAAAAAAAATTTCTACAATCACTATAATATGTTGAGAATTATCTAAGAATATGTATGCGGTTAATATTTTTTTCTTGGGAATATCATATAATGAGTGAATCATTAATAAACTACCTACAGCAAATTGGCTAAAGAAGTACATAGTCAAATCTTTTTTATAATTTTACATAACATTAGAAACCAAGTGAAACATAGAACAAAATAATCTCAAATAAAGAAGATATCTTATGAGTAACAAACTAGATTCTTAACTGAATGATGAAACCAAACAAAAGTGAGAAGCCATAAAACTTTTGAAACCGTGATAGTTATTGATGAGCTTAGTGTTGTACTTTATAAGTTAAACACTAACAATAAAAGTTAACTAATGACTTTTGATATGAGGATTTAACTCTTATTATTATTCATTGCACTATTGAAAAGAATATATAATCTCTCCTCTATTTATAAAGCTTTTAATCATAATAATACACATTTCAAAACATTCCCAACAAATAGCTTAAAAAATTGGTTTTGACATTTCATATTATTGAATACAATGGACAGGTTAGATGCAACTAAACGATTTGGACTTCACAAATGACCTAGCTCATCTATCGATGTAAATGTAGATGAAAACAACCAGTGCAGTAACAGCCTTTGTAGCAGTAGACATCAACATACACGGGAGAAAAAGCAAGATCATCAAATAAAACATAGAGAACACCAATCCAATTACACTTCATGGAGAAACTCTGGAAGACATGGAATCATTCACGCACATATCGCGGAAGCATAACAGATGAACGAGGAAGATCCGTAAAAGCAAGGATTGGGAAAGCAAGAACGACATTCATATAGTTGAAAAACCCATACAACTCAACACAGCTGTATGCATATCAACATCAAAATCACAAGCTTCAATACGTGCATCAACAATGTTCAACTATATGCAGATCAAACTTCGACAACTACCACAACCATCATCAAAAATGTACAAGTATTTATAAACAATTGTTTACATAAAATACTCAATATCCGTTGACTGGATGCCATCAAAAACATTTCACTGTGGGAGAGAACGAACCAAATGTCGTCTGAAGAGAAAATTAAGGGAAAATGTTGAAAGTGGTGGATGATACATACATTGAGCAAATCATTAAATTGCATCACGAAGCAAGCTCTGAATTGGAATCTTGAATGGAAACGGAAGACAGGTAGGTTAAAAAAACACTGCAACGGTAATTAGAGACATAGATTGAAGGAATGAATAACATTTGAGCGCAACTGGAAAGGACTGCTTCAAGACACAGATAAATGGAGAATGCTGGTGAGTGGTCTGTGTTCCTATTCGAGGAGTAACGAACGTAAGTAAACAACCAAGCTCTAATTACAAGAATCCTATCTCAGAACTAGTCTATGAATAGTAACAAAATGATGAAAATGTGTAAGATATCATGTCATATTTATGACAACCTATAATGTGAAGGAAAACCCTACAGTCGAATATGCCTCAAATAATAGTGTTACAAACTATATGAATCTAAATATAAAGTTTACAAATTCCAATAAATAGATGAATGGACATCTTCAATTAGTGGTTTTCTGAATGAAGTCAATGTTCAAACAACGCCATAGTGAATTTCCACTTCATCCTTCTGTATGAAAAGCAAAAACTACAAAATCTGATTTCTATTAAACTTTGATTTCGATATACTAAGTGTAATTTGTTCTTAGAATGGTCATTCACCTGAGAGGTAGTATGTTAAACAGCTTTCTCAGAAATACAAAATGAAATCGATATTCTAGTATGTCAGCTCATCTACCATATTATCAACAGAAATGGTCAACAATTTCAAATTATATAACATAATAAATGTCAGAAATGAAATTGCTTTGTGAGGTTGTTTTATGCAACAAAATATTTGTGTTTAACCACAAGTAATAAAATAAATCAGTTATCAAACGTTATGGTATTCATTAATTTCAATATTCATCATTTCAACATCCAGTGTCAATGAAAATCAATTGTCAAGGTTTGTTACAATTAATTCGTATTACTCTATGTTGAATGTTTCAGATGTTAAAATCAAGAAAAACAAAAAAATTGGCTTCGTAACTGACAGCATAAATAAGAGGAAGAATGATCAATATATAACCTGAAATTCGGTTATTAATTGAAGGTGTTTGCTTCCATAGATAGAAGAAAGTAGAAACATTTTTTATGGTTATAAAATTGATAGATTTGGTAGAGAATCGAATTTCTTTCGTTTGCCCTGATCATAGTAATATTACATTGACATGATCGATCGATTCCCATGTACTAAATGTTCCGCTTTGTTTCTCTGTGCTATTTTAACTTGAGTTGATTGAACTCGGTTATTTCTTACCTGAAAAAGTGATTTAAATCAACTAGCGCAACATCAGAAATTCAGTGTCATCCTAATTAAGTGTTACAAATATACTATTACATTATTGTAAACAACATGGCTCAATTTATTTGAAATTGTCATGTGAAACTTTGATAATGATAATTACTTATATAATGTTCGTTTTCAAGAATCCTAAGCAGACTCCAGCTCATACATATATCACCACAAGAGCAAGTACACATGTGAGTCTCGACATAAAGTCGATAAAAAGATGTTTATTTTGCAAATGGTAAATATTTCAAATTCAAGATGTTTCGTAAAATGTATTTCATACCAATAAACGATTCATTACTTTTCCATTAATTATGTAGAGTAACCAAAAATGTATGGAATAATCATGCCATTATTCAAATTAATGCATATCTATATAATGTAGGTGTTTAGTAGAAGTTTTCGAGCAATTCTCTGAATTCACTTAGTATTGTTTGTTTGAATCTTACCATTGATGTTTAGGACTGAAATTGATCAGTCTCATATTGGCATATGTGCATACTGTGCGTATTGCCTCGATCTTGCCTGAAGTCACTAGCATTATAAGCAAATATGGATAGTGGATAGCAGTGGAAGCCTGGACAAGCGTTTAGTCTTATTTGGAACTCGTCAGCTGGATGCACCTGCATCTCAGAGTTGGTGTTCACTCTGCGACTCGAACCCAGTGCCTTTCACTTCAAACGCCATCGCGTTATCCACTCATCCACTGAGGAAATTAATGTCTAAATCTTTGTTCAACTGCACTTTAGCCATATTAAGTTGCCTCAAACTTGTGTAGCATTTACGTTTCTATTCCACAGAAATTCTTACGTCTCTATTTACAATTTATCTGAATCTAGGGTAACATCACAATAGTAAACAAAGGCTGATAAAATTAACAAATTATCGTTACTGTTAGTATGAAACAGATTAAATTTCATTATAAATTTGAAATGAAACACCTCATGATGTCTTAATAAGAAATATTTTCCTATAAATTATATTTGTTGCATAAGTGAATTAGACAAAATTAATTGTTCCTCTTTCATACATATGAAAACTGCTAACATCTTTAGCCTGACTCATTTATGATAGTTTTAATGCTTTAAATAATTTCGGATATTTTTTCACAGAAATGTATGTTTGCTTCTACTTTCTGATTTCATTCAGAGTTCTTCTTTCAATGACAGATACCTTTGATCATAGATTTAGAAAATCTATAGATTCCTTACAATATGTAAACTTGGAGAACACTTCATATGGAGAATATTATATGAATCGTAAGAATTTTACTCATTCTTTAAAATTACAAGCTGACAATTCAGAACTGACTAGGTTCAGTAAAATTTGTTAGTAGTTAAAAGATAACACTTTTTTGCAAATTTTTGAATAAAATATCATTTTTTCAACTTTTAATACTTAGAGGTAAAATAGAACATTATATCTGATGTTCATGTTTTAATATTTATTACTTAAATGACTACTACTGAAATCTCAAGTCTTGAGAAACATAAAAGCCGAATAACAAACGTTCTGAACAGTACTTTTTACTTACATGCTTCAAGGTTCCCAATTTATTAAAAAAATATATCAGAACTGGGCGAACAGTGTTCGTTTACACTTTCTTCTGTAGCTAAGTAAATATGTGATCAAGACCGTAAATAGCTCTATATTCGCCCATTTGGTCCAAATGGACAATAGTACTTTAGTGAACAAACACACGGGTGGGGATAATGGGATGTATTTAAGCACAAATTACATGCCATCTTACTAAAATCTGATAACCATACAGCAAACAGTTAACTTGCAAAATAACAATCAATTGTCTCAATCTTAACTGTTCCTTCTACAAGTATCAATTCATCTTCTCTGATTTCATTGTTCATGCATTTTCATACCGATTGCGCTTCGTTCCCGTTTCGTTATCTACCTTCTGCCAAAATACATTCTATGTCTGACAATCACCATATACTACTTATGTGGATATAAGTAACTCGTCCACAGCAGCATCATAAATAAATCCTTTTTGGTGGATTTTAGTATCATCAATTGTCTGTTAATATCTGTTAGACATGAAGTCCTCTAAATGTCAGAAGCGATGGTCACTATAATTGAAAAACCCAGAGTGATGTGTACAAAAGCGGTACAGTTGACCTCTTGTCTTACTTTGATCAACCCCATGCCCAGTAGGTAATTGATCATCCTAATCACAAGGTAACCTAATTTTACTCAAACACACACAAATACAAGAGGTATATCGAGATCATATATTACTACTGTTGCCTTTTTTTTGTCATTATCAATTTTGTAAACTTATAAAGGATCTGTTTAATGCTGATTTCATAAACAATAACATTTACCATAGGTTTCAAATCCCGAACTGATCTTAGTTGGATCGCTACTGATAACCAGGAAGTACTGTATGTATTTTCCGTCTTCGTACGGAACTAAGCAGTGCACATTCACAACCCTTCAACCGGAAGTCGAACCCAGGACCTTCAGTTTCCACAAAACTCTATTCTAATTATAATGTCTTTGTTTTGCTTTATTGAGAACCCTAAGTTTATGTACTGTAATTTTTCAAATGCTGTATTCACATTGAACCTTCCTGCATCATTGTAACATTAATTCTAATTAATAGTCGTAGATGATGAGAAAATTTTACCGAGAAGAATATATTCCATCCAGTTCATTTATTTTAGTTTTTCATTTACCTTAGAAAACAAAAAACAATCATTATTCAGATGTCACTTAAAATCAAAATAAAATGACCTTAAAATGTCAACTTTGAAAATGCTTATGATTTTAAGCACTGAACTTTTATTCATAAAATGGTTAATAAGTTTATCATTTGCTTAGATTTATTTATGAACTGTTTCATTGATGTATGTGACAGGATTTTACATTTTTACTCAAATTCTTCAATTAAAAATATTACTGACCTCTGAAATTAAAAGCCTTTCATCTTAATTCTACTTCAGTTGTTAGATTAGCATTTGAATAAACGGTCAGTTGTCAGTTTTAAGTGATTTTATTATGAAATACAATGAGTTTTGACATGAAAATAAATGATTTACTAAGACGAGTAAGTGAGTGGGAAGTTCATTACCGAACAACTAAAATAGATAGAAAATTGATGTAGTCAAGTTGTTACTTATAGTTACCAATATCCGTGTGAAAAAAGACAGTATACGTGTTAAATGTTACTCCTCTCTAATTCAAATAGTATCTATTAGTCTATGTTGGTATATGTGTATTCTAAGAGTACTTCGTTGATATATTATGACCATTTCGGAATTTAAATTTAACCATTATCATTATACACCATACCCGTTGGTTGGATGAAATCAGTAATTTAGTTGATAAACCTTTCACGTTCAAAGTAATAAGCAATGGGTTCCAGTTCCAAAGTGATGATTGGAACTGGAATGAACGTACATTCCACAAATGAGGCCTTAATAGAATAAAACATATGTCCAAATATAATAAATTCGTATCCCCGTGTTCAAATACGTTTTATGTGATAAATATATTGCCAATATACAAAAAACTGCTTTACCCAGTATGGCTCACCAATATCCTAAATACTGAACATGTTCAGAGGTAAACGTTCATTCCAACTCAAAATAGACCTGGTTTTTATTACCACCTTTGATCAATGGGATTAGTCTTAGTACAGAAACTGAAATTAAACAAAGAATTCATATTTCATGACTAATTCATCATCCCTCATAATAGAGTTAATACATTGCTACAAGAGCAGCAATTTGTTTCTTTGTGTTAAATAAACTCTTGAAGTAATTACACTTGTTACATTTATATATTAAGTGTCATACATTAATTTGTTCTATTGAAATGTTAAAAACCAAGTAGGTTTATAAAGAAAAACGGCTTTAGTATTACTTATAACTAATTCTTTGGTTACTTTAACTTACAAATGCAAACTAACTCTCTAAAGAAACACCGACCAAAAAATAATTCAAATCAATTAAACTCTATCCTGGGAGTTAGAAGGTCTTCATTTAGAAGAATTATGACGTCTCGTGATGAGAGCCGAGTTCCTTCGGAAGTTACAAGACCGATGACGATTCTAGCAACGAAAGACCCGAACAGAGATATCGCGGTTGCTGACAATATACCGCGAAAAGAAATGTACATTATTCAAATGTTGATTGACTGGACTGCTATCTTCTAGCTGGCGTCCACACAATATTTGTCGTCAGGATCCATCAAGAAGTAAGAAACGGAAACTTGTTGAAATACATTGTGCTGGGAATTCTATATTGTACCGAAAAATATTATTCAATAAAGTTAATAATAATAATAAATGCCAAGGTTGGAATGGACAACACTGGATATGAAGATATCATGGGACGACATGGACTGACTGAAAGAAAGGAACGAAAATAGTGAGAAATTTACAAACACATATGCGTCCAATAAACTGGACATAAGAGGCACCATATTTCCACATAAACATACACAAAAAATCGGATGGACTTCACCGGATCACACTACACAGAACCAAATCGACCATATCTGCATCACCTGGATAAAACTAAAAAGCAAGGCTGAGGACAGAGTGGGTTGGAGAATGCTGGTTGTTGGCTTACTCTCTATTGGAGGTAACAGCCGTAAGTAAATAAGTAAATCAAATTTTATTCTATTAACAATTTATTCATTCAGTTCATGAATTGATCAATACTAGACCACCATTGAAAACCGTTCTACTATGTGACTCCTCAGCAGTGCGCATCAATGATGTAAATGTAAATTTGTGGTGAATAGTTCGTATATTAAACATTCCCACTGTGAAAATTAGAACAACACATGTAAGCGAACAATTTTGTTTTTAATTAAATAGTCATCAGGCTTTACTCTAATGTACACGAATATTTATCTGAAGAGGAAATTAAGGGAAAATGTTGAAAGTGGTGGATGATACATACATTGAGCAAATCATTAAATTGCATCACGAAGCAAGCTCTGAATTGGAATCTTGAATGGAAACGGAAGACAGGTAGGTTAAAAAAACACTGCAACGGTAATTAGAGACATAGATTGAAGGAATGAATAACATTTGAGCGCAACTGGAAAGGACTGCTTCAAGACACAGATAAATGGAGAATGCTGGTGAGTGGTCTGTGTTCCTATTCGAGGAGTAACGAACGTAAGTAAACAACCAAGCTCTAATTACAAGAATCCTATCTCAGAACTAGTCTATGAATAGTAACAAAATGATGAAAATGTGTAAGATATCATGTCATATTTATGACAACCTATAATGTGAAGGAAAACCCTACAGTCGAATATGCCTCAAATAATAGTGTTACAAACTATATGAATCTAAATATAAAGTTTACAAATTCCAATAAATAGATGAATGGACATCTTCAATTAGTGGTTTTCTGAATGAAGTCAATGTTCAAACAACGCCATAGTGAATTTCCACTTCATCCTTCTGTATGAAAAGCAAAAACTACAAAATCTGATTTCTATTAAACTTTGATTTCGATATACTAAGTGTAATTTGTTCTTAGAATGGTCATTCACCTGAGAGGTAGTATGTTAAACAGCTTTCTCAGAAATACAAAATGAAATCGATATTCTAGTATGTCAGCTCATCTACCATATTATCAACAGAAATGGTCAACAATTTCAAATTATATAACATAATAAATGTCAGAAATGAAATTGCTTTGTGAGGTTGTTTTATGCAACAAAATATTTGTGTTTAACCACAAGTAATAAAATAAATCAGTTATCAAACGATATCGTATTCATTAATTTGTCGAACGCTGTCCCTGTTAGAAGTGGTGTAATACAAGTTAGTGTCTTAGGCCCTTGGCTCTTTCTAGTTTTTATCAATTATATTTGTGTGTTTTTGTGTCGGTAATTCCGCTTTGTATGCTCATGATCTTAAAGTAGTGTATTCATTTTCTCCACATGAGCTGAACATTATTCAAAATTAGATCAGCATCGATATTAATAAGGCAGCACAATGGTACTTAAAATGGTATCTGGAGCTTAAGACAGCTAAATGTAGATGGATATGCTTCGGTGATACATCATTCAACTTAGATCTTACCAAAAATGGTGAAGTGTTATCTATGTTACATATAGTAGTAGAATTAAGTACTCCTACGACTTGTCGTTTACAGAACAGATAATGAAACAGACTTTCAAGTCTCAACATCTCATAGGTTGCATAACTTGAAACCTTTTTAACAATGAATCACGTATTTTAATATACAAAGTTTGTGTTCGACCACTCCTAGAATACTGCGCGTTTATTCTCAGTAGTGAGCGCATAAAGGATAAATTAAGGCTTGAATCAGTACAGAGACAATTTACACTTTATATTCTTGGAACTGATTGTACCTTGACTTATAATTCTAGATGTAATAAACTTGGGCTCTACCCTTCATGAAGGAGGAGACTCAAACTAACTCTTATCTTTTTCTTCAAAATACCTAATAAACTATCTTTTACATCCAACCAAACAATTCAATATGCAGAAACTTTTCATTACGACAAACGTAACTGCTTGTCATTAGTGAAACAAACACATTCTAAATCATCTCTCTATATGAGTTACTTTACCTGCATATTTTCTTGACTCTGGTATAATCTACCACGACCTATCCTTACGGTAAAATCTCTCCCATTATTTGTTTGCTTCATTAATACATACTGCTCCTCGGAAAATGCATTAAATGTTCTAGCGCCTGTAAGTGTATCTTACTCCACAAGTGAGACTATAAAAACTTTAAATGTTTAGCTATTCTTATTAGTGAATTCCCTAAGTAAAACCACTTACCTGCTGTCGTTTTACGATAACACTGTCCCTAGCAACCTTAACTTATTTGAATAATATCTGACATGAACAGTGGCAGACCTGACAGACATAGTTTGGTAATCATTGTCTTGTTGTTCCGTGCTCTCTGTTTTCACTTTACTTTCACTAGTTGTAAATAATTATCAATAATTCTTTCTAGCACAGGAAATAACCTGAAATAACACCGTTTATAAATCAACAGGCTATCCACTTAAGAAAAAATGTTAAAAGTTCCCTGCTGATGCATTGAATTGCTATAATACATGTCATACATGTACTACCTAAACAATTACTGAACTAGCAGACTTAAAACAATCTTATATCACATGTTTGTTCTCGACATCTAATGTCACTATTTATATGAAAATGATCATGCCTGTAAATTGGCGTGAATTCTGTAATTATTATTTCCAGAATGTATTATTATTAGTATTATTTCAATATTCATCATTTCAACATCCAATTTTAATGAAAATCAATTGTAATGGTTTGTCACGACTAATTCATATTATTCTATGTTGAATGTTTCAAGAAAAACAAAAAAATTAGCTTAATAACCGACAGCATAAATAAGAGGAAGAATGATCAATTTATAGCCCGAAATTCGGTTAGAAAACAGTGGCTTCATTTAGTAAATATTAAATGTTGAAATATTGAAGCCTGTGTACCACTTAGATAAGAATATTAATTTAAATGCATATACTCGTTTAGTGTGAATCTTATGTCCGACAGCTAAATACATATAAAGAAATATAAGATTGCTTTCTAACAATCGAAATTTAGTACCTAGTCATAAAGCTTTACTTCAATTTTAACGTTGTAGAAACTAGGATCTTCATTGTCTTATTCCTTTTTTACAAATATTTGCTTCTGAACTCTTAGTAAAGGATTCTTAACTTCAAGAAATAAACAATAATAAAATTATATGAAAACAAGCAATTAGCTTTAATGTGATGTAACGAAAACCTATCTATAAAACCATATTGCTAACAATTTAAAGTTATAAATTACCCAGTTAGACTTAATTTCACATTTGAATCATAGATACTTACAATTGATTACGATCACCATTAAATGAACAAATTTACTGAGTAACTAGCTAATTTACCGTTTTAGTCTATTTTCTCTTCTGATTATACTCAAACTTACCAACTGTTAAATATTACAGGACAATATTACGTAAGAACTGAATGGATCTAAGCACAAAGTAGGCAGTCTTCAAAAGTGTGATGAGTAAAAAATTTGATCATATTAACACGAATAAACCATGTTTATAATAAGATTGAAATAAACATACATATATGATGATGATATTAATATTAATTAACATGATTGTCGCATGATGTTTCCCTTTCTTTTTTTTGGAAATTACTACTAATCATGTCAAAGATACAAATAATCACAACAACAAAAATAATCATGAATGTAATTTTTTTTTTAAAAAAGATGGGAAAAACAAACTAATCAAAATGATGATAACAACATCCATAGAATAACACAATGGGTATGGGACTATGGATAACAAAAATGTTTCTTGTTTCATTGAGGGAAAAAAAAGTGACATCAAATGACACTTAAACAAAAAAAGAAAGAAATCTATATTGATATAATAAACAAAAATAAGATATTTGATTTGTTCCCATAGTTTCTCTTTGTTAAATTAAACAAGCATAGATACAAACCTATAAATAGATAAACACTAACAGATACTAAAAAATGCAATCACCGGCAATTCTGAAATAAGAAATGAAAAACGAATTTTTTAAGTTACATTCCATATAGATAAATAAATAAATAAAAAGGATAAACAAAAAACAAAGATAATCCATCAATTAACAAAATGAGAATTTTAACATATAAACAAATTTAATTATAAAAAGAAGAAAAATGTGAAAAGAAGAAAGTGAAAATATGTTTTAACAATAAAAAAGAAGCCATCTTCTATTTGATTATTGTCATTGTGAATTGTCCCAATGTGTCAAATATATGTAGCTAAGTTATTATTATATTGTGTAAAGTAGTACATTGCTTTCATTATTTTATTGATAAGATCTTGAAAGACTTCGCGTGGCAGGGGTGTTGTTTACGAAATTGAGAGGATGAAAAGCGAATGTTCGGCGCTTTAACCTGGAAGTTCACTTAGGGGAGTTGGAAAACCCTGATTCCAAACCAATGGTGCACATGGACTCCAGTATCCGGAGGGAACAAATGGAGTATGAATCAATCGTTGGTCACCGGCTACCATGGGATTGCATCTCCTCACGATGCTCCACTTCCTTGTGAATTAGACCTTTAGATCAAAGGCTCCGGGTGTGGCCCCCTAAGAAAACCACCTGCTTCAGCTTGGGTACCTGGGCAATATCACAGCCCTCATACAAATCAGATCAGATTTGTGTGGCGCATATATATTTGGTGCCCCCTTTCACCAATATTTATGTGTTTAAATAAATAAATAAATCTACAAAGGACAATGGTCGAATAAAAAGAAGCATGGAATAAAAAGGGTAAATATATAGTTAATATGTTATTTGTCTGTCATTTTTTTGAAGAGAGAGAGAAAAAGTGAAAGAGATAATATATAGTACAATGAAAATATCAGGAAATATAGAATGTATGAAATGTGCCAACAGGTACTTATGTCATGTATTTTGTCTATCAAACTAACCAGTTGTTTTATTTCCATAAGCTTAACACTGGTTCAACAAATAGGTTGTTTTTTTTACCATAGTTTTGTGTTAAATAATATTTTCTAAATTGTGACCAAACGTAAAACTTCATATCATTTGTTGCCTGCACACTTATAAATGTCATCAAGGTAAATAATCATTCAGAATAAGATGAATCCATAGTATTTTATTGTACTCCTTTTGGTTATATATATAAGCTAGTATGTCTAATTAGCGCGAAATAATAAGGTAATCGTAATTTACAAAATATACTGTTTATCAGAGAATAGTAAACTTTTTGATGAACAAATTTGTCATCCATTTTGAAATTAAGACTATTAACAGTTTATTTTGAAATAAATAGAATTATGAGTTTAAATGATTAGACATGACTTAATTGTATAACTTGACAAAACATAATAAAATTATAAAACAATAATAAATAAACTAAACAACAGTCAGAATGCAATGTGATTAATTATTGTCATATAAATGAAATACGGAAAACAAAATGATGTTTATCATCTTTCATGTAAGTTAACTAGTTGAAAGTTAATTAGTTTTGTTTTTCTAACAATTTGAAGAGACCACAGGTATTGTAGTTTGACAACACTTTACCAGTAACACCTTCTATAGTTGAATCGCGCCCACCCAGTAAAATCAAGTCGGAAGCGAGGAGGTTCGAAGATATATTTGATGGGTTATCAATATATCGAGGAGTGACTATACTAATCTGGCTAGTGATTGTAGGAAATGTTGCGCACGACTTTCCAAAACGTGATCTGGTACGGATTCATGACCGAGTGCTTTCAGCTAAATGAGTCCACTAAAACTAATGCGGTCAGCATTCAATGTCAAACACTTACAGAGCTATTGATTTTGGGGATTTATTTACAGCTACAAATTTACTCTTCATTGATGGAAAATGCATATCTTAATTTACAATTATTTAAATATTGTGCATTAGTTAGGCATATCAGCTAATATAGAAATGAAGAGAAAGCAATAAATTCATTGAATTTTGCAAATATTGTTATTCTTGTTTTGTTCAAACAGGAATTATTTGGCCATATCTACCACTGAAACAAAACACCGAAGAGCTTATTGTTACTGTTACATGTTGTTCAAAACTACATTTGAATAGTTTTTCAGTGACATCGATTTCTGAATCCACATATATTTATACCTGTTAGACTGTGTAAAAGACAACTTGAAGATTACTCGATTATTATGGATTATATCTTAAAAATAAATTAATAAATCAATTATCTTTAACTCATTCTTCCTAGTCGGCCAGCACTCGGGACGTCCAACGCACACTCCACAGTGACCCAGCCAACCATCAACATTCGATGTCCATCCAGAGACCGGACACCCCACTCCTTCTCTCCGTTGACAGAGACTGGTACAGTTAACGTCATTCCATTCGACGTCTACTCCCCGCACTAGACCACCTCAACTAGCGGTTTCTCTTCCGGCTCCACAATGGCGTCCAAAGAACTGCACCCTCTCTATATATTTATTCCAAAATTAAAAATGTGTTCCTTCCTTCGATAAAAACGCATGAAACACAAAAACAATGCCTAAAATACTTTGATGTGTTATTTATACAAAAAGATGGTAAGTGTTTACTGTTCCATACAGTAAAGTAAATAGTACCAACACCATGTTGAATTGGCATTATTATTTCTTTTCAGTGTATACAATTATTGAATAATGAAAATTATCAACAATATTAAAATAAAATTAGATCCCTTTACTTAGAAAATTTCTATGATCGAACTAAATAAACCCCCTTCGATCATAGTGGACAGTCACTTGACTTCATTTAGATAAATCTACTACATAAACCCATTTGTAAAAACTCTGTTGAAAGTACCTTGATGCTAACTAATAGGAACTAGTATATTTACATTGTTGATTATAAATACCGGCAGAAACCAAGACTTACAGAAATTATGTATGAAAATCATTCCCAACGACGTTTATGATAAACTGATATCAAATATGGAACAACTGTTTTGTTCTATATAACAACAACTTGACAATATACTTAATCTATTTCATAAGACAAATAAATTAAACTCTTCACGTTATAAGAAAAGCTCAACTTCTATCAAATCTTTAGATTGTAATCTAATGATCAATATAAATATTACATTGGAACCTTTCAAACATCTATATAGATTGTACATTTGTTTTAGTGACGTTTATTGAATTGAATATACTTTATTAAACGAACAGTGATCATGGTAATTGATTACTAATTTACTATAATAGTAAGTTATTCTTACCCAATTTTATTTGTTTATTTCATTTCTTATCTTTTGTTTTAATTATTCTTGGCTTATTTTCTTAGATACACTTGTTTAAATCTCTCAATCAAGTTTATATTTTAATTCATGAACCGTTTTCTAATAAAATAAAACAATAATCAAAAGTTTTACTCGTTTGTTGTTATTAGTCATATTGTTTTCAAAAAATATATATCATACTCTTGTTACTCCCAATGGATCATAGGCCACCAACCAGCATTTTCCTGTCCAGGTGAGGGCTTGCCTTGTGAAACAGTTGGGTGCTTTCCTTAATATGTGTCCTATCCACTTCCAGCGCTTCTTCCTGACATATATATATAATTTTCATTTTTATTAAAAATTTATATTTTTCAAGGATTGACAAGAAAAATAAATTTAATGCTAACACTCTTATTAAAGTTAGGGTGTATTAAAATTTATAAAAATTTTAACTTATGTATGCATGGTAATTCAATGAAATTTATTTTGTTTGAAGTAATTCTGTATTGGTTGCTCAACTTCGTGGATTGGTTGAAGTTAGACATTAACACCGTTGGATGCCGGTCAACTCAGTGGTCTAGAGGTTAAGTGCTCGCACGCAAGAATGGTAGGTCCTGGGTTGAAATCTCGCGAAGCGGGAACGTGGATGCGCGCTGTTGAGGAGTCCCACAGTAGGACGAAACGGCCGTCCAGTGCTCCCAGATTTACCATGGTGGTCTAACTTCAATTGACTCATAATTTCAACTATATATAAATTATTCTGTATTCTCAATTGGATGAATTAATAAGGAAAACAGATATGTGTAAGCTGTTAGATTATACCAGAATGTGTTAATATGATCAGAAAGTTTTTTCACATTATTAAACCATTAAATTTGAACTTCATTTGGACATTTTTAGGGTACTTTTCATGCATTCAACTTAATTTCACATTGGAATCTGACTTGAAGAAGAACAGATGTAATTGCAATCAAATTTAGATGAGTATTACAGTGATAAAAGATAAACCTCATTTAATATTCTCTTGAAATTTATGTACATAATCTAATACATTTAATGTTATTCACCAAACCAAACATCGTTTAACACTAATAATTAATAAATAACAGAAATTGTACTTAAATTAACAAGATAAAACAGCATCCATAATTGTAGTTTCATTTAATTACTCATTAAAACCAGCAAACAGACTTAGAATTCAAAAATGAACAATATTTGAGCGAACAATTGTTTTCAATAACTTAGAATTAACCATGAATTCAAAAAAGTGATTATTTCCATAAGAGGTTAATACAAATCTATTAGTGTAAAATGGTAAATTAAGGCTTATCCAATGAGTTTTCAAATATCTGATTTTGCCACCATAAACTTTATTTTAAATGTAAATAGATTTATTGTATTAAATCAGTTGTACCGTGGTGGATGATAACAAAAGTAGGGACAATGTCTCAGTAAAATATGAGAACCATTCAGTAAATACTTCATTTGCAAAATGTTCATTAATTGTCTCAGACTTCATTGTTCCTGCATTTCCATACCAATTATTTTCTGTTCCCATTCTTTCCTCAGGGATCTTCTCTACCACCTACTGCTAGATACTCTATTCCTGACTAGCATTATATACTACTTATGTCGATATATGTAGCACACACTACGGTACAAGGTTAATATTTAAGTCAGTGTTAAAACAGTAAAAATAGTAAAGTATAGGCAGAATGAGGATGTCGCATGGGGAAGAATTTAAACTAAAATGAGCACAAAAGGGAGTTTTAAGAAAAAGGTGGAATAAAACTAATTACTTTTGAAACAATTAAACAAACCTTAAATATTTAAATACACTAGCGAATTTATGTCTATTAAATAGTAAACTAAAACAATATCAAACCATTGTATACAAAGAAAATTAAAGGACCTGTATTTTCACTAAATTTTTTCCCAAATGATAACCTGAAAATTGTTTATTTGGGTACAAGTTCAATTTTATCTAGCCTAGATTCTTGTATGCTTGGATATATTTGTAATATAAAAAACAATCATTAGTATTACATTGAATGCTTCTTAAACATTAAGTTTTGTGAAACCAAGATGTTATTTTCCTGACTAAAATGTAATCAATAATTTAAACTGATAAAGTTTGTAATCGCATAAATGTGATTTCCTTTAACATATTTCATTGAAATCATGAACTAACCAATGGTAGACCACCGCTGAAAATCTGGAATTACCGGATGATCGTTTCATCTTAGTCTCATACTAGGATGAAAAACAGCCATCCAGTGCTTCCAGGTTTTCAATGGCGGTCTAATATTCATTGGTTCATGATTTCAATGAAGTGCAACATTCTTCATAACTTATACGAATATCTTCATAACTCCATACTGAAAATCCTACAAATTTAATAAACATTTCGGTTTCAAAAAACTGTTTTTAATGTTAAGAGAAAGCCATACTAAGATATGAAAATGATAATAAGTGAAGAAATCTTATCGGCAGCTGCCTGTAAAGCAAACTAAGGATTTGATTTCAATTCACATTTTATTACATAATAATCATTTGTGAAATGTTTCCCCCTACAATACAATGACGTAACAGTTTCCAATAAAATATTTATCTCTAAGCTAATAGTTGATAATAAAGTAATACGGAAAAAGATGTATCTTTTTAAAACAATATTACATTAGTTTCAGATCAATTTCGGGTAAATAGTTTTTATTACAAGTGAAATCAACAAATATTTAAGTGAAACTGGACAAAAACAACTGTCTATTTATTGTATGAAATTAGACAGTGAATACAAATCGTAAGCAACTATTTCAAAAGAGAACAAATTATTGGAGTAACAATCTTTAATAGGCAGTACCCAAAGTTTAAGAGTGTTAATCACTAGGTTTTACACTATTATAGACTAAATATAAATTTCATTAATACTATCCAGATGTTGGTTAAAAATTTGTTGCGTTAAAGTTTTTGATATTGATAAACATTCAATTCATTCATTATTTAACCAGTGAAATATATCAATCACTTCTTTATTTAATTGTCTAATTCTCCTAATGACCTTGCCTGTTATTCGTGTCCTATTTCTAAACAGTAGTATTATGATGTGTATATAATTTATGACTGAACAATATGTTGAGTTTTCAGATTAGCTTTCGTTACCTGCTTATTTAAATGGGAGTCATTTGATTCCAAAGTTTATAGTACCATTCCAATCGACTAGCTCAATGCCAGTTTTCAAACGATATGATTATTTTATATCGACAGGTTACTTTTTCTACAGTATTTTCGGTGACCGGCCAGTTTGTTGGAACCCTTAGAGAGAATGATAGAATTGGATAAATCCCAATGATTTTCTTAATTGTCAAATGACCTATACCACGTGTTTTCCCCATACCAGACCATCGATGCTTAAATCGTAGCCTTAAAGTAAGGTTTTGGAAGTAATAAAACGACATTTACATCTTATGCAGGTTGCGATCACTAGAATCTTTGTATTTTTCAAGATTTATAATTCATTATTTATCATTCAGCATTATTAGAAATGCAAAAGTTGCCCTCTATGAGAATCACTTTTCAGACAAACTATTTTTATCAGAAAGGGATATTCATAAATAGCATAAAAGTATTTTCATTTAAAATATCATTGAACAGCATATCAATTCTCAACTGCAGCAAATATCCCGTCAATGTAACACTTGATTTTCATACTTTCTATAGGAAGTGGAGTGTTTATAAAAGATCTGTTCATTAAATTAAGTTTAATCGTCAATCATCCTTATCGCTAGATGACCAGCTCATTTTTATAGTCAGTATCAAATGCATGTAAACACAGCTACCATAATACGTTAATGTTTAATAACTCCTTTGTTATAAGCAGAAGTGTTCCATATATATATCATGCTATTGATTCCCTTTAATGATTTAAATAAAGCCAGAACAACAATTGTGGCAGATTAATATGAAATCATTATATTTTGTGGTTTCTCATCAGCTGCTTACAAACATATATATATTGAAATGTATATAATGTGCAACAAATGACATTGACAATCTACAGAATTAGAATGAGAAACGTAGTCAATAATAACTATATATATATGCAAGAACAGGTCAGAGGTTATTTGGAGATGGAATTTAAAAACATCGGGAGTGGGTGATGAATTAACTCCGCCTGTAGCTCTTCTAGAGTTACTGACGGTCCCATGCCCGGGTAAAGGAGGAGGGTTGGGCATGGGGTTAGCGACCCCATCCCGTAGAAAAAATAACTCGCTAAAAAAACGCTAACCAGAAAAAATAATTCAAACCATTTAAACTCTGCCCTGGGAGTTGAAGGAATAATGACGTCTCATGATGAAAGCCGAAATTCTTCGGAAGTCACGAGACCGATGCACCTTCTAACAACCAGAGCAACACTCTTTATAGGTACATGGAATGTCCGGACAATGTGGGAGACATGAAAGACCAGCCAAATAGCAATGGAAATGAGGAGATACAACTTGGCAGTACTCGGAATCAGCGAAACCCATTGGACACAAACTGGACAACAAAGGCTAGGTACAGGAGAGATGCTGCTGTACTCCGGTCACGAAGGGGAAAATGCTCCACACACTCAAGGAGTTGCTCTAATGCTGTCCAAAGAAGCACGAAATGCACTTGTGGGATGGGAATCTCATGGACCCAGGATAATCAAAGCATCATTCAGAACAAAGAAGCAAGGGATCACAATGAACATTATCCAATGTTATGCACCCACCAATGATAGCAACGACGATGATAAAAATCAGTTCTATGAAAGGCTGAAATCAATTATAGAGAAGTGCTCATGAAAGGGCAGCATTTTTACAATTGAAGAACATATGGAACTCAAAACAACTCTCAACCAACTTCAAGGTCAGAATCTTCTATACGAACGTCAAGACAGTTCTACTGTACGTAGCTGAAACGTGGAGAACTACTACGACCATCATCAGGAAGGTACAAGTATTTATAAACAGTTGTCTACGCAAAATACTCAACATCCATTGGCCGGATACTATCAGCAACAGCGTTTTATGGGAGAGGACAAACCAGCTTCCAGCTGAAGAGGAAATTAGGAAAAGACGTTGGAAGTGGATCGGACATACATTAAGGAAATCACCAATGTGCATCACGACTCAATCCCTAACTTGGAATCTGGAAGGGAAGCGGAAAAGAGGAAGGCCAAAGAACACACTACGCCGGGAAATAGAAGTCGATATGAAAAGGATGAATAGCAACTGGAAAGAACTGGAAAGGAAGGCTCAGGACAGAGTTGGATGGAGAATGCTGGTGAGCGGCCTATGCTCCTCGACGAGGGGTAACAGGCGTAAGTAAGTAAGGGTGATGCATTAATTGAATGACGTCCGGAAACAGATAAGATTGATTGTGTAATAATTTTAGAAGGGTTTATGTTATTACAAATGAAATTTATATTAAAGTAGAATTTACGACAACACTATTTCATGTTTAAATAATTCTTTACTGCAAGAAGATGTCTAGCACTTGACAAAATAATTATCGCGTGAACAGTTATCCAAGTTCTCTATATTTATATAAATCTTTGAAGTGTCATAAAACCGAATCCGTCATACTGATGATCCCTTTAATCATCCTAGTTTGCCGCCGCATGACTTAGTGATCAAACGAAATGCTAACTTTCAGGTTTAAATATCTGATCACCATCTTATTAACTGACCTCTCACAAGACACTTGTCTCATATATGAGTACAGAAACTGACACAATTGTTTATAAACAGTTATCTATGCGACACATTCCATATTCGTTAATCAGAAACCATCAGTAATAACTTGGTGTAACAGAAGATAAACCAGCCGCCAACTGAGAACAAAATTAGGAGACGGTTGAAGTACGGATGTAATTTACAAAATCATCAAACTCCATTACATAGAGAACCCTAACTTGGAATTCTCAAGAAGGAAGGAGAATAGGCAGCTCAAATAACACATGACCCCAAGAGCTAGAGATAAATTTCAAGACTATGAATACTACTGTCTACATCCTTAAAGGAGAGTCTAGAATATATATGATTGGAGATCTGTGGTCGGTGGGATTACGCTCCTAGAAAGATAGCAGGCTTAAGTAAGTTACTCATTTAAACTCCTATAACTTAAGTAGGAATAATTTTCCTCATCCGTGATGATAAAAAAAATTAATTTCGATTATCACCTTAATTTGAATTGATTTTCCAATCAGTGAGAAGAAAGCAAAGTTAGAATGAATTAAATCAACACAAAAGTATAATGTTGAAATGAAGTGGGAAATAAACCAGATTAACAAAAATAAGATATCATCCGTAAACCAAACAAATCAATGCCCAAGAAAGCTTTACTATCAATGAGAACATATAACACTTGATTCATTTAATTATCTCCCAGTTGACGGACTCACGAAATATACTCTCCTGCTAGAAGACGAATAAAATTATCATTGATGTAATGGTACTTATAATAAATAAAAATGTAAAGTCCCCTTTCTTTAGCAATCTGATTATGCCTATAAACTGGCATGAATTTTGTAATTATTTATTTTCAGAATAAATCTTATTATACTAGTTTTCATATTTAGAATGAACGAAAGAATATAAGAATAATTTTTGGATCAAATTCAGTTCTAATCAGATCAAAGTACATAACATTAATTATAAAAGTATTCATGATTCTAACAATCATACAGTTAAATATTTATGGATCTATTCAATAGTAGTTAATTAAAATTTATATAATGATCAGATAAAATTTTGAAAGATGGTTATATTCATATTTACTAGTAAACTAGAATTAATAGAATAAATATTTCTGAAATTATTATTATTAAACATTTGTAAATTTCTATGATTGAGATCATGAGTCAATTGAAGCTAAACCACTATGGAGAACCTGAAAAAACTGGACGGCCATTTCGTCCTGAGGAGTCCCACAATAGAATGAAACGGTCGTTCAGTGCTTTCAAGTTTTTCATAGCGGTCTAGCTGCAGTTGACTCATGATTTCAACCCTTGAAATTACTAAAATGTCCACAAAACCCTTTCTGATATTTGTAAATACCACCAGTATTACAGATAGTTTGTATACAAAATGAATAGCTTTCAAAACTATTTTGCTATTAAAATAGACATTGTAATAAATGTAACTGTTTAGAAATTTAAAATAAGTAAATTAGTGTGATAATTAAGAGTATTTGAATTATAGTATAAACTAGTAATCCCAGAAATAACACAATTAGATGAACACGTACGAAAGTATTGTGTTTAGAATTCAAAATCAAGTAGTCATCAAGTACAAAGGAATCATTAGTTCACATAAACATCACAATTAGATATTGTTTAATGATCTCCATCATATAAAAAGACTAATATTTGAATGAAGAATATTCTTTCTCTTGAGGTTCTACAATTATATATCCAAATTAATAATCTGCATTAATGGTCAGGTTAAGGGCAAGGTACATCGTTTAAAGTATGCACATTTTGGATTGTCAAACCAAATAGAATAAAGTTGTTAATGTTGATAGGACTCATATTGAATGTTAACACTTAAATCTGTATATATGTTAAGTCAAAATTTATGATCTGTGATCCGAATAAATATGGATCAGATAGGGTTATTATTAATTAGGGGTAATTCAACTAGAATTTACCTAAATTGATAAATATTCATAATTAACTGAATTCAAAGTTTAAATGGTCTATTTTCATGTTCATTTAAAAATTTCCACTGTATTAGTACAAATAATTTAATTGATTACGCTACAAATATATTGTCTATGTTCATCAGATTCCATCTATATCAGATATATTCATTTTACAATTTGGGTTCTACCAAGCAATGTGATACACAAGATTTAAATTTGACAGAAATTCTAATAAATTATTGTTTGATTGAATTAACAACTAATCTGTCCATGAATTACTTATTGAGAAGATGAAGAATATTTGTAGTTTAGAATATGCGTTGGAAATGTTGTAATCTTTGAGCTTTAATTGTGAAGCTTTCATTATTCTTCTAAACATCACCATCACTTACTTCAAAGAGATGTCACGGCCTTTATTCACTTCAGTCGAACTCCATACACTTGCAGCTCGCCAACGATACTAATCTTTCTGAATATACTAAGCTTTAAAGTCAAAACCTAATTGATCTCATCAAATTATTTCTAACAACATACTTCAAATTTGAATGCAAGATATACATGCAAACAAAAGGAACTCCAACTGAGTCACCGATATCCAGCTTAATTGTAGAAGCGGTTATCCAAAGGCTGGAGATTTTAGTCTCATTAGTAAAACCAAAACTTGAGATACTTTATGTAGACGAAATATTCGTTATCACGAAAAAGAACCTGTAATAATTTGCGCATAACTTATTCGATAGGATTTGCAGCAACATAAATTTCACATCAAAAGCAGGATCGAACAAAACAAGATAAATATCATCTACAAAGAAACTTGGAGCTAAAGCAATAAGCATTGTTTAGAACGAAGGGACCACCCTCTTCTTCTACACCTACATGAATACCAATTAGCTGTCAAACTACACAAAATGGCTTCGTTCGTAACAACTCATATGGGCAATAATAGAAAACGTCAAGTTATTAAACAGCCAAACACAGAGAAAACCATCAAGCTCTTTAATGAAGCATCAATCAATATACACATCAAGATCGACCAAATTTATCGACCAATAAGAAAAAGGACCGAGAACCGCAAGGTCAGAGTTCGGGTCAGAGAAGAAAACAACCTTATTAACAACAAAGTCGAATTTAAAATGGTTTTCTTCAACCCACATTGGGACGGTTAGTAGTTGGTCAATATTTATAATTTCATATGATTCCAATCCGATATTTCCTATTAACTCAATTTACCAATCAGTCAGTTGATCTTATTCGTCAACGATCATATCAGTTATGAAACCTTGCTATAATCAAACTGTTGAAATGAATAAGCATTGTGTTCATTCCAAACACTGGATTTATGTTTTATCTACTTTCTGGATATATAAGTTGTATATAGTACTGAAGTCTTATCTTGTAATAATCAAATCCCTCCTTCATATTTGTCAGGCGTATTTATTCAGTATTAAAAAGATGGTTAACTGATGTGCTTGTGATACCGGAGGGTTTCGAGGTAAACAAAATCTCAATCAATGGACGGTTTTTAGAGTTAATTTGTTTTTATATATCATATCACCGGGTTCAATAAATACATTCTCTTTCAAGTCATTGTTAAAAAATGGGAACGGTAGTCTATGAATATTCCATCATTCATAAACAAAACATATAGCATTTTGTAAGAAAAACACTGAATAGAGTTCGAAGTAAGTTTTATTAATGTCATAATTTCTCTTACTATCAATCTGACGAGCCCCAAATAGGACGAAAAGCGCGTCCTGGATTCCACTGCTAGCCATCAATCACCTCTGCTTATAAAACTATTCGGTTGTAATTGATCCTATTCGAATTATCTCCAACAATTTTATTTTCATCAAAACCACACTTTAGAACATCTAAAAGTCTACTATAATGTCTTCCAGCTAACATTTTTTATCAAATGCTACGTAATTACTTGTTGTAAAATCTATAATTGAGTATAAAATCAATGTCAAACAGAACAAGCAAAGGTAAAAAGTTTTAACACTTGGATTTATTTACCTATCACTAAATGCAATGACTAATCGATGGGATAGAAAGAAAATCTCATTTTTAAAATAACTATATACTGATCGCTTAATTTTACAATAGTTCACTTGACACAAAGACCAATTCAGACTCATATTCAATGACTGTATAGTTTTAGTGGTTCTAAATCCTGAGAAAAATCAAGAATTGTAACATCACTTTAAATATTCACCCGAACTATAAACCATTTTAAGCAAAGATGGATAGTAGCTAGCAATGAAATTCAGGACAAGCGTTTCGTCCTATTTGGGACTCGTCATCCGGATGTACCTGCATCTCAGAGTTGACAATCACTCTGGGACTCGAACCCAGTACCTTTCGCTTCAAACACCATCGCATTAACTACTTAGTTATTGAGTTCTAATAGCCACTTGCTTGTTTAATAGGGTAAAGTTTAAATTCACATAGTATTGTTTGTTTGAAACTACCCATTGTTGTTTAGGATTCCACTGCTAGCCACTATCCATCCTTGCTTATAGTGCTTGTGAATTAAGACTATATCTAGGCAATACGCACAGTATGCACGTATACCAATAAGAGACTGATCAATTGCAGTCCTAAACATCATTGGGAAGATTCAAACAAACAATACTGAGTGAATATAAACCATTTTATTTATTTCAACATCCGAATAGACTTGAAATATTCAA
The DNA here is from genome assembly GCA_944470415.2 of Schistosoma rodhaini. Classification (NCBI taxonomy): domain Eukaryota; kingdom Metazoa; phylum Platyhelminthes; class Trematoda; order Strigeidida; family Schistosomatidae; genus Schistosoma; species Schistosoma rodhaini. The sequence continues at coordinate 46,009,175 of OX104036.1, forward strand.
ATTTACAAAATACACTTTAATCTATTATCAATGGTAGTTCTATATTTGATATTCTTTTTTTAAATTTTATCTTAATATCATATCAACCTAATGTCTGATAATTAATCTTTCAAAATCAAATTTGTACGAATCAGATAATTCTAGAAATATTCAGATAATTTTGTTATATGATCATTACTGAACTACTTGGAAATTCATCTAGATTATGTAATTAAATAATCATTGAGTTAATCTAAAAGAATCTATGAACATCATTCTGTCTAAGATTAATATTGTTAGAGACTAAATTGGAACAAATTAGTTTACAGTGGCTAACTCTTTTTTAAATTACTTATCTAATTTGCAATTTTTTAGATTTTTTTATACAGTTGAAATCATGAGGCAATTGAAGCTAGACCACCATCAGAAACTTGGAAGCACTGCACGGCCGTTTCATCCTACTGTGGGACTCCCCAGTGGGATTCGAACCCAGGACCTAACAGTCTCGCGCGTGAGCACTTAACCGATAGACCACTGAGTCGACCAGCATCCAACGGATGTTAATATATAACTTCAACGAACTTGACCAACCGTCCACTAATTTCTTCAGTGAGTTGATATCTCACAACAGACCTGGTTGAACTCCACGGGTCACTGCTTCTCACTAGAACTCCAAGAAATACTTCATGGGGCCAATCACTAGTGAGCATATGATTTTTATCTGTATACTTTTTGGTCATTTTATTTTGTTTAATTATTATACGCTGTTTGCAAAGGTTAATAAAACCAAGCATAAATTCTATTGTAAATGTGGTTAGATCAGAAAGAAATGACTATTAGTTTTCGTACCAGATTAAACCTCTTTAGCAGTCAATGGCTTTTAGATCATTTTAGAAGTTTGGACACACAACTATTAGGACTCTCTGTGAACACTACATCATTTAACCACTGAATAAGTATTATATGATCCACACTTTTTTGTCAGCTCAAGGTACAATATTGCTGTTATCGGAATTAAAATGCTTTGAGATCATCTCACTCTCCAGATGTACTATCATAAAAAGATAACTTACTTTCATAGAATTAGATCAGAAGCGTTGAATCGTAAAGTGTAGTAACGTGTCATTTCAACAGATCTTTATCTCATTTAGAAACGTAGGAAACAAGTTTCTTACCGGCCAGTTGTTTAATTTAAATAGTTTGTTATTTTTGCAGTAAATCGTAGGCTATTTTCATTTACCTCCACCTGTATCTGTCCTAGAGTTAGTGGTGGTCTCAAGCACAGATAAAGGAGAAAGGTTGAACATGAGATCAGTACTACCATCCCAAATAAACACAACTGTTCTATAAAAAAATCGGTAACCAGAAAAGAACATTTAAATTCTGCCCTGCAGTTCCAGTGAGAAACGGTGATCAGTGGCGTTCAACGGGGTCTGTTGTGAGATAGTGACTCGCTGAAGACAATGGTGGACGGTTGCTCAATTTCGTGAATTGGTTGAAGTTATATATTAACACCGTTGGATGCTGGTCGACTCAGTGGTCTAGTGATCAAGCTCTTGCGCGCGAGTCTGTTAGGTCCTGGGTTCGAATCTCGCGAGGTGGGATCGTGGGTAGGCACTGTTGAGGAGTCCCACAATAGGACGAAACGCTCTTGCAGTGCTTCCAGATTTTTGATGATGGTCTAGTTTCAATTGACTCATGAATTGAACTATATGATGATATTTTCTGATCATATGATGATACTTTATTTATTACGTAAAGATTTCTCAATGATTCGAGTAATTGCAAGTAAATATTTTTCTCAGTTGTAATAACCAGATCTTGAATAAACCAACAAATAAACACTAAATTTATTTCGACCTTAATTTAGTTATTTTGTCACTGTATTTTCGTGATCATATTTATATGTGCACTTAGATCTAAATAATCCTGCTGATCCTGAGAATATAAACTTACTAATCAGTCAGATACTTAGACAGTTGTATGTATTTGAGTTTTGAACTGGTATACACCAAAACGTCGTATACATATTTATTTGAGACTAGGCAGTAGAGTTTAAGGCATTTATTACAATGAGAATAAACTATCATTAAAAATAAACAAAAGATTAGTTATTGAGCACAAATTTTTGGTTACCACGAAATTCTAACCTATTTATGTTTGATACTTCAGTAAAATATTCCCAGTTACTCACTTGCATCAATTCCTTATCTTTTTAGAAATAATCAATTGAGCATCATCCCTAAATCTTCATTCTCCGATCTCTGTTGTGCCTTTCTTTAACTTTATCGCTAATGATTTGATTAAAAAAAAGCGGCTGATATTAGTTTTTCTCAATTTCTTTAGATCTTAATTTCCTTTATTGCTGTACTGATATCAAACGTAGAAATATTGAGCCGATACGCATTATTACCAAGTCCTATGCTATAAATATTTCATTCAAACATCTTATAGCTTTTTTGTAAACACTGATTTAAATTTGACCAAATTGAATTGCTATATCCAATAGCTACCAATACTATTATCACCACTTATTTCCATATCTACGAGTAGTTTCACATTATTAATAAACTTCGTTGAGTATTCAATGAATCTAAGATATGAATTCATACATTTTTATGTACCATAATAAGTGAGATTATAATTGAACATTAACAACAGAGAATTTTTCAGTAATAAGGTACAAGCCCATTAACTCAAACGTAAATTTATTATTTTTAAATAGTACAAAGGTATATACGCCTTACTATATAGTAACTTTATTTTTTAGATGTACGGTACAGGAAGAAAATTTAGGATAAAGATGTATGTTGAATCTAGTTTATAATTATTCATTCTATATATTTCTAGTATTCTGTAATTTTACAAAAATTAATGGATGATACTTAAACAAGTTTGTGTTTCATTATATTTCCTGATAAATAAATTCTCGTTAACAATGAAATTAAAACTAGGGATGTAATACAGGAAGTCGAAGTAAACCATTGTTCAAACTTCTATTCTCACATTACCAACAAAAGTAACCTAACTTTCTTTATATTTCTTATAAAAAATTGGATAGGGATAAGTTAGCTTTTTTGTAATATTTGTGACTTATTTCATGACCCTATTCTGGTAAGTAACTCCGCCTGGTCAGTCAGTCAGTCAGCTACAACGTAGGACCAGGCACACATATGCATCGATCCAAGTTGCCATACCTCATCAGTACAACAAAGTCAACACCGATTTCATAGAAATAGTTAATTTAATGATGGTAATATATAAAAGAATGATTTTATATGAGGATATATCACAGGAAGAAAGATATGAAACAATTTTAATCTCATAGTTTAAGGGAAGAAAGAGTGTATACACCTATGCCATTGTGATCGATTCAGAGCCATGTCACTCACAGTCTCCAACCATTGGTTACGACAGTCACGCGGACCCCAACCAAGTAGTCTGCATCTACCTACATGGCTCAGACAGGAGGTTAGTGATTTCAAGCATTGATGCCACGTTTTGCTTTGGCCACTATTAACTCTCTTCCAACCATCCCCAATACTAGTCGATGTTGCGCGTCGTGGTAATCGGTGTTCAGGTATACGTAAGACCTGACCTCATCAAATGACTCACCATTCCTACCGGAGCACCTCTGCGGTTATTGTGGGTCCCAAGCCCGGATAAAAGCTGAGGGTTGGACATGCGGTTAGCAACCTCATCCGTTGAAAATTAACTTCTTTCCAGTGTGTCAGTGGCACTTGTTTCTCTTCCCAAATCTTCTTGAATAGAAGGTGAAGCGTACTTTCGGTTACTTCTATATTTGACTTCAGAGCTTCTGCTGGTATATTTTCAAATCCTGCCGCTTTCCCACTGTTGATTTGTCTGATGGCCATCTTGATTTCTTCGATCGTTGGTGGAGTGACATATATAGGAAGGTCAGTGTGTGCTGCTTCGATGTTTGGTGGGTTCAATGGGGCTGGTCTATTCAGCAGTTCCTCAAAGTATTCTGCCCATCTTTTCCTCTGTTCTTGAATCTCAGTGATTGGCTTGCCTGCTTTGTCCTTGACTGGTCTCTCTGGTTTGCTATATCTTCCCGCCAATTTCTTCGATGTATCATATAGTTGTCTCATATTTCCTTCTCTTGCAACCTTTTCCGCCGCCGTTGCTAGTTCTCCCATGTATTTCTGCTTGTCGGCTTTAATGCTTTTCTTCACTTCCTTGTTTGCTTCTGCGTAGTCTGCTTGTGCTTTGACTTTCTCTGCTCGTGTTCGGCTGTTGCTAATTGCTAGTCTCTTGTTCTTCCTTTCTTGAATTTTGTCCAGGGTTCCCATAGAGATCCATTCCTTGTGATGATGCTTCTTAGGACAAAGAACCTCCTGACACGTTGAAGTTAGTGCTTCTTTTATCCTTTTCAAGTTGTCCTCCAAAGTAGTTTCTTGTTCATTCAGTAGATCCTGTAGAGCTTGGAACCTGTTGTTGAGAGTTATCTTGAATTCGTTGAGTTTGTCAGTATCTCGAAGGAAGGCTGTATTGAACCTTTGTAGTGCTGTTTGTCCAATTGTCCAGTCTTTCTTTAGCTTCAGTCTCATCTTGGCCACAACCAGGTGGTGATCTGAAGTCATGTCATCTCCCTCCTGATACATCCAGCCAACGAGTCTCAAACAAGATTAAATGCGACTTCTATGTTCCTCTGCTAGCCACATTTTATCTGCTATATATTCATCTTATTTTTCTCATCAGACATAAATATTTTATGCTCCCATTTTCTAACATAAACCAACATATACTATTTATCCGTATTGTGTTTTTGTCAAATTACATACTAGTTTTACTAACTAGCACAATGATGTACAATTTTGTGAACTATGTTCAACTTTCTGATTTGTTGGTAGTTAATAATTCGTATACGCTTGTTGACCATACTCTGTAGTTATCAACATCGAGTTTTCAGTAGTTGTCTAACATTGGTCAGTTCATGTTCTCAATGGTACTTGATGATTGTTTAAAAAATAGAACTTAGCCAATGAGTCTCTTCAAATGATAATATCTGTAATCAAATGTCTCGAAAGGATAACAATAAATTTCATAAATTATATATGACCATATCAGATAAGTAAGTGATTAACTTTGATAAGAAATAAAACATCCCAAACAAGAAGCATATGTCTTTGCTCATAAAAATAGTCAATGATGGACTGAACGTTAAGACAATGCAACTTCATTTCGAGATCAAACGAGTTTGCCAAAATGCTGAAATGAAACCGGATTCAGTAAACTGCTGACAAAATAAAACAAGACGCAGATAGAGAATTCTACAACCAGTCATCAACAGTACAATATTAACACAAGATTTATTTGACTAATTAAGTAACAGGTATATTTTATAAAGACTTGCACGGTGATGATGCTGATAACATTGCCCCTTTTTATACATTTTTACTCACTGGCTGATTATTTATCACTTGTTGGGACAACTTTGAAGACACGACGAAGCCTTCAGAGGCTCTAAACGAGACGAAGAGATTTCGTTCAATCGGAAATTTATAGAGCCTTCTAGGAAATCAAAGTGTCATGCTACGACTGGACAATTGCATAACTTGCCTCCCTGAGAATCGTTCGATTTGTAATAATGTTATAGCCAATACTAATAACAACAAATACCCATGTTTTTCTATACATTTTTGATTTTTACTCAATAATTACTTCCCTTGCTTTTTCCATCCTTCGGTTTGCGACTGTGGGGTTCTAAACGTTCGTTATTCGTGTGCGGTATTCTGCTGTAATCAAGTAGAGAACTTTACGCTACTAACATATTTCTTTCATAAGATCAACTCTCTTAGTCAAAAATTAAATTTTCTCAACAATATGAATCTACTTACAATAAACAGAAAGCCGAAATGATTAATTACTGAAAACGGTAAAGCTTGATAATATTCGGGAACTTATCTAGATTTTAAGATGGATAGTGGCTAGCAGTGGAATCCAGGACGCGAGTTTCGTCCTATTTGGGACTCGTCAGCTGGATGTACCAGCATCTCAGAGTCGATGTTCACTCTGGGACTCGAACCCAGTACCCTCGCTTCAAACGCCATCGCGTTATCCACTCGGCCACTGAGTCCTGATAGCCACTTGCTTGTGCGATGGGGTGAAGTTTAAATTCATTCAGTATTATTTGTTTGAATCTTCCCATCGATTTGTTAGGACTGCAACTGGTCAGTCTCTAATTGGCATATGTGCATACTGTGCATATTGCCTCAATATAGCCATAATTCACAATACTGAATGAATTTAAACTTCACCCCATCGCACAAGCAAGTGGCTATCAGGACTCAGTGGCCGAGTGGATAACGCGATGGCGTTTGAAGCGAGGGTACTGGGTTCGAGTCCCAGAGTGAACATCGACTCTGAGATGCTGGTACATCCAGCTGACGAGTCCCAAATAGGACGAAACGCGCGTCCTGGATTCCACTGCTAGCCACTATCCATCTCTGCTTACCATGCTTGTGAATTAAGGCTATATTGAGGCAATACGCACAGTTTGCACATATGCCAATTAGAGACTGACCAGTTGCAGTCCTAACAAATCGATGGGAAGATTCAAACAAACAATACTGAATGAATTTATCTAGATTTTGTTCATTTTACGTCAAATATTCCATAAATTATTTGATTTTGTCAGATTTTATACATCTTATAATAATACAGAACGAAGACGATTGTATGTATTCTAAGTTATTTAATAAATTGCATTTTTCGAATGTTTTGTGAGTGATACAAATCAAGAATTTGATAACCATTACTAACTAGATAAATTACCGCTAATTACTACTTAGTGATAAATTTGTGCAATTATCTCAGTTCTCCAAGATGTTAATAGTGGCATGAAAAGCTCAGTGTTAATGTCTCTGACAGCGAAACTATATGGTATTGCTTTGAATTCCACAATGAATATCAGTTCTCTTAAGACTGTTGACATGATTAGCTGAAGAAAGCTAATTAACAAAAACAAATATACAGGACTTCTTAATGATTGCCACCAGTCACTTAATATTTGGAAAACTTTAAACCATTTAGACCATCAACATTTTTAGCACTAGATAGTCAGAATTATGTCAGTACTTAGAAACAGATAATTATGATATCTGTTACTAGTTAAATTTTAATCAGTGTAAATCTACAGAATATTTTTAATCGGTTAGTTTTCATTGGTACAAAGAAGTGTTCAATGAATAACAAACTATTTAAATGAAATACTTTGATAGTAACCATTACCGATAATAATAATAATAATAATAATAGTGATAATAATAATAACAATAATACAGTAGTGAACAAGAAGATGAGTGGGGACTATCGAATGTATTTGACTCGAAAATTACAGGCTATCTCACTAAAATTTGACAACTATACAGTAAACAGTTAATTTGCAAACTATCAATCAATTGTCTCAATCTTGAACATTCCTTCTGCAAATATCAGTCCATAATCTCCGATTATTATTGTTCATGCATTTTCATACCAATTGCGCTTCGTTCCCGTCCCTTCTTTATCGATCTTCTACCGAAATACATTCTCGGTCTGACCATCGTCATATACTACTTAAACGGATTCGAGCGACCCACACAACAATACTGAAATAGATTCATTATTCATTCACTAATCTACAAGTTTAAATAAATCATCAGATTTATGAAACTTTTACTGTTTCATCAACTTGATACAACATTTAGTCAACAACAACAAAATCATTTAACTGACTGAACTTAACCTTTTATAATATTTAAAATAAAAAAATATTTCAAAGGGAAAATGATTTGTATATTTTATTGAAAATATCAGTGACCTCATTTCTTTTTGTTGTCCTCATTAAATCAATATATAATCATAAACAATTAGTTCAGTATATATTCTCTTGGAAACATCTATAATTATAATAGGAATGTCATATAATGTATGAAATAATAGAACATTTAATAAAAACGATTTCAACATCTTAGAAGTAATTGACAAATAAAAGAAATAAAAAAATTTTTATCCAAAAATTGTTCCAGTACTCAATCATATTGTGGTTTGGTCTACTTATATCCACATAAGTAGTATATGGTGATTGTCAGACATAGAATGCATTTTGGCAGAAGATCGATAAAGAAAGAAAAGGAATGAAGCGCAAACGATATGAAAATGCATGAACAATGAAATCAGAGAAAACGGACTGATATTTACAGAAGAAACAGTTAAGATTGAGACATTTGATTGTTATTTTGCAAATTAATTGTTTACTGTATGGTTATTAGAATTTGATGAGATAGTCTGTAATTTGTGCTTAAATACATTCGATTGTCCCCAACTAGAGTTTTGTTCACTACAATATTAGTATGATTGGAGATGTTTTTTTCTAGTTATAATTGTTTATCGTTTAATCCAAAGACTGATCTTCGTTAGAAAACCATTGAAAGGATGGAAGTACGGGAAACTTGTTTCGTCCTAGTATAAACTCTCAATAGTGCTCATTCGTGACTTCACCACGGCCTGAAACCTGGACATTCCGGTAACAATAAGTGCGTTTGATCCTTAGACCACTCAGCATAAATTAGCTTCCGCTTCTAACTGTAATCTCCATCAACACTGATGCTAATGAACAGTCAATCAGAATAGGTGTTTATAAAAATTGTTCGTTTTGAAGATAATTCTGAATTCGAGTTCATTTACTTAACCTGATTGAGTCCAATCATCTAGAGATATAGACCCTTATTACCAATGCCAGAAGTTGATAGTCACACGTTATCGCGAACCAAACAAAGTTGAGAATGTGCGATACTTAGAATCAAATCAGTTATAGTACAAACGCAATTTAATCAAGAAGTATTAGATGAGCACGAACAAACGTATTGTATTTGAAATCCAAAATGAAGCAGTCATTGATTACAAAGGAATCAGTACAATAGTAATATAGGAAAAATGAAAATGCAAAACAGAAAAATTGTGTGAATAAAATACATAGTAGGAGAATTTCATCTTGTTAATTGAGACAATAATAATAAATAGTAATAATAATAAGATTGCTGTGTGAATATAACATGTAATAAAAGGAGTGTTATCAAGGTAATTACGATAAACGAGTTGGGAATGATGAATGTGAAGATTAAGATAGAGGTGATTAAAAAAAGGAAAGGTTTATAATATTTAGTTTAGGTATCCGGTGATCCAGTCGTAGGTTAAGGTAAACATAGAGGCTGTATATACCTTTTCTGGATGCATAAGTTTGGTTTTCTGGAGTTGATTCAGATGGCTTCGGCTATGTAAAGTAATCGTAATCTAGCTCCTTGAGGTAGATTTTTCGGAACTTGATTACCTTTATCTTAATCTTCACATCCATCATTCCCAATTCGTTTATCATCATTACCTTAATAACACTCCTTTTATTATATATTATATTCATTGTATATTCATTATTATTATATTCACACAACAATCTTATTATTAATACTATTACTATTTGTCATTATTATCTCAATTAACAAGATGAAATTCTCCTACTATGTATTTTATTCACACAATTTTTCTGTTTTGCATTTTCATTTTTCCTATATTACTATTGTACTGATTCCTTTGTAATCAATGACTGCTTCATTTTGGATTTCAAATACAATACGTTTGTTCGTGCTCATCTAATACTTCTTGATTAAATTGCGTTTGTACTATAATTGATTTGATTCTAAGTATCGCACATTCTCAACTTTGTTTGGTTCGCGATAACGTGTGACTATCAACTTCTGGCATTGGTAATAAGGGTCTATATCTCTAGATGATTGGACTCAATCAGGTTAAGTAAATGAACTCGAATTCAGAATTATCTTCAAAACGAACAATTTTTATAAACACCTATTCTGATTGACTGTTCATTAGCATCAGTGTTGATGGAGATTACAGTTAGAAGCGGAAGCTAATTTATGCTGAGTGGTCTAAGGATCAAACGCACTTATTGTTACCGGAATGTCCAGGTTTCAGGCCGTGGTGAAGTCACGAATGAGCACTATTGAGAGTTTATACTAGGACGAAACAAGTTTCCCGTACTTCCATCCTTTCAATTCTCCTACTATGTATTTTATTCACACAATTTTTCTTTTTTGCATTTTCATTTTTCCTATATTACTAATATGCTGATTGTTACTGGACACTCTATTGCAAATCATTTTGACCTTTATTAAATGACCTTTCTAATTTACAAACAACACATTTTTGAAGTATATAAGTCGTAACAGATGCAAACGTTCACCATTTTTAACATATAATATTGTCAAATTAATTAATACATGCCTCATTTTGGCCTTTGTAAAATATTAAAATTATGGACTTATAACTGTAAAGCCTGATGATGAAGTTATTGAAAACAATTGTTCGCTCAAATATTGTTCATTTTTGAATATTGTATGGGGATCTTTAAACACCAAAGGAATCATTAGTTCATACAAACACCACATTCACTACAGCTTAATTAGGAGTCTAAGTGTCTGTAATCGATTTCGCAACATTCTTCACCACAATCTCCGTAGCTGGTCGAAGATCGTTTCGACGATAATATGTAACTTCTGCAGACTCCAAACATCTCATATTCGAACGAAGAATTCTCCCTTTTTTATAGCTTTTATTGAGTCTCTCACGACATTCAAAACTGGTGCACTTGACATGATTTAATAGTAGTTCCTTAAGAGTTGCACAAGGAAGTGAGATACGCTATTCAGGATATGCTAAAGTTTTTTAATAAACTGTATGCTTCTTTGCTGATGCATATAAGAAAATGTGCCACAATTTTATCACCCATCACATCTATCTTGGTTATGCTTCGAAGTAATCCTCAAAGGCTTCAGAAGATGGATGAATGTTCAACTGTTCCATCATAGGCTCCATTGCAAACGTATTGTATTTGGAATTCGAAATCAAGCAGTTAGCAATTTCAAAGGAATCGTTAGTTCATGTAAACATCATAGAACGCCATTTCAGTTTCTTTAATCTTAATTTTTTTCTAAATCAATTTCTAGTTGTGCCGTTGGTGTATACTACTTGAGAACGTCCTACTAAGACAAAATATCTGTCCCATTCGTGCTCATTCTCAATGATTTTCTGTCCAAACTTGTACAGGAATATGAACCATTTTCAAATATTAATTATTGAATGTGATGTATTATATTGTTTTCAAGAGAACATATATCAAGCATAGATGGATGCTAGCTGAATATTTGTTTGGAATCAGTAGGCAATACATATCTGTTTCTCTCTAATTCCAAATTTCTTATCACTATGATCCTACAAACTCATATAACATTAGTCCTAAACTTTTCAGATATGCTGCATTGAGTAGTAATATATATCTAAGTTAAAATGTTCAACACAGACCATGTTATATGCACACAAACTATGGTTACAAGCTGTTCTAAGCTTAATAATAATAATAATAATTCCATGTATTCATTAGCGAAATATTAAAGTTCACTGGAAAGATTGAGTTAACCTTATGAAATTTGATAACGATATAAGTTAATATTGAATTCCTAATCAAAAAAATAATCCAATTTCATATCACAACTAGGTCATTCAAATAAATTCATTAACTTCTCAAATGAATGAAATATTCTTTAAAAGAATTTATTCAATGTTATATAGAAAGAAAATGTCTCATAGTGACTAGAATATAATAAAAGGAACTACTTGATATTTGAACTCTAGATTTATCTATCTAAATTTAACATTCAAACAAATGAACTTAAAAACTAAATTAATTATTAATCTCATGCAGTTAGTTCCCTTTATGAATTTAAATAAAGACAGAACAAATATTGATGCAGAATAATATGAATTCATTATATTTCGTGGTTTCTCATCAACGAACTCAAACCAAAAGGATCACGATTACCATACTTATACGGCCTACCCAAAATACACAAAACCGACGTCCCGATAAGACCAATAATATCTATGACAAAATCACCCTTCCATAAACTCGCCCGCTGGCTGACAGGGTGCTTGGAACCAATCCGCAAGAAACTAGCACCCTATAGTCTGAAAGATAGTTTTGAATTTGTACAAAAAATTGACAATATAAATGCCTCTGACAAATTCATGGCCTCATTTGATGTCTCATCGCTTTTCACAAATATACCCTTAGATGAAATGGCAGAAATCATAGGTGAATACTCTGAACTTTTACCTTTGCCAACCCATGAATTCTAACAGCTTCTGTTTCTGTGTACAAAAAACATACAATTCAAATTCAACAATGTGTTCTACCGTCCAATTGATGGAGATACATGGATGACACCTTTCTTGTTTGCGACAATCACAAACACTCCATCAATCTGCTCAGTTTGTTTAATAAAGCACACAAGGATATAAAATTCACCATGTAATGTGAAGTCTAAGATAAATTCCATATCCTAGATATTGGAATTAGACGAACACCAGCGGATGCATTACAAAGATATGTTCATCACAAAAACACTTGGAGTGGACTGTATCTCAATTACTAGTTTCTGTCCAATGAGTTACAAAAAGGGTATTGTACGAACCCTTTTCGACCGCGCATGCAAAATCTGCTCCAATGAGTGTCTTGAGGAAGAAATGGCTTTAATCACCAAATGCCTACGTGAAAATGCATATCCAGAGAAATTCATCCACAAATATGCAAACACCAACCGTCGAATAAAGTATGATCGAGTTGAAAAGAAAACGTGCTTCCTATACCTACGTTTCAAAGGAGACGAAATCGCTGGAATAATTAATCACAGACTTAACTCCGCGTTGAAAGCGACCTACCCAGCAGCTAAACTGACAAGGGTGTGGGAAACAAACTGCTCACTCAAACAAACTAAAATGGACAAGTCCTCTTTTCTCAGTAACTCCAACTGCATTTACCAATTTACATGTACGTGCCAAAGCACATACATTGGAAGAAACGAGAGAAGAGTGCATGTCCGCATTTCTGAGCATGATCCTAAGAAACTGAGGCTGCAAGGGTCCAGGGCTCTCAACAGTGCGATAGCTCGGCATTTACTCGACACCGGGCACAACATTGACATTTCTCATGCCTTTAAAATCATTAGTAAAAAGAAGTATAACTGCTCTCCGGTTTGCTGAAGCGATCGCGATAAAAAAACTCAAACCGGATCTGTGTACTCAAAAAGAGACAGTGATAAACTTATTACTACCCTGGTAATCCGTTTTTTGTTTTTGTTTTTTTGCTTGTTTCAGTTTCGTTGTTATTAGTTTAATTTTGGTTAATATTCAGTTTTAATTATATTCCCCTTTCCTTTACCCAATTCTCAAACCACCCTTTCTCTTACACATTTCCGCTCATTTGTCTCTCCTAATTATATGAACTATCCAAATTTTATTCAATTATTACGTAACCCACTCTAATTGTTTTCAACTACCTCTAAAAATTATTCAATTATTACGTAATTACCTCTAAAATAATCACATCTTTGATCTTATCTGTCTTTGAAGTCCTCAACTATTACGCCACCCTTCATTCTAATACCTAATAACCTCTGACCTTTCCTTGCTTATATATATATATAGTTATCATTGATGACTTTTGTTATTCCAATCCTTTACATTGACTTATGTCAGTCGTTCCATCCTATTTATTACCCCAATGCTAAAACTCTAATGCATACTTGGTTGTAAGCAGCTGATGAGAAACCACGAAATATAATGAATTCATATTATTCTGCATCAATATTTGTTCTGTTTTTATTTAATTATTAATCTTCATTAGTGAATGAAATCAATTAAAGAACGAATAAAGACGGTGAAAGCTTGAACAACTACTTTGTTTTATTTTGTATCTCTTCAATAATAAACACTTAAGAGTTCATATAGACTGCGACCTAGGACCTCATTGTTATAAATTCCGTAGGCTCTAGGTAGTAGGTGTGTATTAATAAAGTTTTTTGCAGATACGAATAAATTATTTCTAGTTTATGATGATTTCCTAGTTGATGTTAGTGTATTATCTAAATTAGCTTTAGACATGAAAAAGTTTCACAATTCTTTTGACTAAACAATGTATTACTTTCATAGTTTGCCCCATGAACTGATGTTTGCTAAAAAAACCGTTGAAAAATAGAAAGTAATAGATACCTGTTTCTTTTTGTAGTATGAGACTCGTTAACAGTACGCATCCATGAGTTTACCAACCATAGAACCCGAAAATTTATGATCTCTTGGTTACCGCTAAACCTTCAGACCACTAAACTGGGATTCATTAGTTTCTATGTCTAAATTCAATTAATTTATATATTGGTCAATAAATTCCCCAACTGTTGAAGTCATTATGAAAAATGTCGTTTTCTGATGATTGTCAATATCTTTAGGAAAACAATACGACTAAAATGAAGTATTCTATTCTATTATGATATTACAATCATCTATATTCCCTAGCGAATTATCAACATTTCAAGCATAACTTACGACCTGATTTCGGTTTTATTTTTATTATAATTTATAAAAACAATGAAATATTTCATACTGTATACAGTTAGTATTTTAAGCGACTTTATTTGAGTTATCGCAAAATCTCTCTCCGATGATGTTGTTACAGTCTGATGATTTCCGAATTTAACTGATTTTTATTTGTCATAATAAAAGTAATATTATTTAATACAACTTACTGCTTTTAAACACACTATCCATTAAATTATTGTCATTATAAGATTGATATTAAAAGAAGAAAGATAGAAGTATAACTGCTTGATATCATTGTATGATACATTCTTGTCACTTAGATTATATTCAATGAAGTTTCATTTTTTTAAATAGTAAAAATTAAATCGTTATCTATAGTGTTATATTGAGTGAGTGCATGCCCTGTTTAATAAATGACGTGATGATCCCCGCCAATCAGAGAGGAGTGAATTATTGATCAGATTAAAGATACACAAAAGCCGTATGAGCAGTCTTGAGTACTTATCAATCCTGCTTTCTGCCTAGCCCAACCAGTTAAGTCCAGAACACCAATAACATATAGATGATGATTTTCGGAATTTCGGTTCGTACTTTCACTCTTAATTACTTTGATTTTTGCATGTTATCAATTTATTTAAAATCATAAAATACCTCATTAGTAAATGCTCAGATAAGTCATTCACTATGAAAAAATGATTTCCAATATTAAGTACGCTGATGATTTGCTTTTAGTTTTCATGTGAAAGATGGGCGTTTTCTTTGTTCCTTATTGATTCCAATGTTTAATATCACAATGTGGTTAGCAGCAATCTATGAAACGGGATTACTAATCATGACCATGAAAACTGACCATAATTGGTTATTACTTTATATTAAATAATGCTTTCAATTAACTAATAACTATTAGTTGGATTCATGAATCGATCTAAGCTAGATCACCATTGAAAAGCTGGAAACATTGGACGGACATTCAGATCGACGTATGAATTCAACTATTAAAATTACCACAGTCTCCACAAATCCCCATTCTGATACTATTTATTACTGCGAAAAACATCTTATGGTTGCAGTTGTTTTATTAGTGATCATATATTTGAAAACAGTATTGAGTTTTTGACAAAAAATACACAAAACAATACAACTGATCATTTTAATCTAACTTTTCGGAATGAATATTCATGACGTAGCCTCTTCCTACTTTTCAGTAATGTATTAGCTGATAAAAATCGCTTCAAATACAATTGTTTAACTTCAGTAAATGATATTGTCAGATAGAAAAGTTTCCTTGTTAAATTGTCTTTATTTTTTCTTCAGTGACACAATGGACCTCTTTCATCATATAAATATTTTAAAAAACTTTAAAATGTGCTCTTACAACAAGGATTTATGAGTATTTATCTATCTTTAGAAAATTAAGACGGTTTCTCTTTCATTGCAATATACTAAATTCTATTTATTCGATAGATAGAAATGAAGATTGTTGTTTGCATATCTAAAAATATTAAGATGAGTCTGAGAACTGTTTGTGCTTGACAGATCAGCCTCACATAATTTGATAGATATGATTCTCGAAAATGGGTATACTGTAAAATTCAACCTATTGCATTTTCTTTAAGAATTCTTGCTTCTCGAAAACACAAAATGAAAATTGAATTTTTTCTAGCAATATTTCTGGACAATTTTCAAAGTTTATTCATAAACCACGGTCGTAATCCACAGTTTCTGGAAGTTTTAATTTTCAAATTAAAGTCATCAGTTTTTCTTACCACAATCCATGAATTATAATGCTACCTTATAGATTTCAGTTCGTTCTTTATTTCACTGTGATTTATCAAAGTTGGTATATAATTCCCATTTAAACATTAAGATTAAAACACAGATTTCAGCGAAGGGATCTCTTTTCAACGAATTTATTATCAAGCTGTACAATCGTATATATATATATATATATATATATATATATATATATATATATATATATATATATATATGAAAATGTTTTGTTAAAGTACTAATTCCGTGAGGAAATATGAACACTAATAACCAAGATTATAATACTGGATTACGTAATATGAATAACAACAATAGATTTAGTGAATATAGTAAGACGGATAAAATGTTTTGGTTACAATAATTAAAGGTCATAGAGGTGTAAAATAAATAAATAAGGTGATGAGTATTCATGAATAAAATAATGAGAATATAAAACATAAGTAAAGGGGGAATGGAGTAATAATAATAATAATAAAAGAGTGATAATAATAATAATAATATTAAGGCCATGGTAACGATAATGATAAAACGTACTTCTTTTGTACGCATAGTTCTGGTTTGAGCTCATGGATGGTAAGAGCTTCGGCTATTTTTAAAAGTATGATCCGAAGAAATCTTGGTAGATTTGAACGAATCATATAAACAACCTTAAAATCAGACTGTGGATTCGTCAAATGATTACAGTCGATTAGGTGTTCGAGTATAGAACTTCGAACTGCTTTCTTTCCACCATTGTAGAACCAAGCTGGTATATGTTCTCGTATCCGGGTTGAAAGCGAGCGCTGGCTACGGCCGATGTACCTTGCTCCACAAGAGCAGGTGAACTGGTATTTTATTCAGATGTCAGTGGAAAACTTTCAGGACTCAATCACCAGTATACTTGAAGTTCACCAGAACATAATGTAGATAAAACCAAGGATTGCCATTCCATAACTATTTTAAGTCTTACTAACACTTATTCCATTGATGATGCAACGGATGTTCTAGTTTTACAACTAGCTACCAGTAGCACCTTCTATATTTGATCGTTCCCAGTCAGATAGAAATCAGAAGTCAGACGAGAAGAGGCAGGAAAGATATATTTGATTCGTTACCAATATATCGAGGACCTTTTCTATGAGCTGGCTAATGAAACGTAGGAGCTGTGTCCCACGCCGAGTCGAAACGTGATCTGGTACGGATGCATGACCGAAAGCCTTCAGCTAAACAAGCCCACTTAAACACATGGTCAGCATCCAATGTCGAACACATAATGAACTATTGATTTTGGGGAATTATTTACAGCTACAGATCACTCCCCCCTAGTGAGGTAGTGATGCCCCTAAGACGTGACCAGCCAGAAGTTTAAACCCAACGAATTTGTCGTTGGTAAACACTCTTCTGATAGCTTGCTTCGTTTAGCAGCGTCTGGTCGTCTTTCCTTAAACTATGGGACCAAAATGTACAACGTAGCAATAAAGAAATATAGTACAATGAAAATTTCTGTTCCTTGCGAAACTTCGTCGTTCTTTTCCAGCCGTCCTGGAAAAGAGGAAAAATAAAACGTGTGAGTGCATGTCAAAAATACACTCGTACTTGCGTAAGGACACAAGATGAGCGGGAAAAAAATAAACTGATACACTTACAAACAGCGTAAAAGCGATCGGAAAAAAGGTTTTCTTTTGATTTTTTTTTTCAATATATAAATATATATATATATACGCTCAAAAAAAATGTTGTTTTTTGTTTGTTTTTTTTACATAAGTAAAAAAATGAGCATATTAAAAAAAAATTTATAATAAACTTTGAAAGGGTAATTCAAGATAAAGCTTATGTCCTACGTGCAATATTCGTTAAGATGTTCTGGAAATCTTACTCGTCTTCCAGAACGCGTTGTTTTAGGTTTTTCTATCGACGTTGACGAAGTATCAAGTTGTGTGTCGGTTGTCGTGTGGGGTACTACGAGTGTAGTAGCTGTGTCGTTTGCTTGTACCGAAGGAAAATCGACATAGCTAGGGTTTCCTTCTAGGTACGCAGCTTTGAGTCGATCGATACTGATGCTATCTTTCGTACCGTTCTTATCGACTACATAGTACTTAGGTTCGCGTTGAAGAACTTTGAAGGGTCCTTCGTATGCTGATTCGAGGGGTCGTCGATGTGAGTCTCGACGAACGAAGACGTGTGTACTATGTCGTAATTCGGGTTGAACGAAAACATCAGTTGATTGAGGTCGAGTGTGAGCAGGTTTAACTGAACGCATAGCGTTTGTAAGCCTACTCGTGTAAGAGTTTAGATCCATGTTCAATGAAGAAGCTGAAGGATCCACGAATTCTCCTGAGAGTCGGAGTGTCGTTCCGTAAACGAGTTGAGATGCCGTGTATCCAATGTCAGCTTTCACTGCATTGCGGATACCTAGCAAGACGAGTGGAAGAGCGTCTGTCCACTGTGAAACGTTTGAAGCTGATAATGAAGCTTTTAGTTGTCGATGAAAACGTTCTACCAACCCGTTTGCTTGTGGGTGGTAGGCGGTCGTTCGGAAGCGCGTGATTCCTAATAGTGAGGTCAGACAACGGAAAAGTCCAGATTCGAACTGGCGTCCGCGGTCTCTAGTGATTGTGGAAGGGCAGCCGAAATTCGCTACCCATCGTTCGACGAAAGTGCGAGCCACTGTTTCAGCAGTAATGTCCTTAATCGGTACTGCTTCTGGCCATCGAGTAAAACGGTCTACACATGTTAGGAGATATGAGTATCCGTTCGAGTCGGCTAAGGGTCCTACCAAATCTAGATGGACGTGGTCGAAACGAGCGTCAGGGGTTTTGAAAGAGCCTAAGGGACATTTGTTGTGTCTGATCACCTTAGATTTCTGGCAGCTTACACAGGAGCGTGCCCACTCCATCACGTCTTTATTCATACCAGGCCAACAAAAGCGTTCGGCTATAAGTTCGATTGTTGCACGAGCACCTGGATGAGAAAGATTGTGCAACGTATTGAAGACGTTGCGGCGATAATGTTTTGGTACAATTGGACGATCCCTACCTGTAGATGTGTCACAGAGTAAGGTTCCCTTACCTGTTCCTATCTGCTTAATACTTAGTTTTAGAGTTGTCGAGGATAACTCATGCTGAAGATCAATGTCTTCTTTTGAAGCTGAGCGAGTTTAAGAAGGTCGATTCCTTGGAAACTGTTCAAGGAGCTAATTCGAGACAAGGCGTCTGCGACTACATTGTTTGCTCCAGAAATATGTTGTATGTCTGAAGTAAACTGCGAAATGTAGTCGAGTTGTCGAGACTCTCGCGGTGAGTACTTGTCTGAAGATGAATTTAAAGAGAAGGTAAGAGGTTTGTGATCGGTAAAAAGCGTGAATTCTCTTCCTTCGATGGAATGTTGAAAATGCCGTACAGCACAATACATAGCTAGGAGTTCCCTACCGAACGTGCTGTACCTAGATTCCGCGTCTAGCAACCGTCTCGAGAAAAATCCTAAAGGTTGCCACGAGTTGTTAACCCATTGTTGTAAGACTGCTCCGATTGCTGAGTCGGATGCGTCTACGGCGATACTAATGGGCGCTTGACTGTCCTGATGAGCAAGCAAGGTTGCTTTAGCGATGTGTTCCTTAACTGTGGAAAATGCTTTACGGGCTATGTCGTCTAAACTAATTGATTTCGCATTTCCACGAAGCTGATCGGTTAACGGTTTCATTAGGGATGCGCATTTAGGTATGAACCGTCTATAGAAACTTACGAGTCCGTTAAAAGTTCGTAAGTGCTTGATCGTGGTCGGTTCTGGGTAATCCAGAATGGCCGCCACTTTGCTCCTAAGGGGTCGGATGCCTTGGGCATCAATGGTGTGTCCTAAGAAGTCTAAGGAGTTTGTTCCGATTTGGCATTTCTGTATGTTGACAGTAATGCCATGCCTTTGGAGTCGATCGAAAACAATGTCCAGATGCTTGAGATGCGATTCTTTGTCCGGACTTGCTATTAGACAGTCATCAACATACGCATGTACGAGGTTGAGACCTCGGAAGACGTCGTCTATAAACCTTTGGAAGGTTTGAGCCGCGTTTCTTAAACCAAAAGGCATTCGTAGAAATTCGTAAAGACCGAAGGGAGTGATGATGGCGGTTTTAGGAATGTCGTCAGTTGCCATCGGGATTTGGTTATAAGCTTTAACCAAGTCGATTTTCGAAAAGACAGTTGTACCCTTCAAGGTAGCTGTCAAATCGTGAATATGAGGCAGCGGGTAACGATCGGGAATGGTTTTAGCATTCAGACACCGATAATCACCAGTTGGCCGCCAATCATTGCTGTCCTTTTTAGGGACCATGTGCAATGGGGATGCCCATGGACTATTCGATGGTCGAATTATCCCTAGGTCCATCATGTGGTTGAATTCGTTTTTAGCTAACCTAAGCTTTTCGGGAGCGAGTCTTCGGGCTTTCGAAAATACAGGTGGTCCTGTAGTCGAGATGTGATGTGTAACATTGCTGGTTACACAAGGTAATTTCGATTGCGATTGGTATATCCCTGGGTATTTGTCGAGTACAGCTTGGTACAAGGGGTCTATGGCGTGCTTAATCGTGACTGGGGATAACCTGCAACCAGAACAAGGAGTTACGCAAACGGACAACTTAGTGTTTCCGTCTATTAACCTTCGTGCGCGTGTGTCGATGAGTAGATTGTGGTGTTGTAACAGGTCAATACCAATGATTGGCATAGAGACATCTGCAACCACGAAAATCCAGTGTATGGGTTTACGTAAACCCACGTTAAGGTAGACGTACCTTTTACCGTAAGTAGCGATCGGCTTTCCGTTTGCCGCCTGTAAACTTAAAACAGACTCGCGAAGTCTGTCGTCGAGATTTGCTGGAAGAACGCTAACTTCTGAGCCAGTGTCGACGAGGTAGCGAACTTTCGTAGTCACATCCGTGACATATAAGAGGCGGCTGTGTTCGCCGGCTACGGTTGCCGTTAACGCGTGCCGGCTGGGAAATTTCCCGAAATCTTATTCGTGTCACTCGATTTTGGGGTCGGATAATTGCAAGGTTTCCTGCAGTTTCTGGAAAACTTACCGTACTGGTTATGATACCAGCACCAGTCGGGATTGTCTGTCTCTCGTGGTCGAGAGCCAGATCGCTTACGTGAGGCACTTCTACGCGGGGTTTTCGACCGACTACGGTCATTGCGAACTCCAAGATAGCGTGTAAGCGTGTGACATAGTTCGGCCATGTCAGTCGAGGTCGATTGGGGTTTTTCTTTGACGGAAAAAACCTCGGCCTTAGAAGATCTAGTGATTTCCAAGATTCGATCGGCAGATGCAGCTAGTTCATCTATGGCATTGTTTTGAAATGAAACAAGCACTGCCTGCACCTGTTGAGGGAGTTTAGACAAGAAAAGTTGTCTAAATAGGCCATCATCGAAAGTTCGTTGGCCGATGACTTCTCTCATTCTAAGCAACATGTCCGCCGCAGAACCAAGTTGCAAGTCGATATTGTTAAGGAGTTGGTCTAACCGTTGTCGATCAGTTAGGTCTCCTCGTTTTAAAATCGACAGCTTAAGCGATTCGTAAGGTTCGGAGACATCACTAGTAAACATACTAGGTGTTACGTACCTGTTAAACTCGCGCGGCAACGCCTTAACTACCGCGAGGAAACGTGTGCGCGAGTCCGTGATTCCGTGCATGCTAAAATCGGCTTCTGCATAGCAGAACCAGGACTCGATATTGTCGGGCCAAAATGGCGTTAACTGAATCGAAATAGGGGGAATAGACTTTAACTTAAAAACCTTGGGTGAGTGTTCCGTCATATTAATATAGATAACGAAAAATGTCTAATTAAAATATATCGGAGAAAAAAAAATTCGCGAAAAAAGTATATCACAATATATAAAATTCAAATAAAGAATAACAATGAATAATAATATTCCAAAATGGAACAGACTCACAGTATATTAACTTGGTGTACCAGATCACGTCGGGCTCACCAATGATGATGCAACGGATATTCTAGTTTTACAACTAGCTACCATTAGCACCTTCTATATTTGATCGTTCCCAGTCAGATAGAAATCAGAAGTCAGACGAGAAGAGGCAGGAAAGATATATTTGATTCGTTACCAATATATCGAGGACCTTTTCTATGAGCTGGCTAATGAAACGTAGGAGCTGTGTCCCACGCCGAGTCGAAACGTGATCTGGTACGGATGCATGACCGAAAGCCTTCAGCTAAACAAGTCCACTTAAACACATGGTCAGCATCCAATGTCGAACACATAATGAACTATTGATTTTGGGGAATTATTTACAGCTACACCATATTAAGTGTACATATTTATCATGAATTACTGTACATTAGAAAGATTTTAGGGTTAGTCAAAAAACCCTAAAAACGAAGGTTATGTTTGAGTGGTGAACGTTTCAAATTCATTTAATTTACTTGAAATCTATATACATTTTAATACATTACAATTGCGTGAACTGATAAATTATCTGAAGGGCTGATATCTACTAATTCCTGATTTATAGCGGTCCAGCCAACTAAGCCTGATACATTGAATAGGCATAGGCAGCATACCATAAATCTTCAACCAACATTGTTCTGGACTCTCCTTTCCAGTTGTTGCCAAGTGGTATTTTTACAATTAGTTATTTGCTTCAAACAACTGAGATTCGGAGTTACTTTTGAACTACTGAAAACATTAAAAGTAGTGTGGCTAAACAAAAAACAATTGTTCTCTCTTTGGTTCCCATTGGTTTAATACGCCAATGAACTTACAATCAATTGGTGCTTAAATCATACTGGTAGATAATAAGTAGGCGACACTGAATATTCCTGGAGAAAGTCAGTACGATATTCTACTTCGCGTTTTTTTGGGGAGACCCAGAAAATTCTTCGAATAAAAGCCAAAAACGTCCTTGAAGACGCTAGGAAACACATTATCCTATCAGCATTCAATAGAACTTGCTCAGAAGTATCTAAAAAGTGAAATATCACATTTATGATTGGATGACTGCCTATCCTCCTACTAGGTTTAGGAGGGCTTAATGACTTTCCAGAAACTCAAGGCTATCTGGAATGTTATAAATACCCTAGGTTCTCTGTACATAAACTAACCTTGGAGTGGAGCATTCTCTCCATATCTCACGTCTTTTTTCTCGTGTTCAAGTGGCTATGTAGATTTATCCTGAGGGTTACTAGAAGAGCTTAGGAAACCGATTCAAGCGTTCAATTACAAGTTTATCAGTGGCAAGGGGGAAAACTACAATGAACATTTCTTACAAACAATTAGAAGCCCATATGCGGCGTCAAAAGAAACGGTTTGAACAGTACCAAATAAAAATCATGGAAGCCCTGATGCAGAAAATGTGCCAGTTCCAGCAAAACCCCGCTTCTGGTGAATTGCAAATAAAGCATTCCGATTCAGTCATTAATGCCGTTCACGAATTTAATTTCCATTGCGTTACGGTGTTACTTTTGACTCGTGGTTCAAGAAATATGAAGGTGTGCTCTATATTCATCTATGCAGACTGGACGACGCTTGGAAAGTCAAAATACTTCTAAGAAAACTTGGAACGATGGATATGTATTCTGCCGAAGAACCCATGGAACATTAGTTTTGATGAAACAACAAAAACCCTGTCTCAAATCTCTGGAGAGCGGTCATCTCTATTTAGCATCCGTCATTAATCACTGAATATAACGAATGAATCAGTAGATGATTGTGAGAAACGTGCAGGAATCGTGAGCCGAGAATGGGAGAGGTTCAAGTTGTCTTCCATGACTGAAGACTAGTTTAAATACCTCGTATTTATCTGTAGCCTACATTCACCCGAGGTTGCTGATATCCGAACAAGAATCCTAGGCAAACTCAAACATTGTCCTAGCATTGCCCTGTGGGAGGTGACTACCGAATTCCAAAGATTACTGAATTTGAAACATGATACCTCGATGGTGGGGAACGGTAACCGGTTTCATCACGTCAACTCAGATCAGAGAATTATCCTAACGGTAGCGGCAAACCATTATTCCGTGCCGGTTTAGTAGCGGCTTGCATTTCAAAAGGTTTTGTCAATTTAAAAACCATCTTTGTACTATATTTTCTGGAAAAAAGCACAAAAAAGTCGTTTAAAAACACGAACACGCCGTCAACCGAAAGTATATTTAAAATTTTCAAGCCGCGAACAGGCAAAGTAACGATACTCTTAACAGGACCGGCTCCCATAACCGTAAGAAGGATTTCTCTCCCAACATTAATGGGTATGATGTCCGCCCACAGTTAGACACAGCCTCTGAAATAACACTTCTAAGCGGCAGAACGTGGGAGAAAATTGGAAGACCGAGAATATATTCAACTCATCAATTAGCAGATAGTTCATCCGAGGGAATGCTAAACATTGCTAGTGAGATACATTGTGGAGTCATGGTCACAGAGTTTACGGAGAAGGGAGTAATATTTTCGACAGAATGTCCATCACTCGACTTATTACGTCTTGATTGGATAGAAAGGTTGAAATTAACAGACCGTCCCATAAACTCAACCTGTAACAACATCAGTGAAAACATTATTAACAAGGGGTTTCGCATTTCCACGAAGTTGGTCGGTTTGCGATTCCATAAGGGATAAACATCTTGGTATAAACCGTCTATAGAAACTTACAAGACTGTTAAACGTGCGCAATTGCTTAATCGTGGTCGGTTCTGGGTTATCCAGAATGACCTCCACTTTTATTCTAAGAGGTCGGATGCCTTGAGCATCAATAGTGTGTCCTAGGAAGTCTAAGGAGTCGGTTAAGATATGGCATTTCTGAATGTTTACAGTAATGCCATGCTCTTGCAGTCGTTCGAACACAATTTCCAGAGGCTGGAGATGGGATTTTGTGTCCGGACTTGCCATCAAGCAGTCATCGATATACTAATCTACGAAGTTCAGACCTCTAAAAACCTCACTGATGAACCTCTGGAAAGTCTGTACGGCATTCTTTAGGCCGAAAGGCATTCTCAAAAATTCGTGGAGTCTGAAGGGAGTGATGATAGAGGCTTTCGGATTATTGTCAGTAGTTATAGGGATTTTGTCACAGGTTTTAACCAAGCTGATTTTCGAAAAGATAGTTTCATATTTCAATGTAACTGCCAAAGAGTGAATATGAGGCAACGGGTAACGATCGGGAATGCTTTTGCATTCAAACGCCGATAATCACCAGTTGGGCGCCAATCGTTCCTGTCATTTTTAGGTACCATGTGCAAAGGAGATACCCATGGGCTATTTGACAGTCGAATGATTCCTAACTCTACCATGTGGTCAAATTCGTTTTTAGTCAACTTCAGCTTTTCAGGAGACGGTCGGCGTGTTTCCGAGAATACAGGTGGTCCTATAGTCGTAATGTGTAACATCGTTGGTTACACATGGCGATTTCGGTTTAGGTTGGTATACTTATCTGATAATAGTTGATAGAATGGGTCTGTTGTGTGCCTAACTGTGACTGGAGAGAATCTGCAAACAGATAAACCAGTGTTTTCGTCCACTAATTTCCGTTTGCGCGTATGGACGAGCAGACTTTGATGTTGTAGGAGGTCCATACCAATGATCGGCATAGAAACATCTGCGAAAACGAAGATTCAGTGAATAGGTTTGCGTAAACCCAGGTTTAGGTAGACATACTTTTTACTATGTCGCGATTGCATTTCCGCTTGCCGTCTGTAACTATAAACTTGATTCGTGAAGCATGTCGTTAGAATTCGCAGGAAGAACGCCAACTTCTGCGCCAGTATCGACGAGGTGGCGAATTTCCGTGATCACATCTGTGACATATAACAGACGGCTATGTTCGCCAGTTGCCGTTAACGCGTGCCGGCTTAGAAGTTTCCCGAATTGTTTTTCATGTTATTCCATTTTGAGTTGGGGTGATTGCAAGGTCTTCTGCAATTTCCGGAAGAGTTTCCATACTGGTTATGATACCAGCACCAGTCGGGTTTATCCGTCTCTCGTGGTCTGGAGACAGATCGCCTAGGTGAAGTGCTTCTTCGCAGGATATGTGACCGTTTACGGTCATGACGAAGGAAACGTGTCAGTGTATGATATAGAATCAAAATCTCATTCTGTTTCCCTTTGGATTTTCCCTTGACGCCCACCCAGTGAAATCAAAAGTCAGAAGTGAGGAGGTTCGAAGACATATTTGATAGATTATCAATATGTCGAGAAGTGATTGATCTAAAGTGGCTAGTGATCGCAGGTGATGTTGAGTACACCATTCCAACTCGGGATCCAGTGCGGATGCATGACCGAGTGCTTTCAACTAACTGAGTTCATTAAAACTAGCGTGGTGAGCATCCAATTTCAAAGACTTACAGAGCTATTGATTTTTGGGATTTATTTACCTCACAGCTTGGATTGAAGTAGGCCAAACCAATCAGCAGCTCTTGTCCGTTGCATTTCAAGCGGCAAATAATTAATTCACACGTCCCACTCTCATAAGATATTGTCCGTAATGGAAAATGGGATATTATTACTAATTAATATAACTATTCCTCCTCCTTTATGATTCTGTCGGCTCTTACCAAAGTGAAACCCTCAAAATCAAGTTCGATGCTATCTATAGTCTGCGTCATCCAAGTTTCTCTGACTGTGATATCTGGCTTGGTAGAGTCAATCTGTACACGTGGTTCCGACCACTTATCGAGCAAACTTCAGACACTAATGAAACAGATCCGAAGCTTATTTAAATGGTTTCGTGCTTAACCCACATTGGCTTCGGCATCATTATCTGTCGAAACCTCACAACGGGAAAACTTACATTTTTAGGTTCTTTTCGCCAGCATCTAAACTAAGTTGAAGTCCCTTTTTGGTTTCTCGTTCTTTTACACGGTCTGTGAGCGGCAAGTCCTTATGGACAAAAATTCCTGAACCCTTTGGTTTACGTCCATTCTGCAAAAGTATATCCTGTTCATCAGTACATTTAATTACTACTCCAAGCAACCTGGCTTAATTTAGTTTTAAGTTCGTTTGACTACCAAGTTTATACACCTTCAGCGAGGTGACTCCGCAGATATCCTGAGGTATAATCTGATCCAGTAGCTGTTTTATCAACCTGATGCTATGCTCAAAACGAGTTTTAGGTTCATAGCTTGATTCTATTGAAAATAACTGACCAGTCACTGTTATCAGTCTTTAATTTCTTGACTACTTTTGGGTGGGCGCTTTGGATTTTCTTTTATATTTTCATGTCGTTTCTTGCTCACAACATATACCCGTTCATCAACTTTCGTCGGAGTACCAACAACAGTCGTGTCAAACACTGAGATTCCGGACGGTTGTGCTGAGCTACACTTCTCGTTCCTGATTGTCATTAATGTGGCAGCATTCAAATTTGAGACAATTTTATGTCGATTTCAGCTACACGATCTAATGTTCCTACACAAGTCTTCATCATAATTTTAGATAAATGTCAGCTAAACTATGTTGAGATTTGAATCCACATTCATCGGTGACCATGTTTCGGAACTCGGTTCACAGGATTCGTCTAATATGAGTATCTTATCATTGGCCAATACACTTGCTCGACCGAATATCATTGACGTCAGTTTGAACGGAATTCGTCCGAAAATAACCACAGACCGACTGATACCAAAAAGCGCGGTTTTAAATCAGTGATCATTATCAACTGTGTAATTGTTTCAAACGTGTCCGATAAACCAAACATTGATAAAACCTGACTGTAGAATTAAAAATCAAGTTTTTTTTCATATCCACTAAATTATTATGTACAAGTGAACAAACATCTATTAAATAAGCTTCACTGTAAGCTGTTGGAGGGGAACAATCTGCACAATGTAATTACAGATGATTTACATAGATAATTGTCTCTACTTTATGGTCTTGATATTTGTATAACCAAGCAAACGATCATCTCTCACTACTTAGACTATGTATGTGGCGATCCATATTTACTTCAACTTAAATCAATAAAAGTAATTATATCCTGGAAGAGGACAATGACCTATGAAGTGTATATTCATGGATAGCATTCAAGAAGAATGTATCCTCAATTGGTTTCGACAAAACTTTATGAGTGTTAATTTCTACTTTTTACGAATATTGCTGGACATATCCAAGCAAATCGGACATCAATATGATGATATATTAGAACGAAAGATCTTTCGTAAAATGATTCTCATTTGTTTAGACTACATGACTAAAGATCTAATTGTGGGATTATGACAAATTCAACAGCATATAGTCCATTAAAGCCATCCACCCTAAGTGCAAGTCTTCTCTATCAGTGAATATTGTAAATTATTTCAAAAGCTCATCTTCTTGAATTAAATATACTGACGCGTAAGCTTACTTAGTGAACCGCGTGGTACGTTAATTTTCTTACTGAGCTACAATATTCTCCCTCTCTCTCAATACAGTTGTCTGAAATGTCGCTGGACCCTAACCAAATATCCCGGCAACCGGGTCACTAAATGCCTAAGAATTCACCGATCCTCGTCAAGTTCAGAGACAGCGAACGCGCATCATCTAATTTCACGCAGTGGATTGGCCCATGGAGTGGTGGTCGCACTCTCTTCCTTTTACCTACTCTTACTAATATATTTCTATAATTACGTCCTTTGTGTTACACGGTCTTTAGAACAGCCATAGTACCTTGATATAGCGAAAAGGCAATCCACGTTAGGTGCGATTTCGAAATTAGCTGGTTCGTCACACCATTTCAGTCTAACGCGAGTAGGCTCATGATCATCTACGCTAGCGATCTACATATGATATCCCTAACAATACTCCTTATATAACTTTCAATACTACGTTGTGAGCATGTGATAAGTCCTAGAATATGTACAAGATTAGTCCGGGATGCATATATGGGTGACCAATACACCATCGAGTCACATCGGCTATTAGAATTGGTAAGCCTGATGTGGTTGTTACCACCTTTTACATATTGTTTATTATGAATTGTGAAATAAACTCAAGCTGGTATTTCGCAAAGACCATATTTACCATGAATCCTTACAAAAGCTTCTGTTAACAGATTGCAGCCAGTTAGTATACTCAAGCTTTTTCCTCTTAAAACGTATTCAGTGTTCCAATCCTAAGTAGCACGACAATAATTCTCGTTTACATGCAGTGTAGTATTTTGGAGCGGTCAGTGCTTGCTAGTTTCTATTCGCTTAGTGCAGTATAGCTAAATGAGTATGGTCAGTCATGCTTGATAGTACTTATTTGCCTAAACCATCCTCGATGGCTTCAAATGACTGGTTCATTTTAGGTGAAAAACGAAGTGCTCGCGATCGGTCTTATAAGTAGTTGTTCAGTGCTGCAGAATAGTACAGTTAGGTACAAGTACCAAGGAACGACAGAACTTTTGGGATAGGTTGAATAGTAAATTATCGTTGGTACTCTGTACGTTACCTAGGTTCTTATTTAATTTACGTAAAAACCGAAGGACCTTCCTAAACTTACTCACTGGTTTCATAGAACAGCTGTACTCAGTCAATCTTCCAATGTTTCAGGTAAGTTGGATGATGCTTTGGTTTTGCTGGCTATAAGTAAATCACGTCAACTATTCAGTTATTTGCAATCTCACACACACGTGCCCAACACTTAGTGTTAGCAAACCAGGTTAGCACAGCCAGATAAAATTATCGAGACAAATCGCAGAGTAGTAGAGTATCAGTAGTAGGCAAGACGACGTACAGAAAAAAGGGAACCGAATATCGTAACACTTAAAAACAGACCACCAAACTTTAACAGCCGCTTTTCGGTACAAGTTACGGACATCTTTACCTGAAACCTGGATTGAGCACTTTCCCAGAAGTACTTCAAGTCGATTTAGGCATTTTAAAGGTCTAATAACATCAAGAGACCAGTCTACGCGACCGCACTACATTGAACTGATACTTACCCTAAAGGAACATCCCAAAAACCAGTCTACCATCGAAAACCGTGTTATTGCGCCTGTGAACAATGCATGTCATACAAATGCAAAAGAATCTAGTACGTAAGTACATCAGTGCCACACCCCATCAGCACAGCCTGATTTGTTAGGATAAATTCGAGAGTACTAAAGTTAATAGCAGTATTCATAGTGATAACAACGATTAGATATCCAAGACACGACTCAAGAAAATTTAAACTACTGAAAAGGTGTGAGAAATTCAGGAGCTGAGAACTCATACGAGGACAAAATGAACGCACTCGTCACACTGCAAAAAATTTTGAACTGTCATCTGAAGTCTCAGACTACTGGTTATGACATTCACTCAGTTAGTCAGCAACAACGCACAACTTTGTACGTACATACATCAGTCCAAGTCACCATACCACATTAGCACAAACATACAATTATCGATCCAAGCCCCATAGTGGTGGAGGTACTAAAAGAATAAGCAGTAGTCGGAAAGATTAGGGTTTGAAGATGTTATTGAAGGAGTATAATAAATTTGGAAAGAGAAAAAAGAAAGGGACATGAAGAACTCAGATTAGAATTTGGGGGAACACAAAGGGCGGACGCACTTTCGCCATTGCAAACGATTTTGAGCTATGTCATTCAAAGTCTCTAACCATCGGTTGCTATCATCTCTCGCATCCCAACCAGGTAGTCTAACCTTACCAACATGTCTGAGTCCACTTGTCAGTGACTTCATGGATTCCTGTCACGTTTTGGTCCGGCCGCCCCTAGCGCTCTACCAACCTGCTCCTACACTATAGCACATCGCACATTGGGGCAGTCGGTTGTTGGGCACACGTAAAACGTGTCCCAACCATCTCAACTGACGAAGTTTCAATACTTCATCAATCGATTTGACACCCTCACCTAGTATCCGTTTCCTAACAACTGCATTACTTATTCGGTGGTCACAGGATATTTGAGCAACCCTAACTTCCCTTCCAGGCTTCTTCCATATTGGACGACGATCGAACAGACTCGGAAAACCTACTTTATTACCTTCCTCGTAAACTGACACGGAGGTGTATAATAAGCTGTCGCTCTGCGTTAACTCAATGCACGCAGTTTTCTACCTCTTGTCAAGCAATTTATTGTGGTAGCACGATACACAATTTATATACATATGCCTAAATCTGTGTATTATCTCAACCAGCTGTCAAAAAACAGGTGTGAAGTCAATAATGTCTGTAGATCCGAACACCTAAATAATTGTAGTTAAAAGCTACCAGACAGTAAACTATCGGTAGGGTTAGGCAAGCCAACTAAGAAACTCAAGCCAGGAATCTACACGCAGCACAAGAGTCAAGTGTTCATTACAAATGAGTCCACGAATCGACAAGAACAGGTTATAATCACTGGGTGGGAAAGTAGTAGGAGCCTCTTAGTTCTAAGCTGCCTGCTATACTTTTCTTATCTATTTTATTCATATTTTTTGAACAGTCAACTAACTCTCAAATAACGTGCTCCCAGCCTTGTCTTTTACGATACTCTTTACTTCGAATAGCACTTGACCAATCTGTGCAGCCCTAATTACTATCAGTGAACTGTGGTACTCGATTTTACATGTTAAATCATGACCAACTTACACCAAAGGATTGTAACTTCCATCAGTAGGTATGAAGTAACGGAAAACAACCAGAAAATTGACATAGATCTTGTATGACATGAGGGCTATAATAAATATTACATAACGGAGTTTAGCTGTCATTTTCAACATCCCCCTCGGCTGTTTGGTCACTGGCCCATAACTAATTCGTAATATTAGAAAAACTAATAGAAATCTTACCGTCAAGTTGTCCCTTAAAAGTTGCATAATTAGTGTGCTGTCTTTGTAGGAATCATCTTGAAGCTGATCTAGTTCTGCTATTGCTGAATCGAAAGCACTTTTGGCTAACTCGCACGCCTTAGCAGCATCATTTTGAATTTCGTAAAAGAATACAGAGAAGTTGAGAGCTAAACCAAGACGAATTGGATGAGTGGTAGGTAAATTTTCGGCAGCCGCAGTGGCCTTTGTGTAAGCATCCAATGATTTCTGGACCACTTCTGTCCGAGCATCATCAGTGGCAACCTCAGCGAGATACCGGTAGTAATCGCCCTGCATTTTCAAAAAGAAAACTTTACTGTCGTCGGGACTTGCATTTGGAAGCAGATAATCTTCAAGAAGAGTCTAAAACATCACTAATACTTCGCGTAAAGCTTACCAAAACCTGATTACATATTGTGTTCAACTCCTTTTCCATTTTAATGCGGTATTCCTCTGCAATTTGTTTTTTGGTACGGTCATTTACCGCTTTCATTTCGCTTCCATGTATTACTCTCCATGCTGATCTTCTGGCACCTACGACATTTTTATATGCCACTGATAGTAAATTCCGTTCTTCGTTCCCTAAATTCCCCGACGCCTCGGTATAACGCTTCATAGCTGCAGCCATATCATCATATCGTTCAGCCTGCTCAGCAAGTTTGGCGATATGAACCAAATCAGTGTTAGATAAGTCCTTGCTCTGTAAAACCCACGACGTAGTCATGACGGTACAGTACTACACCAGAGTGATTGTGATAACTGATCAAACTGGCGCGTAAAATTAACTAATATATACAAAGGCTGTAAAACTAGTTCCATTCCCAAAAGTTTAAACTGCAACCTTACATTGAAGTTTTATAAATATTACTTTTATTTTTATATGTATTTTAGGATTATTTATCGCTTTTGTGAAATTCTGATTTAATTCTGCGTTGTTGATTATTTGTCGACATAAACAATATTTGATCATAAATTTATCGATTTTTTCCGGTATGATCAAATTAAGTTCTGGCTTTTGATTCTCACCCTCAACACACTATCAACTAGCTATTTAGCCAACTAACCACATATCCTACCATTTACCAAACACAAGCTTTGACTGTCAATCCTACGCACAGAATCTCACTACCAGAAATATACGGTTTCCTATACTTCATTGATGTCTATAAATGCATTATGATATTCGGTACATTTTAGCGAGATTGAACAATGTCACAAGTATTTGTAAATTGACAACACGTTAACCACTAACATCTTCTTTAACTGAATCGTGCCCACCCAGTGAAATCAAAAGTCAGAAGTGAGGAGGTCCGAAGATATATTTGATAGGTTATCTATATATCGAGGAGTGATTGATCTAAACTGACTAGTGGTCGTAGGAGAAGTTGAGCATGACGTTTTTACTCGTGATCTGGTGCAGATGCATGACCGAGCGCCTTCAGCTAGGTGAGTCCATTAAAAATAAAGTGGTCAGCATCCAAGGTCGAAGACTTACAGAGCTATTGATTTTGGGGATTTCTTTACCGCTACAGATCACTTCCCACCCCCTAATAGGGTAGTGATGACTTTAGGACGTGACCAGCTAGAAGTTTAAGCCCAACGATTTGTCGTTGGTAAACACTGTTCTAATAGCTTGTTATGTTTAGCAGCGTCTGGTCGTCTTTCCTTACTATAATGAACGATGAAGTACAATATAGTAATAAGGAAACAAAGTACATTGTAAATTTCGGCTCCTTGTAAACTTCATCGTTCTTTTTATCGTCTTTTCCAGCCGTCCTGCGAAAGAAAATATAATAGCTTGTCGAAATACACAAAGCGGGCGAAAAAGGTAGATAAACTCATACACATGCGATGGCGTAAAAGCGACTTTTAAAGAATGGTTTTTTGGTTCTTTTTGAAAGGATAAAAAACTTAATATACACATGTTAACAAAAACAAAATTTTGTTTTATTTTTGGGATAAATATTTAAGTAAAAGCATATTAAATTTTTTATTAAATATAATACAAAAGAAAATCGAGATAAAGCAAAGTGTTAACTGGCGTATTTATTCAAGATGTCATTGGAAATTTAATTATACAAATGACTGTACAACAGGTACATTTCTCAATTTTTGCCAAGTTATCTGATTCCATTTCTTGTTACGTTTTCAGTACTCATGTAACTGTAAAAAAATTTTTCTGATTTAGTCAATTTTAATAAAACAATTATGGGATGTGAGTGTATCTTCACAGAGTGAATGGGTAAATCGAGATTAAATGAATTCTGTATAATGAAGTGCATGTCATGCCTTAAAGAACCCACGATGCCACATAACAAGTTGAACAACGAAATCACCCTACATAGCTGATTAAACGAAAGACAAATGGATACCCTCTTACATTTACATCAGCTTATCTGGAGACCAGTGACTTCACAGCCTTAGGGAAACACTAGAAACAAAGTTTTGTGAATATAAATCTCTCAGTCTACTGTTCTTACGAGACTTAAAATTTTATGCAGTTACTTTGCATATTCATTAAGTATTCCCACTAAAACAAGTTGAGTGAATGTATACACGCGCATTATTTGTGAGTAGAAAGTCGATGCCTATAGGGTTATGGTAAGTTGATATATTACAAGTAGTCACATAAAAGTAGGAGTGGGAATCGAAATTGGATGTAAATATAAGTGTTTTTGTTATCTGTGAAACTAATGACAATTAATTAGTAGGATAGGTGCAGTGAAAATTAGATAAGATTAATAGACAGGTTACACACGATTAAAGTTAGAAATCCAAATATTAACAAAATAGAAGTTCAAAAACTTTTCAAAGAAGGTAAAGAAAGGTTTTCAAACATGTAATCGTATCTAAGTAGAGAAGGCCAGGGTAGACTTAAAGGATGAATAAACTTTTTCTGTATACAAACTTAAGGCTTTTTGATGTATATTCCTATGGTCATTCCTATGTCTTCTGTTATATTCACGTACACGGAACTCCTACGGAGGATTTAGTTGTGCTGACGTCTACGGATGGTAGCTGACAGATGCATCGCAAGTGAAGACCGTTGCCATACAACTCCGCCTACTATTGTTTTTTCACTATGTTAACTGTTGACTAGATCATGAAGACTTCCTCAGTTCAAGAAAAGTATGGAGTTTTTGTTGAGGAATGGTGAGTGTTCCAAATGCAGCTCACCACTTTCGTGGGGCCAAGATCTGACTCCAACTAGATCGTATGAATGATTGTTGTCAAAATACACATCCTCTCTATCCTCGTATGTAATACATGACTTAATCCGCGTTGGTGAATAACGGAATTAAATAAGTCAAATACGAGAATGGATTTCGAATACATATATTTTGTACACTCATTTTTCTGGACAGGAAATCAAAGGGGATGAAGCGAATAGGAGAGAGCGAAACAAAAATGACACACATTAGAGATAGCGGGTAAATCAGCTCACTTTTATCAAGCGTTGATCAATATTTATAGTCAGATAAAAATAAGTTACAGACACGTGATGAATAAGAAAAGAAGTATACACACATACACTCATAAAAAACAGTCAGGAGTGATAGGTGAATAATTAACAAGGTCAAAACGTGACTCAAGATGGATAGGTAAATTGGCTTGTCCAGATGTTAGACTAAGGTATATGGGCTTAACATATCAACCGATGCCACAGAGTATAACGGATATTGATGTGAAGATAGAAACATGAAATAATTTGTTGGGACATTATCTCGTTTGATTCGACCATTCAACAGTGATTCTCGTGGTCTCAATTTGCTTGATATCTGATGGATTCATACGAAAGCCGGATTATCGGTCTCCAATGTATGGATCTACTGAATATCTCATTTGGTTTAGCAACACCCTGTTGAAAAATTTGTCTGAAACCAACAGTAGTCTGATCCCTCTGTAGTTGTTACATTTGCTAAGAACATTGTTTGAGATTTTGATGAGATCCTCCTCTTTCCAGTCCATTGATAATTTTCCTTCGTTCCAAATCCTTTAGAGATAACATAGAACACCTTTACAGTTGCCTCTATATCTAACCCCCAAATGCCCTGGTACGGCCGAGAGTGGGGAGAGTCACTTCTCCCTCTCGAAATACTCTCATATGGCCAGCGAATATATAGCCAGGGAAGTCCTACTCGCTGCCTTCTCGTGGCCGGGGTGTTGTTTACGTAAGTGAGAGGACGAAAAGCGAATGTCCGGCGCTTTAACGGGGTTGGTGGACAAGGCTAGTCCACCTAGGGGAGTTGGAAAACCCTGATTCCAAACCAATGGTGCACATGGGCTCCAGTATCCTGAGGGGACAAATGGTGTACGAATCAACCGTTGATCACCGGCTACCATAGGACTGCATCTCCTCACGATGCTCCACTGCCTTGTGGATCAGACATTCAGATCAAAGGCTCCGGGTGTGGCCCCCCTAAGAAAACCACCTGCTTCAGTCTGGGCACCTGGGCAGTATCACAGCCCTCACACAAATCGAATGAGATTTGTGCGGCGCATATTTATCTGGTGCTTCCTTGTACCAATATTTATGTGTTTAAATAAAATAAAAAAACTTTAGAGTATTATCTGGTATTCTGTTTGATCCAGCTGCTACGTTATTTGGTGTCAACGGTTCTCATATTTTCATGAAATTTCTTGTAGGGACAGTGAAATGTCACTGATTCCTAGATAAATCATCCGACAGTTGGGTAACTGAATGTCAAACAGTTTATTGATCTCCGTCAAGCTCAGCGACAACCAATACTCATCAACTAATCGTACGCCATCGACTGTCCCATGTGGTGGCGGTCGCATATTCGCTTGCATCTACTCTAGTTAATATATTTCTGTTATAACTTCCTCTGTGTTGCCTCTATGTCTAACTTTAGAGTACTATCCGGTATTCCGCCTAATCCTGCTGTTATGTTATTTGGTGTTAATGAATCACACATTTTCATGAAATACCTTCTTTATCACTATGAAACCTCGAATAGTTTCAGCTCAATTTTGGGTTTTTGCAAATTTAGAAATGCAGCCTATGAGGCTTACATGATCAGGTAATGACCAGGAAATATGAGACAACTATATGACACTGATGGAACTAGCTGGGAAATACAGTAAACTAGAGAGACCGGTCAAGAACAAAGAGAGCGAGGCGATCGTTGCGATTCGAAAACAGATGGACAGATGGGTGGAATACTTCGAGGAACTCTTGAATAGACCCGCTCCACCGAGCCCGTCGGAAAGCAGAAGGATTTGACAATATACAAGCTGGAGCTCTGAAGTCAGACATAGAGGTAACTGCAAGCACGCTTCACATTCTATTCAGGAAGATTTGGAAGGAAGAACGAATGCCGACGGACTGAAAAGAAGGATATCTCATCAAGACACAAAGAAAGGAGATTTCAGCAAATGTGAGAACTAAACAGGCATCACATTTCTGTCAATACCAGGAAAGTTTTTCAACAGCGTTGTTGAAACGGATGAAAGATTCTACAGAAGCCCAACGGTTTAGGTTCCGTAAGTTTAGGTCGTTTACTGACCGATTCGCAGCATTTCGGACCGTTGGTGAACAATCACTTGAATGGGATTCGTCACTAAATATCAACTTCCTTGACTATGATATGGCGTTTGACAGTATGGATAGGAGAACTTTGTGGAAACTTCTTCGACAATATGGTGTGCCTGAGAAAATCATCAACATCTAACGGAACTCATGAGTTGGACTGCAGTGAAAAGTGGTGCATGGAGGATAGCTGACAGACGCTTTCAAGTGAGGACGTGCGTCAGACTGTGGTATTTAAGAGTATTTGAATTAGAGTATAAACTAGTAATCCCAGAAACAACGCAATTTAATCAAGAAGTATTAGATGAATACGAACGAAAGTATTGTATTTAGAATTCAACATCAAGCAGTCATCCATACTAAAGAATCATTGGTTCATACAAACATCACACAGGCATGTCAGCTTACTCTCACCCTTTCTCTTTCTCCTTCTGCTGGTTCACTCGATTGTGAAGATCTCGACATCTGAGTGGAAGAACGAAATAAAATAGTCAGCTTGGATACGGCTAAACAACATACCTACATAGGTAGCATCATCAATGAACGAGGAGGATCCGATGTAGACGTGAAAGCAAGGAATGAAAAAGCAAAGGCAACATTCATGCAGTTGGAAAACTCATACAACTCAAAACAACTGTATGCAAGTCAATATCAAAATCACAATCTTCAATACGAACGTCAGCACAGTTCTACTATATGAAGACCTGACCGTTGCTGCTACCTTGACGTGGTGGTCGGGCTTGCCTATCGTGATGAACCAATCGAGCTATATTGGCTGGAACAATCGTTCCTCAAGGTCCTACCATGCCAGACAGGTCGGTTGAAGAGCGGTAAGACTAAATGCAGCAATCCCAAGGTCCGAAGGCGAAGTCGTACTATTGACTGTACAGAGGTGTGACGGCAGTAAGGTGTTTCCTTCAACAACCAGCATAACAGCGATACTGCATTCCCACAAGAAGGGGTGGGGTTAGAAACGGTCGACAATGAAAATTCACACCTCGCCTTATACCACAGATATCCGTCTCCGGCGGTAAGGTCCCAACAAGTACGGAGCTAACACAAAAATTACCCACAAAAAAGTTGTGTGTGACCAACCTCAAGCAGTTGTCCCTTGAGCACTGTGGTCAGGCTCTCAGGTCACTATGACCACTTTTAACCCAATTTCCTTTTCAGGTACCTCTAGAAGAACCCTCCTACAATGCTGGCAACCGGGCAACCCTTAACTATATGAAGATGAAACTTCGACAACTATCACTTCTATGATCAATTGTTTTATGTATTGATAGTTATTTGTTTAGGAAATTGAAATTATACACAAAAATATGTATGAACGATGTTTATTATCAGTAAATAAAACTCGAAAATTGATTTCACTCAGTCGAAACAGTCAGTACAACATTAAATTATGTGCTTATCAAGCTTTAGTCAATAATATTTACGGCGTATCATGGAACAATGTCAAATTTAACTGAACAGTTTTGTAACAAAAAGTCGTTTAATTAGTGATTTTACTAGATCAAAATGATTTCATATTCAATCAAATGTATTGATGGAATAATAAATTATCATTGCAAAGTAATAATATATTATAATTGCAATTAGTTGATAATAATAATAATAATAATAATAATAATAATAATAATAATAATAATAATAATAATAATAATAATAATAGGGCATACAATCATTATTATTTTGTGATTTCAGTTATTGACTTTGGATTTGTGCTTTTTGTGTGCATAAGTGATCCATTTTAATTAGTTTACATCAAATTAACGTCATGATACAACTGAACTAAAAAAAAGTGAATTTCATAAACACATGGTTTTCTTCATTAATCTAAACATAAATAAAAAGTCTGATGTAATCATATAAATTTGTATTATTTCTTTTGTCAGATTCTCATCATCATCTGATTAAGTCCAGTAAGATTTCAACAATAAAGGTAAAAATCGCGTTTAAGATTCTAGAATGAGAATGAAATTGATTAGTGTAAACAAGTATCGGAATAGTGCATGAACAATTATAAAGTCCTCAGATATAATATATCGCTATACTTTTAAACACGACAATAGACAGGGGGAAAGTTTAAATACTGAGAGAAGTTTGAAAATATCTACACAATACATCCACATAATCTTCAATCTTCCATTTATATCTTTCGGTATGTTCCGCAGTATGAACCGTTTTCTCGTTTGGTCTCCACTTGTTATGCCAACTCCATGCTTTCGATTTACTGCAACTCTTCACTCCTTCTGACAGTTGTAGCAAATTTGACGCCACGTTCCGCTACATACTGCTTACAAGCAGCCTCTTAAGTGGTATCCACTACAATAAAATTAAATATAATATCCAAAGGAAGGTTTTGGAACATTGATTAGAATAGTAGCAAAACACCGAGGTGTCGGAACAATATTTTCAAATCATTATATATGATGGTGTTTGTATGAACTAATGATTCCTTTGTACTTGATGTCTGCCTGATTTCCAATTCTTAATACAATACGTTCGTTTGTGCTCACCTTGTCCTATTTGGTTTAAATTGTGCTATTTCGGGAATTCTTAGTTTGTAATAATAATTCAAATACTTCTAAACATCACACATATATGGTCTAATAAATCAACAAGTTAAACGTCTGAATTCGATGTCAATTCAGAAACTCCTATCATCTAAAAACTCTTCAAGTGTGTGAACTAGTAAAAGAAATTACAGGTGAGAAACACATTATTGACGATGCCTAGATGGATAATATACTTTCTATTTCCACTAGTTTGGGGAAGAGTTGTGTTCCAATATTAACTGAGATGGATATTCGAAAATGTCTCCAGTTACTTAAATCGTCCCAGTGTTTAAGACGATTTGGACTTCCCAGATCCCTAGCTCTTCCATCCCACACACACGAAAAAATTCACGTCAAAACAAACAATGTAGCAGAGGCCTCTGCATCAAGAGAATTCAACATACACAAGGGAAAAACAAACATCCTTAAATACAACACGGAGAAACTCTAGATGGAGAAGGATCTTTCACATACCTACATAGGTAACATCATCGATGAACGAAGAGGATCCGATGTAGATGTGAAAGCAAGGAATGGAAAAGCAAAAGCAACATTCATGCAGTTGAAAAACTCATACAACTCAAAACAACTGTATGCAAGTCAACATCAAAATCACAATCTTCAATACGAACATCAACACAGTTCTATTGTATGAAGATGAAACTTCAACAACTACCACAATCATCATCAAAAGTGTACAAGTATTTGTAAACAATTATCTACACATTATATTCAATGTCTGTTAACCAGATACCATCAGCAACATTCCACTGTGAAAGAGAACAAACAAACTGTCGTCTGAAGAGGAAATTAGGAAAAGATATCGGAAGTGGTGGATGGTACATACA
The DNA here is from genome assembly GCA_944470415.2 of Schistosoma rodhaini. NCBI lineage: Eukaryota > Metazoa > Platyhelminthes > Trematoda > Strigeidida > Schistosomatidae > Schistosoma > Schistosoma rodhaini. The sequence goes on from OX104036.1 coordinate 46,050,056, forward strand.
TTGAGGAAGTCACCAAACGGCATCACGAAACAAGCACCATATGTGAGCACGAAATCAAGTATGCCTTGCAAATATACTTGTCACTTAGAACATTCGTCATTATATATATATATATATATATATATATATATATATATATATATATATATATATATATATATATTACGTTTCTTCGATGTACTAATACAGGGATCCTTTTTTAGACTAGAAATCACAAGTTCTTATACATAAGTTACAGTTTCTGAGAGTATAAAGGAATAGTAAGTTATTTATACTTGGTGGAAATAGCAATTTAATCTCGTGATAGTGTACATTGTGTCCAAACATTATGTTATCAGTTAATTAATGTTTTGTACTGCTTAGAGTATTCAAACATACCTTGATATATGTTAGGTGTGAAGTAAATCTTCATATGTAATCGTTGTCTTCTTACTGGTGTCGACTCACAAAGGCTTTTTGTAATCGTTTATGACAAGAAGTCCCATTCGAGATGATACCTAGACAAATACTGTACAGTCTTTCTATGAAAACTCAGTTTCGAATGCAATAAGACTGGCTTGCACACTAATGGCCTGCACTAAAAATATTCATTGTATACCGGAAATTCATATCGCATTTACGAATCTTTAATTCAACTGGCATAACGTTTATGTCATTCACTGCTGTATAAGTTACTTACTGACTTACTTACTCCTGTTACTCCCAATGGAGCATAGGCCGCCGACCAGCTTTCTCCAACCCACTCTGTCCTGGGCCTTCTTTTCTAGTTCTATCCAGTTCTTGTTCATTCTTCTCATGTCTGTCTCTATTTCTCGGCGTAATGTCTTTTTTGGTCTTCCTCTCCTCCTTCGACCTTCAGGATTCCATGTGAGGGCTTGTCTTGTGACACAATTGGGTGATTTCCTCAAAGTGTGCCCAATCCACTTCCAGCGCTTCTCCCTGATTTCTTCCTCCGCTGGAATCTGGTTTGTTGTCTCCCACAGTAACTTGTTGCTGATAGTATCTGGCCATCTGATCCGAAGTATCTTGCGTAGACAGCTGTTAATAAACACTTGTATCTTCTGGATAATGGCTTTCGTAGTTCTCAACGTCTCCGCCCCATACAGTAGAACTGTCTTGACATTTGTATTGAAAATTCTAACCTTGGTGTTGGTTGACAATTGTTTTGAGCTCCAGATGTTTTACAGTTGTAGGTATGCTGCTCTTGCTTTGCCGATCCTTGCCCTCACATCTGCATCTGATCCACCGTGTTCATCAATGATGCTGCCCAGATATGTAAAGGTTTCCACATCTTCCAAAGCTTCTCCATCAAGTGTAATTTGATTGGTGCATATTGCATTGTATTGTATCGGAGAGTCTTGCTTTTCTCTTTGTTTATATTGAGACCTACTGTTGCTGAGGCTGCTGCTACACTGGTCGTTTTCTCCTGCATTTGTTGTTGCGTTTGTGATAGAAGAGCCAGATCATCCGCGAGGTCTAAATCGTCAAGCTGCATCCTGCCTGTCCACTGTATCCCGTGCATTCCTCCAGATGTTGACGTCTTCATGATCCAGTCGATGACCAGGAGAAAGAGAAAGGGTGAGACTGCTGTATAAGTACCAAGAAAATATTCGATGCGTTAAATTCTGTAAATATTAGATGACACCTTGAAAGTTTAGCGTCAATTTGTCATAACCTTTTTTTATAACTTTTTGTTTAATTACCAGAAATATTTTCTCATTGTTACGCGAATGACACTAGAATTTCTCCAGATTTCATTATTGTGGATGTACTTCATACGTTTCCTGTATATAGCCCGATTAACTAAAAAAAAGACATGTAGGCGGTGACCTTGACTAGGTAAATAATCCATTTATAGTAGCTCTTCGATGCTTGATACCGACTGACTATATAATCTTAAAACATTTTGTGACTTAAGTGATTTTGCTAGCCTTATCAGTTTGCTGACATGTCTAAAGATTATTTTAACACAGCGCCATTTGATTTACAATCAGGTTGTAAAATTAGTTTCTATTTCTCGGAAGCAACTTTGATATTCTGAGAGGGGTTTAAAAAAGTCATTTCCGTTTTGAAAATCGAAGAAATATTAATTTGTTGATCCACTAATATATTCCCTAGAGGATTTGTTAACTTTGAAGAAAATTGGAAAATGGAAATGAAAGATTAATGAATTCACTTTATCTGGTGCAGTATCAACTTATTTGAAAAAAGCCTAAGCAGTTAAAACTTTTAAAAACATCCAGCTACACTCCTATCAACTTACAAACTTAAAAATTTTTCAAGTCTAGGGAATAACATCGTTTTATAATTGTTATATTCCGTCAATACCAAAGATCTGACTGAATTCAAACATATTGTAATTTCCAGACTTATATGAATTAATGACAGTATTCAGACAAGTTTCACTCAACTATCCAATGGTATAAATATAACAGTGAAGTCATCACAACTAAGCGTTATAACGTCTTTCAAATATTCCTACATAATTGCGCAAAAATTTATCCAAAGAAATAATAGTTTTAACTAAGTCAAATGAATTTAATTGTTTCAAGTTGTGTACAATTGGGTAAAGAGGTGAAATTTAATATAACATTTTACAACTCTAAATTTAAAAAGATGTTTAACAGATTAACTTCTGAGGAGAATGCGGAAGACAAATGTATCAAGGTAGCGGGATAAATGGAAAACGAAGACTGAAGTAATTTGGAGAATAGTAAGAATGAGACAAAGTTTGGGACAAAATCGACTATCATGTTTCCGTAGTCCATTTTTAACTTCTTTATCCCTTCCTTCATTGATTTCATAGAAAAAGGTTAGGGAAAAAACGACTAGATTTCTCAATGTTTAGACTATAAGTGATAAACTCAACCAAGTTTCCACCAGGACCATAACTTGGAGTCATTTTTGACTAAATACTACACTGTAAAACACAAAATGACAGGATTGTAAAGTTGTTGTTCATCAAACATTTAATATCTGTTTATTAAAAAAAACTGCTTGAATATTTCGATATATTCAAGGGAAAAAAATTCTGAGATTAATTGCAAGTAATAATAAGAAAATCTTGAAAAAAATTATCATGAATTATTAAAGGTTAAAAAGTAATTTAAATAAATTGTATGATGTAGAGTTTAGTAAATGGTAGTTATCTTGTTTAACACTAATTAATTAATATCAGAAGGGTTTTTTTAATATTATAGTAATTTCAATAGTTGAGATTATGAGTCAATTGAAGCTAGACCACTATGGAAAACTTGGATGCGCACTGCTGAGGAGTCCTATAATAGGACGAAACGGCCGTTCAGTGCTTCCAGGTTTTCCATGGTGGTCTATGTTATGAATTTAAAAAGATTAAAAAAAGAAGACCGTATACCAATTTGTTACGATTTTATGTCCAGCTTTTATCACGTGATTTATCCACCAATCGAAATACGACTTTTCTAATCGTAATACTGTGCCAATCAATGACGTTCAGCTGGCATGAGCAGTCTAGCGTCTTTATTAGTCCCTTGTCTGCCTAGCCCTTCCAATTGAGTCCAGAACACCAATTACAGCTTCTCTTATGCGAATCGTTTATTTCAAACATACTCGGTTTATATACCAGACATATAGACCGCACCAACACCATGAAATAGAAAATAATGTTTGTACAACATCAAGCCAAATGTGGCTGTGAACGTGGGATACAATAATCAATTAACTGAATATAATTTGAGGACAGTAAATCGTATAATAATAATCAATAAGTCAAAATGAAGCTTATAATAAGATGAATATCGATATACACAATCTAATTACTCAATAATTAAACAATAAGAATATATATAGATTAATGGTCCATTAATAGTACCCGGAAGTTACTCGTACTTATGTCTTCGCTAGGATATAATAGTCTAGCTTCAATTGATTCATGATCTCAACTATTAAAATTACTAATTAATTAGTTAATTTTACAATTCTTCCATAAGCAAACTAAATAACTTTTTGATGTAGGTTTGTTCTTTGAGCTGGATGGTTTGGTCGTGGAGCTTTCATCGTCCTTCTGAACGACATCATCATCACAAACTTCTACCATCCAGCTCAAAGAACAAACCTACATCAAAATCACCCACCTGAGCTATAAATCTTCTCCACCATCTCAAAACTAAATAACTATTTCTAAGTTTCATTTCATTAACCTTTTGAATTTACCTTATCTGAATAGATTAACTAATCGATAAGAAACAACTATCTGTTTAATAGAAATGTGAATATCTATTTATTTTTAATAGTGATATTGTTTTTCATATATATTTTGGAAACTAATACGTTACTATGATAATTTTGTTTTCTTTATAAATGTTAAGTTTTTCGATCAATAATATTCATTTATATATAAGTTAGAATAATTTTGCATATATAATGTACCACCTACGCAAAGATGGAATTTTGTAATATTATTAAATAAATATAGACGAGAAAACTACAGTTGAATTAAATAATAAACTTTAAGAAAGATGGTAAGAAAATAAAATGTTGTAGAAAACGTTATAGATTAAATCTGATAATAATAAAGCTTAAAGATTTTTAAAAATTGTATACGTCATTTAAAAGTTTTAAGCAGCATCCAACTGAATGAGTATCTACGTAGTACTTACTTACTTACTTACGTGCTTACCTACTTACGCATGTTACCAGTCGTCGAAGAGCATAAGACCACCACCAACATTCTACATCCAACTCTCTCATCGACAACCCTATACAGCTTTTTCCAGTTCATATTCATCCTTTTCATTTCCGCTTCCAATTCTAGACGCAGTGTGTTCTCTGAACTTACATTTTTCCGTTTCCCATCAGGATTACAAGTATGCATCTGTTTCAAGATGCCGTTTGATGATTTCCTCAATGTATGTACCATCCACCACTTCCGATATCTTTTCCTAATTTCCTCTTCAGACGACAGTTTGTTTGTTCTCTTTCACAGTGGAATGTTGCTGATGGTATCTGGTTAACAGACATTGAATATAATGTGTAGATAATTGTTTACAAATACTTGTACACTTTTGATGATGATTGTGGTAGTTGTTGAAGTTTCATCTTCATACAATAGAACTGTGTTGATGTTCGTATTGAAGATTGTGATTTTGATGTTGACTTGCATACAGTTGTTTTGAGTTGTATGGGTTTTTCAACTGCATGAATGTTGCTTTTGCTTTTCCATTCCTTGCTTTCACATCTACATCGGATCCTCTTCGTTCATCGATGATGTTACCTATGTAGGTATGTGAAAGATCCTTCTCCATCTAGAGTTTCTCCGTGTTGTATTTAAGGATGTTTGTCTTTCCCTTGTGTATGTTGAATTCTCTTGATGCATAGGCTGCTGCTATATTGTTTATCTTGACCTGCCTGTAGCTTTTCTAGGACTACTGCCGATCTCAAGCCCTGGTGCGTCTTTTCAAAGTAACTTCCAACTGAACTCTTTCACGAAAGTAATTTAGACCCATTGTGTAATTACGATTTTTAAATATCGCAAGTTGTAAGCAGCTAACGAGAATCAAATGAAATAAAATGAATTTATGATATTCTGCTGAAAGTTCTTGTCTTATTGACTATTGTTAAACCAACGATATTCGTTAAATAAATTTGGTGGACATAGATAATTATGGATAAGTTATTTTATGGCAAATTTAATAGTGGAAATATAATATTCATACTATGGCATTTTTATGTCCAACCAAAAGGTACGTTTTATGATGCGGACGTGTTTAGAGGAGTATGTGTGAAAAAAATTTGTAATAGGGATAAACAAGAGGAAATGTGTACCGACAGTATCATAAACACATAAACGACACTTATATTTCTGTGATAATTAGAAGTATATGAATTACTATACGAACTAGGAATCCCAGAAATGTCGCAATTTAGACCAAATAGAACTAGATGAGGACAAATGAACATATAGTATTTGGAATTCCAAATCAGGCAGATATCAAGTATAAAGGAATTGTTAGTTCATGCAATCACCACAATTTCACAATGAAAGCAATCGATTACAGTTAATAACGATATTTGACAATCAAAACTAGGAGTTAATACTGTAGATTTTCAAACAGATTACATAAAGCAGATGACAAGTTGACTACAAAAAAAACTTGGTGTTTAATTATATATAAAGTATGACAAGGTATAAAGGTGATTTCAGCTTAAGCATTAGGCCATTTATTGTTAGTCTAATGGCTCCGCCTGTAGCTCTTCTAAGTTTCCTGCCGGTCACAAGCACTGATAAAGAAGGAGTGTTGGGCATGGAATCAGCAACCGCACCCATAGAAAACAACCTCGCTTAGTAACGCCAATCAGAAGAAACAAACTAAACCATTTAAATTCTGTTCAGTGAGTTGAAGAAAGGATTATGACGCCTCATGGTGAAAGTCGATATTTCTCAGAAATCATGAAGCCGATGTCCCCTCTAACAAACAGAGCAACAACTTGTTACGTCCTTGAATCTGTCTACCCACTTAGTGCGGAGTATAATGTAGATTAAGACCTTGACACGATAGACTGACTGGCTTAACCTTGAGGCGAATATGCGTGAGTTCGAAATAGGGGTAGAGAGACGAAAACTATTCTGTCCCTGATTGGCTGGCAAGCACGAGAGAGAGAGAGAAGACAAGACAGATGGAACACTAATCACTTTATTCCAACCCGATCTAGCACTCGAATTCCCAATTCAGATTAGGGTGAAAAGTTACATGAATAAATAGATGACTAAGCGGACCACAACGTACAATAATTAGAAAAATACAATCATGTCCAAAACTGGGGAATTATAGTAGAAAATAGGGTACAAAAGATTACGTCTAAATGACAATAGCTTTAGAACAGAAAATGCTATGGCAATGAATTATACATCAAACGAAAGCTTATGATCTGTAGAATAGGCTAGGGACAAAAGTAAATGTTACAATTTTACAAGCTTTGAATTAAACGAATTAACGTCCCCAAAAATAGCTTCCGTAATTTGTTAAGGCTTCTTGTTTTGCGGTTCACATCACAACTAATATAGGTAGTATTTCTTTTGGTGCTATATATGCTTCATAATGTTGTTGGAAGTATAGGCCTAGTTCTCTCAATTTGTAATCTATGTATTCATCCTTATCTTTACTTTTATTTTATTCACCTCATTTCTTAATTTGGTATGTCCTTTTATTCTCTGCAGTTGGGTCATTTAACTACTTTCTCCCTATGAGTTTTCTGTCGTTTATTTCTGATCTTAACTGTGTACTGACTTTCTCTTTCCAACCTTTACTTAAAGGTTTAGATACTTGCTTGGAATTTTCCCTTACTGATTTTGTTATAAAGTGCTTAATCTATTTTATGTCAATGTTTTCTTATAAGGTCTTAATTTAAGCGGTTTCATAATCTTTTGATTCAATTTCCAGCTTCTTTGTATTTGAAACTCGTTTTTTTTCGTTTTCTTAATCTTTTTCATTTGCTTCTTGTCATTTCTATTTCTCATTTTTGCTATTGCTGTTACTAAGTAGTGTTCTGAATTTGCTTCTGCATATTTACTTATAAGTAGGCCACATATCAAATAGTCTGAACAGTAGTAATACCCACACGAACACATGAACTAGAAACAATAGTATTACTTCAAAAAGATGCGATCAAAATAGATACTATGGGATGAGTAGTATTGGGAGTATGTGACAAAAGAAATTTGACAACAGAAGGACTAATAAGATAAAACTACCAAACCTAGAGGAGAAAGTCAGCCAAAACAGGTTGAATTTGTGGTAAATAGACGAAATTAAAAGGGATAGTGTTGTGTACAAAACAGTTGGGAATGTACTTAGGTATAAACGAAAAACCAAAAAACCTCATACAAAATTTTGTTGAACCTATTACAGATGGGTCTTGAGACACTGAAAGAATATCTATCGAACGGATAGTTAGATAACTCGATGAAAATAAAACTAAATAGATTCAGCAAATACTGACCCAGAATAGTGGAAAAGCGTGAAATGGTGATAAAATGCCTAGACGAAAACTGTAATCGTTTATTTAAAACAAATATATCTTAACTACGGAAACGACCGTGGATCGAAAAATGCGGAAGAGGAAAGTAATTCATACATCTATCCTTCAAATGACTGTCTAAAAGCATAAAAAACTAGTGAATCGTTTAAATGACATTTCAAAACATGCACCCACTGCAAGAATCTGAAACTCAAACTTGACGGAATGGGACTCGAGAGACAACTATGTGGTCCTGATAAACGGAGGAGAGGATGAAAACAAACAAATCATGAGTAACAAGTTATATTTCTGCTCATATGAAGAATGTGAAAAGCAATTACCTTTAGCAAGCTGTAAAAGATTGAAGCTTAGCTGTTAATTAATCACCTTGATAAATTGCAAGGTATCGACCTGATATCCTGTATCCAAGACATACTTGGTAATTGCAGTTTTTTAAAGTCGTTCTTCCTCTTGTTCTAAGACTTTTTGGAATATGTTCAAAAAACCTAAGATATGCCATCCTTTCTGTTACATGAAAATAAAAAAATATCTGAATGAATCACAACTAATAGAAATTAACACATGAAATGTAAGAAAAATCCGGTTTGTTTAGTCAGAAACATAACTGATATAAACAAAATAGTATGACGTCATACTATTGACTAGTTTATATATTAATATATATGATTCATACATTAAAATAAGAATAGCTCCAACCTTTTAATATTTCATTTTATATAATGAATTAGAAGATACGAATTATTAAACTGTTCATATTTTTCTCATTGAAATTTGACAGATTTCTAATTTATATCTCCTAGATGGCATCGAGTCTTGATTGACTATGATCACCACTACAATAAGATTTACGCACCAGAAAACGACTCGGTTACTTTGATAGGTCTTAAACCAAAAGGCTGTAATTGATCCAGATAAGGTGTATTTATTGACGATCTCGTGTTATCGAAAGAATACTGAGACGTGCCAAAGGGTACAGGCAAAAAGTAAGAGCACAAGAAAGTTCGAACGAGCAAGATGGGTGACGGAAAGAAAAGTGATTTTGATACAGTTAAACAAAACGAGTACAGTAAAACAATCACTGGTACAATTGGTTATTATAATAATTGTTTCCATTATACCAATCGCATTCTCGTCGAGAAAAGTAGGTCACTACAATCTATTTTTCACATGTAATTGACTCATGTTATCCTATTTACTAAAATCAACATTAAAATATGATAGGATAAGTACAATGAAAATTTGATTTGATTGTCAAACACTATATATTTCTTTGATAATTATGATTTAGTACCGAATTCCCATGGCTGCTGATGAGATTCCCAAAACCGCTATCATCACTCCTTTCGGTCTCTACGAGTTTTTGCGCATACCTTTCGGCTTAAAAAATGCTGCTGAATTCAAATAAATTATTTGTTTTTAAATACCGATTTGAATTTGGATTAGACATCAAAAGGATAAATAATTATTGGGAACAGCTGTAAAGAATTCCTTAGGACAGAGTTTTCTGGAAAACCCTGGTAGGTGGCTTACGCTCCTCCATGAGGGGTAACAGACCTAAATAAGTAAGCAAATGTGTATCGAGCATTTTCATACATTTTTCGGCAAATCGAAAGAGTAAGTGCTACGATAATAGTGTAGTTTTCACTGGGGACTTCATTTCAAGCCCTGAATTTCGTTATACTTGTGTTTTCCATCAATGATATTGTGATGCGCTAGATTATTATATTCATGAAACTTTCAGTGAAATTCATTCTTAACTGTATCACTCACCCACTAAATAAACGGAGAATTTACCGACAACGCTGGATATTACACACCTGTTGAGCACTAAAAACTCATAGATAATCTTATACATACCTTGTACTTAGTGACTAGCATTGTACGAACTAAGTGAAAACCTATCAATATTCGGTTATTAAGACGATTAAAATTGATATGAATGAACAATAATAACGAACTTAAAAGATTCTTAAAATGATGATAAGAAAGTGATTGGTATTTCTAGGGAAAAATAACAGAAGGTAAACAGAATGAAAATCTATTTACCATTTCAACATGATTAGCGGATTTTCCAATTCACCCTGAAATTTCTTGAGATTTGAACTCAAAGAATTATTTGAGTAACTGTTTATCACCATGGATAAAAATCAACCTCCCATTTAAACCCTAACTCTGAACATGGACCATTGTAAAACAGTGAATACCGGATAAATGTTAAGTCTTCATTTAACTTTCCTTGACTGAATGAATTTATAATCTTATATAAGATAGAAATCGATTTTGCTCATGTTCACAGCCTGATTTAAAAGTCCTTTTTTTATTTCTAGTTGCGACAAAGACATGCACTCCTAAGGATTTCGGAACTAAAATAAAAATATCTGTATACAACGATATTTTTAAAGAATCTAAAGTTCATTTCATTTAGTGATAAGAATAACTGCCAAATGATATTAAATCTTGAGGTGACGGGGAAGACTTGTAGCTCAATAGAATGATTTCAATGAAATTACGTTCACTATGCTAGGTAATTTAATCGTGAAGCATTCATTGACTTTCTAACACTAGCTTTAGAATGAAGTGAGCTATAAGACTTCACTGACAACCTTTTTCCTTCAACAGTGAATTCAATTAGTTGTTCTCAATATTTGTCCTATTCATTTATTCAAATTCTTCTTCACCTGACAGTTGGCCTTAAAATGAATTTTTTTTACAAAATCAATAAAACCTAGGTAATTAATTGCCGTGTGGTGTGTGTATACTGACTTTGTTTGAAACTTTATCCATCAAAAATAGCAGCTTTGTTTATTTTTTCTCAAAATTTAGTCAGTTGGTCAATAATTACTATAAATATTTAGCTAGAGTTTTCACACGTAGTTCCGTGGGTATAAATCTGTCCAAATATCTCTGTCATGTGATTATTTTTCCCACTGATATTTTACCAATCAGTTATTTGATCATTACAGATACTATCGTTTAATTAACTGATGTGATAGAATATTAGTACATTTAAAACACTAACCAAATATAGGGAGAGAGGATGGCCCAATTACAATCAAACAAGGATGTCACAAATAAGCTTTTCTTAGAAATTCACCAAAAATCAGTTTAAATAATTTAAAAAAGTCGTTTCACTTTATTCCTCTATTTGGAGAAAACAGTAATAAGAAAACAGGCAATTATGTGTTAATGATGATGCATATGTGATCATCTAGTGATTGCGTTTATATACTAATCATTATGCTATTGGGGTATATACTACTTATGTATGTCTATATAAATGGTATATAACACCAATCGGAAGTGAGAAACCTAGCAGCGGAAGGCTATGAGGGTTGACTAGAAGAAAACAGAAACGGAGTTAGAAAGGAAATGTGAACTGGAAGAATCATACAGAATGCGAAAGATATATGGTGGAAATTTGCAAATGAAGTATTCAGTGTATGGTTCTTATATTTTACCAAAACTTTCTGTATTGTCTTGCTAAAATATGCTTGGTTATCATCACCTGCGATTTTGTTCATTACGCCACCTTATTTATAAATCTAAACATGTTTGAAAAGGAGATTGTCATAGTTCCCTACATATAACGACTGAATCAGTTGGTCAATTATTTATGTTGTTGTTATTCCTATCATAATGATTATTATTGTGCGAAGAAAAAAGTCAATCGTTGGTAATCGGTTTCCTTACAATTTACCTGACAAGAAATTAAAAATACACTGACACACATTTTCACACAGAGTGCAGTTGAATGTTAAAATGTAAATCGATTGGTCGACTGGTCTGTCTCCAATCTGAATGAACTTATGAATATAAATCTCCCATTTAACTCCGTATATTACCTAGGCTACCCCATTTGTATGACGGCGGTGCTAGGAAGCCAAATACCGGTGCCGTTGGGGGTATTTATTTCAGGAATTCGTTTATGCAGACAGATCCAGAATAAGTGGCAAAATGAAGAAGGGAGAGCAAAGCGAAACGGATCGAAGAAGGCATATGAGCCAACTCAATTTAGCCAAGAACTCCGCCTGTAGCTCCTCCAGGGGCTACTGCCGGTCCCAAGCCCGGGTAAAGGAGGAGGGTTGGTGTTATAAACGTAGAGAGAGAGAGAGGATGCTGGTTATAACTTTAGGGGTTTCTGGTTATAACAGTCCTTTTACTTCTTACACGTATGTGGGACGTTAATTTATCTTAGACGAATATCTCACTAGATTCCCACCCAGTGTCTATTCTACAGGACTTCAACAGAACTCAGATCAAGAACACAATATTAGCCTGACTATAACGTCAATATATTTCACACCAAAATCCGACACATGGAACAGTCAATAAGTTAATAAGTGTCAATACATAATAAGGATAGGGAAATATATATATACATAACACCTGTCATCCTGTCTAATGTCTGACTCATCAAGACAACCAATCATTATCATTCTCGCCCACACATCAGTTGGGCATGGGGTTAGCGACCCCATCCGTAGAAAATCAACTCGCTAAAAAAACGCTAACCAGAAAAAATCATTCAAACTCTGCCCTCCGAGTTGAAGGAATAATTAGGACGTCTCATGATGAAAGCCGAGTTCATTCGGAAGTCATGAGGCCGATGCACCTTCTTACAACCAGAGCGACAATTTTTATAGGTACATGGAATGTCCGGACAATGTGGGAGACCGGCAGAGTCTTCCAAATTTCTGCGGAAATGAGGAAATACAACCTGGAAGTGCTTGGAATCAGCGAAACACATTGGACGCAGGTTGGACAACAACGACTGTCTTCAGGAGAACTTCTGTTATACTCCGGCCATTTAGATGAAAACGCTCCACATAGACAAGGCATTCCACTGATTCTATCCAAACAAGCACAAAATGCACTTATTGGATGGGAATCTCATGGACCGAGGATCATCAAAGCCTCCTTCAGAACAAAGAGAGAGGGCATTACAATGAACATCATCCAATGCTATGCGCCGACCAACGACTACGATGAAGACGCTAAAAACCAATTCTACGATAGGCTGCAGTCAATCTTCGAGCAGTGCCCAACCAAGGACCTGACCATTCTAATGGGAGATTTCAATGCCAAAGTTGGAAAGGACAACACTGGATACGAAGACGTCATGGGACAATATGGACTGGGAGGAAGGAACGAAAACGGTGAGAGATTTGCAAACCTATGTGCCTTCAATAAACTGGTCATAGGTGGCACCATATTCCCACACAAAAACATACACAAAGCCACTTGGATTTCACCGGATCATACTACACAGAATCAAATCGACCATGTCTGCATCAACAAAAAGTTCAGGAGGACGATGGAGGATGTGAGAACCAGAAGAGGAGCTGATATAGCATCCGATCACCATTTGCTGGTCGCCAAGATGAAACTAAAACTCAAGAAGCACTGGACAATGGCGCGGACAACATCACAAAAGTTTAACACGGCCTTTCTTCGAGATGCTGACAAACTCAACGAATTTAACATAGCCCTCAGCAACAGGTTCGAGGCCTTTCATGACCTACTCAACGGAGAGAGAACCACCATAGAGAGCAGCTGGAAAGGTATCAAGGAGGCAATCGTTTCAACATGTCAGGAGGTTCTGGGCCAAAAGAAGCACCATCACAAGTAATGGATCACTGTTGGTACACTGGATAAAATTGAAGAAATGAGGAACAAGAAGGTAGCAATCAATATCAGCCGAACAAGAGCAGAAAAAGCCAAGGCACAAGCCGAATACACAGTGGCAAACAAGCAAGTGAAGAGGAGCATCAGGACGGACAAACGTAAATATGTGGAAGATTTAGCGATGACAGCGGAAAAGGCTGCAAGAGAGGGAAACATGAGACAACTGTATGATACAACAAAGAAACTTGCTGGAAATTACCGTAAGCCAGAAAGACCAGTGAAAAGCAAGGAAGGCAAAGTAATCACCGACATTGAAGAACAACGAAACAGGTGGGTAGAACACTTCAAAGAACTCTTGAATCGATCAGCCCCACTGAACCCACCCAACATCGAAGCAGCACCCACAGACCTCCCAATCGATATTGGCCCACCAACAATTGAACAGATCAGCATGGCCATTAGACAAATCAAGAGTGGCAAAGCAGCGGGACCAGACAACATCCCGGCAGAGGCACTGAAAGCAAATGTAACAGCAACTGCCAAGATACTCCACATCCTCTTCAGTAAGATTTGGGACGAAGAACATGTACCAACAGACTGGAAAGAAGGACTTCTCATCAAGATACCAAAGAAAGGCGATCTGAGCAAGTGCGACAACTACAGGGGCATCACTCTCCTCTCAATACCAGGAAAAGTCTTCAACAGAGTATTGTTAAACAGGATGAAGGATTCCGTGGACGCTCAACTTCGAGATCAACAAGCTGGATTTCGTAAGGATAGATCGTGCACAGATCAAATCGCAACTCTGCGGATCATTGTGGAACAATCAATCGAATGGAATTCATCACTGTACATCAACTTCATCGACTATGAGAAGGCATTTGACAGCGTGGACAGGACGACACTATGGAAGCTTCTTCGACACTACGGCGTGCCTGAGAAGATAGTCAACATCATACGGAACTCCTATGATGGACTAAACTGCCAAATCGTCCACGGAGGACAACTCACCGACTCGTTCGAGGTAAAGACCGGTGTTAGGCAAGGTTGCCTACTCTCACCCTTTCTCTTTCTCCTGGTGATCGACTGGATTATGAAGACGTCAACATCTGGAGGAATGCACGGGATACAGTGGACAGGCAGGATGCAGCTTGACGATTTAGACCTCGCGGATGATCTGGCTCTTCTATCACAAACGCAACAACAAATGCAGGAGAAAACGACCAGTGTAGCAGCAGCCTCAGCAACAGTAGGTCTCAATATAAACAAAGAGAAAAGCAAGACTCTCCGATACAATACAATGCAATATGCACCAATCAAATTACACTTGATGGAGAAGCTTTGGAAGATGTGGAAACCTTTACATATCTGGGCAGCATCATTGATGAACACGGTGGATCAGATGCAGATGTGAGGGCAAGGATCGGCAAAGCAAGAGCAGCATACCTACAACTGTAAAACATCTGGAGCTCAAAACAATTGTCAACCAACACCAAGGTTAGAATTTTCAATACAAATGTCAAGACAGTTCTACTGTATGGGGCGGAGACGTTGAGAACTACGAAAGCCATTATCCAGAAGATACAAGTGTTTATTAACAGCTGTCTACGCAAGATACTTCGGATCAGATGGCCAGATACTATCAGCAACAAGTTACTGTGGGAGACAACAAACCAGATTCCAGCGGAGGAAGAAATCAGGGAGAAGCGCTGGAAGTGGATTGGGCACACTTTGAGGAAATCACCCAATTGTGTCACAAGACAAGCCCTCACATGGAATCCTGAAGGTCGAAGGAGGAGAGGAAGACCAAAAAAGACATTACGCCGAGAAATAGAGACAGACATGAGAAGAATGAACAAGAACTGGATAGAACTAGAAAAGAAGGCCCAGGACAGAGTGGGTTGGAGAAAGCTGGTCGGCGGCCTATGCTCCATTGGGAGTAACAGGCGAAAGTAAGTAAGTAAGTAATTTAGCCAAGCGTGAATCGATATTTATAATCAAACAAAAATAAGCCACAGACATGTGATGAGTAGGACAAGCAATGTATACACACGCTTACACAAAAACGGTCAGGGTTGATAAGTGAATAATTAACAAAGTCAAAATGTGACTCAGGAGGAATAAATAAATTGGTCTGTGCATAAGTTACAATAGCCCATGTGGGCTTGGCATGACACTAACCACTACAGTGTATTCTCGGTGTTGTTACCACTATTCAGCAAAGTGTATTCCTTACGGCATGCTTACGTGGTTTGTATGACGAAATAACATTCAGTTCTCCATTAAGTATTTTCTTGTAGATACCAGATAGCATTGCTTTTTACTTTCTGAAGCCAAAGTTGCTACCACTTGGGATCTTCTGTCTGTCTGCATATTCTTTCATAAATTTTTCCTATGATATTATCGAGGCCTATGAAGGAAGGCGATCTCCTGTCTGTTATTCTCTATAGTATTGTGGATAACCACCTCCTGCCAATGAGTTAGACAGACAGTAAGTGTCCAGTAGTTGTTGGTTACAGTGATATATTCGAAAGGACTATTAGACCCAGACACCTGAAAACCTATGATCAAACCAAAGATGCTATCGATGTTTTTCAGAAGGTTCTTGATTGAAAATATACCAAATAACATTATTAGATGAGTTGAACGAGTTAGGTGGTGCGCGAAAGCAAATCGGATGATGAAAGGCTTGAAAGCCGCCATTAGTATGTTGTGCATGTTCGTTGTTTTAGACATAAATGGGAGTCGGCGAGCCATGGTCAGAGAATAAAAAAAGTGAATGACTGTTAAGATGCTCGCTTCTTTGTAGGTCAAAGTTTACCGGTTGTCAAGTGATTTTTCACATAGTAGTGAAGATATCATTCAATACAAATGACTGAATGGAAATGCATGATCATTTTCCTGAAGTTATTTGCACCGATTCTACATACAATACTAATAGCAGGAAGTAAGTGAATAAACTTAGTTCTACACAACCGTGCATACTAAACGTAAAAGGTGTCTTACTTACTGTTTCATTTGAACAGTTATATTACTTAAAATAGCTGACTATAAGTGGTAAAGCCTATAAACCCAACAAACAAACTATAAGCTACCATGACTTAACTGAAAAAAGACTAAAGATATTAGATAGTTGCTAGTAGAAGAATCCAAGACACGCGTTTCTTCCTGATTGAGACTCGTCAAATGGATGTACCTTCATCTCAGAGTTGATGTTCACTCCAGGACAAATGACAGTGTTTCATGACTGAAGACTACGGTTATTTAGGCACTGGTACATGGTTTATAGCACAATTATCAGAACTAAACTTAGATCCAAACCTTTTGCCAGTAACATTAGATACTGTAGGTCTATGTTAGGACAACCACAACTTTTAGTTAGTTTTCTAAAACCTGAAATATCATCACAGCAAGCAGTGCACGTTTCTATTTTAACTCATTCCGACATGGTGAACGATATTACAATCATAGCAAAATTCACAGTAAAATCTAATTTTTTAATAAAAATTCAGTTTAGTATAACAAATTCCTTGACTACATGAACGTAAACATGACTGCTATTCTGGCCCACAACACAGTCGACGTGACAACGTTGGGTGTACCCTTCCGGGTTATTTCTGCTGGCCATTTCAAAATACGGTATACTACTTACTGAAATACAGTAGTTCATAGTGTTTTCCATTATTTTCAGGACCTGTGTTCCATGTTATTCCCCTATCGTGATAATCTGAAAGTCTCAAAAATTTATATTATTATTCAATTCTTTAGTTCGTTTTCTTATTTATTATATCGTTTTCGCTCCTCTTTGTATTATCCATGTCTTATGTCTCATCAATTAAGGCCTGACTGAGTTTAGAAACCTTCGCTACCGTATTTTCGTTACCCTCCTTATCCATTGTAAAAATAGGACGACACTTTTCTGTCTTATGCGTCCTAACGCATGCCATTCATTTTGTGTTCAATTACTATGAACAATAAAGTTTACAAATCACTGTGCCTAGGATAACTCACGTTTTGAGGACTGTAAATGCTTATTTTGTTTTACCAATGGTACCAAATTATAGGTGGATAAGGTCTTTTTACTATTAGACTTTATTCACAACTCGGTAGGAATCATAGTAGGTCAGTTGAAGAACTTCCAGTAGCCCGATTATACGACAGCACTGATAAACTTGCGCTTAAATATTTAAAAACTTCTCTCTGATTAATTTCTACTTTATCGAAATAGAGCTAGACTAAATATTTCACTTAACATCTTTTCTAAAACAACGAACTGACATCCACCGTCTGTAGTGATAGTTGAAGGGCAGCAGAAGTTTGCTACCCATCGTTCGACGAAGACGCGGACCACTGTTTCATCAGTATTGTTTTTGATGCGTACTGCTTCTGGACATCGAGTAAAACAGTCTACACAAGTTAAGAGATAGGAGTATCCATAGGAGCGTGCACACTCCCTCACGTCTTTATTCATACCAGGTCAGCGAAAGCGTTCCGCTATAAGCTTGATGGATGCACGCACACCTGGATGAGAAAGTTTGTGCGACGCATTGAAGACGTTGCGTCGATAATGTTTCGGCACGATCGGACGATTCCTACCTGTAGTTGTGTCGCATAATAAGGTTTCCTTACCTGTCCCCATCTGTTTAATACGTAGTTTTAGGGTTAGTGAGGATAACTCGTGCTGGAGATCAATGTCCTCTTTTTGAAGTTGGGCGACTTTAAGAAGGTCGATTCCTTGGAAACTGTTGAAGCAAGTTATACGGGACTAAACGTCTGCGACTACATTTTTTGCCCCAGATGTGTTGTATGTCTAAAATAAACTGCGAAATGTAGTCCAGTTGTCGAGACTCATGAGGGGAGTACTTGTCTGAAGATGAGCTTAAAGAGAAAGTAGGAGGTTTGTGATCGGTGAAAAGAGTGAATTCTTGGCCTTCAACAGAGTATTGAAAGTGCCGTACAGCACAATACATAGCTGAGAGTTCCCTACCGAATGTGCTGTACCTCGATTCAGTGTCTAGCAACTGTCTCGTGAAAAATGTAAAAGGTTGTCAGGAATAGTTAACCCATTGTTGTAAGACTCCTCTAACTGCCGAGTCGGATGCGTCTACTGCAATACTAATAGGTGCTTTGGTGTCCTGGTGTGCCAGCATGGTCGCTTTTGCGATAAGTTCCGTAATTGTAGAGAATGCTTTTCTCTCGCTATTGTCCAAATGGATGGATTTCTCATATCCACGAAGTTGGTCGGTTAGAGGTTTCATAAGGAACACACAGTTTGGTATGAACCGTCTACAGAAACTTACTAGTCCGTTAAACGTGCGCAGTTGTTTGATTGTGGTCGGTTCTGGGTAATCAAGAATGGCCGCCACTTTGCCTTCCAGAGGACGGACGACACGAGCATCGAAAGGGTGTCCGAGAAAATCAAGGGAGTCGATTCCGATTCGACATTTCTGAATGTTTACAACGGATGAAATCAACGGAACAACCGGTACGGTCGATATAAACATAAAAAGTGTATTACTTTCCATTTCGTAGTCTTCGGTAACTTAGTTTTTTTTTACTTTAACTCATCTTCGGTGTACAGAAAATGTTAATGAGCATCGTTCAGTCACTTCTACATACAAAACAAAGTAGAATAGCTCTCATATGCTTTCAAAAATACTTTTTTGCTCGATAGTTACTAGAACAAACTAGCTTAAGAATAACACTGAAGAAAATATTTTATTTTCTCAGTAAATATTTTCCTTTTTTGTAATATTAACGTTAGTGTGAATAACACATCAATTCCATGACCATATTTCTATTGATAATGTTTTGGCAAACTTCCATTGGAATTAAACTGTTCATATAAGTGAATCATTCATAAATAACTGTTAGCCAAACCGGTGTGTTTTATACTTTATGTTGACTTTTGGATGTATGCTCTATCGATCGCCTGAATAAATAATATGAAAGTGACTATTATCTAAGCACACACATACACGCACATGAATAACCTATTTGTTGATACGATAAACACGAATACTTAAAAAAACAGAAAAACGATAAAACAATAGATTTTTTGTCAGTAAGGGGTTGTTTAGATTGCTGAATTTCATTGAAATCAGTAGCTGACTAATGTCGACCTGTTACGCAATGTTCAAAAACAGGATGTTTCACGTGAGAGCATGTAACCTCCAGAAAAGTGAGCCAGAATCAACACCGTTGGATGTCAAATTAGTTGTTCAAATGTTAAACGCTTTTACGTGAGACCGTTCTGCATTCAGGGATTTTTTCATAACAGTTCCATAGCTAAAGGTACTTGGTTCGAGTCTCAGTGTGAATATCACCATCAAGATAATGATAAATTTAGATGACGAGTCCCAATATAGTATGAAACTCCTATCCTGAATTTCACGGCTGACCATTATCCAAGTTAAATGAAATGATAATTTAACGGTTTAAAAAGATTGGAAGTTCATTGAAATCTTGTAGAATATTATGTTAATATAAATATTCTTTTAGAATAATAATTCTGTCCCAGTTATGTTTTCATTTCAACCATCACTTTTTGTACTATCACAATCTAAAAAATATTTCAACCAACTCACATGAGATAATAAACTTAAAAGAGAAACAGTTATGGTTTGCTTTTGTAATACTTCATCTTTAATTTAACTGAAAAGTAGATTTGTCATATATGCAAAAAAAACAGTTTACAATATTAAAGCATGTCTGTGTGTATTTGTGTATTATAAATTTCAGAAGGGTTTTTTTTGTGGATATTATAGTAATTTTAATAGTTGAGATCATGAGTCTGTAGTGGATGTCGAGTCGTGGACGGATTATGATCACCACTACTATTCGATTACGCGTACAAATATGACTTGGTTCTCTTGATAGCCCGTAAACCAGAAGGCTTTACTAGTCCAGATAAAGTATATTTATTGGCGATCTCGTGGTATCGAAATAATACCGAGACGTGCCAAAGAGTACAAGCGAATAAGCAGTGCGTGAGCAAGCTCGAACCAAACAAGGCGGAGAGCGGAAGCAGAAGTGAAACTGATACAGTTAAACAAATAAAGTAAAACAATCTCTGGTACAATTGGTTACAATAATAATAATTGTTTCCGTTATTCCAATCGTGTTCTTATCGAGACTGGCAGGTCACTACAGGAGCCCCCGCTAGAAAGGGTTTACACTTTCGATACGTAGCGGTTTCGTTTGTGGGACTGATCGCGAAACGTGCAATTGTAGGACGAAGGCGTTGGCAGAACAGGAAGTGATCGTTGATCCTCGAGTTGCCACCAAAAGTCTTTGACGTAGAACGGTACCAGAAGGAACGTACTGTATTGATTGCTTGGATTAGCATGCTACACCAGAGTGGTTTGTATCCAGAATCTGAAGGTTGCGTTCGTAGAGGTCCGGACCAGAAACGCTGCAGACGTAGGACGAAACCAGATTGAGCCAAGGAACCAGATGCGACCAGAATAACCATGTTCGGGACCAAATGTATACCATACGTATTTGGAGCCAGAGAGGTCGACTGAGTGCGTTGACTAGAGCGTGGGTGATCAGGCCAGCTTTCGCCAAAGTTGACTGAAGTCGACGATACCGGAACAGCGATGGTCGAAGGCGTAGGCTCGGAGTAAACACAAAAAATGATAGAAAAAGAGAAAAGTGTAGCTTTCTTGTAGTATAGGGGTAGATTCCTATACTGTATCCGTAGTTGGTTATGAGGTTAGTCGAGAAAGCGTACTCGGCGACCAGAACGTGAGACGGTAGTCTCGTTCGAACCTCGTGAGCCTGCAATCTCATCCGCAGTCAAGGGCGGTGTGGTCTGTAGGTCTGGACGTGAGACGGAAGTCTCGTCCGTAGACGGGGCAGATGACACGTGCTGTTGACTGGGACGTGAGAATGAGGTCTCAGGTGCATCTAGCGTGGGATCCGAAGTAGATGTAGAAATCCCGCTAGAAGCTCTGATGGGTCTAACATTGGGTCTCGGCTTATCAGGTATAGCACTGTCATCGACGTGTGCTGGCTTGAGACGATCAATGCTGACTGTTTCGATGCGGCCACGTCGATCAACCTTGAAGGTCTTTTCGTGACGGGAAATCACGTGAAAAGGGCCCTCGTAAGGCTGTTGTAGAGGTTTGCGTACCGAATCCACTCGTATGAAAACATGTGAACAGGCAGATAACTCTCGAGGGAGAGCGACCTGTCGATGTTGTATACGAGTTGACACCGGAGTCAGTGTTCGCATGAATGCAGACAGTCGTTGGACGTAGTCTGATTCGCCGAACTTAGTGCTGCTCCGTGGTGTGAAAAATTCCCCAGGCAGACGCAATGTCGTGCCGTAAACAAGTTCAGCGGCGGAACATTGAATATCTGCCTTTAGACTCGTTCTGATTCCCAGGAGGACGAGCGGCAGGGTTTCGTACCAATTGTTGTTTTCGTGTGCTCAAAGAGCACTTTTAAGTTGGCGATGAAACCGTTCAACTAAACCGTTTGATGCTGGATGGTAGGCGGTAGTGCGTATGCGTTCCGTACCAAGCAGCTGTGTTAGTGAGGAGAATAATGCGGACTCAAATTGTTGTCCTCGGTCAGTCGTGACAGTCGAGGGACAACCATACATAGCTATCCATCGTTCTACGAAGCGGTGAGCGACTGTCTCCGCCATAATAGACGTGATGGGAATAGCTTCAGGCCATCTTGTGAAACGATCAATGCATGTGAGTATGTGATCATACCCGTGCAATGGTGGTAATGGTTTTTTTTTTTCACACCACGGAGCAGCACTAAGTTCGGCGAATCAGACTACGTCCAACGACTGTCTGCATTCATGCGAACACTGACTCCGGTGTCAACTCGTATACAACATCGACAGGTCGCTCTCCCTCGAGAGTTATCTGCCTGTTCACATGTTTTCATACGAGTGGATTCGGTACGCAAACCTCTACAACAGCCTTACGAGGGCCCTTTTCACGTGATTTCCCGTCACGAAAAGACCTTCAAGGTTGATCGACGTGGCCGCATCGAAACAGTCAGCATTGATCGTCTCAAGCCAGCACACGTCGATGACAGTGCTATACCTGATAAGCCGAGACCCAATGTTAGACCCATCAGAGCTTCTAGCGGGATTTCTACATCTACTTCGGATCCCACGCTAGATGCACCTGAGACCTCATTCTCACGTCCCAGTCAACAGCACGTGTCATCTGCCCCGTCTACGGACGAGACTTCCGTCTCACGTCCAGACCTACAGACCACACCGCCCTTGACTGCGGATGAGATTGCAGGCTCACGAGGTTCGAACGAGACTACCGTCTCACGTTCTGGTCGCCGAGTACGCTTTCTCGACTAACCTCATAACCAACTACGGATACAGTATAGGAATCTACCCCTATACTACAAGAAAGCTACACTTTTCTCTTTTTCTATCATTTTTTGTGTTTACTCCGAGCCTACGCCTTCGACCATCGCTGTTCCGGTATCGTCGACTTCAGTCAACTTTGGCGAAAGCTGGCCTGATCACCCACGCTCTAGTCAACGCACTCAGTCGACCTCTCTGGCTCCAAATACGTATGGTATACATTTGGTCCCGAACATGGTTATTCTGGTCGCATCTGGTTCCTTGGCTCAATCTGGTTTCGTCCTACGTCTGCAGCGTTTCTGGTCCGGACCTCTACGAACGCAACCTTCAGATTCTGGATACAAACCACTCTGGTGTAGCATGCTAATCCAAGCAATCAATACAGTACGTTCCTTCTGGTACCGTTCTACGTCAAAGACTTTTGGTGGCAACTCGAGGATCAACGATCACTTCCTGTTCTGCCAACGCCTTCGTCCTACAATTGCACGTTTCGCGATCAGTCCCACAAACGAAACCGCTACGTATCGAAAGTGTAAACCCTTTCTAGCGGGGGCTCCTGTAGTGACCTGCCAGTCTCGATAAGAACACGATTGGAATAACGGAAACAATTATTATTATTGTAACCAATTGTACCAGAGATTGTTTTACTTTATTTGTTTAACTGTATCAGTTTCACTTCTGCTTCCGCTCTCCGCCTTGTTTGGTTCGAGCTTGCTCACGCACTGCTTATTCGCTTGTACTCTTTGGCACGTCTCGGTATTATTTCGATACCACGAGATCGCCAATAAATATACTTTATCTGGACTAGTAAAGCCTTCTGGTTTACGGGCTATCAAGAGAACCAAGTCATATTTGTACGCGTAATCGAATAGTAGTGGTGATCATAATCCGTCCACGACTCGACATCCACTACAGACTCATGATCTCAACTATTAAAATTACTATAATATCCACAAAAAAAACCCTTCTGAAATTTATAATACACAAATACACACAGACATGCTTTAATATTGTAAACTGTTTTTTTTGCATATATGACAAATCTACTTTTCAGTTAAATTAAAGATGAAGTATTACAAAAGCAAACCATAA
Source organism: Schistosoma rodhaini (assembly GCA_944470415.2). Classification (NCBI taxonomy): domain Eukaryota; kingdom Metazoa; phylum Platyhelminthes; class Trematoda; order Strigeidida; family Schistosomatidae; genus Schistosoma; species Schistosoma rodhaini. The sequence continues at coordinate 46,074,138 of OX104036.1, forward strand.
CTGTTTCTCTTTTAAGTTTATTATCTCATGTGAGTTGGTTGAAATATTTTTTAGATTGTGATAGTACAAAAAGTGATGGTTGAAATGAAAACATAACTGGGACAGAATTATTATTCTAAAAGAATATTTATATTAACATAATATTCTACAAGATTTCAATGAACTTCCAATCTTTTTAAACCGTTAAATTATCATTTCATTTAACTTGGATAATGGTCAGCCGTGAAATTCAGGATAGGAGTTTCATACTATATTGGGACTCGTCATCTAAATTTATCATTATCTTGATGGTGATATTCACACTGAGACTCGAACCAAGTACCTTTAGCTATGGAACTGTTATGAAAAAATCCCTGAATGCAGAACGGTCTCACGTAAAAGCGTTTAACATTTGAACAACTAATTTGACATCCAACGGTGTTGATTCTGGCTCACTTTTCTGGAGGTTACATGCTCTCACGTGAAACATCCTGTTTTTGAACATTGCGTAACAGGTCGACATTAGTCAGCTACTGATTTCAATGAAATTCAGCAATCTAAACAACCCCTTACTGACAAAAAATCTATTGTTTTATCGTTTTTCTGTTTTTTTAAGTATTCGTGTTTATCGTATCAACAAATAGGTTATTCATGTGCGTGTATGTGTGTGCTTAGATAATAGTCACTTTCATATTATTTATTCAGGCGATCGATAGAGCATACATCCAAAAGTCAACATAAAGTATAAAACACACCGGTTTGGCTAACAGTTATTTATGAATGATTCACTTATATGAACAGTTTAATTCCAATGGAAGTTTGCCAAAACATTATCAATAGAAATATGGTCATGGAATTGATGTGTTATTCACACTAACGTTAATATTACAAAAAAGGAAAATATTTACTGAGAAAATAAAATATTTTCTTCAGTGTTATTCTTAAGCTAGTTTGTTCTAGTAACTATCGAGCAAAAAAGTATTTTTGAAAGCATATGAGAGCTATTCTACTTTGTTTTGTATGTAGAAGTGACTGAACGATGCTCATTAACATTTTCTGTACACCGAAGATGAGTTAAAGTAAAAAAAAACTAAGTTACCGAAGACTACGAAATGGAAAGTAATACACTTTTTATGTTTATATCGACCGTACCGGTTGTTCCGTTGATTTCATCCGTTGTAAACATTCAGAAATGTCGAATCGGAATCGACTCCCTTGATTTTCTCGGACACCCTTTCGATGCTCGTGTCGTCCGTCCTCTGGAAGGCAAAGTGGCGGCCATTCTTGATTACCCAGAACCGACCACAATCAAACAACTGCGCACGTTTAACGGACTAGTAAGTTTCTGTAGACGGTTCATACCAAACTGTGTGTTCCTTATGAAACCTCTAACCGACCAACTTCGTGGATATGAGAAATCCATCCATTTGGACAATAGCGAGAGAAAAGCATTCTCTACAATTACGGAACTTATCGCAAAAGCGACCATGCTGGCACACCAGGACACCAAAGCACCTATTAGTATTGCAGTAGACGCATCCGACTCGGCAGTTAGAGGAGTCTTACAACAATGGGTTAACTATTCCTGACAACCTTTTACATTTTTCACGAGACAGTTGCTAGACACTGAATCGAGGTACAGCACATTCGGTAGGGAACTCTCAGCTATGTATTGTGCTGTACGGCACTTTCAATACTCTGTTGAAGGCCAAGAATTCACTCTTTTCACCGATCACAAACCTCCTACTTTCTCTTTAAGCTCATCTTCAGACAAGTACTCCCCTCATGAGTCTCGACAACTGGACTACATTTCGCAGTTTATTTTAGACATACAACACATCTGGGGCAAAAAATGTAGTCGCAGACGTTTAGTCCCGTATAACTTGCTTCAACAGTTTCCAAGGAATCGACCTTCTTAAAGTCGCCCAACTTCAAAAAGAGGACATTGATCTCCAGCACGAGTTATCCTCACTAACCCTAAAACTACGTATTAAACAGATGGGGACAGGTAAGGAAACCTTATTATGCGACACAACTACAGGTAGGAATCGTCCGATCGTGCCGAAACATTATCGACGCAACGTCTTCAATGCGTCGCACAAACTTTCTCATCCAGGTGTGCGTGCATCCATCAAGCTTATAGCGGAACGCTTTCGCTGACCTGGTATGAATAAAGACGTGAGGGAGTGTGCACGCTCCTATGGATACTCCTATCTCTTAACTTGTGTAGACTGTTTTACTCGATGTCCAGAAGCAGTACGCATCAAAAACAATACTGATGAAACAGTGGTCCGCGTCTTCGTCGAACGATGGGTAGCAAACTTCTGCTGCCCTTCAACTATCACTACAGACGGTGGATGTCAGTTCGTTGTTTTAGAAAAGATGTTAAGTGAAATATTTAGTCTAGCTCTATTTCGATAAAGTAGAAATTAATCAGAGAGAAGTTTTTAAATATTTAAGCGCAAGTTTATCAGTGCTGTCGTATAATCGGGCTACTGGAAGTTCTTCAACTGACCTACTATGATTCCTACCGAGTTGTGAATAAAGTCTAATAGTAAAAAGACCTTATCCACCTATAATTTGGTACCATTGGTAAAACAAAATAAGCATTTACAGTCCTCAAAACGTGAGTTATCCTAGGCACAGTGATTTGTAAACTTTATTGTTCATAGTAATTGAACACAAAATGAATGGCATGCGTTAGGACGCATAAGACAGAAAAGTGTCGTCCTATTTTTACAATGGATAAGGAGGGTAACGAAAATACGGTAGCGAAGGTTTCTAAACTCAGTCAGGCCTTAATTGATGAGACATAAGACATGGATAATACAAAGAGGAGCGAAAACGATATAATAAATAAGAAAACGAACTAAAGAATTGAATAATAATATAAATTTTTGAGACTTTCAGATTATCACGATAGGGGAATAACATGGAACACAGGTCCTGAAAATAATGGAAAACACTATGAACTACTGTATTTCAGTAAGTAGTATACCGTATTTTGAAATGGCCAGCAGAAATAACCCGGAAGGGTACACCCAACGTTGTCACGTCGACTGTGTTGTGGGCCAGAATAGCAGTCATGTTTACGTTCATGTAGTCAAGGAATTTGTTATACTAAACTGAATTTTTATTAAAAAATTAGATTTTACTGTGAATTTTGCTATGATTGTAATATCGTTCACCATGTCGGAATGAGTTAAAATAGAAACGTGCACTGCTTGCTGTGATGATATTTCAGGTTTTAGAAAACTAACTAAAAGTTGTGGTTGTCCTAACATAGACCTACAGTATCTAATGTTACTGGCAAAAGGTTTGGATCTAAGTTTAGTTCTGATAATTGTGCTATAAACCATGTACCAGTGCCTAAATAACCGTAGTCTTCAGTCATGAAACACTGTCATTTGTCCTGGAGTGAACATCAACTCTGAGATGAAGGTACATCCATTTGACGAGTCTCAATCAGGAAGAAACGCGTGTCTTGGATTCTTCTACTAGCAACTATCTAATATCTTTAGTCTTTTTTCAGTTAAGTCATGGTAGCTTATAGTTTGTTTGTTGGGTTTATAGGCTTTACCACTTATAGTCAGCTATTTTAAGTAATATAACTGTTCAAATGAAACAGTAAGTAAGACACCTTTTACGTTTAGTATGCACGGTTGTGTAGAACTAAGTTTATTCACTTACTTCCTGCTATTAGTATTGTATGTAGAATCGGTGCAAATAACTTCAGGAAAATGATCATGCATTTCCATTCAGTCATTTGTATTGAATGATATCTTCACTACTATGTGAAAAATCACTTGACAACCGGTAAACTTTGACCTACAAAGAAGCGAGCATCTTAACAGTCATTCACTTTTTTTATTCTCTGACCATGGCTCGCCGACTCCCATTTATGTCTAAAACAACGAACATGCACAACATACTAATGGCGGCTTTCAAGCCTTTCATCATCCGATTTGCTTTCGCGCACCACCTAACTCGTTCAACTCATCTAATAATGTTATTTGGTATATTTTCAATCAAGAACCTTCTGAAAAACATCGATAGCATCTTTGGTTTGATCATAGGTTTTCAGGTGTCTGGGTCTAATAGTCCTTTCGAATATATCACTGTAACCAACAACTACTGGACACTTACTGTCTGTCTAACTCATTGGCAGGAGGTGGTTATCCACAATACTATAGAGAATAACAGACAGGAGATCGCCTTCCTTCATAGGCCTCGATAATATCATAGGAAAAATTTATGAAAGAATATGCAGACAGACAGAAGATCCCAAGTGGTAGCAACTTTGGCTTCAGAAAGTAAAAAGCAATGCTATCTGGTATCTACAAGAAAATACTTAATGGAGAACTGAATGTTATTTCGTCATACAAACCACGTAAGCATGCCGTAAGGAATACACTTTGCTGAATAGTGGTAACAACACCGAGAATACACTGTAGTGGTTAGTGTCATGCCAAGCCCACATGGGCTATTGTAACTTATGCACAGACCAATTTATTTATTCCTCCTGAGTCACATTTTGACTTTGTTAATTATTCACTTATCAACCCTGACCGTTTTTGTGTAAGCGTGTGTATACATTGCTTGTCCTACTCATCACATGTCTGTGGCTTATTTTTGTTTGATTATAAATATCGATTCACGCTTGGCTAAATTGAGTTGGCTCATATGCCTTCTTCGATCCGTTTCGCTTTGCTCTCCCTTCTTCATTTTGCCACTTATTCTGGATCTGTCTGCATAAACGAATTCCTGAAATAAATACCCCCAACGGCACCGGTATTTGGCTTCCTAGCACCGCCGTCATACAAATGGGGTAGCCTAGGTAATATACGGAGTTAAATGGGAGATTTATATTCATAAGTTCATTCAGATTGGAGACAGACCAGTCGACCAATCGATTTACATTTTAACATTCAACTGCACTCTGTGTGAAAATGTGTGTCAGTGTATTTTTAATTTCTTGTCAGGTAAATTGTAAGGAAACCGATTACCAACGATTGACTTTTTTCTTCGCACAATAATAATCATTATGATAGGAATAACAACAACATAAATAATTGACCAACTGATTCAGTCGTTATATGTAGGGAACTATGACAATCTCCTTTTCAAACATGTTTAGATTTATAAATAAGGTGGCGTAATGAACAAAATCGCAGGTGATGATAACCAAGCATATTTTAGCAAGACAATACAGAAAGTTTTGGTAAAATATAAGAACCATACACTGAATACTTCATTTGCAAATTTCCACCATATATCTTTCGCATTCTGTATGATTCTTCCAGTTCACAGTGACCAACAATAGGTTCATACGCTATTTGTTTCCTCAGGATCCTGGAGCCCATGTGCACAATTGGTTTGGAGTCAGGGTTTTTCAACTACCTTACGTGGGCCTTTCGAGCTCATCAACCCGGTTATATATATATGATAATAAGAACTACTCGATTTATTGTGCTAGGACTTCCCGAAATAGTGAAATTTAAGGCAGGTAGAATTAAATGAACACAAATGAACATATTCTATTTGGAATTCGTAATCAACGTACAATCAAGTACAAAAGAATTGTCAGTTAGTACAAATGCCACAACCGCCACAGCTAAATTGGGAATCAAGATTTCCGCAATCTGATGTATGTCTTCTCCTCAGGTCCATCATATATCTGTTCAGCTGTGTATCAGGTAGGAACTCTTTATGATCTAGAATGTACTTATTAGTATCAGGATTAATAACGGAAATAGGGATGGACTGACATGGGTCCCTATAATGTATTCGGTTGTTGCGACTGGCTTGCATATGAACTATAGCTTTACTAACCTGTTTTAGCAGACATTTCGTAGATTGTGCAAAATCAATTTGTCAATAGAATGTAACATTGAAAGATTATAAACTCTCTCTATTTGGATGAAAATGTCACTGTTTAAGCAATTCCATTGTTGCTTTTCACGTACGGTCTGGTAATTCTGCACCGAAAGACTTTATATACTGTCCTCTCCTAAGCATCTCTCTAGGATGGACTTAAGCCCTTCATAAAGCTATTCGATATCATCTTTACTTCCACCGTTCCTGGGTGTGAAGCACTGGATGACATTTATTGCAATTCTTTTCTTCGTTGTTTTTAAGTTCAGTCAATAATGTGCAGCATAAAAACTAAGAAATACGTGAGTCGGTAGATTCGTCACTCCATATTTGCAGTCGCATAACAATATCAAGAAAAATCCAAAATTATCAGAAATAGTTACAATATGCGAAATGGCAGAAAATATTGCGTGAAGAAAAAGATAGGAGGTTTAGATCGGCATGGGTGCCATTTTTGAAATGAGTTATTTTCTTCAAGTTGGCTATCATTTCGATTTGGAAGGGAAAGAGGTGCAAATTAATTAATTCCGATCACTAAGTTGATATCAAATCATAAGGTTACTTTATATAGAATTTTGTGTTTCAACTTAAGCGTCCAAATCGAATCGATCGATGTGAATGTGGCCTCTCTCAATTGGTCACTGGAACTGAGCTACACTTCTCGTTCCTGATTGTCATTAATGTGGCAGCATTCAAATTTGAGATAATTTTATGTCGATTTCATCTACACGATCTAATGTTCCTACACAAGTCTTCATCATAATTTTAGATAAATGTCAGCTAAACTATGTTGAGATTTCAGTCCACATTCATCGGTGACCATGTTTCGGAACTCGGTTCACAGGATTCGTTTAATATGAGTATCTTATCATTGGCCAATACACTTGCTCGACCGAATATCATTGACGTCAGTTTGAACGAAAATCGTCCGAAAATAACCACAAACCGACTGATACCAAGAAGTGCGGTTTTAAATCAGTGATCATTATCAACTGTGTAATTGTTTCAAACGTGTCCGATAAACCAAACATTGATAAAACCTGACTGTAGAATTAAAAATCAAGTTTTTTTCATATCCACTAAATTATTATGCACAAATGAATAAACATCTATTAAATAAGCTTCACTGTAAGCTGTTGGAGGGGAACAATCTGCACAATGTAATTACAGATGATTTACATAGATAACTGTCTCTATTTTATGGTCTGATATTTGTATCACCAAGCAAACGATCATCTCTCACTACTTAGACTATGTATGTTGCGATCCATATTTACTTCAACTTAAATCAATAAAAGTTATTTATTATTATTTATTTATTTAATCACATATATATTGGTACAAAGGGCACCGGATACATATGCGCAACACAAAATAATGAGAATAGGAGGAGAAAGGGGGAAGATGCGTATATATAAAAGAAGGAAAAAAAAGAAAAGGAGAAGAGTAATGATGGGGGGAACTGAATGTACAACCAGAAGAGCTCTCTCAGTTAAGAAAGTTATAGCCACTATTTATGAAGAAAGTAGAAGGTTACAGCAGACTCGCCACTGGCTTCTATTCTGAGGCATATCTGATAACAACTCTAGCCACTGTGTTGCACCATCTCTCGGACCCCAGCCAGGGAGTCGTGAAGGACCAACAGAAGCTAGCCCTTTGTAGTTTTCTTTCATGCCACGACACCATATAATACACCGACCTCCTCTCCGCTTTCTCTAACCAGTCCCAGAGTCGGCAAATAATGCACGACGTGGAATTCTCTGGGACGACAATCGCAAAACATGTCCAAGCCACCGAAGTCGATGTTTCAAGATGGTGACACCAATTGAATTATCGTCTCTGCGCCCCAACACACGATGCCGAACCTCTGCACTACTAACATGGTGTTGCCACTGGATGTCAGCAACCCCTCAGAAACAACGATGATCAAACACAGAGAGACGTCTAACATCCCCAACTCGGGAAGGTCAGGTTTCACAAACATAGAACAAAACTGATCTCACCGATGCGTTGTAGATCCGACCTTTTACAGTCAGATTAACATCACGAAGGTGCCAAAGATGGCCCACATTGGCATAAGCCGATCTGGCTTTCATTATACGTGCATCAATCTCATCACTCACGCCACCACCAGCACTTATATAGCCACCCAGATACACGAACTTCTCAACTACTTCGATCTGCTCACCATCCAGGGTGAGTACAGGATTAGAATCCTGCCAGTCTTGTAGGAGTACCTTGCACTTGGAGGGTGCAAAGCACATGTCGTACCTGCGGACACTGATTGCCAACTGATAAAGTGCTGATTGCATGCCTTGGGCATTATCGCACAGTAAGACAATATCATCCGCATACTCAAGGTCGAGAAGTCGTTCTCCAGGCAACATATCCACACCGCCACTACTTACATCCATCAGAGCTGTTTCCAGGATGTCGTCGATGGCAAAGTTGAAGAGGAATGGTGAGATCGGGCAACCATGCCTAACCCCACTGCTCGAATGGAACAAGGGAGAAAGGTGGTTGTATGCCCTCACTCTGCCTGAGGTGATCGTATACAGGGCCTTTAAGATGTTAATGAACTTCTCAGGCACACCTTTCTTCAATAGACAATCCCAGAGAACAGTCCTGTCCAACGAATCGAAGGCAGCCCTGATATCAAGAAACACTACGATTGTTGGCCTGCGATAAGTATGACGGTGTACTAACATTTGGCGGAGGGTGAAGATGTGATCAATGCATCCTCGACCAGAACGAAAACCAGCCTGCTCCTCGCGAGTCAATCGTTCTCGGGTTTTAAACAACCTACGAAGAATGATAGAAGCCAATAGTTTGGACGCAATCGGAAGAAGACTTATCCCCCGATAGTTATCACAGGGACAACGTGAACCCTTTTTAAAGATTAGGACGACTATCGACTAATTCCATGATGTTGGAACACTTTCTTGCTCCCAAACCTTTGCAAACAACGCAGTCTGTTCCTTAGTTAGAAAGTCACCACCATCAGGTTTCACAAACATAGAACAAAACTGATCTCACCGATGCGTTGTAGATCCGACCTTTTACAGTCAGATTAACATCACGAAGGTGCCAAAGATGGCCCACATTGGCATAAGCCGATCTGGCTTTCATTATACGTGCATCAATCTCATCACTCACGCCACCACCAGCACTTATATAGCCACCCAGATACACGAACTTCTCAACTACTTCGATCTGCTCACCATCCAGGGTGAGTACAGGATTAGAATCCTGCCAGTCTTGTAGGAGTACCTTGCACTTGGAGGGTGCAAAGCACATGTCGTACCTGCGGACACTGATTGCCAACTGATAAAGTGCTGATTGCATGCCTTGGGCATTATCGCACAGTAAGACAATATCATCCGCATACTCAAGGTCGAGAAGTCGTTCTCCAGGCAACATATCCACACCGCCACTACTTACATCCATCAGAGCTGTTTCCAGGATGTCGTCGATGGCAAAGTTGAAGAGGAATGGTGAGATCGGGCAACCATGCCTAACCCCACTGCTCGAATGGAACAAGGGAGAAAGGTGGTTGTATGCCCTCACTCTGCCTGAGGTGATCGTATACAGGGCCTTTAAGATGTTAATGAACTTCTCAGGCACACCTTTCTTCAATAGACAATCCCAGAGAACAGTCCTGTCCAACGAATCGAAGGCAGCCCTGATATCAAGAAACACTACGATTGTTGGCCTGCGATAAGTATGACGGTGTACTAACATTTGGCGGAGGGTGAAGATGTGATCAATGCATCCTCGACCAGAACGAAAACCAGCCTGCTCCTCGCGAGTCAATCGTTCTCGGGTTTTAAACAACCTACGAAGAATGATAGAAGCCAATAGTTTGGACGCAATCGGAAGAAGACTTATCCCCCGATAGTTATCACAGGGACAACGTGAACCCTTTTTAAAGATTAGGACGACTATCGACTAATTCCATGATGTTGGAACACTTTCTTGCTCCCAAACCTTTGCAAACAACGCAGTCTGTTCCTTAGTTAGAAAGTCACCACCATCAGGTTTCACAAACATAGAACAAAACTGATCTCACCGATGCGTTGTAGATCCGACCTTTTACAGTCAGATTAACATCACGAAGGTGCCAAAGATGGCCCACATTGGCATAAGCCGATCTGGCTTTCATTATACGTGCATCAATCTCATCACTCACGCCACCACCAGCACTTATATAGCCACCCAGATACACGAACTTCTCAACTACTTCGATCTGCTCACCATCCAGGGTGAGTACAGGATTAGAATCCTGCCAGTCTTGTAGGAGTACCTTGCACTTGGAGGGTGCAAAGCACATGTCGTACCTGCGGACACTGATTGCCAACTGATAAAGTGCTGATTGCATGCCTTGGGCATTATCGCACAGTAAGACAATATCATCCGCATACTCAAGGTCGAGAAGTCGTTCTCCAGGCAACATATCCACACCGCCACTACTTACATCCATCAGAGCTGTTTCCAGGATGTCGTCGATGGCAAAGTTGAAGAGGAATGGTGAGATCGGGCAACCATGCCTAACCCCACTGCTCGAATGGAACAAGGGAGAAAGGTGGTTGTATGCCCTCACTCTGCCTGAGGTGATCGTATACAGGGCCTTTAAGATGTTAATGAACTTCTCAGGCACACCTTTCTTCAATAGACAATCCCAGAGAACAGTCCTGTCCAACGAATCGAAGGCAGCCCTGATATCAAGAAACACTACGATTGTTGGCCTGCGATAAGTATGACGGTGTACTAACATTTGGCGGAGGGTGAAGATGTGATCAATGCATCCTCGACCAGAACGAAAACCAGCCTGCTCCTCGCGAGTCAATCGTTCTCGGGTTTTAAACAACCTACGAAGAATGATAGAAGCCAATAGTTTGGACGCAATCGGAAGAAGACTTATCCCCCGATAGTTATCACAGGGACAACGTGAACCCTTTTTAAAGATTAGGACGACTATCGACTAATTCCATGATGTTGGAACACTTTCTTGCTCCCAAACCTTTGCAAACAACGCAGTCTGTTCCTTAGTTAGAAAGTCACCACCATCAGGTTTCACAAACATAGAACAAAACTGATCTCACCGATGCGTTGTAGATCCGACCTTTTACAGTCAGATTAACATCACGAAGGTGCCAAAGATGGCCCACATTGGCATAAGCCGATCTGGCTTTCATTATACGTGCATCAATCTCATCACTCACGCCACCACCAGCACTTATATAGCCACCCAGATACACGAACTTCTCAACTACTTCGATCTGCTCACCATCCAGGGTGAGTACAGGATTAGAATCCTGCCAGTCTTGTAGGAGTACCTTGCACTTGGAGGGTGCAAAGCACATGTCGTACCTGCGGACACTGATTGCCAACTGATAAAGTGCTGATTGCATGCCTTGGGCATTATCGCACAGTAAGACAATATCATCCGCATACTCAAGGTCGAGAAGTCGTTCTCCAGGCAACATATCCACACCGCCACTACTTACATCCATCAGAGCTGTTTCCAGGATGTCGTCGATGGCAAAGTTGAAGAGGAATGGTGAGATCGGGCAACCATGCCTAACCCCACTGCTCGAATGGAACAAGGGAGAAAGGTGGTTGTATGCCCTCACTCTGCCTGAGGTGATCGTATACAGGGCCTTTAAGATGTTAATGAACTTCTCAGGCACACCTTTCTTCAATAGACAATCCCAGAGAACAGTCCTGTCCAACGAATCGAAGGCAGCCCTGATATCAAGAAACACTACGATTGTTGGCCTGCGATAAGTATGACGGTGTACTAACATTTGGCGGAGGGTGAAGATGTGATCAATGCATCCTCGACCAGAACGAAAACCAGCCTGCTCCTCGCGAGTCAATCGTTCTCGGGTTTTAAACAACCTACGAAGAATGATAGAAGCCAATAGTTTGGACGCAATCGGAAGAAGACTTATCCCCCGATAGTTATCACAGGGACAACGTGAACCCTTTTTAAAGATTAGGACGACTATCGACTAATTCCATGATGTTGGAACACTTTCTTGCTCCCAAACCTTTGCAAACAACGCAGTCTGTTCCTTAGTTAGAAAGTCACCACCATCAGGTTTCACAAACATAGAACAAAACTGATCTCACCGATGCGTTGTAGATCCGACCTTTTACAGTCAGATTAACATCACGAAGGTGCCAAAGATGGCCCACATTGGCATAAGCCGATCTGGCTTTCATTATACGTGCATCAATCTCATCACTCACGCCACCACCAGCACTTATATAGCCACCCAGATACACGAACTTCTCAACTACTTCGATCTGCTCACCATCCAGGGTGAGTACAGGATTAGAATCCTGCCAGTCTTGTAGGAGTACCTTGCACTTGGAGGGTGCAAAGCACATGTCGTACCTGCGGACACTGATTGCCAACTGATAAAGTGCTGATTGCATGCCTTGGGCATTATCGCACAGTAAGACAATATCATCCGCATACTCAAGGTCGAGAAGTCGTTCTCCAGGCAACATATCCACACCGCCACTACTTACATCCATCAGAGCTGTTTCCAGGATGTCGTCGATGGCAAAGTTGAAGAGGAATGGTGAGATCGGGCAACCATGCCTAACCCCACTGCTCGAATGGAACAAGGGAGAAAGGTGGTTGTATGCCCTCACTCTGCCTGAGGTGATCGTATACAGGGCCTTTAAGATGTTAATGAACTTCTCAGGCACACCTTTCTTCAATAGACAATCCCAGAGAACAGTCCTGTCCAACGAATCGAAGGCAGCCCTTATATCAAGAAACACTACGATTGTTGGCCTGCGATAAGTATGACGGTGTACTAACATTTGGCGGAGGGTGAAGATGTGATCAATGCATCCTCGACCAGAACGAAAACCAGCCTGCTCCTCGCGAGTCAATCGTTCTCGGGTTTTAAACAACCTACGAAGAATGATAGAAGCCAATAGTTTGGACGCAATCGGAAGAAGACTTATCCCCCGATAGTTATCACAGGGACAACGTGAACCCTTTTTAAAGATTAGGACGACTATCGACTAATTCCATGATGTTGGAACACTTTCTTGCTCCCAAACCTTTGCAAACAACGCAGTCTGTTCCTTAGTTAGAAAGTCACCACCATCAGGTTTCACAAACATAGAACAAAACTGATCTCACCGATGCGTTGTAGATCCGACCTTTTACAGTCAGATTAACATCACGAAGGTGCCAAAGATGGCCCACATTGGCATAAGCCGATCTGGCTTTCATTATACGTGCATCAATCTCATCACTCACGCCACCACCAGCACTTATATAGCCACCCAGATACACGAACTTCTCAACTACTTCGATCTGCTCACCATCCAGGGTGAGTACAGGATTAGAATCCTGCCAGTCTTGTAGGAGTACCTTGCACTTGGAGGGTGCAAAGCACATGTCGTACCTGCGGACACTGATTGCCAACTGATAAAGTGCTGATTGCATGCCTTGGGCATTATCGCACAGTAAGACAATATCATCCGCATACTCAAGGTCGAGAAGTCGTTCTCCAGGCAACATATCCACACCGCCACTACTTACATCCATCAGAGCTGTTTCCAGGATGTCGTCGATGGCAAAGTTGAAGAGGAATGGTGAGATCGGGCAACCATGCCTAACCCCACTGCTCGAATGGAACAAGGGAGAAAGGTGGTTGTATGCCCTCACTCTGCCTGAGGTGATCGTATACAGGGCCTTTAAGATGTTAATGAACTTCTCAGGCACACCTTTCTTCAATAGACAATCCCAGAGAACAGTCCTGTCCAACGAATCGAAGGCAGCCCTGATATCAAGAAACACTACGATTGTTGGCCTGCGATAAGTATGACGGTGTACTAACATTTGGCGGAGGGTGAAGATGTGATCAATGCATCCTCGACCAGAACGAAAACCAGCCTGCTCCTCGCGAGTCAATCGTTCTCGGGTTTTAAACAACCTACGAAGAATGATAGAAGCCAATAGTTTGGACGCAATCGGAAGAAGACTTATCCCCCGATAGTTATCACAGGGACAACGTGAACCCTTTTTAAAGATTAGGACGACTATCGACTAATTCCATGATGTTGGAACACTTTCTTGCTCCCAAACCTTTGCAAACAACGCAGTCTGTTCCTTAGTTAGAAAGTCACCACCATCAGGTTTCACAAACATAGAACAAAACTGATCTCACCGATGCGTTGTAGATCCGACCTTTTACAGTCAGATTAACATCACGAAGGTGCCAAAGATGGCCCACATTGGCATAAGCCGATCTGGCTTTCATTATACGTGCATCAATCTCATCACTCACGCCACCACCAGCACTTATATAGCTACCTAGATACACGAACTTCTCAACTACTTCGATCTGCTCACCATCCAGGGTGAGTACAGGATTAGAATCCTGCCAGTCTTGTAGGAGTACCTTGCACTTGGAGGGTGCAAAGCACATGTCGTACCTGCGGACACTGATTGCCAACTGATAAAGTGCTGATTGCATGCCTTGGGCATTATCGCACAGTAAGACAATATCATCCGCATACTCAAGGTCGAGAAGTCGTTCTCCAGGCAACATATCCACACCGCCATTACTTACATCCATCGGTCCTTTGCCCAATTTCTTTACGTAACAGCCTTCGTTTGTGGTCATACTCACAGTCACCCGGAGTAGACCGACGGGCTTCCATCAGTTGTAAGGAGTCAGAAGAAACCCCGTGCTTGTAAGCGGGACGTTTCGCGAAGCCACATATTCACAAGCATTATAAGCAAAGATGGATAATAGATAGCAGTGGAATCCAGGACAAGCGTTTCATCCTATTCGAGACTCGTCAGCTGGATTTACCTGCATCTCAGAGTTGATATTCACTCTGGGACTCGAACCCAGTAACTTTCGCTTCAAACGCCATCGCGTTATCCAATCAGCTACTGAGTCCTGATAGCCACTTGCTTGTGCAATGGGGTGAAGTTTAAATTCACTTGGTATTGTTGTGATCTGTGCACAGTTGCAGCAAACGGTCCCCGTTATCTGTCCTGCAACCAACAAGTCCCCATCGGCCACCTAAACGACTCTCTTCTGTGCCTAGACGCCCGACCTGTGCATTCGAGTCTCCGTTTAATACTACAATATGTGTCGAACGCGCTTTCTGGAGAAGAACTGTTAACTGATGGTAAAACTCATCCTTCATTGCATCCGAGCTGCAATCTGTCGGAGCATAGGCGGAAATGACGAAAAGACACCGTTTCTCACGCCGATTTCTTCTCACTTTGATGGAACTTTCTAATCTAACAGCACATGACCGACTGTTAATGGGGATCCAGTCGATTTGTGCTGCCTCAGCTCTAGCGCTCAGTGCAACACCAACGCCAGCATGACCAGACGAGGATTACACAGGGTCCCTGGATAAGCGCACGTGAAACAAGCTTTTCGAGGCGACAGATGGAGAGCGGATTTGTAGTACCTCACTAGAGTCTTGAATGCGGGTCTCGGATAGACAACAAACGTCAAAATTAAGACCTTCCAAAGACATAGCCAGCCCTATCTGTTGTCCGATGTACATTAGTGTGCGAACGTTGAAGGAGGCCAGCTTGAACGGCGTACATGTTTCAGAAAGACTGGTTCAGAATTCGTGATCGGTGGAAGCATTCACTTTCGACTAGACAGTGACTGGAGATCGTTTAGATAGGACAGATTTTCCACCAAGAGCGAGCTGCTGCATAAGATGAAAAGTAAGGTTACACAAATTGGGGATAAAAGGGGGTGAATTAGCGATATGGTAAATAATAATAATAATAATAATAATAATAATAATAATAATAATAATAATAATGCAAATTGGATCGTTTCTTGTATGAACGAGAATAAAATTGTCAGCTGAATGTTCCATTTCATTTATTTGCGAGAGAGCAGGTGGTTTTCTTACGGGGCCACACCCCGAGCCTTTGACGTAGAGGTCTAATCCACAAGGAAGTGGAGCATCGTGAGGAGATGCAGTCCCATGGTAGCCGTTGACCAACAGCAGGTTCATTCGCCATTCGTTCCATCAGGATACTGGAGCCCATGTGCACCATTGGTTTGGAATCAGGGTTTTCCAACTCCCCTAGATGGATCCTCCACATCCACCAATCCGGTTATAGCGCCGGACATTCGCTTTTCGTCCTCTCACTTTCGTAAGCAACACCCCCGCCACGAGAAGGCAGTGAGTAGGACTTACCTGACAGAGGCTATATATTCGCGTGGCCATGTGAGAGCATTTCGAGAGGGAGAGCAGACTCTCCCCACTCTCGGCCGTACCAGGGCATTTGGGGCTATCAATAAAAGTAATTATTTCCTGAAATAGGACAATGACATATGAAGTGTATATTCATGGATAGCATTCAAGAAGAATTTATCCTCAATTGGTTCCGACAAAACTTTATGAGTGTTAATTTTTACTTTTTACGAATATTGTTGGATCTATCCAAGTAAATCGGACATCACATTGAAGATGATATGTTAGAGCTTTAATCATGGCCTATCACTATTTCGTAAAATGATTCGCATTTGTTTAGACTACATGACCAAAGATTTAATTGTGGGATTATGACAAATTCATCAGCATATAGTCCATTAAAGCCATCCACCCTAAGTACAAGTCTTCTCTATCGGTGAATATTGTAAATTATTTCAAAAGCAAAGTCTCAAATGAACTCTGAAAGTAGAAATGGCACTTAATCTACATTACTCTTTCTAAAGTCACTTTTAGAGATGCACTCAAATGTATTTAAAGAAACGATTGCAATGAACAACTTTACTGGTATATGAGTTTTGAGGCTTGAAACCGAAAAGAACTGAACTAAAATGAAACAAATGTCTAATGATCTTTGACTAGTAACCACATGCCTAGACGATGGAAATATTAAATTACCAAGAATATAATGGGTTTTGACCAGTAGGCTATCTTTCTGTTCTCCCCTAACAACCTCAAAATTCATTTTTCGAGAAACCAACTTAATGGACCAGAGACATCATCCATCTCACAAAACACGAAGGCGATATTTACGTTCCCAGGTATCGCCATTAGTGTACACTTGAAAGAAGTTCTTATCCAGAAAGAAACAGTTATCTACCAATTCCAAATTTGCAACCACTATTTAAATAATCCAAGTATGTGAAGTGGACCAATTTCAAATTAAAATATATTCACAATCACTTCTGCAAAACAATCACAGAATTTCAGCTAACAGAAGGTATACATCACAGTGGCGAATAATTCTGACGTGAACACCATAAGCAACTATGGTCTTGTGTTTAGATGGATGTATATGAATCATGCCTGACTTTTCTTACGAAAAAATGCTGTTATTTCCGGTTCGATCATGCACCAGGAGGATTAGATTCACTGCATAATAAACAGTTCGCCTTTATTTATGGCTTCTGGAAAGTTTGCTACTTCAATCTAGTAATCGATCAAAATATCAACAGAATTATTAAAAACTAGGTATGTTGTTTGGCATTAAATGTCGAACAACCTAAAAGTCAAATTGTTTTTAATGAACTGTAAACGAACGACTTCTACTGACTCCAACCATAAATACCATCATTACATTAGACGAATTTCTATGATACAAACGAATAAAAGAAAGTTAACGATTGGAAAGTATAGTATTGCCTTCGTCTTGGATGCATACATAGTGGACATTAATGTTTACAATATGAATGTTATTTTCGACATTATGATCATTTCCCAGTTCGCTTAGTAGGTGGGCACTCAGTCGACTGTAATCTCTAACAAACATTTCATTCCAAGCCCCAACCTTTGATACATCTAATGTCCTTCCATCCAGCATACCGTTACACCAGGCAGTTGTGGACAACTTCGGACAAGTGAAATGATATCCTAGGTGAAGATTATACTTCAATAGGTGGAGGTTCACTAACAAATACATGGACAATAGCAATAAGTTCTGGGTACAACAAATTTAATGAATATTGAGGAAGTTGCTGATAACCTAAACCAGTCACCTAAAGGAATGAGGATAGTTTCTCGATCAATATGCAGTCACTCAAGGAAAATCATGACAATTACTTATATTTACAAGTGATATAAATTCTTACATAAAAGAAGTCTCATACTGTATCCAACTTTTATTTTCCAAAATATAAATACAGTACTACACATAATTGTAGTAATAATTCAACTGAACAGTTTTGCATCTTAATGTACTTTGTCCTGAGACCCGTCGCAAGCCATGCCTAGTGTTATTTAAGTTACATTTCGATATTTGTCATTTAAATACCCTCGTTATTTCAACAAAGATCTTGTCTTTGTTAATAACATCAAACCGACATTTTATCCAAGGAGCTAGCCATAGAACTCCCGAATCGAAGGTAATTTACTTAATAAATACGAGTTTGTGTACTTCACTTCAAACAGCATTGTTGTGAGGATTAATAATAATATTCAGCTGTATAAAATTATATATACTTATGGCTAGTCTACCTAGCACTAATATGTAGACAAATAATAAACGTGAAAAACATTTGACGCAACAACCAAATCCATTGCAGATCGGATACAAGTAATGTAATCTTCAAAAACCTCACATTGATTATCATGGCCCACTACACTGATCAACCACGACTTTATCTACCAGTTAATCCATACGACGAATATAGAACGTCAACGCCTCTACAATTACAGAGACAAGTCAGTCAGACATCAGACTGAACCCAGGCTTTTTGTTTGTTTTAGACTACACAAATACGCGTTTATCAATATATATCACTGTTCGGATAAAAATAAAACCACAGACTATACGACTAGCGAGCCATTTCTTTCCTTCTAATAATCTTATGATTCTCGCGAGAAAGTTCCACCGTCATATATGCAAAATCTGTGTACTTGCTGATTCCATTATCAGTATAGTTCATCTTGCATGGGATTTGTCAGTTTTTCTGCATTTATTTCCTCGCTTTATCCATTGCTCATCTACTTGAATTAAATACACTGACGCGTAAGCTTACTTAGTGAACCGGGTGGTATGCTAATTTCCTTACTGAGCTACAATATTCCCTTTCTCTCTCTCAATACATTTGTCTGAAATGCGTAGGATCAATGAAATGTCACTGGACCCTAACCAAATATCCCGGCAACCGGGTCACTAAATGCCTAAGAATTCACCGATCCTCGTCAAGTTCAGAGACAGCGAACGCGCATCATCTAATTTCACGCAGTGGATTGGCCCATGGAGTGGTGGTCGCACTCTCTTCCTTTTACCTACTCTTACTAATATATTTCTATAATTATGTCCTTTGTGTTACACGGTCTTTAGAACAGCCATAGTACCTTGATATAGCGAAAAGGCAATCCACGTTAGGTGCGATTTCAAAATTAGCTGGTTCGTCACACCATTTCAGTCTAACGCGAGTAGGCTCACGATCATCTACGTTAGCGATCTACATATGATATCCCTAACAATACTCCTTATATAACTTTCAATACTGTGTTGTGAGCATGTGATAAGTCCTAGAATATGTACAAGATTAGACCGGGATGCATATATGGATATATAGTGCATTATAGCTAAATGTGTCTGGTCAGTCATACTTGATATTACTATTTATTCGTTTAATCCATCCTTGATGGCTTCATATGACTAGTTCATTTTAGGTGAAAAACGAAATGCTCGATCTATAGCTCAATGCTGTAGAATAGCAAAGTTGGGGACGAGTACCAAGGAACGACAGAACTTTTGGGATAGGTTGAATAGTAAATTATCGTTGGTACTCTGTACGTTACCTAGGTTCTTATTTAATTTTCGTAAAAACCGAGGGACCTTACCAAAATCACTCACTGGTTTCAAAGAACAGCTGTACTCCGTCAATCCTCCAATGTTTCAGGTAAGTTAAATGTTGTTTCGGTTTTGCTGGCCATAAGTAAATCAATTACGCCAACTATTTGCAATCTGACACACGTGTCCATTACTTAGTGTTAGCACAGCCAGATAAAATTATCGAGACAAATCCCAGAGTAGTGTAGGTAGTAACAGTATCAGTTGTAAGCAAGACGATGTACAGAAATAAGGGATACTTAAAACTCAGGTTTGAAGGAAAGATAGACAGCAAATGCACCTGTGCCACCTGGAACTATTTCAAGACATCACTTATTTAAACACTTCCCGGACATCAGACATGTCAGTAACTACAGAACCCAGAGATACCTCTTGACACACATGTCACCTATAATGATTTTCCGGGAAATCGACTGAATTTGAGCTTACCACCATACAGCTATTCATCGTGTTACTTAGTGTTAGACATACACTCGACAGTTCACGAGGACTTGCCGTCGGGTCGCCAGATGAACGAAGGGTTTTAGCTGGGTGATGTAGAAAACAAATCCAAGGAGTGAGGAGACAGTGAAGCTTGGAGCCGATTATCGTAACACTTAAAAACAGATCACCGACCTTTAACAGTCACTTTTCGGTACAAGTTACGGACATTTCTACCTTGAACCTGATTGAGCACTTTCCCAGTAGTTGAAATCGATTCAGGCATTTTAAAGGTCTAATAACATCAAGAGGCCAGTTTACGCAACCGCACTACATTGAACTGATACTTATTTCGTCAGAATACAGTCTTTAAAGTACTATGGTCCTAAAGGAACATCCTAAAAACCAGTCTACCATCGAAACCCGTGTTATTGCGCCTGTGAACAGTACCTGTTATACAAATGCAAAAGAATCTGGTACGTAAGTACATCAGGAGCTGAGAACTCAGACGAGGACAAAATGAACGCATCCGTCACACTGCAAACGATTTTGAGCTGTCATCTAAAATCTCGGACCACTGGTTATAACATTTACCCAGTCAGTCGGCAACGACGCACAACTTCGTACGTACATACATCAGTCCAAGTCGCCATACCACATTAGCACAAACATACAATTATCGATCCAAGCCCCATAGTGGTGGAGGTAGTAAAAGTATAAGCAGTAATCGGAAAGATTAGGGTTTGAAGATGTTATTCAATGAGTATGATCTTGTGAAATTAACTTGGAAAGAGAAAAAAGAAAGGGACAAGAAGAATTCATAAGATTATAATTTGGAAGAACACGAAGAGTGGATGCACCTTCGCCATTGCATACGATTTTGAACCATGCCATTCAAGGTTAGAATTTGGGAGAACACAATGAGCGAATGCACCTTTGTCATTTAAGGTCTCTAACCATCGGTTGCTATCATCTCGTGAAGGATATACGAGCAATGCTTCGGAAACACCAATGATCAAATACTTACATTAGCCCGGACCCCAACCAAGTGTTAGTGACCTCACGGAGTAGCACCCTGTCTCAGATAGACCAATCCTAACTTCTTTCCAGGCTACTTCCATATTGGAGGATGATCGAACAGACTCGGAAAACCAACTTAATGGCCTTCCTGGTAAACTGACACGGAGGTGTATAATAAGCTGTCGCTCTATGTTAACTCAATGCACGCAGTTTTCTACCTCTTGTCAAGCAATTTATTGTGGTAGCACGATACACAATTTATATACATATGCCTAAATCTGTGTATTATCTCAACCAGCTGTCAAAAAACAGGTGTGAAGTTAATAATGTCTGTAGATCCGAACACCTAAATAATTGTAGTTAAAAGCTACCAGACAGTAAACTATCGGTAGGGTTAGGCAAGCCAACTAAGAAACTCAAGCCAGGAATCTACACGCAGCACAAGAGTCAAGTGTTCATTACAAATGAGTTCATGAATCGACATGTTATAATCACGGGCAATCCATCATGGCACTCCGAAAACTGTCGTCACTACTAAGTATCCCCGGAGTTAGGTGGCTTTGAGACAGGGAATCAACTTAGTCTACATTCCTTACTTGGAGTAAAACGAATTTGCACCAGCAATACTAATGACGAGTTAGAAGGAATTCGACGAATACTCAGTTAAATTGGTTACCCTCTCGTGTTCATTGGAAAAAATTATAAGTCCGAAAGATAAATGAAAGGACATTTAGGGTACCCAAAACGGCTTTTATAAATATTGAGTTTAAAGGTAACAATGCAATAAGGATTTCAAAGATAAATCTCAAACCAACTAACATCAGTGAACTATGGTACCTTATTTTGCATGTTAACTCATGAGCACCTTACACCAAAGCATCGTAACTTCCACCATTAGGTACAAAATAACGGTAAACAATCAGGAAATTAACATTGATCTTGTATGACATGAGGGATATAATAAATATTACATAGCGAAGTCTAGCTGTCATTTCCATCCCCCTCAGCTGTTTGGTCACTGGCCCATAACTAATTAGTCATATTAGAAAAATTAATAGAAATCTTACCGTCAAGTTGTCTCTCAAAAGTTGCATAATTAGTGTGCTGTCTTTGTAGGAATCATCTTGAAGCTGATCTAGTTCTGCTATTGCTGAATCGAAAGCGCTTTTGGCTAATTCGCATGCTTGAGGAGCATTATTTTGTATTTCGTAATAGAACACAGAGAAGTTGAGAGCTAAACCAAGACGAATTGGATGAGTGGTAGGCAACTTATTGGCAGCCTCAGTAGCTTTCGTGTAGGCATCCAATGATCTTTGGACGACTTCAGCTCGAGTCTTATCACTGGCGACTTCAGCGAGATACCGATTGTAGTCACCTTGCATTTTCAAAAAGAAAACTTTGCTTTCGTCGTTACTTTCCTGTACAAGTAGATAATCTTTGAGCAAAACCTAAAAACATTACTAATACTTCGCGTAAAGCTTACCAAAACCTGATCACAAATTGCATTCAACTCTTTTTCTATTTTAATACGGTACTCCTCTGCAATTTGACTTTTCATATGGTCATTCGCCGCTTTCGTTTCACTTCCGGATATCACTCTCCATGCTGATCTTCTAGCACCTACGACATTTTTATATGCCACTGATAGTAAATTCCGTTCTTCGTTCCCTAAAGTCCCCGAAGCCTCGGTATAACGCTTCATAGCTGCCGCCATGTCATCATATCGTTCAGCCTGCTCAGCAAGTTTGGCGATATGAACCAAATCAGTGTTAGATAAGTCTTCGCACTGTGTAACCCACGACGTAGCCATGACGGTACAGTACTACAGCAGAGGGTTGTGACAACTGGTCAAACTGGCGCGTAAAATTAACTAATATATAGAAAGGTTGTTAAACTAGTTCCACTCATAAAAGTTTAAACTCACACCAGTGATTGTGAATTTGGAAATATTATTTACATTTTCAAATATGTTTTAGGATTATAAATCGCTTTTGTGAAACTCTGTTTTAATTCTGCGTTGTTAATTATTTGTCGACATAAACAATATTTGATCATAAATTTTATCGATTTTTCCTGGTATGATCAAATTAAGTTCTGGCTTTTGATTCTCACTCTCTTTCTTCAACTCACCATCCAGCTTTCAACGTCTCTCAGTCAACTGTTCATAATAGTTTATGCAGTTACTTTGCATATTCATTAAATATTCCCACTAAAAGAAGTTGAGTTAAGAAATATTTATTCCCAGTTAGTCCCTCATCACGGCACTACACTAGTGTGTTTATATTCACACGCATTATTTGTGAGTAGAAAGTCGGTACCTATTAGGTCGTAGCCTCTAATAAATCCCTAAAATCAATATCTCTGTAAGTCATCAGCATTTGATGCTGACCATATTAGTTTTAATGGACTCACCTAGCTGAAGGCGCTCGGTCATGCATCCTCACCAGATCACGAGGGTTGAACGCCGTGCTCAACCTCTCCTACGACCGCTAGCCAGTTTAGATCAAACACTTCTCGATGCAGTGATAACCTACCAAATAAATCTTCTAACTTCCTCGCTACTGGCTTTGATTTCACTGGGTTGATACTGGTTAAATTGTTAAGAAAATCTAAATACTTATGGCATCTTCAAGGTGATGGTAGGTCGGTTTATTACAAGTAGCCACATAAAATATTAATACAATAGAAGTTCAAAAACTTGTCAAAGAAGAGAAAGAAAGGTTTAAAAACATGTAATCGTATCTAAGTAGAAGGCCAGGGTAAACTTAAAGGATGAATAAACTTTTTCTGTATACGAACGTTAGGCTTTCTGATGCATATTCCTATGGCCATTCCTATGTCTTCTGTTATATTTATGTACACGGAACTCCTACGGAGGATTTAATTGTGGAGTCGTCTATAGACGGTAACTGATAGATGCATTGAAACAGGTGGTGGTCTGAAGCTATGTCAGCTCTTCTCTTGGTTCTCATATCTTCTATTGTCCTTCGGAATTTTTTGTTGATACAAATATGATCTCCCATCAGTATGGCCAGGTCCTTTCTTGAGCATTTCGCTATAATTGATTGTAGCTTTTCTTAGAACTGATCTTTATCATCGTCGTTGCTATCATTGGTGGGTGCATAACATTGGATAACATTCATTGTGATCCCTTGCTTCTTTGTTCTGAATGATGCTTTGATTATCCTGGGTCCATGAGATTCCCATCCCACAAGTGCATTTCGTGCTTCTTTGGACAGCATTAGAGCAACTCCTTGAGTGTGTGGAGCATTTTCCCCTTCGTGACCGGAGTACAGCAGCATCTCTCCTGTACCTAGCCTTTGTTGTCCGGTTTGTGTCCAATGGGTTTCGCTGATTCCGAGTGCTGCCAAGTTGTATCTTCTCATTTCCATTGCTATTTGACTGGTCTTCCCTGTTTCCTACATTGTCTGGACGTTCCATGTACCTATAAAGAGTGTTGCTCTGGTTGTTAGAATGTGCATCGGTCTCGTGACTTTCGAAGAATTTCGGCTTTCATCATGAGACGTCATAATTATTCCTTCAATTCCCAGGGCAGAGTTTAAATGGTTTGAATTATTTTTTCTGGTTAGCGTTTTTTAGCGAGTTAGCTTTTCTACGGGATGGGGTCGTTAACCCCATGCCCAACACTCCTCCTTTACCCGGGCATGGGACCGGCAGTAACTCTAGAAGAGCTACAAGCGTAGTTTTGTCGAGACTTATAACGCTTTAAAGAATCTGGCTTTTCCAAAGAAACCAATTTCACTGTCAAGTAAATCTCTCAAGGAATTACTCCTTGGTCATGTTAAAAGTGTTGGCTTTGAATCAGAGAGAGATTAAAGTTTCATAAAATGAAGCGATAAAATTATCAGGAGGTTAGAGACGTTATACTTGGACTAATGAAACAGGCCGTGAAGTGCAACTTTCGGGACAAATTGGAGACTTAACTCCGTGGTCGGTTGATTGTTGTGATAAATATTTCGTATTTAGAAAGAGAGTTTATTCAGAAACCTAAAAATTCATTCCAAGAAGTAAAAACAAGATGTATTAACTAAGAGGCAGTGAGCTAGCTTGACTTTTATTCAATGAAAAATTCCGATACTATGCTTGGTCGTCATGATGAATTAAAATCTCAGAGTTGCTCAGACTTGCATTTGTTAAATGGTGGTTCTTATTCTCGTGTGAATATGAAAAGTGAGTCAATTTCAAAGCTGGTCACAAAAGTGGGCACGAGTTTGATAAATCATTTCTACTTTCAAAAATAATATGTTCATCAATGTTCATTTGTCCTCACTGGATTTGATCGCCTTATTGCCGGAGTTTCTCGTTAGTCAGTCAGCGACAACGTAGGACCAGACACATATATGCATCGGTCCAAGATGCCATACCTCATTAGCAAATCAAGATCTACACTGATTTCATAGTAGTTAATGTAATGCTGGCAATATATAAAAGAAAGATTGTGTATAAGGACATAGTACAGGACGAAAGAAAGATATGAAACAATTTTAATCTCAAGGTTTAAGGGAAGATAAAGAGTGCATACACCTACGCCATTGTGATCGATTCTGAGCAATGTCACAGAGTCTCCAACCATTGGTTACGATAGTCACGCGGACTCCAACCAGGTAGTCTGCATCTACCAACATGGCTCAGACTAGAAGTTAGTGACTTCAAACACTGATGAAATGTTTTGGTTTGGCCGCCCCTAACTCTCTTCCAACCATCGCCAATACTAGTCGGCATTGCGCGTCGTGGAAGTCAGTGTTAAGGCATACGTAACATGTGGCCCAACCATATCAGTTGATGAAGATTTATAGCCTCATCAACTGATTTACCATCATTCCCTAATACCGTGTCTAACCTCACTATTACTTACCCGGTTATCCCAGCAGATGCGAGCAATATTTCTAAGGCATCTGTGGTCAAATACTAGTAACCTACGAGTATCTTCTACTCTTAATGGTCATGTTTCGCAGCCGTAAAGTAGAACAGAACGAACTGCTGCGCAGTATACTCGTCCCTTAATTAATAGACGGATATCTCGTCTTCACCATAGGTGACGTAAGTTGGCAAAAGCTAAACGAGCTTTTTGAATCCGTGCTGAGATTTCGTCTGACACCAACCCATTAGGGCTGATCAGACTTCCAAGATAAGTGAAGCTGTCCACGCTGTCATCTGTGTATCCTAAGTCGATAAGTGAACCATCTGGTAGAAGATCAATTCCTGAAAATTCAGTCGACGAGAGTGTTATTTCCAGCAACAGATCTATAATGAAGCTAAACAAAAATGGGGATAGTGGACAGCCTTGACGGACACCACTTGAGGTTGTAAAATCATAATTATTGAGGCCAGTATTTTAGATGCCATGTTAGTCAAACTAATCCCTCTATGGTTATCACAGGATGATTCTGGCCCCTTCTTATATATTGGGGCAATCGGAGGTTGTGACCAGTCAGATGGGATTACGTCCGTCTCCCAGATTTTGCCAGAATATTGGTCAATCTCGTTAGTACAATAATTCGAACACACCTAGTCATTTTACACATTCTAAATCACTTCGGTTGAGTCATAAGCACAATAATGTTGAAAAACATCTTGAAACAATCCTAGTGCCGTAGTTCTAGCTACGCGGTCGACAATAGATATTTGTGCCTGGTAAAAGACAGGAGCGTCATTCGAGAGATTGTGAACAAGTCTTGGAGGTATACAGTAAATGGGAAATTTGAGCACTAGAACTCAGTCTGACCATACAAAAAATGATCGATACATTTATGATTAAATATTGTTCATTTCATATCGAGAAGTCCACGGTTTGTCCCCAAATGACTTGGTACGGCCGAGAGTGGGTAGAGTCCGCTCTCCCTCTCGTAATGCTCTCACATGGCCAGCGAATATATAGCTTCTGCCACGGAAGTCCTACTCACTGCCTTCTCGTGGCGGGGGTGTTGTTTACGAAATTGAGAGGACGAAAATCGAATGTCCGGCGCTATAACCGGGTTGGTGGATGTGGAGGATCCATCTAGGGGAGTTGGAAAACCATGATTCCAAACCAATGGTGCACATGGGCTCCAGTATCCTGAGGGAACAAATGGCGTACGAATCAATCATTGATCACCGGCTACCATGGGACTGCATCTCCTCACGATGCTCCACTGCCTTGTGGACTGGACCTTCAGGTCAAAGGCTCTTGGTGAGGCTTCCTAAGAAAACCACCTGATTCAGTTTGGGCACCTGGGCAGTATCACAGCCCACACAAATAAATGAAATGATGACTTGTACTGACAATCCTATTTATGCGCTTACTATATTCCAGACAATTTGCATTATTATTACTATTTACCATATCGCTAATTCACCCCCTTTTATCCCCAATTTGTGTAACCTTACTTTTCATCTTATGCAGCAGCTCGCTCTTGGTGGAAAATCTGTCCTATCTAAACGATCTCCAGTCACTGTCTAGTCGAAAGTGAATGCTTCCACCGATCACGAATTCTGAACCAGTCTTTCTGAAACATGTACGCCGTTCAAGCTGGCCTCCTTCAACGTTCGCACACTAATGTACATCGGACAACAGATAGGGCTGGCTATGTCTTTGGAAGGTCTTAATTTTGACGTTTGTTGTCTATCCGAGACCCGCATTCAAGACTCTAGTGAGGTACTACAAATCCGCTCTCCATCTGTCGCCTCGAAAAGCTTGTTTCACGTGCGCTTATCCAGGGACCCTGTGTAATCCTCGTCTGGTCATGCTGGCGTTGGTGTTGCACTGAGCGCTAGAGCTGAGGCAGCACAAATCGACTGGATCCCCATTAACAGTCGGTCATGTGCTGTTAGATTAGAAAGTTCCATCAAAGTGAGAAGAAATCGGCGTGAGAAACGGTGTCTTTTCGTCATTTCCGCCTATGCTCCGACAGATTGCAGCTCGGATGCAATGAAGGATGAGTTTTACCATCAGTTAACAGTTCTTCTCCAGAAAGCGCGTTCGACACATATTGTAGTATTAAACGGAGACTCGAATGCACAGGTCGGGCGTCTAGGCACAGAAGAGAGTCGTCTAGGTGGCCGATGGGGACTTGTTGGTCGCCGGACAGATAACGGGGACCGTTTGCTGCAACTGTGCAAAGACCACAACCTGTTTCTGACTAGCACTAACTTCCGGGACAGTCATCGCCGGTGTGCCACCTGGCGTCCTCCCTCTGCATCCCAAGCCTGGACCCAGATTGATCACATCGCGATCAGCTACCGCTGGTGTGGTTGTGTACAAGACTGCCGCTCCTTTTGGAGTACCTATCTGGAGTCTGATCATGCCCTGGTCTGCGCCAATCTCACCTTACTTTTCAGTGGCCGAAGGATTGACCACCACCAACGGATCGATGTTAGTAAACTGGCTGCAACTTCTGTTGCAAGTAAGTATCGAGCGGAGCTAGCTTCTAGGCTAGCTACCATCCCACCGAAAAGTATAGATGAGCATTGGTTGCATCTTCACGACGCTGTTACGTAATGAAATTGGGCAAAGCTTGCGTAAGGACCGAGAAGCCTGGTGGTCGGGGCGTGCTAATGAGATGGGAGCAGCAGCTGCATTTGGTAACTGCCGGAAGCTCTTCCAATTCATCCGAGCCCTTGGCAGCAAGAAGTCTGGTGTGAGTGAAACAATCTACGAGGATGACGGGATGCCAATCACTAACATCTCTCGACGTCTTGGACGATGGGCTGAATTTTGATGTTCGTTAGGAGATACAACCAAAACAAAGAAATAAACTGACAGATTTAGGGTCAATAAGAACCAATCAACATTGAGGTGCAGAGGACAAGCTGTGAATCACATGTAGAGAAATTCAAAGACATCACTTCTACCCGAAGTTTGTGCTGATGATGTCGTTCAGAAGGACGATGAAAGCTCCACGACCAAACCATCCAGCCCAGAGAACAAACCAACATCAAAATCACCCACCTGAGCTACAAATCTTCTCCACCATCTCAAGATGGGCTGAATTTTTCGAAGAACAGTTCAATTGGCCTGCTGCTACGGCAACATCGACTAGTTTGTCCTGCCCCCCATGGCCGGTGACGACTGATCCACCAAACGAGGCGGAAGTCCGCAAGGAACTCCAACTCTTGAAACATTACAAATCACCGGGCCCAGATGACTTACCTCCGGCTCTTTTTAAAGATGGTGGTGACTTTCTAACTAAGGAACAGACTGCGTTGTTTGCAAAGGTTTGGGAGCAAGAAAGTGTTCCAACATCATGGAATTAGTCGATAGTCGTCCTAATCTTTAAAAAGGGTTCACGTTGTCCCTGTGATAACTATCGGGGGATAAGTCTTCTTCCGATTGCGTCCAAACTATTGGCTTCTATCATTCTTCGTAGGTTGTTTAAAACCCGAGAACGATTGACTCGCGAGGAGCAGGCTGGTTTTCGTTCTGGTCGAGGATGCATTGATCACATCTTCACCCTCCGCCAAATGTTAGTACACCGTCATACTTATCGCAGGCCAACAATCGTAGTGTTTCTTGATATCAGGGCTGCCTTCGATTCGTTGGACAGGACTGTTCTCTGGGATTGTCTATTGAAGAAAGGTGTGCCTGAGAAGTTCATTAACATCTTAAAGGCCCTGTATACGATCACCTCAGGCAGAGTGAGGGCATACAACCACCTTTCTCCCTTGTTCCATTCGAGCAGTGGGGTTAGGCATGGTTGCCCGATCTCACCATTCCTCTTCAACTTTGCCATCGACGACATCCTGGAAACAGCTCTGATGGATGTAAGTAGTGGCGGTGTGGATATGTTGCCTGGAGAACGACTTCTCGACCTTGAGTATGCGGATGATATTGTCTTACTGTGCGATAATGCCCAAGGCATGCAATCAGCACTTTATCAGTTGGCAATCAGTGTCCGCAGGTACGACATGTGCTTTGCACCCTCC
The DNA here is from genome assembly GCA_944470415.2 of Schistosoma rodhaini. NCBI lineage: Eukaryota > Metazoa > Platyhelminthes > Trematoda > Strigeidida > Schistosomatidae > Schistosoma > Schistosoma rodhaini. The sequence continues at coordinate 46,104,193 of OX104036.1, forward strand.
AAGTGCAAGGTACTCCTACAAGACTGGCAGGATTCTAATCCTGTACTCACCCTGGATGGTGAGCAGATCGAAGTAGTTGAGAAGTTCGTGTATCTGGGTGGCTATATAAGTGCTGGTGGTGGCGTGAGTGATGAGATTGATGCACGTATAATGAAAGCCAGATCGGCTTATGCCAATGTGGGCCATCTTTGGCACCTTCGTGATGTTAGTCTGACTGTAAAAGGTCGGATCTACAACGCATCGGTGAGATCAGTTTTGTTCTATGTTTGTGAAACCTGACCTTCCCGAGTTGGGGATGTTAGACGTCTCTCTGTGTTTGATCATCGTTGTTTCTGAGGGGTTGCTGACATCCAGTGGCAACACCATGTTAGTAATGCAGAGGTTCGGCATCGTGTGTTGGGGCGCAGAGACGATAATTCAATTGGTGTCACCATCTTGAAACATCGACTTCGGTGGCTTGGACATGTTTTGCGAATGTCGTCCCAGAGAATTCCACGTCGCGTATTATTTGCCGACTCTGGGACTGGTTGGAAAAAGTGGAGAGGTGGTCAGTGTATGACATGGTGTCGTGGCATGAAAGAAAACTACAAAGGGCTAGCTTCTGTTGGTCCTTCACGACTCCCTGGCTGGGGTCCGAGAGATGGTGCAACACAGTGGCTAGAGTTGTTATCAGATATGCCTCAGAATAGAAGCCAGTGGCGAGTCTGCTGTAACCTTCTACTTTCTTCATAAATAGTGGCTATAACTTTCTTAACTGAGAGAGCTCTTCTGGTTGTACATTCAGTTCCCCCCATCATTACTCTTCTCCTTTTCTTTTTTTTCCTTCTTTTATATATACGCATCTTCCCCCTTTCTCCTCCTATTCTCATTATTTTGTGTTGCGCATATGTATCCGGTGCCCTTTGTACCAATATATATGTGATTAAATAAATCAAGATATTAACACATAGTTGGGGGGAAAGAAATAAAATAACGTCTCTGCAGCGGTCTGAATTGCCCAGAGACTGGAAAGACGCGATAATTAGTCCGGTGTATAAGGCTGGGAGTGGAGATATAATTATTAACTATCGACCTGTTAGCTTAACCAGTGCAGTTGTAAAACTGATGGAAAAATTATTCGATGCCCGTTGTAAACTATGTAGAAGGACATAATCTTTTATCCAGGAAACAGCATGGTTTTCGGAAAAGCCTATCATGTTTGACAAATTTCCTCATTGCAAGAAAAGATTGGACTGAGGCAAAAAATCGAAATATTCCTGTGAATGTGATTTTCATAGATCTAAGTAAAGCATTTGATAAGGTCTCCCACTGTGGTCTTAAAACTGGAAACTTTTGGAATTCATTATACGGTCGAAGACTGGATAAGTGACTTTCTACATGACAGGAGACAAGGAGTAAGAATAAATGGAGCTCTCTCATCGTGGGAACCTGTGAAATGTGGAGTTCCTCTAGGCACAACCCGCGGACCTCTTCTCTTTTTACTTTATGTAAATGCATTACCAAGTGTAGCTAAGTCATCCGTTCTACTCTTCGCCGATGACTTAAAGGTTTGAAGACGGGTGGTCACTAGAAGCGAATCCTAACAAGAGTGTGGTGATGCAATTAAATAACCGTGGTTATTAGTATTACTAAACAATTTGTGGATCTGTGTTACCCAAAGAAAGTGTAGTGGCGTGCTTCGTTAATCGATCGTCTCGATAACCGTTATTATATCAATCTGAACGGTGTATAATATCAAAAGACAAAGGTAAGAGGCAACTACATTTTTATTGACAAATAACGTAGGCCAGAAGGCACTGAGCACATGAGCAAATGTTAGCGAGCGAAGTAAAAAATGACATGCATGGGAGATGGCTGGTAAGCCAACTCGCTATAAGCAAGCATTAATCAATATTTATACTCAGACAAAAATGAATGACAGACATATGATGAATAAGATACAAGGTGTGCATACACATACGCTCACATAAAAAAATAGTCAAGGTCAATAAACGAATAATTAACAAGATCAAAATATGACTCATAACGTTATAGGTGAATTGGCTTGTCCAGAAACTAGAATAAGCTATGTAGATGTAATATAGTACACAACGTTACACTGCTCCCCACATAAGAAACTATAAAGAATTAGGAGTCATACTAAGCAATGATCTCAAAACTACCAGTTACTGTAAGGCTGCTGCGGCAAAAGACTATAGGGTGTTGTGGTCTATTCGCAGATCTTTCCAGTATTTGGATGAGGAAATGTTTAGATTATTGTACCCAACTTTTGTATGACCGAATTCGGAATATGGGATTTAAGCAGCTAGTCCGTTTCGAGTATGAGGCGGATATGCTGGAAAGAGTCCAACACCGAGGGACAAAAATGGTAAAAGGTCTGTCTTGCCTATCTTATAAATACAGACTGAGACACCTCAACTTGTTTACGTTATCTTAAAGCAGAATACGGATGATCTAATAGTGGCTTACCGTATCCTGAACGATGACCTTGGAATTAATATGTATTATCTTTTCTTTCCGCCTAGGACTGATCATTTGAGAGGACGTTCGAAGAAAAATCGGGTATTGAGATCGAATCGTCTACGTCTAGAGTTTCGTTTCTCATATCGAGTAGTAAATTACTGGAATTCTCTATCACAACACGTAATATCAGCACCTTTTGTTGATATATTCAAAACAAGATTGGAGTCAACAATGTAACAAACTGTAAGGATTAATACAGGTCAATAGACCTCCTATCCTTATTACTGAAGACTGGAGGCCGTATGCCTTCTATCCTTATTACACAAATCTGAATGTGATATTGGAAGCGGGTAGTTTGCTATTCTCGTTACTGTTATGATGACCTGTTGTAGGTTGTTCAACCCATTATGTAAAAACGCCGTGCATTTGAGTAAATGGTTAACAATCTACAAGGGACCAATGAGATGTTATTCTCGTTGGGTTCCCGACAAAAAGTTTATGGATGAACTTAAGGAGTCATTGTACAACCCGGCTATCGTCAAGGCGAACACAACAGTCCAACCAAGTTAGTTACCGTTTTTATTAATAGTGCCTAGTCGACTTTTTCAATGTAAGTCATCAGGAAGTTCAATCTGTTCATCTAAATTTCGGCCCACAACATCCTGCTGCTCATGGAGTTTTGAGACTAATAATGGAGCTCGATGGAGAGGTAAGGAATACTATTTAGTTTATAATTGATCACTATATATGATAAGTTGCAAAAGTGAACTCAGACTCATGATTCTTGGTTTTTTAATGGCTTTTCTCGTCTTTTCTGTTCGGCTTAAATAACATGCTCAAAGAGTTGAAAACAATCCGGCGAGACTAAAGAACATGGATGACCTTTGAACGAATCTTAAATGACCTTGAGAAATATTGGCCAATCAGAAAACAGTTAGCATACAATAAAAATATATTATACAAAACTCAAAAATTAAAGGGGATACTGTTCTTTTACATGTATCAAAAACTTATCAAGGTCAGATATAGGTTCAGAAGTTCTAAAATCATAGTGCATCCGGCACAGGAACTCATCCCTGAGGCTCCATATTAGTCGACATCTGGAACCATGATAAAGTCCCGAAAATTCTTTCAGCCTCAACCACATAGTTTCAGTGTTGTCGGTATGTTGTTATGGTTTAGGGTTAAAGATGAGACTATAAATAATGGACGACATTTGAGCGACGCTAGAGTGAATCTGAGAGTGTCAACATAATAACTAAGACTAAATGAGGGTTATAAACCCGTGTGAAGAATTCAAATTATGATTTACAGTTCATGGTTAAGGTTATGAATTTTACTTAGGGTTTTCATCACGAACTGACATCAGCTATAATGCCACAACTCAATCCAAATATATAATTGAATTTTGCGCCAAAACCTAATGGTAACATATCTTGTAGTCGCTTAATTATCATGTTTTCTCTAAAATACTTTGTAAACTGACCGTACGTAAGCGTCAGGTACCGAACTTAGCGCTGTGACCTTGAAAACCCGCGAAAGCTTCTGATTGGCTCGTCCATGTTCTTTAGTCTAGCCAACAATCCCCAGTACTTTTGCAGCTGGTTATTCCTCTGAATGTATTTATATGTAGCTTAAAAAACTTACTGTTGGTAAAATGTGTTCCTAGAAAGTGTATTTTAGCAATATATAGTCTGAGAGAATAAGTAAATATATATAGTTACGTTCACTAAATTCCGAATTATTCTAAGTTAGTTACAGACAAAGACTCAATACCGAAAAAAATAACAAACTTTCGTATATGAGATCGAATGTAGTGAATATGATGCTACATGTGTAAGTGAAACATCATGACAGCTGAGCCATGTCACCTAGAGTCTTCAACCATTTTTTTACGATAGTCACGCGGACCCCAACCAGGTAGTCTGCATCTACCAACATGGCTCAGACTAGAAGTTAATGACCTCAAGCACTGATGCCACGTTTTGATTTGGCCGCCCCTAACTCTCTTCCAACCATCGCCAATACTAGTCGGCATTGCGCGTCGTGGAAGTCAGTGTTAAAGCATACGTAACATGTGGCCCAACCATCTCAATTGATGAAGATTTATAGCCTCATCAACTGATTTACCATCATTCCCTAATACCGTGTCTAACCTCACTATTACTTACCCGGTTATCCCAGCAGATGCGAGCAATATTTCTAAGGCATCTGTGGTCAAATACTAGTAACCTACGAGTATCTTCTACTCTTAATGGTCATGTTTCACAGCCCACAGCCCTTCCACGGTGTGGGTAACCGGGAAGTGATAACTGCCCTCATACCTCTAACAGCACTCAAGACCACTGTATTCATAATCAATCTCCTTCATTTCCTACTATTCCTTCTACATTGACTTTCAACTCTAAACTTCCTCTTCCGATTTCCTCCTCAAGTGTCACCATGGCCAACGATTCTATTGCGCGAAACGCTGTCCCAGGTCTACTAAAACCTCGCTCCAAACTACACATTGGAGCCTTCAACGTACGTACTTTAAGTCAAATCGGTCAACATGCCTCTTTAGCTAAAACCCTAGAATCTCGTACCATTGATGTATGTTGTGTCTCCGAAACACGCACACAGGATCCTAGTGTGGTCATTCACTTGACCTCACCTCGCCAAATGGGAGAGCCAACGAAATACACTCTCCGTGTATCTGGCGACCCGTTGGCTAGTTCTCGTGGACTTGCAGGTGTAGGCAAAGCACTAAGTACAAGGGCAGAATAGGCACTATTAGAATGGATCCCCGCTAACAGTCGCCTGTGTGCTGTCCGGCTAAATTGCTCTGTAAGAACTCGGAAGGATAGGGACACACGTCGTTGCCTTTTCGTCGTTTCTGCCTACGCTCCCACTGACTGCAGCCATGATGAAGTGAAAGATGACTTTTACAGAAAACTCTCTGAGCTTCTTCAGAAAGCTAAGCGATCATACATAGTACTCGTAGCGGGTGACTTTAATGCCCAGGTAGGTAGCTTAAATCAAACAGAAAGACATTTAGGTGTGTGTTTTAGTATTCCGGCTCAACGAACCGATAATGGTGATCGTCTGTTGCAACTATGCTCAGGCAATCGTTTATTTTTAGCAAATACTTATCTTGAACATAAGGAGAGACATCGTCTAACATGGCGACCACCTGCACCAAATCAACGATGGACTCAAATAGACCATATTGTCATCAGTCATCGTTGGAGAGGCTCGATGGGAGATTGCCGCTCGTACTGAAATACATGTTTCGACTGTGATCACGCTTTAATACGAGCGCGCATTTGTCTGCGCCTCAATGGACGCAGGAAAAGTACACTAAGAAGACCCATTAGGATTGAACTAGAGGACGAGAAAGCCAAATGTAAATTCCAGGAACAACTAAGTTCACATCTAGGCAGTTCTGTAAACGAGACTGACCCAGATGCCGCTTGGAAAGATATACGAACAGCTGTGGAAACAGCAGTAACATCTATTAGTTATTTAAATCATAGGGCTCCAAGAAACCAATGGATTTCTTCTAAGTCTATTTCACTGATGGATTCGCGTAAACTCATCCCATCAGGCTCTGAACACGACGAAGAGCGTAAAGAAATTAGATCTAGGTTAACTAAAAGTCTAAGGAACGATCGTGAGCAGTGGTGGGCAATGAAAGCAAAAGAGATGGAAAAGGCAGCGGCTGTAGGCAACACCAGACAACTATTCAGACTAATAAAAGAAGCCGGAATTAAGAAGTCAAGTGTAAGTGAGACAATCTCGGAAAAAGACGGAACCCTTATCTGCTCTCAACCCAAACGTTTAGAATGATGGGCGGAACACTTTAAGGAGCAGTTTAGCTGGCCTTCAGTTACTGCACAACTACCGACTATTCCCAGAAAACCTGAATGGAACATTGAAGTAGGCCCCCCGACCCTACTTGAAGTTCAAAAGGCTATAAGTAATCTGAAACGAGGAACAGCAGCTGGCCCAGATGGATTGGCTCCAGAGGTCTTTAAATATGGTGGTCCAATTTTAGCGATTGCCTCCAAATGCCCTGGTACGGCCGAGAGTGGGGAGAGTCCGCTCTCCCTCTCGTAATGCTCTCACATGGCCAGCGAATATATAGCCTTTGCCACGGAAGTCCTACTCACTGCCTTCTCGTGGCGGGGGTGTTGTTTACGAAATTGAGAGGACGAAAAGCGAATGTCCGGCGCTTTAACCGGGTTGGTGAACAAGGCTAGTCCACCTAGGGGAGTTGGAAAACCCTGATTCCAAACCAATGGTGCACATGGGCTCCAGTATCCTGAGGGAACAAATGGCGTACGAATCAATCATTGATCACCGGCTACCATGGGACTGCATCTCCTCACGATGCTCCACTGCCTTGTGGACTGGACCTTCAGGTCAAAGGCTCTTGGTGAGGCTTCCTAAGAAAACCACCTGATTCAGTCTGGGTACCTGGGCAGTATCACAGCCCTCACACATATCGAATGAGATTTGTATGGCGCATGTTTATCTGGTGCTCCCTTGTACCAATATTTATGTGTTTAAATAAATAAATAAATAAAAATTTTAGCGATTAGGTTGACTAATATTCTAGCTAAAATCTGGGAAACGGACGTAATCCCATCTGACCGGTCACAATCTCTGATTGTCCCAATATATAAGAAGGGGCCAGAATCATCCTATGATAACCATAGATGTATTAGTCTGACTAACATAGTATCTAAAATACTGAATATTGAAAGGTGTACCTAAGAAGTACATAAACCTTATGAAGGCTCTTTACTCGAACACTACCAGTCGAGTGAGAGCTTATGGCGAACTGTCATATGATTTTACAACCTCAAGTGGTGTCCGTCAAAGCTGTCCACTATCCCCATTTTTGTTTAGCTTCATTATAGATCTGTTGCTGGAAATAACACTCTCGTCGACTGAATTTTCAGGAATTGATCTTCTACCAGATGGTTCACTTATCGACTTAGGATACGCAGATGACATAGTCCTGTTTGGTGAAGACACTGACAAAATGCAGAGTCTTCTGTTGGAACTGATTAATAATGCCAGGATGTCTGGGATGCGTTTCTCCCCATCTAAATGTAAATTGTTACTCCAGGACTGGCCTGCGTCAACACCTGAACTAAGGATAGGGAGTGAAGTAGTGGAACGCGTGGACAACTTCACTTATCTTGGAAGTCTGATCAGCCCTAATGGGTTGGTGTCTGACGAAATCTCAGCACGGATTCAAAAAGCTCGTTTAGCTTTTGCCAACTTACGTCACCTATGGCGAAGACGAGATATCCGTCTATTAATTAAGGGACGAGTATACTGCTTTATCAGTTCGTTCTGTTCTACTTTACGGCTGCGAAACATGACCATTAAGAGTAGAAGATACTCGTAGGTTACTAGTATTTGACCACAGATACTACTACTACTACTTACGCCTGTTACCCCTCGTCGAGGAGCATAGGCCGCTCACCAGCATTCTCCATCCAACTCTGTCCTGAGCCTTCCTTTCCAGTTCTTTCCAGTTGCTATTCATCCTTTTCATATCGGCTTCTATTTCCCGGCGTAGTGTGTTCTTTGGCCTTCCTCTTTTCCGCTTCCCTTCCAGATTCCAAGTTAGGGATTGAGTCGTGATGCACATTGGTGATTTCCTTAATGTATGTCCGATCCACTTCCAACGTCTTTTCCTTATTTCCTCTTCAGCTGGAAGCTGGTTTGTCCTCTCCCATAAAACGCTGTTGCTGATAGTATCCGGCCAATGGATGTTGAGTATTTTGCGTAGACAACTGTTTATAAATACTTGTACCTTCCTGATGATGGCCGTAGTAGTTCTCCACGTTTCAGCTCCATACAGTAGGACTGTCTTGACGTTCGTATTAAAGATTCTGACCTTGAAATTAGTTGAAAGTTGTTTTGAGTTCCATATGTTCTGCAATTGTAGAAATGCTGCCCTTGCTTTGCCGATCCTTGCCTTTACATCTGCATCCGATCCTCCTTGTTTATCAACGATGCTCCCCAGGTACTTGAATGTTTCCACCTCTTCCAGAGTTTCGCCATCAAGTGTGATTGGGTCGGTGTTCTCCGTGTTGCATTTGAGAATCTTGCTTTTTCCTTTGTGAATGTGGAGGCCTATCGATGCGAAGGCTGATGCTACATTTGCTGTCTTCATCTGCATTTGTTCGTGTGTATGAGAGAGGAGTGCTAGGTCATCTGCGAAGTCCAAATCATCTAATTGATTCTGAGAAGTCCATTGTATTCCGTATTTCCCTTCAGATGTCGAATTCTTCATAATCCAGTCAATCACTAGAAGGAAGAGGAATGGGGAGAGTAGACAGCCTTGTCTGACTCCGGTCCTTACTGGAAATGCATCTGTCAGCTGTCCTCCATGCACCACTTTGCACTGTAATCCATCGTATGAGTTTTGAATAATGTTGACGATCTTCTGAGGAACTCCATAGTGTCGAAGAAGTTTCCACAATGTTCTCCTATCCACGCTGTCAAACGCCTTCTCATAGTCGATGAAGTTGACGTATAGTGATGAGTTCCACTCGACTGATTGTTCAACGATGATCCGTAGTGTCGCAATCTGGTCTGTGCACGACCGATCCTTACGGAATCCAGCCTGATGATCCCTAAGTTCGGCGTCTACTGCGTCTTTCATCCGATTCAGCAGCACTCTGTTGAAAACTTTTCCTGGTACTGATAACAAACTGATACCTCTGTAGTTCTCACATTGGCTCAGATCTCCTTTCTTTGGTATCTTGATGAGATATCCTTCTTTCCAGTCCGTTGGCACTTGTTCCTCTTCCCAAATCTTTTTGAATAGAAGGTGAAGCATGTTTGCAGTTATTTCAATGTCTGACTTCAGTGCTTCTGCTGGTATATTGTCAGGTCCTGCCGTCTTCCCACTTTTGATTTGTCTGATGGCCATCTTGACTTCTTCGATCATTGGTGGAGTGACATCTATTGGAAGGTCTGTGTGGGCTGCTTCGATGTTCGGTGGATTCGATGGGGCTGGTCTATTCAGCAGTTCCTCAAAGTATTCTGCCCATCTTTTCCTCTGTTCTTGAATCTCAGTGATTGTCTTTCCTTCTTTGTCTTTGACTGGTCTCTCTGGTTTGCTATATCTCCCTGCCAATTTCTTCGTTGTATCATATAGTTGTTTCATATTCCCTTCTCTTGCAGCTTTTTCCACCGCCGTTGCTAGTTCTCCCATGTATTTCTGCTTGTCGGCTTTAATGCTTTTCTTCACTTCCCTGTTTGCTTCTGCGTAGTCTGCTTGTGCTTTGACTTTCTCTGCTCGTGTTCGGCTGTTGTTAATTGCTAGTTTCTTGTTCTTCCTTTCTCGAATTTTGTCCAGGGTTCCGATAGAGATCCATTCCTTGTGATGATGGTTTTTAGGACCAAGAACCTCCTGACACGTTGAAGTTAGTGCTTCTTTTATCCCTTTCCAGTTGTCCTCCAAAGTAGTTTCTTGTTCATTCAGTAGATCCTGTAGAGCTTGGAACCTGTTGTTGAGAGTTATCTTGAATTCGTTGAGTTTGTCAGTATCTCGAAGGAAGGCTGTATTGAACCTTTGTAGTGCTGTTTGTCCAATTGTCCAGTCTTTCTTTAGCTTCAGTCTCATCTTGGCCACAACCAGGTGGTGATCTGAAGCTATGTCAGCTCCTCTCCGGGTTCTCACATCTTCCATTGATCTTCGGAATTTTTTGTTGATACAGATGTGATCAATCTGGTTCTCTGTGGTGTGGTCCGGTGAGATCCATGTAGCTGTGTGTATGCGTTTGTGTGGGAATATTGTGCCGCCTATAACCAATTTGTTGAAAGCACATAGGTTTGCAAGTCTCTCCCCATTTTCATTTCTCTCTCCTAGTCCATGTCGTCCAATTACATCTTCATATCCTGTGTTGTCCACTCCAACTTTAGCATTTAGATCTCCCATAAGGATGGTGAGGTCCTTTCGTGAGCACTTCTCCATAATTGATTGCAGCCTTTCATAGAACTGATCTTTATCATCGTCGTTGCTATCATTGGTGGGTGCATAACATTGGATAACATTCATTGTGATCCCTTGCTTCTTTGTTCTGAATGATTCTTTGATTATCCTGGGTCCATGAGATTCCCATCCCACAAGTGCATTTCGTGCTTCTTTGGACAGCATTAGAGCAACTCCTTGAGTGTGTGGAGCATTTTCCCCTTCGTGACCGGAGTACAGCAGCATCTCTCCTGTACCTAGCCTTTGTTGTCCGGTTTGTGTCCAATGGGTTTCGCTGATTCCGAGTGCTGCCAAGTTGTATCTTCTCATTTCCATTGCTATTTGACTGGTCTTCCCTGTTTCCTACATTGTCTGGACGTTCCATGTACCTATAAAGAGTGTTGCTCTGGTTGTTAGAATGTGCATCGGTCTCGTGACTTTCGAAGAATTTCGGCTTTCATCATGAGACGTCATAATTATTCCTTCAATTCCCAGGGCAGAGTTTAAATGGTTTGAATTATTTTTTCTGGTTAGCGTTTTTTAGCGAGTTAGCTTTTCTACGGGATGGGGTCGTTAACCCCATGCCCAACACTCCTCCTTTACCCGGGCATGGGACCGGCAGTAACTCTAGAAGAGCTACAGGCGGAGTTTTGACCACAGATGCCTTAGAAATATTGCTCGCATCTGCTGGGATAACCGGGTAAGTAATAGTGAGGTTAGACACGGTATTAGGGAATGATGGTAAATCAGTTGATGAGGCTATAAATCTTCATCAACTGAGATGGTTGGGCCACGTGTTACGTATGCCTGAACCCCAATTACCACGACGCGCAATGTTGACTAGTGTAGGGGATCGTTGGAAGAGAGTTAGGGGCGGCCAAATCAAAACGTGGCATCAGTGCTTGAGGTCATTAACTTCTAGTTTGAGCCATGTTGGTAGATGCAGAGTACTTGGTTGGAGTCCGCGCAACTATCCTAACTAATGGTTGGAAGCTGTGTGTGACATGGCTCAGAATCGATCACAATGGCGTAGGTGTATACACACTTTATTTTCCCTTAAACCTTGAGATTAAAATTGTTTCATATCTTTCTTTCGTCCTGTACTATATCCTTATATACAACCTTTCTTTATATACTACCACCACTAAATTAATTGCTTCTATGAATCCGGTGTTCATCTTGTTGTGCTAACGAGGTCGCTGACTGACTGACTGTTTCACAGCCGTAAAGTAGAACAGAGCGAACTGTTGCGCAGTATACTCGTCCCTTAATTGATAGACTTACTTACTGTATGGTGATACCCAGGCCATGCTTTCAGCAGTGAATCAGTAGTAGTAATGCAGAGTTTCGGCATCGTGTGTTGGGGCGCAGAGACGATAATTCAATTGGTGTCACCATCTTGAAACATCGACTTCGGTGGCTTGGACATGTTTTGCGAATGTCGTCCCAGAGAATTCCACGTCGCGTATTATTTGCCGACTCTGGGACTGGTTGGAAAAAGTGGAGAGGTGGTCAGTGTATGACATGGTGTCGTGGCATGAAAGAAAACTACAAAGGGCTAGCTTCTGTTGGTCCTTCACGACTCCCTGGCTGGGGTCCGAGAGATGGTGCAACACAGTGGCTAGAGTTGTTATCAGATATGGCTCAGAATAGAAGCCAGTGGCGATCCTGCTGCAACCTTCTTTTACTTTCTTCATAAAGAGTGGCTATAACTTTCTTAACTGAGAAAGTTCTTCTGGCTTTACCTCTACTAATTGAACTGCTCCCATTATTATTATTTCGCTATCATACACTAATTTCTGTTCGTTATTGTTCTCGTTTTTCTTATACGCACCTTACATTCTTTATCTCTTCACATCCTCTTTGTTATTGTGTGACATATATGTATCTGGTGCCTATATTTATGTTCAAATAAATAAATAAATAAAATAGGCTCTACTCGAGTTTTCATGGGCGTGCCATCATTTTTTTCCGGAATATCGTCTTGCGTAAACGTGATTTTCACAGATGTAGTCGAAACTTTCGGCAATTCTGTGTAGGTTTATTTTCAGCATAACTATTATCTATAAAAGTGCTTAATGACACTTATAGGTTTGTGTACTGAGCTAATATTCCTCAACTCTGACTCCGATACGATGAACTTGACTACTATCATTTTCCCTGTCCTGCTAACTAAAGTAGGAAGACCAGCTTTGTGACGAAAGCTTTTTTTGATCATGATCCCTGTAAAATTAAATATACATTCAAGTTGTTTGGTTATATATCGGTTGTGGTAATTAGATTTTATGAAATGAGTGGTTGCCACTGAACACAGGTCGTACCAAAAATGCATTGAAAGTCCGTAAAGTAATGTAGCAAAAATATGCTGAAAGGTGATCTTATATTCAACCTAGATCGACAGATATATTTTTTCATAAATTGTATTTGGAAATCTCACATCCTCAACAGATACTTTAGAACACTGGTGACATAGAATCCACACCTCTTATTTTCGCATATGATTTGAAATTTCTAAATGTTGGCTGAAGCATTCCACCGATTTATGTGGTTTAAAATATTTACGATACTGGGTTAGCAGTTGAAAATCAGTCATCCCTTCATCTTCAGTGCTAAAAAGGTCTTACCGGTCAGTGGCTCTTTTATTGAAGTATGAGGTTTCAGTAAAGGATCTTTCTCAGTAATAAACTTGCGTCTAAATTATTTTTTTATTAAGGCTTTGCACACAGCATAATTTTTCGTTTTATACTCCTGGTTTATGTAGTGGTTTCGGAATGCATATATCTGACTGGTTTGTTATTTGTAATATTTAGCTGAACTGGTCAGTTTATCCTTATTTTATGCTGTTCAGAGCCAGTCATATTCACTTTATAAAAGGTATCTCCTCTTAATACCCATAAATACTAAACCTTCAATGCGTTACTTCCAATATGTTGCACCAGGTTTTCATTTTTATGTTTTCTATGGTAATTCATGTTTTGTATCAAATATTTTTTCAGCTTCCTAATATTTACTTTTATGATATATTACTACTATTTCGTGGCGTCATTTTTTGTATTCCTGTTTTCGTTCCGCTATATTGTTTTTAATGCATTACAACTATTGCGCAGTGTCTTATGTTGTGCATCTATTAAATTGTCATCTTTGGGACGTTATGATCTAATTTTGTAAGTGGGTTACATGAATAATGTTTTGATGGTTGTCTTAGAAATAAACAGTCTTTTTCTTGGAGTCTAGTTATTTATAACACCATTCATAACAGTAAGGATCCGTATTTTTAAAAGATAGAAAATCTAATTTTTCTACTCATTGGGATATTACAAATATATAATTTATTTAAAAAAAATTATCAAATCAAGACTTGGTAATGATACCTACAAACTCATTTTAAAAGACAGTCTGAAAAATCTCAGAAGTCTTTAATTTTTGCATTTTAAAAACATTCCTAAGATCCTACTTATAGCGTTCGTGAGATTCATTTTTTTGGGTGATTGTTTCTAGGTTTAATCATAGCTATTGTCACTCGATGCTCTTATAAGGCCTGAGTAATCATCGTTGCTGACTTTCTACCTGTTTTATGTTTGTTTAAATGAATTGCATGAGCTAGAAGCTAAAATGTGCTTAGTGCTAGCTATATCCATTGTTATATTCGCCCATTTTCTGATTGCCAGATAAGCATTAAAAAAATTGTTATTTCATTTATTGATTCTTCAGTTTTATCTGCTGTATTGCTAATCATGGTGGTTCATTTTTATTTTAGAAAATTATTCGTCTTGATCCACATATCGGTCTGCTACACCGTGGTACAGAAAAGTTGATTGAATACAAAACGTATACTCAAGTAAGTATTGGAATATATATTTAGCTCATTCTAAGCTCTGAACTTAGAGCTTAAGCTTGCTATCCTTCTTGAGGCATAGAGTGCTAATTAGGAGTTCTCCAAGCAACTCTAACCTGTAGCCTTTTCCTGTTGTTGATAAGTGCTCTTCGTGGTTTTGATACCTCGGATTCCCGGCATCGTGTGGCTTTTGACCTGATTATTTTCCTACTGCCTCAAGGATTCCACGTTAGGTCCTGCCTTATGGTTCATTTTAATGGTTTCGTTAGTGTCTCTAATCCACCTAGACTGTCTCTTCCTAATTTGATTTTCAGCTGGCAGCTGGTTTATTCTCTTCTGGATTAGGCTGCTATAAGTTGTTTCTGGTCAACTGATCTCAGGTATTTTGTGTACAAATATTTGTACGTTTTTGGTCACAGTGTAGTGAACAAAACACTAGTTGGGGACAATCGAATGTATTTAAGCAAACATTACAGACTATCTCAGTAAATTCTGATTACCAAACAATGAACAGTCAATTTGCAAATTAACAATCAATTGTTTCAATCTTCACTGTTTCTTCAATAATTCCATTGTTCATGCATTTTCCAAACGATTGCGCTTCATTTCAGTTCTTTCCTCATCGGTCTTCTGCGAAAATACATTCTATGTCTGACCCACACCATATACTACTTATATGGATATAAGTAGATCACACCACACTCGTCCCCCCTTTAAAGCATTCGTTCATGCGGTGGTTCTGCTCGCCGTGCCACTATCTTCTTCCACTGCAGTCTGTGCCAAACTCTCCGTCAGAATGTCGAGTCTGCGGCGCGCTGAACTCCATAGCTCCGTCGACCTGCCGGGGCACCAACATCCGCATCCACCCGGCACCTGGGACGTTCAACACCCGTACTCCACCGGCCTGCCGAGCCATCTACATCCGATGTCCGCCCAGCAGCCGCACGTCCCACTGCTCCTCTCCGTCGACAGCACCTGCTACAGCCAACGCCTCCCGCCAGAACACTCCACTCGACGCCAACTCTCCCCACCAGACTGCCCCAACTAGCACCTCCACTCCAGACCCGCAGCGGCGTCCACAGAACAGCACCCTTCCTCCTCCTGGTTGGCAGCGACACCAAATGTAGTAAACAGAACACTAGTTGGGGACAATCGAATGTATTTAAGCAAACATTACAGACTATCTCAGTAAATTCTGATTACCAAACAATGAACAGTCAATTTGCAAATTAACAATCAATTGTTTCAATCTTCACTGTTTCTTCAATAATTCCATTGTTCATGTATTTTCCAAACGATTGCGCTTCATTTCAGTTCTTTCCTCATCGGTCTTCTGCGAAAATACATTCTATGTCTGACCCACACCATATACTACTTATATGGATATAAGTAGATCACACCACAACAGTAGTGGTAGTTTTTCAATTTTCAGCTCCGTACAATGTTACTGTTTTAACGTCAGTGTTGAAAATTATGGCTTTAGTTTTGTGTGACAGTTGTTTTGAGTTCCAGATATCCTTCGATTATAGGAATGGTGATCTTGTTTAGTAATTTGTGACTTGATATCTGCACCAGATCTTCCTCATTTATCGATGACACAGTCCGAATACGTGAAGACTTTCATCTCTTCTACAGTTTCATCACTAATTGAAACTTGTTTGGTGCTATCTGTGTTGTACTTTCGAATATTATTTTTCCTCCTATAATTGTTGAAGTCTATTTCCATAAATGCCACTGCTGCATTGACTGTTTTAATCTGCATTTGTTTCTGTGTATGCGAAACCAAGGCTATCTTCTGCAAAGTTTAAATCATATAGCCGTATCCAAGTTATCAGTTTCACTCCACTTTTTTTCTGAGCTGAATACGTCTTCATAATCCAGTCAACAGCCAACAGAATGAGAAAGGGTGAGAGTAGGCGGCCTTGTGCGACAACAGTCCATTTGCAATGTATCTGTGAGCTACCATCTATGAAAGATTACAATCCAGTCCTTCATAGTAGCTCCGTTTGAACATGATGATTTTCCCAGGTACACTATGATATCGAAAAGGATTCCATACGGTTTTCATATCCACACTCTCGAATGCTTCCTCACAATCAAGGAGTTTGATGTATAGTGATTGGTTTGTTTCAATTAACTGTTCGAAATTTATTTTCAGTGTTGCGATTTGGTCATTATATAATCGGTTTTTACGAAAGCCAGCTTGTTGGTCTTTGAGGTATTAGTCAACTAAATCTTTCCTTCGTTTCAGAAGCACTGTAAAAATTTTTGTCTGCTACTGATGGTAGGATGGTCACTGTATTTTTCACATTTACTATTATCTTGTTTTGAGATGTTAGTGAGGCATCCCTCTCTCTTTCTCTTTAATCCCTTTCCGGTTGTTCTCTATGTTGATTTCTTTTGCTTCTAGTAGATCTTGTAAGGCTTGGAACTTATTGAGGATAAGCCTTAATTGTTAATGTGGTCACTATCAGGTAATGATACGAAGCCCTATCAACTCCTTGTATGTGCGAAGCATTTTTTCTTCATGACCAGTGTACAACAGCATCTCTCGAATCTAATCTCTGTTCAGCTTGGGTTCAATTGGTTTCACCAATTCCGAGAACTGCCACGTTGTATATCCTCATCTGATCAGCCATTTGATTAAACCTCTTGGTCTTCCATATTGTCATGACATCCCATGTACCTACATTAATTGTTGCTCTGTTTGTTAGAAGTGTTGACCTCGTGATTTTCAAAAAATGTTGAATCTCACCATGATGCATCCTCGTTATTTAGTTGACCTCACCTCTCCAAAATGGAGAGCCGACGAGATACGCCCTTCGTGTATCTAGCGACTCGATGGCTAGTTCTCGTGGACTTGCAGATGTAGGCATAGCACTTAGTACAAGCACTACTAGAATCGGTCGCCGTTAACAGTCGCCTATGTGCTGTGCGGCCAAATGGCTCCGTAAGAACTCGGAAGGATAGGGACATACGTCGTTGCCTTTTCGTCGTTTCTGCCTACGCTCCCACTGACTGCAGCCATGATGAAGTGAAAGATGACTTTTACAGAAAACTCTCTGAGCTTCTTCAGAAAGCTAAGCGATCATACATAGTACTCGTAGCGGGTGACTTTAATGCCCAGGTAGGTAGCTTAAATCAAACAGAAAGACATTTAGGTGTGTGTTTTAGTATTCCGGCTCAACGAACCGATAATGGTGATCGTCTGTTGCAACTATGCTCAGGCAATCGTTTATTTTTAGCAAATACTTATCTTGAACATAAGGAGAGACATCGTCTAACATGGCGACCACCTGCACCAAATCAACGATGGACTCAAATAGACCATATTGTCATCAGTCATCGTTGGAGAGGCTCGATGGGAGATTGCCGCTCGTACTGAAATACATGTTTGGACTCTGATCATGCTTTAATACTTTGGTGTGGGTTTCTTATGTCCACATAAGTAGTATATGACGATGGTCAGGCAGAATGTATTTCACTAGAAAATCGATAAGGAAAAAACGAAAACGAAACGCAATTGGTATGAAAATGCATGAACTGAGTAACAATACTAGGATATTTGGAGTGCGTTTCTCCCCATCTAAATGTAAATTGTTACTCCAGAACTGGCCTGCGTCAACACCTGAACTAAGGATAGGGAGTGAAGTAGTGGAACGCGTGGACAACTTCACTTATCTTGGAAGTCTGATCAGCCCTAATGGGTTGGTGTCTGACGAAATCTCAGCACGGATTCAAAAAGCTCGTTTAGCTTTTGCCAACTTACGTCACCTATGGCGAAGACGAGATATCCGTCTATTAATTAAGGGACGAGTATACTGCTTTATCAGTTCGTTCTGTTCTACTTTACGGCTGCGAAACATGACCATTAAGAGTAGAAGATACTCGTAGGTTACTAGTATTTGACCACAGATGCCTTAGAAATATTGCTCGCATCTGCTGGGATAACCGGGTAAGTAATAGTGAGGTTAGACACGGTATTAGGGAATGATGGTAAATCAGTTGATGAGGCTATAAATCTTCATCAACTGAGATGGTTGGGCCACGTGTTACGTATGCCTGAACCCCAATTACCACGACGCGCAATGTTGACTAGTGTAGGGGATCGTTGGAAGAGAGTTAGGGGCGGCCAAATCAAAACGTGGCATCAGTGCTTGAGGTCATTAACTTCTAGTTTGAGCCATGTTGGTAGATGCAGAGTACTTGGTTGGAGTCCGCGCAACTATCCTAACTAATGGTTGGAAGCTGTGTGTGACATGGCTCAGAATCGATCACAATGGCGTAGGTGTATACACACTTTATTTTCCCTTAAACCTTGAGATTAAAATTGTTTCATATCTTTCTTTCGTCCTGTACTATGTCCTTATACACAATCTTTCTTTTATATATTGCCACCATTACATTAACTACTATGAAATCAGTGTAGATCTTGATTTGCTAATGAGGTATGGCATCTTGGACCGATGCATATATGTGCCTGGCCCTACTTTGTAGCTGACTGACTAATAATGCATCATAATTCTTCTAAATGAATATTGTTCAACTCACATTAGTGAATTTCAATGGTTTTATTTGTTTATTCTGGTTAGCGTTTTTTTAGCTTGGTTGTTTTCCACGAATTATGGGTGCTGACCCCATACCCAAGCCTTCCTTATTTATTCGGACTTGGGACCTTCAGTAACCGTAGAAGAGCTACGGGCAAATTATTTAGTGAATAGGTATATGAACATTATCATAATGATGAAAAACTCGGGAAAATTTCGAAGGTATTTTTAGAGATTGTAAACTGTGTACTTAGCTAAAAGTATTTGGTAGTATTATGACAAATAGCAAGGTCCTATTTATTACATCTAAATTTTGTTGGAACGTAGCCTTTGTTTCTGTTTTCTTACTCAGGCTTTGCCGTATTTCGACCGACTCGATTATGCTTCCATGATGTGTAACGAACAGTGTTATTCATTGGCTGTGGAGAAGCTACTCAATATTGAAGTACCTCCCCGTGCAAAGTATATACGAAGTTAGTTGAATATATATATATATATATATATATATATATATATATATAGTTTATTGTTTTTCATTCTGTACTGAAATTTTCATTTCCATAATAAAATAATAGTAGTTTGTAAGCTTTTTTTGGGTTGTTTATCGTCTGTATTTAATAGACACCCGTCATTAATTGTCTACTGTGTGCATCAGATTCTCCTTGGCGAAATGGTATTAAATTTTTAATGTGATCGGCATATCCGAAGTAGGATCTAGGATCATCGTGAGGTTATAATGAATTATAATTGTTTTGTAAAATTGATTCCATTGTTCAGCAACACCTGAATTTTGATTAATTTTCATAATAAATGCTCAGTTACTGGTTGAGAAATGTATACACACAAACCCTCGTACTTCTAGTTCAGACTGTAAGTCCAGTTATTTGAATCAGTTATACAGTCAATTACACAATTATGTGGATATTCTACCGGTTATATTTCTTATTCATGTCTTGCTTTTCCTTTTCTTAAAATAGTATTATACTCATTTTATATAATCACTGTTATATTTTTTATATTATATTATTTTCTGTGAAGCATATTTAGGTCATGGGAAACTTCACTGCAATCGTTCAAAATAATAATATGTGTAATAAATTCACTTGGTATTGTTTGTTTGAATCTTCCCATTGATGTTTAGGACTGCAATGGACCAGTCTTTTATTGGTATATGTGCATACTCTGCGTATTGCCTCGATATAGCTGTGATTCACAAGCATTATAAGCGAAGATGAATAATAGCTAGCAGTGGAATCCAGGACGCGCGTTTCGTCCTATTCGGGACTCGTCAGCTGGATACACCTGCATCTCAGAGTTGATGTTCACTCTGGGACTCAAACCCAGTACCTTTGGCTTCAAACGCCATCGCGTTATCCAGTCAGCTACGGAGTCCTGACAGCCACTTGCTTGTGCAATGGGGTGAAGTTTAAATTCACTTGGTATTGTTTGTTTGAGGCAATACGCACAGTATGCACATATGCCAATAAAAGACTGATCAATTGCAATCATAAACATCAATGGGAAGATTCAAACAAACAATACCAAGTGAATTTAAACTTCACCCCATTGCACAAGCAAATGGCTATCAGGACTCAGTAGCTGATTGGATAACGCGATGGCGTTTGAAGCCAAAGGTACTGGGTTCGAGTCCCAGAGTGAACATCAACTCTGAGATGCAGGTAAATCCAGCTGACGAGTCCCGAATAGGATGAAACGCTTGTCCTGGATTTCACTGCTATCTATTATCCATCTTTGCTTATAATGCTTGTGAATATGTGGCTTCGCGAAACGTCCCGCTTACAAGCACGGGGTTTCTTCTGAATAGGTTTAATTCTAACCATACCGGTTCTGTTTACTTTTGATGCTTTATAATACAATTCTCTCAAAGGTTATTTATTAATTGATTTATCATTTGATTCACTATTCTTACTATATAGAAGTGAAATAGATAGGCGAGTGTTATAAAACACATGTGTATTCTTTTTTAATCTAGCTCTTTATGCTGAAATAACTAGAATAATGAATCACTGTTTAGCTGTTGGTTCCACTGTTCTGGATATTGGAGGTATAACTCCAATCTTCTGGTTGTTTGAAGAACGTGAAAAAATGTTTGAATTCTATGAACGTGTGTCTGGTGCTCGTATGCACGCTGCTTACATTCGTCCAGGAGGTGTTTATTTAGATATGCCATTGGGACTAATGGATGATATTTATCAGTTCATACAAAAATTCCCACAGCGATTAGATGAAGTAAGTTGTATATAATCTTGATTTGACCTATTATTCACTCGTATTTCATTTGTTCCTGTCGTTCTTGCAAACAATTGAAAGTCTCATTTCTAGACTTCATGGCAATTGTCATCCATGAATAGATAGTATATTCGTTGAGGATGGCTTTACTTCGTCTGTTCTAAAGTTAGACACTTGCCACTCGACATAATTTTGGTGCTGCAGGTAATGGTTTCAAAATTATATATAAACTATATTCATGCAATTTTTTTTACAGAAATATTTGTTGTAACCTTACTCAGGCAGATGTCGCTAGGGCTTCGGGGTTGCATATTCGTATAGGTTCGTCCATCGATAATAAGATTATTTTTAAGAAATCTCATAACAAGATAATCCTCCACAATATTGGCTTTCCAAAACCGTCAGTTTCCGTTTAAGTTCAGCAAATTTTGAGTACACCACTGCTTGGTTAATCTCTCCCCCCAGTGTGATGAATTTGTACATTCCACTTGTAGAATATCACTGGTCTTAATGCTGTGTGTTTTCTATCGACTCCGAAAATAAGAAATACGATGCTCGGTTTCAGTTGTATTCACTGTCCTATTGAATATTCCTGTAAAAATCAGTATGTATTCATCGATAGTTGTTTGAAGATTTTGCGTCTACACTGACTTAATACACTACAGGTTGGGTAAAAATTTAACTCTATCGGAAAGTGTTCGGACTTAATTGTCGTAAGGAGTGCTTTCCTCATGTAAGTATTGTTGGGAAATAAGTTGTTTACCGAAAATCTGACCTGAATCAACCGATAATAATTTACACTTCTAACTTTTAAGACTTACGTACGAATAAATTAGGCCCCATGAAAATTGAAGCCTGAATTTTAATCCCCAAAGACACTAAAAACGATAAGTACACATTATTTTTCCCCTGTTACCGTCAGTTATATAAAAAAGCTTTTTGAAACTTTTTCTCGATAAGTCGTGTTGAGAGTCACTGGGGCGTAGTGCTAGTTCTGTTGATAATTTTCATGTATTCTGATTTTTATGAATAGCGAAGAGTCATTCCAAGTATCGACGTTTTTTTTGAGGAAGAGCGTCTAATAGTAAAATGTTAAAAGATTAGCGGTCTCTTATTAAAATTGTGTTTTGGAAATTTTCTGTTTTTTGTTTTGAGTTTCAGTATAAAACGTCCATAAACGTGCACTTATAGCTGGCTACAACTGACATCAATATATCGGTTTATATAGATAGATTATAATTGTGTCAGATATTATTGTTATGCAGCTGTGCATCACTGATAATGTGCTTATATCTTCCCCGAAATAAATAAACAAAACAACACCTTTTTTCAAACTCTGAAGAATAATAAACTAATCAAGTCTACATTTAGGTTATAATCAGATGGTGGGTTGTTGAAATGTGACTTCACTTATCGCCTCTACGTAGCATGTTGTGTGTCGTCTACTTTAACACCGTGGTTTGATAAACTAACATAATACAGTAAGAAGTTCTGGAATTTTGTTCAAACTAATCGATAGGCGAATGGTAAGTTCAGGTGAAGGCAAACGACATTCAGTTGAATTAGTTCAAATACAAACCAACACAGTCCACATCGTAACAATAATCAAATACGGACATCAGAAACAAAGTAAATAGAAAGGTGATGGTGACAAATAAGTGGTAATTGGTCTCAGGAGACTGGATATAAACACAGCTTCACTTGGAATGATGGGTTAGTACTCACCTTAAGGGCACGTAGCCATAACATTTAGGAGGATAGCTTTAAATACAACCGGTGTGGGGCTCATGTTTTAGCTTATGATAGAGTCAGTCTCCTAGCGTTCATATTTTTCTCCTATTTCTTTGTCACACTTTTAAATCTAAGCGAAAAGCTTCATGAGTGTGTGATTCAAATAGGTCTTCCTAAACATTTTTAGTGAATTACTACCATGGTTTACATTACCACGTACAATATCATCTGTGCACATATTAAAACTTCTTATTTTCAGCGTTTAATAACTCCGTTTGTTGGGTTTTTGTCAAATAATTCAGTGATTTTGTTAGTTTATTGGTATGATTTTTAATGTGCTTAAAATGAAACACATGTAGTAGTTGATTTGGATTTAGAGAAGAGTCCCTAGAACTTACAAACAAACTCGATCATATCTTTCTAAGGCTAATTTATAAGTAATTTGTTTACGCTGTACTATTCAGTTCCGGTCCCTTCGTATAATGTACAGAACTGAAGGATGAAGGATAGAATATAAAAAATTCGCTGTATATTATGAACGTTTTATCATTCTTTCTTTATTGTTAATTATGTTCCAGTTGTTACCTGAATTTATTGATTTATTTTAGTAGCATTGCGTTCTTTGAGCTATATGGCTTAATTGTGAAGCTTTCTATATCATTTTGGATAACATCACATGCACCTACTTTATGTAATGGGCTCCACAATTAAACCATCTGGCCTACTGAATGTAACACCACGAAAAGTATCCACCTGAACTATAAAATTTCCATCATTATTGGTTTATGTTTAATTTGATTAATCAGATTAGCGATCTACTGTTTGATAATCCAATTTGGATTACTCGCACTAAAGATGTTGGTATTGTTAGCGCTGAAGATGCTCTAGATTTGGGATTCTCGGGGGTTATGCTTCGTGGGAGTGGGATTAAATGGGATTTACGTAAAACACAACCTTACGACGCCTATGAAGATATGGATTTTGATGTACCAGTTGGTGTTCATGGTGATTGCTATGATCGGTTAGTTAACTGCTGCCAACAATGTATAAATTTTCTTGGCAAATTTTAAATATATTAGTGTAATGTATTCTTGAATTTGTGTTTTGATGGAATTACTCTCTCATAACGTAATCAATTTGACAGAGAACGGGTGGCTACTCGTTACAAAATAATTTTCTAAACTAATATATATAAATCCAGTCAGAATGTCTAGTGAGCTGTCTTTCTAAGACTGGTATTTGTGGCTATCTGTTTTGTAAGTCACTGACATGTCAATGAATAAAGACCTGACTTCTAGTCTTACTTTTCCCCATCATATCGCCCCCAACAAAATGATGCGGTACTCGAAAATATTGGTAAAACAGTTTTTGCTACCGTACTCTTAAATACTGTTTTTGTTATGTAGTTTCGACTTAGTCATATCGCACTGTTTAACCTAAAGGCTGAGGAATACCTATCAAGAGACCCTGATCAGTTACATTAATGCTAGCTTACAAAAACCTTTTGTGGTAGACCTATAGTCAGTCAGTCAGTTACAACGTAGAACTTCGTACGTACGTACATCAGTTCGAATTGCCATACCACATTAGCACAGAGATGAAGTTGTCGATTAAAATCCCATATTGGTAGAAGTAGTAAGAGTATAAGTATTATGTGAAAGATAAAGGTTTGAAGATGTTATTGAAGGAGTATAATACAGTGAAATAAATTTGGAAAGAGAAAAAGGAAAAGGACACAAATAATTCAGAAGATTATAATTTGGGAGAACACAAAGAGTGGATACACCTTCGCCATTGCAAACGATTTTGAGCCATGTCATTCAAGGTCTCTAACCATCGGTTGCTATCATCTCGCGAATCCCAACCAGGTAGTCTACACCTACCAACATGGCTCAGTCCACTTGTCAGTGACTTCATGGATTTATGCCATGTTTTGGTCTGGCCGCCCCTAGCTTTCTTCCAACCTACTCCTACACCATGAAGTATTGCACGTCGGGGCAGTCGGTGGTTGGGCATACGTAACACATGTCCCAGCCATCTCAACTGATGAAGATTCACTACTTCATCAATCGATTTGCTATCCTTACCTAGTACCCGTTTCCTAAAATCTGCATTACTTACTCGGTGGTCCCAGGATATACGAGCAATCCTTCGAAGACATCAATGATCGAAAACTAGTAGCCTACAAATATCCTCTACTCTTATCGGCCATGTTTCACTGCCATAAAGTAGGACGGAACGGACTGCTGCACAGTAAACCCGTCCTTTTGTTGCTAGACGGATATCTCGTCTACGCCATAAATGGCGCAAGTTGGCAAAAGCTAGACGAGCCTTCTGTATCCGTGCTGAGATTTCGTCATACACCAGACCACAAGGGCTGATGAGACTACCAATATAAGTAAAGCTGTCAACACGCTCAACTACTTCACTCCCTATCATTAGTTCAGGTGTCGATGCAACCCAATCCTGAAGTAACATTTTGCACTTCGAGGGAGAGAATCGCATCCCGAACATGCTTGCATTGTTGCTTATGGTGGTCAGAAGACTCTGCATTTTGTCAGCGTCTTCACCAAATAAAACTATGTCGTCGGCGTATTCTAAATCAATAAGTGAGCCTCCTGGTAAAAGTTCAACTCCAGGAGATTGAGATGATGAAAGTGTTATCTCCAAAAGCATGTCGACGACAAAGTTAAACAAGAATGGGGAGAGTGGACAGCCCTGACGAACACCACTTGAGGTAACCAATTCTGATGACAGTTCGCCATAGGCTCTAACTCGACCAGTTGTGTTCGAGTAGAGAGCCTTTATGAGGTTAATGTACTTCTTTGGTACTCCTTTCACTGACAAACACTGCCATAGAACCTCACGATCAACAGAGTCAAATGTCGCCTTAAGGTCAAGAAATACTACTATTGTGGGACATCTGAATGTATGTCTATGTTCTAGGACCTGACGTAGAGTGAATATCTGGTTTATGCAACCACGTCCAGGTCGGAAACCTGCCTGGTTTTCTCTAGTCTGCTCTTCGCGAGCTTTGGTTAGGCGTCCAAGTATTATTGAAACTAATATTTTAGATACTATATTAGTCAAACGGATTCCTCTGTGATTGTCACAGGTGGACTTTTGTCCTTTCTTATAGACTGGCACAATCAATGATTGGGACCAGTCAGATGAAATTACGTCCAGTTCCCTGATTCTACCTAAGACCTCAGTCAATCTCGCTGCTAGTACTAGACCACCATCCTTAAAAATCTCAGGGGTCAACCTGTCAGGGCCTGCGGCTCTCCCTCGCTTTAGATTTCCTATAGCTTTTTCAACCTCGTAGAGAGTTGGAGGACTTACCTCAATTTGCCATTCAGGACGACTGGGGATCGTTGGTAACTGAAGTGTGGCTGAAGGCCAGTTGAACTGATCCCTAAAGTGTTCTGCCCATCGATCCAATCTCCTGGATTGAGAATGAATGATATGCCCGTCTTTGTCTGAGATAGTTTCGCTAATAGTTGGGTTCCTAATGCCGGTTTCTTTAATAAGTCTGAACAGCTGTCTGCTGTTACCTATTGCCGCTGCCTTTTCCATCTCTCTTGCTTTCGCTACCCACCACTGTTCACGATCATTACGTAGGCTTCTTATAAGCCTGCGCTTAAGTTGACTCCGCTCTTCGTTATGCTCAGAGCCAGGTGGGATGAGTTTACGAGCATCTATCAGTGCGGTAGATGCTGCCGAGATCCATTGTTTCTCCCTAACGTTATGGTTTACCTTACTAGCAGATATCACTGCTGTTTCCACAGCTTTTCGGATGTCATTCCACGCTGCCTCGGGGTGGACACAACTTACATGGCTGCCTAACTGTTTTCCTAGTTGTTCCTGAAATATATTCTTAGATTGCCTATCATTAAGTAGAACCCTTAGAGGCTTCCCTGCAGTGTCTTTCCTACGACCAGTAAGACGCAGACAGATACGTGTTCGCACTAGAGCATGATCTGAGTCTAAACATGTGCCCCAGAATGATCGACAATGTTCTATCGAGCCCCTCCATTGGTGGCTGATAGCGATGTGATCTAATTGGGTCCAACGTTGGGACGAATCCGGGGGTCGCCATGTCAAAAGATGTTTTTCCTTATGCTTAAAGTTAGTATTTGCAAGAAATAGGCGGTTATCTGAGCACAGCTGCAACAGACGGTTGCCATTATCTGTTCTTTTAGCCACGACACCATAAGATCTACCCAGGTGTCTTTCCCTTTCACTTAGTTTACCTACTTGAGCATTAAAGTCACCAGCCACTATTACTACATCAGAACGCCTAGCTTTTCGGAGAAGGTCAGAAAGTTTCCTGTAAAACTCATCTTTTATATCGTCTGAGCTACAGTCAGTGGGAGAGTAGGCAGAGACGACGAAGAGGCAACAACGGGTTTCCCTATCTTTCCGAGTCCTTACTGATCCGTTTAGTCGGACAGCGCATAGACGACTGTCTACTGGTATCCAGTCTAAAAGAGCTAGTTCTGCCCTAGGACTTAATGCTATACATTGTTTTTCTCCCTTCACTCCTTTTTTGTTGTTACTCATTTCACTGTGTTCTGTTTTACCAGTTTTTCGTTTTTATTAATAAATAAGCAAACAAGATTTTTAATAGACGGTTTCAAATTTGACGTTCACTGATCAAAAGTGAACAGTTGAACTACGTTTTAAATTCTTCCCGTAACTGATGTGTGGGAGAGAATGATTATGGTTGGTTGTCTGCTTAGTCAGACATGTAGATAGTCTGACAGATGTCAGATGAGTTATTCATCCCCCTATCCTTATTATTTATCATTATTGATTGATCGTCTACTGTTGTTGGTTTGTGTCGGGTTATGGCATGGGAATATATTTACGTTCTAGTCAGGCTAGTCACGTGTTCTTGATCTGAGTTGTGTTGAAGTCGTGTAGAGTAGACACTGAGAGGGAATCTAGTGTAGATATTCGTCTAAGCGTCATAACAGTAATATTCAGACATACAAATTGTCAATGTTCCTGGTGTTATGGACTTCTCGCTACTCGTGTTCGATTCCATTCATCGTCCTATATTTTCCACATAAATTTGGAATTTAGGTTCACTCCATACTTTTTGTTTCCCCGTCTCATATGAACTTTTTAAAATATATTCTTCATGCTTAAATTCCCCACTTCATTATATATTACTGCTATTTCCTTTCTTAGTGTAGAAATGTGAGATTGTGACAACTTGAATCAGCATATCATTCGTAGTAGGTCCTGAGGTATTTTATAACTGACTGACTAAGCCCAGACTTTTCCTCTTTGTTAAGTGCATTATAGTGAATGTAGGTCTGTGTGTGAGTAAAAGAAATAATCAAGGCAAGACCATAATTTGTGGACGATTCTGATTTCTCATACTAATATACAACTCTCTTCAGAACCAAGTAGGTTGGCTAGTTTTCTCACGGTCACTTTGGTGTCTCTCAAAGGTTGTCCAGAAATTATGGTCTCACCATAGTCACTACTTTCAAATATCAGTTGTTCTATTCTATGTATGTGATTATAGATCAGACGCAATGAGTGTACATTTCGCGAGGCAATAATTTTAGTCTATGGATTTCTTTTTGAAATAATCTAATCACTAGTATTTTCTTATTTAACAATTAAGATTTATAGTACGTATGGAAGAAATGCGTCAATCATTGCGTATTATTGAACAATGTCTTAATAAAATGCCCAAAGGTGAGATCAAAGTGGATGATGCCAAAATTTGTCCACCTAAACGTGCTGAAATGAAAAGTTCTATGGAAGCTCTTATTCATCATTTCAAATTATTCTCAGAAGGTTACTTGGTGCGTGTTTTCTTAATTTTTAAAAATAATTTTCTGTTTAGAGTAACTGCTTCTATGAATTTGGTGTTCACCTTGTTGTGCTAATGAGGTATGGCAACTCTGACCGATGCATATATCTGCCTGGTCCTACGTTATAGCTGACTGGCTGTCTACAGTGGTTTCGTGAGGATTGTTAAGTTTTCGTGGTTTGAATCACAAGCTGATCTTAGCTAGACCATTATTAGAAACTAGAAAGCACTAGACGACCATCTTGTCCTCGTATGGGACTGTTCGACAGTGTGCATCGCATCCTTAGGCCCTTCAGTTTCACAAGCGAGCGCCTCGTTTCTTAACAACTCAGCCGGAATCCAATGATGTACATGTCTATTAGCAATCAATGCGGGATATTTCACTTGACGAGGTGAGACTATAATTTTCGTAAGACTTTTGAGCGACTCTAGAGTAACTTTGAGGGTGTCCAACTCATACCTAAGACCATATGAGGGTTATAAACCAGTGTGGATGTTGGGGTGATCCAGAAAATTTCTCGCAATAGACAAGAAAGGCTCAGGAAACATCAAGAAGCATTTTATCCATTCAGCGTTGACTAGAAGTTTTGCTAGAAACATCACGAAAGTGAAAAGTCACATATAGAGTTTCTGATTAGCTGATTACTCCACTGCTACTATGTTTAGTAGCATTCCAGAATTTTCAGGAAAACCCAAGGACTTATAAAATACTATAAAAACTCTATATTTTCTGTGCATAAATGAACCTTTGGAGTAACGTACTTCTCGCATATTTTGCGCCTTTTCTCTCGTGTTCAAGTCTCTGTGTAGATTCAGCATGGGGGTTACGAGAATAGCTTAGGATCCGAGTATAGCGTTCAATTAGCAAGACTTATCAGTGGAGAATTAGAATTATGGTTTACTATTGATGGTTAAGGTTAGGAATTAGATTTACGGTTTTCATCACGAACTGACGTCAGCTATAATACCAAATAGGTAAATGAATTTCGCGGTAAAATCCAAGGCTCGTTATCTTATACCTGGTTGGTTTGTCCATGAATTATAGTCTCGCCCACGACCGTCTTTCCTTGACTGATGTGGATAACTGTCTTACACTCGACATGGCTGGACTTCATTTCTCATGGCTTTCCACGAGAACTCTGGGATTTCGATCTAAACTTTATTCCCTAATGAGGACGGAATTATTATTAGTATAAAGGCTTCTCATAGTTTGTAATTACATGTATAAGAAAAATTTATTTTGGAAACATTTTGCTCGATTTATCACAATTTTCTTATGATTTATCCCAATTTTATTTTCAAAATTTAATCAATAGTGTTTTTCATTTTCTATCAAGGTACCACCTGGATCGACGTATACTGCTGTTGAAGCTCCGAAAGGTGAATTTGGAGTTTATTTAGTCTCTGATGGTACAAACAAACCATACAGATGCAAAATCAAAGCTCCAGGCTTTGCTCACATGGCGGCAATAGATAAACTTTGTCGGGGTTTTATGTTACCCGATGTAGTCGCAGTTATAGGTAACAATTCATTGTGTTTAATGTTGATAATGTTAATAATTTTTATGAGTATTTTATATTTAATGTTTTAGAATTTTTAATACAAGTGGTTGAAATGAAAGTTTTTTAAAGGATGAATTTCTGTTTATCTTTCAAATGATTTTGAACTCGTAGTCTGTTTTAGTTGAATTGATCTATGTTCACAAGGTGTCTAATTATGAGGTTTCCTATGGAATTTGTATTTTTCTTTCGAATCATCCCGGATAATGTTTTTAAATCCTCTTACACTTGAGAGAAAATTCTTTCAAGGGAGTTAGTCCTTCTCTTCAAGATATTTGCACTTTTTTCACCTTTAAAATAAATAGTCATGTAAAACATTTCTTTTGATACGGCGTTTATTTATATTTTTTGAAATTTGAGCTTTTATTATTTATTTATTTATTTAAACACATAAATATTGGTACAAGGGGCACCAGATATATATGCGCCGCACAAATCTCATTTGATTTGTGTGGGGGCTGTGATACTGCCCAGGTGCCCAGACTGAATCAGGTGGTTTTCTTAGGGGGCCACACCCGGAGTTTTTGACGTAAAGGTCTGATCCACAAGTCAGTGGAGCATCGTGAGGAGATACAGTCCCATGGTAGCCGGTGACCAACGATTGATTCATACGTCATTTGTTCCTTCCGGATACCGGAGCCCATGTGCACCATTGGTTTGGAATCAGGGTTTCCCAACTCCCCTAGGTGGACTTTCCGTGTCCACCAACCCGGTTAAAGCGCCGGACATTGAGCTTATATGTGTGTCGATAAATATTGGTGGATATCTGTTTTCGATAAGTAATTTCTATTATGAGTCACTTAAACAAACAGACTCGACATTAAAAGTCATCAGCATGGTGTACAAAAACCTGTCAAATACAATGAGCTTAAATTCTCTTGGTATTGCTGAAGCGTTTGGCATACATTTTTGGAACCTAGAACTGTGTATATAGCGAATCTTTACTAAGAAAAGTATACTACGCTATGTATAAAAGTGAAATTATGAAGAAAGGAAACAGCTAAATGAACATTTTAATATCGAAAAATATCAGACGAGATGAATAATAGATGTACTTAGTGGAGCTTGCGTTATAATTCTATTTGCTTTAATATCTATTTAAAAATATATAACAGAAAGTTGCATTAACGTCAATACTGGCCATAAGTTATCTCTGATGAATAGCTTTTTATCCGACTTTTGGTCTCAGAAAATCATGCTTTAAGATTTAATTATTCTTTGTTTCTAACCGTTTCGTATCATGAACTAGCTGTCATGACTTTTACCAATCAATCAAAAGCCCTTCTTTTTGGAATAGGCCTAAACTACTTAATCATATTTAAATAATATATTGTAGTCAATACAATAAATGACTCTAAGAAGCGTCAGATAATGATATCGAGGTTTAGAATTGAACACAGTAGTTAGATCTAACTCTGTACATTTCTGTCTTATAAATATCTGTACAACAGTCTAAATACTGCCGTTTTGAAAACAAACTTTATGATAATTTTAATTTGTCGGTTTGAATTGAATCAATAAGTGTGATAGTTTCGGTGTTCACATGCTCGTCTCAGCTATATGCTACTGGTTCCAGTTATCATTCTATCCTATCAAAAGAATATATGTATTAGTAAATAAAACAGATAGTTGACTTATGAAACAAATCTTCGGAAGGAAACAAAATTTATTAGTATCATTAATTTTTCTATTTTCCCTCGACGCTATTTGTGATCATCAACTTTCGTCCTAACGGTCTGTAACCATATTCACTTACTGAAATCACCAGGTCGAGGTATTATGTTCAGTTTAAATATATTACATGGGTTATCTTGATTTTTTCAGTAGTGTACACATGTTGATTTTGAAGGTGTTGTGTTCTATGAGCCGGATGGTTTAGTAATCACAACACCATCAACATTCTCGTGCTGAACTACAAATGTTCTTTTTCATCTCAGTATATTGATTTAATTTCTAATATACAGCCTTGATTATTTTTGGCTCGTTGTTTTTTACAAGGGAATTGTCTTTGTGTAGATGAAATGCATATTTATGAAATCCCTTCATCCTATTGATCTATCAACATTCACTATTTATGATATTCATATTGTTTAAAATTTATAAAATTTATAGGTAGCTTATATTCGATGCATAATAATAATAATAATAATAATAATAATAATAATAATAATAATAATAATAATAATAATAATAGTGACTCGACATCGCTGACTGGCATCAAGTGTTGAATCTGCCAATCGGAATTCCTTCCACAATTTTCTTTATTTCGCACCTATTCTGTTTGTAGCTCAGTATCCATAATCCAACCAATTACATTTTTGACCTACACCGTTAACCTTAGGCCAATCCCAACAGAGCTCCTTTTACCTAAGCCTTTCTATTCTACCTTGAGTCCAAGAGAGAAGTCATCAGCTTGCCTCTATAATTATTATTAAGTCATGATTCAAAAACCAATACAGAGTAAAATCTTGATCACTTGTCAGCATAATTAAGAAATTGCAGTAACGGTACAGCTACTCCATAAGTGAAAGAGAACTGAGTAGTAGACCCGTAATAAATTAACAGTAACCTAAGAAAGTTACAACATACTACAACAATATTCATCACAGAAAAGCCTACAAACAGTAGAACACAAATGTACAAAAAATTAATTATTTTAACAACTAAGGAATAAAATCCTAAAAGTTTATTTCAGATAGGACGGTTTCGGATGTTCAATTTTTCAATACCCGTCCAGTTATAATAGTAGTGCTAATGATAATAATGACTTTATTCAATTCTGTGTGTTTAGTACAATATGGAATTTTCGGAATACAATATTTCAACAAGTTACTACTATCCTAATTATGTCACCAAAAATACATATATGCATGGATGAAGTAAGTAAAGAGAATGAAGGTGTTTGTGTGAATTAGATAAGTGATATGATGTTTAACAAAAAAGAATAGTGAAATATAAACTTTTACATTTAAATTCATTGGTAATTGGCTTATAATATTTATTTATTTACTTTCATTGTGCTTGCATTTAATAACTGTGATGGTTTAGGTACTTTGGATATTGTATTTGGGGAAGTGGATCGATAGAGCCTCATAACAATTCGTAAACAATATAAGAAGATTAAAGTCAACCTATTTCTTCTTTGAGTAATATTGATTTAATATTTATTTCAATAAAAAAAGAGAAGAACTTCTTTCAGTTGTTTTGGTTTTGCTACATTGGCTTGATTGTTGTTTGTTGAATGTGAAAATAAACTGATCTGTCTACATGAATCTTTTCAAAATTTGTGTAATATCAGTTGTAAACACAATTTACAAGCTTCTAATGATTTTACAACAAATTTAATGAACAGCAGTGTATTTGCTATAACGGCTGACTTGAACAGTTTATAAATAAATGCCCCATTTTTTATCCTACTAAAAACAGCATATAGTATGTTGGACAGAAAATTTTGTACCTATTCCTTACTTCGTTTAGATGTAATCAGGTTACAACCACCGTTACTCCAGCAGCACCGGATAAAATGTTTCGGTACAAAATGTTATTTATAGATTAAAGTTAATCCATTCACCAGGTACTTGGGCATGAGCCGCACTCTAAGTGTAGGGTCTAATGATACTATTCGAATCCCCAAACCAAGTTAGGTGGAGCGGGGTTTGAACTTTGAACTCAGTTGCCAGAAGTCAAAACCATTGGCCACCATCGCATAGTGTTGTAAGATATCCTATATGCTTTCATCCTGTCCGCTACCTCAGCGTCGGAAATCAGTGCAATTCCGGTCGCCACACAATCGCCGAACTTTAGTAGATAGAAAACCATCACAAAGCATGCTAGCCTTAATATACAGGCTCTAAAACGTACGTTCGGGGTATCGAGGCTGGTTGTGCTGCATGTTACTCTTTGACGATAACATTAAATCATTCTCACCAAGCGTCATATGTAACCGTGTTTGACCAGCTTGCTTTGACCCTATCGAAAGATTGTATACGAATCTGACGTAGACCTAAAGCAGCTTGCACTGGGAAAGAAAGCAAGGGAATGCTGAAATGATAGTAATCCAGTTAATTGGAGGGGGGATAGCGAAAATAAACTACGGATTCAGTTAGTCTGGAACGGTGAAATGGCATAATCTGTGATAGATGAGGGATGACAAGATCACTTGAAGCGATTGACGCATCGATCAGAGAATCCGTGTGATTGGCTGGTAGCCATAACCATGAGGAAACGTGCAATAGTCGGACGTTCCATCAGCTTCAACATATTTTTATGGATAGCTCCCAAAAGCAATAGATGAAGTAGCTTCTGTGTGAAATTATGGTGCATCATTTCCATCTGTTGTTACGGCTCATGGGGTTTGTTGGATATTTTGTAGATAATCATGAAGAGCGTATGCATGATCTTAGTGGTATCGGTCCTCGTAACTAAACAAAATACTGAGATAATGAATTCTTTCCCGACTAAAGTGTGAAGGTTACTATCCCGTCAATAATGAAGTAGGTCAGTGCAAGGGTCATTAATTTATTATGTACACTGGATACAAGGTCTGGAATCCTACTGTTCGTCGTGCAAATTTCATAGATTTCATGAAGTAGTTGTTTCGTTAGCTTATTCAGTTTGCTCTGTTGGTACAAATATAATCAAGGGGTCTACATATGCGATATAATCGAAGTGTCCCCATTGACGGTAAGATAAAATTATATTTAAACTGTACACAGTCTTTGTGCTTGTTCTCACTTATTATCAAGTCTTATAAGACATTCAACGGATATATAAATTTACGTTGTACAGCATCGTCTTCATACCCAATCAATAATGTGTCCAGATTGTACTTCAGTCGATTACGAGACACAATATTACGGATTTGACATGTTCTTAACATGTAGCCTATAGGTAACTAATGGAAGTTAACTATCTTGTTAAATTCAATTATTTTCGAGAACTTGTTTCAGTAAGCTTTCTTTTTACCAAATATTTGCTTATAATAGTTGAATGATCATCCTTATATTTTTTGTCCTAAATTTTAAAAAAT
This sequence comes from Schistosoma rodhaini, assembly GCA_944470415.2. Taxonomy (NCBI): domain Eukaryota; kingdom Metazoa; phylum Platyhelminthes; class Trematoda; order Strigeidida; family Schistosomatidae; genus Schistosoma; species Schistosoma rodhaini. The sequence goes on from OX104036.1 coordinate 46,139,422, forward strand.
CTTCGATTATAGGATCGTTATGGATTACGATAAATTCTCTATTCAAACAAAATGTCTTCTTCATACAGTCTCAGAAAGTATTGGTCAATTAGAAAGTATGGTACATAGTTTAAAGTCAAGTTTGGAACTGGATGAAATAAATAAATTGTATCATAGATTAAATCAAGATATACAAAATGTTTGTTGATTTTTTGTAAACAGTGATATGTTATCTATTATTTATTGATGTAACGATTTCTCCTGTAGTTTTTTGACTATCAAGTGAGATTGAATGAAGATCGTGCAACATCACAAATCAACGGGATTTAGAAATGATGATCACTGGATTTTGATCCAGTAGATAAATAGTATAGTGTTCACTAAATGTCACTTCCAATCCACACTATCTATCGCGTAGCAGTCTTCGACTGGAACCAAATTTGTCCAATTCATTCTTGGTCCAAACAATATTACTACATGATAAAAATCACTCATTAGATCCACTGAAAAAAACTCATCTGAAGTCTTTTAATATCAAATTACTGTCTTGGCTTCTCACAATATTTTAGTATGAATATATGTGAATAATAAGCGGTTTTTCAACAAATAATCATTAAAACTAACATTCGGGACTTTGAACTCAGCAGCAGCAATTAATTCTAAGCATAGACAAGCATAAAATCAGTTCGATATAATTGGAAAGGTAAAAAATATACCAATCATTAAGAAACAGCTTCCGACTGACTAATGTAATACCAAAAAAAATCTGTGCCACAGCAAGCTAGTTACTCATCAGTAATGCAGTTGTAATACAAGTCCTGCACCATCTTTCAAACGTAAGAATCGCCTATCCTCATAACTTTATTGTGAATCTGATAAATTGAAATAAAGCACATAAAGGAGTGCTAGATATGATATTTATTTATGTGTTAAGTTAACATTAAATGTTACCCATGAAAAATATCATGAACGACCGATTTGTTCAACAGGTGCTTAACTTACTTTTTAATACACAACTAAATATCAAAATTGGATCGATTTCTGCAGATTTATTCTGGACTTAATGAATTATTGAAGATGACTGGTTATTGTTCACTTTATGATCCCTTTTATACTATGTGAAGAAATGTCAATTTACATACTTACGTAACTACGGTATTCGAAAGAAGTTCCCATAAGTATAACTTAGCATTCATACTATTTTCAGCATCATTTATTTCACAGGGTTCAATATGGCGTTAAGCGTTTTACCAAATAGTTGATATGATTATTTATTATTAGTACGCCACTCCTACCTCATCTAAGTTTATTTCGATTATGATGGTTTTATTATTTTTTATTTCACTTATCACTCAATTCATTTCATAATAAATTTAAAGTTGTTTCAACATAGGAGGTTTGTGGAGATTGTTGGATTTCATAGTTTGCATGACAGATAGACCCTAGTTCGACAAATGTTTCTTTGAATTCACATGAGAATTCTTTGACAGAGTATTCAGAGAATAAGAAAAGATTGGAAATTATTGTTTTCTAGATATAAAGGAACCTTGAAATAATGCTTCCCTTCTTATTTTATGCTTTTTCTTTACCGTTTGGGACTTAAGCCTAAGAGTATTTAAGAAATCTGGGAAGGTACTCGGGAGTTGGCATCAAGGGTTCGCTTAGAAAACGTATCGTGTTACAAACCGGGAAACATTAAGGGTTATTTGACGCTGATAGGATCGTGAACTACTGAGGAGGTTCGTACTAGAGTGGGATATCTGTCTAGCGCTGCTTGGTTTTCGGTGGATGCCCAACTAACATCAGATCCCAGAATTTACATAAAATAGTTTGCTCAAAACTATAGATTTGTATTTTTATTACTTATAACTCTATGTGTTTTCTTATGAGTACGAAAGGTCACTGAAATTGACGTTTGAATAATATCAAAAACATTAACAATTATCTATCTTTTTAACATCCGATTTTATTCCGCATTTTCATTTAATTTACTTATTTACATCCAGTTCTTTTAACGTTTTTTTAATACTCTGGTGACATTTCATGAGTCCTGTTGGGCAACTCTGTCAGTAAAAGCTTTGAAAAACAGTTAACTATAGGAATCCCTTGATAGATGACTAACGATCTGTTATTCTGTTATCGGTGTCTGATTAATTCTGGTCAATGTTTGTTCTGTCATTCATTATTTGTTCATTTATTTCAGTTATTTTAGTCTTCTAGCCTGACTTTTGACTTTAGTTGTTGATTATTGTTTCTCCAATTGCTTGAATGGTGGTAGCATTCAGCTGTATTCTACTCATTCGCAGGTTCAAACGTCATTTCACCTACTACCGTTTTTTTTCAATTGAATTGTATCACTAACCCTTACAATAAGAGTATGATTCATTATATGAATCTATATCTAGTCAAGTAGTACTAATTTCTTGATAAACTGCACTAATTCCAGTTGAAATTTCAACAGTTCACTTTCAAGTTTGTGCTTAGAGTTTTGTTCAGAATGACAACAATTCCTTCACAATTGAAGCATACAACATGAAGAATACCTCACGGAAATTATCCTTTCAACGTGTGAATCTCATTTCATATTTACGTGGGTTTTTTTCTCTTGTTAATATTCTATTCAAATCGGTCGATAAATTTCAAAAGTACTTTTATTCATTACTACCGGTTGTTTAGATTAATTCGAATTGTGATCGTCTATCAACGTTACTTTCAACTGTTGAACCATATTCGCGTCGTTCTCAATTACGTTTAAGTTTGGATCAAACGCGTTTTGAATGTAAACAGTATGAAACTAATTTAAAAGTTATCGATCGAAAAAAGTAAGTACGATAGTTTATTGTTGTTTTTCACTGCATATATGATTTGAATTTTTTAAAAATGTAGCTTTTTACCGTAATTGAAATCTTTTTTACATTTATGTTTCCAGTAATTGGTGGTTGTTACATTTTTAAACCTTGTTTGTAAATAATGTTTAATCCTTTTTAGAAATGAAAAATGGCGGCACTTAATAGAACGTGAAGAGTTATTATCTCATGATTTTTCTACTAATGCATCTGTACGTAATAATAATGGTTTGTCTGGCTCAACTGTTATCAAATTGGACCCTGATTTAGAACATTATTCAAGATTATCTAATGTTGGAAAGCAAATTGATGATATGTTGTTATCAGGATCATTTAGTTTAAGTGCTTTACAAGAACAAGGGTAAGTTTTTTTGACTTATATGATACAATACAAACTTTCGATGTTTTGTTCACTTGTCCTATCAAGGTTGACGTGTTTTCATAATTTAAGTAATTCCACAGGCCCAAAGCGCTAAAAACACGTAATCAAACGTGAGCCGAGGAACATACTTTTTCCAGATGTTAATTAATTTTGGATTCAAAAGCTTTTTTTTCTTTGGATCCTTTCTAAACATCTAAAACTGAGTTTAATTTTATTTAGCGTATAGTGTCATTTAGTTTTTCATTTTAACCGTATTTTTCAGTCACTACTACCAGGTTTGGAATCAAACCGGTTACTCTCAGATGATTGGCTAACAAACAAAAATGTAATTCGAACCATTATTTTATGACTGAGAATTTAAAAATAGAATAGTTACCAATTATAAACTGTGATAATCTAAATATGCTCCTTTACTTTTGATTTTGTTTTGACTACGGTAGTTTACGAAATAAAAGTCTTTCAGTTAGCAAATGAGTGAAATAAATTTCTTCCTACCTGTTGTCATCAGATTGTTTTCATCGAGTCACGTTCAGCCTAATAATATTCAAGGTATGTGTGTGATCACTTAGAAGAAAGTGTCGTTATTTTCTAGATCTGGTGTTATAATTGTTTTGTCGTTAAGGATCTTTGTTGAGCATTTTCACACAATTATAGTGATTATTTGTTTCACATGGTTACTTCGAGTTAATCTATAATTAAACTTACTAGTCAAAATCTTCATTACCACTAGTTGTTGTTTTTGTTCAATTTACAATTCGGCTACTTGTTATTTACTTGGTCAGAGGCTTTATGGAATAATTCGTATAGTTTTAATAGAAAAGGATCAATCTCCTGAGGTTTATGATGTTTACTACATTCACTTTTGAAACTTTTGTTTTTAAAATAGTTCGTAAGGAACTTTTCGCTTCCTGTAGCCAGTTCGTAGTGGATGCCCTACCAGTTGTCTCCCTATAAACCCAGCACATCCAACTACTGACATGAATGGAAAAGTACGGTAATGCGATAACTTTTAAGAAAACATTTGTTTTTTTATTTCATAATATTTGTACTGGATTTTATGTTTACTTGTAAGTTTATATTTTTTACTCTTTAGAATGACTTTAAAGAAGGCGCAACGCCGTATCATGGATATTCTGAATACTCTTGGATTATCAAATACTGTTATGCGCCTTATTGAACGGCGAAGTCATCAGGATAAAATATTATTCTGGGTTTTAGTGGCTGTTACACTGATCTTATTTTGGGGTATTTGGAGGCTTTTCCATTAGTCATCCATGTAAACTTTTATCTCCATCTATTTTTTTCTAAATCGTTATCCGTGTACGTTTGTATTTTGAGTTCTCTACGTCTTTCAACTAATTTGTTAATTCAGTGATTATATTTGTGCAACTTTATCTCCTATTACTTCTGGATGTCTTGAGATGTCTATTGGCCTGTAAATAGCGGCTATTGTACTTTTTCTATGTATTCAAACATGAGATAAAATGCTTTGAATAAACATTTGATTCTGGACCACTTGTTGTGGTTTTCATTTTAAAAAAAGTCTATTCTGACTAATTCTGTGTTCTAATGTGGGTAAATATTCTCACACGTACTACCAGTTTACACTCAGTAAACTAATAATGTTTATAGGTGTTAATAAATAGGTTATGGAGCGTGTGACTTTATAAGCGTAGCCATAAATTGAGTCATACTAATAAGAGTTACTTATTAATAACGGACATTGAGTTTGTATTGTACGTGGCAAATTTTCAGTTCAGTAATTGTATTCCAGTATGTAATATAGTAAACGGGAGTTGGCGTTTACAGGTGTCATGGCAGACTATGTGACGGTCCTTCCTGAATGGTTTAATTTCGATATACCATCGTTAAGCGTAAAGTATGTAGACATAAGAACTAGAATAGTTGATGTTAGTTTGCAGATAGTCGACTTATTATTATGAAGGATGAAAATGTTTATCTGATAACATAGCTTAATTGTATAATATATTTCGCATTTTGAGGTTATAGTATGTGTTACAGGAGAACTGGAGACGTTTGGCCGATTAAGAACTTACTTATTGACTATTAGTAATTTCACTGTGTTTTGGGATGTATTTGTTTTACTCAACTTCTGAACTTGTTTGTTTATATCTTTGACTTTCGACATTTTGGCTTTTCTTTGGTTTGGTATTTGGAAGTTTTTACCTTGTGGTCCTAAAAATTGGTTTGTTTTGTAATTGTTATGATTATTATTAGGGCGATATTTGGTTCGATTATTTGTAATTTGTGAATAAACTTTGTTGCCTGAATAGGAGTTTTGTTATTTCTGGATTCATAAATTACAATTAGATAGACATACCGTGCTTTAATGACGGAAGAGAGCAAAAGCTTGGACGTAACGGTAAACTTTAGGTTATTGTCTCTATGGTCAATTGTAAAGAGCAGCAGTAACCTGTAATTAAAATGGAGATTTGAAAGCATGTTACTGAAATGGATGGACTAAGTACTTCATGGACTAAAAGTTCAGTTAGTGATACTTGTCAAAGTTCAAATGGTATGTGAAATCCCTGTATAAAGTAGGGTTATCGTTTCCATACTGACTGAGTGTTCTTCGGATGTTTTCGTATTCAGAAAGAATAATGATCATCACGAACTAGTGTGTGAGTTTCATTTATTGTTTTTAGAACGGATTGGGTTTGAGGGTAAAGATGAATTTACATTGCATGTTTACGTGCTATTCAGCTTTTTACATTTTGATCTTACTTATTGTAGATTAATGCTGGAAAAGGAGGGACTGATTACTGAAAATGATGTATTTGCTGTAAATTTCAGTATTTCGAGAATTCCTAGTTAATACAATAATTCTGATACTTCACTTAAAGATTTGATAGCTACGTGTGATAAGTGAGGTGGAGGTATGTAAATTCAGCCTACAAAACTTCAAGTACAGGGTGATACAATCTTTTTTAAAGGATGAATAAATCATTAAGGTCATGGAAAAGCTGTACGATTTGTATCTAAAATGTATAATTGAACCGATCCAATCATTTGAATAAAGTAATCCTAAGGTTGTTGCAGGTTTTTCTATGCCAATCATTGGTATATACCTCCTACAACACGACAATCTACTTATAGATACGCGCAAACGGTGGCTAGTAGATGGAAACACTAAGTTATACTTTAGCGTAACTTCTTTTTCCGGTTGCAGATTATCTCCACTCACAATTGAGCATACAGTAGACCCAATCTATCAACAATTACTAGATAAGTACTCTGGGATATACCAACCGCAATCGATATTGCGGTGTGTAATTAGCAGTGTTACAATACACATCACGACTACAGGACCATCTGTATTCTCGAAAGCACGCCGAATGGCTCCCGAAAAGCTGAAGTTGACTAAAAACGAATATGACCACATGCTGCAGTTAGAAATCATTCGACCGTCAAATAGCCCAAGGGCATCCCCTTTGCACATGATCCCTAAGAAGAACAGCAACGATTGGCGTCCAACTGGTGATTATCGGCGTTCGAACGCAAAAAGCCATTCCCGATCGTCTCGGCTGCCCTTCAACCATCACTACGGAACACAGACACCAGTTCAAATCTGAGCTATTCCGTTGTCTGACCACGGTACGAGGAAGCACTCTCTCGAACGACCGCCTACCACCCACATGCAAACGGACTGGTAGAACACTCACCGATAACTAAAATTTTCACTCTCACCTGTAAACATCTCACAGTCGATTTACGCTCTTGCACTTGTCTTATTAGGTGTTTACAATGCAGTGAAAGCTGACATCGGATACACTGCATCACAACTCGTTTATGGAACGACACTCCTACTTCCAGGAGAATTCGTGGATCCTTAATCTTCTTCAATGAACATGGAATTAAACTCCTACACCAGCAGGCTTACAAACACAATGCCTCCAGTTAGGTCTGCTTACACTCGACCGCAATCAACTGATGTTGTCGTTCAAACTGACTTACGACATAGTGCACATGTCTTCGAACGTCGAGACTCACGTCGACCACCACTCGAATCAGCATAAGAAGGACTCCTCAAAGTTCTTCATTTTGAACCTAAGTACTATATAGTCGATAGCATCAGCATCGATCGAATCAATGTAGCGTATTTGGAAATAAATCTTATCCAAGTCGATTTTCCTTCGGTACAATCAAACGACACGGCTCCTACACTTAGCATGCCTCATCCGACAGCTAACACGCACGTTGATACTTTGGCAGTATCAGAGAACAAACTTAAAACAACGCGTTCTAGAAGAGGAATAAGATCTCCAGAACATCTATACGACTATTGCACGTAAGACACCAGATAACATTTTGTCTTATCTCGATTTTTCTTTGTATATATGATAAAAAAATTTAATCTGCTCACACTTATATATTTATTTCAAAAAACAAAAGCAAACTTTTTTTCAATCAGATGTATATTCTTTTTTCACTAAAAATAAATAAAAAAATTAAAAAATTGCTTTTACGATATCGCAGGTGAATGAGTTTATTTACCTTTATCGCCCGCTTTGTGTCTTTACGCGCGTATGAGTGTATTTCGATATGCACTTACATATTATTTTTTCCTTCTCCGGATAGCTGGAAAAGACGACAAAAAAAAACGATGGAGTTTACTAGGAACCGAAATTTTCATTGTACTTTGTTTCCTTACTATTATATTGTACTTCATCATCCCTTATAGTAAGAAAAGACGACCAGATGCTGCTAAACATAACAAGCTATTAGAACAGTGTTTACCAAAGACAAACTCGTTGATTTTGAACTTCTGGCTGGCCACGTCTTAAGGTCATCACTATCCGAGTAGGGGGCTATAAGTGATCTAAAGCGGTAAAGAAATCCCCAAAATCAATAGCTCTGTAAGTCTTCGACATTGGATGCTGACCACATTAGTTTTAATGAACTCACCTAGCTGAAGGTGCTCGGTCACGTATCCGCACCAGATAACGAGTTGGAACGCCTTTCTCAACGTCTCCTACGACCACTAGCCAGTTTAGATCAATCACTTCTTGATATATTGATAACCTACTAAATATATTTTCGAACCTCCTCACTTCTGACTTTTGATTTCACTGGGTGGGCGCGATTCAATTACTGGTAAAGTGTTGTCAAACTACAATACATGTGGTATCTTCAATACTTTGATTGTGTACTCAGTGGTATGCCGGAAGGTTGGATAGCTAATCTGAAACGCAGATTTCCTGTCTATTTTTCAAAGAGGAATGGGTTATCCATTACTTCTGATGGCGTTCTGTGTCTAAATGATCGTGTTGTTATTCCTCCTTCATAACGTAAATCTGTCCTTGAGAGTCTTCATAGTGGACATTGAAGTGTTGAGAAAATGAAGTCGTTGACAAGGCTCATATGTTGGTGGCCAGAGATAAATGCAGATATATATCGTACAGCAAAAAATTGTAAAAAATGTCATAAGTTGAAAAGTCGACCTTTGTCGTGGACTTCATGGCCAGTACCATCTGAAGCGTGGCAGAGAAGTCATGCATACTATTGTGGTCCATTTCTTGGCGAATACTACGCACTTGTAGTTATTGATTCTTTTTCTAAATGGTTTGACGTTTTTTCAACAACTTCAAATTATGACTTCACAATCCAAGCATTAAGGAACATGTTTAGTTGAGAAGGGGTTTTCATGTTGTTAGTGACTGATAATGACACTGATTTTTTTCTGCGGATGCAGTATTACCTGGTTAAATAGGTATAGGGTTCAGACATCTTTTTATTGCTCCTAGGCATAATTGTTCTAATGGTCGGGCAGCGAATTTTGTCAGAAGAATCTCATGTCGTAGGGTTGATGGGCTGAGGCAAACGACTGACATAAAACCTGACTTGATGTCATGTGGTGGATATTCAATAAAGCTGTATACAGTTCTGTGATGTTTAAATAAATCAATGACTTCTTAGTATTGATGACTGTTGTAGTTTTGAATTCCAAATACAATACATTCGTTCGAGTTCATCTGATACTTCTTGAATAAATTGCGTCATTCCTGGGATTACAAGTTCATACTACAATTCAAATACTTCTAATTATCATAAGTTCTTCACTGTGTTTGGAGACTGCATCACACTCACTCTGAAACTAATTTAACACTTAAAACCCACAAATTCTCTTACTTCAAATGTATTTAAGTTGTTGGACCCTATTTACCTTTTAGGAATGAGGATCTTTTAGGAGGGTTAAGGGACATGTAAGGAAGTGGGTTATAGGATTAAGGAACAAACCCTTTAGGAGGAAAACTTAACTAACTGTGTATCATGTAACCGAGTTAGAAGACAATAATAGGTGACCTGATGAAGTTGTAAAACAGACGCAGTAAGACACATTAGCCGTGAAAAAAGATACTATTTTACCGAAACAAAAAACTCGTGATATCACCCCTGACAAAGCACGAGCAACCATGTAAACTCAAGCGGATCCAGTTTAACGGCCAGTTTGAACTCTTAAGCAAATATAATAAAGACTAATTCATCAAAAGGTTTATCAATGAAACTGTGAAACCTCTTAGAGGTCGGTTTTTACCATCTTTACTATATATTCACTAACTCAATATGACATTTCATTCACTATATTTGCCCAACACTGTCTCACAGCTTTACCATTGCTTTTATTCATCTTTGCTGCAATTTTTTCTTCATGTCTTATATTATATCTTATGATCTTCATCTAATTGTCATTTCCATATAATTGTTTGCTCGTCTCTTCAATTGTTCAATTAAATAATACGTTCATTTTCTTCACCTACTTTTATTATTCAATCTTTTTTTTAATTTTAAAATATTGTTTATCATAATTATTCCGTTGACCGTTCTACTTGTCACAAGTATGATGAGTGTCAATTGTTTTAACTTTTGCATTTTCATCAGTTGCTATACATAGACTTTGGCGGCATATACGGACACGGACATTTGGTTTAAAATTATTGGTAGACTGGTTGGGCCCATACCTCTAATTAGGCAGTTGAAATTAGTTAAAAACTTATCGAGTCAAGAATTTATCCTCATCTCATACAAGGATTCACCCCAACTCTAATTCCAGTCAACTCAACGAGATGCTCACTTCACAATTCTACAACGTGCCTGCACCCGTGGTGTAAGCAATTACATACTTGTATATTTGCAAACAGTCATATATTTGCATTTCGTCACTTGATTTAACCTTATGTTTGTTCATGATATTTTATTAAACATCGCAAATTCAAGGATTAAAAAAGTGGGCTATCAAAGTCCAAGACAGTGAACTCTTGGAAAACGTTCAGAGAACAGCAACTAGGCTGATTCCCGGAATAGCGAAGCTCCCGTATAGTACTAGACTGACCAAGCTAAACCTATTCCCGCTCTTATATAGAAGAATCAGAGGCGACTTGATTACAGTTTTCAAATTGCTTAATCACAAATTTGCACCTGATATGCCCTCATTTTTCTTGTCTTCCAAAACAGAAAATCTACGAGGACACTCCAAAAAAGTTCACAAGCCCAGAGCGAATTACTTGTCAGCTGACTACCGACTTTTCCATCGAATCATCAACGAGTGGAATTCATTACCGCAGCATGTGGTTTCAGTTTCAGTTTCAGTTGGCGATTCATCCGTCGACTCCTTCAAAAGAAAGTTGGATCAGCTGAGAGACCATCATTATCAGGACTGACACAGGCCATCAAGCCTCCTTTCCTTTCCAAACTGAAAGTGAAACTGAAAACCCAAGTGATTTCCAACAATATTCATTTTATGCTCTCAGTAAAGTTTTGATTTTAGACGATATACTGTAATAAGATTAAGAAATCCAAATATTTTTTGGGAAGGGAAAAACTACTGCCTCTGAGTTATACCCAATCAAATCGCAGGTGTCTTAGTGAGATTTAACTTATTCACTTTTAGGTATCGTAGTTCTGTTCAATGTATGTACTTGACAGTTAATCAAAAACGTTTTGCATTGATTTCTTGTTGTGTGACTTGTGTACACACATGTACAAAAATAAAGGAGTTGTGCTGTAAAACCAAGCAACCGGTAGACCAACGTTTTAGAAGTTTGAAGAATAAAGGTTATTGTTGCCTTCAAGTTGTATGTTAAGATGCTTTTAAGATTTAATGTTTTCATATCATCGGGGATATTTTTTGTGTAATTTCGGCAGGTCGAAAGTCCTGGGCTGCTGAAATAGCATATTGTATATGGCTTGCCAATGAATAAAGTTGATCCAAATCCTCGTTATCATGACCTTGTAGACCATCAACGTTGACGATCTATGTCGAATGATTGGGGGGCCTATTCGAAGTCACACCTCGCGATCAGCACCTTACGTGGATTGCCCCATCGACGTATTAAGGGACTAAAGATGCTCTGAAGACTGTACAACACAAAGAACGTTATTGCAGGAATATATTAGTTAAAATAGATGCAAGCGAAAGTAGAACCACTGCTGCATGGTCTAGTCCATGGCGTATGATTAACTGATGAGCGTTGACTGTCTTTGACTTTGACGAGGATCGATGATCTGTTCGATATTTAATAACCCAACTGCCGGATGATTTGGCTAGGTTTCAGTAAGATTTCATTGGCCCTACAACCTATATACGTCATCACACTTGTTGTTATCTTCCAATGGTGATGTAAGTAACTTACAAACATTATTAAATGAAAAACATGGTTGCATGACTTTTGCCGGTAACCCTGTAGAAAAGAACTGTTTTCTTATTTCATATTCGTTAACTACGACACCCTTGCTGTCCCTGCCAAGGTGTCTATGAAAATTTTAATCTCTATTTGGACTCACAATAAGTTGTAAGTATGGGATTTTGGGAGGATATTACAAAAGTCTGTGAACACGGTCTGTAGGTATTAGATTGTCAGTAGTGGAAGCCCAGTTCATCTATAAAGAGATTCATCAAACAAATCTAAATAACGACAGGTCTGTAGTGGTTTTGTTGTGGAATGTCATCTATTTTCTTATATGCACGGGTATTGCTACAAAATATTTCCAGTTATTCTGACAAAGGTCCCGGCCAAACTGGTTAGTTAGCGAACTTCATTACCCAGTCTTATAGACTTAATGGATAATAAAATTTTTATAGCCCCGTAGTAGGTTCAGTTATATTAGTACTGCTTTACGAAATTTTCACCAAAACCTTTGAAAAAGGTTTGGTATTTGTTAACATTCAAATTGAGGCAATAAAAGACTAGAAATTTCATTTATTGAGACCCTAAAATGGACGACCTTGAAACCTCTATCATTGTTAACTAGTGTTATAGTGTAAGCGGTTTCCTCACAAATTTTGTCTCAGTTATTTTTCACAAAATGCTTGATTATCACAGTGACAAAGTATGTTTTTCTCACTAGCTAGATATAAGTTGCTCTAAATAGTTTTATTTTGAGCTGTGTTTCGGTATGATTTTATGTCATTAATGTTTCATCGTTACATTTGAGAAGTTCTGGATAAATGTTTTCATTATTTTGTGCAATTCCACATAGTGATTCTTAAAACAAAATATCGAATTACTTTTCCTTAAATATCAGAAACTTTTCATTTCTTGGTACTTAACTGGATATTTAGTGTAGCAATTATAAATATTGTGTAAGTTTCTGACGAGTACGGATCTCTAGAGAATGCTGCTTTTGGAAGAGTTATTTTCTTTTTTGTATTCTGTTAATCTCATTCTCACTTTTACACGACTTTTTTTCGATTTGATTAATTTTTGTTTCTAAAGTAAATTCGAAGCTGAAGTAGTTTTTTTCTCATTACAGATGTCGGAACACTTACAGATGGTCACGTGAATTATTATGTATTCTGCCCCGTGGTTTGTTTGAAGCAGGAGTTTTCTATGTTAGAGTTGGTCAACTATTATTTTAGATTGGTGAAGCAGTAAATATTCATACAATGTTGCGAAATCCAACTTATATCGATCGAGTTGAGAGACGGTAATTGTTTAAAATACGAATCGTTTCAGATTTGCACTTATATAGACATTATATCATCGTTGAAGTCATTTTACTCATTATTATGCCAGTTTAATTATGGTTTTATTTGACTAATTCTTCGATAAATATTTAGTACGTATGATTAAAAACACATCATATTAAAAATACTCATGAGTTTGTGGATGACGTTTCTGGTTTATTTAAATATAATTTTTTATTTTGATCAAAATTTGCCTAAAATATTGTTGATAATTTTGTTAACCTCCATTGACCACGCTGTTTAAGACATTTAATAGGCATATCAAGCCCTTGCCAACGTTGACATGAAATTTAAAAGATCAGTCTAACCATGATAGGAAAAGAATAGAAGTGATCGTAAAGTTATCGACTTTTCAATTCAGAGCAATTAAATAACATAATTTTCTAGTGCACCAGAATTATAGAGTGATTTTGATTTTATCCCTTTGTAATGTTAAAAATAGTGTTAATTTGAACATACACATTGTTTCAACAAGTTTTATACCGTCTACATTTTGAGACGTTTCTGTGTAACGTGCCATATTTGTTCTCCCAAATGGAATTTAAAATCAGATAAAATAGTGTGTCATAATTTAGCCTCTGCGTTAAAATTACAATTTTCATTTCTATTGGTTTAATGTTAGGATTTCTAGGGTAATAGCTACTTGCTGGCTTATATATTCAGCTATTCACTAAAATAGTACATTATCTTAGACGGAGTTCGTATCCGAGGCATTTTATCAGTGAATAGTCACTTCAGTGGGCTATGAGTTAAAATATGATGTGGTGTTTAGTATTACTGTCACAGGTTTTGCACTGTATTTCTTCCATCTAATCCTTTGTACTACAATCTGAACAGCACAGCTCAATTATGTGGTTAATTAGACATTTCACGTCGAGGTGACACATTTTGTTTCTATCTTTGATCCAAAAGAATATTCCAAGGTTTCCTGCTAAATTATTATGATCGTAACATAGATTACTGTTTAAGTGAACAGTATGTGGTTTGCGTGATCGGTTTAGGGCAGAAGTGATTGCTGACTATATATGTTAGTACGGCTGAAAGTGAAATGATTCCCGATTTTCTAGATAGTGCGAAATTCTGAATTATCAAAAACACACTTTCAATAACCATGACATCTAGTTTGACAGTAAGTTCATATCAACAAATTTTAAATATCTAAAGTAAAGAACCTTATAGTATTCAGGTATGAACGAGCAAACATTATTGTAGAGACGGTTAAACACTGCTATACGTAAGTCTACATGTTTCCGACCCCTTAAGAGGCTGCTCTAAATCTCATGAGGATCGAACCAGTATTATTGTTTTAGAAAGTATATGCTTTCAAAAATCATTTTTTATTACTTATATATGGATTTTTGAGACGACATGATGTTCACTTTTAGATTCCTTTTACCAAATAAACTTGCAGATTAACTTAAATCACGATCATAGTAAATTCCAATAAAGGTGAATATTCTTTCAGAAGCCAGCTGAAATTATGTTTTTTAATTTTTTATTTTTTCAACTTCCGAACTACTTTTATTAGGAATTTTAAGCCTCCAATTAACTTTTTATCATAATGCTGACTATTTTAAATTTCATTAAGGTTGAAATCATACTTACATTGTGTACTGACCGGAGACGATGATTACTTGAAATGTTTGTCTACAAAACCATTGCTAATACCGAAACTTTTATCATTAATTTCAAGTGAACAAGGATCCTCGGTAAGTGTTGTTATTAGACCGTTTTGGTTTACTATTAAAAATCTTAAGATCTCAATGATTAGATATTTGTGATCACACGCATGTAATCGTATATATGAAATACACGTATTTGGAATTCATTCTCGTATTTGGCATAGTTAATTCCGTTATTCACTAACACAAGTCGAATTGATAATTATCTGCGAGGATTGGTGACATGTATATTTCAAACACAATCATTGATCTAGACAGACGATTAAAGAAACGAAACGAACAGAAATGACACGCGGTGGAGAAGGCATATAAGGCAACTCTATTTAACCAAGCATTAATCGATATTTGCAGTCAGACAAAAATAAGTTACACACATTTAATGAATAGGATAAAAAGTGCACACCCATTTGGTCATATAAAAGCAGTCGACGTTAATAAGCGAATAATTGACAAGGTCAAAATGTGACTCAGTAATAATAAATAAACTGATCTGTCCGAAAGCTAGAGTAAGCTGTGCTGGCTTAACATAGCGACCAATACTACAGTTTTCGTATCAGTTCGTTGTGGGATATTTTTTTTACTGTACCTTGGAGGCCTGCCTGAATATCTGGGCTACACGTTTTTGTCATCTAGATATTTCAACAAGTTATCTGTTTTTGCCTGTTTTAACACATCACTATGTTTTTTGATTGCGCAACCTATTCAAGCTTGTTTATGATAAGTTGACAACTTTTCGCTGTACGAGTTACAAAAAAGTATGATCAGAGACATCGTGATGGTTGGCAATATGAGTTGAAAAGAATGAACATTATTCAGATCAGAAGGGGGTTTTGTGGAGATTTCAGTAATTTTATGATTGAAATCATGAGTCAATTGAAGCTAGACCGCCATGAAAAGCATGGAAGTACTGGACGGCCGTTTCGTCTTATTGTGGGACTCCTCAGAAGTATGCATCCACGATCTCGCCTCACGAGATTCGAACCCAGTCTCGTGCGCTAGCGCTTAACCACTAGACCACTGAGCTGGCCGGCATCCAACGGTGTTAATGTCTAACTTCAACCAATCCACGAAACTGAGCAACACATCCACCATTGTCTTCAATGAGTTGATATCTCACAACAAACCTGGGTGAACTCCACTGGTCACTGCTTCTCACTAAAAATCCAAGAAATATCTCTTGAATCCAGTCACTAATGAGCATATGATTATTATTAGAAGGGGTTTTTTGGCGATTTTAGTGATTTTATAGTTGAATTCATCAGTCAATTGAAGCTTCACATTGAATAAATTCATTAATAATAATACTGATACTACTACTACTACCAACCATAATAATAATAGTGATGGTAATAATAAAACGGGTTACAAATATAAACGGAACTTTTGACTATTACTTTACGATTTTCAATAATACCACAATTGTTATCAGTCAATGATAAACGATACTTTAAACGTTTTTTTTTTAAAAATCCTCATAAAACTACTGAAATAGTTTATTATTTTTAGTAAATGTATCGTTCATATATATATACTATTTCCGTCAGTCAGCTACAATGTAGGACCAGGCACATATATGCATCGGTCCAAGTTGCCATACCTCATTAGCACAACAAGATCAACACGGAATTCATAGAAGTAGTTAATTTAACGTTGGTAATATATCAAAGAAAGATTGTATATAAAGATATAGTATAGGAAGGGAGACAGATCTGAAGTAATTTTAATCTCACGGTTTAAGGGAAGACAAAGAGTGTATACACCTACGCCATTGTGATCGATTCTGAGCCATGTCACCTAGAGTCTCATATATATACTATTTACATTCTTACTAATCATATGTTTTGTTTAATGATTGTTTATTAATTAATTATTAAGATAAAATCCCAATAAATAAAACTATACTGTTTTTTGTTGTTGTTTTTTTTAATTTTATAATAACAGAAACCGTTAGAAACAAATAAAATAAATGAAGAGTATCATTTAAAAATTCTTCAAATTATTGATTATTTCTCTTTAATTCATCAACCTATTGAAATGAATGAAATGATTGAAAATTTAATTACACTTAAAACGTATATTATTTTATGTTTAGAAAAATTAATCAAAATATCAAAATATCAAAAAAATCTTCGTAATCATAATGGAATAAAAATTTTATTGAATTATTTAAAGTAAGTTATCTATTTTAGAAGAACTTTTGTTTAAATTAGAGCGAATAGTTTCATAGTATTTGGGCGTCGAGTTGATGTAAGACATTAAATAGGAAGTTAGACATTAACACCGTTGGATGACGGCCGGCTCAGTGGTCTAGAGGTTAAGTGCTCTGGCACGAAACTACAAGGTCCTGGGTTCAAATCTCGCGAGTGCGAGATCGTGGATGCGCACTGATGAGGAGCCCCATAATAGGACGAAACGGCTGTCCAGTGCTTCCATGTTTTCCATGGTGGTCTAGCTTCAACTGACTCATGATTTCAACTATGTTAACACTAAATTCTCCACAAAACCCCTTCTGATCAATAATATATTTGTAAAATCTCAGCGAATGAATTTGAAGTAAATCCAACGTTTCGCCTGGCAATAATAATAATTATATTTCCTTGAAAAAGTTTGAACTAGATTGCCAGGTGAAACGTTGGATTTACTTTAAATTCATTCACTGAGATTTTACAAATATATATTATTCTTATTTAATAAGTTCTAGTTTTATAACAAAGAAATCGTATTTCATTTCTTGTTATTATATGTACAAGATTCTAGATTGATAGAAAATCGATGTATATTCATTCACTTTAGTAAACTAGTTTAATGTATCATGGAGCTAGGAGATAATCAGGAGATAAATTGTATCAAAATATATGCAAAGAATGAATAAACATTCGATCTTTATAGCAAGAGAAGCAGTAATTACATATGTGTCAATTGAATTGATTTTAATTTGTTATCTACGGTATCAGGCTAAAGTTATTTTCATCTTTGAATGTTTGAATAAAGAAATTTCAGTTAGTAACGTCATGGATTTTCAATAAGTTTTTAGTTTGCTTGTTTTCAAATTTGCGTAACAGGCGTCATTACGTGATATATAACTCATATTCTAGCTATACCAACGAGTCTCAGTTCCTAAGTTAACATAGATTAGTTGAACAATGTTTGTAGAGTTGACAATGAGGTCCTTGTCTAATTTAAAATTTGTCTGCTGAAGAAATGTAATTATATGTATTTCTCATACCTTGTAATCATTGAATAAGTGTTGTTTTATTTTATTTTGATGAGATGTACCACAATATTCAATAGAAAAATCCATTCAAAGGTTGTAATTCACCTTCCATTATATATGTGGTCATCTGAATCTGATAAGGTTCGGATCAAAGTTGAAAGTGAATGCGCTGCATCTTCTGTTTGTACATAAATAGTGAACGTGAGAATTTGTTTAAGGTGGTTTTAATTAGCTGTCAGGTAACCTTGGGTCTAGGTTTTGTGTTAGTTGATATTCGTAAGTAAGGTGCACCTATAGTCTTGAGGGGACTAATACTTCTTTTAGAATTCAAAATCGTGTTGCCCAGTTTCTCAGTCTGAGATGCTATCAATGATCGATTATTGAGTAGACACCAGTGTCATATATATATATATATATATATATATATATATATATATATATATATATGATGATTTAGTAATAATGAACATCCATCAATGAAGTTGCAATGTTCACACTAGTTTATGTGACTCAATATCGCATTCACATTGTTGAGATGTTAGATAGTCACAGATACTTTCTGTTGACGAGTAAGAACGTTCAGAGATTCTTGCCGACTACCTCTCATCACCCAACACCTCAACATAGTGTTGGCAATATCAGTTAACTTCGGGCTATTGGCCACATTTTAATTTGGTCGATAGACTTCAAACAGCAGCAAAGTCTAAAAAGCATCATAGTGGTTACCAATCAGTAATTAATCAATCCTAAATGTGAGAAACTATATGTACAGGAATTGTTCGTTTATTTTGACAATTATGCATAAATTATTTACTTGTCTTCTCCCGCTCAGTAATTAGGTAATAGAGTTCATGTACTCAGTTATGAATTAACCATTTTTGTACGAGTTTTAGTAATACTTGGTCAGCTACAAAAATCATAGCAGATGATGTAGGATGTAAGCCCGGGTTCTAGTAGTTGAAAGTGAATTATTTCTATTAATAGGTTATCGATCCGTTTCATAGTGCTATTTATCGGTCATTTTTGATATGGAAGATTTGTTTTTTTTCAAATCAATAAGGTGAATATAATAACAATCATATCGACCAATTATTGAATCTACTTAATCCAAGCATTTTGCACGAACTGTACAAAATGTTTTGCTTTTACAAATATGTTATTATCCTACAGAATAACTGTCATGATTTTAACTCGTCTTCGTAATTAACGGTTAACGAATTATCAAAATCTTTTGATTCTACACATGTTTATTTTAAATCCTTAGGTTATTTAGTCAGCAATCTAAGAACAGATGACTAAATTAGTTTCTGTTTCAAACTGTGTAACTCTTCTGAAATCTATGCAAGTGTTTCATTAATATCATTGGCGTTTATTCGATTATTGGGTTTAAATTAAACAACATGAGACGAACTATTTATTAAATTCCAGTCGCCCTATTATTTATACTTGAAAAAGAGAAACGACTACAATCCTCACCATGGAAAGTAGGAATACAAAAGACTGGTACACGTGAAAACTCATCAATTTCAAAACATGACGATCCTAGTCAAAAATACACTCATTTATATGTTGATTTGTCCATCCACTTGTTTATTTATTGACAAAATGTCGCATATATGAAAAATACCCAGATTTATAAAAAAAAAACCACATATTACATGTCATGCTAAACATTGTTCACGCTGTTATATTACAAAAAAATATCATATCGTGAATAAACGTCGTACTGAAAATGAAACCCATCTGATGCTCAGATAATTATTACACTGAAAATCAAATAAATATTATTCTGAGCAGTTACCACACTGACTTTAAAAAGAGGAAGTAATAGTTAGCAAATACTTACTTACTTACGTCTTTTACCCCTCGTGGATAAACACAGGCTGCCCAATATTTAGCAACGATCACAATGAATTAGGAAAAGTCGTAATCTAGCCTTTTTATCCCATCATATCACTATGTTAAATATTAGTTTAGTGTCAGCATGTAATTTTATTTTTCAAGGGTATTTGTGTCTAAGAAGTTATATGCCAATTAGTAATTTTAATAGTTGAGATCATTAATCAATTGAAGCTAGACCACCATGGAAAAACTGGAAGCACTCGACGGCCGTTTTATCCTATTGTGGGACTCCTCAGCAGTACGCATTCACGATCCCGCCTCGCGAGATTCGAACCCAATTCAGTTGATTCATGATCTCAACTATTGAAATTACTATGATATCCATAAAACCCCTTCTAATAATAATTAATAATTTACCAATTACATTATTTTGGTAAAACAGTTTCATCTGTAATTCCTTAGGAAAACCCTTAAAATATCCTAAATGAAATTTTGGTAAAGTATTATATTTACTCATGATAAAGTTGGTATAAAAAATATCTTAATAAATTTCAGAGTATGTTTGCAGTTCAAATCCAATTTAAACAACCCTAGCAGCATAAAAGAACTGTCTAATTGTTCAGTTTATACGAACCCGTCGACATATACCGTGAAAACTTCAGAAGAATGTCTCTGTCAAACGAAATTGGTGAGTTAACTTTTATGGTTATGAATGGATTATCTGATTTCAAATAAATACATATTAAAGAATATGGATTGTTTTCTATTCTTCTTTTCTCAATCCTTTGTGTGTCTATATGGATGTGATGACAATTAAATTTTTATGTAGATAAATAGTTTTTGAAATTTTATATAAACTGGGACCATTAACTATTTAGCCAAAGATATTTAGAATGAGATAGTTATTAGTTTTGACAATAGATAATAGTCACTCCATGGGTGGACTAAAGAAATCCTTCTTGCTTGCTGTGAAAACTTAGGGTCTTGGTTTCTTTCAATCTTATGTGGGTTTTAGGTAGGCTCTCTTGAGGAAACCCGTTGTAGGATAAATCATCTCTCCAATATTTACTGTTTTTCAGTAATTTTCTTACTAATTTCGATTTACGATGAGAACTGAATTCAGAATTAATGTTGATTTAAATAAATTATAGGATATCTATATAAATTATTAGTATACTGTGTAATTCGATCATCAAGCTATATTTTCGTAGTAGTTCGTTACTAAATTTATTAATTCAAAGATACCTATATGGTGCTTATGGTTATAACATATCACTCAGGATCTTTATTCTAAAGTTCCAGCATTAAGTGAACAAAAAATTAACTTTTGACAAATGTCACAACAGGTTAGACTACTGTAATAAGTATCACGTTTGAATGTTTACTGAATACTGTTATTTAAGGAAACGTTCGGTTAAAATTCATAGTTTTTTTCAAAAAAAGAAGTTAAGTATTTGCGGGAGAGGCAGAAGGTCCTGGATCAGATTACCAGTTGCATGGTCGTGGATCTGTATTATTGAGCAGTCCCACACTAAAACAAAACGGTGTTTCAGTATTTCCAGGTTGTCAATCTTTGTTAAACTTAGATTGGTTTGTGTTTTCAATAAAACTCAACAACCTCTACAACGCCATAGTGAAATAAATTTTGTTATTTAATCTCTTATTAATTTTTCTCAAGGTACATGATTTTGACCAAGATACTATACGGCGCAATACATGTAAGTTACCATTTAGAAAAGTCTAACTTCATTATTGAATGCTCCTTTAGTCATTAATATAATCTGAAAGGCTCTCCACTTTTATAGTAAATTAAACAGAATTTCATAGGTTGGCGTGGGTTAATTATTTCAAAATAGTTTATGATTAACTTTTCGGAATCGCTAGTAGCAAAAGGATATTTGCAGTCTACATAGACGTTTATTTTGTAATACTTTTATCTTTACTATTTCTATTCAATCACTCAATGTAAATACAGAAAGTTTTTCTTTTTTATATCATAATTATGACAATGTTGTGATTGATAGCTCTGATGGTAAATAAATAAATCATTGTACCATTCGACCTATTCCTATATGATTGAATACAGTCAATAAATTGTTTGGTTAGAATGGTTGATGAACAAACTCATATTAGATCTTGTTTAAACGATATTTACTAAACAACATTCATATTAAGTGTAAATTATGACCGATTGTTGTTAGCTTATCAATAAATAAGACTTGATTTTCGGCTATATATTTTGCTACCTCTTCATAAAGCTATATGTGGAATATTATCTCAATTGGCAATGAATGATTTTTATGCTCAAATTATTGCACGTGAAAATGGTATACATTTGATTGGTTCACAATTATTAATTAAGTATTCAAGTAATATTGAAAAACAATGTTTAACAGCAATTGAGTCCGAATTAAAACAAACTAATAATGTTGAAAGTCAACAAACAATTGATACAAATAAATTTGGGTTAGGAAACATTCGCCATTTATATGTAAGTTATTTATTCTCAATTTTAAACATTAAGTTATTCTTTACCTTATAAAGATTTTGTGCACAAAAATTATACGAAGTGATTACATTTGTACATAAACGGAGTGTGCCAAAGTCAGAAATGTTTACTATTGGGTTTCCAAATATTGATTCAAAGCTATTGTACTTACTTACTCCTGTTACTCCCAATGAAGCATAGGCCACCGACTAACATTCTCCAACCCACTCTATCCTGGGGCTTCCTTTCTAGTTCTATCCAACCTTTGCTCATTCTTCTCATGTCTTTCTCCGTTTGTCGGCGTAATGTGTTCTTTGGTCTTAATCTTCTCCTTTGACCTTCAGGATTCCATGTGAGGACTTGCATTGTAACGCAGATCGGTGCTTTCCTCAATATGTGTCCCATCCACTTTCAGCGCTTCTTCCTGATTTCTTCCTCCACTGGAATCTGGTTTGTCCTCTCCCACAGTAGCTTATTGCTGGTAGTGTCTGGCCAACGTATCCGAAGTATTTTGCGTAGACAACTGTTAATAAACACCTGTATCTTTTAGATGGTGGATTTTGTAGTTCTCCAAGTTTCTACCCCATACAGTAGAACTGTCTTGACATTTGCATTGAAAATTCTGATCTTGGTGTTGGTTGACAATTGTTTTGAGTTCCAGATGTTCTTCAGTTGTAAATATGCTGTTCTTGCTTTGCCGATCCGCGTCTTCATATATGCATCAGGTCCACCGTGTTCATCGATGATGCTGCCCAGATATGTAAAGGTTTCCATATCCTCCAAAGCTTCTCCGTCAAGTGTAATTCGATTGGTGCATGTTGTCTTGTATCGGAGAATCTTGCTTTTCCCTTTGTATATATTGAGACCTACTGCTGCTGAGGCTACTGCTACACTGGTCGTCTTCTCCTGCACAAAGCTATTGTGCTTTATACCATATTTAATTGTTTGGTTTTCATAAGTAAAGAATCCTAGACTAGAACAAAACAGATATTTATGGCTTTTTGAGGATTTCATTGACTTTCTGTTCGATATGAAACTGTAGTGATAACTTTTCATGCAGACATATTTTGTAAATATGGATTTTATTTACTTCAAATCTCTCTATGAGAGCCATCTTAAGTTTTCATCATAACTAAAGAAGCTATCTTTTAGTGACTTTGGATTCTTTTAGTGTACTTGTTTCACCTCATTTCTGAGCATATGATACATATATTTATACATGGGTGTATTTCTTTATAATTAATCTTCTGTGATCTCCGACATTTATCGTTTATGTATGATTTGTCTTTTGAAGTAACTGAGGTTGAAAGAAATGGGAGTTGTCATATCTTGGTTTTGAAAGTGAGGTAAGAGTTCATCTAGTATTGTTTGTTTGAATCTTCCCATTGATGTTTAGGACTGCAATTGATCAATCTCTTATTGGCATATGTGTATACAGTGCGTATTGCTTCGACATTGCCTTAAGTCACAAGCATTATATGCAAAGATAGATAGATCTTTGCACATATGCCAATAAGAGACTGATCAATTGCAGTCCTAAACATCATTGAGAAGATTCAAACAAACAATACCAAGTGAATTTAAACTTCACCCCATTGCACAAGCAAGTGGCTTTCAGGACTCAGTAGCTGAGTGGATAACGCGATGGCGTTTGAAGCCAAAGGTACTGGGTTTGAGTCCCAGAGTGAACATCAACTCTGAGATGCAGGTACATACAGCTGACGAGTCCCAAATAGGGCGAAGCGCGCGTCCAGGATTTTACTGCTATCCCCTATCCATCTTTGCTTATGAGGTAAGAATTTATTGCTGTTAGTTGAACATACATATATATATATATATATATATATATCCATTTAATTGAAATGTATCTCATATTTAACAACGACTAAAATCTTTTTAATATTATATTTTATAATTATATTCTCTCCATTGTTGTGTTCTGTATTATTGTATCTTTTATCATATTTCTATACAAGGCAAATGCATTTTGTGCATTACGTCGATTATTTATATCTGAACATAATCGACGTTTAATCAAATCATTTTTACCGTCATCTTTATTATCGGAATTAATCGAAATCAATATCAACACAACAACAGATACAAATGATTATGAAAAATTAGTTAATCTACTTGTATCATTAAATGTAAGTCACGCAAAAAAGATCATGGATTTCTTTTCTAACATTGTTTAATGAAAATAATCAATTGTTTACTTTGATTGTTTTAATGGAATATTTGACAAGTTTAATTTCATAGACTTAGTGTCTGTTAAGTATCTTGAATAGATCTGGAGCAAAGATTTGGACACAATGATATGAATTCATTTTGTTTCGAAAAATTCTCGTCCGATGCTAAAAAAACCTGTAACATTTATAAATCAAATATACAGAGAAAGTTGAAAATGACTACACAATTGATGTGTGTTGAACTTTGCTGTGAAAATATACCAACATAGTGAAGCTAAGATGCAAATAAATTTAAGAGATTCAATAAAAATATTGCCAATGTATATGATATGTATAATGGTAGTGAAAAAGAACACGAATGGGGACCATAGAATGTATTTTAGCACAACATCACAGAAAATCTCATTAAAATATGAGAACCATACAGTGAACAGGTAATTTGCAAAATATCAATCAATTGTCTCGATTCGACTGTTTCTTGTGCTAATATCCGTCTATAGTCTCCGATTATAATTGTTCATGCTTTTTCGTACAAATTGCGCTCAATACCCGTTCTCTCCTTATCGATCTTTTACTGAAATACATTCAATGACTGACCATCACCATTTACTACTTATGTAAATATCACTAACCCACACCACATAATTACATTCTGTAACATTCACAACAATAAAAGACAAACGAACCAGCAATAAGTGATTAAATAATTAACAAAAGCTAATAACAAAAATGGGATGGGTAAAACTTAGTTCAGAATGTAATTATTGTACCTAAAAGATAATTGAAAATTAAAGAGATACTGTAAACCTTCACACAGGGAGTCGAAACAATTTTACGATTTAACGTAAAAGATCCTTCTTTTTTCAAAACGAGAAAAATGTTAACGACTGTTTTCTTCTGGACACATAAATTTGGTCTTGATGGCTTAAGAGCAATAGTTTCAAGAATCCATGAAAAGTTGAGGGTTATGTGTTTACTGCTAACTTTGAAAGATCTACATATATCGATCCGGAGGTTTAGTGTCCAAAATCTGTCCAGAAAATAAGTTGTTCTGACTTAAGACCAGAAGTTTTACAAAGATTTTTAAAAAAATTCTGGGATAAGCCCTCTTTTTTTTCTGAAAAATGTAGCCACCTTGAGAAGGATATATAAATTCATAGACGTAGTTAACGTTAACATAAAAAAGTACTTGTCAACCTTTTATTGAGTTATTCAATATGTTTTATGCTCAACAAGTAGTTTGGCTCCAGATTGTTTTCTGTCTAATACAGTGTTAAGCCTTTTAATGATTCTACTTGAAACGCCATCATCTTAAACGTTAGGTAGGATGAAGTTTCGTTTTTTATTGACTATAGTTACATTCAACGTGTAACCTTTTGATCCGATTTCATTTAACAACTATTTTAGCACAAACATAACCTACAATTTTGTAAGAGTCTAGTATATCATATTTTAAATTTTAAATTTACCTTTGAAACTGTATTTTACAGATCTTTAGGTAAGAACAAATAACCATCAAGAAAATTATTCATTGTGATTATACATATAGAGATTATTATTTATTGAACATCAAAATGCTTGCATTTGTAAAGAGGATGAAATATCCATTATATTAATCATTCATTTTCAATTTTTTTTACTCTACAATGATCCAATAGTTTTGTAATCTAAAATGTTGACTCTACTAAATTACTATCTTATTTACCAAACTTAAGAATCCTAGGGTAAATTATTAAGTTACGTAACAAGTATTTGTATTCTAGATAAATTGAAGAATATTTTATTAGTTGAGATCATGAATCAATTGTAGCTAGACTACGATGGAAAACCTGGAAGCACTTGACGGCCATTTCTTCCTATTGTGAGACTCCTCAGCAGTGCGCATCCACAATCCCGCCTCTCGAGATTCGAACCCAGGACCTTTCAGTTGAAATTAGAAATTAATACCGTTGGATACCGGCTCAGTGGTCTAGTGGTTAAGCGCTCGCGCGCGAGACTGATAGGTTTTGTGTTCGAATCTCGCAAGGCGGGGTCATGAATGCGCACCGCTGAGGAGCCCCACAAAAGGACGAAATGGCCCTTCACTGCTTCCAGGTTTTCCATGGTGGTCTAGCTTCAACTGACTCATGATTTCAAATACAAAATTAATTATTTTATTTAATGTGGTGTCATCGACTAATGTTTATATAAAACAAATAGAAACGTAGTCTTTTTTTTGTGTTAATCAATTTTTTTCTCTTTTGTGTGATAGAATGAAGAATATAATCAACTTATTGATGGTATAATTTCTTGTGATATAAATCGAACACCTATTCATTATGTACGTGAATATTCAATATTAGAATTACTTGGAACTGGTGCATATGGTAAAGTATTTAAAGCATCAAAAAATAAAATGCCTTATAATAATTATGCAATTAAGAAGGTAATTTTCATTGAACTGTTTGATGAGGATATTTGTTAACTTGACTTTATTTTGCTTTTTAAAAAAAACTATAAAAAACCAACATAGTCATGTTATATTTATTTGCATATGAAAAGGAAACAGAAATCGGCTAAAGTTGTCATACCGCACCAGCACACAGAAATAAATTTGTCAGACTCAATCTCAGGATGATAGAGGTAGTAACAGTGCGAGTAGTAACAGGAAAGATTAGAAATAAAAGATAAAGCTCGTAAACAAAATAAAAGTAGTAAAATTAACGCAAACAAAAGTTATGTCTCCTCTAGCTTTCTTTCAACCTACTTCTGTACCAGTGAACATCGCCTGTCAAGGTAGGTGGGGGTTAGGCATATGCAACATATATCCCAGCCATCTCAGTATTTTTAATGGTAACTTTATTATTGCAGCTCGGTTGTTAACTTACATATTTAAGTTAACAATGGGACTGAAGTAATAAAGTTAGAGTTAAGTAAACTGACGAATAAATCAAAGGATAAATACAGCCTGAAACAACCATTTCATTGTTAATTTATGAGCAATGTTCTATTCCATTCACTTATTAGAAACACTATATTGTCTTGTATAGTCAGTTTCCACTTTCATCAACCAACAGCTATTTGACAATTTTTTAATAATGTCAATATATATGTGCCATAAATACTGGACTGAGATTAAAATAGAAAAATAAAACTGTGAGGTTATAACAGCACAAGAAAGAAAGCAACAGCCTTTGAAAAGGGCTGATAAAACACGTTAACCGCTTAATCAACTACACTCATTCATTCATAAAGATTTTACCGACATTTTATCAGTAGTCAATGAATACCATATATATAACTGAAATTTTGGAAATATAAAATGGATTCTATGTTGTATTAATACACAACTAATCCTGAACGAATACTACACCAAATTGATACGAAACATTAATATACTAAATACACATTACATTGAAATAAAATGTATGTTGTGTTGAATAAATATAATGCTGGATTAAAATATTTTATATTTTATTTCGTCTTATCAGTGTAAGATTATATCAATGCCTTATTCAAATACAAAGGCAAATAATACATTTATGCTAAATGTTTCATGTCTAGTGATGGACAATAATCTTTATCTAATGATACCAATGATAAATTAATCACTGATTTCTGAATTATTTAAAGTGATAAATAGCCTGTGCTTAAATGGGTTTTAATTCATCTATAAGTTACTCCGTCAATGCTCAAAAAATTATTATTTCAATAAGCCATTATTGGTTTATACATTAGTGGTTTTTTTTAAATAAAGTTACAAATTACAATTTGAAACTGTTAGATAGAAAGTACTCTTTTAATGAAACTGAAAAAAGTATCAATAATCAGGGTCGTAATTGATGAATTACAACTGTTTACACAATTTTATCTAAGTTGCAACATTTTTTCCAATTTATCTAATGAATTATTTACTCATGTTAGTAATAAGTTGTTGTGATGAAGAAAGAACAATGACGTATGTTATATCTTAAGCCCCCTCAAATATCACGTGACTAAATCTCCAATTAGAACACCGTTACATGATCTTGGCACTGTTCCAAACCAATGACGCGTTAAACAGTACAAGCAGCCTAGAGTCAACTCTGAGTGTTTATTGGATCTTCTCAACTAGCCCCTCTAGTTTGAGTCCAGGACACAATCTCAGCTTCCACTGTATAAATCATGTATTTCAGACATAAGCAGTTTATATACAAGCGAATTAGACCGCATCATACCATAAAATAAAAATGTAAAAATTATACAAGATCAAGTCAAAAGTGGCTATGAGTGTAAGAGATTGTAACTAATAAATTGGGAATAACTTTAGTAAATCGTATAATAGTAGTTAATAGATCAAATGAAAGTCTATAATAAAAGAAATGTAAATATACATATTATATAGTTACTTAATAGTTGCCCAATAAGAATATATGTAATAATAGTCTATAAACAATTTCTAGCATGTACCATTCATTTATTGTTCGTTAGAAAATAACAAAATATAACTTCATTTAGGTAAGAGCTAATAATATGAAACTTCAATAATGAATTCATTTTTTAGATATTATGATATTCAGCTTTTTTAAACTAACTAAAATCAAGAATGAAATGAACTGATTATATTTGACTGACTATTCTTCATACTAACGAGGATGTTATATATAACTGTTTACATCTTATCACTGCTGATTCCATCTAGGCATTTGAAGCGAAAGGTATCCCTTTTGAGTTTCAGTATGAATATAAGCAAGAGTGTTATATCCTAGTGAAGACATAAGCACGGGTAACTTCTGGGACCTATTAATGGACTGTTATTCTATATATATTGTTATTGTATAACTATTCAGTGATTAGATTTAGTCTATATATATTCATCTTATTATAAGCTCTATTTTGATCTATAAATTATTATTATACGATTTACTGTCTCAAAATTATATTCAGTTCATTGATTGCTGTATCCCACGTTTACAGCCACATTTGGCTTGATCTTGTACAAATATTATTTGCTATTTTATGGTGTGATGCGGTCTGTTTGTCTGGTATATAAACCCGAATTTTGTGTTGATGATGTCGTTCCAAAGGACGATGAAAGCTCCATGACCAAACCATCCAGCTCAGAGAACAAAACTCCATAAAAAAACCCGAGTGTTTGAAATAAATGATTCGCATAACAGAGGCTTATAATAAGATGAATATAGATATATGCAATCTAATTACTCAATAGTTAAACAATAAGAATATATATATATATATATTTAATAGTCCATTAATAGGTCCCGGAAGTTACCCGTACTTATGTCTTCACCAGGATATAACAATTAGAGTGCGGGTATATACAGCTGCGGTTCACTATCAAGGTGAAAAGTGTGACCATTAGTCTTTTAACCTATCTATGGCAACTGTAAATTTTTTATTTTAGGGATATATGTACTAATAAAGAATTTCTAAATCTTAGTTCATTGAATGATTGATTTTATCTACCTTTATTATTATACTATTTATTATGTTTCAATAGACCTTACTTAATAAAGACGTAACTGAGAATTTTCCTTCTAGTTTTATGAATTCATTTAGTCTATGTGATATTGATGAAACTGTTAGAGACAAAAGTGATTTGTATTTTCTTTGCTATCAATAGTATGTGTTATCACATGGAATACAGCAGTAAATAATACCAAACAGTAAAGATCAAGAAAAATTTATTCATAATTCATATAAGTCTATTTTATAATCTAATCCAGTGCTTCCAGGTTTTCAATGGTGGCCTAGCTTCAATTCACCCATGATTTCAACTATGAAAATACTAAATTCTCCACAAAACCCCCTCTGATCTATAATATTGAAAAGTTTATTAATTAATCTATATTCATAGGTTAGTACTAGTCAAATATTTTTTGGTCGAACTTCAAATGAACGTCAACAGTGTATTGATCGTATATTGAATGAAGTCAATGTTATACGACAACAACTAAGGCATCCAAATATTGTTCGTTATTATAAGACATTTTTAGATTGTAAGTTTTTACTAATTCAAACCTTTTTTCATTTCTCTTTATTAATACATGAAATGTGTGTTGTCCGAATATCTTGAATTTGATTCATTTTGAGAAAAACTTCCCTAGTTTTCGATGTTTACTTGAAATTCGATTTATAGAAGGACCCAATAATACTGTTGCAAAAATGTTTATTAAGGGGAATAACTGTTTTAAATAATATTAAAGTTTGAGATGAGTGAGTCATCAACTGTATTTGTTTAGTTAACTTTTGAAGACTGAGAAACTCACAGATACCTCAGCTGTCATAGTTCGAGACCAAACGAAGAATAGGAATATTAGTGATTGTTAAAAATAATCTTCATAACCATCAATGTATGTAAACTGTATACATTCATAGTGTGATTGATTCTTATAGTAAATAGTAATACTTAAGATTAAATCAGAAGTGAGTACTTTTCATCACCATGAAAACTTGTTTTTAATAAAATCATTTGGTGAGTAGTTTCTCTTATTCATTGACCATCTACAGTAGTGATTTAGTCATTAAGATCAGATTCTGTTCAACATTTCCCCTTTTTTAATAAAACATGCTAATCATTTAAATTGTAGCATACTTTTTTTGAACTGAAATATACAATATTCAGTTTCAGTTCATCATGTCTTCAATTCACTTACAATATAAAAACACTATTTCTTCATTTCGATAATGGATACATTAAATGTTTATATCATGGCAATATTTATTTGAACAGTATGATTTAACATTCTCATTTTGCCTGACTTCTTTAAATCTGAAATAACATGAGAATAGATTTTTAGATTTATTATTAAAATACGTTACCGAAGCAAAGAAATTATGTGATGTAGGGAAATACTATCTACAAAGAAAGCTCTTATTTTCATAGTACAATTCATCTGCCTATTTGACTTGATTGTATATATATAATTTCTTGACAGCTATATCACAGGTGGTTCATTTTCATCTTAAAATCTTAATAAATGATTAGTCCACTTTACTGTTGTTGTCGTCATGATTTTAAAGAATACATGATGATTATAAACAAAGATGTATGGTGGCTAGCAGTGAAATCCAAGACGTGCGTTTCTTTCCATTTGAGACTACTCATCTGGATATACCTGTACCTGTAGAGTTGATGTTCACTCCGTTCACTTCAACATCCATCTTTGCTCTTTTTTGACTTTTACAGCTGATCATTTATACATTGTGATGGAATTATTGGATGGTGTTTCGTTGACAGAGTTACTTATATCTTTTAAAGAGAAGAATATACATTTCAGTGAATCACATATATGGAATATATTTATTCAGTTAATATTAGGTTTACGTTATTTACATAAAGAGAAGAAAATACTGCATAGAGATTTATCATCAAATAATATAATGATTAGTGAAGGTAACAAGGTAAGTAATGTATTTGTTCATTCTACTAAACAATTGTTATTTTAAAAGTAGTCTTCATTACGAGGCGAAAGTATAGCTGTAGGACTGATAAAAACTAATAATCACTAGGAAATAATCTGCAAAGAATCCACCTTAATAAATAATAATCATGCATTGATAAGGGATTATCGTCCAGATGAATTTCTTGAAGTCTTAGTTGATGTATGACGTTAAACTCGTTTGGAAGTGACCTTATTTAGCTACTTCTGGTTGGCTTACTATCTCACTCTTCAGTCATGAAAAAAAGTCCGCCTCCTTGGACGTTTAGGAAAACGAAGTACAGTTCTCCCTACCTCAGGTTTATAGTTTGGCTGTTTCCTATGTGAATTCTGGGCATCACATGAAGTCCGAGTCCTTCTTCTGAACATTGATTTGGCTGGCGATACATCATTAAATGAGGCGGGGTGCGGGATCACTTCGGGCGGTTTACTCTGTCGTGCTCTCTCCTTGTGATCATTTTGAAAATCACTGGAAAACTGCCACCATTTGTGAATCATATAAGGACGGGAAGATCTTTGATTACAAATAAGATTAGTTAGCTGATTGAACAATTTTAAATCTGGATTATAAATAACATCAAATGGTCGATCAAACAGTTTTTTAATCCTTGATCAAGTTTAGATACAACAGATTGAAAGATTCATCAGCAACATAACATCTGTGTTTGATTATGCAATTGTCCTTTAGGTCATTCCTGATTTTCCTTAAGTGGCCTTCTTATTTGGCTACTTCTAATTGGCTCATCATATCAATCTCCATTTGAGTTCGTGAGCACGCAATTCTTAGAGGTTTTAAACTAAAACGACAATAAATATTCATTGTTCACTAGTTTCTGTATGATCCTTCAGTTCGTGATGAAAATTATCTTCAATTTAAACAAAATTTTAGGTTTTTTCTCACTCAAACAAAGATTTCTATAAGTCTTCTCTGTAACCACAGTATAAGTCATTTTGTTCATTTATTAAATAAATACATTCACTTTAAATATTCAATCCAATCTCGAGTTTTAACATTTCCTTTTCTGTTGAACTATTTTATCAATAATTATGTTTATATATTTCAGGTTACTATAACAGATTTTGGTTTAGCCTACCACAAAACATTGAATTCAAATGAAATAAAATCAACTGTTGGTACATTATTATATGCCTGGTATTATTTAATTTATTTTGATGCATATTACATATTATACCATAAATTACATTTTATCTGGGTAATACTCATTATGAACTAATGTCTTTCCTATTCACTTAAGACATGAAGCATTTAGGATGAATAACGATTACAGCAGTTGTTATTTAATGAATATATAGTTTTTTTAAATCTATTTTGAGTCTTTTAAAAAAAACGTTTCAGTAACAAACCAGATCTAATTAAATGGGAGATAGTTATACTACTTCAAATGTCTAAGCTTAAGTAGATTAGTTCTATACAAACGCTGGAATAAAAATCAAGTGGCATATTGATAAGACAACCGGTATTGTAAGAATAAAGTTTGATTAAATTGACAACATTCAGTATCGTATCATGTATTTATTAAAAATTAAACCTTAAAGATATTTATAAGCAAAGATGGATAGTGGCTAGCAGTGAAATCTAGAACGCGCGTTTCGTCATATTTGGGGCTCGTCATCTGGATACACCTGCATCTAAAAGTTGATGTTCACTCTGGGACTCTAACCCAGTATCTTTCGCTCCAAACACCATCGCGTTATCCACTCAGCTACTGAGTCCTAATAGGTACTTGCTTGTGCAAGGGAGTGAAGTTTAAATCCACTTAGTATTGTTTATTTGAATCTTCCCATTGATTTTTAGCACTGCAACTGGTCAGTCTCTTATTGATATATGTGCATACTGTGCGTATTGCCTAGATATTGCCTTTATTCACACACATTATAAACAAAGATGGATAGTGACTAGATATTTAGTTTGTCTAATGGAGAATTAACATTAGCTAAGCCCTAAACCATTATAAAATATCTTTCTAGGTAATTTTTACTTTTCAGTAATTTTGGCATCAATTTAATTATAGTGAATGACTTCATATAATATAAAAACTAGAAAAACCTATTTAATTTAACCTTTTCAAATAAACTCTGATAGAGTATATAGTTCTAACTAAAAATTGATGTATTAAGATATTTTTATATTTCAATAGTTGAGATCATGAGTCAATTGAAGCTAGATTACCGTCCATTGCTTCAAGGTTTTCCATGGTGATCTAGCTTCAATTGATTCATGATCTCAACTATTGGAATTACTATAATATTCACAAAACCTTTTCTGATATTTTTATATGACAAATAGGAAATTCAATCTTTTTTAGCTGTAATTTTATATTTCTTAGAAGTTTATACAAATCTTGATAATTTTCCTAAATGTTAATTCTTCTCAGTTACAATCTGGGCTTCGTCTTCTGATATTCCACGTGTCAGCTAGGAATATAACTCTTGAATGGAAGCAGTATTCATATTAGCTTTGGATCCGGATATTATCATTACAAATACGTTCAAATTATCGTACCAAAATCCCTTTTGTCTTATTTGCTCTTTTCCAAACATATAAGATAGATCCTAATTTTGTTATCATCAGGCTTAGGAAAACTCCAATATCTACTTCTAGTTACGTTTGTACTTCACGATGAAGGCTGCTGTTATTTAAAATGTATTTTAATGTAATAAATGAATATCTTTGTTCTTCATCTGTAAATCTAATTTTATTAGATGTTTAACCACAGATCACTGTCACGAATCTCACTGAATAGGTATACATATAAACACAAAAATCGATAAACATAGACGAATACTCCGCCCTGACTGACCTACTATTTCAGTTTATTACTGAAGTGCAAACTCCGATTTCTTCTAAACACAATCATATTCACTAAGTAATCTATTCTATTTGTCCCTACTATGAACCTTTGTTTTGTATTAAAGCTATTAGATTTATTATTAAATTATTGGTTGATCTAGACTTTATCTCGCACAGCTACGAATATTGGTCAAGAACCCTAATCTTTTTCTTTAGTTTCACTCAACGGTGTGTATAAATTATAACGAGGAATTATTTTACTAATTTCAATTTCCATCCTTTCGTTTGATAATCGTGCATATTTTAATGATAATTGTATATTTGATCTAATAATACTTATTGTTTATATTTTTAAAATGAAACTCATTCATAGTCCAGAAATGGTACAATGTCTTCCGTATGGTGAAGGTTCAGATATATGGGCACTTGGTTGTATTCTATATCAGATGTGTACATTCACTTTACCATTTCAAGGTGAATGTATTCTTAGTACTGCATCACGTATAGTAAAAGGTGACTATCAATCAGTTAAAATTAAATGTCCAAATCAATATTCCAATCTTGTTGATCAAATAATTCAAGTTTGTCTAGAACCTGATCCAATTCAAAGACCTGATATAACAGGTAAACTACAAAATAAGCAAGCATTTTACATATTTGTTTATTGTATATGAATATAATTCATTAGAATCATCCACTGTACTCAAATAATCCAAATTCTCCTTATTTTGAAATTTCAGTATTTTATAAAAGTTTGTACTCTTCTAACATAATTTTAATAGTTGAGATCATGAATCAATTGAAGCTAGACCACCATGGAAAACCTGGAAGCACTGGACAGCCGTTTCGTCTTATTGTGGGACTCCTCAGCAGTGCGTGTCCACGATCCTGCGTCACGAGATTCGAGCCCAGTGCCTATCAGGTTCGCACGAGAGCGCTTAACCACTAGACCATTAAGATGGCCGACTTCCTACGGTGTTAATGCTTAACTTCAACTGATCCATGAAATTGAGCGACACATCCACCAATGTCTTCAGTGAGTTGATATCCCACAACAGACCTGGTTGAACTCCACTGGTCTTCCAAAATAGATCAGCACTTTTGGTACTAGTAAAGCTTCTTGAGAACAATCTGAAGTTCTTATTGATCATTGTTTATCACAGAGTTGATGGAACAATTAGTAGGAATTGGAATGTTTCCTAAATATCTAGCTGTTAGTTAGCATCAGTTAGTTTATATTTTGTGTAAATGTAACTGAATAGGTCTGAAGAATAAATATAAATATTTTATCTTCTACCTTAACGTTATAATTTACTTTGAGGTTAGTTGAGGTAAACAAATCAAAGACTATTTATATGTTTGCGTTCAACGTTAAATCAAAATTGGTAATTTTCTACAAGTATAACTAATCAAGTCACTGAAGTATGTAAATTAACTAAGAGATTATTTTAGGCATCTCTGGTTCAATAAGGTTATTGAAGCAAATTACTAACAGCTCTAAATGTTATGAATATATATATATATATTCCACTTCGACAAATTCGAACTAAATTGATATTTGGTTCTTTTTTTAAATTTATCTGGTTAGTGTTTGATTAATACTTATAATAAGCATCAATCCTCAGTATTCACGTATCAAGATTATCAATATAACTTGCTAGTTATTTATCATAAATACATGAAGCAACGTTTTGATCATTATTCGACATTCTAGGCAGCGTATATCATCCTTTAGTATCATTGTTTACAAAATCAACTTGGAGCACTTAGTAGATTTTATGTTATGAGTTTTAATTAGAATTTAAAATTGACATTGTCATACTAATCACTAACTAGGGTTGAACATTGCTGCCGTTATATTAATAATGATTGAAATCATTAAACGACCAATGTTAGACCACCATTGAAAACCTGGAAGCACTTAACGGTTGTTTTATCCTCTTCTCCGCACGCGGAGATCGAATTCAGACATTTGGTCTCGCGCGTGAACTCTTAACCTCTAGGCCACTGAGCCAGTGTCCATTGATGTTAATTTCAAACTTCAATCAATCCACATTATTCGGTTCATAATTTCAATAAAACTCAACGATTTACACAATTCAATACTGATAATGATAATAGTAATGATATTAATATTGATAATAATGAGCTTCCATCGTTGCTGAAAATTGATGCTTAGGATGCAATGTAGAAATTATTACAGTTGTTTTGTTTCAACATTTTTTGATAAATAAGGGGAATATTAAGTGGTATGTCTTTTTAATCTTGAGGTTGATAACATCTTGTCGACTTTATGATTCGACTTGGTTTGTAAGCGATTTGTAGTACATCCAGTAACATAATTTCACGTACTGAATAGGTATGACGCTTGTTTAATGAAATCAGGGTTATTTTCCTAATATCTTAAATTATAACAAATATAGGTAATTAATATCACGGACTCAATTAGCATTAAAATGCTCAGCAATGTGCTACCACAACCACCATAGTAGTTGAACAACAGTCAAATCAAACAGTCATTGCATTACCTTCAGTCCTGATAGCAAATAATTTTGTTCATTCGGTTCGCAAAAACGGTTGGGGTTGTTTTAAATGTATTGAAAATCATCCTGTTGGAGTAGCTTGTTGTGTTTAAACCTAAATCCTTATTTCGAACAGACTAACAACTTTACTTTTCATGCAAATGTAGAAAGAATCGTGATTTTAATTAAAAAAAAGCATACATTTTTGAGTATAAATACAATTTATGTGTTTACTTCTTTATTTATTTTAGGTGTAGCTACTTATTTGACAAGTGATATTCTGTCTCAATTAGATGCTACACAATCAAAATGTGCAAAAATTAAAGGAAAATTAAATGAGTTTCAAAATACAATTGTATGTGATTTGTGTTGTCCTTTTAAACACTCTACGGATGAACAAGTTTATGAGAAACATAGTACATATACTAATAATGTAAGAAGTTCAAGTAGTCTTCCAATCATATATTATGTAATTAAATAGCTGTTTAAATGAGAGAATGGAGGATGAAACATTTGATCATTTCTCCATATATATATATATATATATATATATATATATATATATATATATATATATATATATATATATATATATATATAAGTACTCCAAGACAGATAAATCTGTTCACTTACTTAACCCTGTTATCCCTTGCGGAGGAGCATAGGTTGCCCACCAGCACAGTGTTATTGTACGTCATCATACGTGAAAATAATATTTTCATCGTTGAAAAATTTCATAACTATCAACACAAATCTCTTTGTACATCTAAAGCATTTTCGTACTGTTAATAAATTTTATTTTTTACATATTATTGTCATGATTTGTGGTTGTTTTTTGTTAATGTCTCAACCTGTTACTTACCAATTAATATTTTAAATTACACATTTCATCTAATGAGCTATAAAAATATCCTTGAGAAGTTTTTACAAGCTATCACTTACTAGTATTAAGTAGATATCAGGTCCGATGTGGAATACTATTTAGCGGCCTGTTCTCCTCCACGAGGGGTAACAGGCGTAAGTAAGACATGGAGTTTAATCATATAAATTGCAATTCATTCAATAAAATTAAAGATTTAGTCGCTTGTAAACAATAATATAATATTATCTTTTCAAACTGACTTCAGTACAAAAATACAAAGTAGTTATATAGTTTCATTGCATATTATACATTAAATTGACTCATCAGGTTAAAAAAATTATTAATTTTATGATCGTTTGTCACAACAGTTCAGTATCCATCTTTATTATTATCGTTTTGTATAAGTTGTTATAAGTATGCAAATAAAATTATCACTTTTTGTTTTAACAAACTGAACCAGTGTCATGGAATAACTGTAAGTAGATAACTATTTATTAGTCGCAGAACAATGAATAGGTGTTTCCTTCTGTTATTGAACTTTCTAACAATGTATACCCAATGCGTAACCAGGATTAAAAACTGAGGCACAGAGTCTTTGTGGCAGAGCTTATTCTTGATGTCTTTTAACTTTGAATTTGAAGAGGTGGGTTTCTAAAAGTCCCCTGAAAAAAAGAACTTTTCAATTTGATTTTAGAATATGTACATATTTTTAAGTGCCATCAGTAGGGTCTGACTAGGTAATTTCAAATAAATTGAGCATTGGATGGATTGTTTGTACGAGAAATCATATATTGTTAAGCCCCAATAAGTACGAAATCGATTTTTTCTAATATTTCGTGACCTAGTTTACTCCACTTATTCAGAGAGCAAGAATAAATAATTGAACTAAGTAAGGATAAGTTTAAACATATTGTGACTTTACAAATATGTTATTGTTATTATTAAATATCACATTTTGTTATTTTATGATATGGTATCAGTGCACTATCATTCATGTAACTTATTTATTTCTGACTGAATATGCGTTTACTGATGAATATATTTGAAGAATAGGATACACGTTGTATAATAATTATTATAAACACAAATGGATAGTAGCTAGCAGTGAAATTCAGGACTCGCGTTTCGTCATATTCGGGACTCGTCAGCTAGATGCACCTGCATCTCAGAGTTGATGTTCACTCTGGGACTCGAACACAGTACCGTTTGCTTCAAACGCCATCGCACTGTCCACTCCTGGGTCCTAATAGGTAATTGCTTGTGCAATGGGATGAAGTTTAAATTCACTTGGTATTGTTTACTTGAATTTTCCCATTAATGCGTAGGACTGGAATTGATCAGTCAGGACGAAACACGCATCCCGAATTCCACCGCTAGCCACCATCCATCTTTGTTTATAATGCTTGCGACTTAAGGCTATATCGAGACATTACACACAGAATGCACATATTCCAACAAGAGACTGATCAATTGCAGTCTTAAACATCAATGATAAGATTCAAGTCAACAATACCAAGTGAATTTATGATAACTAATACTTGTAATAATTGATAATATTTATTTAAACGAAGTGATTTTTCGGAAAACACTTTCTTAAAATCAATATAGTTTGTTTTCAATTTCGTATTCATTGTGAATTACACTGCTGAACATGGATGAATATTTGTAAACGGGGATGCTTTTCAGCCATATTGTAGTGGATAGAACACGAGTGGAAACAATCGAATGTATCCGACACGAAAATGATAGACTATCTCACTAAAATTTGACAACCATACAGTAAACAGTTAATTTGTAAACTATTAATTGTCTCAATCTTGACCATTCCTTATGCAAATACCAGTTCATAGTCTCCGATTATTATTGTTCATATCAATTGCGTTTCGTTTCCGTTCTTTCCTTGATGATCTTCCGCTGAAATACATTCTATGTCTGACCATAATCATGTACTACTTATGTGGATATAAGTAGACCACACCACACTACCACCAACCATAAAAAATATCAGTTATGAAGGTTATGTTATAAGTATTCGTGTATGTTAAGTAACCCAAATGATTTGAAAAGGTTTTGCTTAACATATACTTCTTTTGTTTTATGTAGTATATCATAAATAATACATTTTTAAGATAACTAAATAATATATTTTATGCATCAATTTTATTATTCATCACAGGTTAAAATGCTTGATTCCAATGTAGAAAGTAAGTTTTTCTTTATAATTATATTTTATAAATTTGTATTCTTTGTGACCTGTATATTCATTACATCTTCTATTCAAACTTAACTGTAGTAGCTTTGACACAATTGAATAACTGAAATTCATATAAACTTGAGCATTACAGGTTGTTCATTAAGTGAATAAATTAAACGTTTGCCTAAACTTCATTATAAGTTAACAATGACAGAAGTAAATTTCGCACAAATGACAAATTGCAATGATACTGATAACACTTCACAATTATGTTGCTTACTGACATTTATTATTCTCACTTCAATTTACGCGTCATAAAGATATATATATATATATATATAATTTAAATACATACGATCCGCTAAAGTAATCCGCTAGAGTTACAGTACCAAGTCAGTCCAGATAAACAACTAAGATACCAGCCGTTTACATTAAAATGGAATTATGACCAGTTATTAACTTCAATTGCATTTTTGGGAACCGTCACTAGACTGAACGTTGTCTTTACTTGAATTGTGCAACGTATACCTTATATAATAGTTAGGAATAGCGTTTTTACTTATACCTTGAAAAAATCAACTTTACTTTCTATTTAGCTTGTAAGAATAAATGGGTTGATGGTAATTACAAATGGTTAGACACAAAAATATTTATAAGTAGTAATACGAAACGTTTTCTAACCGTATTTTTACTCAACCGCTTTAATTCATAAACATACTGCAGAATCATGTATTAAGTAGGTAATTTATCAGCAAAAATACATTGAATTCTTTTTAGCCAGTCATTTCATTGATTTCCTTATTTTTACAATATGCTATTATTTATTAACTGATAATGATGTTAATTATTGTATGGTGCAAAACGGAGAAATATAGATTGTTATGTTATAAATTACAATTAAACTATTAACTTGCTACGGTATTTCTACTAGTAACTATATTGAATTGTATAAGCTATTAGGTTGGGTAAAAGTTTTAAATTTGTTTCGAGAATTGACTTTTTATTGGTTGTTGGAATTTTCTTACTAACGTTTAGAACTGCACTTGATCAGTCTCTTATTGGTATATGTGCATCTTATGCAAATTGTCTCGATATTACCTTAAGTTACAGGCATTATTACGTCAATGGGAATATTCGAACAACCAATACAAAAATAATTTAAACTTCATTCAATTACACGGGCTAATGGTTATCTGGACTCAGTAACTAGGTAGATAATGCGATGGCGTTTGAAGCGAACAGAATGAACATCAACTCTTGGACGCAGACAAATCAGGTTGATGAGTCCCAAATAGGATGAAACGCGCGTTCTGGATTCCAATGCTAGCCATCATCCATCACTGCTTATGGTGCTTGTGTTACGAATGTTTGGATTACCTTAAAGTGTTTGGCTTGTCCTTGTGGAATTTTAGCATTTAATTATACAATATGATGATGCTTAAAATCACTGTCCAAAATATGATGTGAAATTATTCCACAATATTATTTTATTATTGGAAGTAAAATATAATATAGATTCCTGTTACATTGTTTTAATGTGTGAACTCTGAGATTCTGTTGTAGTCACTCAAATAAGTATACGGTAATACACTTCTCATTAATTTTCGGAGTTATAAATATTGTAGGACTGCTAGACGATTACTCTCAATGATGACATTATTTGGAAGAAGACTCTTTAAAGACAAGTGACCAACAATAAAAGTTATTTTATTCATCAAAATTATACAATTTTATGCAAAATATTTAATAACTAAAATAAACCTGATCAAAAGAAATCATTAAAAACGTAAATAATTGTAAACTATAAATAACGTAGCTCGTGAACCAATCCTATGTTGGTATTAAGTTAACTTATTGTCATCCATATGAAAATTTTATTGATTTAATTAAATGATCAGTTAATGAAATGAAGTGCAATAATTGACTACAAATTTCACTACTAATTATTACTTGAAAGTCTAATTTTAGGTTTGTAAGAAATAATTCAAAAAAAATATTAGTTAGAGTTAGACATAAACACCATCAGATGCCGGCTAATTGGTCTATCGGTTAAGTGCTCTGGCGCGAGACTGGTCGGTCCTGGGTTCGAATCTCGTGAGGTGAGGTCGTGGACGCGCTCTGCTGAGGAGTCCCACAATAGGACGAAACGGCCTTCTAGTGCTTCCAAGTTTTCGATGGTGGTCTAGCTTCAATTGACTCACGCTTTCAACTATGACAAACATATTAGTTAGCTACTTCCCAACATCGTCCGTCGTATTACTAATTATTCTTCCCTATTAAAAAATTCGCTCTTTTTTTAGAAATATCAACTACTACACAAATTTTGTCTACAATTACAATTAATCAAAGTAATTTACGTGAAATCAATGATCCAGTACTTGGTATGATTACAGTAATGCATAAGTTAGGATACCTTTCACAAGAATCCTCATTCAACAATGATATCAGCTTAGAATATGAAGCTATTCAGTATATAGTGAAAAAGTAACTGTTTTAATTTTATATTTGCTTCTTTTTCTTTATTGTTGCTTAATTATGAAATGTTTTTAAGTGGAAATTCTGAAAATTTCTCAGTATTTGTCATTTATATGTATTGGTTTAATTTGTCATAGCTCTTTTCTGAACAACAAAAGATAAATTTTCTAAAACTGATCGTAGAAGAAAATATACATATATATCTGTCATAGTAATATTATTGACGTGCGAGATATGGTTTCGAGACGAATCAATGAAACTAAAGAATAAAATGTGTGAAGTGGTGAACAAATTCTATAAGAAAATAGGGGATGAATATGTCTTCGAAATTTCGATCGATTTTATAACTTATTATCTCCAACTACAGAATAAGATCATAATACTGATCTCAACGAGGAAATCTGTACCTATCAAGACGTATCAGTATAAATGTTAATAATAATCTTGTTTTAGTTTGGCCGTCTCTAATATTTTATTGCCCTATGTCTTTTCTAACCAGTTTTGCGCACCTTAAAAGGCGGAAGCTATTTTATACAATTTGAAAATTATCTCCACCACTATACATCTAAGAACAGTTAGTAACAGCTATTCCATTCTACTTTGAGATTCTATAAGAGTATGCACTCATCACCGCATTTAATATTTAGCTGTGGTTTTTCATATTGCACTTCTAACAAGATCTCATTAACCCACTGGGTCAATACCTAAAAGTCCATATTTATGATCAATTATTTTGGATATAGCGTGGACCTTCATTAATATCATTGTTTTGTTTTGCCTGTTATAACTTCCTACAATACAACTTCAAAGAAGCCGGAATAGTTCATTTAGGAGAGCACGATATTGAAGATTTGACTGTTT
This sequence comes from Schistosoma rodhaini, assembly GCA_944470415.2. Classification (NCBI taxonomy): domain Eukaryota; kingdom Metazoa; phylum Platyhelminthes; class Trematoda; order Strigeidida; family Schistosomatidae; genus Schistosoma; species Schistosoma rodhaini. Next base: position 46,183,176 of record OX104036.1, read on the forward strand.
CCAACAGGCGTCCGGCTCTTAGTTTTCCCCCAAATGCTCTAGTACAGCCAGAGGTGGGGACAGTCCGCTCTCCCCTTCAAAATGCTCTCACTTGACCACGCGTATACAGTCACTGCCAAGAAAGTCCTACTCACTGCCTTCTCGCGGCGAGGTTGTTGTTTACAAAACTGAGAGGACGAAAAGTGAATGTCCGGCGCTTGAAACGGGTTGGTGGATGCAGAGGATCCACCTATGGGAGTTGGAAAACTGATCTCAAACCAGCGGTGCACATGAAATTCAGGATCCTAAGGATACAAATAGTATATGAACCAATTGTTGGTCACCGGCCACTATTGGACTGTATCTCCTAACGTTTCTCCACTTCCTTGTGGACTAGACCTTTAGGTTCAAGGCTCCGGGTGTGGCCCCCTAAGAAAAATCACCCGTTTAGGTTTAGGCAACCGACCGTATTCCATCCATCACACAAATCGAATGATTTATCTGGTACATATATTTAATGCCTTCTTGTATCAATGTTTATTTGTTTAAATAAATAAACAAATAAAAACCAACTCCAACTTAAGTATGGGTAAATAAAACTTGGCTTTGAAAAAATGTTACACAGTTTGGAAGTGATTCTCATCACTTAAATTATCATACGTTTAGAATTTCCACCAAGTAACTCGATGTTGTTTAAACTAAAAAAAAATGTAAAATGAAATTTAGTAGAATTGTATGATAGTTTTAGCATATATTCAATTTAGCCAACATATTTCATAATTTCGTTTAGAGATTGCTGTATTCATCAAAGTACACTATTTGATAATTCATTCCTTGTTTTATCAGTTAAACTACAGTTTGAAATAAGTAAGGTTGTTGTATATATGCTTGGGTAAGAATAAATTATTATGAAGATGAGTGGCTTCTCTTTTAGTCAAAAGGGATATCTATGTAGATTTAATTATGAAATGTCTATAATTTAAGGATTATTCAGAGTTAAAGACTATCATACAAAGGTTTTATTTTAATCTGAGATTATTTTCAATAGTGTTAACCTTACATGGAATGAAACCTTAACAAAAAAAATTGCAATATACAAAGGTACACTTCATGAAACCATCTATCTTATTCAGACTAACTGTTATTGTTTAAATATTGGTAAAATTATAAATAATGATTTAGAAATACGTTGTATTTTCTTTATCATTGGCCATATGAATAAAAGTCCGATTAGGAAAATTTTCGAAATATTTTTTTTAATAAAATATTATTTACTTACGTCTGTTACCCCTCATGGAGGAGCATAGGCCGCCCACCAGTTCTGGTTAGCGTTTTTTCAGTGAGTTATTTTTCTACGAGATGGAATCGCTAACCCCATGCCCAAACCTCCTCCTTTACCCGGGCTTGGGATCGGCAGTAACTCTATGAGAGCTAAGGGCGGAGTTATAAATGAAATATAGAATAGTAAATTTTAAATTTTTTTTAATAGAAACTTAATAATTAAGTTAAGCAAATGAAATAACACATTTCTTTTTTTGTTTTATATAATTGAACAAATTATTAATCCATTCAAAAACTAACAAATAGGACATCATCTTAGTTCAAATTATCCAGTATGTTGAATCAATAATAACAATGATAATGGTAACTGACGTTTCTTAAATTCTCACACGTTATTCCTTTTCATTTTATTTTTCTTGAAAATGAAACTCAAAGTTGTTGCCCCCTATTATAGATAATCAAAATACCTTTACATACTTTACTCAATACTAAATACTATGAGTAGAATTATGTTACATAAGAAGAAAAAAAGAAAGACAAATATTTTATAAATTTTATTTTAGTAGACTAATATTTGAACGAAGATTATACTTTTCGATAAATTGTCTTCAGATTATACAATTATATATCCACAAGGCTAATTAATCAATAGTAATCTTAGCTAGTGGATGACTTAATTCGACTATACATGATTCATTCACTTCGCATTGATCCATCCTTATTACGTCTTCACACAATTTAGCCTTCCACTTGATCGAATTGTAATTGCAGTATCATATATCTCTCTCACCCTATCTGACCCATATTTATATTCTGATCACAGATCTTAAATTTTCACTTTACGTATATACAGATTCAAGTTAACATTCTATACGGGTCATGTCAACATTAACAATTTTATTCTATTTGATTTGACATTCCTAAATTTACATACTTTAAACGATGTACTTTGCCTTTAACTTGACCATTTTTTCGGATTATTAATTTGGATATATAATTGTAGAACCTGAAGAGAATTTATCGTAAAGAATATTCTCCGTTCAATATATTAGTCTTCTCTTAATATGATGGGATTCTTTAAACGATTAAAATTTCATTTTGTAATAATTTATTTTAATTTTTTTAAATTTGTATCAAATTGATTACAGCTATCAACGTCGATTATTTACTGCCAGTATCAAATCAATTCTAATCAAAGAAGAATTATTCAAACTTATATCTTATTGTTCAGATTGTGTAAATAATAAATTTTTAGAAATTAATAATAAAGAAAGTAATTCTACATTACTCAATATACTTAAAGGTATCTATTTTATAATTACATATTATGCAATTATAGTTTATGTTTAGATTTACTTAATACTGTTTGTTTGAATCTTCCCATTGATGTTTAGGACTGCAACTGGTCAGTCCCTAATTGGCATATGTGCATACTGTGTGTATTGACACGATATAGCCGTAATTCACAGGCATTGTAAGCAAAGATGGATAATGGCTAGCACTGGAATCCAGGACGCGCGTTTCGTCCTGAGATGCAGGTACATCCAGCTGACGAGTCCGAAATAGGACGAAACGCCAGTCCTGGATTCCACTGCTAACAATAAGTATGAGAAGAGTTGACTGGTTTGTCAACTCACAACGATTTTTAAGATTCATCCGACATTCATTTATTCAATACATCGATTAAGAACACGATCAGTCTTATTTTGCTTTTAATAAAAAAACACTCTGACTTTTGTTTAGATTTATAGAATACCATAAAACGGAGAAATTTAACGAGTTAGTTCACCTCGACAATTACTCAAATTGTTTTTAAACTAGTCTTTAAAGCCCCACTGATTTTGCTCTGAGAATCAGTAATCTGACTAATAATCTTTAAGCAAGCTTTTTCATCATTAAACAACATATTTATGTCTTAACGATTTCGTGTTAACTCTCTTTATACTGCAATTTATATGGTTTGTCGAAATATGGCCAATTAAGATGGGGTAGCTATTGATTTTTAACGGAATCATGAATTTCCCATCTTTAATTTTTATTACAACTTATCCTAAGCTTTATTTTGCTTATTAACTTCAATGTTAAATATATACCTTGTTGCTGTAGATCGTTAATGAATGACCTATAGATAACAATTCCTGAATTATTTCGAGTACTCTGGCGCAAAAGTTAATAAATTACTATTATTAAAACTAGTTGACAATTTGATGGCCCTGGAAGAATTAAGGCAAAGTAATGGTCAGTTTAATTAGATCAAGTATCCAGTGACACCAGTTTTGGAATTATATAACCATCTGTAAATTTTCTGTATCAAATCAATCACGTCGACAATCGTTTTATTAGCAGCTTATATGGCATAGATCACAACGTCATATTTTTTCTATGTTAATTCAATATGTGCCTATATGAAGCAACTTAATATTGTCGTATGTTATACAATTTTTTATCTATGTAAACTGATGTCCTATAATTGAACGCTAGATTCGGTTCCTAAGCGATTTAAACACGAGAGAAAAGGTGCGAAATATGGAAGAAGCGCTTTACTCCAAGATTCGTTTATGTACAGAAAATCTAGGGTGTTTATAGTATTTTAGATGGCCTTGAGCTTCCGGAAATTTCTAGAACGCTACTAAACATAGTGGAGGCATAGGTAATCATCCAATCAGAAACGCGACGTGTCTTTTCACTTTTTAGATTTTTCTGGCAAAAATTCCATTGGATGCTGATTGGATAAGATGTTCTTCAGCGTTTTCAGAGCCCTTTTTGACTTTTTTCGAGGGATTTTCTGAGTCTACCAAACATAAACTATCATCAGGGTAAATTGATTCTTTTTATTAGTATCATCGTAATGGTGTTTTTCTATGATGAATCAATGCTTGATACACTGATAATTAACTGGTATTCGCATATACCAGACATTTAATCTAAACTTCACCGATCCAATCTTCAGTCAGAAAGATGTGAGAAATTAGAGTACAACAGTTTTCACTTTCATCAATAATATTTAGAGAATGACAACCAAATATTTGTTTAGCTGGGATTGTTTAACACTGTCCATCTACATTTTGACACTGAATCAAACCTAACTCATTCAGTTTAGAATTAAAAATAAAGGATCGCAATTGAGTAATTGGTAGGTCAGCGAAGAAAATACCCAGCTTTTTAATCATTTGACTGTAATATTTCATTATATTTGGTAAATACCTTTATAATATACTACTCAATTAAAATGTTGTTTTTTTGTTTTGTTTTTATAGAGTTTTCACCTGATTTGGCTGTTGAATTAAACAGAAATGGTTATATTAATTATGCTATTCTAATGCATTTAATAGATTTATTACTAAAGCAATGTACTTCATACTTTTCTTAAATTATTGTACAAAATTTTATACTGTTAATTCAATTCAATTTCACTGTCTCATTGTAAATCAACTGGTAACTGAAGTGGATTTTTTTATTTTATCGTTTGTTTGTTTTTTTCCTTTAACGGGAATTTATCATTTTTGATTCGTCTTAAAGTTCGCATTTACATTGACAACTTAACATTTCCATATATTAGGGGGTTTTCTGTGGAGATTTTTAGGTAATTTTTATGTATAGTTGAAATCATGAGTCAATTAAAGCTAGAACAACGTAGAAAATCAACTTCGTGGATTGGTTGAAGTTAGACATTAACACCGTTGGATGCCGGTTCAGCGGTCTGTCGGTCAAGTGCTCTGGCGCGAGACTGGTATGTCCTGGGTTCGAATCTTGCGAGGCGGGATCGAGGATGCGCACTGCCGAGGAGTCCCACAATAGGACGAAACGGCCATCCAGTGCTTCCAGGTTTTCCATGGTGGTCTAGCTTCAATTGACTCATAATTTTAACTATACATAAAAATTTCCATATATTATTAACTAAAAAGTAAACTTGGTTTTCTGATGGAAAAATTATCCGATTCGCGGAAATTTAGTTAAAAATTTGAATCTAAACCAATTTATGAGAAAGATTGGTCCAACAAAGAGTACCCTTTTCGGCATGTTAACAGTGAGGTAGAATAAACAAAGCCATAAAAACGTTATTTTTATCAAAAAAAGATATACTTTTGTTGTTGAGAGTTTGAATATTCATCATTAAGATATTTAAAAGTTATAATTGTAGAGTGAAGGCTCAGAGTGATAAGATAAAATTTTGAAATTGAAATGAATTCTAATCAGGAGGATCATACAAACAGAAACAAATCAGTTGAAGGGTAAAAGGTCTTTAAAGAAGATAGAAGGGAAACAAATAAGTGTGAAAGAAGAAAAAGTTATGAAGTTCATTCCTTGTACACAGTAGTAGAATAAGAGGTTGTTCCAGTTTCTCTTAGACACATTTTTTCCAGATGTATGGCTAGGGCTTTGTCAATGCTAAAAAGATGATATATAGCTGCTTTTGACCGCTTTCTACTTACGTTGTGGATGATTTTGAACGCAGTATCAGCTTTGATTGGATGACCTGAGTTCACAGGATGTCTGACTACTGAACTTCTTATTGAACCATTACCACCTCTTTTCAGCCGAACCGGGTAATGTTTTCGAACTCTACAGGATAAAATACCCATCTCACGACCTATATACCTGGCTCTGCATGAATATGTAAATTGATAAACGCATATAGAACTTTTCAAATGAAATTACTTATCTTTAAGATAAGTGGTCAACATTGATTGGCTGGAAAACACTTCTTAAAGTCGCTACGAAGAATATTCTATTGATCAATTTCCTGTCACTCATAGCATCATTAAAGTTGTATTTAGATATTTTCCGTTCTTTAGGAACATTTTATAAGAGTTTGATAGACAATGCTAGTGGGCAGCCTGTGCTCCTCCACGACGGGTAGCAGGCGTAAGTAAGTATATCTTAATCAGTTTAGAGTAAAAAGGTTGCTGCAAACTGGTAAATGAAAATAAATATTTAGGTAAGTTTTTCAATTTGAAAGTAACCCGAGAAGTTTAGCAATACTGTACTTCGTAATCAACACAGCCATGTTCAAGAATATAACAAATAAAATAATTGTTACAAATTTCTTTGATTTCGGGTATTTATACATACTCCATTTTAAACCTTCCGGTTGCATATTTGCACTCTACCCTTGTTCGGTTTTCAACACCAGTGTTGCCTTACCAGCATTGATAGATAAGCTATAGCTTAAAGCTGAATACTTGGATATTTACTTGGTCAGTCGATTACATGAAAATCAAAGTAATTTATATAAACCCTTGTTTAAGTCATTGACTAATAGGCAATGAGCGATATTTTGTCTAAAGATACACTTCCAGTAGACGAAGCTAGACTAACACTGCTACCAGTCACCATGATCAAAATGCACTTTCTATTCATATATATAAAGTGCTACCTGAAGAATTTCGCAAAGAAAGTTTCCCGTTCACAGTTGATCCGTTTTTGGCATATTCAATTACTGTATAGTTTGTTTGTTATTGTGCTTTTTCGAGTGACTATTTTCTCCCTATTCCTTGACTAAATTCCATAATTTATTTTCGAAAAACAGATCTAATATTCTGTACTACGTTTTACCTTTTTGAATCATAACCCCGTATAGATTCATCGGCAGCTCTTTCATTGAAAGTTCTCCACTAATACAGTTTTAAGCCAAACAGACTAACCCTACACAAGGATTATAGATAAATTCGATCAATAAAATAAAATGTCATGTATGTACTGAAGGACTAAAATTGCACGAGTTTGTTCTTCGCGATATATCATTTTGGAGGTTCAGTTATTGAGAAGAATTATTTCGTAAAGAATCCACTTGATACATAATTTTTCTCAATACTCAAGGAGTAATACTAATTCACGATATGATCTAAAAACAGCTTTCTGTGACCAGATACTACAACTAATTTGCTATTCCTTTAGCCGACGTCAGATGTTTACACGGACTAGGATTGGGAAATCTTGTTTGAACAAACTTACGATAAACTAATTTAAATGAAACTTAGTTTTATAAACAATTTAATAGGCTAAGGGTCCCGAATGCCCTGGTAAGGCCGAGAGTGAGGAGGGTTTACTCCCCCTCTTGAAGTACTCTCACATGGCTACGCATATACAGCCTCTGTCAGGGAAGTCCTACTCATTGCCTTCTCGCACCACGGGTGTTGTTTACGAACTTGAGAGAACGAAAAGCGAACTTACGACGCTTTAACCGGGTTGCAGAACACTGTGAGCCCACCTAAAGGAGTTGGAAAACCCTGATTCCAAACCAATGGTGCACATGGGCCGGCTCCAGTATCCTGAGTGAACAAATGGCTTATGAACCAATCGTTGGTCACCGGCTACCATGGGACTGTATCTCCTCACGATGCTCCACTGCCTTGTGGATCAGACCTTTAGGTAAAAGGCTCGGGGTGTGGCCCCCTAAGAAAACCACCTGCTTCAGCTTTGGCAGCTGAGCAGTATCACAACCCTCACACAAATCAAATAAGATTTGTGCGGCACATATGTATCTGGTGTCATTTGTACCAATATTTATGTGTTTAAATAAATAAATAAATAATAGGCTAAGGAGTAATACACTGCATATTAAAAAACACATTTGAAAGATAAAGTTTTATATTTTAAAAGAACATCCTCATGTATCTTTAATGAAAATAAAGCGACTTTAAGCATTTTTTTACATAAATCACAAGAATTATAAGTTAGAAAGCATATATAATGGACCTATAAAATACATTTTCTATGTAAATAAAACCCCACTTAGTGTTATACGTCAAGTTGCATTTACTTTGTCACTGATTTATGCGTAGACTGGAGGTTTTACAATTAACTGAATAGCAATAAATTCAGATAATTCTTCTTATTCTGTGAATTGTTTTGAAGTAACAACTATAGCATAATTCTTTCGAACAAGATAATTCAAATGATTAGCATATTATTCATTACATTCTACGCTTGATATAAGAGGAACCAATAATATCTGAGGATGATTAGTTTCTACGATCTGCTGCCTTCATTTCATCAAGTATCTGTAATTAAATGGTATTTCAAAAATATCCATAAATATATTTCATACAGTTTATTTAAAGTAAACAATTTGACTGTAACTGTTATATGTACTACTTATGCTTGCAGGTATAAGTAATATGTGACACCGATCAAAAGTGATTTATCTGCAAGCAGAAGGTTGATACAGTTGAAATGAAGAGAAGAGAAAATGAAACTGAAAACGGTTAAAATAACAAAAGAAATGAAGGTACAATGAAGTCTGTAAAACACAATTCGAAGATATGCAAATGACGTATTTAATGTGTGTTTTTCTCATTTTACTAAACTATCGTGTGATTGTGCATTAAACAATAAATCGGTTGTCTCCACCAAGTCTTTATTCCCTACATAACAACATAGTCAAAATGCTTAAGATATTTGAAACACACCTATTGGTATGTATCTTAATCGAGTTTAAAAATTGATACAGACCACAAGGAACATATTCGTTGTTCAAAGAAGGTTTAACATGATTATTGAGAACCTATTAACTGTCGTTAATTGCCACTGATTAGACTACCGATCAAAAGCTAAATTTAAAACAACCTTTTTGTCGTATTCATAACTGTTGATAAGTTAAGAAAAGTTGAGCAAAGAAATCTCTCCTTTCAAATGAATCTTATATATATATATATATATATATATATATATATATATATATATATATATATATATATAATTGAGGGGTTTTACAATAACGCGAATCATTAATGATTATTGTGAGCCAAGTTAGTGTCTTAGTTAATATCCAAATGACATTTTAACAAAATAGCAACGATTATAATGATAAAATACCTAAAAAGAATCAAAATAATAACACCATACTTACGTAAAGTTGGGTGTCGAAAACCCCTAAAACTTTAAATTGTCTAAGTACATATTCCTAGGGTATAATGATAATATTATAGCTTTTTGTCAGACTTCATAAATGCTAAAATATTTTGACGTACCTTTGGAATGTTCCCAAACACTTCAAATTTTACAGCTTCTAAACACTACTATGTGCGAGGCATTCACATTCTTTGCACATACAGAACAGTATAGAATCATCCAAAAAAGACAATTGTATCAAACTGGCAAAAACGTTTGATAGTGCTTACAAAGATGGAGCTGGTATAACAAATATGTTTGGGTTCTATGATAGACGAGCGTGATATAGCCTTATTATATTTTGGTTGTCTGTTAGTCTGACTCCTATTGGATCGTGTCAACGAAATACACATGCTTCCCACCTTCGTATATAACTATCGACTCAGTTTGCGTTAAACGATATGTATATTTGATGCACTTGTCGTCCCAGACAGAAACCAAGCCAAACAAAGCTGAGAGATGGCCCTGGGAATGCAAGCATTATAACTAACTTTAATGAATATTGACTCATTATTTATAGCCAGACAAAAATAAGCCAATGACATCTGATGAATAGAGTAAACGATAATCATATATACGCTTATATAAAAACAGTCAAGTTTATAAGCGAATGATTGAAAAGGTCAAAGTATGATTAGAAAGGAATAAATTAGTTAGCCTGTCCGGAGTCTCGAATAACAAATATGGGCTTGACATAGTATTAAAAACTAAATACTGTGTTGTTAACTTCATATCTAATCACACATCGTTGAGTGAATTACAACAAATGAGCAGTGAAACCTATAAAACTTGCAAAATAGGATAGAGAAGACATGATTTTTAGTCTAAACCTGTATTAGCCAAGATCTGACTCCAATGAGACCGTATGAATGATTGTTGTCAAAATATACATTTTTTCTATTCTCGTATGTAATACATGACTTAATCCGCGTTGATGAATAACGGAATTAAATAAGTCAAATACGAAAATGAATTTCGAATACATATATTTTGTACATTCAATGATCTGGACAGGAAATCAGAGAGATGAAGCAAATAAAAAAGAGTGAAGCGAAAATGACACGCATTGGAGATGGCGGATAAGCCAACTTGTTTTATTCAAGCGTTGATCAATATTTATAGTCAGACAAGAATAAGTTACAGACATGTGATGAATAGGATAAGAAGTGTACACACACCTACGCTCATATAAAAAAACATTCAGGGTTGATAAGTGAATAATTAACAAAGTCAAAACGTGACCCATGGTGAGTAGGTAAATTGGCTTGTTTTGAAGCTATAATAAAGTATATGGGCTCAACATATCAACCGACACTACAAACCTTCCAAATCTTCAGTTTTCTTACTAAACATCGCAAATCGTCTTTACCACTGGAAGATTTCAGAAGCTCTCAAGTAAGTGTTTCATTCAGCTATCTAGGAATTGAAATGTTTAATCGCAACATTGTTTTGAGATTCGTTCATTAGTGACTCTAAAATTCAAAGGATTTTAATCACAGTGGTTGTATTTTGTCAAAGTGTTAACGAAACCCATTATTACTAATGAAGATAATGGACGAGTAGAGAGCATATGTTTTGTAGGAGTAAATTTCTGTGAATCCCGTTTATCAAAAGATTATAAAAATTTTAAAAATTGTTGATATTATTGTCGAATATGTGAAGCATTTGTATTTAATGATGATTCCCTTGTATTTGATTTCATTCTTATTAAAAATTCCAAGTATAATACGTGCCGTTGTGTTGATCTAGCTTTGTCTGTCCTAAATTGGAATGTTCTGATAATTATAAAATGGCACATCAACTCAATTACCCCTATTTATTATATTGTAGCTTCACCTTATATGCAGTTCTCTATTATGCTAACTGAATAGTAGCTTTCAACAGCAACATGTTAGCGAGGTAAAGTATTCTAAAATCGTACCTTCAGTGTAATATTAGTCCAGAAGAATTATGAAGTCAAAAATGTGATTTAAAAGAAGGGAAATGAAACGAAGAACAGAGAAACGAGCTGAATGTCTCACAGCTACATCTATTTCAGTCACCTAATAATACTCACGGCTTTATTCAAATTGCAAAACCTCTCATAAGTAGCAAATAAGTTTCTATGTGGATTATTGTTCCATGAAACTAAGCAAAATAATAAAATATGTGTACTATCATAAGGTCTATAAACTATTAGTAAGTGATTACCTCTTGGTAGTATTCATAATGATCCGCACCTCTCCAAATAGTACATGGCTTAGTTCCATTATTGCTCCCACTTCCCGCTTGAAAGGGTGGTATCCGGTAAAAACTTTCAGACTTGATAGAAGGAGGATGAGAAGGAAAGTAAGCTGTGATCTTCTTATCTAATAATTAGTAAACATACGTTAAATAAGTATTGTTTGACAAAGCGAATCATACTAACAATTTGGTATGTCACGCTTTTTTAGAAAGCCTATGAAGTCTTTTTCGGACCGGAAATCAATAGCATCTCTGTTCGTCGTTCTCGGGAGTGAGGAGTAATCACTGTAGTTCACCCATTTTCGTTCAGATGGTACGTACCATCCAGGCCCATGATAAAGAGACGTTTTAATGTTTATATCCCCAATAATAGAATCGGGTTTAGTTATATTATTTTCATCGTCACTTCTCAGAGTATTATTTGCATCTACACACGCTGCCATTTTTTGAATTGTTCATCAACCGTTTCAAAACTTTGCCAAAATCAACTAACCATGACAACTATAACACTGAGTTATACAAACAAAAAGTAGGATAACGTAGATGAAGTATCAGAACATGACAGGATACGATAACATTAGTATCTGGACCAATGGAAATTCAGTGATCTACTGCATGTTTGTTCCATAGATTCACTGCGCCTTTTATTCTCTTCACATAGCACAGATTCCGTATTACAAGTGTGTACTCATTAGCATTAACATTACCAAGGGAAATTGAAGCAGATACCCCTAGTTTCTGGAACTGTCGGTTGTGTGTACGCAATTCATTAGTATTTAAGGTTTTCACTCTAGATTTCTCAACATTCATCAATGTGTAGTATCGGTTGCTATCTTAACCCATAAGCCTTATTCTAACTTCTGAACCAAACAATTCACCTATTCATCATGAGTCATGTTTTCACCTTGTTAATTGTTCACTTATTAACTCTGACCATTTTTATATGAGCGTATGTGTGTGCACACTTCTTATCCTATTTATCACATGTCTGTCATTCATTCTTGTCTGACTATAAATATTGATTAACGCTTGGCAAATATGTGTTAGCTTACCGGGCATCTCCAATGCGTGTAATTTCTTGTTTCGCTCGCTGATATTCGCTCATGTGCTTATAACTTTCTTGCCTGCGTCATTTGTCAATAAAATTGTAGCTGCGGCTTCTCTTTGCCTTCTGATTTTATGCACGTTAAGATTGGTATTATAACGGTTATCGAAGTAAACGATTGGCGAAGCACGGAACTGCAACTGCTATTTCAGGAGATGGTTGCAGATATTTTCAATGGTCGTATGTTACTTTTTTAAACTAAGAGCACCTCATTCTAGAACGGAGAATTCTACCTTTCAACGCCTCCAATGTAATCGTTTTTATTGTGGAGTGTTTGAAGTTTCCGAATTGCAGAGGGAATATGTTCACTCTCTTCTCCAGTTCACCAAATAAAGTAGCTAAAATGTAATTTTTAATAGTTACTAAGGTATTGACTAAATTTTGTTTTTAGCTATTAAAACAAAGGCGAATAATAGCAGTGTATAAGTGATTTCATCACATAGAAATCAAACTGTTAGCAACTTCATCTGTATCAAAATGCTTGTCGTTATTAGCTTCTCCAACCAAACGCTTTCCCCAACTTAAGAATTGTGAATTTAGATTTCGGTGAAATTGTGGAGAAAAATTCAGTCTGCTTACGAAATTAATCACAACAGGTACATAACACTTGTCGAGAAATGGATCAGAGTATATTGCGCGGATTCTTTGACACTTAACTGACAATCCTGGCCATATGTTAAATCCAGTATTTCAGGAATTTACGTGTCTATGTGATTGTTCTTTTACCAATCATGCTCTCTCAAGTTCACATAAATCAGAAAGAGTACGATAGCCAATAACTGCCCTATAATTACGTTACAGACTTACAGGAATGTACAGGAAAGAAAATAACAGCAAAAATTTAAACACGAGAAAAACTCATCATACCTAAACAATCCTTTTTCCCATGAGTTCAGACACTATAAAACTTAATAAGCACAATAAAGAAAATGTTCCGATCAGTCAATGAACTCTTTTCTATTCAAAAGAACTGGATAAGTTGGTTCGATTTGTTCCAGAAATGAGAAATAAACCCTTAAGTGATACTAATAACAAAAGGACTGTAATTAATTACCAATTATCACCAGAAATCGTCCGTAGAAAACAGGAAGCATGATTCAGTGTCAATAATGTAAATTTCAGTTTCTGGCAGTATTCTTTAGATAGGTTGAATGTCAACCGATCTGTAAATATCAACCTTGAGGGCATAAATTGTCTAATCACCCAAGGTTTCTGGCAACTTACTATGATAATCAGAAGTATTTGAATTGCAGTATAAACTAGTAATCCCAGAAATAACACAATTTAATCAAGAAGTATTAGATGAGCCCGAACGAATGTACTGTATTTGGAATTCAAAATTACAACAGTCATCAATACCAAGAAGTCATTGATTTATTTAAACATCACACTTACACATGAGCACATTCACTCTCTCTCTTTTGTGTTTGTACCAGGCCAGTAAAGTCATTTTCCTACTGGCTTAGTGGTTGCTCAAATACCTAGATGATAAACTTTGAGCACTCTATTTGAAACATCACACTGAAAATGTTTCGACATGATTGAACGATCTCTACCTGTAGACCTGTCACACATTAGAGCTACCTCACCCATTCCCGTCTGCTTGATTCATAGTTTCAAGCTTTTTGATGACAACTCATATACGTGTCTTCTTTTAGGGGCTGGCCGAATTTAAGAATGTTGGTCCCTTGGAAACTGTCCAAGAAAATGATACGAGACAAGGCATCCTTCACTGTACTGCTTGCCCTAAAAGTGTGTTGTGTATCTGAAGTAAACACTGAGGTTTTCTAGACTTTGAGATAGAACACTTGTCTGAAGACGAGTTGAGGGAAAATGTGTGATGGACCTCAGCAAAAGAGCTTAGTTAAAATATAACAATACGCAACGTTACCAACAATATACCAAAAGAATTAACACTACGAACCTAAGCGTGTGTCTATGATTAACGCAAAAGGTAACAAATTACAGTTAAATTATAAAAAGTTATATTGAGCAACAAAATGGTAACAGTGTTATGAAATGAATGTTACTTGTAAGCTGCTTTCTGAGATAACAACCCCAAATAAGTTCACTTGGTTAACAAAGATTCCTCTGCACGTGATGGCACCAACAGCAAAATGGAGAAGATTAGATCCAGTAGTATTATTCAGTAATGATCCGGGCCAAAACACCAACGTAGTGTGGAATGGTCTAAAAAGATGTTATAATACTATTATAATCTTCAATCAAAGGCCGTGGCCGTTAAAGCAGAAGAATAGACGGCGGATACAACGTTTCTATTTTAAGAAGCGCGGTAGTGAAGTAGTTTTATATATAACCAAACAAAAGTATTCGTTTCTTTACCATTGATACAAAAAAACAATAGATATCGAATATGAGTGTGATTACATAAAAAGTGTGACAACTAGGAAAAATATGTGACCTTTAATTTGTTGTTACAAAAAATCACTAGACATAAATGTCACTATAAATGCAATAGGCTCATGGTTAGTAAGCAGGATGAATTCTCGGCTTTCCACAGAAGATTGGAAGTGTCATGCATACCAAAACATAGCTATGAGTCATTGGAATTAGCTTAATCAAAAACTTATATTCTTGAACAAGTTGATGACTCACAGTCGTAAAGGTCCTAATTTTCTTGAAAATACGTCAATTACGTCTACTGAATTTTTTCGCCTATTTCACTTATATATGTATGCAGGTGTATTTTTGGTGACAGAAAAGAAGTAAAAGAAACTTGTTGAAATATTAAGTTCTAAAAATTTCATATTGTAATGAATACAAAATATTGAATAAATTTATCACTATAATCGTAATTTATATTAACATTATTATTGTTATTAATAATGATGACTGAATCAATTTGATTTATTTATTAATAATACTGTTGGCCTCACTAACAGAATATTTATTTTCCTCTCGTCACAGCTTTCCGACTTTTAGAACTTATTCTATGTTCTTCTTGACTACACTGGGTCACCTTTAGTTGGTTGAGAGAACAATAATATCTTATCACCTGGCTAACTTAAAGTTTTACTAATAAATTACCTGTTCACTTTCGGCAAAATCAACTAGAATACCCATCGTCTCGTAAAATCATCCAGCTGTCAAAGTTTGCGATTTGGAATACCACAGTTGTCGTGGTGATATTTTATGATGGTTCTCCCTATTTTTTTGACAATTTACAATTTATTTAAAATTTGTTATAACTCGGATTGTAAAATATCTGTTGATTGATGGTCACCATTCGACCTTTCATAGGCCGAAAATACTTAACAAATACTGATTAATTTATCAGTTGCTCACTGGTAAAATATACGTTTTCAGGAAACTAGAGAAATACGGTTTTTGTTACATTTATCTTGTACATTATTCACTATCGAATGCATTAAATTTGTCAAAATATATTTGGCAACAGTAGTTTTTTCTAAGAAAGGTTAGGGTGCCTTATCCATTGGCTCTTTCGAATTTATAAAGAACGAAATAGAATCGGATGTGATTGGTATCAGCTGTTTGTTCACGTTATACTCAAGAAAAGCAATTTGACTAAACAGATAGTAACAAAAAGAAGAACATAACAGTTGGAAAGAATGATGTATTCGATAGCACACAGACATAAACTAACTCGAGATTACTCGGATGTTTATTTATCTAATTGAAAAACCTACCTACTGAATGCTGAAAAGTGGTAAGTTTGTTTGATTAGGCTCTTTCAGTTGCATAAGTTCATTTAAACTAGCAAAGTTAGCACCAATCATAAATACTAACTTCACTGTACGTCTTGAGGTACCAGATACTGCCATAGTTAAGAAACAGTGACATTTTTAATTCACAACCATTTAAAAACTGGCTACTTCTACTCTCCCTAAATATTTCTCTATCTTACGTCTCTATACAAGCTAATTTCCAAGAATTTCTATCTTAAGAATGTATTGTATGTTCGAGATAGTCAACTTAGTATTGGAAAACTCTCAATAAATTTTCAGAAATAGATTTCAGTCTAAACTTTTTGCTAACATGCTCAAACTTAGAACCTATAAAGTATTAAAAGGAAAAAAAACTCACTATCTCATTGGCATTATGTGGTAATAATAAAGATTTTATTAAATGTAACACTACTTTATTTTTATCCAATTTTTTAAAAACTGAAAACATTCATCTTACCAAAACTAATGCAGGTTATGAATTCATTTAACCTATGAATGTGTTTCACTTTTGGTTCCCATCATATTTGGATACTAATAAACATTAAAATATTCAAAATACTGAACTGTTATTGTTGTTTTTTTAAAGAACATTTATCTACATAGTATTGTTTGTTTGAAAAGCACGTCCTGGATTCCACTGCTAGCCACTATCCATCTTTGCTTATTTATCTACATAGTTTTTTAGTGACCAAGAGTAACCATGAGATTACGGTTGAAAATTAACACCTGAAACATTTTCTCATAATCCTCATGTTTTGTTTTGCCTAGTAAAATTGATATCAGTATTTAGTGAATAAAGAGCGATATTCAACAAGGTTAACTATATATATATATATTTCACTTGACTTTTACTTGAACGTATACAATCAAGCTACTTTAATTTTATTAAATTATCTAAGGGATCTATTAGTATGCTAAAGTTAAGATTGAATTCAGTACACTAGTTCATCTATAATGAGTCGACATGAAATGGATATTCTTTGTTATTATTCAACAGATTGTAATTATATATTAAAATTAATGTCGTTTGATTGAAACTGGAAAACATTAATGGAACTCGAACCCAGTACCCTCACTTCAAACGCCATCGCGTTATCTACTCGGACACTGAGTCCTCTTGAAAGTTTTCACTGATCATATTTTTCGGAAACTATCTCAGAATACCTTTCTATGTATCTGTCTTTTTTAACCCACCATTGAAATTTATGCATCATTGAACAAAATCATGTTACCGGAAAATCAAGGTAAGCCCTCGGTATACTACGGTGATATAGGCTTTTGGTTGATGACTAGTCAAGTCCATAGTCCTGTGGTTTGAGAATATCAAGAGGATTTAAGGTCTACAACTACATTCAAACTAGCTGATCAGTCGACAAATCTACCACACAAGGAAGACGTGAGACAAAGTCAGCAAGAAATCCCACAGGTTGTTGTTTGAAAGAGATAACTGTGACGTGATGCGAATATGAGCTAACAGTAGTTACATATGAAATGTTAACAATAAAGATTACAATCCAAGCCGGGGATGAAACAGTAAATTATAAGTGAAGTCCAACAGAATACTTCACGGTCGATATTTCGAATTGTTCACAGACTATTAACCATCTGTAGCGATTTCCGGACCTAAGAAAAGGATTCCAAGTTGCGTATTAAAGTGCCTCAAAATTAAGTAGTGACTTCATTGAGTTATGATTTTCATGTCAGTTAAATATCTATAAACTTATTTGATCATTTTGATGCCCTGTCTAGATTGATAAGTAACTAGAAGTTTTTAGATAAGAAAATAGTAATCTTTGCTGTTTTGGCAGGTATTGGTATTCTTACAAATCCCATCCACTTTGTCAGCTCTCCGTCAAACAAAGCTGAAGAGTCTGATAAAAATGACCAGATAATTTGTAAACTAATACATTAGCTTCATTGTAGTTGACCCTCACATCTCCAGTCAGAAGACGAAATTTTTTCATAGAAGGAGAGGTTCGTGGGCAGTGATTGACAAGTGCGCTCTATTTGATGATCAAGTTCTGATTTCTAATGGTCATTGGCAATCGTTCTTAGAGCTTATACACCCTTCGCATCTTGACATGAGTCTCATATAGTATATACCCCATGCCAGCATATATTAGCTAAATATTGATAAAGATATTGAAGAAATAATAAGTCGGTGCTACAATTACGCACAGTCATCGAAACTACCTATTAAAGACAAGCCTCAACCATGGCTAGTGCCAACAGACTCTTATTCACGACTTCACATGAACATCGCTGGATCATTCTAAAGGGAACAACTCTTGAAAATCGTCAATACATTATCAAAATGGTCAGAAAGCTTCTCAATCCCTAATGTTTCTGTTAGTGCTGCAATAAAAAATTAGAAGTGACCAACAGTTTTGGACCACTATGCATTGTAATGAAGGAACATTTCAACTTAGTCACGTGTGAAACGTTCTACAGAAAGAAAAGTTTTTAAAAACGTTACGTCCTCTCAGCCTAATTCTTAGAAGGAGCTATTTATTTATTCATTCAAAAGATTGATTAAAAGTGAGAAGAGGAAGGAGCGGTAGAAGAACTAATCCTACTAAGTTGCCACTTAAAAGAGTTCAAAAAAGTGAACGGATTTCCCCTGGCAGAAAATATCTTTAGACGAAAAAGTTGGATTATGCTGCGTGGTCAGATAGCAAGATAAAGGGGGGTGAAAATTACTAAATCGCTTTTCAGTAAAAAGCGCCCCATCGGAACTATAATTTTCCATTCAAATTAAGTAGTTTGGGTGAGAAATTTCCACGCTTGCAGATCATAATGGGCATGTTGGGCATGAGAAAGAAAAATAGGAGTAGTTTCGCATGAAGTGGAAGTGAGTGAATTCACATGAATGGGACATAGCCATCATATAAAAAGACGAGATCTCGACAAAGCTGGGGCCAATCAAAAGCTGGAAACCATGCCGGGAAATATTCTAGAAGAAGATCCGGTTGACATAATAAGAACCAAACTGGAATGTGGGCCAGGGCTAGCAAATAATTTCTCAGTGAATACGAAAAAGAATAACAACTTTTGTAGCGGACTGTCAACTAAAAACCGTTTCTTACTTATCCGACTAAAAAAAGAGGAGGTGATTAGTCTGAATAAGAAAGCAACATCAGGTTTTTTCCTCTTACTCGGTGTAGCATTTCATGACATTAGTTTTATTTTCAGTGTAGCATTTAGGTCATTACGATATTGAGTTGATATTTTGCACTGTAACAATATTTCAGATCAATATACCTTGCACTGACTAAGACTGAGTTTTTTCAATATAACAAGTGTGAACTATTGTCGACTGTGACTGTCATATTACTCGGTGTAAACCTCGTTTGTGTTTGACAGAAACCCTGTGCATCTTTCCATCTGTTTAGTGTTTACCATTTGGTGATTACGTATGTATGAAATCGGTAAATAAATAATTGCATTTGATTTGACATTACCGTATTTATGGAGAGTCAGTATATATTCACTGCACCAATCTTTTCGTTTTCACTTTACATCATGGGAATTACAGTGGTTTCCTTCCCCAAGTATAACCAGTAGAACAGCTGATATGACGATTACACATCGCAAATTACAGAAATAATCATTTATTAGGAGCCATCATAAGCTAACAGAATGCTTCATGACTTAATAATCTGTAAACATTTTATCTTTATCGAGATCTGAACATGTTGTCTCGATTTCATTCATGATTTAAAATGTACACTTCTGATAAATTACCAAACTAGCATGTAGTCTTTTCAATAAATTAAAACATTTCTTCAGCTGGTATCAGTTTTTAATTGAATCTAACTTCTCTATGCAAACTTTCCCATGGAAATATATATAACAACATTCAATGTAATAGCTTTATTCTAAAAACGGATATATTAGTAACACTTATCTTCATCAATAACAACAACAACAACAACAAAAACACAACGAAGGCATCATTTCAAATAATAATAAATTACTCGTTTGAGTTCATAGAGTAGTCAGAACAATTAATTTACAAAATTATTATATTTACTTGTTACTTGTCTTGTTACTTGCTTACTTACGCCTGTTACCCCCAATGAAGCATAGGCCGCCGACCAACATTCTCCAACCCACTCTGTCCTGGCACTTGTCTTGTTAAATATTATATATTTAGTAAATACAATAATTTATGATAATAATGTTAATTAAATAGGGAAATTATCAAATACAAGTTATTAATTAACAAAATAATTAATCATTGTTTACATTTAATAATTTGCAATAAATCTTAACCACTGAGATATAGAATCTGAATATTGATGAGGTAATAAACTTTGATGGTATAGAATGATAATACATCGGCTTTGAAATTGATTGAAATAGCCTGACATACAATTTACAGTTTCAGCACATCTAAAATTTAAAATTGAACATTATTAGAAAACGTTTTATTTTATTTTCATTATTACAGTTAGATTAATAATAAAATAGAATGAAAGGTTATTAAATACCTTAGATTAAAAATTATACAATAATCAACAAGAAGAAAATTTTCTTTCCGAAGGAAATCATTTACCAGAAGGGGCTTTTTTGTGAAGATTTCAGTAATTTCATAATTGAAATCATGAGTCAACTGAAGCGCTCGCGCCGCGAGACTGATAGGTCCCAGGTTCGAATCTGGCGGGGCGGGATCGTGGATGCGCACTGCTGAGAAGTCACACAATAGAACGAAACGGCCATTCAGTGCTTCCAGGAAATCACTTATTCAAGCTATACATTCGTTTTAATAATAGTAATTTATTAACTTTTGCGCCAGAGTACTCGAAATAATTCAGGAATTGTTATCTATAGGTCATTCATTAACGATCTACAGCAACAAGGTATATATTTAACTTTGAAGTTAATAAGCAAAATAAAGCTTAGGATAAGTTGAAATAAAAATTAAAGATGGGAAATTCATGATTCCGTTAAAAATCAATAGGTACCCCATCTTAATTGGCCATATTTCGACAAACCATATAAATTGCAGTATAAAGAGAGTTAACACGAAATCGTTAAGACATAAATATGTTGTTTAATGATGAAAAAGCTTGCTTAAAGATTATTAGTCAGATTACTGATTCTCAGAGCAAAATCAGTGGGGCTTTAAAGACTAGTTTAAAAACAATTTGAGTAATTGTCGAGGTGAACTAACTCGTTAAATTTCTCCGTTTTATGGTATTCTATAAATCTAAACAAAAGTCAGAGTGTTTTTTTATTAAAAGCAAAATAAGACTGATCGTATTCTTAATCGATGTATTGAATAAATGAATGTCGGATGAATCTTAAAAATCGTTGTGAGTTGACAAACCAGTCAACTCTTCTCATAGGCATTTATACTTATGCCTTCTTTATAAACATCAGCTCAACAAGTTAACATTGAAATAACTCATAATGTCATTGAATAAGAAAAAGATAATTCAGCGAAGAAAATTTTCTTTTCGACGAAATCATTTACTTAAGCTGTACATTCGTAAATATATAGTTATATGGAAAATATGTGTCTCTAGAATGATAGAAAGAATTGCATCATAAATTGCTTCGAGACTCTTATTACCAAATGAGATTATGCAATAGTCAAGGAGTAAGAGAAAAAATATAAGGCTGGAAATAATTTATGGGTCTGAATTATGAAAGACAGTTGTTCAATTGACAGATAGGAAGAAAATACGTCAAGAATAAAGGTCACAATAATAATAATAGTAACTGAATTATAATCAAAAAATGAAAGGTGACAAAATCCACAACATTCTGGAAAAGGGAGTTAGGACCAAGGAAGCATGAGAGGTTGGACGTATTATTTTTGAACTCAATTTTCGGGCTTGAGTTGGTGAATTGTCAATGCCTCAACAATGCATGAGATTCTTTGTTGTTTACTTTTTCTCGAATCAATTTATAATGCAATCTTTCCTAGCCTCCTGTAGACATATATATTTTCCGTATAACTATATATACGAATGTACAGCTTCAGTAAATGATTTCGTCAAAAAGAAAATTTTCTTCTTGTTATTTATTCTTGATTCAATTTATAGAAAAGTCCCACAATAGGACGAAACAACCGTCCAGTGGTTCCAGGTTTTCCATAGTGATCTAGCTTCAATTGACTCATGATTTCAACTATAAAATCATTGCTCTATTTAGTTTTCACTGTTCATAAGGTTAATTTTTATTTATTTATTTGGACCTAAACTAATGTATAGAGTAATTTAACAAAATTAATGAATAATTCTGATCTTTAGGAGTATATTAATGTAAACAATGATATTACTAATATATAGAAGTAAATATGGAGTTGTAATAATAAATAGTCTTTCCAAAACGTTAAACATATATTATTTTCAGAAGGGGTTTTGTGAATATCATAGTAGTTTTGATAGTTCAGATCATGAATCTATTGAAGCTAAACCTGTAAGCACTGGACGGCTGTTTCGGCCTATTATGTAACTCTTCAGTTGTGTGCATCCACGATCCCGCCTCACGAGATTCGAACCCAAGACCTATCAGTTTTTGCGAGCGAGCGCTTAACCACTAGAACACTGAACCGGCATCCAAAGGTGTTATTTTTTCCAATTTCTCTTTTCAATTCATTTAGTTAAAATTATGCATTAGTCGATATACTTTTAAAGTAAATGAGGCTTAGGAATTGTAATGATTAACGAAATTTATATTTTTTTATATATACATGGAATCATGAGTCAATTGAAGCTAGACCACCGTAGAAAACCCGGAAGCACTGGACAGCCGTTTCGTCCTATTATTTTCGTCCTATTATGTTAAAATATAAAATAATTTAATTGAAACCTACTGTAAAATGCAATCGTATATATTATGTTTTGTAAATAGATCATAACAACCATCTGTTTCATTATACATGGATACAAATTTTGTATCAACCCTTTTTTCAATAGTGAATGTTTTTAATAAAATTGATGAATTAGTATCTAACAGTTTATTGACATGTTGTATGCTTGCTTCAACACAAATAACATTATTAACACTATTACAATGAACTCCTTCCAGTATACCACTTTTAGTATGAATCACACAATAACGTTTATCATAACAAGATAATGGGAGATTTGTAGTTTGCATTTTTTTCAAATCAATTAGTTCTATAGATATATCATGATATTGCCATATAATATAATCATCTATACGTGGTGTAAATAATGCATTATATTCCAACCAAAATGTGTTAAGTTTTGCATCTTCATGAATATACTGTAAATCTTCAAATACTGGTAGTTTCCAACGTTTATCAACTAATAATCCGTATTCGTAACATAATTTATTAGCTTCACAGAACGTGTGCTTATGTGGCATAAAATAATAATTTCGTTTGTTTGCTAATTTAGAATCACTGAAACAACAATGAATAATTATGTGTGAAATAAATAGACATCTAAAGGTTATATGCATTTCAGGTATTTCAAGAAATCTTATTTGAATAAATCGTTAATGAGACAGATTGGACATGACAGCTTTTAATTAATTTTGCTGATATATATATATATATATATATATATATATATATATATATATATATATAAACATGGAAACTAGACTTGAGGATAATCAACATCCCGTCACTTTTAAGTCATCTGATTGGCTGATAAATCTAAATCTCTCTACAGAATTAGTGAAGGGGGTAAATTAAAAGATATAACAATATATTATTCACTTAATCATTATCGATTAGTAATAACTGAGATCCGTTTTATTCATTAGTCGTGATTAAATTCGTTCATTTGGAATTTTGATAGAGTTTTGTTCTCTGAGCTGGATGATGTTATATCCTAGTGAAGAAGTAAATACGGATAACTTCCGGAACCTATAAATGGACTATTATTCTATATATATATTCCTATTGTATAACTATTCAGTAACTAGATTATGTATATCTATATTCATCTTATTATAAGCTTCATTTTGACCTATTGATTATTATTATACGATATATTGTTCCTAAATTATACTCAGTTTATTGATTACTGTCTCCTACGTTCACAGCCACATTTGGCCTGATCTTGTACAAAGATTATTTTTTATTTAATGATGTGATGTGGTCTGTCTGTCTGGTATATAAACAGAGTATGCTTGAAATAAACGATTCGTATAGCAGAAGCTGCATTTGGTGTTCTGGACTCAAGTGGAAGGGCTAGGCGGACAAAGGACCAATAAGGATGCCAGATTACTCATACTGATCGAACGTCATTGATTGTCACAGCGTTACGGTCGGAAAAGTCGTAATTCCACTGGTGGATAATTCACGTGATAATATAATAATACATAAAACTATTTGGTCGATTCATTTCCCGATGTAAGTGCTTAGTTGATTTTGAATGGAACCAACTGAGGTAATTTCATTAAGAAACTCAAACAACTATATAAGAACTGTCGTCTAAATTAGAGCGTTTAGTTTCACAGTATTTGAGCGCCAAGTTGATGCAAAACATTAAATAGGAATAATATATTTGTAAAATCTCATCGAATGAATTTGTAGAAATCCAACGTTTCGCCTGGCAATCTGGTCGAAGCTTTTTCAAGGAATTACAACCAAACATCAAAATTATCGAATATAAATAGGTACATGGTTCTCCGGGTTCATTGTACACTGAATAGGTCATCCAATCAACGTTAACAAAGTCTAAACAATTCACTGGAATATTAAAAAATGATACATACATACAGTTTTTAAAAACTTACACTCTTTTATTATTTTTATTTTGTTTAATTATCTTCATTTTATACATGCTGTGACAGATATGATTCATATCATATATTACAAATTGTATGTTTCCTTAGAAATTCACTGATAAGAGACAATATATTGTGTGAATGTAATTTCTCCTTACGTTTTCTATACAATATGTTATATGAACACTCATCAATTCACATAACACACCTCTTGCACACTGATACACTTACCTAGTTTAGACTTTGTTAACGTTGATTGGATGACCTATTCAGTGTACAATGAACCCGGAGAACCATGTACCTATTTAAATTCGATAATTTTGATGTTTGATTATAATTCCTTGAAAAAGCTTGAACCAGATTGCCAGGCGAAACGTTGGATTTACTACAAATTCATTCACTGATATTTTACAAATATATATTATTCCTATTTAATGTCAAACAACTATTATTTAATACTAAGCGCTGTGTTGAATAAATTAAAGCACACTTTTCAAACACAAATGTAATCAGATTATAATACTACTGTCACACTATGAAGTGTCAAATTGTTTTCACATTATTTTTATTATCATTATTGTCCTTGTCTCCTCTTACCCCCCCCCATTTCCAGTCTAGTTGACCTTTTATTTTTATATATCAATGTTCTTAACAAGTATATGTGTGATCAAACACATATTTTTCAAAGATTCAATAATTATTCCAATCTATTTATCTGTTCATCAACTGCTCACTGATGAAATGAACTTCCTATTACACATGCTATTTACACCATTAATCATCTACTACTTTAAATTGTCAGCAAATGATTTGTTAGAAATAATCCTTTCCTAAAAGTATTCAACTTTATTTTCGATTGTTCTGTATTTTCATAGTGGGTTGACAATAGAATCACGGCTCGTATTATCCACTACCACTCTTTTTTTCGAAAATGAAGTATATTAAAAAAATTTAGCAATTGGTGATTGGTGAATTTGTTTTAGGAAGTGTGTGCTCAAGTGCCAATGAACAAACATTTTGTCACCTGTAATAATTTTTTAATTGGCTGTAAATGGTGCAGTTTTGTAATTTGATTCGTTCAAATCGAACTAGAATAAAGTGCTTTTATTGGATGTAAGAATTGACATTTTTACATCCGATTATTATTTACAATAATTAACTATTTTCGCATTGTTCCATCTGAATTTTGTAAAAAAATTTAACTTCGAAAAAAACAAAACAAATCCATTTCATTACCCTGCTATACTGCTGTTAGTGAATGTATATCGGGATAATTTCTTTTTATGAAGTAGAAATCCAACTAAAGTTATCACTTATCGTGACAAGAGTAATAATAATGCGTAGATCATTGAAAGTTAATTTTTGAAAAAAAACTGACAATTGTTATTAATAGTTGATAATGGTGATTATTGTATTTCAAAAAAGGTAGTCAAATGTTTAATACACAATTAGTAAACAAATTTTCATTTAAGTATTCCCATAAGTTAATTTAACACATAGTTCGCTCATTTAATAAACGTTAAATACGTGTAAATATATGAATAAATCATGATGAAGAGAAAGTGAACGGGGCATGCCGAAGTCACGCTAACCGTAAAAGATGTGTAAATGAAGCAACTTTTACGCTGTCTGAAATTAGTAATAATGTCTGACAAAAAATCAAATAATCTTCATAATTCAGTTATTTTACAAACCGTTATTCTTAATACCAAAAAGTTGATCATTTTAGCTTTGAAAAGGGTGTCGAAAATGAACGCAATACTGTTATCAAGGTCTTTTTTTGTAAATCCATTAAAAGCATAAAATATTTTGACCTGTACATTCTTTGTAGTTGATCACTTATTAATGATCACCGAAAAGACATGTTAGTGTACTCAGTCATGTAATACGGTAATTGTATTTGTAAGGTGGGCATAATATTTTTTGGCAGGTGATGTTAACAGCCAATGTTTTTTAAGTGCACAGCCTTTCAAATGAATGATCTGAATTTTTTATTTTCATTAGTAAATAACATTGCAAACGTTAATTAATTAGAAAGACTGAAATTATATTTCCAAATCCAACAGTTTCCTTTGTTAAACATACTGGACGAACAATGAAAAACTGCATGTACATTTTCCGTCACAAAGACATAATAATTACTCTTAAACTGTCAAACAGTAAATCGCTGAATGTTGAAAAAATAACCTTCTTTGACAAGCATATGTGTAATATAGGTTGAATGAAGTGTCAATGAACAAGCCTATGTCTAGTGAAATAAATTTCTATTTCAATGATATGACTTAATGTGAATAAGGTCAATTGTATCAAGTAACCATTATGTATTTAGAATATCGTATTTCAATCTGTTAAGTTAAACTGTACATTCATTTATCAGACGTCTAAATGACATTTATCACTGTATCGATTTTTTCGATGCAGTGATAAATCTCATAAGAAATATTATTATTACATTTCATATGTTCCATTATTATTATTATTATTATTATTATTATTATTATTATTATTATTATTATTATTAATGACTTGTTAGACATGTAAGTCTTCATTATATGACGTTGTTTTCTGTACGGAATCGTTTACTGAAACCTTAAATTTGAAAAACCTGAAAAGCTGTTGGAAAAGTAATAAAGTGAGCGATGATAATTATTAATCTACAGCTTAATTACTATGGAATTGTGAAGACCGATCAGTGTCTGTTCACTTGACCTTAGCAATAGAAATGATTTTGTTGTACTAGTGAACTGATCTTACTACATTTCTCTACTGTACCTATTAACCAAATCATATGAATGTAAAATGAATTATTGATGGTTTCATGACTCCTCCTTAAAATGGAAACAAGAAATTCAAACAAAATTTAAATCAAATTGTGGGTGGCCCTGAAAAGGGCCTTTACTCGGTCTCTACACAGCTCCTTAGGTCCTAATCAATGACTCCACTATGAGTCCGTGACAGCACCGCACATGGGACAGTTGAACCAAGGTGATACTTCTGATGGGTCGTAGGCACAGAACGAACGAAACATAGCGTTGCATGGGCAAAAGTCCAAGCACTTCCATCAGCTATTTCACTGGGCGGCTGACGTTGATGGCAAATATCACACAGTCGGTCATTGTGTGCACGTTCGTCTTCTTCATTGTCTCTGTTCGTAAACTCTTCTGAGTTCATAGATATTTCTTCAATCTCGTTGTCATTTAAGGTAACATCCAAATCGACATTCTGTTGACGGTTGGTGCCTGTGCTATTTCGGACGATGGGCATTGTGATGGTAGTAGGTAATCCATCGTAAAGCAACTGATGAGCATAGTTAAGGACAGCGGTACGCTGTTCAGCGGACAAACGCCGACAATAAGAAGTCAGTAACAGGAACACGCAAGTGCCGCTTCAGCAGTTGACATGCAGCAGGTGTAAGTGTTTCCTGAAGACGACGTAGTTGTGGCTCGCGACCCAGCACAGCCCTGCTACGGCATTCAGTGGAGTACTTTTGAACTCTAGCTTCTATCCAATATCAATTGTGCGAAGCAGAACACTTAAATATCGATCTGAACACGGGTGTTTTTCTGTTCAGCTTATGCAACTTTAAAATTCGATGAGTCGTCTCAACGAAATTTGTATTGATTTGATCTAGAAGCATTGCAGATGGTCTAAAAGCGTTCGACCACTTGTGCTTTTTGGACAATGACTGATCTCTCAAATATTGGTAGAAATTTCCGTCTGCTGCTTCGATAATTGACACATACCGTTGGAAGCTACAAAACATTGTAAAGCATATTTCGATTTACCTTTCCACATTTCTTGTTACCATAAGACGGTAGAATATTTGAAGAAGGTCAGTTTGTAGCCTCTACGAATACGATGAATGGGTTAATTCTAAAAAAAGGAAAGCTTACCCTCTTGATGACATTTCGAAGCAGGTGCACGCGGCACAAAAGGTGGTGTGAATTGAGATACACCTGCATCATGGCAGCAGCTATAGCAGGTGAATCATCGGTAACAATACCGATAACCTCTCTATTGTTACTCATTTGGCGGAAGAACGAGAGGAAACTGGACAGCAAAGTCGATGTTTCGCGACTTATAAATGCAATACAAACAGGTATTGCCATGAAATTCATATCCAGAGCCACCACGTGATACAGAAACATATTCTCGTTATTGATTTTGTATGTCCCATCAAAACCAACAACATCTAAAAACCTATTGCATAGATTTATCTGGTTTGCTGTAGCGAAGAAGTACAACAGACTATGATCTGCATCCAATTGATAATCACAACGGCCACCAAGTGACGTTATGTGATTTTTCAATTTACCGTAGTCACCTACAGTTAATAGTGTAAATATGCACACTGCTTACCAGGGAGGTTGGCCTGTGAGAACACTTTGTGACGCATATTGAAAACATCTTGAGCAGTAAGACGTTTCCCATAGGATTGGTACGCGTAGTGTATCACATTGAATGCTGATGTTCCAGATATCAACAGTGGCTTCACTGTTTCCAATTCCGCCGCCGTTAATCGGCGTATCCATGTGTTACAGTCATACCTCAGGGAATTGCACTCGTGATTGTGATGCACATTCCCACGAACAACAGTTCAATAACCTTCAAGAAACTTACAAAAGATGAAGGCCTGACATTGTGTGTCCATTGAAGTTCTCAATGAACAATATAATAACACTAATCAGATTACCTCCTTCGTCTAATCGGCTGCGAAGAACCGCTTGGTGTTTTATAGCTTTCTCCAACATACAAATTTAATATACGTTTTCAGATCTCCATGGAAATGAAAATCTCTCACCACATAATTGCAGTACGTTGCTATTTCATAAGTTCTAATGGCGCTCTTTAACGCTTCCAGTGATGGAAACGCTACCAGATACAATGTATTCAAAAATACATTTTCCGTTTCTGTGACTACGTGAGGAACAACAGAGCCTCTAATTTGCACGTTACTGACGTCCATATTGTGAAGAAAATTATCTATATCGATAAGTGCAGAGCTTTTATACGAATTTCAAGAATTACATAACCAATTATAACGCATTTACAACTAGGAATTTCATTGGACGAAAGGGATTGAAAAAAATTGGAAAATGGGATGAAAATTTTTTGATTAAGGGGGACAAAAAAATTTATTAAAAAAAATCGACGTGACCCTAATGTTATTCAACCATCAAAGTGAATACAATTGACCTGAAAGGCAAAGCTCGTTTAAAATTTTTTTTATCCAAGTATGAATAACTGAACAATAAAGAAATGCAGCTGAGTACAAATCGTATTCAATAGAACGAAGACACTTATCACCAGACCTTAAAGTATATAATAAATGTTAGAGGGATGAATACCACACGACTTTATCAAAAAGGTCCTCATCAATCTTACAATCAGGCCCGACATCGATCTTAAAAAGTCCATGAACAGATTTTTTTCATCATATGAAATCATCACTGGTTATAAAAATTGGAATGTACTTTGATAAATCCGAACAGAATGGCGACTATAATCTATGCTGTGAGATTCAGATAAAGTAAATCGACTATTCATTATTGACTATTACAAAACGTCTTCGGATATAGTGGAATATTTGGAGAACTGTGTACATGAAATGTTAATTATTGATATCAGAGAATATTAAGAAGCTTGCATTCAAGTCACTTGGTAATTTACAAAGATAGTGAGATAGGTTCAATCTTTAAGTCAGTAAGATGAAGAACGACGAGGTCAAGGTGGACAACACCGAATAAGATGTCATGAGATGACATTGGACTGAAAGAAAGGGAAGAGAATGTTGAGTGGTTTACAAATTTAAGTTATTCCAATATCATGGCGATTTGCATAATCTTTGAAGAAGATGCTATATCCTTTTGATCTACTATCACTATTTTATCTGGCCTCACTGATGTACGCGAACTCAGGTATACATAACAAATATTAGCTTACACAGTAGCTTAATTTTGTATAATTCAATATTTTCTGTGTATCATAGTCATTCTGTGAAGTTTAACATTGTTTTTACAAGAATGGACATTTTTTATATATCTTTGTTTCCAAGGGGGGATTTATTATGTCACCTCACAATTAATTTTGTTTATGTTTAATTTTATCAGCTCCTTCAATTAACTTATTTAACAGACGGTGTCATTAGAGCAGTAACAATTTGTATATCTCTGTATTACTATTACTATTAGTTTTATGTCTGTATGCTTAATCACGTGTTACACGATACACACATATTCCTCTTACTAGCTGTAATATTACTTACCTAAATCCCTAGATTATTCATTTTCTTTCCTATACGCATGAGCTTGAATCTTATTAACTCACTCGACTCTGAATTCGCTTTTGTATTCTGTCGCTCTCACATTTCTGCTTGAATTCGCTTCGTTAGCTTGTGGCTTATTCATTCGCACTGTACAATAATAAACTGTAGTCGACGCTTTAACTTGTCTTCTGAGTTATCCGATAAAGCTTATCAGGACGACTGATACACGAAAACTCAGTAATTATCTCGAAGATGATCTCTCACAAGATCTAAGCGAGTATGAAAACTACAGAGGTGTCACATTACTGTCAGTACTAGGTAAAGTTTACAACAGAGTGTTGTTGAACGGAAGGAAAGTTTTTGTAGAGGTCTAACTCCCAGACCGACTGACTGGGTTTCGTGAGGATCAATCGTATACCGACCGAATTGCAACACTATGAATCATTGACGAATAATCTATTAAAAGGAACTCATCACTATATATCAACTTCCTTGATTATGAGAAAGCGTTTGACAGTGTGGATGGAAGAACTTTATGGGACGTTACTCGACACTACAGTTTACCTGCGAAGATTGTCACCATCACATAGGATTCTTAAGATAGTCTGCAATGTAAATTCGTGAGAGCAGGGTGGCTCACAGGTGCATTCCAAATGAAGAACAGTGTCGGACAAAGGCTGGTTACTTTTACCATTTCACCTTTTTCTAGTGGTTGACTAGATTTAGGAGAATTACACAGATCGGGAGAGACACAGAATACAATAGAGAGCTTGAATGCAACTTCATAATTTGAAATTAGTAAATAACCTAATCGTTCTACACCTTACACAGCAACAAATGGGGGTGAAAACAGACATTGTAGCACCAGCTTATGAAGAAATTCACCTCAGTAGGCACAATACCAACCGAAGATCCTGAAATACAACACAGTGAGCACAATTATATCACATCTGACTGAGAAGTTCTGGAAGAGATTGAAACTTTTAAGCACCTCCCCGTTATCATTCATAAACAAGGGAGATCTGATGCGGATGTGAAGGCATGGATTGACAAATCAAGATCGGTAGTCCTACAATGGAAGAATATCTCGAACTAATAACAACATTCAGACAACACAAAAGTCAGGATATTCAATACAAATGTGAAGACAGTTCTACTATACGGAACTGTCACTTGGACAACTACCATAACCATGATCAAAAACATACAGGTATTTACAAACAGTTATCTAGGTCAGATGATCAATATCCAC
The DNA here is from genome assembly GCA_944470415.2 of Schistosoma rodhaini. Taxonomy (NCBI): domain Eukaryota; kingdom Metazoa; phylum Platyhelminthes; class Trematoda; order Strigeidida; family Schistosomatidae; genus Schistosoma; species Schistosoma rodhaini. The sequence goes on from OX104036.1 coordinate 46,215,599, forward strand.
TGATTGGATAACATCAGCCATAACACTATGACTGACTACTGTGACAGCGAACATATTAGCTTCCATGTGAAGGTGGAATCAGAGAAAGATACTAGAGGTGAATTGACTACACTGACAGAAATCATCAAACTGTATAAGGCAGAGAGCCATAACATCGAATCATCAAGGCTGAAGGAAAACTTTCAGACGATAGCACATATTGATCTGTGAAATGGAGGCTAACATCATAACAATAAATAGCACATATCAGCAACTGGAAAGGAGAACACAGACAATTGTTATTCAGAGATTTTAGGTCAACAATCTATGCTTTACGAGGCCTAACATGCATAAGATATCACCAAGTTTAACTTCGCTGAAATTATCGGTATGATCTGATCGTAGATTTTAAAGTGAAAGCTTTGTACAGAATCAAACTAATCGATGAATTAGGTAGTTATTACCAATACAAAACCAGAGATTAGCTTACATAGTCATGGTAATTCAACACTTTCGATTCATAAATAAATCAATAACTATAATTCTTAAATAAACTTTTCTATTATATGTGATCACTGGAACAAAAAAGTCTGCTGTAAAATGTTGTTCTAAATTTTCTATCTAATTCACCTGACAAATATTCCTGTCTCATTTTTTTTAAAATCCAATATTCCAAACAGTCATACGCAAATTCATGAAATCCGTTATTGAATTTGTTTACGAAGAATTCAGTTCTTTGTGTGAAGTTATGTAAATGTTGTATTCCCAAAATACAAATACCACGAACAATGCGTCTTGATCCACAATAATTTGGCCACCAAATTTTATATCGCGCAACAAATGTTGCACGAGGATCCTTCCCATTCGATTCGTGACATGTAAGACATGCTCCTGGAGCTTGAAGTTGTGGATTGTATGCCAATGTACTGAAAAACAATTCATCCGGAATTTTCGCCAAATGTTCTTCTTCTTTAAAAATCTTTCTTATTTCTAGAGCTCGTTTATCATGAAGTATGTAATCAACCATTTCTCTCCTTAGAGCGGCATGGAAACTACCCTTCGTCCAGTTCACCTACAGTGAATAGAATGGTTTAGCACACATCAACATAAATTGAAAACTCGATAATTTCTTTACAAAAGTGACAAAATGTATATTAAGGTTCAGTTAAATTCTTGACTTGCACAGGGTTCATCATCTATCATTTTTATCAATAACGTGAATCACTAACGTTTAGGGAATATCGAAATGATATTATTTTTACACACTCAAGGTTTTATCTTTAGTTTCTGATATTATTCTGTCTGCATTATAAGGTAAATTTTATCATCGTTCTGATAAATAGTTTTCGAGATTTGCATCATTCACTGTTTATCAGCCATTTATATTTTGATGCTAAAGTTACTCTTTTTTGTAACTTTCTGCTATTGTCATATTTATGAGTATTTTGATCATGAACAAACAATAATGGTTGTAATTTAACTAATTACTACACAAAACATATGTATTTGAATCATTTTATGAAGACTTTGTTTAATCTGAGTATGGTTTATGTCATATACTGGCACCAAACGCTGGATCTGTTGCATTTGTATTGTGTTTTACAGTTGATTAGTATTGGGGATGGTTGGATGACAGTTAGGAGCGGCCAAATGAAAACGTGGCATCAGAGCTTGAAGTCACTAACTTCTAGTCTAAGCCATGTTGGTAGATACAGACTACTTGGTTGGGGTCCGCGCGACTATCGTAACCAGTAGGTGGAGACTGTGAGTGACATGGCTCAGAATCGGTCACAATGGCATAGGTGTATACACTCTCTCTCTTCCCTTAAACTATGAGATTAAAATTGTTTAATATCTTTCTTTCTTCCTGTACTATATCCTCATATAAAATCATTGTTTTATATATTGCCACCATTAAATTAACTACTTCTATGAATTTGGTGTTCAACCTGTTGTGCTGATGAGGTATGGTAACTTGGACCTATGCATATATGTGCCTGGTCCTACGTTGTAGCTGACTGACTGACTGTGTTTTACAGTAGGATCTAGCACACATTTCTCGGATTATTTGTAATTTATTAGCTGAATCGACGTAGGTATTAATCGCTGTCCTTAATATTAACAACAGGTAAACTCAAATACTTATTTAGGTCATTAAATCATCACAGGGGAATTTTCCCTAATTTGCATCTGAGGACTATGTATCGATGAACACATCATTGATCAATATTCTGTAATTCAGTGTTAACAAGCTAAAAATCTGTTGACCAACACTTCTTTTGCAAATGTCAATTTACAATGAAAGTTACTTCAAAAATTATGTCAGTAAGAGGGTTTCACACAAAATATTATCCATAATAATAAAAACTATCGAAATGTACTTCGTGTTCACTTGGCATTGTTTACTTGAATCTTCCAATTGATGTTTAGGACTGCAATCGATCTGTCTCTTATTGACATATGTACATACTATGCGTATTGCCTCGATATTGCCTTAATCCACAAGCGTTATAAGCAAAGATGAGTAGTTGCTGGCAGTGGAATCCAGGATGCACATTTTGATCTATTTGGGACTCATCAGCTCGATCCACTTGCATCTCATCAAATAGGACGAAAAGCGCATCCTGGATTCCACTGCTAGCCATTATCCATTTTTGCATATACTTTATGTATTTCCACAAACAACTGATTGTTCAATCCAGCTACTATAATAGAACAGAGTAAGCTCAAAAAACAGAATTTAAGGTACAAGTTTAGTCAATTCTTTTTAGATCATACAAAGCAATACATCGTGTATTTCTTATAATAGTGAAAATTAAACATTTTCCAAAAACAACTGAGCTGGAGTGCATCTTATGCCACACTTTGATACATTAAAGTTTACAGAAATCTACACAAATATAAAATTTTTACCCAGTTGATATTCAATAATGATGTAATATAAAGTAAATTAGTAGTGTAATATTATCTGAACAGTAATTGTGTAAATTGTTTTACACTCGTATGTAGCTACTAGTAGTGATGCATTTATGGCAACCTGTGTAATACATATTCCAATAACTTTGACAAAGTTCCATCATTCATAATAGCTGAAGCCCTCTAGATACATATATTTCTCGAAGAATTTGTACAACCTGACTGGACATCATAAAAATATTTGTCTCCGCTGACCGTAATTGCCAACACAAAATTTTAATAGTATCCTAGTCACAATTTCAGCTTGATTACATTGAATAGAAAAAATAACTGAAAATTTGTGTATTCCATGCTTAAATTAAACTTACTACAAGACTCGGTTGTTTTGAAGGGATTCTTTCTTCAGGAGCATTTTTTCTAGCACAGTCAATGATATTTGACTTATTCAACGCTTTCAGTGCAACTACTAACTCCCAATTCGTTCGTAATGGTAACTCTTTCCCGTTGATGTTAAGTAAATATTGCCAATTAACAGTTGGATTATTGAATAGCATTTCAGAACAAGCAAGAAAACCTTCCACTACTGAATAGTGCCCCCAAACTACACGGATGCTCTCAGATCGATTCACTACTAGTACATTTACACCGAAACATCGAGACAGTTTCACAATTTCCTCATGAAACCACTCAGGAGATTTCCTGTCCACATGAATACAATAAAGATTGTTGGGACGATAAATTAAACGCAGTAGTCGAGCTGTCCATTCAATATCATCATAAATTAATAGGGAATATGCAATCGGATATGATTTCTCTTCTTCACTCAACCAGACAGGTTGTTCAATTAGTTGTTTAAAGTTATCACAAGATTTCGAACCATTCCATAGACGATAACGGTTGTTGCGTGTTGAATAAGTTTCGAAGTGTTTGGCAATTGACAGGCTTGTCACTGTATCTTTTAAAAATGCTTCACATGTTTCTATGGATTCACTTATCATATTTTGATATTGATTAGTTGAATAAACTTCATATGATCCAGACTTCAATAACTTGATCATTACTATAATTACTAATATTATTGTAGTTGTAAAGATTATTCTCAAAACATTATTGTTCAACACTGACTGCAATATTCTAGGGTTAAAATATTTTCTTGAATTTTTATAGATATATGATATCATTTTGGATAGAACTTCCAAGTGTACATATAATGAAAATATAAGTAATAATTAATGTTATTTAGTTAATGAAACAGTTGAATATAACATGTTTTCTATCCTACGTATACACGTATCATAATTTCAGTGCTCAGTATCATAAACAACACAACTAATTCCTTTACATGAAAGAAGAAATTGTTATGAAATAAGAGTCATTGTACAGAAACTTTTCGATATTCTTAAGTATCTAATATTTTACGTTTGTATTTAGTTACCCAATGTGTGAAAAGTGTACTCTAATTGTCTTCTTTCCATAACTTTTATCCTTTGTTGTTATTCTATTTTATTTGTTGAACAGAAACACTGAGTTGCACAAATTATACATTGATTATATCGCTTTCAAATTTATCCTATGAAAGGCAATGCTAAAGAGAACCTAAATTTACATATTAAGACATTATTTATTTATTTGAACACACAAATATTGGTACAAGGGGGCACCAGATATGTGCCACACAAAAAATTGTCACTTCATTTAAATGTGTAAGGGCTATGATACTCTCAGGGTGCCCAGACCGAAGCAGGTGGTTTTCTTAGGAGGCCACACCCGGAGCCTTTGACCTAAAGGTCCAATCCACAAGGTAGTGGAGCAATATAAGAAGATACAGTCCTCTGATGGTCGGTGACCAACAATTGATTCATACGCCATTTGTTCCCTCAGGATACTGGAGCCCGTGTGCACCATTGGTTTGGAATCAGGGTTTTCCAACTCCCCTAGGTGGATCCTCCATATTCACTAACCCAGTTAAAGCGCCGGGCATTCGATTTTCGTCCTCTCAATTTCGTAAACCACAGTAATGCCACGAGAATGCAGTGAGTAAGACTTCCTTGGGCAGAGGCTATATACACATGGCCGTGTGAGAGCATTTCGAGAGAGAGGGCGGGCCCTCCCCATTCTCTACCGTGCCAGGGAATTTAGGGGCCAGTCCAGCTCTACACAATAAGATATTACTATGAATTCATCTTTGTAATAACTATGTAGATTGTTATACGTCACACTTTTTGACCGGTCGAGTTGACAGTGAAAATGATCAAATCCCATATTGTCAGTATACAAATCAGTTTTACTTTTTGTTTGATTAAACGTATGGAATTCCACTGAAACCAATTCTTCAATTATATTTATTATGCACTGATGAAGTTCTGCATTTACCTGTTTATCGTTATATCTGTGTGCCACTGTGAAGCTTTAAATTAGACAGATATGGATTTTAATTATCACTTCACCTTCATAGTTTCACAGACACAGTGATAAAATAAATCCTTTGTTGACAAACTAAAGAGTTAGGTCGTCTACAAAGCCGTTGAAATGAATTCGGATCTTTCGGAAAGGTTTTACCAATATGTCTAAAATTAGGTTCAGTTCTCCTAGTCAGTTTATCACGTATTTGTAATGTTTAAAAAGTTTTTCATTAAGAGAGTTAATTGAAGAGAGTGACTAAGCTGTTTGAAAGCCCGTTTTTCAGTGGGATACATCTTCAGTTGCCAGCACTGTCATACATTAAAACAAAACACCATTTCGCAAATTTCCTTGTTAGGGACTTTAAATATTTATAGTGCTAATATATACCGGTCAGCTAGATGTCCCTAGGCGTGTAATCATGCTCTATTTCTGGCCAGGTAGTTATCTCCTCAAACGAGTAAGCTGACAACTCAATTAAAGTTTCCCCTTTTCAGTCTGTTTTGAAATATATAACGATTTAAAAGATTCTGTTTTCATTATTTGCTAAATTACCTTATATAACACTTACTTCATGTATGTTGTCAGTTTCACGGAAGCCATGTTTTTTTGGATAACCAGCCATTTAAACATTTAAAAAGACTTAGAATGAAGTGTATGGAAGACTTTACGAATTTTATTCTTCGAACTCGTCTATGTGCAAAAGCTAAGGAACTATGAATATTGCCCATTTAGTATAACTCACCCACATATGTCCCTGGTATTCGCTTTGTAATGAAGATTTGGTGTTCTTTAAATTGGTGTCACATAGTTAATGACTATCTATCGTGATGAAAAGTGAACGTGAAATTCTCCTCAAAAAGTGTCATATCTTTAACACTTGATGCAGTTTTAAAACTTTGGAAGTTCAGTCAACAATTTACGAAAGGTTCCAATCTACATTTAAAGCACGACAATTACGTATAAATAGTCTGTAACTAATTGAAAGGGTATTTCTTACTTATAACCCCATTACTTATACACCATATCAGAATCATATAATTTCAACGCGTAAAGTATCGTTTCAACTTTTAGGAAATAGAGTTTCCTAATGATGAATTCTTTTAAAGAATAAAACGAAACAAAAGATCAAAGTGATCACTCACCACATAATCTTCACTGTATACTAAAAATAGGTCCTAATAAATAAGACAAATAACAAGTGTAAAAATTAGTTCTAAAGTCAAACAATATAAAATATCTTACACATAGACACAGCTACATAATACATTTACCTACTGACTTGTCAATGAATCGGATAGGTAGAAAAACTTTAGTTAATAAATAATTAGAGAGGTCCTAAGAAGGTTAATTGAAATATCAATAACCTTATTTATATAAGGTTATTAATATTTCAGTGGCCCTTCTTAGGAGTTGTCTAATAATATAAATGAATCTACAAAGCAGACCATGTTGAGGTGACTTTAATAATATTAGCAAACGTACATGTCCATAACAATAGTACTCAAAACGCCCAGTGTAATTAAATTATTGTATTTCCACCAATATAAAATATGAGTTTATATTGCAATTTTTAAAGCATACACCTACGTGAATACTTTGTGATCTGTTGTTTTCAAAACTTGCTTCAAATTAAGGTCAAAGCAGCACATAAACAATATAAGAGCATGTATAACAATGTTGTGCAGTCAAAATATCTTAACTTATCTTTCTCATCGATCACATTTGTCATTGCTTGCTAACTTACTTACGCCTGTTACCTCTCGTCGAGGAGCATAGGCCGCCCACCAACATTCTCCATCAAACCATGTTCTGGACAGTTTTTTACAGTTCTTTCCAGTTAACATTCATCCTTTTCATATCTGCTCCTATTTCCAGGAGTAATGTGTTCTTTGACCTTCCTCTATCCTGCTTCCTTTCAGGATTCCAATTTATCACTTGCCTCGTGATGCAGTTTGGTGATTTCTTCAATGTATGTCCTACCCCCCCTTTCAACGCCTTTTCCTAATTCCTTCACCTATAGAAGGCTATTCCTCATGGTATCCGGTCAGTGAATGTTGAGTATTTTGCGTAGACAATGTTTAAAAATACTTCTACCTTTTTATAATGGTTGTCTTAGTTCTCCACATTTCAGTTCCGTACAGTGGGACTGACTGTCTTGACGTTTATATTGAAGATTCTCACCTTGATATTAGTTGACAGTTGCTTTGAGTTCCATATGTTCTTCAATTGTAGGAATGCTGTACTTGCTTTGCCAATCCTCGACTTTACATCTGCATCCTATCCTCCATGTTTATCAATGATGCTTCCCAGGTACGTGAATGTTTCCACATCTTCCAGAGTTTCGCCATCAAGTGTGACTGGGTTGGTGTTCTCCGTGTAGTATTTGAAAATCTTGCTTTTTCCTTTGTCTATGTTGGTGTCTATTGATGCAGAGGCTGCTGCTACACTAGTGGTCTTTGTTTGTATTTGTTCATGTTTATGAGACTCCTCAATAGTGCGTATCCACGATCCCACCTCAAAAGTGATAGATTTTTTGATTAAACTAGTAAATTCTGTTTTGAAAATTTATTTTATATGTTTATTGATGTTTCACGCTTGTAAATTCTTGCACGCTAAACCACTAAACACATTTGGATGTATTATGACATGGTCAAAAACTTAGAAAATAACTTGAATAGAATGAAACTACTTGATGAACATGGGACACGAAAATCTGGAAAGTATTTCAAACATTCTTTATCTAGCAAAATACGTTTGATGATGAATCGTGTCATCGAAATCCTAGTCTTATGTTATTTTTTTGAAATTAAGAACATTAGGGATATAGAATAGCTAAATTAAAATTTTTGTCCATTTAACTCTTTAAGTACACTTGTGAGTTAGTCAAGTTATGAACGCTCTTTGCTAAGTTCATGAGATATATATATTTATACAATTTATATATGGAATTAGATTTTACAACTGTACTTTGAAGAACATAATGAATGGTCCAAGAAGGTAGATTTCTTTTACGACGACTTCATATTCTGAAGATATACAGCAGTGACTGTATAAAAAAATGTGACAAATATGTTTATTTATGATGTTCAAATACATATAACGAGCACTCATGATTTTTATATTCAAGTAACTATGTTCACAATGCTGTTATTTACCCATAGATTCATTTTTCTTGTAAAACTATTTATATGAGAAGTAATCCATTTAAGGCATAAGTAGTTATGTAATGATGATAAATGCGTCCAATATCATTTTGTTAATTCATTTGCAACGGTAACTTAGCAGATATATATTATATCACGATTGATGATAGTGAAAATCAGTCAAATATTTTCTAATATCATATGTTCTTTTTGTTGTGAGATGTCCTGCAAACGTTTCGGTTAAAAATGCAGCAATCCTTATTCAATTCCGTTGTTATCATCTAAACATGCAACTACACTGATAAAACAAATACTTTTTACTGGCATATTTTAAATGGTAACAGGTGAATTATGACGAAACTATCACACATTTATTGTATCAGTTATTTGACAGAGAATGATTCACAAGTTGAAATGCTCCAAATATGATACCAATCTTGGTCACAGTATATAATGTTGAAACTCAGTGTAAATATATAAATTATTCAATAATATTGTTCTGACGATAGAAGTGTAATAGAGAAATGAGAAGACAAATTTTGTGAGATAGTACCATTTCGTGCTTTCTCGTCAGTCACATACAAGCAACATGTTATTCGTGTAAATACAGTTTTGAAGATAAGGTCAAAATTTCTTATTTAGCATGACATTCACTTACTAGAACCATGGTAAACAAAGGTCAACGTACAGTTGTTTTTGAACACATAAAGTTGGACTTTTCCGACCAATCAAGATAGCTTCGAGTAGTTTGAGTGTGTGTGGGTTTTGATGACATGTCACAACTCTAAAGGCTGATTTTGGGTCAATTTGATGACCACTCATCATTAGATGTTTTGCAATGGACGAGGCTGGGTTTCTTGATCGATCTTGAGATGACGGGCTAGGTGGATGAATCATGGATTTGATTAACCATCTTGGAATATGTTCCCCTATCCTGTCCTCCAATCGGCGATCTGTCCTACCTAAGTAACTTTCTCCGCAGTTACATGTGAATTGGTAAATACAGTGGGATTTGGACTGAATCGGTCTTGGAGACTTGATAGGGTTAACTGAGATCGACTGAGTTGTTGTGATGAGCCTCAGATTAGCTGCATTGAAGGTCTTTTTTATTGCAGCTGCAGTCTGTTTGGTTGTAATTTTCATGCAGTGATCACCCTTGAAAGGTAACTGTAGGTATACTGGTTTCTTGGGCACATCCGTTGCTATCAGTTTCGTCGTATTTGTGTTCTGATGACCAATAAACGTTTCAGGATATCCGTTTAATTTAAGTGTCTCAGTAATAAACTTAAATTCGTCGTCCAATGTATCTACAGTGCAGATTCTACTTGCCCGAGCGAATAAAGTTTTGACAATAGAACGTTTATATTGTATGGGGCAGAAACTAGTGAAGTGGAGGTACTGTCCCGACCAGGTGGGTTTGCGATGTACTCTGCGTCTGATCGATCCGTCTGGACGGCGATGGAGCAGGATGTCGAGGAAAGCTAGTTCATTATTGTTTTCTTCCTCATAAGTGACTTTCAGATTCGGGTGAATTGCATTAAATAAATCATTGACTTGATTAATATCTGTAGACTGTGGTAATATGACAAGAATACCATCGACATATCGTTTGTAAAGTGTAATACCATCAATGAATTGACTCACTTGCCTTTCTATCATTCCCATGAATATGTTTGCTAAAACAGGTCCGAGAGGGCTTCCCATAGCCCAATTTAGCAGAGTCTGAGAGGATCACGTTCATTTTGGTTATGTAGTCCTCCTTATTCATGACTACAACACCGGAACCTTTGTCCGGTTTGGAGATTGTTATTGTGGAATTGTTCTTAAGTTCCTTCAATGCTTCCCTGTGCTCATTCGTTAGACAAGATTTTTGGTTGATTGGAGTGTTTGCAAATTGCTGGGATATATCAACTAATTTGGCTTTGAACCATGCCTCATTCTCAGCTGATGTTGGAGCTATCAAAGACCCGAACGATTTCAGAATTTCCAGAAAATCTCACAGAACGTGTTCATAACTTATCTAACTTCAATCTTGACAAGGTTCACCTAGAAGCTCTTTCAATGGGACTAAACTACAAAGTACCACCGAAAAGAATCGACAAGAATTTGGTGGACGCCAATTTCGAAAACCTCTACAGCCAGTTCTCAAATTTGACTCCAACATCAGCTGAGAATGAGGCATGGTTCAAAGCCAAATTAGTTGATATATCCCAGCAATTTGCAAACACTCCAATCAACCAAAAATCTTGTCTAACGAATGAGCACAGGGAAGCATTGAAGGAACTTAAGAACAATTCCACAATAACAATCTCCAAACCGGACAAAGGTTCCGGTGTTGTAGTCATGAATAAGGAGGACTACATAACCAAAATGAACGTGATCCTCTCAGACTCTGCTAAATTTAAATCAGATTCACAGATCGATAACGTGAAGTTGGTCGAAAAACAAATATGCCGAGAACTACATCTACTCATGCTTCACGGTTTTATCACCGAGGCCCATTATAAAACGCTCAAGCCCATTGGTACATGCACACCAGAAATGTATGGCTTACCGAAACTGCATAAGCCTGGAACACCTATGAGACCAATTTTGTCCATGATAAATTCACCATACCATAAGCTAGCAAAATGGTTGAAAGGAATTTTGGATCCTGTTTGTGAACAACTATCGACACATACTGTCATTGATTCTTTTGGACTTCTCCCAACCTTGGAACACTTGAATATTTCTAATAGTCGAATGTGTTCTTTCGATGTAAACTCTTTGTTCACAAATGTACCTCTCGAAGAAACTGTGGAATTTATTTGTGATTTCATAACTTCACACAACATAAGAATATCCATTCCTACTACCTATCTTCGAGATCTAATTTTGCTGTGCACAAAGAATATAAAATTCTATTTCCAAGGTAAAGCATATATGCAAATCGATGGAGTGGCTATGGGAAGCCCTCTCGGACCTGTTTTAGCAAACATATTCATGGGAATGATAGAAAGGCAAGTGAGTCAATTCATTGATGGTATTACACTTTACAAACGATATGTCGATGATATTCTTGTCATATTACCACAGTCTACAGATATTAATCAAGTCAATGATTTATTTAATGCAATTCACCCGAATCTGAAAGTCACTTATGAGGAAGAAAACAATAATGAACTAGCTTTCCTCGACATCCTGCTCCATCGCCGTCCAGACGGATCGATCAGACGCAGAGTACATCGCAAACCCACCTGGTCGGGACAGTACCTCCACTTCACTAGTTTCTGCCCCATACAATATAAACGTTCTATTGTCAAAACTTTATTCGCTCGGGCAAGTAGAATCTGCACTGTAGATACATTGGACGACGAATTTAAGTTTATTACTGAGACACTTAAATTAAACGGATATCCTGAAACGTTTATTGGTCATCAGAACACAAATACGACGAAACTGATAGCAACGGATGTGCCCAAGAAACCAGTATACCTACAGTTACCTTTCAAGGGTGATCACTGCATGAAAATTACAACCAAACAGACTGCAGCTGCAATAAAAAAGACCTTCAATGCAGCTAATCTGAGGCTCATCACAACAACTCAGTCGATCTCAGTTAACCCTATCAAGTCTCCAAGACCGATTCAGTCCAAATCCCACTGTATTTACCAATTCACATGTAACTGCGGAGAAAGTTACTTAGGTAGGACAGATCGCCGATTGGAGGACAGGATAGGGGAACATATTCCAAGATGGTTAATCAAATCCATGATTCATCCACCTAGCCCGTCATCTCAAGATCGATCAAGAAACCCAGCCTCGTCCATTGCAAAACATCTAATGATGAGTGGTCATCAAATTGACCCAAAATCAGCCTTTAGAGTTGTGACATGTCATCAAAACCCACACACACTCAAACTACTCGAAGCTATCTTGATTGGTCGGAAAAGTCCAACTTTATGTGTTCAAAAACAACTGTACGTTGACCTTTGTTTACCATGGTTCTAGTAAGTGAATGTCATGCTAAATAAGAAATTTTGACCTTATCTTCAAAACTGTATTTACACGAATAACATGTTGCTTGTATGTGACTGACGAGAAAGCACGAAATGGTACTATCTCACAAAATTTGTCTTCTCATTTCTCTGTTCAAAAGAAGTGTAATAGCCGGTATTTTTGTTTACGTCTATTTTCATGTTCTATTTTATACTTGGTAGTTAAGTTAACTGAGATGATACTTTCAGAGGTGGTTATCTCATCTCACCAGTTGAATAGCGACATTATAACGAGTTAATACAGAAGACATGAATTGTGGTTAGCAGTGGAGCCCAGGTTACTCATTTCGTTCTGTTTAGAAGCCATCAGCTAGATGTACTTGGATCCCATAGTTGATGTTCAGTCTGCAGTTCCCTTGCTATCTACATCCCATCTATTCCATATTAACTCGTGCCAAATTGGTTATCACCAGGCGAACCGCAATGGATGTCCATATGTTAAACAAGGCTAATCAGATTTCAGTCAAAATATCAAAAACGAGATAACCCGATTCACTCCAGGTTGAATAAAATCTCTTACCCGTTGCACAAATGAGTGGCTATCTAAACTGAGTACTTAAGTTGATAGCGCAGTGGTATTTGTGGCGAACGTTACTAAGTTCGAATCCTTGAGTGGACATTAATTCTGCGACCAAGGTCTGCCCAGCTGGCAAGTCTTAAATGGGATGAAACACGTGTTCTGAGTGCCACCACTGGTCATATTCTCTATATTCTATATTATAATTCATATTAGTTATAAAAACGAATAAACGTCGTAACACATTGAAGTTTGTTGGACTTTTTGTTGATTGGAAGTTTATTTTTATCGAAAAATAATGATTACAACCTGTTATTTATCCAATTGTTCTGACCTGTGCAATTTTACTAGAGTTTTCTAATACAAGGTGTAAATTGAACGTAATGTTATCCTTTATAAGAAAATGAACATTCAACTTCTCAAATGTTACCGTCTTGAGTATTACTCAGAAGAAAATTTACAAAATCTAAAAAAAACATGTTTCGTACGACCAACTGGGAATTATTTACAGATGACTCAATAGAAAACACAACTGATGTTATCACCTGTTATCTTAAGTTCTGTTTTGATATTTGCTGTCCTACCGAAACCTTCTTTTTAAGTTTTGATCGACTTACATCTCCACAACTAAAACGACTACGGAGGGTAAAAGAAAGTATGTACAAGGAGAAAAATACTATTGAAGTTCGTAAGTTAAATGGTCAAATAAATCAAGTGATTAGACGTCTCAACTCTGTGTTTACTCAAAAACTCCTATCTTGTAAAAGCTCTCCAAGTATGTGGAAACTCTTTAAAGAAATTACAGGAAACAGGAAGACTAGAAGCGATAACCAGCTGAATGCTTGTGACTTAAATAAGTCCTTTATACGTCAGTCATCTAACATCATGCTCCCTATATCCAAGGGTCTGAAGAATAATTGTGTTTCCAGTTTCACTGAAAATGATGTCCGAAAATGTCTCCAGTCACTTAATTCATCCCAATGTTTAGGACCTGATGGTATCCCAAACCTCCTTTTTAAAAAATGTGCTGATGTTTTATGTTATCCATTAACGAATATCTTTAACAGATCCTTCTCAACTAATGTCTTACCGAGAATGTGGAGAAAGATAAAGATAATCCCTATACCAAAGAAAGCTTCTGGTGATAAAAATCTGAAACTTAGACCCATTGCAATAACTTCACCTTTCCTTAAAATAATGGAAAAATTACTGATACAACCACTTCAACCTGCAATAAAAGAGCACTGTGATCCATATCAGTTTGCTTACAAATGCAAAAGAAGCACATTAGATGCCGTTGCTGTTCTGCATCACAATATAGTGTTCGGGTTGGAAAAGGGTAAGAAGTATGTTAGATGCACTTTCCTGGACTTTACTTCTGCTTTTGATTCTATTCCAAGACACTTCTTACTTAACAAGCTGGTCAGCGTCGACACTGACAGCTGGATAACCAATTGGCTATGTTCCTACCTTTCTGGAAGAGAACAGTACACTGTATTTGAAGGAAAGTGTTCAACATCTCTACTGTCTGATGTAGGTGTGCCACAAGGAGCTGTTCTTTCACCTTTGCTTTTCTCTTTTTTTCTGCATGATCTGCCATCTTCCACAGAAAACACTTTTGTAAAATATGCGGGCGACCTCACTGTATGTATGCCGATTTCTACCCCCTTACATCCCATAGAAATGAAGGAGTTTTTGTCTCGTATTGAAAGGTGATCTGTTGGTAATGGTCTCTTACTCAATCCGTCTAAATGTCAAGCTGTTAATTTTAGCTTGAGACATGGACAGAACCTTCACTCTATTTTGGGATCCCATAATGCTTGTGCCATTGGAGACTCCTTAATAAACACAGTGTCGAAGGTCAAATATCTTGGTGTCATTTTTTCCTCTGATCTTTCTTGGTCTTCTCATGTTTTACTCTTATCGAAAAAAGTTTACTGTTTGACATACTGCATAAAGAGGCTGCATGCTTTTGGGATTACTCGCCATTTACTCTTACAATTTGTAAATTCCTGCATATTACCTATTATTCTATATTGTTCTCCATTATTATTTCCTGGGCTTTTGAGAAAAGATTTTGCTGTTTTGCGTAGAGTGCTGAAGGTAGTTTGCAAGGTATGTGGTGAATCTTTTGAAGTCATTATTAATATGCTTGTGGATAGACATCTTAAGTCTTGCAAACTCTTGGCAGGTGTTATCTTATCAGGTACTAGCCATCCGCTTCATTCATATCTTTTTCCTTGTATATCTTCTGGTAGAACGAGACGTAAATACATTAAAATTCATGCACGCAAGCAAATCTATAAAAGTTCTGTAATACCTTACCTAGCAAATTTACTTTGTGACGAACAGGCTGTTAGAGTTGACCTAGTAAATAACCTGTCTTCTTAAGCATGTTTCAAATTTGATAATTTGTATAAACTCAGTTTTTCTTAAACCTTTTTCATTCCTTTTCTGTTTTTTTGTTTTTTTGGGGTTTTTTTTTGGTGAAAAACTTGTTGAAATAACTCGTGCTGAGAATTCTATATTGTACCAGATTATAATATAGAATAAAGCCATTAATAATAATAATAATAATAATAATAATAATAATAATAATAATAATAATAATAATAATAATAATCTAACTACACTCGAAACACTTACAGCTTTATAACTTAAACTGACTGAAATATTTTTTATTCAAAGTTTGTAGCCATTTAAATTAATTGAAAAATTTTTTCAGGCAACTTTAGCGATTAACGAAGAATAATCAGGAAAACCGAAGGACATCTAAAATACTATAAAAACCCTATATTTTATGTGCATAAAGGAACCTCTGGATTAAAATGTTTCTCGCATTTTTTGCGTCTTTTGTCTCCTGTTCAAGTTGCTGTGTAGATTTAGCTTTGAGGTTCAAGACTAGCTTAGGATCCGAGTGGAGCGTTCAATCAACAGGATTTATCACGTTATATTGATATCTTCAGATCTACTAAATGTATTATTATTTATACCACACTTGGTTAATATGATTATGTATGTACTTGTACATGATCGGTATGAAAGTACATTTTAAAAAAAATTTTTTATTTTATCAACAAAATCACTTTCAAATGAAGTATAGATCAGTTACTTACAATTTCACTACTCAGCCTTCAACTCCGAATAGATCAGATACATCAATAACTTTCTTTATGTCCAATTAGTTCACTGTATATAAAGTTATTTATTATATTATAGTTACACAAACGGGAACATAAAACAGTTATACATTTATAAAAATAGTTCACATTTTATAATATTAGATGATCTGTTGCTGACCTTAATTATTCTCAGAAAGAGTGTTATATAATTGAATTTCTTTCAAAATCAATAAACAATAAAATAAATCTATTCTACAGAATAATTAAGTTTTTAATAAAGAGGTTAATTATCTTTCCGGTCTATATTATAGTACTAAACATTCACGTAATCTTACTTTATTTAATAAAGAGATTTAATAAAGCTGATATATTATCATTATGATTATTCGACTTGATAAATATATATAGGATGTTAACAAACTCCGCCTGTAGCTCCTCCAGGGGCTACTGCCGGTCCCAAGCCCGGGTAAAGGAGGAGGGTTGGGCATGGGGTTAGCCACCCATCCCGTAGAAAATCAACTCGCTAAAAAAACGCTAACCAGAAAAATTCATTCAAACCATTCAAACTCTGCCCTGGGAGTAGAAGGAAAAATGACGTCTCATGATGAAAGCCGAGTTCCTTCGGAAGTCATGAGGCCGATGCACCTTCTTACAACCAGAGCAACAATTTTTATAGGTACATGGAATTATTACGGTTTAATATGAGAAAGAGATTTTATGGATATCATAACAATTTAATAGTTGAGTTTATGAATTAATTGAAAGTAGACAACTGTGGAAAACCTGAAAGTATTGGACAGCCATTTCATCTTATTGTAAGACTCCACAGCAATGCATATCCACGATCCCGCCCTACCCCGCCAAATTCAAAATAGTTAACATCCTATATATATTTATCAAGTCGAATAATCATAATGATAATATATCAGCTTTATTAAATCTTCTAATAAAGTAAGATTACGTAAATGTTTAGTACTATAATATAGACCGGAAAGATAATTAACCTCTTTATTAAAAACTTAATTATTTTGAAGAATAGATTAATTTTGTTATTTGTGAATTATTGTAATTTATTGTAAATATACATGCTTGTTACTGTGTGAGAAACAATAATTACTTCAATATTATAAGATAGATAATTGAACTGTTTCAACAAAGTCATGTTCTTTATGTGCTTTTGTGTGTTTGTATGTTTACCAGTAAATGCATTGATCATATTCTTTATTGGTATGTTAGACAAAATTAGAGAAAAGGGGAACTACAAATGAATTCCTTTAAATAAAAATTAATGAAAATATTAATATTCCTTTATCTTGAATAAATCGAGTTGATAAGAAACTATTTGATAAAACCAACTTGAAAGTATTGAGCCAGTCAACCATACCAAACAAATAGATGATGAATAACAATGAACTAACTACGAACTGATGGATCAATAATATTACTAAAATTTATTAGACATTTATAGACCAACTATCACATCATCAATAATAACATTACATTGAATGCCTTCAGACAACGGAAAAGAAAACCAAAGAGAGTTTGTTAATATCAACTCGGACTTATTAGCTGGCCTTTTTTGTGTACTAATTCTCCACAATATTTCTCCACTAATCAAGTGGTTGTTCGCATATCTCTCACTTAACAGTACTCATTTAGTGAATCTTCAACTCATCACGAGATTCTCATAATCCTGGGGACCTGTTGTTCATTTTTTGTGTTGAATGTCTTCGTGTGTTAATGAAAGTTCTCGTGTTAAATTAGTTTATTGATTATCTCGATGAACACATTCTTATACATGGCTACTGGGACTCACCTTCTCCCTGACGAGGGAGAACAACCTGAATATCATTAACCAAGTAACCCGTCACAGCTGTAAGGAATACCATATGAGTAAAGTTATCTGCAATCTACGTTTTCATCTGTGTAAACAATAGTAATCAAACAGTGCAGCATGACATAGTACATGAAAATAACTATCTGTAATAAACTTTAGATATGAAACTGACTAATTTACTTGGTATGTAACCACAAGTTTAAAGATCACATCAGAGAAGACAGTGGAAATTAAGACGTAAACATTGATAACATATCCCATTGAGTTCATATGCAATCTGATGAAGAGTTTATAGTATGGACTATTGGATTTTAACTCGGTAACATCAATGTAAACGTACTTGGAGAGATACCAGGAAATTGTTCCTTCGATTTCATATGAGATTGTTAGTGTTTATAGATGTAAAATCGTAAACAACGATAAAAATTCACGTCTTCTACTTCGTGACATTTAATCGCACTACATGGAAGATCACACAAAATGTTTACTCGATGATTATCATCGTTTTTCTGGACTAACAAATCATTTCTTCCTGGTTTTAAATATACTATGAGATTATTATAAAACACATACTTATTTTCTAATAAATGTGAACATGTATTACTCTTTTTCGAATTTTACCACTTTGTAATACTATTAATACTAATACTGCCATTAAATGAATTACAATGAAAGTCGTATCTAAATCAGTTTTATACAATGTATTCAATATGTATTAATATGTTAAATCATTCTGAATTTCATTACAGTTAACACACCTACTGATAAAATTTGAATGATATTCCGGACTAAATACTGAATGAGCCTAGTATTTTGTATTTTATTGTTCTCGATGATAGTCTATCGTTTCTACGCTAAGTGACTAACAGTATATATATATACCCAAATTAGAGGTCGGGCATTTGAGCTCTCGCTTTGTGGCCTGAAATACCAGACCTCAGTTATCGGTTGATCCACGGGAAGGCAATATACTTGGACGAAACAGTTATCCATCATCTCCCGGTCTCAATGGTCGTCTCACCCCATAATGTGGTTTCACAAATCTAAACAATATTTGATCAATGATAGTCTGGATTCATTTGCATCAACATCAAAAATCAAGTATATAGGGAGATTCAGCACTTTATGACACTTCGTTTAACCGAAAATAAAAGTGAATGGCATTAGTTCTCATAATCCAAATCTTATTATTTGCGAAATTTTGATAATTGGAACAGTAATGAAATTCTTAAATAAACTATTTGCGTAAAGTATGATAATTGAAACAGAAAAGTCTACTGTAAAATATCACGTTGAATCCTGCATGTAACTCGCCTGTCAAAACTCTTTGTCTCATTTTCTTCAAAATTCACTATTCCATAGTCATACGCAGATTCATGAAATCCCTGATTGAAGTTGTTTACGGTGAATTCAGGTTGATGTGTAAACATGTGAAAATGTTGTATGCTGAAAATAAATATTTCACGAGTAATACTTCTTGATGCACAATAAGATGGTATCCGTAGTTTATATCATGCAACAAATAGTACACGAGGATCTGGTTCTAGTGGTAAAATGTTATAACTTGTGGCCGAGTGGATGTATTCACTCAGTAACAAGTAATTCACAAACTACAGGTTTTTCTTGAATGCTACTTTTTCTATCTACTTGATATGGTAACTTATTGATCGACCTTTTGATGTGTACACGTATTCAATTATTTCATTATCTAAATGTATCTGCACGAAATATTGTGGCATATGAAAAGGGTGTTTTCAGTCAATTTGTAGGTTGTGTTACTACTAGATTTTTATCAATCATTAGTGTGACGTTGTGCGAGTATTTTAAGACCTATGCTGATTTATTTTAAGGAAAATTTTACATTAATTATACTCTACACCATTCACTCGTGATTTTCTTGCTTAAATCAGTTTATAATATCTCATATTTACATGCTAAATCGGTTACGATAACTTAATTGAATTTCAGTACTAGTTAGTCTGACATTAAGTCTATGAAAATTCTTTTTCACTAGTATGTCACTTATTATCCCAAATTATGTAAACGACCTCCACTGACTAATTATTATTAGTCCAGAGAGTCGGTAAAACTAATCAACATATCTAAACGCTTCAATCTATTAAATAAATTCTGCGATTCTTGTAGTATATGATGTGCACATGCAAGTACACTCAGCTCATTCCCAAATAGGACGAAATGTGCTTCATGGATTCCATTGCTATCCACGATCTGACTCTGCTTCTAATATGTCCTGATATCAATTCTTTGCTTTAGATATCAATCCAGTGTCTATTTCAACTAGTTTTGTTGGTCCCAATATTTCACCAAATAATATCCATCCTTTTTCTCACAGACTTATGGAACTGACCTTGTCATCAAACTCGATATTATAGGTAACCAAATATCTACATTAATTAGGAGAGGACAGGGAGGAGTGGCAAATCTAACAAACTTCATACCAGCAAAAAAGTTTTTCTCGTAGGCTGCGTGGTATTCTTCAGAAGCACGATGTTATCTCATCCACATTTATGTCACTTTGAAATTAACCAATTCAAGGACTATTTCAGGGGTGTTTTTGAACTAACTTTTCAATTTGACGTAAGCAATTGGTAAAATGATTAAATCAGTCAAGTGACAAATGAATAAGCATATTAACTAATTGTCACTACATAAACCAGTTCGTTATGAGCATCTTTTGAGATGGACATAATTATTACTTGAAATTAATAATTATTTTAAAACTTTGTGCAGATTGTTGAATGTTATTGAAATCGTGAACCGATCAGTGCTAGACCACCATCGAAAACCGGGAAGCATTTAATGGCTGTTTCTTCTTAGCAAGTGAATCATCAGTGAGCATCGACGGCCATGCAAGCGGGGATCGAAGCCAGGACCTTAGGTTTTGCGCGCAGACGCTTAACATCTAGATGACTAAGCCTGCATTCAGTGGTGTTCATGTCTAACTTTAATCAATTAACGATGTCGTACAACCATATTTCATTGTCTTCGGTAGGTAACTTCCTCACACTCGACACGGTTGAACTCCACTAGTCACGGCTTCTAAACAAAACACTAAGAATTCCCTCTAAAAGCCTATTCAATTGTGAGTACATGATAATTGTCAGTATAGAACTGTGGAGATTGTTGATTTCCATTGCTTGTCTAAAGTTGATCGGTTCATAATTTCAACGAATTACATCTTACATAGATAGACAAACCAGATTAATTTAGCATGTTGTGAAAACAAAACGTAAAGATGAATGTTATAGTGAATACAAGCTACTAATTTGAAAACTGTAGGATTTTGTTTGGAGATATAGGTACACAATTTGGAACAGGTATGTTTTATTCTATAATAGTGATGGAAACTTTGATGATTTGAATTGTGGATAGTATTCAAATTAATCATGAATCTGATGAAATGAACTAAAACATTAAATACTAAAACTTATCAATATAGGTGAAAGTTAAAGTTTGAAACGTATCTAAGTCAATGATACCTTCCAATGTTTAAATTTAAGTCTCTGATTAGTATGAAAGAAATACGGAGATAAAACAAGGTGTTAATCGTTATGCGAATAGGTTTCGAACTCTGAGAACAACTAGTCTAGTAAAGCAAAATATTTCTGTGACACTTGAGTACAAATCACTTTGACCTTTATTAAATGACCTTTCTAATTTACAAACAACACAATTTTGAAGTATATATATATGTCGTAACAGATGCAAACGTTCACCATTTTTAACATGCAACATTGTCAAATTAATTAATACATGCCTCATTTTGGACTTTGTAAAATATTATAATTATGGACTTATAGCTGTAGAGCCTGATGATGAAGTTATTGAAAACAATTGTTGGGCTCAAATATTGGTCATTTTTGTATTTCTGTATAGTTATCGAGTAGGCATGATTTGAAAACCATGTAACTATTAAATAGGAATAATATATTTGTAAAATTTCAGCGAATGAATTTGAAGTAAATCCAACGTTTCGCCAGGCAATCTGGTCCAAGCTTTTGTATGTTTTCTTAAAAATTCACCGACAAGAGACAATGGATATTGTGAATGCAACTTCTCCTCTCACCACTTACGTTTATATACAATGTTATATTAACACTTATCATTTCACATCACAAATCTCTTACACACTAATGCATATACCTAGTGTTGTATCTCGAAGAGAATTGTGAATGGTAACTTTTGAGGACTATTTATGGACCAATATGATGTGTATATTTCCTATTGTATAGTTGTTAATTAACTAACCTAATCTTATTCGTGTTCCTCTTATCATAAGCTTTATTTTGACCCATAAACTATTATTATGCAGTTTACCATTCCTGAGTTATACCTAGTCTCGTAATTACTGTCCCCACTATTCACAGCCACATTTAGCTGAATCTTGTACAAATGTTATTCCCATTTTGACATTTGATAAATAAAAAGGAACGAATCGAGCGAAGAAATTTCTTTTCAATTAGTTTTTCACCATGACTCTACACTAACATATATATGATTTACAATAATTAAATAACACTCATGGAGTAGATACGTTACGTAATAATTATATAATGACATCGATTATAAACTAACATTAATTGGAAGAGAAGGATTAATACTAATCAAAGTTATTATTCGAAAATCAAGCTGTTGCTACGTTGCATAATATATAAAAAAGGGAAGACAGAACTAACAAAATATTTTGATGAATGGTCAGTAATATCGTAGTTATGTAAGAATCAAGAGACAGATGAAGAGAATAAGTAAAATACAAAAATACAAAAAATGGAAGGAATAAGATAATTATAGAAGGGGTTTTGTGGAGATTTAGTATTTATCATTGTTGAAAGCGTGAGTCAATTGAAGCTAGACCACCATGGAAAACCTGGAAACACTGGACGGCCGTTTCGTCCTATTATGCGAGATTCGAATCTCGCTCGCGAGAGCAGGTTCGTGGATGCGCACTGCTTAGGAGTCCCATAATAGGACGAAACGGCCGTCCAGTGTTTCCAGGTTTTCCATGGTGGTCTAGCTTCAATTGACTCACGCTTTCAACAATGATAAATAAGATAATTGTTTACCGAAATTCTGCTACAAACTCCGCTATACCGATGGCCAAGGTAGCGAGAGTGGTTGTACAAACTTCTTTTAGATACAAAGGTTCGGTTTGTGAATATGAATTGGCTTCAGCTGTGTGCAATAGACGAGCTCGTAAACCATGTGGCAAATTTGATGGAATATGGTAGATAACTATAAAAGCCTTATTCAGTTCAACTTGATGGCCTGTGTCCACCAAGTGAGCGAGAATAGAACTCTTAATCCCCTTTACCTGTCCTTTGGTCAACCACGACGGATGGTGTTCTGTTATTCGTTAATGAACTTGCCGAATTGTACGCCCTATATAACTGGCTCCACAGGAGCAGTTGAATTGGTAAATACACATAGATGTGGTGAATTCAGGAAATCTGTCTTTATTAACAGTTCTTATTGTGGGGCGGTTGTAGAAGACGGTGTTATTTTATCTCATAAGATGGTGGTGGTCAGTTTGCTTGCTATATAAACCCAGTACGTTTGTGAATAATGATTTATATTGCAGAGGCTGTTATTGGTGTTCTGCATTTAACTGGCTGGGCTAGGCAGATAGCAGGACAGACAAGTACTCAAGACTGCTCATACGATTTTGTGTATCATTGCTCCGATCGATAATTCACTCCTCTCTCATTGGGCGGTCGTAAAATGTTCATATATCAAAAAGGGCACACGCACACAAGCACACGTTATAACACCTAGTTTAGACATTTTAACGTTGATTGGATGACCTATTCAGTGTACAATGAAACGAACAACCATGTACCTATTTATATTTGATAATTTTGATGTTTGATTATAATTCCTTGAAAAAGCTTGAACCAGATTGCCTGGCGAAACGTTGGATTTACTTCAAATTCATTCGATGAGATTTTACAAATATATATTATTCCTATTTAATGTCTTACATCAACTTGGCGCTCAAATACTGTGAAACTATTCGCTCTGATTTAGACGAAAGTTCTTATATACCATGTAACTATGTTATACTTTGGCTAAATAAGTAAACAAGTTAACCTGTTTGAAAATTATGTTAAATAAATCACTAGTCATAATTCAAAGATCATTTAAACTTAACTAGTTTTCGTAAAATGTACAAAGAAAACTGAACTATTATGGCAGTATAGAAAACGAACATGTAAACATAATTTTATGATCTATAACTTCATATACTTTGAGTTAAATGTGTAAACAAGTTAATCCAATTAAAATTTCTGTCAAGTGGACAAATAGCAGACATTATAAAAGCATAATTTCATATCCTTGTAATATGAACATATGTATTTGACAGTTGATAAATAAAATCATTCATAATAATAGAAATAGTAGATTTCTTGAATTATTAGAGAGTTTAGACGAACAAGTTTATACTCTTTAAATTTCTCTGTGGAAAATTAATATCTGTTTGTAGTTTATTACTATAATAAGTATAAATTATGTTTTCTTTGAGAGAATTTAAGAAAATACATTCATTTATGTGACTTTTAAAATTAATGGTAAATTATATTTACAATACTACTACTTTTGTAGTTAATAAAAACAAATGTTTATGAATATTTGATTCTGGATTCCAAGTCACACTCAGATTGTCATATCTTTTAGAGCTAGCAGATGGAACGTAGTTCTTACTTACACTTGTTACCCCTCGTGGAGGAGAATAGGCCACCCACCAGTATACTCCATCCAAACCTGTCCTGGGCAATCCATTCCAGTTCTTTCCAGTTGTTATTCATCCTTTTCATACTTACTTACTTACTTTCGCCTGTTACTCCCAATGGAGCATAGGCCGCCGACCAGCTTTCTCCAACCCACTCTGTCCTGGGCCTTCTTTTCTAGTTCTATCCAGTTCTTGTTCATTCTTCTCATGTCTGTCTCTATTTCTCGGCGTAATGTGTTCTTTGGTCTTCCTCTTCTCCTTTGACCTTCAGGATTCCATGTGAGGGCTTGTCTTGTGACACAATTGGGTGATTTCCTCAAAGTGTGCCCTATCCACTTTCAGCGCTCCCTCCTGATTTCTTCCTCCGCTGGAATCTGATTTGTTGTCTCCCACAGTAACTTGTTGCTGATAGTGTCTGGCCATCGGATCCGAAGTATCTTGCGTAGACAGCTGTAAATAAACACTTGTATCTTCTGGATAATGGCTTTCGTAGTTCTCCACGTCTCCGCCCCATACAGTAGAACTGTCTTGACATTTGTATTGAAAATTCTAACCTTGGTGTTGGTTGACAATTGTTTTGAGCTCCAGATGTTTTTCAGTTGTAAGTATGCTGCTCTTGTTTTGCCGATCCGCGCCTTCACATCTGCATCTGATCCACCGTGTTCATCAATGATGCTGCCCAGATATGTAAAGGTTTCCACATCCTCCAAAGCTTCTCCGTCAAGTGTAATTTGATTGGTGCATATTGTATTGTATCGGAGAATCTTGCTTTTCCCTTTGTTTATATTGAGACCTACTGTAGCTGAGGCTGCTGCTTGCTTACTTACTTACTTACGCCTGTTACCCCTCGTCGAGGAGCATAGGCCGCTCACCAGCATTCTCCATCCAACTCTGTCCTGAGCCTTCCTTTCCAGTTCTTTCCAGTTGCTATTCATCCTTTTCATATCGGCTTCTATTTCCCGGCGTAGTGTGTTCTTTGACCTTCCTCTTTTCCGCTTCCCTTCCGGATTCCAAGTTAGGGATTGAGTCGTGATGCACATTGGTGATTTCCTTAATGTATGTCCGATCCACTTCCAACGTCTTTTCCTTATTTCCTCTTCAGCTGGAAGCTGGTTTGTCCTCTCCCATAAAACGCTGTTGCTGATAGTATCCGGCCAATGGATGTTGAGTATTTTGCGTAGACAACTGTTTATAAATACTTGCACCTTCCTGATGATGGCCGAGGCTGCTGCTACACTGGTAGTTTTCTCCAGCACTTGTTGTTGCGTTTGTGATAGAAGAGTCAGATCATCCGCGAAGTCTAAATCGTCAAGCTTCATCCTGCCTGTCCACTGTATCCCGTGCTTTCCTCCACATGTTGACGTCTCCATGATCCAGTCGATCACCAGAAGAAAGAGAAAGGGTGAGAGTAAGCAACCTTGCCTAACACGGGTTTTTTCTTCAAACGAGTCGGTGAGTTGTCCTCCGTGGACGATTTGGCAGTTTAGTTCATCATAGGAGTTCTGTATGATATTGACTATCTTCTCAGGCACGCCGTAGTGTCGAAGAAGTCTCTATAGTGTTGTCCTGTCCACGCTATCAAATGCCTTCTCGTAGTCGACGAAGTTGATGTAGAGTGGTGAATTCCATTCCATTGATTGTTCCACAATGATCTGTAGAGTTTCGATTTGATCTGTGCACGATCTATCCTTACGAAATCCAGTTTGTTGATCTCGAAGTTGGGCGTCCACGGAATCCTTCATCCTGTTTAACAATACCCCGTTGAAAACTTTTCCTGGTATTGAGAGGAGAGTGATGCCCCTGTAGTTGTCGCACTTGCTGAGATCGCCTTTCTTTGGTATCTTGATCAGAAGTCCTTTTTTCCAGTCTGTTGGTACTTGTTCTTCGTCCCAAATATTGCTGAAGAGGATGTGGAGTATCTTGGCATTTGCTGTTACATTTTCTTTCAGTGCCTCTGCCAGGATGTTGTCTGGTCCCGCTGCCTTGCCGCTCTTGATTTGTCTAATGGCCATGCTGATCTCTTCAATTGTTGGTGGGCCAATATCGATTGGGAGGTCTGTGGGTGCTGCTTCGATGTTGGGTGGGTTCAGTGGAGCTGGTCGATTTAAGAGTTCTTTGAAGTGTTCTATCCACCTGTTTCGTTGTTCTTCAATGTCGGTGATTACTTTGCCTTCCTTGCTTTTCACTGGTCGTTCTGGTTGACGGTAATTTCCAGCAAGTTTCTTTGTTGTATCATACAATTGTCTCATGTTTCCCTGTCTTGCAGCCTTTTCCGCTGTCATCGCTAAATCTTCCACATATTTACGTTTGTCGGTTCTGATGCTCCTCTTCACTTGCTTGTTTGCCTCTGTATATTCGGCTTGTGCCTTGGCTTTTTCCGCTCTTGTTCGGCTGATATTGATTGCTGCCTTCTTGTTCCTCCTTGCTTCAATTTTATCCAGTGTACCAACAGTGATCCATTCCTTGTGATGGTGCTTCTTTTGGCCCAGAACCTCCTGACATGTTGAAACGATTGCCTCCTTGATACCTTTCCAGTTGCTCTCCATGGTAGTTCCCTCTCCATTGAGTAGATCATGAATGGCCTGGAACCTGTTGCTGAGGGCTATGTTGAATTTGTTGAGTTTGTCAGCATCTCGAATAAAGGCCGCATTAAACTTTTGTGATGTTGTCCAGTGCTTCTTGAGTTTGAGTTTCATCTTGGCGACCAGCAAATGATGATCGGATGCTATATCAGCTCCTCTTCTGGTTCTCACATCCTCCATCGTCCTCCTGAACTTTTTGTTGATGCAGACATGGTCGATTTGATTCTGTGTAGTGTGATCCGGTGAAATCCAAGTGACTTTGTGTGGGAATATGGTGCCACCTATGACCAGTTTATTGAAGGCACATAGGTTTGCAAATCTCTCACCATTTTCGTTCCTTTCTCCCAGTCCATGTTGTCCCATGACGTCTTCGTATCCAGTGTTGTCCTTTCCAACCTTGGCATTGAGATCTCCCATCAGAATGGTCAGGTCCTTGGTTGGGCACTTCTCGAAGATTGACTGCAGCCTATCGTAGAATTGGTTTTTAGCGTCTTCATCGTAGTCGTTGGTCGGCGCATAGCATTGGGTGATGTTCATTGTAATGCCCTCTCTCTTGTTCTGAAGGAGGCTTTGATGATCCTTGGTCCATGAGATTCCCATCCAATAAGTGCCTTTTGTGCTTTTCTGGACATCATCAATGCAACTCCTTGTGTGTGGGGGGCATTTTCTTCTTCATGACCGGAGTATAACAGAAGTTCTCCTGTACCTAGCCTTTGTTGTCCAGTTTGTGTCCAATGGGTTTCGCTGATTCCGAGTACTGCCAAGTTGTATCTTCTCATTTCCATTGCTATTTGGCTTGTTTTTCCTGTCTTCCACATTGTCCGGACTTTCCATGTACCTATAAAGAGTGTTGCTCTGGTTGTTAGAAGGTGCATCGATCTCGTGACTTCCGAATGAACTCGGCTTTCATCATGAGACGTCATAATTATTCCTTGAACTCGGAGGGCAGAGTTTAAATGGTTTGAATGATTTTTTCTGGTTAGCGTTTTTTTAGCGAGTTAGGTTTTCTACGGGATGGGGTGGCTAACCCCATGCCCAACCCTCCTCCTTTACCCGGGCTTGGAACCGGCAGCAACCCCCAGAGGAGCTACAGACGGAGTTTCATCCTTTTCATATCTGTTTCTATTTGCCGACGTAATATGTTCTTTGGTCTTCCTCTTTTCCGCTTCCCTTACGGATCCAAGTTAGGGCTTGCCTCTTGATTCAGTTGAGTGCTTTCCTCACTGTGTGCATCCTATCCACTTCCAGCGCTTCCTCCTTATTTCTCCCTACGTTCGAATCTGGTTTGCTCTCTCTCACAGTAGATTGTTGCTGATAGTATCTGGCCGACGGATCCAAAGTATTCTGTTTTAGACAACTGTTAATAAACACTTGTATCTTCTGAATGGTGACTTTCGTAGTTCTCTCCCAGTTTCCGCCCTATACAATAGAACTGTCTTGACATTTGTATTGAAAATTCTGACTTTGGTGTTGGTTGACAATCGTTCTGAGTTCCAGAAGTTACTCAATTGTAGATATGTTGTCCTTGCTTTGCCGATTCGCGCCTTCACATGTGCATCGGATCCATCATGCTTACCAATGATGCTTCCCAGGTACGTGAATGTTTCCACATCTTCCAGAGTTTCGCCATCAATTGTCATTAAGTTGGCGTTCTCTGTAGTATATTTGAGGATCTTGCTTTTTCCTTTGTCTATGTTGAGGCCTATTGATACAGAGGTCACTGCTATATTAGTCGTCTTCGTCTGTATTTGTTCGTGTGTATGAGATAGGAGGGCTAGGTCATCTGCAAATTCCAAATAGTCTAATTGATTCTGAGATATCCATTGTATTCCGTGCTTCCTGTCAGATGTCGAAGTCTTCATGTTACTTGCTTGTTTGCTTCTGCGTAATCTGCTTGTGCTTTGAGTTTCTCTGCTCGTATTCGACTGTTGTTAATTGCTATTTTATTGTTCTATCTTCCTTCAATCTTGTCTAGGGTACATTCCTTATGATGATGCTTCTTGCGACCCAGAACCTCCTGACACGTCGAAGTTAATGCTTCTTTCATCCCTTTCCAGTTGTCCCCAATCGTAATTTATTCTTCTTTCAGCACATCTTATAAAGCTTGGAACCTGTTGTTGAGAGTTATCTTGAATTCGTTGAGCTTGTCAGTATCTCGAAGGAAGGCTGTATTGAACCTTTGTAACGCTGTTCTCCTAAATTTTCAGTGTTTCTTCAGCTTCAGTCTCATCTTGGCTACAACTACTTGGTGGTGATCTGAAGCTATATCAGCTCCTCTCCTGGTTCTCACATCTTCCATTATCCTTCGGAATTTTTCGTTGATACAAACATGATCTATCTGGTTCTCTGTGGTGTGGTCCGGTGAGATCCATGTAGCTTTGTGTATGTGTTTGCATGGAAATATTGTGCCGCCTATAACCAATTTGTTGAATGCACATGTATTTGCAAATCTCTCCTCATTTTCATTTCTCTCTCCCAGTCAATGTCACCCAATTATATCTTCATATCCTGTGTTTTCCACTCTGACTTTGGCGTTTAGATCTCCCACCAGGATGGTGAGGTGCTTTCTCGGGCAATTTGCTATGATTGATTTCAGCCTCGAGTAGAACTGATTTTTATCGTCGTCGTTGCTATCATTGGTGGGTGTATAACATTTGATAACATTCATTGTGATTCCCTCCTTCTTCGTTTTGAACGATGCTTTGATAATTCTGGATTCGTGAGATTTCCATCCTACAAGTGCATTACTTACTTGTTTGAACAGCATCAGAGCAACTGTCTGACTGTGTGGAGCATTTTCCTCTTAGTGACCAGAGTATAACAGCATCTCTCCCGTACCTAACCTTTGCTGTCCATCTTCTATCCAATGGGTTTCGCTGATTTGGAGTACTGCCAATTTGTATCTCCTCATTTCCATTGCTATCTCACATTGTCCGGACGTTCCATGTGTCTATAAAAATTGTTGCTCTTGTTGTTAGAAGAAGCATCGGCCTCGTGACTTCCGAAAAATTTTGGCTTTCATCCTGAAGCGTCATAATTCTTCCTTGAACTCGGAGGGCAGAGTTCAAATGGTTTGAATTATTTCTTCCGGATAGCGTTTTTTTAGAGAGTTGGTTTTCTACGGGATGGGGTGGCTAACCCCATGCCCAACCCTCCTCCTTTACCCGGGCTGGGAACCGGCAGTAATTCTAGAAGAGCTACAGGCGAAGTTGAAACGTGTTTCTGACTGCGTGAATAATGAGCAAATTGTAGTGAAATAACATAATCACTTAGTGTACAGTTGTTTACTCTGTTACTGAACTATCGGTTAGTAAAACTACGCGTTAGAGGTCGTGTATCATTTGTTGAAATATATGTTTACAATACACTTACCCATTTTTAATGCTACTAAGATTCGGAAAATTAATCTACACTTTGTTATCTTTAATACACCAAAAGTATGTATTAAAATACAAAAGCAGTATCGAACCAGAACAAAATATATGATATAGTTTTTATTTAAATGAATCTGTGAATTTTCATAATTTATACCTCCAGTGAATTATTGACATAGACATAAATACTGTCTGCCTAAATATAAAAGAATAAAAGTGATTAATATTGCTCGAAGTTTTGTTTCGTGTATTTGGAGTGACATCATTTGATTGTACCATAAAATATGATATTATAGACTGAAATATGTTGCTAGACTCCATAATAAATTGAATACATGTATATGAGTGAAACTAACTGAATCGTTATAAATCATAAATTCTTAAAGTCATACTGAGTTATGGAGTTCAGACAGGTAAAGAGTGAAATAGTCTTCATTGTTTTTACTGGATGATCGTTGCGCTTTATTATCACTTGATTCAAGTGCTACTCACTCCTTTGATGTCTCCCGCCGATTAGCGATAACATTTGTTCATTGATTAAACAATTTTCCTTTAGCCTTGATGATTCAAAGTTATGGCTTACTTCCTTATACAGTTTGATGATTTCTGTCAGTGTAGTCAATTCACCTCTAGTATCTTTCTCTGATTCCACCTTCACATGGAAGCTAATTTGTTCTCTGTCACAGTAGTTAGTAATAGTGTTATGGCTGATGTTATCCAATCAGTGGATATTGATCATCTGACCTAGATAACTGTTTGTAAATACCTGTATGTTTTTGATCATGGTTATGGTAGTTGTCCAAGTGTCAGTTCCGTATAGTAGAACTGTCTTCACATTTGTATTGAATATCCTGACTTTTGTGTTGTCTGAATGTTGTTATTAGTTCGAGATATTCTTCCATTGTAGGACTACCGATCTTGATTTGTCAATCCATGCCTTCACATCCGCATCAGATCTCCCTTGTTTATGAATGATTGTGGGGAGGTGCTTAAAAGTTTCAATCTCTTCCAGAACTTCTCAGTCAGATGTGATATAATTGTGCTCACTGTGTTGTATTTCAGGATCTTCGGTTGGTATTGTGCCTACTGAGGTGAATTTCTTCATAAGCTGGTGCTACAATGTCTGTTTTCACCCCCATTTGTTGCTGTGTAAGGTGTGGAATGATTAGGTTATTTACTCTTTGGTAACAATGCTACAGTATTTGCAACACAGAAGAAGTCATTTAATGCACTATATAAGTAATACTTCCACATCGAAATCTTTCTGCATTCAGATCCCAGAGTAATCTAGCGACATTACTCGTTTCCGACCTTGCACCAGATGTTTTAAGTAATCACCATATATTTGGAACACACGTACAACTGCAACCCATCTGTTAGCTATTTCTGTAAAATCAGTACTATCCTCCTTATCAAATGTATACAAAGTACTGAGAAATAATATCGAGCAGAAATCCATTGATCGAGCTTGACTCTAGATGAGCAACAAATTAGAAATTTACAACAACCTACATTAAATAACAGAAAAGTGTAATACCTGAAATACTCCCAACTTAACGTGGTTTATAACAGTAAGGAAACATATCAGAGGAGTATGGACTTAATACTTTTAGTAAAAGTAACTATAGATAAGAATAACGTATGTGCTCCAATCAAATTAATGGATATTCAGTAGAATGCATCAATGTGATCTGTATAAACTGCTCCAGGTAATAATATTATGTAGGATTAATATTACCATACTTTTTGAGATACTTAAGTGTCTATATTTAGATTTAGTGTAGTTTGTTAATGTAAACTCTTGAGAAGTCGCGAACCTATGATGAAACAGCGTTACTGTGCTTCTTGACCTTCAGTTTCCGTCTTGACAAGTCCATGGATGTTATGACTCTTACCATGCCTTCTTGTTCATTTATTATATATTTAATATGATACACATAAGTCATTAGTGGGATAGGATACATGTCCACGAATTTTTAACTTATTTTCCATGTCCAGTGTGTTATTCATTATATCAAATCGGTCCTCAGAATTTATATATTAATGAAATGTTAAAAAACGTCATCAAAAAATGCTGTCGAAGAGCTTTCTAATTACTTAGAAGAACAATTTAGGATTTTTATGCTCGTTTAGTGAATTAACGTTGGATATAAGGGCATAATTTTGAGTGAAAATTTCATTTCAAGCTCTAACTTTCGTAATATTTATTTTTTCTACCCACACCTTGAGATGAGCTACATTGTCATGTTCATGGAAGAAATATACGGAAGATTGGTTTTAGACGAATGAAATAAAATCCTCAGTGAAAATTACACTCTGTTATTCAGCACTAATCCACTGAATGAAAGTAAAAATGTTGAAAAACGATAGATAACACCTTTTTATTGAAGAGTGGAAAAAATATGGTAATCCTTACAGATGATTCATCCATTTAGTTACTTATATCACAAGATTTTTCTTTATCTTATAACGCATACGTGCATTTACTTCTAGTGAAATAAAAGTAATTATGTAATCATTTATATGATTTTTAGTTACCCCTAACGTAACGTGTGCTACGGATGTCGATAGATATAAGTAGTATGTATCATCAATCGAAAGTTGAATGCCTGGAGTTAAAAGGTTAAGAAGATCAAAGAAAAGAGAACAAGAACAAAGAATAATTAGTATGGAAACGTAAGTACAATGAAATCTGAGACTATTGATTGACATTTTGCAAATAAATTATATACTCTATAGTTCTCAGATTTTACTAAGAGATTCTATAATTTTATGTTTGAGTACATTAGGTTATATTCAATTGTATTCTCGTTCACTATACTACTACATTCAACATCTTAAAATTTATTTACCTTTAATTATATTTAATTTTTCAAAGTTGAAATCATGAATCAATTGAAGCTAGACCACCATCGAAAACCTGGAAGCACTGGACGGCCGTTTCGTCCTATTATGGGACTCTTCAGCAGTGCGCATCCACGAACCCGCTCTCGCGAGCGAGACTCGAACCCAGGACCTACCAGTTTCGAGCCGAAGCCCTTAACCGATAGACCACTGAGCTGGCATCCAACGGTGTTATTGTCTAACTTCAACTGATCCACGAATATATTTAATTATCAATAATTATTTGATATTCCTAATTGAACACTTTTAATATTATAGTTATAAAATCTAATTTGAATTTGTAGGGGTTATGTATTTTATTAGATTATAATTTAAGATCAACAAAAATGATTAGCCATCTACAAATTACATACTAACAAAACGAACTAGTAAGCTCATCAGTGATCAAATACTACTATTTAATTAACCAATCAAAAACTTCGATCCATGTATTCTTTATATATATACATATAACTTAAGATGAATAGATTGAATTATTTATCAATCTACCAAATCAAATTATCTTACAATCAGTCATTATTATACTTTATAGAGTATTGAAATACCTCATTTTATATGCTATTACTATTTATTTGTTATAAGATAGATTTTCTCAATTACCAAATGTCAATCATCTTACAATGAGAATGTTTCTTTTAGTAACAACTTACAAGGCATCCTTATATAAATGATCATAATGAATATAATTTCCCGGAGATTATTTATTAAAAAATTACATTATATTTGTTTATTTATTTTATTTGTAATTATTATATTTAATAAAACTATTAATAATAAGATAGATAATTTGTCAACATTACATAATAGATCATTGACATATCAGAACATAGATTTGGAACTTATCAAAATTTGTGAAACATTTTTAAATAAAGAACCAAATCAAACATTAGCTAAACAATATCAATATTATTCAACAAAACAACATTTATTATATCAATGGAAATCAATAAATGATTGTAATATTTTTCGTGAACCCCTTAATTATTTATTATGGATGAATAAAGAAGAATTAAATTATCCATTAGGATTTGTATTTACAGTTTATGAAAATATTGAACGTATAGCACGTTTATTACGTCTTTTATATAGACCATATAATTTATATTGTATACATGTAGATCGTAATACATCAAATGAATTTTATCAATCTATAATTGATTTAGCTAAATGTTTTGGTAATAATATTGAAATTATTCAACGTTCACAAAGTGTATCAGTAAAATGGGGATATTTTTCTGTGCTAGATTCATTTCTTAAATGTACTCAAATTATGTTGAATAATACAAAAATTCAATGGAAATATGTTATGAATATTAATGGTAAAGAATTACCATTACGTAGTAATTGGGAATTGATTAAAGCATTGAAAGCTTTAAATGGAGCTAATATCATTGGATGTACAATAAAAAATGGACCAAAGAAAAGAATTCCTAGAAGAAAACCATCATTCAATGTGAGTTAATTTTAAGTTGAAAACAAATTAATGAAATTTTAATATTACTTGACCAATAGTTTATACCAGTGAAAGTTAATGATTACACAAAGTTTTAGAAATTAAAGAAAAAAAATACAGATGACTCCAAACATTAAATGTCAAAGAATAGTCGAAGAACTCAAAAAATTTCATAGTACTTATAACAAAGAAATGACATCGTTCCATAAACTTAGTAGACTTACTTTTAATGAGGGCGGTATATGCTTAAACCAAATAACTTTAATGACAGACTAAGTTCTAGCTTAGTTATTGAAATTAATGCTGGTCAAAACTGACTAGTTGTTTCACAACTTTTATTTGGTATTTTCTATTAGTTTTCTTCAGTTATCTCATGAAAAAATGATACCTTTATAAGAGACCTATGGTAACATATCCCAGAACATACCAGACACTCAGGAGTCGATAATTTATAATTATTTAGTTCTCATTATTATTATATGAAAGCCATACCGTTTAAATGTACAAGCTAGTTTGAATATAGTAATTTCAGTGAAAATGAGTTATAATTAAGATTTAAATCTATATCGACAGTGTATGAGTGTACTTTTATTCAGTAAGATTTTCCTTTGGGCACACTAAAGAGGTGGAATATTTACCCAAAGAGCTATAAAGTATTTGAACTAATAAATGATTATATGCTTTAAAGTTGTTGAATAATTAACGTATCTATACATATATGTATATAAAGAAATACCATTTTCATCCATTGAATTATTCGAGGCAGTGTAATATGAATTTTGTGACTGAAAATCTTTAATTTGCCATGGCAGTGAAATGAATTATTATTTCAGGAGCACGTATATTTACCGAGTTTTCAAATAAAATAAGGAAGTAAGATGTTATTGTTTCATTCTAGAAATTATTTTGAATAATTGATCAATCATAATCTTGAAGAAAAATACAGCATTGAAACACTAACGATCTAAACTCACTATCTGTTTGATCTCACCGATCCTCAAGTGAATATAACTGATACTCGTTAAATTTAGTTTATCTTCTCAAGAGTTCGAACCCAAACTTATATTTTCATCCATATCATAATTTACTGACAGATTTAACACCTTAGCGTACCCAAATCACATGTGTAGGCATTTGAAGAAATATATGACATTTTAATATCTTCCACTAAATCTATTAATTGTTAAACAATTATTCGATTTGAAGCAGTCCAGTGCTTCCAGGTTTTCTAGGGTGGCCTAGCTTTAATTGACTGATGAATTGAACTGTTAGTTATTTATACCACAGTTAACAAAGCTATACAAGGTGAGTATTTTACGACTCAAATTTTTCCTATAACATCATAAAGTAGACAATCCTGTTTTCGTTCACCACTTTCATCTCATTCAACTTACAGTTTATCTGCACCTTTTTTTCATAATTATGATTTAATTTTAATTCATCTTTTATTACTTAACAAGGTAACATGGATAAAAGGAAGCTTTCTAGTTGCACTACGTAGAGAATTTGTCAGTTATGTACATATGAATCCCAATTCCATTGAATTATTAAACATTCTCAGAGAAGAACAGCATTTAATGAAAATACCAGATGAAATGTTTTTCAGTACATTAGCTTATAATCCACAACTACTTGCCCCTGGTGCTTGTAAAGAATTTTATCCACCTAATGAAAATGATAATCATTCTACTTTCGTATCTCGCTATGTTATTTGGAAACCAAAAAGATGTGCTACCGGTAAAAGATATCATACAATATGTATGTTAGGTGTACAACATTTATACAATTTAACAAAACGTCAAGAGTTTTTTGCTAATAAATTTTATAATGGTTTTTATGATTCAGCGTATGATTGTCTTGAATATTGGATATTGAAGAAAATGATGAATGAACATTTAACGGGTAGATTAGATCCAACATTTAATCCACAATTCTATGCTGAGCTACATTGTTCAAAAAATCATATATAATACCTTCAATTTATGTTACTCTATTTCATTATTTGTGTATTTGTTTGAAAAAGCTGTGAACTTTCAAAGTATTTTTATTGCACTATTCTCTGTTTAAAATATCACTTGTGATTTCAAAGACACTCGGTGTGTCGTTCAGCCCCCCTACTTGAACATATCTACTAATTATTTGAAATTTCCGTTCACTGTGCATTGAAAATCCACTCAGTTGTGCATCATTCTAAGTGCTATTGTACTGAACAGTATGTTATTTTTGAACGTAATCTATTCAATTCTAGTTTCGAAAGTGACTTTATTGCACTTGGATATTAAAAGTAAATGCTCTAAACTGCATTGAGAAACAATAAATTTTATTCTTTTCGTAAACTTCAAGTACTACATAATTGAGAACTACTTATGGTGACAATCTGTGTGCAAATGGTCAGATGAAATATGCACTTACTGCACAATGAATTTACAGACATATGATACAATGACTTATGCCATGACAGTAAAAAAGAACATCCTTTACATTAAAACAATGTTCATAAAACTCTGATAAACTACAACTTTGAAAAAAAACCCAGAAAATGAGAGATTACTTTTGACGATGTGTTGTTCTCTCTCTGTATTTCCTAGTTTATTGACTAAGTTTTAATTATTGTTTTGTAAAGCATCACTGAAATAAGGTCCAAAAAGGCCGGCTTCATATATTTTACAATAGACGACACCACATACCTATCTGTCAAGGTTGATAATTATTGTCCTAATCAGATATTTTTTGTTCTATTTTTTTTAAACATCAGTGTCATTTGATTGACCACCGATCTAATGATTATTTCCTCCTTTATATTCATTAAAACAATAAATGTATATTAAAATATATTTATCAATCTAGATAAGTACAGTGGCCACTTTGTAGTTTGTAACACTGGCCATATTCACTGCATTACATGAAAGCATCACTGGTGCAGCTAATCTATCTCATGTTAGTCAGTGTACTGATATACCAATGCAGTGTGCTAGTTTGCCTCTCATACCCATAGTGGCCCTAGATAACCAGGACATATCTGATGTAGACTCTAATGTCATTCTTTCCAGTGCAATATCGGAAGCCAAGGATCGAACACCTGATTCTATTGTGAAGGCTCATAAAAACACTGATAAACCTAAAAAGAATATACCAATTAAGAAGAAAGTAAATAAAAAACCTTCTGGTTCTAGACTGAATACCAAAGATATTTCAACGGCCTTACCAAACAAAAGTATAATTTCTGAAACCATGCTTAGCCCTACTCACCGTAAGGGTGGTTATAAGAACATATCTCGTTCAAACGTTACACGAGACGGCCACTACAACCATCATGTAAGCAGGCCTACTATTAGACAGACGGCAATGAACCAACGTGCCGCATGGTTTCCCCCAAATGTTATAAATAATAAAACTGCAAGATGTAACTCTTATCATCACTCTTGCAGTGGGGATGATGGTATACTAGGTTATGCACCATCAACGCAACCCCAACATACAGGCACCTGTCTTAATTGTCCACCAAAACAAGTACAACCTTACCAAAATAAGGATTTTTTTCGGCCTCCAGAGATCCCTTGTTCCACTAGCACTATAATTCGCTCATGCTATAGCCCATGCGATCCGGAAAACATATTAAACCATAGTCCAGGCATAGCTAGAACTCATACCTTCGATAAGGATGCTCTCGGTTTTTTTTACACTACACACTCCCTTTTTAAACTTATTACTTATTAACGCACGTTCACTTCTGAACAAAATTTCAGCCTTGAGAACCTTAGCCCTTCTAGCCAAGCCTTCTTTTATACTTACCACTGAAATGTGGTGTTATCCATTAATGGCCGATTCCGAATTAAATATCCAAAACTATCGACTCTATCGCTGTGACAGAGAAACTAAGCGAGGAGGCGGTTGTCTTATATTTGCTTTGGATACCTTAACAACTAACAAAGTTGAAGATAGTATCTTGAATAGTTTACCAGAATCGATCTGGATATCAATCAATACCCTAAACCATAGTCTACTTCTAGGTTGTATATATAGAGCTCCTGATAGTACTGATAATTTGAATGATCTTACTATCAATGCATTTATGCACGCATCTACTCTAAACTTCAGTGCTAAGATTATCACTGGCGATTTCAATTATCCTGGGATTAACTGGAGTACCGGTAGTCGTCAGTCTAGCAATGATGAATTTTTATCAATTCTTAATCTGTACTGCTGGTCACAGTGGGTTCGTACCCCAACAAGGGGTGATAATACACTTGATCTAATATTTAGTAGAGATATCATTCCCCTATCTGTACAAGTATACAACGAGTTTGAAAGCAGTGATCATAGGATAGTAGCTTGTGCTCTCCACATCCGTCCCTCCTACAACCGACCAATTCAAAGAACCTGAAATTATAGAGACTATAAGCATGCAGACTGGGACCTCTTGCGCTCACTGATCAAACTGTCAGACTGGGATGAATTCTTCTCATGTAATAGTCTGACAGATGCCATCAACATATTCTATTTGATTGTTAACTCTTGTCTAGACTCCTGTGCACCAATTAAGACTTACAGGATTAGTAAACATTACGAATTATATATACCAAGAATTCATAAATGGCTCTGTTTCTATAGTTATATGCATGATTGGTAACTCAATAAAATCTATCTCCTTCACATGTCTGAAAATTAGTAAGGTCGTAAATAACCTCAAGGTTTCGAAAGGTCACGGAGCAGAC
The DNA here is from genome assembly GCA_944470415.2 of Schistosoma rodhaini. NCBI lineage: Eukaryota > Metazoa > Platyhelminthes > Trematoda > Strigeidida > Schistosomatidae > Schistosoma > Schistosoma rodhaini. The sequence goes on from OX104036.1 coordinate 46,255,329, forward strand.
GGGATTTCATCGTTTCTCTACAAATATGGTGGTCCAGATATTCCACTTCTTCTCCTTAAGCTGTTTACTCTCTCTATGGAATCAGGCTCTTATCCTGACCGTTGGAAAACCGCGTACATCATACCACGTTACAAATCCGGAGATAAGACTGACATGAACAACTAACGGCCAATAAATATTACTCCAGTTATCTCTAGGATTATGGAAAAAATTATTGGTGACGAACTATCCAACTATTTATTGACTGAACAATTTATTAACATGGATTTCTTAAAAATCGATCATGTATGACATGTCATTTTGACTTCTTTAATTTAGTCTATTCGCTTCGTAGCCAAGGATATCTAGTATTAGTGCTATACCTGGACATTTCTAAGGCCTTCGACATGGTCAACCACCAACTTCTCATAGGTAAACTCGCATCTTATGTGGTCCAAAACCTATTACTAACCTGGTTTGATCCCTTCCTCAGCAATCGACATCAAATAGTTAAAATCAACTCTTCATTGTCGAACTCAGTCCCTGTTAGAAGTGGGGTAATTCAGGGTAGTGTCTTAGGTCCTTTGCTCTTTTTAGTTTTCGTTAATGATATTTGTGAGTGTTTTAGTGTGGGTAAGTCCATTTTGTATGCAGACGATCTTAAGGTGGTGTACTCATTTTCTCCACATGAGCTGAGCAATATTCAAAATTGTATCAGCTCGGAGCTTAACAATGTAGCACAGTGGTGCTCGAAATGGCAACTGGAGCTTAATACAGCTAAATGTGGTTGGTTATGCTTCGGTGATACATCATTAAACCTCGATCTTACCATAAATGGTGAAATGTTATCTAGGTTACACTCAGTAGTAGATCCAGGACTTAGGTACTCCGACGACTTGTCGTTTACTGAACAGATAATGAAACAAACGTCCAAGTCTCAACGCCTTATAGGTTACATAACTCGAAACCTTTATAACAGCGAATCTCGTACAAAGTCTGTGTTCGACCACTCCTCGAATACTGTGCGTTTCTCCTTAGTAGCAAGCGCATAAAGGATCAATTAAGACTGGAATCAGTACAGAGACGATTTACACTTCGTACTCTTGGAACTGATAGTGTCTTGACATATAATTCGAAGTGTAGTAAACTAGGGCTTGACCCTTTATGGAAGAGGAGACTCAAACTTAACCTTATCTTCTTTTTCAAAATACTTAACAAACTCTCCTTCACATCCAGTCAGGCGATTCAATACGCTAAAGCCTCACATTACGACATTCGTAATGCCTTGTCTTTAGAGAAACAAACATATTCTAGATCATCTCTCTCTATGAATTACTTTGCCTGTAAGTTTTCTAGGCTCTGGAATAATTTACCTCAAACTTTCCGTATGTTAAACTCTCTCCCATTGTTTGTTCGCTCAATTAATGCCTTTTGCTCCTCTGAAAATGCATTAAATGCTCTAGCGCCTGCAAGTGTATCTTACTCCACAAGTGAGATTATAGGAACTTTAAATGTTTAACCACTTACTTGCTATCATTGTTTTGTTGTTCCTTGATCTTTGCTTTAATCTTACTTTCTCTAGTTGTAGATAATTAATAATAACTCGCTCTGGCACTGGAAATAACCTTACAGAACAATGTTGATCAATCATCAGGCTATCCACTTAATTAAAAAAATGACAAGTTCCTTGGTGTTGCATTGGCTTGCCGTGACATATGCCATATTTAAACTACTTATCAATTACTAAACCAGCAAACATAAAAATTTCTTATATTTCATGTTTGTTCTCTACATTAAATGTTGATTTTTATAACAATCTGATCATGCCTGTAAACTTGTGTGAATTCTGTAAATATTATTTTCAGAATATATATATATATTATCATTGGTAATAACTGACAACAGATTATTGAAACGAATAGCCAATCTTGATAAGAAATTCAATTATAACAATTTATCTAAACTTATCTTTATAAATCAGTATACCGAACTTGAAGTCGTTAAGTGGGAATATTTGTTATACTTTCAAAAAGAAAGGAAAAAGGTAGAGTATAATACTCTTGATGTGAGATAAAGATCATTGACTGAAAATATGTAAATAATGCTACTCACTTCTATTATCTGAGGTCGTTAATTATTTACCAGTTTTATTTAGTTGATTATAAATATAAAAACACTGAATTGAATGAACTTAATCTATTCAGATGTTTTTTTTTGTTAATATAACATTATGTTTATGTTGGTTGAATTTAAAATAAGAAAGATTGATTCAATGAAGATTACATTTCATCTCAATTTCAACATTTTATCTTATTATGATGAGCTATCCTTTCCCAATGATAATTTCACTATCTAACTTTGATGATGAATACTTAAGCACTAAACAATCAAACAATTATTCGTTTCCCTGTTTAAATTTTTTTAAAATACCTTTGTTTATTCTACCCCACTGTTACCATGTCTAACAGAAGTTTATTATCAGTATTATTGTAATTATTATAATCCTGAAAAATAAGTATATATATTTACGATTGTACAGCTTTGAAAATGAATTCGCCGAAAAGAGAACTCTTCGCTGAACTAATCTTTCTTATTTAATGTCTTAATGGATGTATTCCGTTTAGTAAATAATTTAAAATAAGTAATTATAGTTTGAATTTCCTTCACCTCTTTTACATTTAGTATTCAATTGATTTTATGATAATAATGGTTTCTCACACAATTTGCACTTTTCGTATACCACTAGTTAGTGTGCTAAGCCGTTTACATCCTATCCCAGTTAATGTTTAGTTATTTTCAGAAGGGGTTTTGGGGATATTTTAGTAATTTTATAGAGTTGAGATCATGAGTCAATTGAAGCCAGACCACCATGGAAAACCTGGAAACACTGGACGGTCTTTTCATCCTATTATGGGACTCCTCACCAGTGCGCATCCACGATCCCGCCTCGCAAGATTCCAACCCAGGACCTATCAGTCTCGCGCGCGAGCGCTTAAATTGTGAATAAATTAACAAATAACTAAACCACTGAGCCGGCATCCAACGGTGTTAATGTCTAACTTCAACCAATCCACGAAATTGAGCAACAATTCACCAATGTCATCAGTGAGTTGATATCTCCCAACAGACCTGGATGAACTCCACCGGTTACTGCTTCTCACTATGACTCCAGGAAATAACTCATGGAGCCTTCCAGGTTTTCCATAGTGGTCTGGCTTCAATTGACTCATCTTAACTCCATAAAAAATTACTGAAATTTCCACAAAACCCCTTCTGATAATGATCATGTGCTCACTAGTGATTGACTTCATGAGGTATGTCCTGGAGTCATAGTGAGAAGCAGTAACCGGTGGAGTTCAACCAGGTCTGTTGGGAGATATCAACTCACTGATGACATTGGTGAATTGTTGCTCAATTTCGTGGATTGGTTGAAGTTAGACATTAATACCGTTGGATGCCGGCTCAGTGGTTTAGTTATTTGTTAATTTATTCACAATTTCTTACCAAAAATTACTTGAATTTGAAATACAAAATCAACATAATGAAAAATAACCTGATTGAAAATTTTGAACTATGAAACTTGAATAATCACGCAAAAGTAGTTAAAATCTATATACCATTCTGTTTAATAAACACTTCATGATAATCAAGTTATCATAACAGATATTACCATATTACAATGGATCAAAGTTCTCAGTATACTTTCAAAAGTAAGCATATCTTTAAGCCGCTCATAAGCGATTAATTTCGAGTTAATTCTTACTAAATAAAGTCATAGAAACCTAGCATCATATTTTTTGTGAAAAATGTTGATTAGTCAAAAGTCTAAAAGTGGTGAGTGAACTATAGCCTGTGGTGACAATTGTCTGATAACGCGATCGTAATTCAACCTTTCTACTTTATCCGAGATGAGACTATAATTATTATCTATGATAACTGTAACTAACTTATAATTAGAACTGGCCGATGTAGTAACACAGTAAGTTTTTGAGATCAATTTTTAAAATATTTATTATGATTGCTATATGAAGTGATTAACGGTTAAATCATCCTATCTGATAAGGGAAACACAAAATAAATAAAACCTATGATAAAGCATAAAAACTATCACCTGATAGTTAATTCTACAACTATAACTTCATTGAACACCAAAAAATTGTATTCCAACTATTCAAAAAAGATTTTTGATTACAACAATATTGGGTTGCTCTTAACAAAAGCCTGTAGTAAGTTTTATCATTTATTAAAACATTATTTTAATTGCTTGTAAGTTCATTTCTATTTCAATGAATAATTTATAATCATCAGAAGGGGTTTTGTGGATATTTAGTATTTTCATAGTTAAGTGCTCTGGCGCGAGACTGGTAGGACCTGGGTTCGAATCTTGCGCGAAGTCGTGGATGCGCACTGCTGAGGAGTCCCACGATCAGACGAAACAGCTGTCTAGTGCTTCCAGGTTTTCCTTGGTGGTCTAGCTTCAATTGACTTACGCTTGCAACTATGAAAGTCATTTATACTTGATATACTTTTTACTCCTTGATTATGAATTCGGAATAAACATGAATTCTTAGAAAACTTGTTAAATCTCGTTTATTTTACTGAATACTATAGTGCTATGGTTTTAAAGATAATGAGAAACGGTAAATATAAAATACAATTTTCAAATGTCGAAGAGAAATTCTAACCGGAGTAGTACTGTTTAACATTGAATGACTATTCAAGTAGATAATATAAATACATTAAATAAGACATTCCACTTAATTTGCTGTTGCCCATTGTGTTAAGGATAATGTTGTCGAATAATAATCACTGAGTATGCAAACCGTTTCAGATCATGGAACTGACGTATACAGTATGCTGGACATCGTAGATAACTATGAGTTTTCTGTTTAATGAAACGAGCATCCTTAGAGCCCGATATCCAATAAGATAATAAACTTAATTCCTAGTTTTTTTTAAAGATAAATAAAAAAGGTTTTTTCTGATACTGTGAGATGAGTGGTCCAAAAATGAAATTATCGTTGTCTTTCCGAACAACACCATCAAATAAACCTCTAAATACAGCAACCTACTGAAACTTTCTCCTAAGTTGCTCACAGCTTATCCTGATCATATAAGATATGATTATTACTGTCAATTTTTCTTCGACTCCGAGAATTAGTTTCAATTATCTTTCTGCCTCACCTGACTAATGATCTTATAGTTGTTTGCCAATTCTCTGATTGGTTTAAAATAGTCCATCTCAGCAAGTCAGTGCTAAGTTTCAACTTATTTCCTGACATTCTCAATTTTTATGTTTGATTACATAATTATAGTCAACCAATCTTGAAAAAAATCAGCGAATTTATGTCCTAACATCGAAAGCGAAAAGAATGTATTCTTTGTTGTCACAATCTCGACAGGATATTTTATAAATGATATTTAACTTGTCTTACTGTGTCATTATATGCTAGTTTCGACAGTAAACATCAGAAAGATATTGTCTTGTTGTGATCCACACCTATTGATACAGGATATAATCTGTTTGCTGGTTTCATATTCGATAACAAGTTGGTTACGCTTCTTTTGCTGAAAGTGTGTAAGCAGTTGTTCATCCAAAAGCCAGGAGTAAAGTTACTATTTCCTAATTTCACATTATTTTTATTGTGAATGATTTATAAATAAATAACATTATCAGATCTATATTTTCTCCATTTCACAATAGACTTAAACCTCAAAAATCACCCAGAAGGTTAAATAGAAAGCTTCATTATAATGTCAAAGTAATTTACTATAGAAATAATACACCAATTCATCACAGGATGTTTTTTGTCAGTTCATATACATTATGTAAAGTATGAATAGTTTTGTAAAAAGATGTGTGACAAACTTGAGAACTTATCCCTATTTGTGAGTAGAGAATATAGTGCTAGAATAAGCGAAGTAGTATGACGGAAACGGTGATGAAAGGGACCCTGAAATCATATTCAGCAAGCCAAGACAATACATACATTTGCGGTCTCATCCTGAAAACAGTGAGTCCATGTTACCTACACTAATTTTTCTAAATATTTTCCAACAAAAATTTGATAAATCCATGTTTCTCAGAGTACAAGAACCAAAAGTTACTCATAGTAAGAATGCATATATCAAACGAGTAGCGGGACCAAAGAAAGCAATCAGAAGATTCGAAATATGCAATATCGTGGAGATTCGCTGCCCAGTGAATGATTTGGGTGAGGTTTTGTTTTCTAAGCTTGATGATTTGGTCATGGAGCTTTTCCTGTACATCATCAGCTTCAACTCCAGGTAGAAGTGTTCGAATTCCAGCACATCTGACTCAGCTTGTCCTGTTGACTTCGACTGATTATTGTTGATCTTTAAACTGTCATTGTCTACCTCTTTATTTTGATTGTCTTTCTTCGATCTGATTCTTGGTCCTATATTTTTCTGATTGGTTCTGAACATAATACCTTCGTTTACATTAACTTCATCACCACATTCAAACATGTATGTGTCAATGCAAAAAGTTTTATCGTGTTAATTAATTCATTATTTTGCCAAATCGGTCACATAAGTGTTGAAGCTTCCACTCAAGTTGGTGCAAAAGGGGCATGAGATAAACTTTATGAAATGAATAATGATTTTACTGGTGTCCAAAACTTGACAGATAAAGTGAAATACGAACTCACAACAGAAACAACAGTCACAGCTACCTAATTTAATAGCAAGACAGACTAATCGAGAAAATTATGTCAGAATCCTAGAAATATAATCCTGACAGAGTAGATTTTTATGGGTGGTCAACGTCTTTAACATCAAATGTACAGGAGAATTATAAAACAAAATCTAATACCTAGGTATTTTACTAAACTGAATAATCATAGGATCGTCAGAAACACAAGTATACAGGAAACTGTCACACAGACCAAATACTAACCTTCAACAACCAATCAACGTACAAGCAGGGTTGTGTACATACGTTATTAAAAATAAACAGAACATCTCTATATCACTCTTACTAGGAAAGAACTAAAGCTCCTACTGTCTTCAGTAATAATATTCAACTTTTAGTTAAGAGGTGACTTGAGAACCGATCGATCAATGAAAAACTAAACCCAGAAATCAGGAAAGGACAGTCTCATTACATAAAAAGGATCTCAGAAACCAGATATCTTGGACCCCTAAGAAGTCAATGTCACCAAACCGAAGTAACTGTTTCAAACCGAAAGGCAAGTTATTATTAAAGCCAGTACAATATTGTAAAGCACTTCACTCTTAATTACTTATTATTCTTACTCTCACTTTCGTAAAAACACCCACCATGTGATGGCAGTGAGTACGACTTTCTCGGTAGAGGTCATAAACGCATGACCGTATGGGGGCATTCCAAGGAGAGTGAACACTCCTTAACTTCGGAAACACCAGGACATATGAGGGGCTGGCACCTTTAGGTTGACAACCAAAGATACGGCAGAGAAAATAAACAAGTGCAACACCATGTACAAAGTAAATTGTACCAACTGAGAAAAAAAAAAAACTAGATTGAACCCCCTCTTTAGTTACTCATATGTGGAAACAATCAAGGAGTGAAACTATATGTAGTCATATTAACGTACGTACACCATCATGGGCAACAATGCAAACGGAAAACACTGAAATTCAGGATTAAGAGAATTTTAAGAGTTTCTAGAACTATGGCATTCAAACCAATTGGTAGCCAAACATATAGACAGAAATTCGATCCGCGAAACCATATGAAAAAGGTTGGACAACCAAATGGTCAGAGACCAACCGAACAAGGCAGTCAAGAGTAGTAAAAAGACGAAAGTAACCTTATTCGTCCTCTAGTTAAATCAATCTGAAAATATTAGTAAAATACTCAAAACGAAACTGAATCAACCCGTGCATTCACTTATTGTGCTTTGAAATACATTATAATATGTCCACAGTATTACCAATATACGCTTTTCTATTTATTTACTAAATACGTTTCCCACTCTTTAAATATATAACATATATATAATAGATACAAAGAAACGAAATACGTGAGAAGAAATATACAAATGAAGAAGAGTATTATAAAAAGCTAGTATTTTGATGCACTCGAGTGCCACAGCATATATGGTATCAGTAAGCAGGGTGTAACAAACAAAGCGAAACCAATCCACTCAATCTGTTAAAAGAAAAAAAAGAAAGCAATAAAAAAATACTGTAAATTTATGAAATCACTTTTTTCTAATAAATAATTTTAGAGAACTCCCGGTAAACGATGCAAAATTATGAGACGAATAACTACTTGAAAGAAAAATTAAGTGTTATCAAAAAGAGAGTGAAGCATTTCATTCTTACACATGATTACGGGTTCTCATACCGAGATAATTAATCGATAAGCCGGCCATTTTATTTATTTAATCACATACATATTGGTACAAAGGGCACCGAATACATATGCGCCATAGATAAGGTAGGATGTGGTATGAATCTATTTTGATCCAAGCTGCCACATCTCATTAGCGCAGCAAGAGAGGAACTTGACAAAATAAGAATTGAGAAAATAATATCAAATAGAGCAGAGAGTGAACTACGAGAAATATAATTCCGGTAGAACGAGTGGAATTGAAGAATGAATTCGTCTGGTTACATACCTAAATTTATCAACACGAAAACATCCTTAATAAATTTAGCTGAAGTATGCAAATAAAATGGTATTATTGGAACACAATGGATTCGTTCTATTAACGAAGTAGAATGGCACATAGTGATAAAATGTTAGATTAAGAATAAAATCTAACTGATAAATGAATTCATTTTATTCTGTAAACATCCTTTCGACTGTAATTCAAGTTTATTAATGAGATTAAATGACGATAAAACCCTGAAATTACGTGCTTTCGAAAACAAATGAATTCAGAATTCAAGGAAAGTCACTTCGTATTAAATAGAACTAGTACACTGAACGTTATTTTTAGTTTTTACACTCCTCTTTAGTACGTTTATTCACTGCGTAATATATTTTAGATGTAGTAAGATATATGTTCATTGATGACTTTAATAATATACTGTGAACATAAGTTGTAGAGCTTTAAAATGGATAATATTTGATTGCTTTCTCTACAGAATAATTCAAAGTGAAATTGTTAACGGAAGATAGATTGGATTAAAGCATGTTCCATGCAGGATTATGTTGCGGCACGCTGATTGACTATTTCTTAACCCATCAGCGCTAGTGAACACTTTGAGAAGACTCTAGGATCCTCTCATGTAAAAACTATAAATATACTAACGTTTTTCTTATTGTGTTTCCTACTTCCATCTACCCTTGTTATTTGGAATATAACTTCATTCCTGTTCAATCATGTTCTCATTTGAAGACTTTTCGAGTGAATCAGTGTCTAAGAATATTAAACAATAGGTATAACTGGGTCGTAATAAGAGGAATTATAACAGAAACTAAATGAAGACAAGGAATACAATAACATATATTATACAACGACCAGTGAAAATTTTACTAACTGTATGAGAAGTGAAACGCTTGTTATACTCCTTCAGTCTGTGAATTGTAAGTAGACCAGGTGCAGAAGAATACAAAAACTATAGAAAAAAAATAGGATGTTTTTATTTAGCATGTATAAACACTATTTTATTTCACAAAAAAAGGTTAAACAGTCACAAGGAAAATGTAACTAATAGGACAATTTCCCTCTACATTCGATGGAAACGTAAGTATGAAGGGTACAGGATCTCGTCCTGTTTATCAAGATGCTTCCACACTTCGTGACTCAAGACGTAAGCGCTAAACAGACTACAGGAATATTCTAGGTTGGTTTACTGTTAGCTAACTTTACAACAGTATTTTGTGATCTGAGCGGGACATTTACTTAGAGTGGAAGATATACCTAGTTATTCTGTTTTCTTTGGTAGATTGATTTATTTTGTGCTACACTTGTTAACCAAGCGCAACAAGGCCCTTAAAGACATTCTAGAGTATACTATTGCACATATTATTTATCCTAACTTTCGGACAGCCTTTGATGATTCAGACACCATGTGACTATTTAATCATTTTTACCTATCTAATAACTCTGTTCTTTTCATAGGAAGAAGTTACGACTTTCAGAACATATACCTCTTAAATCCGTGCCCTTGTAGTTCTACACTTATCGTAGGTCAGTACTGATACTATTTAATCCAATTAATGGCTCTTCGTGGCATTACTTACTATCTATTTCAAATCATATTAACGCTTGTAATGATCAACATTTTGGGTTGGCACGTTTTTTCTCCGCTTCGCTTTTCACCTGTCTGTCCGAGTAAATAATGCCTGAAGTAAATTCATCAGACTAAATTCGTATCTAGCTTTCTATTACTGACGTCACCCAAACGGGGTTCGCATAAGTAAAACATACGAGACCAAATGGATAATCTATACTTATTGTTCGTTCACCGTTCGTTCGTTTGATCTTTGTTTATTTGAACACATAAACATTGGTACAAGGGGGCACCAAATACATGCGTGCCACACAATAACAATGAAGTCAGTAGCAGTTACCATTTGTTTTTGTGTGAGGGCTGTGATACTACCCGGGTACCCAGACCAAAGCAGGTGGTTTTCCTAGGGACCACGCCCCGAGTCTTCGACCTAAAGGTCTGATCCACAAGGCAGTGGAGCATCGTGAGGAGATGCACTCCCATGGTAACCGGTGACCAACGATTGGTTCATACGCTATTAGTACCCTCAGGATACTGGAGTCCATGTACACCATCAGTTTGGAATCAGGGTTTTCCAACTCCCCTAGGTAGACCCTTCATATCCACCAACCCAGTTAAAGCGAAGAACATCCGCTTTTCGTCCTCTCAATTTCGTAAACAACACTCCCACCGCGAGAGGCTAGTAAGTAGGACTTCCTAGACAGTGGTTGTATACGCGTGGTAATATAAAAGCATTTCGAGAGGGAGAGCGAACTCTTCCCACCCCCGGCTGTACTAGAGCATTTGGGGGCATTCGTTTGATCATTAACAGAGCTAGACAGTCTGGCCTACAACATTAACTGTGTTGCCACAATACTAACTTCGATTTTAATAACACTAAACATTGGTTCGCAAATATTGACACTTCGTCAGCTTTTTTCATGTAACCAGTAGGTAGACCAAAGTAACACAATCGAATGTTAATGATGAGAATATTTGTTTTTAATGGATTCCCTACTTGTTACTAGATTCTTTGGGTTTGATTTTACTGTAAACTTATGAACCAATGCCGAATAATTTCAAAGATGTCCATCTGCTAAAAAACTTGTATCAAATAATTCGACAAGAACGATATGCATAAATTTAGCGACTATATGTCAGTCAGTCAGTTACAACGTAGAACTTCGTACGTACGTACATCAGTTCGAGTTGCCATACCATATTAGCACAGAAATGCAGTTGTCGATTCAAATCCCATAGTGGTAGAAGCAGTAAGAGTATATGTAGCCCTGGAAATAAATTACTTCTAAAGAGCACAAACTTTTCCAAATACCCTACATATACTACGAGACGACACCCACTCTATGCATCAATCAGAATCATAAAAAACCAAAACGAATGAGATAATTAAACAGAGAACAGTTATACAACAATGGTATAGAGGCTGGGAATATAATACGCAAACTAGCAAAAAATTAAAGCTTACGGAACTTTTCTGCAAATCATTAGACTTGTAAGTAATTGTAGCACTAGAAAAATTATGAACGCCATTTATTTGAGGTTTGAGGATTATGACATGAGTGACGTTCGAGGAGGCAGGTACAACAGGCCACCGAGCAGAAGGACTCCCATGAATCAATGTAAATTCTGTTTCGGAAAAGATATCAAATAGCTCAACATTTTTGGCAGCGCGTCTGTGTAGAAGGAAAACAGCAAATATGTTTATGTATTAGGGCACGACTAGGTACAATTACAATATTAAAAAAATTAGTCTGTCTAAATGCCATGAAAAAAGCGATGTAGTTCCGAGCTAAAATAGTCATGAATGAGTCAAAGACCATTATGAATAAAACGGATGTTACGTAACTCCTGAAATAAGATAACTAAAGCTATGAAAACGCAAGAGAACCACGTAAATGAATGAATAGACTACTAAAACTGGACTGGTCACGTTTTTGTATTAAATACTATAAAACAGGTAATCTCAAACCAATAAGACCATAACTTCGCCTGTAGCTCCTCTGGGGGTTGCTGCCGGTTCCAAGCCCGGGTAAAGGAGGAGGGTTGGGCATGGGGTTAGCCACCCCATCCCGTAGAAAACCTAACTCGCTAAAAAAACGCTAACCAGAAAAAATCATTCAAACCATTTAAACTCTGCCCTCCGAGTTCAAGGAATAATTATGACGTCTCATGATGAAAGCCGAGTTCATTCGGAAGTCACGAGATCGATGCACCTTCTAACAACCAGAGCAACACTCTTTATAGGTACATGGAAAGTCCGGACAATGTGGAAGACAGGAAAAACAAGCCAAATAGCAATGGAAATGAGAAGATACAACTTGGCAGTACTCGGAATCAGCGAAACCCATTGGACACAAACTGGACAACAAAGGCTAGGTACAGGAGAACTTCTGTTATACTCCGGTCATGAAGAAGAAAATGCCCCCCACACACAAGGAGTTGCATTGATGATGTCCAGAAAAGCACAAAAGGCACTTATTGGATGGGAATCTCATGGACCAAGGATCATCAAAGCCTCCTTCAGAACAAGAGAGAGGGCATTACAATGAACATCACCCAATGCTATGCGCCGACCAACGACTACGATGAAGACGCTAAAAACCAATTCTACGATAGGCTGCAGTCAATCTTCGAGAAGTGCCCAACCAAGGACCTGACCATTCTGATGGGAGATCTCAATGCCAAGGTTGGAAAGGACAACACTGGATACGAAGACGTCATGGGACAACATGGACTGGGAGAAAGGAACGAAAATGGTGAGAGATTTGCAAACCTATGTGCCTTCAATAAACTGGTCATAGGTGGCACCATATTCCCACACAAAAACTTACACAAAGCCACTTGGATTTCACCGGATCACACTACACAGAATCAAATCGACCATATCTGCATCAACAAAAAGTTCAGGAGGACGATGGAGGATGTGAGAACCGGAAGAGGAGCTGATATAGCATCCGATCATCATTTGCTGGTCGCCAAGATGAAACTCAAACTCAAGAAGCACTGGACAACATCACAAAAGTTTAATGCGGCCTTTATTCGAGATGCTGACAAACTCAACAAATTCAACATAGCCCTCAGCAACAGGTTCCAGGCCTTTCATGATCTACTCAATGGAGAGCAACTGGAAAGGTATCAAGGAGGCAATCGTTTCAACATGTCAGGAGGTTCTGGGCCAAAAGAAGCACCATCACAAGGAATGGATCACTGTTGGTACACTGGATAAAATTGAAGCAAGGAGGAACAAGAAGGCAGCAATCAATATCAGCCGAACAAGAGCGGAAAAAGCCAAGGCACAAGCCGAATACACAGAGGCAAACAAGCAAGTGAAGAGGAGCATCAGAACCGACAAACGTAAATATGTGGAAGATTTAGCGATGACAGCGGAAAAGGCTGCAAGACAGGGAAACATGAGACAATTGTATGATACAACTAAGAAACTTGTTGGAAATTACTGAAAGCCAGAACGACCAGTGAAAGGCAAAGTAATCACCGACATTGAAGAACAACGAAACAGGTGGGCAGAACACTTCAAAGAACTCTTGAATCGACCAGCTCCACTGAACCCACCCAACATCGAAGCAGCAACCACAGACCTCCCAATCGATGTTGGCCCACTAACAATTGAAGAGATCAGCATGGCCACTAGACAAATCAGGAGTGGCAAAGCAGCGGGACCAGACAACATCCCAGTAGAGGCACTGAAAGCAAATGTAACAGCAAATGCCAAGATACTCCACATCCTCTTCAGCAATATTTGGGACGAAGAACAAGTACCAACAGACTGGAAAAAAGGACTTCTGATCAAGATACCAAAGAAAGGCGATCTCAGCAAGTGCGACAACTACAGGGGCATCACTCTCCTCTCAATACCAGGAAAAGTTTTCAACGGGGTATTGTTAAACAGGATGAAGGATTCCATGGACGCCCAACTTCGAGATCAACAAACTGGATTTCGTAAGGATAGATCGTGTACAGATCAAATCGAAACTCTACAGATCATTGTGGAACAATCAATGGAATGGAATTCATCACTCTACATCAACTTCATCTACTACGAGAAGGCATTTGATAGCGTGGACAGGACAACACTATAGAGACTTCTTCGACACTACGGCGTGCCTGACTATCAGTCTAGTTAGTGTAGTGCGTCATTTCATTACACGGCGTGCCTGAGAAGATAGTCAATATCATACGGAACTCCTATGATGAACTAAACTGCCAAATCGTCCACGGAGGACAACTCACCGACTCGTTTGAAGAAAAAACCCGTGTTAGGCAAGGTTGCTTACTCTCACCCTTTCTCCTTCTCCTGGTGATTGACTGGATCATGAAGACGTCAACATCTGGATAAAAGCACGGAATACAGTGGACAGGCAGGATGCAGCTTGACGATTTAGACTTCGCAGATGATCTGGCTCTTCTATTACAAACGCAACAACAAATGCAGGAGAAAACGACCAGTGTAGCAGCAGCCTCAGCAGCAGTAGGTCTCAATATAAACAAAGGGAAAAGCAAGATTCTCCGATACAATACAATATGCACCAATCAAATTACACTTGACGGAGAAGCTTTGGAGGATGTGGAAACCTTTACATATCTGGGCAGCATCATTGATGAACACGGTGGATCAGATGCAGATGTGAGGGCGCGGACCGGCAAAACAAGAGCAGCATACTTACAACTGAAAAACATCTGGAGCTCAAAACAATTGTCAACCAACACCAAGGTTAGAATTTTCAATACAAATGTCAAGACAGTTCTACTGTATGGGGCGGAGACGTGGAGAACTACGAAAGCCATTATCCAGAAGATACAAGTGTTTATTTACAGCTGTCTACGCAAGATACTTCGGATCCGATGGCCAGACACTATCAGCAACAAGTTACTGTGGGAGACAACAAACCAGATTCCAGTGGAGGAAGAAATCAGGAGGGAGCGCTGGAAGTGGATTGGGCACACTTTGAGGAAATCACCCAATTGTGTCACAAGACAAGCCCTCACATGGAATCCTGAAGGTCAAAGGAGAAGAGGAAGACCAAAGAACACATTACGCCGAGAAATAGAGACAGACATGAGAAGAATGAACAAGAACTGGATAGAACTAGAAAAGAAGGCCCAGGACAGAGTGGGTTGGAGAAAGCTGGTCGGCGGCCTATGCTCCATTGGGAGTAACAGGCGAAAGTAAGTAAGTAATAAGACCATAGAACCCTAAAAAGCGAGGCGGAAGTTATAAAGCATTTACTGATATAAGCAACACCCCAAATCTAATGTGAAATTCACTCTTTTTTCTGAAAATTTCTGACGAGACTATAATTTATGGACGAGCCAATCAGAAGCGTTTGAGGGATCTTAAGGTCACGGTGCCAGCTCTAGTACCTGATGCACATCTACGATCGGTTCACAGAGGATTTTAGAGAAGACTTGACAATTAGGCGGCTACGATAGATAAGACTACTAAGAAGTTCCTGTATTTGTAATTGCCGTAATCAACTGACTTTTAGACCTTGTACAGACTACCGTGATGTTGTACTTTCATGTAATCAGTCAGTCTATGTAACAGATGAAGGAAGACGTTTGCTAGAATAGGAAGCTTTTTCGCCTGATCCAGATTGAAACTGGGACATATTATAATAATTGCCGCGAACTGCATAATAAAAGCACCATTAACATTGGCTGCAACAATCGCAGATGTTACTGGAACTTCGGCTGCTCAGTGGTATAAGTATTGTAGGGATACATCCAAATTAAAATGATAGACTTACACAACCGGAGTACACACAAACAATAATGAGGCTACGTGGTCGAAGACGAGAGAGCTTTTGTGACTTTATCATGGCTTCAGAGACCGACTATTATGGAGACATATGGGTGAGTTCCATTACCGTATGCATTAGGATTTTAGAACCCTTAAACCTCTTTCTAACTTTGACAAGACTTTGGACCATATGAAACAAGCGTATCAGCTTTAATTATTTGGTTTTGTATAATATATTTTTTACTCCATGCTGGCTGTTTACTGACTGACTAATATTTCTCAGTGTCACCCAAGATTCGTTCAAAGGTTGTCCATAAAATATAGTCTCGCCAACTTTCTTCCGAAAAACTCAACGGTTGATGGGAGTGCCAGGCACGAATAACCTCTGCGGATATAAGCCTAATGCCAAAGTAGACTGTGATTCAGTGGGTTATTATACAATTATAAACATGTCACTTATTCCTGAAAGGCTACAAACGCGCAACATTAATCTGTCTTCTTCAGGTTTGGTGTTTTATCAATAAAGCAGCTACCTTATGGTTTGAATCACGTTTTCTCAACCCTAAGATTACATTTTTCCTATGGTCATCTACATCCCACATTTGTCCTCACACTTACAAAAATTGTTTCAACTTCCCTTTATAGTTAAATCAATAACCAGGAAAATACAAGAATTGTACCAAGGCAAACCGATTGTTTAAACAATACACTACCTCAAAGAAAATACATAACCCAAAAGGTGGCCCGAGTATCAAATACACAACTTTCATCTGCTTAATCGTAAGTATCGATTCGCAAACTATTTCAAAGTCCTCAAAACATTGACACAATAAGTGCAGCATGGAGGGTCAAATTCAAATGTGTCTAATTAATTGAAAACAATAATTGGCGAGTATTTGTCAATTAAGGCATTAGAAACTTACGATTCGTGGAAATTGTAAATTGTATATAGAATAGTCATTTCTTTTTCCTGGAAGATAAACTCATTCAAAATTTCTTTGGAGACCGCCAATCGGACATTATCCACAGAATCTGAAGATACCAGGACAACCGAATAAATGGCCAACAGGATACCAAAACTAAACCCCATCACGTTGAACAGACTTCAAAATACCCGCTAATAACCGGTGTACTACGACGTGGCAAGGTCACTTATGTGTAATACGGCAGTGTTGTAAATGTCCATAAAAATGTAATAAAATAAATATGTTCCTAATCAACCTATATGTCAGAAGAGGGTAAATTGAAAAACTTTTATGTGAAAATATTATAGCCTCTAAAAAGATTGATTCGGAGCTCTTTCACCATTGTGTTTATTAGGTCCGAGTGGGGATGGCAAGAATAGGGATTAGGAGTACTAGACGAACGGCAATAATGAACCCTTATGGCCTTAGCTCACAAATTGAGCGAGGCATTAAGCCAGATGAGTATAGACTCAGTGAAGTGTCATTGAGCCCTAGCCGGATCATTCATCAGGGTAAATCATTTCTATGTGGGACGATATATCACTGAACATTGAACAGTCTATCTGGCTTCTCCTATCGGTAGACCGAGGGTCACCCAGTGACACGAAAATCTCACATTAAAACTGGGATTATTTGAATATGATGAGTCACAAAGTCGAAAGAAAAGAAGTCAGACTCCGTCACTCTTAGAATGGTTTATCACTAACTAAGAATTCTTAATTAAGAACCTCTGCCTTCAATTTACAGTCTTCCAGGTGAAGATCGGAAGTAGGGTGACCCATGTTAGTACAGTGAAGATCCAATTTGGTTTTAAACATATCAACAGTAGATACTGATATAACGCGCTCTGGTAGATAATTCTAGTAGTTTATTACTCCGTGTTGGAAACAGAACTTCAGGTGTATATTGTTTGATCTCGGTTTTTGACCCTTCTGAGAACTTTCTTTAACGTTATTAGTCCTCTGTGTAAGAAAACTATGACAAATATTGACACCAAAGTCATCGTCTGGTATACGGTACTCCAACATTGAGTCGCCTCGTAACCTGCTGTAATATAATGGAAACAGTCCGGGGCGTCTCAGTGTAACCTCGTTGAGCGTGTCGAGAATGTTTCACTATTTCGATCTCACTCTGTTAAACCAACGCTAGCACATCTGCCTCTTTTTTAGAGTAAAGCCTTTCTGCTCGAAATCTACATCACGTATCTGATCTCATAAGCGTCAGGCGTAATCCTTTAAGTACTTCCTCATCCAAAAGAATAAGTAACCTATGAATAGCCTACGGGACCTAGAAGCAGACATCTTACAATAAATCACAAACCCAGGAGTTTTACTAATCACTACTCCTAAATCTTTGTGACTAATCACTTCAAGAAATACCATTCCGTTTATTTTATATCTATATAAGCCGTCACAACAGCTGATTTACGTTCGTAAACTCTTGGCGGATTTATTTCCATATACCACACACTTCAATCCGCCAGTAAATCCAGGTATCTCATTAGTTCTTTCTTGTCAGACACATTCAGTATGGGTCTATATAACTTGATATTACCGAAATAAAGTGAGATAGATGATTTTGTGGCACTTAGTAGATCATTTACGTTAAGTATAAAAGAAGATGTCTACGATTAACTTTTGGGAAACCCCACTATTCACAGACCCCATGGTAATAAACCACCATTTATCCCTTCCCGCTGCCTCCTATCGCTGGGGAAGTTAAGCATTCAATCCCTAACCGTATAATTCCTCCCCAAATTTTCCGTTTTATTCTAAGGTCTAGATGAGAGACTTTATTGAAGAGTACACCTAACGGAAGTTTTCTATCTTTCTCCCCAATCCATTCTCTTTCTGCGATAAGGTTAATCAGGCATATAAGAAATTCCTTGAAAATATATTGTTTCATCACCAAAACATTTTTCACCCTTACGTAACTCAGAATAACTACCCAAGGTTGAGAATGGTTCTGGGTAGGCTAACCACGCGATAGTTACCAACCAAGCACTTGTCTCTAGTTTTGTGTAGCAGACCAATTTTTGAATCCAATCTCTTGGCAGTTAATAATGATTCGGAAACAAACCGAACATTATTATCATCAGTTTCAAGATTTGAGGATGAATGTCATCTATGTCACTGAGCTTGTCTGATTTGAGATGTTGAAGTGGTTGTAGAACAAATCCTCTCTTGATTGAAAAATCCCTTGAAGAAACGATATTGTTGAAGTTAATGACTGGTTTTTCAACACAATTGTCAAAAAACCACGAAAACATTCTATTAAAGTTTTGGCCTTTTTACTGTCACCACTTACCAGCGTAAGGGGATTTTCCCGAAGTCGAAGTGGCAATATTTCGTCACCTCCCTGAGCCCATCTCTTGATGAGCAACAACAAGGTTTTTGGATTTTTTGGAAAGTAATGAATCACATGTTTCAGACACTATAATCTAGCTCTGTTTGTCAACGCTTTACATAGGTTTCTAGTCTTGGAGTAGGCAGTTGTGATCTGTTCAGATCTTCCTCAGATGGCGCAAGTCAGCACACACCTCTCTTACTGCTTATCCTAATGTTCTATAAAATGAGATCATCACCTGAGCAGATGGGTATATAATAGATGAGAATCACAAATAAATGAATGTGTGAGCATGTCATTTGCTATGTATCTAAGGATACTCCCTCATTTTGGCATTTATTAATGTCACTCAAGCACGTTTATCTTAGTAGTTTTCGAGTGATATTAGGGTTACGACTTAGTCAAGTTTCATCCTGGCCATGGTGAGTGGTTTTATTTCATTAGCACTCCTACGTCACGAAAATTACGTAACAGACTGAAAGCATTTTATTACGTCAGTCCAGGTTTTATACATTTTGTTAGACTGAACTAAAACGTACAGTGGACAACAGTCTCTGAAATTTCAAGTGGTTGAGTATGTTTTTGATGTTGGTTTGTTCTTTGAGCTGGATGGTTTGGTCGTGGAGCTTTCATCATCCTTCTGAACGACATCATCAGCACAAACTTCGGTAGAAGTGAAGTGTTTGAATTTCTCCACATGTGATTCACAGCTTGTCCTCTGCACCTCGATGTTGATTGAATGTTATTGACGTTGAATCTGTCATAGTTTATTTCTTTGGGTATGTTAAATTTAAAGGTCAATCTACAGTGAATGAAATGGCAGGACTGCATTAGCTTGATACGGATGCCCAACAGAATTTTTCATTAAATCCGACTGTGCACACTACAAATCGGTCTGTCTCACGAGTGGTACCAGATACGCTAGAACGATAGACGTCTGGCTACTTGGAGACCTCTTTCCGTCATGCCGTCGACAAATAGAAAAGATTATTCATATCCCTCACGAGTAGTTAAATTAGTCAGTCAAACAATAACAACTAAAATTACAACCAATTATGAAAGTCAATGAAATTCAACAGATAAATAAAATTGAGTGAACGTGGATCTATCTAAAACTGCAGCATTTGCTTTCTTTCCCAATCAATCCTTTATCTCGACTTTACTTCTTTGTGATTCGATAGCGCTGATGGTTACGAGACCTAAAGGCGATCGGTGCTTATTGCCAAAGTTTGTGTATGCTGTCGATAATCTACTGGATATGAGAATTTGCTACCTTTGTCCAATGCATTGATCTGATTTGTATCGTGAATTTGTACCGTGAATACTTCTTGTGCCATGAATTGTGCGACGGTTGACTTAAATTTATAAGAACGGTTTCGACAAACAATAATTGGAAGTGAACCATTTCCTCGATCATTCACCATTTTTGATACTGCCCAAGGAAAATTGGAACCTTGTGTTAAATTATAATTCAGGTCTTATGGCTGAGAGTTGGCTATACATAATGATACATAAGAACTGGTTTACCGCCGAAGAGCACTGTCCTGTAACCTTGATGAGAAGTGGAAAATGCTCTCGTCGACGTACACTGTCAACTACCGTCTATGAAGTCGACTGTAAATTCCTTGAGGTTGAAATGGACAGAACAACATTCAACACTAATCTGAGTGGTATGTCTTTCAGCTCCAAAATCCTAAATTGATCTCTGCAAAAGATTTGATTTTGTAGCTAAAAATCTTGAATGTCTTTCCACGCAACACATCAGTTCTCCCAGATGCTGAGTCAGTACACTATACTCGTGTACTATCACTTATGACGCTCTATACAATCTCCTGACCCCTGATTTTCTTTCATCTGTTCTTCAAAAGTACCGTGACATTCAAAGTAGTGTCCCATGATCGATGACATGACTGCTCATTTGTGTTGACCGCGGTGATTCTCAAGCTCTCTGACGGCAATTGTTCGATAAATCGCTGACAAACTCATTGACATGCCCATAGATCTGTGTTGTGTTTGCGTAAGCGCAGTTAACTGAACTAGTTTTTAATCTCAAGATGATTTTGCGAAATAAAAAGTATAATCAAGGATGTTATGAGGATGGATGTATTTCATGAAAATCTAGTTGGCGGGTCGCATATTAAGCATACAGCCTATGCTTTAATTTCTGTCGTACTTAGAGCATGAGTTTTGCCTATCCCTCCATTTCTCAGTCGTCATTAAGCCTGTAATATGTAACGTATTAGGAAACTCTTCCCTTCTTCTATTATATGTCATGCACATGCGTGTTACTTTTGCTCCAGATTTCGTTGTAGACATCTGACGATATTTACGTCTGTCTGTGGTGATTGCCCGGAGTAAAATCTCAAAAAATGACATTGTTTAGGTAAATTTGTACATTTGTATATGTAGTGAATTTTAGAACCGTTATTACCCCAGTCGCTTTGCTCTGATTTCAACTGGGGTTTGTGAGTTTCTTCACTTTTACTAACCAGTTGTTAATCAATCCTAACCCAGTTGGAACTAGGTTTGGATCTTACAACAGTAATGGTCCAGACTTCTGGTTTATTTATGGCAGCGATTCGGTGGTAGTGGATCGTCACTATAATCACCAATTTAATTTACGTTGAAAAGCATTTTCAGTCGATCCTAGACGCTCAGGTATTTTACATACCGTGTAGTGAACGAGAACACAAGTGGGGAAAGTCGGATGCATTTGGACACAAAATTACAGAAAATCTTAGTAAAATCTGATAACAATACAGTTAATACGTAATTTGTCTCAAAATTGACTGTTCCCTATTCAAATATTAGTCCATCGTCTCAGACTTCATTGTTCTTCTATTTCCACAGCAATCATTCTTCGTTCTCGTTCTCTTTTCTTTGATCTTATTGACCTTCTGATGCCAGGTATTTCACCCTCGTATAATGATACATACTACTGTCGACACGAGGTAACTGTGAAAATGAATGTCAGAATATTAAAGATTCCCATTGTGAAAATTAGAACAACATATGTTAGACCAACAATGGAGAAGGTTTCAAGAATTGATTTAATTCACCGGATGACATGGCCCAGCCTTGAAGGTGTTGTCATTCTTGTGTAACCTATCTCTTCTATTCATACCAAATACATTGTTCTACCTCAAGCCTAAATGTGTTCGCCATTATCTGCTGGTGGTGATTACGATAAAACGAGTCAGTATGGGCAATGATGTGACTTCCACGTATTTTTAGGATTGGATTTATTATTAGAGCAGTACTAATAACGAAGTGGACCGTAATTCTACGTATATCTTCTTCATACAAATTGATATTTGACGAATATTCACTCAACTTATTTAAGATTTTTATGACATCATTCCCTACTATTCCTGCATAAGCTCTTATTCTACCATCAAACGATATTGCACTAGTGGTTTATTCGTTAATTCATTTAGTAAAACTTAGATTACCGATCATTCTTATGGTGTTTCACGAACATACCAAATTACCTACACATTTCTTATTTATTCCTTACTCTTTTCCTCGTAGTCAACTCAATATTATTTTAAATACTGCAGAACATCCTTGAGTGCGGAGAATATTATGAAAACATTACTGAAACCTGTACGCAATGATATCTTTGAAGAAACCTGAAATTGTTTCGTCACAGCACTTGCGTACCAATAAGCTGTTTAGGAATTAAAATAATAGCGATAATAATGAATGTTCTGTTGACGATTTCTTTCATTTGATTGTGTTTTATGCCCTACGATCACTAAAACTTAGTTACGTTAATCAGGGGGTACAAGCGGCTATTAATATAGTCTATTTACATGGATGGTGAGTGGTCCTCTTGAGGTTAACGTTCGGGATTCAGTGTTTCCGTGTTAAATTGACATAAGCTGTGATTTAGAAGTACTCTGTAGTTATATGAGTGAATGAACGTTTCGAGGAGATACAAGGGGTGCTGGTTCTCTCAAAAATAGAGTGATAAAAAGTCAATGTTCATTTTGGAGAATTTACCGATTAATCAATTTTGTGTAATTTACAGAGAGACAACTGAGATTTCGGTACCTTGAGTATTATTTTTACCATATGGTCGCACAGTTGAATGTTTTAGTATCGTATTAGACATCATACAGGGACATTTCTACTGATCGTTCCATATCCTACTTTTACCACGATTGCTTTGTTGTTACTATCGTACGCGTTGTAGCAATTTCAGTAAGATCAGCTAATGTGTATAAACGATCTTACTTCTTATCTGAACTCTAGTCCGTACCTGACAGTAAGGGCACGTTTGGAAAATTCGGGGATTACATCGCATTCATCACTGATACCACAACTGTAGTTTAGATTTTCAACACACCAAGGTTCGTTGGTGATATGTTATACCTCGCAAGTAAAACAATATACGATCATGGGATAGTTTTTTGCACTATTTAGTATAACAAGAAATGTAAATTCTACAAATTACCTTGGTGGATGGTGACAACAGTTGACACGGCAACTGAGTTATTTGGTCATATTTGCACGATCAAATACAAAATGTATTAAGAAAATAAATCGTTAAAGTACACAATAAGGTCACTCGTCAAAGAGGAAGCGCGTCTCTTACAAACTAATGACGTAACGATCAAAAAAGTTGACTTCTCAATGTCAGAAAGCCGGAGCCATGCTGTTAAATAGCATGCAATTAAACTTTTTATACACAAGTGCATAAATACATATCAAAAGATCCAACAACGAATGTTTAACCTATTGGTTCAATAGTTTGTAGTGAAAAACCAGAACAGCTCGAAACATTCATCTCCGAAATATTGTCATTTCTGCGATAGCAGTTTCAATAATTTGTTTTTCATCATATTAGTCGACATAATGACATAGTACGGAAGAATAAAATGCAAACGTTGTGACAGGAAGCAGTCCAGATTACATCCTGAAAAAAACTGTCAAATTATAGGCTAGTTTCCCCTTATTGTTTTACTGCAACTTTGAACTTGATTCGGGAGTTCACTTTTTGAGATTTCTGCTCACTAGTGTGCCTTATCAAACCAGACAGGTTTGATAAGATGACGGGGGGTTATCGTTCAATATGTTGAAAAATAATTTTTTTCAATGTCAGATCATGGTCATTGGATATACGAGAAACTAAAATCTCAATTATCGAAAGCAAAAATGTGTCACTAAATTAAATGTTTGTCGTAGTTTGATTTGATCATTATTAGAGGACATCACATCGTTTTGATTACTGATTTTGCCGCACACAAATAGCTAGTGGTCTTCCCTAGGGTATGTACATAGATGACATAACACTACATAGTCGAATGGTATTGGCGTCTATGTATTTCAAGTGTTTTACTTAAGCAGTAACAGAAGTAGGAATTGACCACAGTGCGATAAAATAAGACACAGATTCCTATCTTGAGTGTATAAACGTGAGACATTTTAGGTGGTCATCTGTAGGAGAAGCCCTTCGTAAAGTCTATTCCACGATTCGACCTTGATGCCTAGGTATATGCCCTTGTGTGATAATTCAGTTTCAGTTTGGAAAGGATAGGAGGCTTGATGGCCTGTGTTAGTCCTGGCAATGATGGTCTCTCAGCTGATCCAACTTTCTTTTGAAGGATTCGACGGATGGAGCCTCAACCACGTGCTGAGGTAATGAATTCCACTCGTTGATTATTCGATGGGAAAGTCGGTAGTCAGCTGACAAGTAATTTGTTCTGGGCTTGTGAACTTTTTTGGAGTGTCCTCGTAGATTTTCTGTTTTGGAAGACAAGAAAAATGAGGGCATATCAGGTGCAAATTTGTCATTTAGCAATTTGAAAACTATAATCAAGTCACCTCTGATTCTTCTATATGACAGCGGGAATAGGTTTAGCTTGGTCAGTCTAGTACCATACGGGAGCTTCGCTATTCCGGGAATCAGCCTAGTTGCTGTTCTCTGAACGCTCTCCAAGAGTTCACTGTCTTTTTCTAGGCAGGGGCTAGGTGCTTGTATGCAGTACTCAAGTTTAGGACACACGAACACTGTATACAAAGTCAGAAACGTTTTAGCGTCAAGATGACTAAAAGCCCTGCGTATGGACCATAAAGTCCTAAAACCTTTGGCGACTATTGCACGGCAGTGTGCAGTAGTCTTTAGGTCTTGACTAACGATGACACCTAAGTCATTGTGTGCCTGGACAATAGGTAACTCAGTGTTATTCATTGTATATGTATCTGTACCCTGGTGGCCAATATGCATCACAATACACTTGGAAGTGTTTATCGGCAATTGCCAGGTTTGGGACCATTCAGATAATCTCTCCAGGTCATTTTGAAGTTCTAAGCTATCGTCCTTGCTTTGTATCGATCTCCATATCTTGACATCATTAGCATAGAATAAGACTGATGACGATAGTAGACGAGGGAGGTCATTTACTTACTGGATGAATAACACTGGCCCCAAAACTGTACCTTGGGGGACTCCACTAAGCACAGTTTTTCAGCTAGACAACTTGGAGTTCACCCTTACTCTTTGTTGACGCCCAACTAGGAAGTCTTTTATACACATCAATAGATTGCCTCCAATCCCGACATTCCTTAGCTTATATGACAGCTGGTTATGCGGAACTTTGTAGAAGGCTTTGCTGAAATAGATGTAAGCTACGTCTATAGGTAACTTTTGGTCCTTAAGAGCGCACCAGCTTTCACGAGCGACTAATAAGTTTGTGAGACAAGAGTAACCTGTTCTAAAACCATGCTGCTTTTCGGAGAGGATCCGGTTTTCATCGAGATACTTAAACAGTTCCTTCCGAATAATCTTTTCTAAGATTTTAACAACCACACTAGTTAGGCTAATTGGTCGGTAATTCTCAGGCTTATGTTTTGTACCTGTTTTGAAGACTGGGCTTACTATGGCCTTCTTCCAGTCTTTTGGCAGACTACCCTGGGTTACGGATAGATTAAAACATACACTTAAAGGGTTCTCAAAAAAGTTAGCTAATTCTTTCAGTAACCTAGGATGCAGTTCATCGGGTCCAGTGGATTTACCTATGTCAAGCTTAACTAGCAGACCAAGGACATCAAGTTCTTTAATGGTCACGCTGTCCAGTGCTTGTGTGGGTGGATTTTCATGAACTGGTGAGAAGGGTGTTTCTATGGTGTATACATTGCTAAAGTATTTAGAGAATACTTGAGCTTTGCCAAAGTCGTCCTCCACTAGTGATGAGGCAGTACTGTCTCCCCATAGTGAAGGAACATTTCTTCTTCTTTTTGTCCTTTGGTTTATATACGAATACAAGCGTTTAGGGCATTCTATGGATTCCCTAACGATTTTCTCTTCGCACAGCTTTCTGGCCTTACGGAGGGTCGAGGCACAGGTATTTCGAGCCTTTTGATAATGAGATTTTGCCTCGTCAGTCCCCAGTAACCTAAATCTGTCCCACATTTTCCTTCTTTTACGGAGAAGGATGCGAACCTCCCTACTGAACCACGATGGGTAGTTTCTCGGCCCCTTAGGTGTAGTCCAAGGGATGTGGGGGGTGGTAACTTTTAAGTATAAATTTCGGAATACGTCCCAAGCCATTTCGATTGATGACTCTGGGTCTATTTCCCAATCTACTGATGATGCTGATTTCATGATGTCTCGTATGTTTGCTTTCCAGACGTTAGGTCTGGATTGAGCTGAGGTGTGCTCGTGATCGACAGTTATATGAAAGTCAAAGCTTAAAACTGCATGATCACTTTTGCCTAGGGGTGGCATGTAATTCATGTTTGCAACGTCATCCTCATAACGAGTCAATATAAGATCTAGTAAGGATGATGCAGAACCCGGGTCGTACCTAGTTGCTTCCTTCGCGTGTCGCACTAGGGCACATGTGATTACCGCATCAACTAGTTCCTGTTCGAAGGAATTTGCTGACGATTCCGTCCGCAGATTTCCCCAGTCCACCATGGGTGCATTAAAGTCCCCTGGGATTAGACATCGATCACTTCGTGATAAAGTGTTGAGAATGCTCAGCAGGACCTCGTTTACCTCACAGCTAGGACTGCGATAGATCAAACTAAGCAGCAACTCTTGTCCCCTGCATTTCAGGCGACAGCTAACTAATTCCTACGTCCCACTCTCATGGGATACACTGTCGATAATGGTGAATGGAATAGCATTCCTAATGAATAGAGCTACTCCCCCTCTTTTGCGCGTTTGTATTCTATCGGCCCTTACTAATGTAAAACCTTCGAAATCAAGTTCCCTACTATCTATAGACAGCGTCAGTCATGTTTCTGTGACTGCGATTATGTCTGGCTTAGTTGAGTCAATCTGTACACCTAGTCCCGGTCGCTTATTGAGTAAGCTCCGGGCGTTGGTATGACAGATCCGAAGCCTATTTAGGTGGCCTCGTTCTTCACCCAGAGTGGCTTCGGTATCATCCTCCGTCGAAGCCTCACAAACCGAAAATTTACAATTTCCAGGTCTTTTTCGCCAGTGTCTAATCTGAGCTGCGGTTCTTTTTCGGCTTCCCGTCTTTTAACACGGTCCGCCAACGGTAAGTCCTTACGGAGAAAAACTCCTGAACCCTTTAATTTGTGTCCATTTTCTAAGATTAAGTCGCGTTCGTTTGGGCCTACCTTGTGTCAATCTGCGTGTCGACAGATTGAGTTCTGACTGATGTGTCCCGACCGCGCTTGCCGAGACACTTTTTCGCGGCATTTACTATTGAAATGGCCTCGGTTAACGGGCTATTTGCATCCAAACAGCACTGTTGACATAGCCATATGCATTCATTTTTACTGAACCGCTTGATAGCTGCAGGTGTTAGATTCGTGCAAACTTCGTGGTACCAACCTTTGCACTCATCGCACTGCGTGCCGCTGTCAACGGGATATCGACATCCTGGGCGGTGGCAAATGCTTTTGTTGCATCTTCCAGTCATTTTAGGATGAGAAAGTGAGATTTGACTAAAAGTAGAAAAAAACTATAAATAGTTAGGACCAAAGTACTAACAGATACAATAGAAAAACAAAGGTACTCTGGAGTACCGACGATAAAAGTATTTAGGATACCAAAAATGATACTCTAGCCGAATACTTTAACTGGAAGAAATTCAATCAAAGTATAAAACAGTAGTCTTGGTGCGTTAATAACGATCAAAACAATATAATTTACTCAACGAGGAAAAATACCACTGTCATTTTTAAATAGCGCGCGTAGTTTTCAAGTGGCTACTAAGCTATATATTTTTTTGAAATTACATAAATCTTTGGTTCTGGTATCCTGAAATAGATGAATTCTCATAATAATAACAGCTTTAGACAAAAGGAGTTTATATTATCATCTGCATTTGTGAAACATATGATAATATAGTTTACATATAGACGGTGTATTTTGATATCTGCAGGTATTTTATGAAAAATTCAGTAGTCATCAGCTTACTGAGAAAGTGACGTATTTGTTTAAAACTTGCAAATTACAGGTCACACTGAATGTAAATGTGACCTTGTTATTTTGGCCAGTTCGCCTTACTCGGCTGCCTGAGTGTGGTTTCCTTGTTAACGACGGCCTAGTATTTTTGGTATCGGTATTTAAGACATGTAGGTGCATACCTTATCACCATGTTTTGCGCAATAACATATTTTTGCACTCGTCCTTTCCCCTTGCGAGATTTTAGGAATTATAATCCCTAATATATATATATATATATATATATATATATATATATATATATATATGTACTGTCTACAAAATGAGCCGAATCGCCAGTAGAGAATAGTCATCATTTCAAATTCGAACGTTGATGCCTACGTATCTAATTGTGTCGAACTAGTTAATTAGCATCTACAAAGTAAACAAGTCTGCTTGGCAAACACGATACGTTACGTATATGTGTCCACAAATTTCCCCAAAATCCACGACGTTAAGGGGAAAAATCGACTTTCCCCCTTTATTTACGCTTTTGTTTACTTTATTTTCCCTCTATTGGTTGCTTGGGTGGGTCCTGTAAACTAGGTGATTTCTTTGGGGAGCGTCCACTGTCGTTCTTGACAACATTACCAGCACCTACTTCATATGGAAGTGATCATTTATTTATTACACGATTTTTTCCTGGCAATTCTGATCGTGACTGGTTATTATTATGTGTTTTACCGTCCTCAGTTATCTTTGTGTTCAAGTTGACCGTTTTAGTCCATTGTATTTTGACCGGGTTGCTTCTCAACCTTTTTCAAATGGGCTAGTAGATCAAGTACAAACTGATGTGCCCATTAATTGCTGACTAATTCAAATCCTATGCTCCTAGAACTCTCATGATCCGGGATTTTGACGTTTTTCTAGTTGAATTCATCTTTGTATTTGTCTACTTGCATGGACATCAGTGATAGCGCATCATGTCGTTTCACTGATAGTTTGCCTTCGTGTTTGAGTAGATGGAAAGGGTATCTATTTCGTCCACTATGGTACTTATCACAATCGGAAGCATTTATTTTATAGCTGATTTTGAATCTGTCTTTTTGTTGTATCCTTTGGTCTGCATGAAACAATATTGTTTACTTCTAAATAGATACTAATAGTATTTCAGAATATCTCTACATTTATGCAGCTGATTTTTTGCAAATTTGATCGGTTCATTCGTTTAAGTCACTAGAATTTTGAGTAGCCCATTTATGTCTGCTTTCCCTTATCTTCAATTTATCATTATCATCATTATCATGTTATAACTTCTCTTATTACGACCCGGCTATTCCTATTGCTTAGTATTCTTGGACACCAATTCACTCGATAAATCCCCAAGTCAGAGCATGGTTGAACAGGAATAAAATTATATTCCAACTAACAAGGGTAGATGGAAGCAGGAAGCACAATGAGAAAAACGTTAGTATATTTGTAGTTTTTACATGAGAAGATTCTAAAGTCTTCAAGTATCGGCTAACACATTAACTTATACTGTTTCGATTGTGTTCATATTTATTCATTGCCAGTTTTATAAATTTGGGTAGAAACATTATTGTTTCCCCTTATTTAGATTGCATATGGATCGTAATATTTCATAAGGCGTCAGTAGGTGGCTAATAACCAACTTTTTGGTTCTCATTGTTTCTATTCATGTTGGCTCGTATTAACCATACTAAATATTTGGTGTTTAGTTTGTATCATATTTTCGAGAGTATCGTTATAACTTCCACGCTTTCCGGTTTATATCTAATATTTAAATTAAAATGCAGTTCTTGCAACACCGTTGTGTATTCCCTTTGTGCTGTACCGTTTTTAATCCTATTATAATTTCAGAGGGATGCCAGAGGAAATCAAACATCTTTGGAGCACTTACTGATGGGTAAGGTGCTTATGCAGTCATTTCTTGTTTGCTTACAGCCTTGTTCACCTTATCTTGAATATATAGTATAAAACATTTATTTAGTTTCTTGCATATTATATTCCAGGCAAAATCGGACTAATTGTTTATACATTCTTACGTTCTTGTGTATTGTACTCAACCGACCGAGTGTTCTCAAGCCATTCACTTGATCTACCGAACAAGGAATCTTACACTCACGCTGTTTGCGGAAGATAATCACTGTATATAAATCGTTTGTACCTATACCCGACTTATCTTTCAGACCGTCAATCTCATCAATCTACTATCTAAGTTCTTTGTCCATAAAATTTAGTAGTTTTAAAAGTGTATGAAATATATCTATTGCTCATGTATAAAAATATCCGCCATATTATGTAAATATTAAACTTCGATATATCAGAGGCTCTATAAATGCTATATAGGTATTACATATTGGCGTATGTGTTACGTCAATAACCCGATCAGAGCTGCTGCCGTGGCTCAGGTTTAATCTGTTTATAAAGTCAATCCAGTCGGGCTATAGTGGCCAAAAACTTGTTCCGCGAAATTCTACCATGCTAGCCAAGTTTAGTAAAGAGCGGTAAGGTCAAAACAGCAAATTTAAGATTTTACTGAGTCATATCACTAACTTTACGAAATTGTAGTGGCAATAAAGTGCCTTTCTGTGAACGACCAATATCTTCAGCAATACTACCATCATAGCAACAGGAGGATGCTTTTAAACAGATGGTACGCGTTTTGCCTTACAGATATCTGATATTGTGGGAAACTTTAATAGGTATGGAGCTGACACAACAGAAACTGTTTAAAAGTTATGGGTGTGTATCCATTGTCGGGTAGCTTTTCCATGGGTTATATAGTGTTACTTTTAGGTGGGTAAGACCTTTAACATTAATCCGCTTTTTCTATGTACCGTAAGAGCTAGTATATCTTCACAATCTAGGGGGTGGGGTGGAAACTGTCAAACGTCCACATGGGTTAATTTTGTTTATGGTAACACCTCTCCCTTTCTCTCTAATATCTATTTTACGCATCATTAACAAGGTTTAACTTGATAATTTTGAATAAATTGAGGATTGGGTAGATTGTTGTAAATAAATTAATATATTTGTAATATCCCGATGAGTAGAAAAATTAAATTTTTTGACGTTTCGTGACTCAGTGTAAGCCACTTATTCAGAGAATAAATAACCAAGTCAAAATTAATCCAAGTTTTTGGTTTGATTATTTATTCTTTGAAGAAGTGGCTTGTACTAAGTCATGAAATGTCAGAAAATTTAATTTCTCTACTTATTAGGATATTGCAAATGTATTAATTTATTTATACTGTCTATTCTAGTTTCATCTTATCTTTTAAGCTTGGCCAGTGATGGTAGTGCCCAGCTTTCAACCTTAAAGTGGTAGGTTGAAGTCCCCACTACCTACTTCATCTTGGTCAACTGGTTAGTATCACTAACTCTCTTACAAATGGCGTGACTTCAAGTTGAGTGCTTAAATATATGACTGGTGAGCTATATTAAGCGTGAAAATATGACGATATAAACTGCATGAAACAAAAACGAATGTGTATGAACATTTATAAAAGATGTTTATAATTAGGACCTATAAATAGCAAGAGCTTTCTTACTTTTCCTTTGTCGTACGGTCCTAAATTCGTATCAGTCAGTCAGTCAGTTACAACGTAGAACTTCGTACGTACGTACATCATTTCGAGTTGCCATACCACATTAGCACAGAGATGAAGTTGTCGATTCAAATCCCATATTGGTAGAAGTAGTAAGAGTATAAGCATTAATGTGAAAGATTAGGGTTTGAAGATGTTATTGAAGGAGTATAATACAATGAAATAAATATGGAAAGAGAAAAGGGACAGGGACATGAAGAATTCAGAAGATTAGAATTTGGTAGAACACAAAGAGTGGATGCACCTTCGCCATTGCAAACGATTTTGAGCAATGTTATTCAAGGTCTCTAACCATCTGTTACTATCGTCTCGTGGGTCCCAACCAGGTAGTCTACACCTACCAACATGGCCCAGTCCACTTGTCAGTGACTTCATGGATTTATGCCATGTTTTGGTCTGGCCGCCCCTAGCTTTCTTCCAACCTGCTCCTACACCGTAAAGCATTGCACGTCGGGGCAGTCGGTGGTTGGGCATACGTAACACATGTCCCAGCCATTTCAACTGATGAAGATTCACTACTTCATCAATCGATTTGCCATCCTTACCTAGTACCCGTTTCCTAACATCTGCATTACTTACCCGGTGGTCCCAGGATATACGAGCAATGCGTCGAAGACACCTATGATCGAACACTAGTAGCCTACGAATATCCTCTACTCTTATCGGCCATGTTTC
Source organism: Schistosoma rodhaini (assembly GCA_944470415.2). Taxonomy (NCBI): domain Eukaryota; kingdom Metazoa; phylum Platyhelminthes; class Trematoda; order Strigeidida; family Schistosomatidae; genus Schistosoma; species Schistosoma rodhaini. Next base: position 46,288,245 of record OX104036.1, read on the forward strand.
ACTTCCATAAAGTAGGACGGAACGGACTGCTTCACAGTAAACCCGTCCTTTTGTTGCTAGACGGATATCTCGCCTACGCCATAAATGATGCAAGTTGGCAAAAGCTAGACGAGCCTTCTGTATCCGTGCTGAGATTTCGTCACACACCAGACCACAAGGGCTGATGAGACTCCCAAGATAAGTGAAGCTGTCAACACGCTCAACTACTTCACTTCCTATTATTAGTTCAGGTGTCGATGCAACCCAATCCTGAATTAACATTTTGCACTTCGAGGGAGAGAATCGCATCCCGAACATGCCTGCATTGTTGCTTATAGTGGTCAGAAGACTGCATTTTGTCAGAGTCTTCACCGAATAAAACTATATCGTCGGCGTATTCTAAGTCAACAAGTGAGCCTCCTGGTAAAAGTTCAACTCCAGGAGATTGAGATGATGAAAGTGATACCTCTAAAAGCATGTCAACGACAAAGTTAAACAAGAATGGGGAGAGTGGACAGCCCTGACGAACGCCACTTGTGGTAATCAGTTCTGATGACAGTTCGCCATAGGCTCTAACTCGACCAGTTGTGTTCGAGTAGAGAGCCTTTATGAGGTTAATGTACTTCTTTGGTACTCCTTTCACTGACAAACACTGCCATAGAACCTCACGATCAACAGAGTCAAATGCCGCCTTAAGTTCGAGAAATACTATTATTGTGGGACGTCTGAATGTATGTCTATGTTCTAGGACCTGACGTAGAGTGAATATCTGGTTTATGCAACCACGTCCAGGTCGGAAACCAGCCTGGTTTTCTCTAGTCTGCTCTTCGCGAGCTTTGGTTAGGCGTCCAAGTATTATTGAAGCTAATATTTTAGACACTATACTAGTCAAACGGATTCCTCTGTGATTGTCACAGGAAGACTTTCGTCCTTTCTTCTAGACTGGCACAATCAGTGATTGGGACCAGTCAGATGGAATTACGTCCAGTTCCCAGATTCTACCTAAGACCTCAGTCAATCTCGTTGCTAGTACTGGACCACCATCCTTAAAAATCTCAGGGGTAAACTTGTCAGGGCCTGCAGCTCTCCCTCGCTTTAGATTCCCTATAGCTTTTTCAACCTCGTAGAGAGTTGGAGGACTTACCTCAATTTTCCAATCAGGACGACTGGGGAACGTGGGTAACTGAAGTGTGGCTGAAGGCCAGTTGAACTGATCCCTAAAGTGTTCTGCCCATCGATCCAATCTCCTGGATTGAGAATGAATGATATGCCCATCTTTGTCTGAGATAGTTTCGCTAATAGTTGGGTTCCTAATACCGGTTTCTTTAATAAGTCTGAACAGCTGTCTGCTGTTACCTATTGCCGCTGCCTTTTCCATCTCTCTTGCTTTCGCTACCCACCACTGTTCCCGATCATTGCGTAGGCTTCTTATTAGCCTTCGCTTAAGCTGACTCCGCTCTTCGTTATGCTCAGAGCCAGGTGGGATGAGTTTTCGAGCATCTATCAGTGCGGTAGATGCTGTTGAGATCCATTGTTTCTCCCTGACCTTATGGCTTACCTTACTAGCGGATAACACTGCTGTTTCCACAGCTTTTCGGATGTCATTCCACGCTGCTTCGGGTGGGCACAACTTACATGTCTGTCTAACTGTTTTTCCGGTTGTTCCTGAAATATATTCTTAGCTTGCTTATCATTAAGTAGAACCCTTAGAGGCTTCCCTGCAGTGTCTTTCCTACGTCCAGTAAGACGCACTAGAGCATGATCTGAGTCTAAACATGTGCCCCAGAGTGATCGACAGTCTTCTATCGAGCCCCTCCATCGGTGGCTGATAGCGTGGCTGATACCTACTTGAGCATTAAAGTCACCAGCCACTATTACTACATCAGAACGCCTAGCTTTTCGGAGAAGGTCAGAAAGTTTCCTGTAGAACTCATCTTTTATATCGTCTGAGCTACAGTCAGTGGGAGAGTAGGCAGAGATAACGAAGAGACAACGACGAGTTTACCTATTTTTCCGAGTCCTTACTGATCCGTTTAGTCGGACAGCGCATAGACGACTGTCTACTGGGATCCAGTCTAAAAGAGCTAGTTCTGCCCTAGGACTTAATGCTATACCTACTCCAGCGAGGCCACGGGAAGCAGCATCAGGGCTTCCAGATACACGAAGCGTGTATCGAGATGGTTCTTTATTTTGATTAGGTGAGGTCAAATGGATGACGCTACTCGGATCTTGTATGCGCGTTTCGGAGACGCAGCACACATCGATGGTGTAAGATTCTAGAGTCTTAGCTAAGGAAGCCTGTTGTCCTATTTGGCACAATGTTCGGACATTAAAAGTCCCTACATGTAGTTTAGAGCGAGGTTTCAGGAGACTGAGAATAACGTTCCGTGTACTTGAATCGTTTGCCCTAGCGGTGCGAGGTGATAAAAGGACGTGGGAAGGGTTAGTCGTGGAGATAACAGAGTTATTAGGTGTAGGAAGGATTTGAAAGTGACCAACTTGGTCTCGTGTGCTGTTACGGATATGAGGGCATTTATAACTTCCCGGCTGCCCACACCGTGGAAGGGTTTTTCTTGAGGGACCTGAGAAAGAAGTTGGATTAGTGTTGGTCTTAACGACCTGGGAGCGTGACCGCAGTACCCAAGGGACAACTGCTTGAGGCCGGTCACGCACGGCCTTTTTGTGGGGGATTGCCTGTAATTTTTTAATCTAAAGTTTTGCTCCACAATTAACATCACTAGTCCCATTTCCGTGGAAGTCAGTTATAAAAATAGGTTTATGTGATATCTATTCGCTGTAGGTTTAAAATAAGGGATTTCTCAATTCCTCGATGGTGTGCATATCAGTAGTTCGAGCTGAAGCATCAGGTATTTACGTTCGCATTAAGCGAATAAAATAAATGTGACTTCTCTGGAAAAGGCTGTATGGAGTCACTTCGAGTAGAAGAAATTGATGCCCTCTTCCAATCTTGCTAAGGCCTCTGAAGAACTTCATATTCCACTGTTCGAAGAAACGGAATAGCGTGGTGTATTCTGGATATTGTACAATCACGTTCATAATTATCTTAAAACATAAAGTGTTGCCTCTCTCATTCTGTGCTCATCGGCTTATTTTATGATAAATATCTTGTTGCACTGCTTTACCCGGTTCAGTCTCGTTGCTTAGTCTCAATCATTTCCTTAACTTGAAATATTAATCTTCACGAGTATGTTATTTTCAATATTTAATGACCAGTGCATTTCTACAGATAACACAAACTGCTCCGATGTTCAATTATGCCAAGATGTTGATAATCAGTTGCAAATTTGTTTAACAGAAGAACTCAAATCCGTAAATTCGCACTCAGAAACACTTCCCAATCATCCCCATTATTCTCTTCAGCTAAACGCAGTCAGCCATACAGCTCATACTGTTCCAAACCAAATACCTGTGATTGGTTCAAAAGAACAAACGTCTAATAATACCATTGTTGAAGACGACAATTTTGTAGCGGATATTGAACTAATTAGTCTTACCAGTCAAAGACAGTCAATCCCACGCTATCGTCTTCGAGTAGATCCATGCACTGCCTTCTTAGGTTATAGAAACAAGGATTTTAGATCTGCCAGACGAATTACTCGTGACTTTTCTAGCAAATATCCCTTGCCCAAATCATCGTCCGAATTAACTACAATAGGATACATTAGTTCTTATACAACTAATTCTCTCCAAAGAACAACTGAACTGAACTCAGAGGAGGACCGTTCTGAAGGAGAAGACGAAAACGACGACACTCTCAGTTTAACAACAGAACAGATTGAAAATACTCTTGATTATTTTAGTAAGCAGATTTTTTTCATTCTATTTGTTTGGCAAAGTTATTGACGTTTAAATTCAATTATTCAACTTTTCAGAAATTTACTTTCCAGGATACTCTCTGGTCAGCTTAAATTACGCAAACAATATTCTTTAGCCATAGTTTTAAAAAATTCTGTCTTTTTAGCATCTGGAAGTATGGCGTGAGGTGTGTACTTTTTAATGTAGTTGTTTAATTTAAATCTATGTCTAGTTGGTAGGAATGTAATCAGCTTATTTAAATGACTTAAAAATCAAAAATATAATTCATTAGAAGTACCACATGAACTGTCAGTAAATCGATTCTAACTAAAGTAGGGTTGAGCCAGTAGAAGGAAAGAAACTTCAGTCTATACACTCACTGATTCTCAGCTTAAGTTTAGCACAGATGGACATGCCTAATGACTGAGGTCTTTTACATAATTGATTCACTGGAAGAAATGATTCACAGTCGATCACAATATTTTATTACCAGTTATAGCCCTTTTCCCGACTAACATCCTCTTTTGCTGAGTTTCATTCCCTGCTTCACAGGATTTATATACCTTCGTAAAAGGTTTCATGTTAATGCATTTCTTTGAAATTACTTGGTTTCATAAAGTGATGTAATTGGAGTAGAGTACGAACCTAAAATAGCTGTTGAAAAATTAATTACTTATACTAGTTAGCCACAGCCCTTGATGGTTTTGTTATTTCTTGCTCTGACTGAATAATTTTTTAAAAGGTTTTTAATTCCAATATGACATCGGGTATCAGGTAATCTTATTAACTTTTATTGATTCTCAATAATGTGGATAAACGACGAAATTGGGACTTTTAAACTCAAATATAAGCTTAGTAACATTTGAATCGCTTCATTGGATCCATATTTAACGTTTTTCCACCCTAACACACTTGCTCCATAGAATACCTTTTAGTGGCCTTTTATGTGACTCCAATTAGATTGCATGAATGATTGTTGTCGAGATATACATCCTGACTATTCTCGTATATTATTATTGACTTAATCCGCTTTAGTGTATAACGGAATTATATAAGTCAAATACAAGAATAAATTTTTGAATACATATATTTTGTACACTCACTGATCTGGACAGGAAATGAGAGGTATGAAGCGAATATAAGAGAGCAAAGCGAAACGACACACGGTGGAGAAGGCGTGTGAGCAAACTCCTTTTAATCAAACTTTAATCAATATTTATAGCCAGATAAAAATAAGTTACAGACATGTGATGAATAGGATAAGAAGTGTACACACACGCATACGCTCATATAAAAACAGTCAAATTGATGAGTGAATGGTCAACAAGGTCGAAACGTGACTCAAGAAGAATGGATAAATTGGTCTGTCCAGAAGCTAGAATAAGGTATATAGGCTAAACATAGCACTGACGCTACAACCTCCTACTTCGGTATGTGTTAGTGTTATCATCACTGGTCCAAATAGTCACAACTTTATCACCCTTAACTAACTGGTCACGATGACACATATACGCTCATTTCTCATTCACTTCTAAATGTTTTACATAATATTATTTCAAACAGTTCATCCCACCAAATTTATTTATTCGTTTTGAACTATATCTCTTATGTTTGGTTTTCCATTGCTACTGGCACCATTAGTTCAACTTCTTTGTTTTTTATTTTGTTATTTTCTTGATGCTTTGATGTAAACTGTATACTTGTCGTAGGTCATAGATTGCTTATATCATTTACTTTACACAATTTATTAGAAATCACCTTATTTATTCTTACTTCAATATTTATAAAATTTCTACTTTTAATTAAAGATCTATAATATAATTTTCTTCACTTTTTTATCGTCCAATAAAATTGAATTTTAAGGTTAATTAAATGTTTAAAGATAAAATCATATTTATCTACATAATAGAGAAATTGTGGTTGAAGTGATTAGCTTCATTTCATTATTTTTACCAATCCATCACAGTAATTATACCTTAACCACACAAATGAAGTTCTGATTCAACGATTAATTGCACCAATATATGGATGCCGTTTTCAATGTATCCGTCTGTTATAACGTGTGTGCTTGAGTGCCCTGTTTATATATGACGTGACGATGCCACCAATTAGAGAGCAGTGAACTATCGATCGGACCAGTGACACGCAAAAGCCGTACGAGCAGTCTAGAGCACTTATAGGTCCTGCTTTCTACCTAGCCCAAGCAGTTAAGTCCAGAGCAGCCTCTGCGGTATGAATCGTATATTTCAAGCATACTGGGTTTATATATCAAAAAAACTGACCACGTTGTACCACAAAATAAAAATAACATATGTACAAGATTTAGCCAAATGTGGCTGTGAATATGGGATGCAGTAATTAATAGACTAGGGATAACTCAAGAATGGTAAATCATACAGTAATAGTCTTTGGGTCAAGATAAAGCTCATAATAAAAGGAACATGAATATGAGTAGTTAAGTTACTTAACAATTATACAATAGGAAATATACATATCACATTGGTTCATAAATAGTGCTCCAAAGTTACCACTCATAACTCTCTTCGCTATATAACACTATCAGAAGCTTATTATTCGAGGAAGTTTGTGGTTATTCTTGCAGTATTTGCTTATTATTACATTTGATGTTGAACAACAATTAAATTCAGGACAAAGGGTTTTTCTTGTTTGTAAGTTTCCAGTATCGGCTGTTATGTTAAGCCCATATACTTTATTCTAGCTTCTGGCCAAGCTAATTCACCTATACATTGAATCATATTTTGATCTTGTTAATTATTCGCTTATTAACCTTGACTACTTTTTTATATGAGGGTATGTGTATGTGCCCTTCTTATCCTATTTATCGCATTTCTGTCATTTATTTTTGTCTGGCTATAAATGTTGATTAACGCTTGCTTAAAATGAGTTGGCTTCCCCGCCATCTCCAATACATGTCATGTATGCTCCGCTCGCTAACATTTGTTCATGTGCTCATAACCTACTGGTCTGTATCAGTTATCAATAAAAATGTAGTTTCTGCTTCCCTTTGCCGTGAAGACTTGTACCATAACGGTTATCGAAGTGAACTATTAACGAAGCCCGGCACTACAAGTTGTCTGCTAGAAGTAGCTATATCTTGCTTATTTTTGATTTTCCTATGATGATCCAAACTTAACACTCTTCTTCATCCCTCCTTGTTTTTATCGTTATTTGATACAGTGAATCTAACTGATACAGTTAGATCCCACTTTATTTATTTTTAAATAACATTCATATGATTACATTTTGCTCAAATAAAAAAATAGGTATACATGAGTTGTTACGATAAAGTGAAGCTAGTACTCCGGATTACTAAAGTGAACGTCCGCTTAAACCAGTTCACTTTGTCACCCTATGATGTTGGTTGCTCTGTTCTTCGAAGAACAACTCATCTTGACTGTGCTTGACAAATTTCGCTTCATTTCAATCTGGAAATTTTCAAATATTAATCGAATATTAGGAAATTTATCCAAAGATAACGTGCTACTTTGTAACCATATAAGTAGTCACAAATAGTTTTATTTAAAATCCAGCCTTCCAAAGCACTGATTATTGGGATGCGTGGCTTCGTAATAGGAGATAAATATTTCTTGGCGTAAATAAGGCATTTAAAGTAAATGGAACATCGAGTTTTATACTTACTGTTTGTGGCTACTAAATATATTGACCTTTATGGGATTCCTAGCGTTTGTTTCTTTTTTACAGTCTTGATTTATACAATAAAACGATTGTATACATCGACGAAAGGAGTCCAGGTAGGGTTTGAAACATGGTTTTTTCTTGATACGGACTTGGGTTAATTAAAGAAGTAGTCGGTTTTAATATTGCTTTCTAAAAATCTGATTCTATGATTTTCTATACAGTTATACTTGGCTTTACCGTCCCTAACGTTTATTGTCCATTTTATCCCATAAATTTACTTTATTTCTACATGTACAAAGTCATTTTCGCCTTCATTTAGAAAGTTTCATAGTAAGAAAATAGCGCTATCATAACACTTTTACTATGGTCAGAAATGGTTAGTAGCTAAACTTGAAAGAGATAAAATACACCAATTTATAGATGTATTGCACTCTGATGCTGTACAATTGTATTACTCTGTAATTTCTTTTTACATGTAGTGATCTATTTTCTTCATTGAACCCTCTTTATTTTTATTTAAGTTTGACTGTCTTTGATAGTACTGGACTCTATCTTTTAAAGAATTCATCACTGTAAGTGAGGCTACTTGAACAAGTGTCAAATATAGTATAGACGTCAAAATTTTCAAGAAATCATTCTGTATAAAAACTTCTAGAGATCTATGTTTTAGCATTTCATAGCTTTTTTAAAAACATCGATTTTGTGTTGAAATGAAAGACTGTTCAGTATAATCAAATTAACTGTTCAGACTCATTTTAAACTGTCACATTAAATCCTCAATTACTTATGTAAGAAAATCCTAGAACAGTAATTTTTAGTATCTGAGGTTTAAAATAATCAACATCTTCATTCTATATAGATGTCTTTATAACCAATAATTATTTGCACTATACCAGTAGACTGAAGTAGTTTCACTTATTATAAATTATACCCTTTCCAGAATTCAACACTATAAATCGTCTGATGCTTGTATCTGTGATGAAGAAGTTCTATTATTTGCACAAAATAAGCACATTTTAGCTAATTTATGAGTTTTACCAATACATTACTTACCTATTGTACGCTATAGGCACTGCATGAAATTATTTTCGTCTAAGGGAAAATATCATCACTGCACAAAATCATAGACGTAACATAGATCGATTGAACCAATATGGTCATTCATTGTTAGTGTTTTTCAATGCTGAATAGTGTTTTTTTGAATATCAATAATCTTCACACTGGAACCGTGGTAAAATCTAGCAATTTCGATCTCATTTGCATAATGATTTAAAATCAATAAAATTTACCTCTAAATAGAATTAAGATATTTTTGAAAGCCTTTAGAATTATATTTATTCCTTTTATAAAATAAACATTAAAATTTTTTGTTTTATGAATGCTGTTTTTCATTTGGCTATCGGCAATTTTAATTTTCGAAAATATTGCAATGACATTGTACCAAACAGTAATTTCGTTTCATTTTGTATTGATTAATTTGAAATTTGTATCAAGAAATATGATTAATAACATAATATTTTGACAATCGTCATTATGGTGAGGTCAAATGAATGACGCCACTCAAATCCTGTATACGCGTTTCGGAGATGCAGCATACATCGATGGCGTGAGATTCTAAAGTCCTAGCTAAGGAAGCGTGTTGTTCCGTTTGCCAAAGTGTTCGGACGTTAAAAAGCTCTTACATGTAGTTTAGAGCGTGGTTTCAGGAGACGGAGAATAACGTTCTGCGTACTCGAATCGTTTACATTAGCGGAGCGAGGTGATAGAGGAACGTGAGAAGGGTTAATCGTGGAGATAAGAGAGTTATTATCAGTGTAGGAAGGATTTGATTGTGACTAACTTGGTCTCGTGTGCTGTTATGCGTATGAGGGCTGATGTCACTTCCCAGATGTCCGCACCGTGGAAGGATATTTCTTGAGGGACCTGACAAAGAAGTTGGATTAGTGTTGGTCTGAACGACTTGGGAGCGTGACCGCAGTACCCAAGGGACAACTGCTTGAGGCCGGTCATGCACGGCCTTTTTATGGGGGGTTTTTGAAGTGTTAGCTCCGTTCTTCAAAGGACCTTACCGCCGGAGACGGATATCCGTGGGATTAGGCGAGGTGTGCATTTTTAGGGTCGACCTTTTCTAACCCCACCCCTCCTTGTGGGAAGGCAGCATCGCTGTCATGCTGGTTGTCTGAAGGAAACACCTTACTGCCATCACACCTCTGTACAGTCGACAGTACGATTTCGCCTTCGGACCTTGGGTTTGCTGCTTTTAGTCTCACCGCTCTTCAACCGACCTGTCTGGCATGGTAGAACCTACAGGAACATATGTTCCAGCCAATATAGCTCAGTTTGGTCATCACGATAGGCAAGCCCGACCACCACGTCAAGGTGGCAGCTACGGTCGGGCCAATGGTCACACGGGCTTCAGGATTCTAAGCAAACAAATGGCGTATGGACCTATTGTTGGTCACTGGCTATCATGGGATTGCATTTCTTAACGTTTCTCCACTGCTTTTTGGATCAGACCTTTAGGTCAAAGGCCTGGGGTGTGGCCTTCTAAGAAAACCACCTGCTTCGGTTTGGGCACCCGGGCAGTATTCCATCCCTCACACAAATCGAATGATTTGTTTGGCGCATATCTATTCGGTGCCTCCTTGTACCAATGTTTATGTGTTTAGGTAAATAAATACTTGGAGGGGGAAAGTGTTCCGTTGTTGTCCAGTATTTTTTCTCAGTCACTCAATCTTAGGATTATTTTCCTGTTAGTCTAATCTCAAAATTTTGTGCACATTACGCAGTATGCTGTCTTGATTTTGACATTTCTCCCTGTAAACACAAACAAGCAGTTCTGCTCACAAGGTGAATTTGGTGGGAGATTAGAAACCGAATGAGGTAGATAATGTTCGCTATAGATGTTTCGTTTTCTAAATCACTTTGTTTTTGTCACAAATTTACAATTATAAACAGTTTTGTCGTCAATGTAGTATGCTTAAAGTGAATCATTTCTCTGGCTAGTAAATAACTGATGTATAGAAAATAAAGGTATAAAACTTAAAAGTCCTAGATCTTTTAGTCCCTTAATCTCCAATATCCTTTATTCACGTTCACGTTTTGGAATGATGACACTAGATCCACTTAGGTTTTAACTACAGTTTGTCGTGTTTATTTTACTGCGGCTTAACATAGCCAGTTACGAAACGAAGATTCGATTGCATCAACTTATGACTGTCATCCGACAGTCCATGAATTTTGCTGGGCCTATTTCTAATACATCTGTCTACTCAAAATGTCAACAATAACAATCTGCTTCATTAAATCTCGCCAGATGTAACATGGGGATAAAACGGAATAGGCACACTTCATTGTAATATCGGTAAATACGTACAAAATAAATTACTAATTATGACATGTTATTTTCCAAGAAGGTCTATATTATTTTCATAATGTTCTTAATATGACTGGTTTGTTCTACATTCTGGAATTTACCCTTCCAACATTATAACTTGTATTTTGCGTAGAGGTCAAGAGCCTTTTTACAGAAAACTGTTAGTCTAGACAGGTTGTTCTTAAATGGTATTTATAATTAGAAAAGAATAAATTTTCTGTTAAAGGCAGTAGCTAGCGTTAAATTCTGTGATTTACCATTGGTGATTGACCACATTAGGCTGGCAGTATCATGTTTCCATGTGTTTAGGTAAAGTTAGTCATAATTTATATCTTCGCTCACGTAGGATTTCATGTACTGGAGCATATTAGGTTATTAAATCGATGCAACCAGATAGCACTCGATCGTAAACCCTCCAATGTATCCTCAATTGGCGAATTCATCTGACTTTTCACTTTCTTATGTTCTTCATTCCTGCCTTAGCTAATCACGTGTCTTGTATAGCATCTGACATAAATACAAACTATTTCATTATCGAATCATATGATTGGTTAATTCACCTATTAAGGCTGTTGTAATCATGTCCATCCTGTCCGTATCACTATCATCACCACACAATCGATCATAAATATTTCCACCGTTGAAGAAATTGTTCATTTCTTTATCTCACTGGTATGGATTACTCTATGGTCTGATGGGATGAGTGTTCCTTAAATCATTGCTAATTTTAAAATTATCCTTCAAATAAATTAACACTCATGTAATACAGGAATATCCGTCGTGAATATTGCTTTCATCTTACTGTTTTAAAAAAAATGGGAACACCTGTTGAATTTTTAACACCGCTGGAAATAGAAGCTGGTAAATTAGTTTCATTTTTAGTCCCGTTGTATTTTCGTTAGATTTATTCATCTCATTTTTGTTCATGTTCATGTGATACTATGATAAAGTGAGTGACAATTCAAAGGTTATAAAACTAAGATGTTATCGAATTGAGTTGTAGTAGGGGATTTCCATTTCTAGGAATCCCTACCAAGCAAAACAGAAACTCGCGATCGCAGATGTTTTTATTTTTGTTGTCTTGCATGATTTTCAGTATCTTATTTTCATTTCATCCGTTTTAAAATGTCTTATACTAGTTTTATTAGTAAAACAAAATCATGGAGACAAATTTTAGAGACTACTAAAATTATGTTCAGGAATTTTTCTCCCGTTTCCATTCATCCAAAAAGTAATCGATGAAAATAACTAGTTTCTGATAAATAAGTGGTAGAAGACAAGTAGCTAAATTGTGTACAATGTCTTTACATGATATGAATTCCTCAATGTTACTTAGATTTTCTTGAGATTTGAGATCAAAGGAGTTGTGGTATATTATTTCATCCACAAGGCTGAAGAACACTTTTTTGGGAACCTTTGTGTGGTGTAAGATGGTTTTTCAGGTGCACCCGCATTGCTTCGACGTTTACATATTCGCCTTTGAGAGAGGGTTTACAAATGCCGCTTGTGAACAATCACTCATCTGAATCTCTAGAGGCCCTCTAGTTGCTTTTATAAATTGTTACCCCTAGCTCAACTGTTTATCAAATATAAATCAACATAGAAGTCATTCAATCTGGCACACTTCCAGCATTTTTCACGTTGGTGCATGTTCAAAATGCCGGAAATTTTGCAATTAGAATATCAACACTTACTCGTCCCATTTTTACGCTTCTACTTCCGGAAGTGCTGTCTTCTTTTAACCCAAGGAAAAACAGTAAACATCTAAGGCTACAATTACTGCCCACCATTTCTACCTATATTATACTTTCTAATGATTGTTTTATCGATCTCCACGATTCTGCCTCTACCACTAATAGGTATTGTTGTTCCCATCACGAATTCCGAGAACATGACCCTACAGTAGTGAAATCATTGTACTAATGTAACTTCGCCCAGTCCATTATTGGTCTGTTTTGATTACTTGTGCTTGGGTGATCCATCACATCCCTAGAAATCCGTACTTTTCAAAAAGCCACTTTTGAGCGAAGGAAAAAGAAGACAGTTCTTATAGACTTATTGTTCTAACATAGTAGTCGCCGTAATGTAATTTGATTGTGTTTTGTATCTTCGTTTAGTCTTAGAAATATTTTTCCTGTAAATTAGTCACTATTATAAGTATTCTTATTATCTTAATGTCATTTTGTTTGTCTTGACGTGACTGGTTGTTAATATATATATAGTCACATTTTCAAGAGTTCAAATCGATTCTTAAATGTCAATAGTACTAATTAGAAAGTTTCTATCTGATAATTCAAAAGCAGGAATGGTGAATATGTATAATGTTAATTAAACACATTCTACATCATTATTGTCTTTGTCCGTTTTGCTCCCTTTTTGAATATTCACTACACACCTACTAAACCGGATAAATTATGACAAAGTTTACTTTCAGGCAACGACTTTTACAGCAATGCAGTCGTCGATCTTAATTCCCCACACCTTATTGAAATTGTCTTAATAATTTTGCAAGTTTTTTGTCAGTAGATCATCGCATAGATGTGCAGACCTAATAAAGCTGTAAAGCCAAGTTTCGTGAACTAGGAAAACTTATGGACGAAACTATCAGATATAAGGTGGAGACCTTGGATTTTGGCGCAAAATCCATTGATCCATCCAATCAACTAGCATTTTGGCATAGTAGCTGATGTGAGTTCGTGATGAGAACTCTAACTGTAGATCATTATTCTAATTCTTTATACTAATTCATAACCCTCTCTTGACCCTAGCTAGCGGTTTAATTTCCTCAGGTCATTTTAGTACCACTCTAAGGTCGTCCGTAGACGATGGTCTTACCACATGAATCCGTGTATACTTCTAAATATTTCCCGTTAAACATATCTAGCAGTACAGTGTTTATCAGCAAATGTTTTAGCTATCTATGTGGTTATAACTTGTTTTAGTTTATTTCGCAATATAAAATCTTTATTTATTCAAAATCCTTTTGTTTAGTTGTTGTTCATTTGAGGACATTAAATAATGCACTTAACTAGTTAGTGTTTATTTAAATAGAGCTGTAGCTTACTGATTAGGGCGATCGGCTTTCAGCCACTTATTCCTAGGTTTGAACCTTGCCACACCTACTGTGCGGGCAACTGGGTAGTATAATTAGTCTTCATACTTTTTGTGTGACTAATACCCATTTACCTGATGGATGAGTTAATCGTCTCTCTATTTTCTATGCCAGACTGACTATTCCTTGGGACCTGATTGGTTCAATGCTTATTTCTTGAAGTATAGTAATCGATAACGCGTTCAAACCTTTGGGAGAGGGAGAACTAGTTCTATCAGGATTCCCGATAGTCAGTGTTTCTCTCCAAATGTAAAATGTTAATTTAAAACTGAAGCGAGTGAAAGCAAATAGTTCAGCAACAGAGAAAGAATTGTTCAGTCACGTTGACCATTTTATTAACTTGAAGTTTCTTTCGCTCTGAAGGATTAAGGACTTAGGAAATGTTTGCTAAAATAGCAAACTACTTGTTGATTTTCCGCTGACATGGACCATCTGTATTGGTCGTTTATAAAGTATAATGAGAAAGTAATTAGTAATTCGAAAACACCTCATATGTAAATCACCTATAAGCCAGTATGAAAATGTTTCTTATAAGTACATTTAAACTCGAACATTATTGTCTAGTGTTGTATCGTGTGAGTGCGTACGTGTCCTGTTAATATATGAGCGTGATAAAACCGCCAATTAGAGAGCTGTGATTTATCGACCAGAGCTATGATACACGAAAACCGTATGAGCAGTCTTTAGTAATTATCAGTCCTGCTTTCTGCTAGCCCAGCCAGTTAAGTCCAGAACACCAATAACAGCCTCTGCAATAGGAATCATTATTCTCAAACATACTGGGTTTATATACCAAACAAACTGACCATATCGTACCATAAAATAGAAAATAACATTTGTACAAAATTTGGCCAAATATGGCTGTGAATAGGGGGAAAAGTAATTAATGGACTGGGGTTAATTCAAGAATGGTAAATCGTATAGTAATAGTTCATAGGTCAAAATAAAGCTTATGATAAGACGAACACAAATACGAATAGTTTAGTTACTTAACAATTATACAATAGGAAATATGCATATAGTATTGGTTCATAAATAGTCCTCAAAGTTACCATTCATAATTCTCCACGGGATACAACATCTAGGTCTAATTTTAGTTAGATAAAATTTTTCTAGAAATTTTGGAGTATTAGTATGAGTTACCAAAAGTTTGTTATTTTTCGTATAAGATACAAAAGTTGTGTATTTTTTGATAACATTCAGTAAATCCTGGCAAAATTCAGCCGTCCCATTTTTAAAAAATATCTTCAATTAATGTAGAACCTCTTGAACTTCTAGTTCACATAGATTTTAAATGTTATGAATAGTTTCAGTGTCAATTTGTATTTAAACATGGTTTTTTTCTGTTCCATTCAATTTTATTTCTCCTGAACAATTGGTCCATATTATTATTATTATTATTATTATTATTATTATTATTATTATTATTATTTCAGGACACCATTTGCCATCTGTATTTTGATCACCTTTCACAATAGATTCGTCCATTTTATGCTAATTTTATCATAAACTGGTCACACCCTTATATACTCATTACTATTATTAATCTTTGTCTGGTGTGAGTTAATTTAAGAACTAATTTTCATTTGTTTACCAACTTTGTTTATCCACTAACTTTTCTTTGTCTAATAATGAGTATTTTTAGAAATAAACTTCTCAGATTGTTAACTGTTGATAAGGGGAATTATTAGATATTGTTTTGTAGTGCGCAGATTGACTTAATGCGCAGGTATAGAGTTCATAAGTTGGAATATTACTAGGATATATTTGTGTATCCCTGAATTGTCACCATAAATAATAAACGTTCATTATCTGTTTATACTGAGATATTTATCTTCCAGAACTACTAATAACCCATAAATTGAGCTATGTGAAGTATGTAATGAACCCAATTACACTATATTTCTCAGCTTAGAATAGTAAAATATATGAACTATTGGATTTCAGTCTATTAATTGGAAAACGGCTTCTTAACAACGATACTCAAAACACCTCAGGCTCTCTGTTGTAGAGGTTAGATCGCTCGAACTCGTAAGAAGTCTGAAACTAAGGCAAAACATCTAGTAAATGCATCTTACTTTTTTTACTCGTTTTTTTCCAGTTTATGTTGTACTGAAATTAACAGGGCCCACTGAGTTACAGGTTTATAAATCCAACCAGTTTCAAGTAATAGGACAAGTGTGGGGAACTGAAAAGTATTAATCTAAGCTTATTTTTCGTGGTTGTTATAATGTTTAGTCAGAAGCAGTTATTAACGTTATGATTCACCCCACTAAGTTATGAGTTATTTTAAAGTTACTTTTCACATAAATCTTGTCTAATGTTAGTTTTTCACCGTACTAATATGAACTCTTATCTATAATCATATAGGTACGGAAGCTAAATAAGTCATTGCAAAGTATGATTGAACTAGTGTCGTAATAGCGTATAAAAGTTGGATATCATTAGGCTTTTTGGAAACAAGTGTTCTACTCTATGAGAATGACATCAAAACGGAAGTATTGTAGAATAAGAATAGGTCAAAGCTTCTGTATTTAAATAGATTTCACAATAAATGACATTTTAGCAATCAAATTATAATTAATTCACCAGAAGCGGCCCATTCTAAGTTGAGTTTTTTATTTCCACATATCCTATTAATCGATTGCATTGTGCAATAAAACAGCCAGGAATGTAAGAAAAAGAGACTACGACCGAATCACAACTGAATTCTTTTAACATTTCTTTTATTCAATTGTTGGTAGTAGTGGTAATATGCATTGTTCAACTTATAAGGAGTATGATTCTGTTATTTTTTTGCATCTAAGTAGAGAGTGAATCGATTATTCTAATTGAAATAGATTATTTATAAGTATGTGTATAATTATATGTATTGTCTGCTTGTGTATCTAATTAACATTGTATAATTATTGATACTTCTTTTTTGTACTACAGAGATTTATTTTCTGATTGTATCTCTTGGTTGAGAAATTTCATAGTTATGCACTTGTTATCGTAATAGTTTCTTTTGATAAGACATATTGTTGTTTTTCTTCATTTCACCCTAGATAATAACATAAAATGTCATTATTGTTATTTATGTAATTTTAAAACTTTTTATTATCCATGTATGAATACTTGTGGATGACTTGTCACTAATAATAAGTATTGTTATAAGCATCAATTCTTATTGCAAAAGATGTCTAATAATTAGGCGTTGGTTTGTTTTAATGCTTTACGTATTGTTGTTGTTATTATTATAAGTCTCGATTGACCTTTGTCTCTTATGCCACCCACAACATAGGTTACCCCATCAATTTCAAGTGATGACATTAGATTATACCTCAAAGGTATGACATAGCGTATTTTTCAATTTGTCTTGAAATAATTTGGAGACGATTTTGTCTTTAGTATTTTTGATTGTGTCACATTCTGTGAATTAATTAATTGATCATGTCACTTAAAAACACCATCATACCTTTTTTTAACCCAAAGAAGAAGGAAAAATCACCCAAAAATATATGAATTGCTCATGGTACCCTGAAATTGTTCAAAGATCGTTTTCTTACTTATTTGATTTTAATAATACACATCTGTTGTATTAAGTCTGGTAATACTACAGTTGCAATCGCTGTAATCGATGGAATAGGTGAATTGACTTGGAACTTGTTTCTTCATTAGTTAGAAGTTTAGTGTTTATACCATAATCCAACTACTTCGGTTATTTGATAGGATTATCAGTTGCTGAACATATATAACACTACAATTATGTACTTTTTCCATCAGGAGTTTTTATCTGGTACTATTTATAATTGACTTAATAAATAATGATGGCTTATCGCAGGAATGAAGGCTTTTTCAACCAAAGAAAATAGGTTTTTTGGTAGAATTACCATGTTTCCAGTACGAGAATGGTCATTCATCAACTTCTATTC
This sequence comes from Schistosoma rodhaini, assembly GCA_944470415.2. Lineage (NCBI taxonomy): Eukaryota > Metazoa > Platyhelminthes > Trematoda > Strigeidida > Schistosomatidae > Schistosoma > Schistosoma rodhaini. The sequence goes on from OX104036.1 coordinate 46,306,102, forward strand.
TAAGACGTTGAATTGAGATGGATTGGGGTGGAGACTAATCGTCATTTGATGGTGCATTAGTTGGTTGGGTTGCCTGTTTATTTTCTTATTGATGAAAATCAACAAGTGTGGATATCTGAAGTCTCTACATTTGACACAGACAGCGATGTATTCTTACCTGGGCTTCAACGATTTATCATCACTTGCACTCCGTTTCCTTCAGTCTTTTTTTTCAAAGTTCCCATTTTGTATTGACGTGTACGAGTAACATGTTTTTAAAACGGGAATAATTTTTAAAGGGTATTAAATTATCCCACCACCTCAGTGTACGGTGGTAATGTGAACCAAGCCCTTGTTGCATCAGTTACTTCATTCAACCAAATATGGTGATTGTGCTATTAGTTTACTGTCAACATGTTATATGATCAAAGGTATATGCGACATTACGTATCATTATGTCGATTTTTGTAAAGCTGTTTTGATCGATCTTTTAGGTTAAGTTCAGCAAATCATTAATCTTGTTTTGGTCAACATTGTTTTTTGTACTTATCTCGTTTATTTACTCATTTATGCTTACCTTTCTAAGCTAAACCGTCAGTTCATGTCGATCCAGTTTCTTTTCAACACAAGAACTTCAAGATTTTAATTTAAACGATGGTAGAGGATTGCCAACCGTAGGTGGGTAATATATGCATGCGTTCTAGATACCATGTTTTTCTCGAGTAAATCATGATTACGAGCCTATTCTTGTTCATGTCTTTCTTTAAAACTCTACAGTGGTTCATTAGTGAATGGGGCATTGTAAGGCTGAAATGTCGTTGAGCCTAATTAAAACGTAATAGTTGAGATCATGGGTCAATTGAACTTAGACCACCATGGAGAACCTGGAAGCACTGGACAGCCGTTTCGTCCTATCGTGGGACTCCTCAGCAGTGTGCATCCACGATCCCGCCTCGCGAGATTCGAACCCAGGACCTATCGGTTTCGCGTGCGAACGCTTAACCTATAGACCAATGAGCCGACATCCAACGGTGTTCATATCTTACTTCAACGAATCCAAAAAATTGGGCAACACATCCACCATTGTTCCACAATAGGACGAAACGGCCGTCCAGTGCTTCCAGGTTCTCCATGGTGGTCTAGGTTCAATTGACTCATGATCTCAACTATTAAAATTACTATAATATCCACAAAAACCTCTTCTGATATTAAAACGTAATATTTTAAGAAAGAGAACTTATAAAAGAACTAAGTATGCCGATAGAGTTGGGACCATTTCTAAATAACTGTAGAGCTTTAAATCATTTGAACATATTGATCCATCTCTAAGAGGCGTCGATAAATTATCTTCCAAATGATTTTCTAGCCTAAATGATCCTGTTTACTCGTAATAGTAAAGATACATTTTTTCATTTTCGAAAAAGAAAATGATATTATAGATTATTTTGTGGATTGATTGATCGACTTCAATTCCGATAATTAGAATGTTCTATTGTTTTTTTGTGGTTTGGCAATGTTTAATAAATTTTGGAATGTAAATGTATATATGACCTTGGTTATTCTAAGTTTTAATAATTCTGTAGTGATTTGTCATCTAATATAATTTTTCATCATACTTAGTCTTATCTTGGAAAAGATACTCTGTAGAGCAGTAAGATAGATTTATTGCAATAATTTAACTTGTTCGGTAATAAGTATAGTACCTTTAATAAATCCCAAATGAATTCAATTGTTCGATAGTAATTGGTGTCTATCACAACTTTTTCATAGCGTACACTTTTGCTTATGTATAAAATATAACTAAGGATATATCTAATACCGAGATAAGAAGTTTCTTAACGTTACTTTCTCTATTTGGTTATGTTTAAAACATAACTTTTATGTCAGTTTAGTTGTACTAACAATAGTTCACCAAATTGAATTGGGTAAGGTAAAACTCAAACGTGATTACGCTACTACTACTCACTCATGATTTCACTCGCACTTTATAACGTCTATTCATTTAATACAAATGGTCTACTTACGAAACTATTGATTTCTATCATGAAACGTTTTGTTTGGAGAGTAGCCAATTTATTTGTCATAATATCTGTCCCAATCAGTATGATAAACCGTTATAACTTGTGCCCACCCATTGTCCTGTTAATGTGTAACGTGATGTTGCCACCAATTAGAGAGCAGTGAATTATCGATCAGACCAGTGAGCAGTTTAGATTACTTATCGGTCCTGCTTCCTGCTTAGCCCAAGCAGTCAAGTCCGGAACAGCCTCTGCGGTGTGAATCGTTTATTTCAAACATACTGGGTTTATATACCAAACAAACGGACCACATCGTACCATAAAATAGAAAATAACATTTGTACAAGATTTAGCCAAATGTGGCTGTGAATGTGGGATGCAGTAATTAATAGACTAGGGATAACTCAAGAATGGTAAGTCGTACAATATTAGTTCACAGGTCAAAATAAAACTTATAATAAGAGGAACACGAATACGAATAGTTTAGTCATTTAACAATTATACAGTAAAAATATACATATAGTATTGGTTCATAAATGGATCCCAAAATTACCATTCACTATTCTTATCGGGGCATGACAACTACCGTCTTTTTAACTATACAATGAACATTTATTACTACTACATATATTTATGTGAAAAGACTCATATTTGAACGAAGAATATTCTTTTCAATAAACTCTTCAGGTTCTACGATTATATATCCAAATTGATAATCTGAAAAGTGGCCAGGTTTAGAGCAAAGTGCATAGTTTAGTTAAAGCATATGAATTTACGACTGCTGAACAATATAAAATTGTTCATGTTGAAATGACTCATATGTAATGTTAACTTGAATCAGTTAGTAGGGTGAGGAATAATAGTACAATTACAAATATTTATGTGTCAGTGCATAATCGTGTACCTAATCAAGCGATTCTTTCATATGCATTCGTTTTACTGCTCTACATTTAATCTTTTGGATTTCCAGGTAAATATTTCTGTGTACAATGTTAATTTTTGCATTTTTCTTTCAGTTCTTTGTGGTCTAAGAGTTAGTCAGATGGCTCAAACTTATGAAGATTTGGATGCTATTACACAACTGTTAGAGGAAGTAAGTATTTATTTTTATTAGCAGTAATGGGAAACCAAACTTGAAGTGAGGATTTATGATGTCGAAAGATTTATATAGTCTATTTTGACGTTCCATTCGGGCTGTTAATTGTTTAAAAAGTTTTAGTATGTGAATATCTTTCGAAACTAAAGATGTGAATTTCCAGTAGGTTTTTTCATTTATTTTATTACAAATAAGTGTATAAAAATTAATCAGGATTTGGACGGAGTTTGAATATTCAGACTGTTTTTAATAGCTCTTACAGTTTGTTTCTTTTAGGTGTGGCTAAACTGTTTCATAGTTAGTTCGAAAGCTTCACTAATTATCAATATAAACTTTCTTAATTTAGTTCTTACTCTGTAAATGTATTTAGTATAACAAATTTACTTTTATAGTATACAAAAATTCCTATCAATGTATATATATAATGCTAATAATGGGATTTTAATAAACTTCAAATATCAATGAGAAATGTTTTCTGCCATTCTTCATTATTCTGATAATTTCAAAAAACCTAGTATCGATTTATAATTCTTGCGTAAAACAACCATTTGTTTCTTAGAATCATTTATTCTCCTAATACAATTTCAAAATATTTCGTAGTTGAATTCATGAGTCCATTATAGCTAAACCACCATTGAAAACCTGGAAGCACTAGACGACCGTTTCATCCGAGGATGGGACTCTTCAGTAGTGCACATTCACGATCCCGCCCGCAGGATTCGAGCCCAGGACCTACTGGTCTCGCGCGCGAACGCCTAACATCTAGATCACTGAGCCGGCATCCAACGGTGTTAGTGTATAACTTCAACCAATCTTCAAATTCCGCGGGCGGAATCATGGATGCGCACTGCTGAGGAGTCCCATACTGGCACGAGACGACCTCGCAGTGCTTCCAGGTTTTCTATGGTGGTCCAGATTTAATTTACCCATGAATTCAACCATGAAATTACTAAAATTCCCACAAAATTCCTTCTGATTCTAAATATTTGTTATCCTATACTATAATCTAGAAACAAACAGATCTTGAATTGGCAGCGAAGATCGGTAAAAATCTGTTGGCGAAAAATCATGACCTTCAGTCGAGACTATTGGAGACTGAGAAGAATCTTAATGCACGTGATGAAGTTGTAAGTTGTTGTCTTTATTTGTTTTATTTGTGAAATTTTATTCCACGTATTATGTAATCAAGACAAGTAAAGAAAAGACAACTCATACCTTTTGTTTTCAATGAGTTATATTTTTTAAAATCTATTGTAGGAGTTTTCTTCAAACCACTTTCGGTGATTTAAAAAATGATTTCCTTGTTTCTTACGATCATAGCTATTTCAGTATGGATGTTGTCGCTGAATTTTAATATAATGTTGATTCTCTGTGTCTTTCTTAAATTCCTATTCATTGTTGCTTATTCATTATCTTTTTTTGTTATGTTACCGTCTGCTGAACAATTTCTAAATATAGTAAAGTTAATATTTTATTTATAGTATTAATAATTAAATTTAATTAATATCAGAACAATGTTTTATAGATACATGCCTGTTTGTTTACTTGGATTAATAATGTACTTTGTGTGGTGATGATTGTTCTTAATCTAGATCAAGTTGTTTTGTTGTTGTAAGTAGCTGCTACTTTGACGTGGTGGTCGAGCTTGCCTATCGTGAGAACCCAACCGAACTATATTGGCTGAAACATATGTTCCCGTAGGTTCTACTATGCCAGCCAGGTCGAGTTCCATCTCGTTGCATCGATTAAGTAACCTAATATGCTCCAGTACATGAATTCCTACGTGAACGAAGATATCAATTATGACTAATTTTGCCTAAACACATGGAAACATGATACTGCCAACCTAGTGTGGTCAATCAGCAATGGACAAACACAGAATTTAACGCTAGGTACTGTCTTCAACAGAAAATTTATTCTTTTCTAATTATAAATACCATTTAAGAACAACCTGTTTAGACTAACAGTTTTCTGTAAAAAGGCTCTTGACCTCTATGCAAAGTCCAACTTAATATATTGGACGGGCGAATTCCATAATGTAGAAAGAACCAGTCACTGACAGGTGGACTGAGGCATGTTGGTAGATGTAGACTACCTGGTTGGGACCCACGAGACGATAGTAACAGATGGTTAGAGACCTTGAATGACATGGCTCAAAATCGTTTGCGATGACGAAGGTGCATCCACTCTTTGTGTTCTCCCAAATTATAATCTTCTGAATTCTTCATGTCCCTTTCTTTTTCTCTTTCCAAATTTATTTCACTGGATTATACGCCTTGAATAACATCTTCAAACCCTAATATTTCCTATTACTGCCTATATTCTTACCATCTCTACCACTATGGGATTTCAATCGACAACTGCATCTCTGTGATAATGTGGTATGGCAACTTGAACTGATGTATGTACGTACGAAGTTCTATGTTGTGACTGACTGAGAATAAAATATTAAACTATTGTCACTATCTATCTCTGATTTTTTTCCGCCTTATTAAGTAAACTAAAATGGAAACAGAATTGGCGAGATCACATTATCAGAACTGTGGTTTTAGCTTATACAGTTTTTTTCTCATATCACTTAGTACTAGCGACATGAATTAAGTCAAAAATTAGTTATTTGGTCCTTGATATATATATATATATATATAATGACATAGTCTGTTTATCGTACTTTTTTTTAAAATACTGATTTAGTTTACAAGACAGCAAATCTTCTAATGTATAAGTAATCAGAGTTGTGCAGTCTAGGATTCGTCAGTCTGGGTTATAAGGTTCATTGTTATACAGTTAAAATGTAACTGAGTTTTTCAAGAGAACTTTACTATGAATTAATCTCGAATGATTTAGCTACACAAGGCCATTTTTTCATAATTCATTGTAAAAGAGCACCAGGTCGGTAATTCAATAAATTTCCATTCCCTCCTATTACTAACATAGTAAAAATGTAAAGTGTATAAACTGTGCTATTTGTATACACCTTATCGACTTTGATGAACTTTGTTTCTTGTATGTTGTTTCAGATTAGTCAGCTAAATCATAATCTCACTGTCAAAGATAATTTACTACGTATATTCCTAAGAGATTCCGATCAAATTACTGATATTAATGATGATGAAGTTAGCGTATTATCCAGTGGACGTGCATCACCTGTTCGCAGTCAGCAGGGATTATCGTAAGTTTGTACTCGTGAATAGTTTTTTTCTCTTTTTTATTGATATATTGCTCATTTAGTTACCTTGTAAGAATTACAACTCAGTAGTTTGATCATCTGTCAACATTCTGATCAGAATTTCTTATGCTCACTACACAATAGCTTCAATTTTAACACATAGGGTTTCGGAGCTACGTCAGTTAGTAAAAAACGATACGAATATTAATTATTAATCGTCTTTTACATTGTAAATATATGACTTAGATAATGACATGTTTTTGAAGTATCTCATCGTCTATTGCTTACTTACTGAACTAAATTGACTACTCACTATTGGCTTAAAGTTTGCTTAAGTATTAACGTTTTGTGTATGCTGATAAGCACTGGATTTGGTTTCTCCGTGAATGCCGGTACTAGGATCCACTTGGATCTAGATGAGAAGTCCTAATTAAAAGGAAACATGTTTACTATATGTATGGTGGCAAGAGCTACTAATGATGAATCAGCTATTGCTTACTAAGAATCCATCAAACTTTTGCATGTGTAATTTTCGTTTTGAGTATATATCGTTATCTACTTCAGTACTACAGCTATATGTGACTTATTTTCATTCATTTGGTTCCTCATAAACACAGACGATGTCACAAATATGTACTGCTTCATGTAAACACAGTCGTAGTCCAAATTAAATTACATATATCTGTTCGTGACATAGTTGGACAAAGGCAGATGACAATGTGCAGTTTTATACAGCCGTACACCCTACCGATGTTCTGTACGTAGTATCACACAAAGTTAGTCAGTACGCAACAAGTCGACACGTTTCTCATCAGTTCATTGAGAGGAAATAAGCAAGATACAAGGTAGAATATTGAAAATAGAGATGTGAATTATGGTAGATAACTTGATTTAGTGGACCGACCAAAGTCGCCAAGTGGAAATACTACTTTGTTCTAATCAAAAGTGTAATTGACAGATTCATATTATTGGCTGTGAAATGGTTTCATTTTCTATGTATACGCGCATATTTGCATCAATGGGCGCTCACCCATGGATTCCGTTAAGCCTATTAAACTTTCTTCACATAGTCTTCTCATTCAGTAGCCAGTTTGGGGCTTGCATATAGAAAGTTTGTGCATCAGTATCGGACTCGGTACACTGATTCAGAAGTAATGAATAACATATTAAAATTGAAGATTTATTAAGGGATAAACAACAGCTGATTTTCATTCACATCACTCGATGTTTTCAACCATATAGGTCGCTATTATTGCACTTTCTCTAATCAAGTTTTTTACGTCTTACAATGTCACCACTAAAGCCAACGGTTAATGACTTGATGAACACATGATATGTCTTGCTTTGTTTACCACTAGACATTTTTCAAACTACTCTTCATGCTAGCTTCCATTGTATTTCACATTGATTTTGTGATAGTGTCTACGTTATGTATGATTCAAGTAATCCAGTCGATGAAAGTTCAAAGCTTCATTTTAACCTATTCATTATTACACATTTGGTCATTCATCCGAATGCAAGGAATGTTTCACAAAGCCATCTGTAGTCAAATAGTAACAGTTTGCGCATATCATCTGTCTGTTTGAATGTCTATTTTTCCATGCTCCTATTACTTAAAACTTCTTAGAGCAAGTATAATAAACTTGATTTCCAGTAGTTATACACTTATTTTCTAACATTATCAACCCTATTCATAAACAACTTGTTTTCTACTCTATCTGATATTTTTCAAGAAAGCACTTGAAGAGAAAAAGCAGTTGATTCTTCAAAATTGTTTTACTACTATTTTATTACTACTATTTTACTACTATTTATTACTATTTCAACGTAAAAAGTAATCTATAAGTTGCCTACTTTTTTAATAGAAAATAAATGCATTCAGTCCTGTGGTTCATATCCATTAATGAGTCATTTGGCTGTTTGCTTGACCTTAATGTTGATTATTAATGATTTTGGGGCAGACCAATTAACTATTGATTATTTATCATTGTTGAAAGCGTGAGTCAATTGAAGCTAGACCACCATGGAAAACCTGGAAACACTGGACGGCCGTTTCGTCCTATTATGGGACTCCTCAGCAGTGCGCATCCATGAACCTGCTCTCGCGAGCGAGATTCGAACCCAGGACCTACCAGTCTCGAGCCGAAGCCCTTAACCGATAGACCACTGAGCTGGCATCCAACGGTGTTAATGTCTAACTTCAACTGATCCACGAGTCCCATAATAGGACGAAACGGCCGTCCAGTGTTTCCGGGTTTTCCATGGTGGTCTAGCTTCAATTGACTCACGCTTTCAACAATGATAAATACTAAATCTCCACAAAACCCCTTCTATATTGATTATTTGTCTGACTTTTTTAAGTAAAATGTTTCTGCACCCGTTGACTCATTCTCAACCATTTGTGACTGTGCCTTAACATTTCCCTTTTATAATTACCCTGGTACTAAACTTAATCTTTTTCTTTTCTGAATAATTTTATTATATTCCAGCCACAGAACTGTTATTCCAAATGATGGACAGTGAGTGTTTAGGGAAAGTTATATTTTAAACGATAACAGGATAGTTTGGGAAAAACAAACGTTAGAGTTGTATTTTGTGTTTGATAGCAGTTTTCATTTAGTAGTATATAAAAGAATATGTCTTAACTAGTTAACATATTTTATTCATTTTTATCCTAGTAATACTTTTTTAGTAGTGTAAAGACTGTTATTTTGTACTTTTGCATATTCTCAACCTTTGCTCAATGATCTCCTTTGTAAATGCTACATATTATTTCTGTTATTCCATCGTTGTTTTTTTAAAATATATGTATGCGTATATAAGTTAAACTGTAAATAGAAATCATGTGATTGTCAGTTTATTCAATTGATTCTATTACATTTTACTAATTAATCTCATCTTTATACAGTTAGTTATTTCTTTCTGTGAGGCACAACACGTATTTATTTTTATTTTCGATGATATAAAAGAAAACGATTGGGACTGAAAACTAACTGTTGTCGAATTTATTGTTCTTTTACCCGATAAATTGAAGTGTACAGAATTCAGTTATTTACTAATTTTAACCCGTAACTGTGGGTACCAATTGTCTCACCTATTCATCATTACTATTCTCTCTCCACAATAGTGTTTGTTCAGCTTAGTTTTCTTGTTGCAATTTGGATGAGATTGAACTAAACATCGGAGTTCAGTTAATTGCTAATAAGAACTGACAATTATTGATCTGATCACTTTAAAAGCTTTCTAGGTAGAACACCTGTTAAACTGTTTGTGTTACTACATAATCCAACTTTCCTCTCATTTACAGTAATCCCCATTTGTCCCGTTGCGTTTTACTCTGTGGATTTAAATGTTTTTAACCTTCATTATGCACTTAGTATGTGTTGTTTTGGATTGAAAAAGCTTAGTTAGTTATCAATTATTCTGTATTTCTGATTGCGTCATTTAGTTAATTGTAAACATTCTTATGTTTCAGTCAATAGTAGTTGCAAACTGACAAATATATGTGGTGAATCTAAAGATATTGTTTTATTCCATCAACTAAATAACATTTTGTTTAGCATTAACTTAGCCATATATACAGTGAATGCTGGAGATTTGATTGTTCATACAGTCAATCCTTAGCCATTGAAACTCATTAAATCAGTAGCAATATGGAAAGATAATTTATCTTAATGTCGTTCATCTATTTATGTCTATGAGTGGTGGTATTTATTACTCTTAACCCCATTTACCAGTTAAATATTTGTGTATTTAGCTTCCAGCCATACTTTGGGTATTAGAGCTAGTGATATTATATAGCTCTCCGAACTGAGTCAGATTTAGCGGGGTTGGAACCTGTGACTTAGTGACTAGATGTTGAACACCCTAACTACTAAGCCGCCACTCCGACATTATGTGATTACCAACATTCATATCTACTTCTTGTTAATCCTCGTTTACTTTATTGATAGAGTCTTCTCGTTATCTACAAAATTCTTGATGGTAGAAAACATGTTAAGTTATTTACCTCAGTCAGTCACAACATAGAACTTCGTACGTACATACATCAGTTCAAGTTGCCATACCACATTATCACAGAGATGCAGTTGTCGATTGAAATCCCATAGTGGTAGAGATGGTAAGAATATAGGCAGTAATAGGAAATATTAGGGTTTGAAGATGTTATTCAAGGCGTATAATCCAGTGAAATAAATTTGGAAAGAGAAAAAGAAAGGGACATGAAGAATTCAGAAGATTATAATTTGGGAGAACACAAAGAGTGGATGCACCTTCGTCATCGCAAACGATTTTGAGCCATGTCATTCAAGGTCTCTAACCATCTGTTACTATCGTCTCGTGGGTCCCAACCAGGTAGTCTACATCTACCAACATGGCTCAGTCCGATTGTCAGTGACTTCATGGATTTGTGCCATGTTTTGATCTGACCGCCTCTACTTTCTTTCAACCCACTCCTACACCATAAAACATCGCACGTCGGTAGTTGGGCATACGTAACACATGTTCCAGCCAACTCGACTGATGAAGTTTCACTACTTCGTCAATCGATTTGCCATCCTTACCTAGTACCCGTTTCCTAACATCTGCATTACTTACCCGGTGGTCCCAGGATATACGAGCAATGCGTCGAAGACACCTATGATCGAACACTAGTAGCCTACGAATATCCTCTACTCTTATCGGCCATGTTTCACTTCCATAAAGTAGGACGGAACGGACTGCTTCACAGTAAACCCGTCCTTTTGTTGCTAGACGGATATCTCGCCTACGCCATAAATGATGCAAGTTGGCGAAAGCTGGTCGAGCCTACTGTATCCGTGCTGAGATTTCGTCGCAAACGAGACCACAAAAGCTGATGAGTCTCAAGATAAGTGAAGCTGTCAACACGCTCAACTACTTCACAGTTAGTTACTTGTTTTCATTACATATCATTCTTAATTATAAGTTTATGTCAACATTATGTGGTATGTCTCATCCTCATATGTCTGTAACCAAACCATTATTTGTTCCCACTTATCTTTCTAAGCCGTACTGTTTTCTCTGCAGATAGAATGTCTTTGACTGTTATTGTTTATCTACAACATGGTCGCTTAGTGATTTTTTTCAGTTATCGTTGTAGACATTTAGGTAGTGTTTCTAAGACAGCTTTTTCTCCACATTATGGGTTCATAAGCATTCGTTTCTTTTGCCCTAGAGAATTAAGTCTTTGTTCTTGTAGTTTCTCTTCTGCTAAATTTGTATTTTTTTTCTCTACTCATCTTTATCCTCATTGTTTAGTATGTTTTAAAAATGTTAAATACACCACTATGATTATTGCTTCACACACAGATTAGGATAATAGCGAAAAAAGTCTACTGAATAACGACTTGGATGTCTAGTCTAATTTGTTGCTTGTCATTAGATGATGTTCGTGTGTTACGTCGGAATATTGTTAGAAAATGATCAGATTTTTTAATATTCTATCTTTTTGGTAACGCTGTTATAATTCAAGATTTCTCGTGGTTATATGATGAAAACATTATGTTATGCAATTTTCCACCCAAGAATCCTATTTTGTAATTCATTAGTTTTATGAAATGGATTGTTTCTTCATCTCTCTAATATTTTCCTGTATATATATGTATATGTAGATTGCTCAAGTCATGTGATCTTTGGTGTGTAGGTTCTTTCTTTTGTCATTAAAATGCTAATTTTGTCAATATAATGACTTTTCTTATCTGATTGATAATTTAACGATATTTTTTTTACTTTACCTATGATTGATGTGAAATTATATTGAGAATGTACAAATGTACTTTAATTAATTGTTGACCAACTTATAAACGAAATTACTAGTTAAAAATAGATGAATACGAAATTATTATGTTCCGTTTTTTTATTGTGTAACATTTTATATTCTTTATCTTTCACATTGAAATTCCTTTAAATCATCACATATTTCAATTAACACTTCTAATATTTTCTACAGACTATAAAAAAGTGGATCACGGTGTGATGTTTATAGGGTTATTATGAAACTGTATAATAATAATAGTAATGATGTTCAGTTAGCTTTTATGATTTGCTTAGTTATGTAAAAGTGTTTGACTAAAACAGTAGACCAACCTTCTAGCTTTCCATATTGGCTTTATTTGATACGTGTGCACGAATCGTTTTTTTAAAATAACAATTTATCTTTATGTGAAGATTTATGTTGAGAATAATTGTTCAAAACATTGAAGGAATCTTGTAAGTAAAGATGAATAGTGGTTAGCAGTGGAATCCAAGACGCTCGTTTCGTCCTATTTAGGATGAGTCAGCTGGATGTACCTACATTTCAGAGTTGATATTCACTCCATTACTCGAACCCAGTACCTTTCGCTTCAAGCGCCATCGCGTTATCCACTCGGCCACTGAGTCCTGATAGCCACTTGCTTGTGCAATGGGGTGAAGTTTATCTACTGCTAGCCACTATCCATCTTTGCTTACAGTGCTTGTGAACTTAGGCTATATCGAGGCAATACGCACAGTATGCACATATGCCAATTAGAGACTGACCAGTTGCAGTCCTAAAACATCAATGGGAAGATTCAAACAAACAATACTAAATGAATTGAAGGAATCTGATCATATGTTTCGTATTATATTTATTTTAAAATAATCTACTTCGAGATATTTTCATGTTATTTGTCTGTATAACAGAAGTGTCATAAATAACGGATTGTACCTTTAGTGTTGCAGATATTGACTGCCCTGTCAGTCACTGTGACAGATTGTCATCAGTTTTTTTTATCTCATAAGATTACTTAGGTTTTTTAGCCAAATAAAACTTTGGGGTAAGATTATTGTATTATTATTCACTACTTATATACTTTTAGTATAATAGTTGTTGAATTGTTATTATGGTTTGTTGTGCAGACTGTTGGGTTTACACTTTCACATCAGGAAGCACTTGACATCTGTTTTGTCCTACTATTTGGCCCTCATTTGTGCACGAATAGATTGAAATTAGATACCAGCTCGGTTATCTGTAGGTTAATTGTTCGTCATAAGGTTTGAATATCCTGTGTTTGATCCCAAGTGAGGTTGATTCAAAATATTGAGCGATATCATATTAATGTGAAATGGCTTCTCAGTGCTTCCTCATCTTTGATGATTATCTAACGAAGGTAGATCATGATATGGCACATCTAACTAGCAGAATATTTTCTTACAAAACGATTCACAGTTTTATATTCATCTTTTTTCAAACTGTAATATCATGTTATTGATGTACCTCCGTAATACTTGATATTTCATGAGATTAGAATTGTACGAATCAGTATTGATTAAGATTTCAGCAGTCAATGCATATGTACTCTTACTGACTTGTTGATCTGTTACATTCTACAGAGTTATTCAATACGTATACATAAATTTTTGAAGTTTGGTGTAAAGACCATGCAAATTGAAGTTTCATTTTTATTTTATTCACGGAAGTTTCATCTTATTTTTCTTATATTTTATTAATTATAGGAGGGGTTTTGTGGAGATTTAGTATTTATTATAGTTGAAAGCGTGAGTCATTTGAAGCTAGACCACCATGGAAAATCTGGAAACATTGGACGACCGTTTCGTCCTATTATGGGACTCCTCAGCAGTGCGAGACTGGTAGGTCCTGGGTTCGAATCTCGCGAGAGCGGGTTCGTGGATGCGCACTGCTGAGGAGTCCCATAATAGGACGAAACGGCCGTCCAATGTTTCCAGGTTTTCCATGGTGGTCTAGCTTCAATTGACTAACGCTTTCAATTATATTTTATTGTTGTTCAATATTCAGGGATTTCTCTGTTTGTTTATACTCTGCTTCTAACTGCTTTCTTCAGAAATCCAAATTGATGATTGATTCTAAAGACTTTGTATAAGTAATAGCATAGTAGCTAACATAAAAATGTTTCAGTAGTTATTTTGTGCATTGAGTGTGTGTGCAGGTTAAAAGATGTTTTATCATCGACAAGATTTTTTATTTCGGGAATGTTAATCCTTGAAGATTTATTTATATTTTGTGATATTCTGCTTTGCTTATGTTTAATTGGTTCCCCCTTTAGGGAATTCTACTTCTTCATATTGGATCGTCATGTCCTTTTCAATTGAGGTTACTGTATTAACAGTTATTGATTTATTGCAAATTCTTGTCTGCTGAATATCAATATTGATTACAAATATACTTGAATATTTGGATGTTCGAAAGGATAAATCCAGTTCTCTGGATATATTGCATCAGTTTCTTATGTATGATGTTAGCTGAGTTAAAAGGAAACGAACTGTCGTTATTTAGTCATAAATAAATAATATTTAGCAAAGCAATCGAAAATCTTTCGGTGGTGAACGGGATCTTTTGTTTCCATGTTTTTTGTGTTTGTGGAACAACTGATTGTTCATTGATATTTGATTTTATATTTCTTTTAAAATATCCTTATCATTACGATAGGTCTAGTGCCGGAGGAGGTGATGGATTTTCCTTGTCTTCAGTCAACTTCGCACAGTTGCATAAAAAACTTGGAGATCTAGAAGAAGAAAATAACTTACTGCGTCAAGAGGTATGTGTGTATCGATTTTGTGTCTGAATGTTAACATTTATTTTATGGTATATTTAGGTCTCCCCCAAATTTTATTATTATTATTATTATTATTATTATTATTATTATTATTATTATTATTATGACGTTTTTCGTCCCAATATTATTGTGACTAGATAATGCCTACGTGGTTGACATATTTCTAACTGGTTGCTCTCTTTTGTAAAGCACTTATGTCCAACTCTTCTTATGGCGACATTGGCTATTCAGACAGGCCCCGACTGTTGAAATCCTCTTACGTATACTGTTAAACTGTCCGTGAATTAAATTCCAGTAACCTTGACCTCGATTTTCTCGTCCCGCTTTACTTCCTATGTGTATACTCGACATTAAATGAAGTGCTAAGTCTGGGTTTGGGGTTGTTCTTTGTGCCTTCAGAAGATTCTCTATTATTCCCTTTGTCGTTCCTTCCACTTGTGAATTAAGAAGCCTCTCTTGGATGTATCAACGAAACAGCCTGACCGTTCAGTTGCTGATGGATAATCCCATCCCGCCACTGTTATGTTCAGGGAACTTCTTAACTGATTTGTACTTGGTACTGAAAACTCCAAATCCAACGACTAATAGGTAACAAAGACCAAAAGGCGGCTGAGTTTATTTGACTCCAGAAATAAATCTAAATGGTATATGCGTCCACACACTCAACTTTTTATATAATTGATGTGCTGTCAGATTAACAATCAGATTTGTTTAATTTGATTGAGTAGTATTTATTATCAACTAATTAATGATTTACTAAGTGGACACATATTTTAGGTATCAAACTGTTATATCTAGATCGTAGATTTTCTTGCTACAACACTCACTACTTGAGCACTGGAACGTCCGGACCGTCCAAGTCTCAAGTGAGGACACAGAAGACTAGGGAGAAGGAATGTTATTCCGAACTGTGTATGGTACAAAACTCCCAGGCATTTGCAGTTTTTAGTAAAAGTGAAATCATCATTGCAGTCATCCAATCTGCGTACTTTAGGGAATAAATGAGTTATGTTAATTTGCCACGTTAATTGTGTCCATACTTTTAATACGCTTCGTTCAAATCTCTGGATTAATGTTTATAGCTGTTTATTTGACTTTAATATTCAATTTTTGGTTTTTCCAACAAGATTGATTTGATTCATCGATTCATTTTATTGTTGCTTAAGTATGATTATCAGTACTATTATGAGTTCTAATAAAACCGTTATATTTTTATTTGTAGCGCAATCGATTGTCTACTGCGGCTGATCAATTGGATGAACATGAAACTGCATTAGTTCGAGATTGTGCACGTCAATTAATTACTGCTAATATGCATATACGTAATTTATCCGATGAGTTGGCTAAGAAGTCTGATGCTTTCATGAATCAACAATCTGAAATTACTCGCCTACTTACAAGAGGCTTAGATTTAGAGAATCGTGTTAAGCAGGCAAGCTATATTATTATTATTATTATTATTATTATTATTATTATTATTATTATTATTATTATTATTATTAAAGTTTTTTTTTCATATCACTGAACTGTAAAAGATTGATCATTGAAGGATATTTGTGACATTGTAAGAATTGAATTTACCCAATTGTTAGATTTGTAAATGTGAGGTTTTTGATCTACCACCTTTGTGAAAAAGCCTGCCTTTTCCTTGAAAACGGATTATATATATTGGTGTGCAATGTTTTCAAGGTGATCTTGAGTGCTGTTGGAGGGATGAGGACAGTTGTCACTTCCTGGTTTGCCCCTCCGTGGAACGATATCGCTTCTTAAAGGACCTGGAAAAGAAACTGGGTTAGAGGTAATCTTGATTACATAGGGAGCGTGACCTCAGAGCTAAAAAACGTTTTGTGGTCTGTACCAGACGACCTTTTTGCAGACAGGTTTATGTGTGCTAGCTCTGTACGTAAAAGGCTTTGCCAATGGAGGCCGAAATCCATGAGGTGAGATGGGATGAGGTATGACACTTTTAGAGCTGACCTCTTCTAATCCCACTGTTCCTTTGTAGGAAGGCAGCATCGTTGAATTTATCATATATTTGTTCAATCAACAACACAAATTCTCCCACGGACCATGTGACTCTCGGTTTTAGTCCCCCCTTTTCTTCAGTCGATTTGTTTCGTACGGTAGGACCGCCAAAAAGTCTCCCACCTAATATTGATTGATTGAATCAACACGATATGGAAACTCGCTCAATACATCAAGTTAACGGCTACTATCGGTCTAAAGTTTTACCCACCAAGTGGTCGTTGTTTTAAATCTTGCAAGAACTTTATCTTCGAACACCGATCACTATCCATAATCCGTAATGGTTGTTTTATCAAACAACTCTTGGCTGCTACAGGCTGATTATAAATACTTATATTTGGTGTGTCTTGGATCGGAATTCAGAACACACTCCGTTTTATCTGGAACTGATCAGCTGGATGTACCTGCTTTCCAGTATTGATGTTCACATTGATACTTAAATACAATCCTTTTCACTTTGCGTCCTGGGTTACACTGCTAACCATATATCAAACATTCTATGTTGTAGTTAGAATTATTGAATTTCAGTGTCAAATGAATGTTTCCCAACGATAACAATCGGTTTCACATCTGATGATTATCTATAGTAGATTACAAATTAATTCTTTTTTTGTAAAAAAATGACAATAACTCTTACATTGAAATTTTTATTGGTTCAAAAAAATTTCAATTCTCTATTTCGTGATAAACCATAGTTACGTCTTACTGATTAAAAATCTTGACAGTTCATTCTTATAGTTCCGTATATTCGGAATGTATTTACTTGGTACTTAACCTTTTTTCCGTCGTTATATTGTATGATACAGTCATTTCCAAGCTTCGTAATATCCGTCTGCCAAATTCTGTGAAAAATAATATTCTCCTTAGATTAAATTTCACGATTTTTCCGATTTATAATTTTGTCTATTAACTTTATTATAATAATAATTAGTATTATTATCGTTATCATTACTAATTATTTACTTTTCTTCCTTATGGTCGTTTAATTCGTATTCTAATTGTTGAGAATCACATCTTTCCCTTTTTCTGTTTTTCCTTCTAATTTAGTTGACAGCAGAAAATGAAATGTTAATTGGTCGACTGAAAGAAACGCAAATATCGCAATCATTACTGACAAGTGAATTAAAAAATTTACGTGATAAATATGATGAGTGTCTAACGCTTTATAATGAAGCTAGGGTAATTACTGTTATTTATAATAATAATTCTAACCATGTTAAAACTGTTAGTGTTATTCATTTATTTGTATTGATATTTAAACACTAACAGTTGGGGTGAAAAAGTACTGTACAACTGCTTTGTTTTTCTTTAAATTTCAAAAAAACTATTAGTAGTATTCCCTCATTGCTCGGTTCTATTTTTGGTGTATTTAGCTCTTGTAACAGATATCTTTGGGGAAATATCTTTGATTGCTTCGATTTAGTGATGTAATACGATTACCGCTTATTTGACCCTGTTACCGCTCATAGTACATAGTCCACTGTTCAGGGATCTCCAATCAACTTTATTCTCGTCTCTTCTTTCCAGATACCGCCAACTGGTATTCATAGTCATTCTGTATGCTTTCAACTACCGGCGCCGTGTGTTATTTGGTCTGCCTTGTCTTGCCTTGAGAACGTTGGAGCCTGCCTTGTGATACGGTTCGATGGTTCCCGTAAATCGTGACAAAACCATCTCCAGCGTCTTTCCCTAATTTTCTCCCAAGTTGGTATCTGGTTGGTTCTGTACCACAGTAGGTTATTACTGATGATATCTGGTCTATAGATATGGAGTATATATTGTAGGCAGTTGTTTATGAAAGGGCTTTTCTCATCTCTTATGGTGTTTTTTAATGTCAGCGATTGGTTCTTATTTTTTCTTGACCAGTTTCTATGGTTTATTGTTCTTCTCTGCTCCTTTCTTAATTTAGTCATATAGTTCCTGACATTTCTTCCTCTTGCATCTTTTCTTGCTGTCACTGTGAGGTGTTCCACATATTCTTGTTTATCAGCTCTACGGCTCGTTTTCACTCTTTCGTTTGCTTCTGCATATTCTGCGGATGCCTTTAATACTTCTGTTTTTGTTTGGTTGTTGTTCGTTTCTGTCTTCCTATTTTCCCTTCTTCAATCTTGGTCAAAGTATACATGGAGATATGTTCCTTGTGTTGGTGCCTTTTAGAACCTAACATCTCTTGACACTTTGAAGTTATTCCTTTTTAATCCATTCCTAATTGTTCTGCATAGTGGTTTCCTCTTCTAGTAGGTCTTTTAAGACTTGGAACTTGTTGCTGAGATCTGTCATGAACCCACTGAGTTTGCTAGTTTCTTAAAGAAATGCTGTTTTAAATTTCGTAGTTTTGGCTGTCTAATTATTCATTTTTTTAAAAACTATGTTTTAACTTTACTACTAAGAAGTTATATCAACTCCTCTCTTTATTACGTCCTAAAGTGACCTCAATTTTTCATTCTTGCTTATGTGGTCGATCTGATTCCCCTTAGTGTGTACCGGTGAAACTTATGTATCTTTTTGTATGCACTTATGAGGGAAAATTCTCCCATCTATGATCATGTTATTGAAAGCATAAAGATATGTCAACCTCTCATCATTCTCCTTCTTTTCTCTCAGTCCATGATGTCTTCACATCTGGTGTTGTCTATTCTGACCGTAGTGTTCAGGTTCTCCATCAGGATGGTCAGGTTTTTATTCTGGGGATTTTCTAAAGATGTACTGTAGACCCCCATGAAGCTGACATTCACCATCTTCACCGCTTTCGTTGATGGATGCATAACAGTGGATGACATTCATTGTAATCTATTCCTTTGTTTCGGAGAGTATTTTGATTATTCTGGGGGCATTTCCGTACCCCTGGAGAGCATCAATATAACTCCTTGTGTATATAGGGCATTTGCTCCATGAAAAAATTCAGCAACATTTCTCCTAAAGTTAGTTTTTTCTGTCCAGATTATGTTCAATGGGCTGCACTCATTGAAAGCATAGCCAGGTTTTGTTTTCTCATTTCCAGTGCTATTTAAATGAACCTCCCAGCCTCTCACACTGTTTAGAATATCTGTGTATCTATATTTATTTTTCATCTGGCTGTCAGAAGGGGCATCAGCCTTATGACTTTCAAAGAATCTTGGATTCCATTTTGAACCTTTATAATCTCTTCTATGAAGATCCGTTAACTCTTAGGTCTGTTTAATAATACTCAAATCATTCAATTATTTAATAGTGTTATTATTTTCGAATAAGTGTACTATTATGAAGGCGTAAGTTTTACACAAAAGGTTTTCATATTTGGATTTGGTTACACGGTTGTAAGTGGTTTCTTCATAAAACGATGTTATCATAAGAACAAATGGTGGGATTTTGCTGAATTTTTTCCCATGAATATGTTTCGAAATGTTCGAGTAGTTAATTTTAGTTTTCTCAGCATCATGAAAGCATATTGTGAATTTCTCGATTTAATATTCAGTTTTTCTATACATTGAAACCTTATAAAGCTTTTCTATTTTGAGAAGTATTTGTCCAATGTAACTTAGTGCACGGAGGCTTGTTTATCTCTTTATATTTCTGGAGATCCGAATCATACATACTACCTTTCATTCTTGTACAGATCAGAATTCGATTTTCATCAAGTCCATCGTATCACTGAATATTGATCCGAACTTTCTGTCCAATGAATTTATTTCCCTTCTTACCTCTGATTGGTTTAGATAGTAGAACGCGTAGTTTAAATCAGTGTTACCTATTGTTGTTGCCCAGTTAGTTGTCTAATTTCCTCACAGTAATTAGTGATTTATCTATTTAAGTAAGTGAATTTTGATACTTGAAAAAGTACACTTCAGTGAATCACTGGTGAAAGAAATACAAATTGGAAGTACAAACAGGACTTTTTTTAAGGAAAAATTTCGTCGTACCATATTTGTTCTAATTAAATTCTGTCAAGATTTATACATGATACTATTATTCCACATGTAAAACGTTGCTTAAACTTAAAAAGCATACTTTCGAGATTTTTTAAATATATTTTTACATACCATGCTGTTTTTGAATGATAACCTAGTGTTAATTATTCAGTTGTCAATACTATTATTGGTATGTTTACCAATGTTAAAAGTAATCTTGATTCATGGACATAAATTTAGAGTATTGATAAGAAAATAGATGTTAGCAAGGAAGAGAAAGTTATAAAAACTCATTAAAATTGGATAGCTTGCAGTGTCTGGTACTATATCAAGCCCACTTGGGTTATTCTAGCTTCTGTACAGACCTATTTACTCATTCTTTTTGAGCGATATTTTGACCTTATTTTAGTAATTATTCTCTTAATAACCCTGACTGTTTTTATATGAACGTATGTGTGTACATAGCTTACCTACTCATTACATGTCTGTAACGTATTTTTGTCTGACTATAAATATCGATTCAGTCGTGATCAAAAGGAGTTGGCTCACTCGCCACCTCCGCTTCCCTTCTTCTTTTCCTGTTCTCATACTCTGTCTAAATAAACGAACTCTTTAAACAAATTCCTCCAACACAACCTTTATTTGGCTTCTTAATACCGCTGTCACACAAACGGGGTAGCCTAGGTAATTTACGGAATTAAGTGAAAGATTTATGTCTATACCATGTTCATGCGCTCATCCAAATCGGAGTCAGATCAGCGGGCTAAAAAAGCTATTCCTTGATGAATTAGTTTGTCCTTTTTTTGGTATTTGTTAGACGTTTGGTTTCACTGATTTCTTTGTTCGAAATCTTATTTGTAAGTCACCTCAGACACATTGATTGTTTTATTATTTTTTAATGCTCTTAAATTATAGTTTAATGAAACTATAGTTATGTTACTCAGCGTCATATCCAAATATCCTAGTCCCATGCTTGCTGAGATTTGTTATATGTAATGCGTTGTAATCGTATATTTCAATTATATGATTACGTGAGTCATGAGTCTAAATAATTGAAGTATTTGTAACCACTCATCTGGCTTTTTGATCTTTTGATTAGAGGTGTAAGAACATGTGAGTTTTCGTCGTTTATCGATCTCTCTACAAATACATTAGTGATATTTAGGGGCTTATTATCACTTGTCTAGGCAAAAACATAACTGAAGAATGACCGATAGTCTCTGCTTCTGGTTTTGCCTTTATGTTCTACACATCAAAGAGCTAGTAAGAAAGTTTTAATTGCGGTGTTGAGTCACTGTGTTTAGACCAGTTTGAAGTTTCAAACAAATTTATCTGGTGGTAAGCATTAGCTTATACGAAACGTATACTAAACTGTATAACGTTTACTACTTTAATTTGGTTATAATTTGTTTTTGGATATTTTCGTCAAGATACACGAATTAATACCTTAAAATCTTCTGTGATATTATGCAGACGCATATAATTTTAAAGTATAAACACATCTGTGTAGCTTTCACGGACTCATATCTTTTCGGCGTATTTCATCATCCCAGTTTCATTGATCTCTTTGTTGGATCATGAGTGTATTAGTTCATTCTTTGTGTTATTGTATACAAACTTGTGAACTAAACAATTAAGTTAACCTTAGTGATTGAACCAGGGATGAACTGTTGTTTATGCCAAAGAGTTTGAACATGTGAGCTAGTGATAATGTACAATTCAAATATAATTAAAGAAAATTAAATTCAATTGCTCATGGGTGAATCATACCTGTAAATTCAAAATATTTATCTTTACAATACAATTTTCCCTATCTAGCATTGAACGTTTACTTTTCTTGCTTTAGTCGGAAATTCGGGGTTTACGTAAACGTTCTCGTCGTGGTTATTATCGTCCTAATTCACTTATATCCAGTAGTTCTGTAGTGAACACTGCAGTACTACCCTCACTGCCACCTTCCTACTTAAATGGAGCCGCTTTAACACCACAGTCAGATCCGGATCCTATGTATCACTGTCATCATTCGTCATTATCCGCTAATCAGCTAGTCAGTGATGGCAGTACATCTTCTCTGGACATGTTGACTACACAAAATCCAAGTTCGGATCACTTGGAAACTTCATTAGCTGCAGATTTGGTACATGCAAAAATGAAAGAACATGCGAAAGATAATATGTATGTTGCTTACTATTATTATTACTATTACTATTATTATTATTATTATTATTATTATTATTATTATTATTATTATTATCATCATCATCATCAAACTCTAACAAATTATTATTGTAGCCTTCAACTGTTATCCGATTATATAATTTAACAGTCTTTCGTGATCTAGTGTTCAAATGAACTAATGGATTATGCAATGATTTTAATACTAAAACACCCGTTGTTTGAATTAATCACGATGCTCTACAAAGGTTTTCGACCCAGCAACGCTGTATAACCGTAGTTAAGAGATATACCACGCTCTTTGTTACGCGTTTTACAGGTATAACTAATGGAAATTATGGTCTATTAATCCTCGTCATTTGCCTTTAAAGATTTGAAAACTATTCCGGTTCATAGTAATGCCAAGTTATTTAACTCGAAGATTTACTGTAGTCTATTTGTTGTAATACACTAATTACTGTGAAATCTATTATAGTGCTGGTGTTCATTTGATTTTTCATGCAGTAAATCTGCTTCAATCAATTAGTAACAAATATTTCTAGTTATCGCGCTAAATTTTGTGTTTTTAAACTGTAATTCAGTTCTGTTCGGGTTGCGAATGCTTCATGCACATGTTTCTCTACACTACATCCTAGTTATGGATAGTCTTTGAAGACATTGTAGGTAATTTAAAGTTCTTTTTTTCTTATTTACGTTATCTATTTATTGTGTAGTCAAATTCAATTTTCTCACTCCACTTTAGGAAGCATTTATTTCGAGCAATGGATCAAGTTCGTCATACGCATACACTCAGTAATGATCCGACTACTACTCCCACTGCTACTACCACAATTAATTTTAATAATGACGATAAAAGTAGCCATAATATTACATTAATTGAATCAGGTCTGGAAGATACTGTTTCCAGCAGTGGCTTTGTTAGTGGATCAGGTAATTTCTTTTCCTTAAAAAAAACTATCTGATCACTTTATCATCTTTGTATTCGTTTTTGTTTTTATGATAATTACATGTGATATGGGCATGTTACCAAAGTGTTTATGGTTTTGTTCCAATACAAGCTGTTGTTAGATGTCCAGGACGTTTAGTTTAGTTCTTGTTAGTACTTTTGGTCTACGTGTATTTACTTTATCCATATGTTTTTCCTGAACTTTTCTTTCTTCTGTAATGTAATAACATTACTGTATTATGCATTGTAAATAAGTACATTTCTTAATTGCGAAATATAATCAAATTTAAGAAAATATGTAGGCTACTGTATACTATATATGTGGTGAAGAACAACAAAAACTATCAGTCAGTAAACCTAATGAATAAATACAATTACTTCATCGTTTGTTCCATCTTTAACGTATAATTTTATAAATTTCCACATTTATCATAAGAACTGATTGGTCGGGACGTAATTGATTTTTCAAATATACTCTTCTATGAAGTTGTAAGATTAAAAGTTTGTTTTTAAGAAATAGAAAAAGATGGTTAATATGTTTGGATTTACTTTCTCGTAACATAAAATGTAATAATTTGTATTCTGAATAATATTCGTAAATAATTCCCGTTTTATGTAATTTTCTTTGAGATTATATTTTCTATGTACTTGATTCTTGAGAATTAAACCGACTCCGCTAGACAAATGATCTAAAATGATGAAGTATTGTATTCACAGGAAAATATTTATAATGTGATAAGTGCTTTAGCTTATCTACTAACGTATACTTCTGCAATGTTTGCCCAATCCAACTAAACCAAGATCACGTAAACTTCATTTGCTTAACAATAATGCTTACAGCTCCTGCTTATCTATACGTATTCAAAATGATCAATATGGTGTGCATATGTACGATACACTTTGATCAGCTGAAAAATCAATGGTTCATCGTGTCTAATCCATGTTTTCATTTGACCTTTCATATAATCTGGAGACATCATGTTACTCACTAAATCCTCCTAACTAACATAGTGGCTGAACTGTTTTACGTCAAGTATTCACTACTCAGATTTTTTAGTCCTAGATAGACGTGTAGTTGAACGTTTCTTTGTTGATTATATCAGAAATTACTCCATCATTTTCTAAAATGCATTTGTTTAAATATGTGAACTAGGTTAAATATTTTGACCTGACTACATTCGTACACATACTTTTTATGTTAAATTATGTCTTTTTTCCCCCAGAACCGTCAGATAATCCTCACAAGCAAAGATTCGTTAAAAGTGAACAAACGTCTAATTCTGGAAGTCCGTATTCAACTAGACCATTTATTCCAGGTTTTGTCAGCCCTATTCACTTGACTTGTGCTGAAAGAAGGTATATATATAACATTACTTCATATGGTATATAACAACTCTGTTTATGGATCAAACGTAGTTCCATTTCCATAGTTTACATTATGAATTAATACCAGACAACTGTTTAAAACCAGGAAACACTGAATAACTGTTTCATCCCAGAGTAGGACTCCTCAACCCCACACATCCACGATCCCGCCAGAGATCGGACTCAGAACCTTAGGTTTCGTAATTGAATGTATCACATCCAGACCACAAATGGGGTCTAGTGGTGTGTATATTTAACTGTAATCGATTCGCGACAGAATGAACAACTCTCTAGTGCTTCCTGGTTTCTAATGGTGGTCTAACTAAGATCAGTCCGGAGATTTAACAATCTCCACAGAACCCTTGTACCAGTACTTAAATTTAATGCGTTTTCTATTTAATAAATGTAATTATGTCAAAATTAATCAATGTTGGTAAAATTGTATCATAGTTGCGTTTAAATTTTCATCTTTACCTGGGTACCGTCTTCATTTTTTGTTCTGACTGTTGACAGTTCTTTAAAACCATTTTTTTCATTTTTCGTTACAGTAATATATGCTTGATTAAGTGTAACGTGGCATCTAAATCCGACTAGCTACTTTCTATTTGGGGATTATTTTTCGGCGTTGTTTTTGTTTAAGTAAGATAAAAGTGGTCTAACGGGGGAATACTTTCTGTCTTCCGTTTGTATCAGTGAATAATTATCATTGAAAAAGCTAGATATTTATTTGTTGACCCAGAATTTCTGTCCCATATCAATCGATAACTGATTACAGAATTATTTAGTGAATTTATTGGTTGTCATATTTGTTATCTTGTGTATGATACATCGTGTAGATGAATAAATACATGTATAGCCTCATCGGTTATTATATCACGACCTCAATCATCTCAGTATTTTACTTCACATTATCTTAGTCACAGTAAATAATCAAGATCATCGTTCTCTTTTTAATTATTTTGTTTAGAAAGTCTCATCCAAATTGACGTTTGCTATTTTTTTTGGGTGATAATTCAGTATTTCTGATCGGTGTAGTTCGTCCCCAATTTTTTTAACCTCCTTAATTATAGTGATAATAGTAGCTTTTGATAATATTATTTCTGCTGTGTTATATTTTAAGTGGTCATTAGTACCAAATTGCACGGTTTTGAGTAAAATTTGTTAATAGTAGAAGCTGTATATGTAAACCAATAAAAATACAGCCAAACCATATCCACTTTCCCTACAATAACATATAACATCTTGCTAAGAATATTACGTATTGTATTGTATTACGTATGGGGTGTTGCTAATTCATCAGCCACTTTATGTATTTACTTTGTATCTTTGCTAGGTATACATATATTTCTCGCTCTCTCTATATATCTATCTTTTAGTAAATCTGATGCAGTAAATTATCGCTTTCGTCAATCTACAAATCCGATTTATTTACTAGAGTCTGAAAAACGACATAGTTGGTTAGGTTGTGACGTAACTTCTGATTCATCTGAGAAAGGATATTATTCGATTCCTGATAGTGGACTGAATTTTCAAAACAGCTTTGATGATAGTCTACTTTCATGTGACCCGAATGTGGTCTGCACTAGTAAAGCATATTGCAAGTAAGTTTCTAAAGTCAATTGTGTTAAACATTATACTCTATTGAATGAAATCTGATTAATTACCATCTATCTCAATGTTAATTGAAACAATTAAATAATTATTTATTGGTATTACAGGAAACTAGACCCTCAAGTTATTTTCCGTCTATATATATATATATATATATATATATATAACTGGGGGTAGAGACGGTTAATGAACTGTTTTAATTTCCTAGGTGTTATGACTTGATCAAGGTCGTCGCCAATTTGTTATGACTTTACAAAATAAACAAAGGACGTATCCTAATTCGCTATCGGTTTTTATGTCCGGCTTCTGTCATGTGAATTATCCACCAATGGAATTACGAATTTCTCGACCTTAACACTGTGACAATCAATGACGTTCGATCAGTATGAGTAATCTAGCGTCCCTATTGGTCCTTTATCCGCCTAGCCCTTCCACTTGAGTCCAGAACACCAATTACAGCTTCTGTTATGTGAATCTATGCGAATCGTTTATTTCAAGCATACTCGGTTTATATAACAGACAGATAGACCACATCACACCATAAAGTAGAAAATAATATTTGTACAAAATCAAGCCAAATGTGGCTGTGAACGTGGGAGACAGTAATCAATAAACTGAGTATAATTTAGGAACAATATATCGTATAATAATAATCAATAGGTCAAAATGAAGCTTATAATAAGATGAATATAGATATACATAATCTAGTTACTGAATAGTTATACAATAAGAATATATGTAGAATAATCGTCTAACAATAGGTCCTGGGAGTTACCCGTACTTATGTCTTCGCTAGGACATAACACTAGCATCTTCTTATACTCTACAGTTGTCATTTGGAAATTATATAGATTAGTTTTTAGTAACATGGTGTTTACCATTTCTATTATTTGGCGCAGCTTAATAGATGTCATAATGGAAGTAGTTACATTAGTTTAAATTCAAATTCTTGTTAACAGCACTAAAGAATACAGAATAATAAAATTTCCCTAATTACAAAATGTTTCCCCACTAATTTTGAGTTACTTTTTTTTACATTCATCAAAAACTGGTTTAGAAGTAAAGACGTATAACTCTTCAGTAATAAACCTGAAGTTCTATCCCCACGGCGCATACTTCGGTTTGGGCAAATGTTTTATATAAGTAGCCACAGCATCATAAGTTCACCTAGAAGTTCGGTACACAAATCTGTTCGTTAGGTTATATACATTTATCTGCATTCAATCGTCATTTATAACAACAATATTTAAAGTATTTACCATTGCATGGAATGTATATTATTCTTGCTTTTATCATTATTATTATTTAGACTGCCTCAACGTTTGAAGTTAATTAAACCGTTAGATGGCTCTAATGTTCTTCAACATTGGCAGCATTTAGCTACTCCTAGTTTTACCCGAGCACTTTTTGATGCCCCACTACCTGGAGTTCAAAGTCGTGCTGGAGTACCAGATTCAACCAACACGAACTGTTTGACGATGGCTAGCGCTACCGACTCTCGACAACGTCCTGTTTCAGTCGGATCATCACCTTGTATTTCAAACAGTTCTCAAATTCCACTTAAATGCAGTAGTTTGACTGCTCATTCGCCTTCGGATTTACCACACGGTAATTCTCCCTCTACTTTATAATAAATAATAATTATTGTAAAATATCTCGACGAGGCCTCGTGATGTGGGCACTTGCCCACAAATGCCCTGGTACGGCCGAGAGTAGACAGGCCCCGCCCTCTCTCTCTCTCTCGAAATGCTCTCACACGACTACACGTATATTGCTTCTGTCAGGGGAGTCCTACTCACTGCCTTCTCGTGGCGGCGGTGTTGTTTACGAAAGTGAGAGGACGAAAAGCGATTGTTCAACGCTTTGACCGGGTTGATGGACGCGGTGAGTCCACCCATGGGAGTTGGAAAACCCTGATTCCAAACCAATGATGTACATGGGCTCCAGTATCCTGAAGGAACAATAGGCTTATGAATCAATCATTGGTCACCGGCTACCATGGGACTGCATCTCCTTACGATACTCCACTG
Source organism: Schistosoma rodhaini (assembly GCA_944470415.2). Classification (NCBI taxonomy): domain Eukaryota; kingdom Metazoa; phylum Platyhelminthes; class Trematoda; order Strigeidida; family Schistosomatidae; genus Schistosoma; species Schistosoma rodhaini. Next base: position 46,334,976 of record OX104036.1, read on the forward strand.
CCTTATGGATCGGATCTTTCGGTCAAAGGCTCCGGGTGTGGCCCCCTAAGAGAACCACTTGCTTCGGTTTGGGCACCTGGGCAGTATCACAGCCCTCACAAAAATCAAATGAGATTTGTGTGGCGCATATATATTTGTACCAATATTTATGTATTCAAATAAATAAATAAAGCACTGTCTATGAACAAACATTGATTCCCACCAATAACGACTTATTTATAGACTAGAATAAAAATGAATCTTACTATGTATTATCCAAGTAAGCACTTTGACGAAGTACATTGCAAATTTCACATTTTCAAGCAAAATCTTTCATGAGACCACTCGTATGCTTTTATTAAAAGTACAATTATAATTTGTTATAGCTCAATGCCAGTTACAAATCTAGTCATTTTTATGTGTGCTTATGAGCTCACATGATTTGAAAACATTCTCTGCAAGTAGATGATTCTTCATTGACATATAATAAGTTCTAAGAGTTGTCATTTGTTTTTTTTCCTAATGGTCTTGAATATTGAAATGAAGAACACAGCTGATGTGGTTAGTTGTTTTTATCTATATGTTTTTGATTTTCTGATCGATTCAACATTATTGTGTTTTTTTTATGCATATACAAAACAGGTCAACCAAATATGAGATTAGTTCAAGAATCGTTAGAGAAGTGTACTAATCTAAAGTAAGTTAATTAACTTGCTTGATTGGTATATCCGTAGAACAAATAAATCACAGTGTGTTCTATTCAATCAAATTTATGTATACATTAACGTATCCAAAAATTACTGATTAGAGAATGTAGTGTTATATGGTGTGCATTGATATTATTGAATTATCTAACTTACCTGATGATTATGTGGTGGATGCTACTTATATTGACAGATATAAATAGTAGTAACACCAATCAGAGTTGGAATTTCTGTCAAAAGAGGATTGCGAAGATTAAACTAAGGAAAATAGAAAGGAATGTGCTACAATTTAGGAAACTTTTGTTTGTAATTGATAGTAGTAGTTATTATTATTATTATTATTATTATTGTACAGACGCTTATTGTATATTCGAGGTTTTGTTATGATCTACAAAAGTATAGAAGTACTTGAAATAAGTGTATGCTCTTGGGACATGAAGATTCCTCCTACATCTCCATTATCGATCATTGTTAAATCTTTTCTTTGAACTGGAATGCAATAGAAATCAATTTTCGGTCAACTATAAATCATATTCATATCAATGAGATATAGTTGTACGCTTCTTTATGTTCTTAGTATTTGATATACTATGTAATCTTTTTTTCATGCAACCTTAAAGAAATGCTGAAATTAGTATTAAGTTTGTTGTTATTTGGTGTTACATCATTCTGCTTGAGATCTTTTGTACACTATACTAGCTGTTATTAATAGACATATTAGAACTGTTTCAAATTACTTTATGAACATTGATCTACTCTTTTAAAAGTTTCTGTTTACCATTTGATGAGTCATGCAATCAATTGTGACAGAATTATACGTCTATCGGTCTACTTCGGTTTGACAAGATTAAAACAATCGTATGCATAATTATGTTATGTCTCAGTGTATACTGCATAATCTTGTAGGTTTGAACTACTCAAGTTAATTGTTTCATTTTCTGATCGTGGATTCTACGACAACTTTAACATTGTCGATCCAATGTTACTGTATAACAATGAATAAACTTATTAGGAATTGCTGTTCAATACAATTGATATCTTAATAAGTATCCTCTGTTCCTGATGATATCTCATGCGTTTTATGTGTGCTAGACACTCCAGAAATAGATCGATATCTTGTTCATAATTCATGTATTATCTGATTTGTCACAAACCCTTTACAATATTTCACTAGGTTTTAACTAGATTTAAACACGTGTAAAACAATTAAGTTTATTTTCTGTATGCTTATTTGTATATTTAAGATTTCTGACTGAGTTTGCTCTACTATTTATCGCGTAATCCTAACTCTGAAATGCTGTTATGCCTGAAACTAAATCGATTCCGCGGTAACGAACGAAAGCCAAATGACACAATGACACGATAAGCTATTCTAATCTGTTGTCCCAGGCCCCGCTAACTAGATGAAGAAGTCCAAGGCAAGTAGGGGAATATATCTGTATTCCGTAAGCAGCCGAGTACAAGCAATCAAATAAGGGAAAAAGTCAAGCGCATTTATACAGTAACAAATTGTCCTTGAGCACCATTAGTAAATAGCACACATAAAGAAACAAAGGACCAATAGCGGTTAAGATAGTTTACAGGTGGGAAATATGACGTGAAGGTAAAAGAGCGCTTTTGGCGCGAAAACAGCTAAATTCAAATTTTCAAAATAAAACTACAAGATTAAGCCATTTACCAAGTAAGTTCTGGGGATTTGACATCCCCAACAAATGCATAATAATGACTGATCACAATAGTGATCAATGTCATGTTTGTCTAACTCTTCCTAGTGCTGATCGAATTCTATTGATCAAATCGAAAATGGGTCTAGTAGTTTAAATGATTTAGTGTTATTTAATCGCCGGGAAATCATGGATTCAGGTTATCTCCTACTTTGCATTCGTCAATAAACCGTACCTGTAACCTTGAAGAGTACCAACTATCATAAAATCTATTTCAAAAAGGCTTTCCTGGCGACTACCTCCAGTCACCTAATGTGAAATATTTAAATAGCAATCCTTGGACCTTCTTATTTTAAACGCTGTTATCTATCTATCTATCTATATATATATATATATATATATATATATATATATATATATATATATATCCAACTAAATAGTAGATATTCACTTAGTTGTTTATTCTTTCCTTTAATTGTTTTTTTCAAAATTAGCTGTATTTATCAACCGATAAAAATCTTGTAGTAGGTTCTTTCATTTATTTCTACCGTTAAACAATAATAATAATTGATGCATTTAATTTATTGTTTTAAAAAGAGCACATCACATAGAATTAATACCTCTCCCATTCAAATTTGTTCGTTTACTGTAGGATTCAGTATATTATTTTTATTTGTTTGAATTCCATTATAGTGCTTTGTACTTAGTTTGTTCATTTAACTGTTGTGTTTTTGTTGTATTTGTACGAACTAATGGTTACTTGGTACTTGATTCCCTGCTTATTACGAATTCCAAATATAATACTTTCATTTGTGCTTATCTAGTTCTACCCGCTTTATATTGCACTATTTTGGGAATTCCTAGTTAGTTCATTAATTCGGAGAGTTCTAATTATCATAGTTGATCACATACAATTAGGTGTTTTATTTTAACCCAGTAGATATATATTAATATAATAGTATTGGACTACTGATTGTGTATTACTTTTTCTCTTATATCTAAAATTATAGAAAGTTAGGTGTATCATCGTTTATTGTTATTTTTTAAAATGTTTTTATATATGGAAAAAAGTCAGTCTATGTGTTTATGTGGAGTAGTAGTGCATTGAATTAAGTCTTATTATTTTTTCTTGTTATTAGTTACACGTCTAGTTGTGCTGCATTCAACTGTTTCAATAAGCTTATTTAAAGTTATGACATTTTAAAACTTAGATAAGTATTTGTTAATGTAATCATATGATCAATGAACTTTTCTTAATACGACATTGTGATATATGGTTATTTAATAAGTAGAATATTATATAATATACCTATAATGCAATTATTGGACTTATTAATTAATGAGTTATTATTATTATTATTATTTGTTTAATATTTTAACTATTCATCGAACAGATAACTAGATAGAGAATTACACAAGACGCGCGATGATGGCTGATATAGGAGGTTAGAATGAAAGTTAGGAACGGCCAAATCAAGAGAGAACAATTTAATCTCACTGTGCTCATGGGGTGTGGCAAACTGAACTGATGTACATATGTAGCAAGTTCTACCTTGCGTCCGACTGACTGACATAAGAAATAATGAATTAAAATGAGATACATCACACTAATTGAAAGAATAGTGAGAAAAACAAGATTAAATAAAGATATTTATCATTTATGAGTTGCAACATTCTCTGGAGAATTATTTAGAATAAAAGAATTCTGGACAAATGTTTCACACTCTATTTCCAAACTATTCAGTAAAGTGGACACCCATAATATCATATTCAAGATTATGAATCTAAAGTCTTCCTATTTTATAATAATATTCAATCGCTCTTCACCTGCTATAGCTCTCTTCAAATTGCGAACTAACTAATCCCCCTCCATAAAATCACTCAAATAAATTATGCTGTTCAATAAATTTCTGAATAAAAGATTATTGTACCGTATTTCAGGTAGCTTTACTTTAATAACAATAAAACGTTTTTAGTAGTAGTTCGTACATCTAGTCCATTATTAGTCAGTGTTTACCATATAGTTGAACTGAAAGAGATTATGTATTGGGATAATAGTAATTATAGTTCATCAAAAAATAATACACTAATATCATTAACGAGGAAATTGTAACATTTTATTATAAGAAGTAAATAGCAATTCTGGTGAAAATAGTCTTAATTACTATGGTCTTGAATGTTATATATGATTATTTTCCCATGTCATCAATTTGAAGACATATCCATAGTTCCTTTTATTATCTTTTAGAAAGAGAGCGAAAAAAGCATTTGAGTAGAATAAGATTTATTCAGTTGATTTCTTTGGGTTCTTTTCAACTGTTTACAGTTTATGATATTTGGAAATCGAAATTACAAATGTTACCGATTTATCTTAAACTTTTTACATCATGAAATTCTTCTTAACTCTCTCGTCTTTGATTACTACATCATCATATCGTTTTTTCAACTCTCGTCTAGTTCATTTGATTTCGTTTTTAACTAATTGAGCTTTGTTTATTTAATTTTTATTTACTTTTAACGTTTACTCATTATGCAATCACTTATTTCTATCCTTTCGATCTTTCAATGCTTCTGAATGCTCTTCAACGGATATAGTTATAATCAATTCATGTAGACTCTTAAATCTACCATACTGATGTTTGTTGAAGATAACTTTCGATCAAGTTCATTTGTGTTTGTATTGCAATTCACTTTGTAATTTTGACTCATAAATATTACAGTTTATAATAAGTTGAAGAAAATTCGGTGGATTGATATAAATTCATACCATTCTGCTCAAATCTCTTTTCTTGCCTTCTGTTTCTAGCATTAAGGATTTCTTAAAACTTGACTAGACTTCAATTCTCAAGAGTTTACAATTTAGTAGTTGAGATGCAGCTCATTGGTTTATATGCTTGGTTTGCCCTACTCCTGCTTTCATTTGGGGAGCTGGTTGGTATCGCCAGTCCTTTTGTAAAGCTTATCACAATAAAATAAGAGTACATCTATCTGGACTTAGTTCGTTAGGTTTGCATAATGATTAAACATGTTATCTCACACAGATTGGGACTGTGTTCACCGACTAAATGAATTTATGTTGTGCGACTGAGCATTTTTTTTCAAACTACATTATTTACTGTAACCGAAACACATTCGGTAAATAAACCACTAAGAAACAAAATATGTTGTGAAAACCATGTTGGTTTATTTAATCAAAAGAGTTAACTGATACACCGACAATGAACCCAAATTGTTTCCAATTTTATTTACTTCGGTCATATTACAAATTTCAGCTTAATTTTACTCTGACGTCTGAAAATAATCTGTGGAATGAATGCATTTGAATTGAATAATATTAACGATTTAATAACTAGATAGTTTAATACTTTTAATTTATTTATTCCTTCTGTGATTTTATCTGTGGTGTAAATCGTATATATGTTAATTTTGTAATGATTTTACGTAATTTTTCGTTTGGTTTGTTAAGTGTTGTATTCATAATACCTATGAATATTCAGTTTTAATGTTGCTACTTTAAATATAAAAATAAAAATATAATTTGACACTTTGGTGTTTCTTTAGATGTACATCTTCCTCATATAACTTATAAACCTATTTAAAAATAGAATATAATCTAGGGTAATTATGTACAAAATGTCTACTTGGTTAAGAATATCGGAGATCTTTTTTGTTAGCGAATCGTTGTGGATGAAGTGCAGTCATTTATTTGTTTGGTTTTTTTCTTAGTGAACTATTTTTGATATTCTTGTCTATGGTTACTGTCGACACGATTGCACTTTAAATCAGGACTAACAAATTACGTGAAAACATTCGTTTCTTCCTCATTTAAAAACGGATGTTTTCCAGTAGACTCAACATAAGAATATAAAACAGCCAATTAGTGATTTATTTCTTGTAAAACTCCTTGATTAACTGATATCAGTTATCAGTTAGAACTATTGTTTCTTGAGAATAAAACATTTACTCCTTAAAATCTCAAATCATGGTCCGATTATTAATCTAATTTTAGGTAGGTTTTCTGGGGGGGAGTATATTGTTTTACTATATTTGTTACTAATATGTACAACTTAGGTTTCTTTTTTGTCATTGTTCTTATGTTTTTCAGCCGATTTGGATTCAGTTCATCAACATGTTTCCTCAATAATGGACTGAGAACACGATCGTTAGATCATTTAGTGGCAGGATCCTCATCCTCATCGTACAATGATAAAGATAGTAATAATAAATTTATCCAGTTTAATCAAGCGTTTGACCACGCAAAAAGTGACGAATCTGCCTCATCATCATATCTTACCTCATTTTCCTTAACTTCATTAGTGTCTGCTTTATTGCCGTTCACTACTACTGTTCTCCCATCATCAGTATCATCATTTGATCCAAAAGGTGTCACAATCAACAATAAATTAACAAAAGCAAAAACACAACACGGTGAATCAACACATATACGATCGAAATGTCCATCATCATCAACAGCAGCTACCGGTTTACAAGGTTTACTTGATGTAAATAAAGAATATGCTGATTCGTCGAAATCATTATTACATAGAACGTCAACATCAAAATCAATTGATCGTAGTGCATTATCTCCAAATAGCAATGTACCAAATCCAATTGCTCTTCCTAATCCCCAACCTCCAACATTAATTTCTCCTAGCGTTAATCGTACTACTATTTCACATTCACGTCCTGTACGTACTAGTAACTTGACAGAAATCACTGAAGAGTCTAGTTCACCACCATAATCAGAAAATGGTAAAAAATCATTGATATCTTCGGAAAATCAAAAACAATCACAATCTGAAGAAGTAGTAGTAGTTCCAGAAAGGTCGAAAAATTCGAAGTAGTAGATTCATTTATTGATGGAGTTGTTGTGTTATTGTCACATGTAGTATCAAACATATAGAATGGATTATTTATTATTATATCATCATTTGTGTATCAGTTTCATATGAAAATTTTAGTCTTTCATTATATATATATATATATATATATAATACTTGTGTTTTCCTATAACATATATCTACTACAGCTATCTTTATCAGTCACACATAAAGACAATACAAATTATGTTATAAAAATTACTTTTGTATAAAACAGAACAATTCTTCTAAGAGAGAGAGAAAGATAGAGAGAGAATAAATGAAATCTGATCATTTATCGTTTAATTACCACTACCTCTTTCCATTTTCCTCTATGTTTTCGTTTGTCACTTTAATTTTGTATTTTTATTTTGTCCAGTTTAATTAGTGTTGAGGGTATGTTTTGTTCAGTTGTTCAGTTCTTTTATTTTCATAATTCATGTTTTTCTTCAATATATTATTACTTGCATTTGAAACTATTGTTGTTTAGTTTATTTCCATTCCTTATTGTTTTCTATTTTCGAATTTATAATATTTCATTATCCCTTATTGTATAAGATTGATAATCATTCTAGTATAATAGAGTTATAGTAAAGCATGTTATGTAATCATCATTGATCACACTAGAAAATAAACACTTCATGACAATAAAGTTGAATTTTATCGTCATTACGTTCTACTAATGCTACTAGTTTGTTAAATTAATAGTGTTATTTTGGTTTTTTAGAAAAAAAATTTGCCATCGCAACTGGTTGTGTTTTGTTGCAGCTTGTCTGATTCCTCAGACATTTGTTGTGTACCTGTTTATCTTACATTTTGTTTATTGCCTATAACCCAGTGACATTATTTTAGCTCCTATTTATATGAAAATAAATCGTTAAAAGTGAATGGTAATTGTTGATTCCATTTTGTTATCGAAGTAGTAGTTACACAAGTGATTTGATACTTTTGCAATCATAATGGATTTGTGTTGCAACTATTATTATTATTATTATCTTTATACATAGTTATTAGGTGTTGCTAACGTATTTCCAGCAGTTTAGTTATAGAGTTTATATTGTGAATTAACCAACTTGTGCAAATGATTCGTATCTGGTTCAATGGGTGGGGACACACAGGTAGGGACAGCCAACGTATTTTAGTACGAAAATATGAAAACTGTACACTGATTACTTCATGTACGAATTTTTAATCATTTGTCTTCCACATTCTGTATGATTCTTCCGATTCACAATTTCTTTCTAATTCCGTTTCTGTTTTCTCTTCAACTTGATCTTCTTAACCTTCTGCTACCAGGGTTTCTGTCGACATAATTAGCATACACCACATAGTTACTAAGAAATCTGTATGAAAAGTTCAGTTCAAGTGGCAAGCTGAAAACTAGTTCAGACAGATTGATGAAATTTGTTTCTTGCAATAGTCTTGTTCATTCTCTTTTATTTGAAGATATTTTGTCTAGTTACAGCATTGTATTTATGACCGTCTATATCTTATTGTTCAACTGACACGTATGTGAAGTGTGTCAATTGGCTAAGCTTGGAAACTATTTCTCATTCTATCCACCTTCTATGCTTTTGAGCTTTTAATTATGTCTAATGAATCTAAGTAATTCACATAACACATCGGGATGTTCATACCCCATCCAATGGGATAGTCCAAACTGCCTAAAATGGAATTATATCACTGATGTTACCATTATTTCTGTTGATTTATTTTTCATGTCTCCATGCTTACATAGTATGTCTTATTAGGGTTATACATATTTGTTCCTAGTTTCTTGTTCATCGTAACTTACTGGATTAAAGTGACAACCCACCAACTGTAAGATTTACTATCGAGAAAGTTGTAGTATGCACAAAAGGAGTAACATATTTTATGAAGGAGGAAAACGGTAGATAAACCAACGAAGTTATGCAGGTAAAATGAAGTAAAAAGTCCGGTTAGCATGAGATGTTTAAGCTAACCAATTAGAACTTAGATCAGAAATATGGTTAGGAGTCCCTAACTAGCGCGTCCTTATAATATCCTAACCTGATTTTGTCAACTTAAAAATTCTTATTCGGCATATAAACTTAAGAAAGTATGTATTACTTCAATACATTGTGTTGATTTTATCCTTTGAGAATGAAACACGTTGACTCTATTGACTAGCTTTTAAAAAAGGCAAACACTTAAAATTGAACAATTCAAACTGTATCGTCCTTTTTATTTGAATAAATGTGTATGAGCTCAGCTACATGGATGTTTGCAATGTTAGTACTTCCCTTCACTGGAAGACAAAATTTTGAAACCTTAAATCTCAGATTTATCAGTCTAGTCTCCTTCTTAGTTGATTAGAGGATTATCAATCAATCCCTTTTACGTTGGCTTCCTTAAGTTGTCGAAGTCTTCAATAAAACTTAATGATTTCAAAATAAATAAGGAAATACCCGTGTTACGTTATTCATACATGTGTTGTACATTCATTTGTTAAGATATCATCATCCATACTCTGATTGCATTCAGTAATCTCCACAAATCCTCTGTGGTATGAGTAGAGTTTTGCTTACTAATCAGAATAAGTTAATAAGGAAAACCTAGCATCTGATGCGTTTTTCACTGAACCTTATAATTTATAAATAAATAGTTAGTAAATGTAGAGCGTAATTATATATATCTTGGTGATTATATTTCCTTTTGTTTTAAGAATGTTACATAATATAATAAGAGAATTGTTGGACGAAATCTTGTACATAAGCAGTCTTATCAAATACTATTTTCAGTAAATTTTTGCTAAACGTCATTACGTATAAGTGGGATTATCAGCTACTATAATGAGAACAATGGTTGATTAGTCTAAAAAATTGAATGAACTAGTCGGAACGTTTATTCATTAAAGATATACATTTCAGTGGGACTTGATTGAAATATGCTTAAACGGCAAATTTTCAACTGTGAATAGTTGCACTCCAGTAACCACCTACATACAAATTCACATCAATAAGTTCATTCCTGTATTGACAAAATTATCATTGGAGTTTTGAATTATGTTAGAAATATTTAGTAAACTATGAAAGGTAACTTGTTATCTATCATTTGTAAAACTCATATAACATCAATAATTGAATTGTTCAATAAAGTTGAACAGTACTAGTCAGTGTGTGGTTCATAATAATATGTTAGTTAGTTAGTTCAGTTTTTCAATTTGAATTTCATTTCATACCAATTCGCGTCTTCGTATATTGATTCATACTACTTACTAATTTCCAGTAGCTTGTATTACTATTAGCCACTTCTGAACATGTAATCTCATAATCTATGCAATGTACTGAAAAGTTATTAAAGAGAAGCAACTGGCGTAATTTGTGCACGTTAGAAATATATTTTATTTCTGTCAACTGCTAGTATTGATGTGAAATAGCTTCTTCCTGTCTTCCAATTCGCTGGATGCTTCTTAAATTAATTCTTATATTATCATCAGAAATAAACCCCTTGAGGCGTTACTAACATTTCAGATTCCTCATCGTTTATGGTTGTTATTCTGATTGATTTCATTCTTTTTTTTATCTAACAACACTGTTCGCCGACCGATCTCATGTTTCAGTGTCGAGATTTTGCACGTTACTCAATCGTCTGGTTAAAATCCTCAGAAGTTTTCTATGAGTACAATTTAATAGCATTTATTTATTTTAATGCATATGGTTATTGAAAAATCTTATGCAATTAATGTTTTTTTTTTGTGAGTTGGAATAACGTAGGAAAATCAGTTAACGCAGAATAAGATAAATTCATTCTTATTTCTTAGCTATTCATTTGTTGCTTGCAATCGTGTTATTATTGAAATATCATATATATGTATTCTGATGATCTTTGTCGTTTTGATTTTTCAGTCATCACTGTTTATCAGCTAATAATAATTTATATTCCCTTATGAATTTCGGTTGTTAACAGCTGGTAAGAAACCACGGAGTCGAAATGAAGTTTTCTTATTGTACTTTGATAGTTGTTTTGATTCTATCCATTTTCCTCTAATCTCAACTGCTTTTTTTGTAATCAATAGAATAAAAGAAAAATCAGATTGTTCACTTTAATTTTGACTGTTAATTAACTTTTTTCTTTTTATATTTTGGAAAATAATAATAATGAGGCATGTCTTGGTATGGTGTTCTAATAATACAATTAGTTGGTTTACTAATTAACTGATAACCAATGGACCATTTCTGATTGATGTTGTCATAATAGACGACTATTCATTTTAAAATTTAAGCTATAATTTGCAGGACCTGTTACCCCACATTGGACATAGACCGCCGATCAGAGGTCTCCAAAGGGCTATTTCATTATCTGTTTCCAGATATTTCTTGATGTCTACCTCCATTTCACTGGGTTGTGATTATTTGGTCTGCCTTGTCTTGCCTTGGGAACTCCAAGTTGGAGCCTGCCTTGTGATACGGTTCGATGGTTTCCGTAAATCGTGACAGGACCACTTCCAGCGTCTTTCCCTGATTTCCTCCGAAGTTGGTATCTGGTTGATTATTTACCACAGTAGGTTATTACTGATGGTATCTGGTCTATAGATCTGGAGTATATAATGTAGGCAGTTGCTTATAAATACTTGTAATTTTTTTGGTGATGTTGGTAAGAGTTTTCGAGGTTTCAGCTCCATACAATGAACTGTTTTGACATAAGTGAAAACTCAGACTTTCTTGTAGAGTGACAGTTATTTTGAGTCCGTGATGTTCATTAGTTGTAGTAATGGGTACTGTTATCCTGTCAATTCATACCTTCACATCTGAGTCAAATACTCTTGGTTTGTCGATAATGCTGTTCAGGTTCGTGAAGAATTCCACATATTCTAGAGAAGAGCTTCACTAGCAAATGTGACTTGGTCGGTACTGGATTCTGTGCCCTTTGTGATCGTGCGTTTACGCTTGTTGATGATGAGCCCTATTTTTGTGGAAGGGGTTGCTGCACTAACTGATTTGTGTATGCGACAACAGGGTGAATCTATCTACAGAGTTCAAAGCATCTTGATGTATCGAATGAGTCCATTGTATTTTGTATTTTTTCTGAAATGAGTAATTTTTCACAATCGATTTAAGAACGGCAAGAAAGACAGATGAGAATAGTGAGCCTTATCTAGGACTATTGCTCACTGGGAATGGATTTGTAAGCTAGCCTCTATATGGAACTGTGCGATCCAGTCTCCCATAGGAGTTTCGTGTGTGTTGGTGACGATCTTCTCAGGTACTGGATAGTGTGGAAGAAGATTTACCATGGTTTTCTTATCTGCAGTGTCGAACACGTTCTCATATTCATGGGAATTTATACATGACAATGAGTTGTGTTCAATCGATTACTGAACAATGATGTTCAGTGTTGCGATTCGACCGGTACATGATCTAGCATTACAAAAGTCAGCTTATTGATCTCAACGTGGTGTTTCTGCCTTATCTACGATTTAGTTTAGCAGTACTGTTGAACATTTGTCATGTTAGTGGTAGTAGTGTGATTCCTGTGTAGTTCTCACATTTAAGTTGATCTCATTTCTTTGATATCTTGATGAGGTGTCCATTTTTCCATTCTGTTTGTACTTGTTCTTTTTCAAGAATATATACCTGAATTCAATGCCTCAGCTTTGTTGTCTGTTCTTGCTGCTTCCCACTTTCGATTTGTCTGGTAACCTTGCTAATCTCTTCTGTTGTTTGTGTAGTAACATTTATAGGGTGGTCTGTGTGCATTGTTTCGATGTTCAGTGCGCTCAGTGGCTTCGGTCTATCGAGGCGTTTTGAAAAGTTTTCTACTAAGTTCTCGCGATGTTGTTGACAATCAGTGGTTGGTTCGTTTTCTTTGTACTTGAGTGATCGCTCTGGTTTTTCGTATTTACTTGCTAGCTTTTCATATATATCATATAGTTTTTTTTACTTTTCTTTCTCGTATAGCTTTTATTAATGTAGTTGTAGGGTCCTCTACATATTTTCGTTTACCAACTCCAATTCTTTTCTTCAATCGTTTATTTTCTTCTGTGTGTTTGGCCTGTATCTTGAATTTCTTAGCTCTCATTTGGTTGTTTTTGACAGCTATCTTCTTGTTTTCCCTTTCTTAAATCTTAGTCAAGGTATCAATTGAGATCTGCTTTTTATGCTCTTTGGAGCCCAACACATGAAACATTGGAGTTATTACTTCTTTAATCCCTTCCCAGTTGTTGTCCATAGTTGTCTCCTCTTTTTCTAGTAGAACTACTGAGATTTGGAACTTGTTACTGAGATCTACCTGGAGCTAACTGAGCTTGTCAACATTTCGATGGTAAACTATATTGAGATTGTGTAGTTTGGCTTGTCTAATTGCCCAACACCTGTCCGCCATGAGATAGTGATCTAGGGTTATATCAACTCTTTGTTTTTACATTTTTAATAGACCTCTCGAATCATAACTGATGGGTGCTCAGCGCTGGTTGGCAATCATTTTAATCCTTTGCTTCTTCTGAAGGATGATCTGGCGTTTCTAAGGTCATGAGCTTTCCATTTCATAAGCAATTCCCGTTCTTCTTTGGAAGACATCAGTGCAACTCCTTGTGTTTGGTGCATGTTCTTCTTCTTCTATTGCAAGTAGAGTCAGGTTGCATCTCTTCATCTTGCAGCTATCCAGACGAACTTCCCACTTTGTCACACAGTTCGGACATTCCATCCCCTAATGTTAATGTTTGCCGCGGTTGTGAGTAGAGGCATCAATCTCGTAGCTCCTAGGAACTCTCAGCTTTTACTGCGAAGCATAATAACTCATCTTTATGAAAATCGTAGAACAAAAAGCAAACTCCGTTGATTTAATTAATAGTTTCTGGTTAGTAACACTGTATTGGGTTGTTAACTCTCTTCTCAAGCCTCTGTCTTTATCCTGGCTTGGTCGAGCAGAAGTCTTCGATCAGCTCAAGATTGAGTTAGTAGTCTGAAGCAATTTCATCTCAAACAAAGAATTTCTAATTTTATGTTTTCCTCTTTTAATTATCAGGGTTTTTTTAAAAAAAATATTTTCCTTTTCACGTTGAAAAATCATTTGTCTTTTGTAGAATTTTTAAACAAATTATCTATATTTCTTTAAAAAAAATTAAATAGTATAACACGTAACAAAATGTACGTTTTTAAAATAATGACGAGGTTTAAAAAATCTTAAATCATAATGAAATGTGATTGTATCTAAATAAAATTGTATTTCCCAGTAATTTACTGAATAAATGAATCATAAGAATTTTTATTATTCTAAATATAAAAGAAGTAAAAAGACAGATATGAATTTGAAATATAAGAATTACATTAATCAATATATGAGCGAAATATATGACGAAACGCTGCTGGCCACTGCTAGCCAATATCTATCTTTGCTTACCATGAGCGAACAATTGTTTTCAATAACTTCATCATCAGGCTCTACAGTTATAAGTCCATAAATATGATATTTTACAAAGGCCAAAATGAGGCATGTATTAATTAATTTGACAATGTTATATGTTAAAAATGTTGGCCTTTGTAAGATATTATAATAATTATGGACTTATAACTGTAGAGCCTGATGATGAAGTTAATGAAAACAATTGTTGGGCTCAAATATTGTTCGTTTTTGAATAGTCTATGGGGATCTTTAAACTGCTAATCAATATATCTTTAGGAATATTCTCATGAATACAGAGAATTCTCTGAATACCTTATAATTCGAAATGATTATAAATTTTATATGATAACATCTTATTTGTACTTATTTTCCAAATTTATACAGGAAGAAATCTTGTGTGCGTTCTTAAACAGCTGAAAGAGATCTAACTTAAAGCAATTAATCCCTTTGATAAATTTCGATAATGTAATGAGAAGACGAAGATTATCAGAACTATGTGATATATTAGCGCAATACATTTCGAACAATCTGATCACATATATACTTGTTAAGAACTTTTGTATATAAAAATAAAAGGTCAACTAGACTGGAAATAGGGATAAGAATAGACAAGGATAATAATGATTAAATAATGTGAAAACAATTTGACACCTAATCACTCTGGATAATAAGCATATATTACCAGGGTAGGTTTAAAGAGAGAACAAACTGTTTTTGAATACACAATCACAATCTAACTGACAGTTATATCAACATTCAATAGCTAATGTGAATGTTTTACAGTAGGATATCAGTTGGTACTATATATTTTACCATTGAAATACCATGAGATGTTAACTTATCCCAGCTAATCAGGAAGGAGCAGAGATAAATGATTTATAATGTTAGAACATAGAAGAAGGATATAGATTTCAGGATTCTTGGATTTTAGTTGACGTCAATTCGTGATTAAAATCCTAACACAAACCCCTAATCTCATTCCGGACATAAAGGACATAAAGAAACATGTTGCAAGAAGGAGATACACCATCGCTCATCACGTGTTCGTTACCGGAAACGTAAAAATTACTCATCAACTAATAGAATAATGGTGGTACATCCTATAACAGAACATAACAAATATGTGACTTTTAGAGATTAATGAACGGCGTGCCCGTCTGCAGCTTGACACTGCCTCAGACATTTCACTTATCAGCCGGAAAACATCGAATCACATTGGCAAACCCTTGGTGCTCCCAACAACTCAGTTAGCACACAGTGCATCTGGAGGGAAGTTAAATATTGTTGGAAAGATATGCTGTCCAGTTAAGAAAGGTAATGTACAGAAGAATGCGAAAGTATATCTCACAGAAAGCTCAGGACTAGATTTGCTTGGTCTTGAATTAATAGAAATGTTACAGTTAGATAACCAGCCAATTAATCATATATGTAGTCGGGTGAGATCTGATGCACTCTCAAGGCTGATTGGTTCCCAGGCAAAACATAAAGAAGACGTACTCATTGCCGCAGGAGAAGCTAAAGTGGAAGTTCAGGCAAAGAACCCAGTGATATTTGACAAAATATTGCCACCCAAGAAAACAAAAAAACCTGTACACGAGTATCAGACGAGCGACCGCAGCTTAAAGGTAGGTGAAAAAGTACTTGTAAAGTGATATAAAGGCGGTCGGAAACCAGGTGTCATTGAACGGCGTATCGGGAAGGTATTTTATTCAATCCGGAGAAAAGACAGAAAGTGTTTCAGACATATTAATCAGATAAGAAAGGATCATAGAACAGCAACAGTAGATACACAACTACCGTTCCACGTGCCGGTGGATTTAACGCAGAAAAGCCCGAAAGAAGGCCACAACCAACGACTTGGAAAACGTAAAAGTGAAATCGCACAGCCGATAAGGGTTCTGAACAGAAAAAGGAGAGCAACAACAATGTTTCGAGTAGATCCAAAAAGAAAGTCATACGTCACAGACTTCAAAGAGGGGAGTTGTAAGGATGGCTAGTTGGTAAACTCTAGGAAGCCTCAGGAATTCCAGAAAGAGCAGAAGACATTTTATCCAATCACTGCTAGGGGAATATTCTAGAATGTCTACGTGTAGCTTCCCCATTGGATGGATAAAATTGACCCCCTATGTGCCTATTGGTTGTCCGAAATGATGATTTACTTTCAATGAAAAAACTATAAATACATGAGATTTCTGTACTATATTTTGACACTGTTTTGGGGGATACAAGTTCTTACATACTAATCTTCTGTCTTCTCTCTTGCGACGTTGCGGGTTCGATCGTTCAAGTAATCTAGTAGTATGCGGCATAGTAACAATCAAAGTTCTAGATATAACAAAGTCATAATTATTATTAAAAGTTTAATCCAGTCATGATGTGCATTAGTTTGATTACCTATTATTATTGTGAAAATTGTTAAATATTCACTATTTACACAGTGTACTGATCTTAATTTTAAAAAAACTAGTCAAAAACAGACAGCAATGGATAGCTGTTTCGTCTCAATTTGAGATTTCTCAACAATCCACGTCTCCGACAACACAGGGAGTTGAACCCAGTAACTTTAGGTCTCGATTTGAGTGCTTAACGTTTACACAACTGAAGCGGAACATGGTGGTACACACGTCTAACTTCAACCAGCTCGAAATATTACACGTAGATCTCCTATTACCTACCATAAACACTCATCTCACACTAGATAACCCCACTGGTCATGCCTTTTCACCAGAACTCCTAGATTTGGTTTTCGAAATTAGTCATTAGTGAGCACATGATTATTAATATTTCTATAGAGAGGTCGTAGAGTTTGTTGAATTTTCATAATTTTCACATGAATTGATGATCTATTAATTGAATAAAGTTCAAAATGGGACAGGAAAAATAACCTATTTCGGTACTGACTATCGATGTTGTTGTCAAAGTGTATATCTGATAGCTAGTTAGTGAACAAAGGAAAATTTTTTTCGTGAACTTTATCATTTTGAAATTCTTTTGAAGTAACGAGTTATTTTTACAGAATAGAACAGAGTATTTGATAGTGAATCTTGTGTTAACCTTGATGTACCATTACACGATTGCAAAATATTGACTTATTAAATTTATTACTGGAGTTTCAAAGGCAACATTATACATGTGAAGTTACAATTGTTTTGAATGGAATTACATTCTTCTACAAATAGTTAGATACATTTAAAAAAAGATATTAAACAAATGAATAACTTAAGTTTCAATTCAATTACCACTGCTCTCTTTATAACAAAAAATGTGAAGTAGATTTTGTTTACTATGATTATTCAAAAGTCATTATTCAGCATCGATGAGTGTAAACAATGTACGTCACATTTCAGAGGAATAAGGAATCTGTCAACTTCACGCTCAAAAATTATTGTGAAAACACTTGAATTATTAATCAAGGTGAGAATTTAGTTTTTAAGCTCAGCACATTATTTGTCCTTCATAAAGAGCTGGAAAAGCTAATTATGGGAATTTCACTGCTTTTTGTTATTTAAGTGTTAAATTTATATGCAATTTTTTTCTGATAATATTCCTGGCTTTAACATAAAGCCTTACATACTATCCCATATTTAACTCAGTCTGGTAACTGTTGGTGTCACAATACGGTAAAATCAGTATAGTTTGTCATCATGCTCTTATCCCGATCTTCTAAAGTTCAAACTGAACTAGGTAGCTATTCTAACAGGAAAATACTTCCAATAATTTTAAGTTGTTTTTTAATTGTTTTTGAAAGTGTAGGTGTATGTCAACTAATTTTGATATTTAAGAGTATTTGAATTATAGTATAAACTAGTATTCTTAGATACAACACAATTTAATCAAGAAGTATTTGATGAACACGAACGAATGTATTGTATTCGGGATTCAAAATCAAGCAGTCAACCATACAAAAGAATTATTGGTTCATACAAACAAAACACTAATATTCTATGAATACGCTTGTTTTCTATACATAAACGAACCTTTAAAGTAAAAAAGTTTTGGAAACTAGAAAGTAGTTATAAAGTCAAAACTTAAAAATCCAAGTACCGAGCGTGTCAGTCATGTGTACACTCATGAATTTCACTAATTTTTAAAAAAATCCTGCGATTTACTTCTCCACGCTTAACCCAGAATGACTCTATACACAGATGAAGTCAGTGCTCATTGACTCTAGTAACACCAGCTACAGGGCTGTTGAGTTATCATTTAGGAGTCCACATAGACACATACTTACAATTGTGCAAATGATCAGAATGATATTTTCATTTCTTACTGTAACCAATTTACAACTTAGTTACCAATTTGAAACCATTCAGTGTACAGCTTCTTATATATTTTGATATGATTTCAGAGTCTACCTAGCTAATTACATTCAGAAATATACATTTCTTCTCGATGGAGTTTTGTTCTTTGAGCTGGATGATTTGGTCGTGGAGCTTTCATCGTTCTTCTGAACGACATCATCAGCACCAACTTCTACCCAACGTTTGTGCTGAAGATCTTGTCTAGAGAAAAAAAACATTCAACTGTTAAGTGAAGTGTTTACGAAATATCTATATCAGTTTCTAAGTTATTTGATCTGATATTTGTCGGTGTGGTCTAGACACTTGAAAAATAGAAACCCATAACTTCATCATTGAGTCTAAATTAATGAAAACTATAGACAAATGCACAAAGTTAGACAGACACCTGATGCAAAATATATTTCTCATTTATTATACTGTTTGCATATTTGTCTAAACAACA
This sequence comes from Schistosoma rodhaini, assembly GCA_944470415.2. Taxonomy (NCBI): domain Eukaryota; kingdom Metazoa; phylum Platyhelminthes; class Trematoda; order Strigeidida; family Schistosomatidae; genus Schistosoma; species Schistosoma rodhaini. The sequence goes on from OX104036.1 coordinate 46,354,290, forward strand.
GAATAAAACATACATTACTGTATGAATTATATGATAGGTAATTTATGTCTAATGTAGTATTTTAGCATTATTAGTTTCTGTCTAGTTTTTTTTTTTCTAAATTTAGTCTGAACAGAAACAAAAAGAATTTATTTTGATTATCTCTCTTAGCATATATTACTTATTTACTTACACCTGTTACCTTTCATGGAGGAGCATAGAACGCACATCAGCATTCTCTATTCAACTCTATCCTGAGCAATTCTTTCCAGTTCTTTCCAGTTGCTATTCATCCTTTTCATATCTGCTTCCAATTCTCAAAGTAATTTGTTCCTTGATCTTCCTGTTTTCTGCGACCCTACAGGATCCCACGTTAGCGCTTGATTCGTATTGCAGTTCGGTGATTTCCGTAATGTATTTTCTATCCACTTCCAACGCCTTTTCTTAATTTCTTCTTCAGTTGGGAGCTGGTTTATCCTCTCCGATAGTAGACTGTTGCTGATGGTATCCAGTCAATAGACATTGAGTATCCTACGCTTACATTTGTTTAGAAATACTTCTACACTTTTTATTATGGTTGTCGTGGTTCTCCAAGTTTTAGCTCCGTACAATAGAATTATTTTGACATTCGTATTGAAGATTGTGATTTTGATTTTGGTTTGCATACAGTTTTCTTGAGTTCCATATGCCTTTCAACTGATGGGATTTTGCCCTTACTTCGTAAATTCTTGTCTTTACATCTGAATCGGATCCTCCTTGTTCATTGATGATGCTGATCAGCTAAGTGAAAGACTCCACCCCTTCCAGAGTTTCTCCATCAAGTGTGATTGTGTTGGTAGTCTCCGTGTTGTATTTGAAGATCTTACTTTTTCCTTGGTGCATCTTGAGATCTACTGATGCAGAGGTTTCTGCTAAACTAGGTGTCTTCATCTCCATTTGTTCGGGCGTATGAGATAGAAGGGTTGAATCATCTGTGAAATTCAGATCTTCTGATTGATTCCGAGCCATCCATTGTATTTCGTGATTCTTATCAGATGTGGAGGTCTTCATAATCCAGTCAACCACCAGAAGGAGAAAGAGAAAGGGGGATAGTAAGCAGCCTTGTCTGACTCCGATCCTCACTTGAAATGATTCTGTCAGCTGTCATCCATGTACCACCCCGTATGATATTGACGATCTTCTCAGCTACTCACTCCATAGTGTCAAAGAAGTTTCTATAAATCCCTCTTTTCAATACTGACAGATGCTTTCTCATTGTCAACGCAATTGATGTATAGTGATGAGTTCCACTCAACTGATTGTTCAACGATGATACGTAGTGTCGCAATTTGGTCTGTACATGACTGATCCTTAAGGAATCCGGCTTGTTGATTTGGAAGTTGGATATCTACTGAATCTTTCATACTGTTCAGCAACACTCTGTTGAAAACGTTTGTTCGGAATTCTTTTCTTTGTTATCTTGATGAAGTATCCTTCACTCCAGTCTGTTGACACTTGATCTTCCTACCAAATATTCCTGAATAGAGCGTGGGGCATGGTTGCAATTAATTCTGTCTGACTTCATTGCTTCAGCTGGTATATTATCATGTCGTGCTGCTTTCTCACTCTTGAATCGTCTGATGGTTATCCTGATTCCTTCAATTGTTAGTGGCGTGATTGATATATGAAGGTCCGTGTGGGCTGTTTCGATGTCCAGTGAGTCCAATGGAACTGATCTATTCAAGAGTTCTTCAAAGTGCTCTACCCATCTATTCCTCTGTTTCGGATCTCAGTGATTGGCTAGCCTTCTTTGTCCATGATTTCTCTCTTTCTCTCTGCTTTACTGTGATTCCCTGATAGTTACTTCATCGTATTATGTAGTTGTTCCATCTTCCCTTCAGTCGCAGCTATTTCCACTGTCACTACTAACTCTTCCACGTATTTCTGCTTGTCGACTGTAATGCTCTTCTTCACTTGAATGTTTGCTTCTATGTATTTAGTTTGTGCCTTGACTTCGTCTGATCTTGTTTGACTGTTGTCAATTACTGTCTTCGTGTTTTTCCTTTCTTCAATCTTGTATAGGGTTCCCACAGATATCCATTCCTTGTAATCCAAAACTTCCAGACACGTATATATATATATATATATATATATATATATATATATTGAGAGGATTACCATGATATTCCTATTAAGCGTCTCTAGGGTAAAGTAATAGGTTCAACCTTTTGCGTGAATATCAACACAGATTTAGTTGCACTCAGCTGATGTGTCCTAAATTGAACTAAATTGCTTTCTAAGGTTCACTGCTAGCCACTATTCAACTTAGATTAAGAACAAATAAATTTGTCCAGAAAAAAATGTCCACAATCGAAAAGATATTAATTATTGTTAGTGGTAATAATCAATAATCTTCTTTGTTACTATTAATTAGTTATAAACTGGATGTTTTGTTAATATTAGTCAAAAGAACTTAATAACTCAGTGTTTTAAGCAAAACAAGTTTTGGAATATGAACCATAAATAATTAGATTCTTCTTTTTTATGTGGCAACATTTTAAGTCAGTTTATTAGAAGACAAGTGAGTTAAAAATGAACTTTTTGAGCGATGAACAGAAGGAAGAAAAGAGAAATTTTGATGATATTGTGTTATTTCCTGTCGATTGTTTCCAGTCGCTTGATACACAATTAAACATGTATTAACGTGGACAGAGTATGTGTTCTCGGTAAAAGCTTTTTTTCTTACCTATCATTGTTCTGCTTAATGATGTTGACGAGTATCATTTTTAAATTATATAAATATATACATCAACTATCTTGATGAATAATGTACATTAATGACTGTTTGTGACATAGACTTTTAAGGATTCTTGTGGGAGGTCATGAACATTGGAGTCAAACACGATCGGATTGCTGTAGATAGTATAAAACCGTAAATTGACTAGATTTAAAGATGCTGAATATTGGATTTTAAATTGGTGGTATCCCAGGAAGGCGTGGAGAGAACACATGCTGTCGTTAGATTACATGGTTGGTGGAAGATGTAAGTGTAGAGGAGCTAATGTGAATAAATAGGTTTTTCTTTTAGCGAAGGTCACCCTCCATATATCCCTACCTGGATCAGTCCGTAAACTCATATATACTTAAAAGTTGTGTCGTCTTTTACTCAGCAATAAAACTTTATATTCATTCTTGATTTTCTCACTGCAAATGGCGTGTTGATTCAGCGTAATAAAGCATGGGTAAGTAACTGAAAAAAGCAGTGAAACTGAAAGTATGCTATATTTTAACACTGTTTTATACAAGTTAACAGTAAAGTATTATATTCAATTAAGTATCCTAATCTGGATTCTGGAAACGATGACCAAGAGCTAATTGACAAATTTCAGTTCTACAATTCCTAAATTAATCTTAGTCAAGCTATTTACCTCGTTCAGTCAGTTGTGCCCCAAATAAATCCGTCAAAATTGAAACAAAATTATTTCAAGAAAACGTATAGTCAAATTGTTATAATTCAATGACTTGCCTCGTGAATTTAGGTCAAGGCTCAATTGTAAAGGTAATCAACGCCATTCAAGTTTGATTAGAAAAAACAAAGAAACTGTTTACTTTTAAACTGAGACGTGTTAGTAGAAATAAGTAAGTAAATACTTACAATAAGATAAATTATCACTTCAACATTCAAAGTAGATTAAAACTTGAAAAAATAACCACTACGGGTTACCTGATGCGAAGAGTTATGGATTGTATATGCATAGGGAAAATTTTAAATATACTAGTGTCGTTATAAGAGTACAGTATAAAAATAGATGAAGAAGTATCACCTGAAAACTGGTACTATTAATTTTTAATGTTCTCTTTGTCACAAGCATATTGCGAAAACATAACCTAGTTGAAGTTCTCGTCTCAATTTAAATTGATCAAAGAATTAAGATGTTTGTATCAATTATCAGTGACCATGGTAAGCTTATTCCGCTTTTGAAGTGTACTCAAAATTTTCGAAATCTCTTTCATTGTATTCATGAGTGAACAATGACAAAAACTCGCGGTTGAATGACTGAATAATTGATATATTCAATAAACCTGAAGGTTACTGTAGCGACTGAAATTCCAGTTTTTGTTCTGGACGCAAAACTAGCGAACCAATGTTTATTGGATTAGGTCAAAGTATGTTTTTCTTTACGAAGCGATTTTGAGTGACTCGTATTTAATCATATCAAAACACAAACTCTGCGCTCAATTTAAATGGTTCTGATTTAATAAACAAAATAAATTATATCAAAAGTACAAAATTCCTCAAACGGTAGAGCCTATGCTATACCGTCAACAGTTTCCCTAGCACAAAATAAAGTACTAAACAGTAAAAGCAATAGTTAATAAATAAGTGTTCGGTACTCGAGAATCAATAAGAATATTCCTAACAAGATATGATCAAATACCTATTTGCACGACTTCGAGCAACAGTTTAAAGCAGACAGTCAAAAATCAACAATTAACAAGTGAAACACGCCGTAACGTTGAGTTTGGTCAAACACAACTTCATTGCCAACAACCCGCCAACATACAACAGTCAAATTAGGTAATAAATGCAAACTTCATATCAAAATCAAATCATAAACGTCCGAACGAAAAAGTCTGATGAACAGAAAACATGGTTACAATAAACTTGACCAAAGGTTAAGATACAAGACAGGGGAAAACAATAAAGAAATAAGTACTGTTAAATAAAACTCTGAAGGGATTTTCAGTGTATTTTTTTCCGTTACAGTTACAATAAACTGACACTAATATCTTACCAGTTTTAATCTCTAGAGCATAAATGTAAAATTCAAGAAGATTAACAAGAAGAAGATAATAAAAAAAACAGATCGATTGTTCCAGAGTAAAATCATAGGTATAATGAAAATACTCAAGTACTTGAAGTCTATTTATTGCATAATTCCCTTTTTAGTTTCAACATAAGAAGTAGAAAAAAATGTCATAAAACATCATTTTTTATATAGTTGAAATCACGAGTCAATTAAAGCCAGACCACCATGGAAAACCTATTGTGGGACTCCTCAGTAGTGTCTATTTTAATCATTAAGAAAAAAAGCGATGAAGTCAAAGATTAACATTGCTGCGGATGAGACATCTGTCTAATGCTTCCTAGTTTTCATTAATCTAACTAAGAGTATTCTATAATATAAAATTATGAAAAACAAACAGGTTGTCCAGTATTTATCCACTCTTTAACTGTTATGTTTGAAGTTTGAATTATATTCTTTCAGTTAATTTTCAGTGACTGGGTATTATACTACTTAAAACAACTTTTTTCATATTATGAACCTTTCGTATTTTAATAAACATCTTACTACTAGACATGAATATAATGTCTCATACGTGACTAAATATGGTAGATTTATTTTATCAAATCTCTCATACTATCAAAGTCACCATACTGATATCAATTAGTATTTATCATGAAAACAAATTTCACTTAACCTTTACAGATAATATCTGATCAATATCACTATATATTTGACTAAATCAATAATTAATTAGATCTAAATATGAGTCAAATTGACGTATAGTAGTATATATATAGGGCATGCGTGTGCACTATTTTATCATTTATTGAATAAAACATATTTAATAATGTACATTCATGACTATGTCTATGTAAATGTGTATCTATATAAAGTGTGCTTTTCTTCCAAAAGAAAATCTAAAAAAAAAACTACAAGCGAAGAATATGTGTACTGTTCAGATTAGTTAATATTAAACAAAAAAAATGCACAGAAAATGCATGTGAATACTATGCACACACGTACACAAAATCATGGTATAGTATACTTACTAAAAATATGGTTTACTAATCTATCAATTCTAGTTGACAACAATCAAATCTACTACTCATTATCTTTTAAATAACTTATATTTAAAAAATAATAATAATACTAATGGTGTCATTATATGTGTGCATATAATCCAATGAATATGTACTTACAAATGATTGTATGTGTAACTGCATATATATATATATATATATATATATATATATATATATATATATATATGCATATATTTGTGTGCCAGTACTAATGTAACTAAGTAAATGAATGATTACAGGAAATTAAAATCATTTGAATATATTATTACATTATTAAAGTCTTTATTATAGAACAATTATTTCATCATGTAAGTTTATCTATATAGATGTAGACAATTGATATACCGTTTCTTCATGCTGTATATTGTATTATAAATAAATTAAAAGAAAAAAAAGAATGCTTCAGTCATTATTCAATTGTATTATGATAATAATGAAAAGAAAATAATGATAACCATCTGAATCCATTTTAAAAGAGAAATGAAAACATCTTAAGACAAATAAGGAATGGACCAATTAATTACATAAAGTTGAAATCATGAGTCAATTGAAACTAGACCACTATGGAAAACCTGGAAACACTGGGTGACCGTTTCGTCCTATTGTGGAACTCCTCAACTATATAAAATTACTAAAATCTCCACAAAACCCCTTCTGATAATAATAATCATATGCTAACTAGTGACTGGCTCCATGAGGTATTTCCTGGAGTTCTAGTGAGAAGCAGTAACCAGTGGAGTTCAATAAGGTCTGTCGGGAGATATCAACCTACTGAAGACATTGGGCAATGGTTGCTCAACTTCGTGGATTGTTCAAAGTTAGACATTAACACCGTTGGATGCGAGCTCAGTGGTCCGGTGGTTAAGCGCTCGCGAGCGAGACTGATATGTCCTGCGTTGCAATCTCGCGAGGTGGGATCGTCGATGCACACTTCTGGGGAGTTCCACATTAGGACGAAACGGCCGTCCAGTTCTTTCAGGTTTTCCATGGTGGTCTAGCTTCAAATGACTCATGATTTCAACTATATAAAATTACTAAAATCTCCGAAAAAACCTCCTTCTGATAATTATTTATAATATATATAGATATGTTTTTATTTGTCATGAAATCGAAACATTTTATTATTATGATTAAGGCTTTTTTGATCTATTTGTGATTAACATTTCCATCTATCTACACATATAAAACTGCACTTTAACATGAAGAAGAATAAAAGAAAGTTTAGAATGGTCACTATTAATATAATCAATAATGAATAACTACACAGTTTGATTATAGGTAACGAGATGATGTAACTAAAAACTAACAAAAACAACTAAAAATTTATGCATATATTTTAATTATGAAACATTCCGATTAAAACTATTCATTATTACGGTACTACTAATGTTAATAATGGATAGTATATTTTTGGATCTCATTGAGAATTATATAAACTTAACACAGTATTAAAAATTAAACGGAAAGTTGGAAATTTTTAAGAAACAAATTTATTCGTAGACTTCAAGATTGTTATATTAGAAAAAACAACGCAATCAAAACGACTTGATGGTAATCTAGTTTTACTAAAAACACTATTGAAGTGACGATTTTTAATGCATCATAAATTACAATATAATAAACAACCTTATAATTTAAACAAAACACCTGAAACTAATGGAATCTTCAAAGCCTATTGTATAAAAATTGATAATTCTAATATAAGGATAAACTTAGTACCGATTTGCGCAGACAAACCGAAAAATTGATATCCCGTCCGTAACAGTACAATGGTTATGAAACATACAACTAAGTGTGTCGGATAGCAAACATTTATTTATAAATCCAGTCAATTTATGGATTACCATAAAATCACTACATTGAATGATACGATTACATTATCATGGTTTAATATTTATATCACGATGTGGATGATGGGAATGATGTGATCTCTGAGCTGGAGTGATTGGTTGTGAAGCTTTCATTGTTCTTCTGAACAAAATCATTTTCACCTGCTTCTCTTCACGAACAATATATCCACGTCAGAGATCAAAACAACTCCGAAATAACATTGTAACAATGATCCTAATCTCAAAAGGTTTTCGAGAATTTTAACATTTTTATTAGTATGTTGGGTGCTTGAATGCTTAGACACAAACTTCTTGAAAATTGTCGTGGATCCCAGAAATCTTCACTTCTAAAAACTTACAACAGAAAACGAGTAATAAGAAGAATGAAAAACGTTTTACTTTAAAAGTTATTCAGTTTGACGAAAAACGGAGTTTCTTCAGATTCGCTTGCAACTTTGAGATAGTATAAGCTCAAGAAAACATTATAATAGTCAGTATGAAAATCAGTGAGTATCGAATTAAACGTTGACACATATACATTCGTCTTCAATAATTCTTCTGAAAAATTCTATAAACTGCGAATTTCATGGAGCATATTCATAATTTATCGAATTTCTAAACAATTTTCCTACTAGTCAACGAGTACTCACAACATCTCTAGGGACATAAAGTACCCTACAAAGCAACAGTATATCATTCTTCTTGAAGGGTTTTACAATTAATAAAATATCTCAACCATCATTATTATATTTTATTTTTAAAACGTTGTGATCTAGGTGAAAATCTAACATCACAGAGTTAATAATCGAAAAATTTTCTCATTGAACGAAACATTATTTTAGTAACGGCAAAGAATATTTATCTTCGATTATTGTGTAGCAATACGAACATGATTTTCTTCACAGTATCTATTACCATTCTATGCTAAGTTATTTTATAACAGACAATTTTATAATTTAGACAATCTCAAACAAACGAAAATTTGAAATATTACATCTGAATATGTCACTTTTAAACGAGTTGGATTATTTCATCGAATTTGTCGAATATGACCAATAACTAAACAACGATTCATGAATGATTCAAATGATAATAACCTACTCAAACAAGTACAAACACTACTATAGTTCGAATATGTTACATATTCGAATGTACACTGAAAGCACTGTTTCACGATATATAAATAAAACGTTTAGCTAAATAAAATAGTGTACTATATATCTTAGATATCTAGAAAATAACGTCAAACCTCTAGAAGTTGTTTGAAAACTTTATGAGTTTAAATGAACGTCTATGTATTTTACTTAATGCCATACACAAAAAGGATAGTCTTGCTATATGGAGGTGATTAATGTTTTTGAAGTGTTTGCCATACTTTAGGTATACTTCTAAAATATGCATGTTGACTTTTACTCCATCCAATGCAAGTTGAAACTTCATGATGGAATATTAGTTTGAGAAATAAGTCAGATGATAAAACTACGTCCACAGAATGCTATGTTTCCAATGTTTCACTTGTTTCAAAAAGTTGGTCACCTAAAAAAGCTCAAAAGTAGTAGGATTTTATGAGATTACAAAATTTTAGAGATTTGGATAGAGGAGTTAGTTTTGTTTAACTGTAGTGAAACTTAGTCATCAATAGTAGAAGGTTGTTTACTAAAAAAAGGTAAAATGGTTCACAGTATCTCTTACCCCAACTTAGATGACAAAAACGAATTTTTTACATAGCGACTCATGTTTAAATGACAGATGAAGACATAGACTAAGTTTATAAATGAAGCAACTTTTTTAATAGTTAACATTCGATAAATCATTTTCTTTAGATGTTATATATCATTGGTGGGCTATGGTAGATGAGGACCCGGAGGTATGATAATTTAGATTTAAATGTCTTAATTTTTTATACTCTTCGACTAATGGTAATTTTGTGACCAGGTTGTTTTCCTTTATTATACTTCAAGTTTTTGTATTGAATTTTGCTTCGTTTTTCTGTGAAGTTGAATAAATTCACTCAATGAATGATTATTTTTCCATTATTTTTAATAATAGGAACCAAATTTCTTGCAGTAAATAAATAAATTAATATATTTGTAATATCCCATTGAGAAGAATAATTAAATTTTCTAACGTTTCATGACTCAGCGTAAGCCACTTCTTCAGAGAATAAATAACTAGATCAAAATTAATCCAAGTTTAAATTGTAGGTTGTTGACAATCATTTTTGATGAAGATGTAATTTTTAGCCTTTCTTTAAACCTATTTATATGGCAACATATTTCTGAACTATGCAGGATATGGACTCATTTACCGAATTAATTTTCTGTTTATATCCGAACACATCATTGTGAGTTCCTCTGAGTTGTGAAAATCAAGGCCGTTTGTTGTGAAACATTTAACACAGTGTCATGTGTTTATTGAGTCATTATGAAATGGATAATGTTTGAAGTAGTTCTAGAGGTCTTGTTATTGTATAGTAAAAAAAGTAGTTGGCGAAACCTGCAATATAAGAGATAATTAGATTATCTCATGACAGATATTAAAGGGAATTAAGCTCTTTATAATTGAGGTTCAATATTATTTTTCTAGATTATTGCATAGTCGAAATATTGTTCGAGAAACTGTATTTTGTGTTGTACTACCATAAAAATATCATGTGATACAAATAATAATAATGTGATCTGGTGTTATGTGAAAGAAGAGATCACGATAAGTTCTGTTAATATTGGCTGACTTAATAAACAGCATAATCCTTGGTAGAATTTGAGTATCGATGGATCATGCGCATGTTAATCAAAGGCTAGAATTAGATGTGAAAGTGTAAGTTAAAGTCATAATTCATAACGAGGTATTAATTTGCTATAAATGACTAGTCAAATGTTAAAGTTAAGAAATGTTTGTGCGCATATGATGTATGTATTACGATGTAACAGACTCAATGTTACTTTATAGATATCTAAGAAATATTATATATATATATATACATATATATATATACCATTTTATTCAGTTAAACGTTTTTATTTATTTATCGTGAAGCATTGTTTTCAGTGTACATTAGAATATGTAACATATCTGAACTATAGTAGTGTTTGTACTTGTCAGTTTGAGTAAATAATTATCATTTGAATCAATTGATATTACTAATATTAACAATATTAGCAATATTTTGGTAACTGCAATGGCCTGAACATAACAAATATCACACAAAATGTTCGGAAACACTTAGACATATTGATCAGAGAAAAAAGAATATTTTTCTTCGATTGTTGTCCAGTAATACGAACATAAAGTTCTTCAATACAATAGGTTTTGAAGATTCCATGACTTTAAGGTGTTTTAGCTATCTTGCATGGTTTTAGGATCAATTTCTGTCAATGAACTACGTATAGAACTCTCAAAACGTGTTCAGAAAGAATCACTACCTTTTCGTCATAATTTACTTTGTTAAAATCTTTTTTTCGATCTAATACAATGTTGTAAACCATACCACATTTATTATCCATTAGCGTTAAATACTTTCAATTAGTGAGAATTAATCGTGATCACTTTATCTAGCTCTCATTGGTGATTGAAATCCATCGATCACAGTGGCTGTATTGTTACTAAGGCGAATGATTTCACATTATTGCATACTTATTTCAGTGATAAGTGGGTTGCAAACAGTCTATAGTAAGCCCATAATATATTTTTATTATTGTTTGATATTTATCACTGGTCATGATTACCGAGCTCTTTCACTCATAATCATAGATTTAACAAGAAAATCTAGAAAAAGAACACATCGTAGATTATTACTTCGAGCCACCCAATAATTTAAATTACATTTTAAACGGCTGTTACTGTTCTTTCCTTAATTATCTAGTTTAAATAATGGAATTTAGGTTTACAGTTTTGATGAAAATCATAACTAATATGAGATATAAAGTTATTATTAGGAAGAAGTAATAACGTAACTGAGTAATTCAGATAAATTTGTTGGTTATAACAGTTTAATTTGATAATATTTTAAAGATTATACATATGAGAATGGGGGTTTGTAGACATTGTAGTAATTTAATGCTTGAATCCATGAGTTGATTTAAGCTGGACCACCATAGAAAACCTAGAAGCACTAGACTGCCGTTTTGTTCTAGTATTGGTCTTCTCAGAAGTGTGCATTCACGATCCCGCACACGGGATTTGTTAATCAATATTCCATTTGTTCAAATTTCTCTATTGTCCGGTATGAGTAAAACGCCTAAAACTCAGTGTATTCAGATATAATATTGATCTATTTTTTTTAGTGTATAATAAATAATCCTTACTATCTTTCTTATATCATGCAAATCAAAGTTTCTTGTTGTAAGTATCTGTTTCTCTAGATTATAAAACTTAAGTTCATCACTATGTTAATAAGTATTGTCACAAATGTATTCGCATTGTGAACATTTTTCACAAATAGTAAGGTATCAAAATATCGAATCATATAACTTATTGATCAGGTTAACCAAATTGATTTCAATCAATATTTGTTAAAAAATTCTCGTGATCGATTTAAACACATGCTTCATAGTAGTAAAATTCGAATTAAAAATTATTCTTTTTATAACGTTACTTTTATTTTGTCAATTTCAGCTATATATACTCATCAATAATTACATAGTTCAAATTTATCAATGAATGATAACGTAAATCGTTCAAATTTGGATAATAACTCAATAATACCTGCTATTTTAATTGAAGATTATGGTGATTTTCGAGCACTACATGGACACTCCGGTGAACGAACTCCAATCAGTAGTCATTTTGGATCAATAGCAAGTGATGAGTTAAGTGTAACAAGTAGTCAGACAAGTCACCAAAAAAAATCACATTTATCTGGACATAAACTACGTTTAAAATTACAAGCTTTATTGCGATCAAAAACAGATAAACAACAATTACAACAACAGTTTAATACAAATACTGACATTAATACCAATGAACTTACTACTGATTGTTATACAAATGAACACTTAGTAACTGATGTTAACGATGGTACAAAATCAGTAAATGATGATGCAATACCACCAGTGCCAAAATTTCATGAAACTAGTCCAGAGCACAATTCTGAAAATGTGTTTAAATATAGCAGTAGGACGGATGGTTATAATGAAACTGAAGAGGTTGTTGAATATGACAGGAAAGAAGATAATCATAAAGGAACGTTATTATCTTTGTCTTATTCTAATAAATATGAGATGAAAAATATTTATCAGACTCAACCAAAACACCATTCTGATCCGTTGTATGAAAAACATCATGTTATCTTAGAAGAAAAAGCATTAATGAATACTGCAAATAATTTTTCTATTGGAGGACATCATGGTCATCATCATCACCATCATCACCATCATCATAAAACGAGATCAAATAAAAATTTACCATCGACTTCATTAAATGTTTTACAGAAGGACAGTTCTAATTCTTCTACAAATAAAAAAACAACTGAAAAAAATAATTCAGTAAGTTCAATTGAGAATAAATGTTTTTTTTAAATTTTTTATGATTTATTTCTGTTTGATTTGGAAAAAAGTTGACATAATTTATTATATATTACATAATTATCAAAACAAAATTAATTCATACAAGGAAAGAAATAAGGAAACTTATCAAACAGTAACATGATTACGAACCAAAATAATAGAATTACTGTCATTTGTGAGAATCTTTTAAATACATTGTATCATATTATTATTTAGTAAACAAAATACGTATGATATCCATTATTTTCCAACGTAATTTAAGAGATTAAAATCTTTAAAACATTAAATATTCAATAAATCCAAAGTTACTATCTGATTGAAATGTTTATTTTGAAATAAACGTTTGATTTGCGTACACTAATAATGACAACGTTTAATTTCACAAAAATTTTGATATACTACTAGTAAAATTTAGGTTTTCCAAACTATTCATGTAGCTCCGTTTGCCTGTTATAGGTTTTGACATTTTTCTTATCAGTCATGATTATTTTCGGTAGTTAAATGAGCAAGCTATTTTTATTTTTCAGGTACTATTTGTCACGGACTGATCTGAGTTAGTGTAACATTGGTAACTAAGACGAGTTGAAGAGTTGTTTGTTTAAACTGTAGGATCTTCACCACTGTGCAAGCTTTATCTAAATTACAATAGTCAGCTCAAAGTAATTTTGAGATGACTTACTGAAATTCCAGTGAACCAGTGGGTTTCAGACAAGTCTAGAGTGATGCAGTCGTCTTCAGTTGAATTGGATAGTCACTACGCTATATCATGAATTGAATAAATTTATGAACGTGAACAACTGGACGTTAAGTCAGTGGTTCTTACATGAAAGGGTTTACAGTGGGACCTGAATGTCCTGAGTTCAATCCATGGAGGAGTCTTGAATGAGGATTAGTGAAGAGTTCTAGGACGAAATAGCTGTTCAGTGATTCCTGCTCCTCAGCGGTACGCCGATTGAGATCAATCATTGACCAATATCATTTAAGAAGTAAAATGATGCCCACAAAACTACTTCATCTATGCAATCTTTTATTTATATTTGCTACTATACTTTGAAGATAGGAAAGTAATGATTGAGGACAATTAATTTAACTTTAATTTGTAGCGTTTTTTTATAGTTTATATATGAACATTAAATGTGTATTTACTAGGATCTGCTTCATAAATTTCACTTACACTTTGTGTGACACCTCACTGTATTTGAGAAATTTAACGTATGTCGTAAGTCATCCAGTTATTGAATAATTTACTCAGACATCAAATTTGTGGTCATGATTATCAGAAAATTACAATTAGTTCCTAACTCGTTTCAATTATCTCTACACTCTACTCTGCTGAGGAAAGAATTTATTGTTCAAATGTATACTTTTGAAGAGGTTTTGTATTCTGTAAGCTCAGAGAACAGACTACCCACTAAATAATGTTTGATGCCTGAATTACTTCTAAGATTTTGTTTGAAAAAAAAAGATTTTTGTACTTATTTGTTCAAATGGTGTGTTTGAGTGTAATTATGTACTAGTAAAATAATTTTTTCAAGTTTGCTCGTTAATATTCTTAAGTTGTTGAGAAAATCTCTTTCCCAAGCGGATTATTCAATCTCTCGTATTTGTTAAAAAATAAATTTACAACAGCTGATGTATACAAACATACAATAAATTGGTTTTCCGTCCGTGGAATTAAAACTACTCTCTTCATTTAGTCATTGTGCTTTATTTCATAATTCCATAAGTGAATCTTAATTTGAATATTATTATTATTAGCTTTATTCAATATTATATTTTAAGTACAATATAGAATTATTAGTGCAAACTACTTCAACAAGTTCTCGTTTCCTATTTCTTGATCGATCGCCGATAAGATGTTAACAGTTCATTAATCAGCATCTGAATAATGTATGTTCTTTTTGATGCATATAGCCAGAAACCACGATGTCTCTGATTGGGCTATTTAGTAACTTGTACAGCCAGATGTTGTAAAATTTTCACAAACGCACATGAATAGGCTGTGAGACTAATAGGTATAATGATGTGTTAAAACACGCAAGCAAAAATATAACCTGTTGAAATATCCATACGGCAGGAACAGGTAGCCCAAATATTCAATCAGGCCACCAATGAGCATTTACGTAGAAGTAATTTACATTACGAATTTTGAATCAAATGGATGGGAACGTTAAAAAGTAGAGAGAAGTGAACATTTTCTGTGGAATTCAGGTTCCCATTTTTGAGATCACCGACTGAATGTAAATTAGATAAATATTGAAAAGCAGGTAGCAACGGACAGCTGTTTTTTCCTAGCATGAGACTTCTTAACAATCCACGTCCACAACTACAACACAGGGTATTAAACCCAGTAATTTCAGGTCTCGATTTGAGTGTCTGACATTCATACCACTGACTATCTCCTAGTGGTGTACATATCGATTTTCATCCACTCATGATATTATCTGATCGTCTTAAATTTTTGATAACTTCCAAATCTAGATAAGATTAAGTTCCAGTGTTCACATCTTTTCACCAGAACTCCTGGAATAGCCTTTCGTTTGTAGATTTATTTAGTTAGAATATGTCAAAATTTATGTACAAATGGGATTTATCTTTGAAAAAACACATAGGAATCGTCGTATTTACTAGGACTAAAATGTCCACGAATGATGTTGTAACTTATTTATTTAATAATGACAATACAGTTTTATTTGAGTTTTACCTTAGACAAAATGATTTTCTGTTCGTTATTTTAAAATAAAAAAGGAGTTTTATGGAATGTTGAACTGTGATTAGCAATAAAGTCCAAGTTGGACGTTTCATCTCACCCAGGATCTGTCATTAGTCCTTACGACTAAAAATATGAGAGTTCTTATAAATTTTAAAAATTTTGTGATCATTTTTCATTCACATTTTCATTAAATAAATGCCTAGGACCACGTACTTCAATGAGTTGATCTTAGTTGTAAACTAATATATTTTATTTGTCTTTTAAATAAGTGTAAGTTTATGATCAAGCAAAGTCAATATCATTGGCTTAAATCAATATGGTCAAGTTATTTATTTTCTTTTCTATATTCTTTCTTATATTCGTTAACTTCAATCCTTCTTAAATTATGTTTACTCTACCCATTTTCATCTTTTCTAGAATTTTGTGTTTGTAAATTAATCAATTTGGTTTGGTATATAATGTAAGAAATTCACAGTTCATTTGTCATGTTACACAGATAACGAATTCATAGTAGATAATTTTATTCGTAATTTGTACAAATCAGTTTTATCGTTTTATTTAGTTATTGTAATTGTGAACTGTAAACGTTATAAATTATAGTAGCTTGTTATCAAACAACATTGTGTATGTTCAAATTAGTTTAAACCTTGATGCAACCTATTTGATAGATAAAGTGTTATTTTGGTATGATTTGCCTATAGTTTTATATAAATCTTTATGCTTGTATTAATGTGTGTATCTGATTGAATGTATGCTTCAACTGAAACAATTGTTTTACTTACTCTGTTAAAATACGAATCGCCTAAATGTTTTATAACTCAATGCGAGCATACATATTTCTTTTTGGGCTTAGGGATTAGGTTATACAATAATAATTTCTGTTCAGTCACTAATTAGTACTAATGACTCAGCGTTGTCTTTTGCATAACTTATTGATAATATTCATATTTGTAACATTCAATGAAACTGATCTAAAATAATAAACAAACACTATAATTTCAGTTATTATTTACTTGATGTAATTTAATATCAGCAATTACTAATTGATTTTCGACAAGTTACATGATTCTTAGATGATATGAATATCAAGAAAGATTATTCTCCAACTCTACAAGAACTTTATTACAATGAATGTAATGTTCTTTGAACAAAAAGAATCATAAATTTACTTGTTTTTGTTTGTTTGAATCTTCTCATTGATGTTTAGGACTGCAAATGGTCAGTCTCTTATTGGCATATGTGCATACTGTGCGTATTGCCACGATATAGCCTTTATTCATAAGCATTATAAGCAAAGATGGATAGTGCCTAGCAATGGAATCCAGGACTCGCGTGTCGTTCTATTTGGGACTCGTCATCTGGATGTACCGGCATCTTAGAGTTGATGTTCAATCTGGAACTCGAACCCAGTACTTTTCGCTTCAAACGCCATCACGTTATCCACTTAGCTACTGAGTTCTGATAGCCACCTGCTTGTGCAATGGGTGAAGTTTAAATTCAAAACAATAGGAAGATTCAAACAAACAGTACCAAGTGAATTCAAACTTCACCCCATTACACAATCACGTGGCTATCAGAACTCAGTAGCTAAGTGGATAACGCGATGGCGTTTGAAGTGAAAAGTACCCGGTTCGAGTCACAGAGTGAACATTAAATCTGAAATGTAGGTATATCCAGCTGACGAGTCTTAAATAGGACAAAACGAGCATCCAAGATTCCATTGTTAACCACCATCCATCATTTCTTACAAAAAGAATCATAGTTAAAATATTTACAATGCAAATTTTACACAAACATATGACCTTAAATTGATCAGATTATACATGATAATAATGGATAAACAACATTTAAAAAAAGTGATTTATTTTCAAAAATAAATTTTAATTTAATTTATACCTTTTTTCATCATACAATTTTTTGTTTCTTTATTTAACGTAAATGTTTACTTATTTATTGATTTTAAATGGAGTTTTTTCTCTATTTTTTCGTACATCAAAATTCATTTTTGGTATCTTATTTGACCTCAATCGGATTTGATTTTATTCTTAATTGAAATTTCAATAAAAAAATAATGAAAAAAAACAACAATCCTAATTACCATGTTTATTAATTTTTGTCATACAGATGAAATTTATGTAATTAATTTTCCCATGATCTACTTTTTCACTTTCTAAGGAAAGTCGTTTTTATTTTATTTACTTTTCTGAATGAACTCAGTCAGTCAGTCACAACGTAGAACTTCATACATACGTACATACATCAGTTCAAGTTGCCATACCACATCGGCACAGAGATACAGTTATCGATTCAAATCCCATAGTGGTAGAAGTAGTAAGAGTATAAACAGTAATCGGAAGGTGTTATTCAAGGAGTATAATCCAGTGAAATAAATTTGGAAAAAGAAGAAAGATAGAGACATGAAGAATTCAAAAGTTTTGATTTCGGGAGAACACAAAGGGTGGATGCACCTTCGCCACTGCAAACGATTTCGAGTCATATCATTCAAGGTTTCTAACCATTTGTTGCTATCGTCTCGTGGATCCTACCCAGGTAGTCTACACCTACCAACATAGTTCAGTCCACTTGTCAGTGACTTCATGGATTTGTGACATGTTTTGGTCTGGCCGCCCCATTGATAATTTATTTTTAGCTGAGATTTATGATTCAATAAACAGTCATATATTACTTATATATTACTTTGCTGCACAGCAGTTAGCTTCATTCTGCTTCATGGTTTTGAAATGTGATCTTTAAAAATAAAAGATATTTAAAGTTCATTGTTAACCGATTATAGGTTTCTTCGAAGCATTATTTGTGTATTTCGAGACCACTGAGTGAGCATAGTTTACTAGGTAAATATAGCAAATCGAATGATGAGGTAGTGAATGCTTATCGACTGAAATTGTTGTGACATATGTTATGTATTCTCGACCACCACCTGCCTCGATGGGCAATTTTGTCTGGTGAAGTAGTAGGTTGGAATAAGATGTTTGGTAACCGAACCAAGATATGACTCCAAGCTATGAAGTCAATGATAAGTGAACTATTAAATATTATACTAAGTGTTTGAGATCTGCATGATTATTGTGACCAATGGATACAGACTTTGAATGACATGGATCATAATAGTTTGTTATGGTCTAGGTTTACTTACTCTTTGTCTTTTTTAAGCCTAAGACTTGAAGTCTTCTTATACCTTTTTTCTCTTTTTTTATACACAAGCTTTCTTACTATTATTGATCCTATGATTCTGTGACTTGTCTTGAAATAATTTTAGCTCTGTTTGCTAGTGTAGTGTGACAACTTTAATCAACGCACATTTGTTCCTAGTTCTGCGTTGCGACTATATGTACATTTACTGAATGAAAACTGATCATATTTGAATCTATATATATTTTGAATTCAAAAACATATACAATTGAGATAGATTAAAGGCCGATGACATGGCCGTATATTTTTTGATTCACTATCTAAGAAGTGAGAATCAATTGTTCAGGAAGATAATATTTAATTTTAAACCAAATCCATTATATTATCTCAAGAGGTGTTTGCTTATGCTGTATCTGTATGAGTAAAATCGTGATAATAAGACTAGTATACTCCTTTTTTGAAATACTTGCGAATCATCAGATTAGCAATTACTGAGGTTATACTTATCTGTGCCACTTGCCCATCGTATAAGAACATAGTCCATTTCATCAGGATAATTATCGAAGTAATTACATATTTTTGATTATCTGAAAAAGGAAAGAATTCTTCCAGTTAATGCAATAACTGTAAAATAATTAAGCTTCTCTATCATCAATTTATATCTTTAACCTTTTAATCTTTCTATAGATCATTTTATTCGAAGACAGTAATTCATACTTTCAACTAAGGTTATCAATGGATTCATTGAAATTATTAGTTTATTAATATTGTTTGTTTTCATTTATGTGCATTGCTGAGGAGTCCCACAATAGAACGAAGCGGCCGTTCAGTGCTTCCAGGTTTTCCATGGTGGTCTAGCTTCAATTAACTCATGATCTCGACTGTATATAATAACATATAATCTATTTCAAGACATTAAATGTACATAGATCATTGACTTTTATCAGATTATATAAAGTCACTTATATTATTTTTCTTAAAAATGGAATTAAAATTCATATATTTCTATGCCATCTACTAAATAATATTTACTTTCAACTATTTACATTTTTCTTTGTTATTAAAAATGATTATTTTTTGCGTATTGATTTTTTTTGTCAATAACTTCATGCACATTCAAGTACTTTAACCAACGTCGTTTTTTTTCAAAGATTTATCAATTAAAAAATTGCATTCACTTTTCTTTTCTTTTATTTCTTTTGGAACGTGTCTTGAGGTATTCTTTTTTAAATTAAAACATATTAAAACAATTTGTTGTTGAGCGCATTGTCGTTTTCTTTTTAAAAAAAGATGATCTGGATACCATGACATATAAACTTATTGATACTTAAAATGAAAACAGTCCAACAATTTGTTGTTGTTTAAATGTTAACAAAACTAAATTTTATTGTAGCAATGAAGAAGTGTGTCTAGCAATGGAATTCAAGTCGAATGTTCCGTCTCATTTGAGACATATTACGTGAATGGATCTAGATTCCAGAGTTGAGATTCACTCCAAGCACCCAAGCCAGTACTACTCTCTAGAAAAGTCATCACGTTATCCGCTTAGCTACTGAGTCAAGATAGCCATTGACTTGTTCAATGGGAATGAGTGTTAACTCAATTCGAAATGAATATTATTATCCTGTTGTTGATATTTTAACTGGAATTTGATGCTCTTATGCTGACAAAGACTAATCAAATTTTAGTCAAAATATCAACAATGGGATATTTCAATCTATTAGAAATCGGATGAAAATGAGACTAGTTTCAACTTATTGCTGTCATGAATTATTTATAACATTAAAGTTATGGAGCGTCATAAAATATTTCATTCATAAGTGGTCGGTGGTCGATTGTATAAAGACTTAGACTTTGGTTTTATGCAATTGTTGGTAAAATGTATCTGTAGACTATGAAACTGATTTTTGTCATAGTATTTAAACCCATGTTACTCAATGTCATAGTCATAAATTTTGCTGTTGGAGTTATGTGTGGGGAGAGTATGATTTACTAAATTACTAAAGTAATTATTTATTAAATGATTACTTCACAGCAGTCACGATTGTGTAATCTGTTTTAAATATTGATAAAGATATGCATATTAGATATTTCTATTTTTATATATTTAATTAAAATTAGGCATTTCGTAAAATCAAATACTGAATATCTTTTATATATTGAGATGGTACTGTTAATTTGAATTCCATAGAAGAAATGAATTTATTCGGTTTCATAAGCTGTTAAACTTCTTGTTAGATTGAGCATAACTTATTATTTTAAGAAAACAACCATTCAGTAATTGTAATCTGATAGATATATTTATTTTTATCTTTAATGGCTATTACCTTTAAAGTGGTCTTTTTGCTAAAATACATGGACTGCATGATGGATACAAACTTCTCATTGTTCTGATATTTTGACATTTTTCCTTTAGTAATAGTTTGTTTTTATTATTTATCTGTCAATTTTTCCTGTTAATGTTTCGTAAATTATTGGTATGGTTTATTTGAATTCATTAAACTTTTAAATAAAACATGGAAACTTATTTATTTTTCATTTATTATCAGTATTGGTTTCAAACTATGAGGACTTATAGTAAATATCTACGTAGAGTTTTAATTTATTCGTTATGATTTGTGTTGATACCATGTCAACACTGAAGACTAAATTGACCAGTTGCTGCCGATTTATTAGTTTCTTTGAAAAAAATGTTTATATACCATATATGAGTTATTTATATTTTTGATAGTGGAAGAGACATATTTCCAACCCCTTTAGAAATGAGCTTTCACAAAATTACTAAGCAATATAAGTAGCAAAGGCGAAGCAATTAGTTAACCTTAATTTGGTTAGGTTCTATTACTAAACTGCATCAAAATATTTTTAATATCCCATTAGGATTTTGAACATCTATCCCTCCTGACAAATGTTGTGTACTGATTGATTTTTTAAAATGCACGCACTAACAATTAAGGTATAATTCTCAGCATAGGTTTGTGGAGAATATTGAGTTTCTATAGAGACCATGAACTGACCAATGTTAGATAATCATTGAAAATCAAGGTGAAGACCAAGTGTGATGTAATTCCCCACCAAAGACAATGGAAGATGGTCGCACAATATAGTGGATTGATTAAAGTCAGAAATTAACACCGTCAGATCCTGGCTAAATGATCCAGAGGCAAAGCGTTCGCGCGTTTAAGAACAAGGTCCTAGGTTCGAGTGCCACATGCAGGATCTTGGATGCTCACTGCTGACTTGTCCCATACTAGGATGGAACGGCCATCTGATACTTATGGATTCTCATCGGTTGTTTAACATCGATCATTCCTGATCTCAACGGAAAGTACTATATGTGCCTACGCTGATTTTTGGAAAAAAACCTACACATGTACTTTTATTTGGTTTATTATGCTTAAAACTATTAGTAATATTAATTATTCACTATCATTTTTTGTATAGGTCGGTACGTTTTCAATTTGTTCTGAATTCAGGCAATTGTTGTGTGCGACTGTTATTTTAGATCTTCTTCACAGTTTTTTAACAAAATCCTGAAGTGAGTTAGGGGATTTTGACAAACGGAACACAATAAAGAATTAACCAAATGATATCGTAAATATTCAATTAAATAATCAATAAGTAGTGACTAGCATTATGTTTTGCTTTTCTTATAGTCCTGATCGAATTCTATTCCAAGTGGTTCGACTTCATGTTTACTATTATGAAATGTTAAGAAGTTGATTGTAAGGATAATCTGCAGACTATCTGCAACCACAAAATGTACATAGTTCATACTTTAATTATTTTGTTGGTAGTCATGCGCACACAAGCAACTTTACACTAGTTATTATGGAATCACGATGAAATTTATTAGAACTGTGCATATTTTAACAGACGAATTTATTAGTCGATCTAAGCTAGACCACCATTGAAAACCTGAAAGCATTGAACATCCGTTTCGTCCTAGCACGGGAATCCTCAGCATTGATCGCCTGCTACCCCATACGCGGGACACGAGCCCAGGACCCTCGGTCTCGCGCGGGAATTCCAGATCCCTACTTTTATAGTCACAGAAGTAGTCAAATAGATTTGATTTGGAACATTCTAATTTTGGGTAAGAATTTACCACTAAATTAAATATCTAATTGTATATTGGTTTTTAAACTGGCACTATGACATCTTTGATCATTCAAATATTCTATAGACAGAGAGAAACAGATAAAAATACTAATTCATTGTAATGGCCACTATTTGAGATGAAGAAGTTACACATGTAAACAAGATCAGAATGGGTTTTGTGGAGATTTCAATATTTTCATAGTTGAAATCATGAGTCAATTAAAGCTAGACCACTACCGAAAACCTGGAAGCACTGGACGGTCGTTTCATCCTATTATGAGACTCCTCAGCATGCAAACTAACTAGCATTCATTTTGACCGTTTAAAAGTTAGTTTATAATATATCAAATTGAATTATCTGTAATGTCTGCCGCTCAACAATGACTGAGTTTAAGTGAGTTTTCATTGTATATTTTGTCCTGATTCTTTATAATTATTTGTTACCTGACTATTAGACCCTAATTCATGCAAATCAATTTGAATTAAAACTTTAATCTTAACAATTATTATCCTGTTTAAATATTTTTAAAGTTGATCTTATTCTACTAGTCAAATTTTTAAAAAATATATACAAACCAAAATAGATGCTTTTTTTATATGAGATGTGCTATTTTTGAAATTGGTTGATTGGAATCGATTGTCACTAAGTCAAAATGATTAAAAAAAACTCATAAATTAAAATTTAAAAAGAAAAAAACGTATTGTCAATATCTTTGTTACTAGTTATCTTCTATTCTAAATAAAGATAAATAATGCCAAACAGCTTGAAGTGAATTAAGTCAGAATTACAAGATTATAGACTAAATAACTTAATTTAGAATGAATGAATTATTTACTATGCTTAATGAAGAATAAAATTTATTGATTTCTTAAGACCAGAAAAATCAATAAAGTATCAAATATTTCCTTTTCATTCTACAAATTAGTGATATTTATGATTCTATAATGATTAGCATCGTATTATTTGACCTAATTTAATGAGTTCATAGCATTCCATCATATATATAAATAGCATTGAACTAGTCAGTTGTTTCTGTTAAAACACATATAACATGTTAATTTTTATTTATTTATTTTGTATAGTTGAGATCATGAGTCAATTGAAGCTAGACCTCAATGGAAAACATGGAAGCACTGGATAGCCGTTTCGTCCCATTGTGGGACTCTTCAGCAGAGCACATCCACGATCCCACCTCGCGAGATTCGAACCCAGGATCTATCAGTCCATGATAATCTAGCTTCAATCGAATCATGGTTTCAACTATATAAAATTACTAAAATCACAAAACCCCTTTCTGTTATTTATTTATTTATTTACTAGCTACTGTCAATATATTATGACTTCATGTTATTATTATTATTGAATCCAAATAAAAAAACTATCTAGTCGTTAGATGAGTATTTTACTCTTCGATTATTTTGCACTGAATATATAAGATTGACTTATTTATTATATATGAATACTGATTTTAGGGGTATTCATTGGAATAAAAGTGCGAAATTATTATTAATTTAATCTTCAATATTTGTTTAGGGATAATTAAAATAATAGAATTGAAAATATGAAATAGTTGATATGAACACTGTCACAAATCGAGTTAAATCAATGAGTTTAATACAATCAAAAATGAAAGTTATTAGCGATCAATAAAAAGTAAATTGATCAGTATCATTAACTCTTCTTGATCTAAAATGGTCCAAAATGCCTAATTAGGTATCTAATGTTATGAACTACATCCGTTGACTGAGAAAAACGTTCATATAATATTCATATGTGACATCTATTCAATGATTAAATGGGAAATAAAACCTATTTAACTATTTAATCTCTCGTTTCTGTTGGCGGAATAACTGAGCTCTAGCCTTAAGGTTAACAAATCGATGCATACAGTGAACATTCTGTCGAACTTTGGTAATTTCCACTGTCGATTCAATAAAACAAGTTTTTTTTAAGGTAATGACCAGAGTTTAAATCCACTTAGTAATATTTATTTTAATCTTCCCATCGATGTGTTAGGACTGCAACTGGTCAGTCTCTAATTAGCATATGTGCATATTGTGCGTATTGCCTCGCTATAGCCTTAATTCACAAGCATGGTAAGCAGAGATTAAGGCTATATCGTGGCAATACGCACAGTGTGCACATATGCCAATTAGAGACTGACAAGTTGCAGTCCTAACACATCGATGGGTAGATTCAAACAAACAATACTAAGTGAATTTAGACTTCACCCCATCGCACAAGCTAGTGGCTATCAGGACTTAGTGGCCAAGTGGATAACGCGATGGCGTTTGAAGCGAGTGTACTGGGTTCGAGTCCCAGGGTGAACATAAACTCTGAGATGCAGGTACATCCAGTTGACGAGTCTCAAATAGGACGAAACACACGTCCTGGATTCCACTGCTAGCCACTATCCATCTCGGCTTACAATGACCAGATTTGTCCAGTTTAATTACTAACTAGTGCGTTAAACTGAAAGGAGTATTATATTATATATGCTTCATAATATTTAATCCCTTTTATTAATACGTTCTGAGTAAAATGTTTGTCTTTTTTCTGTTCATTATTAACTTGTCTCGTTTCATCAGTTTATCGTTAGTTTTCTCAATACTAAAAAGTACCTCAATACTTTCATTTTCCTTGCTGATTTCTTCTTACTTCTTGTTTTTAGTGTTAAGAGGTACATTTCATGATGTGCTGCTTGGTAAAGCTTTCAATTTGACAGATTTGATTAAAAGTATAAAATAGTAAATATTAAGGGGAAATCATTTAAAGATATTTTAAACTTTCATTAATTGAGGTGTTTGTGACCTGTATTTCACGTGTACAAATTTAGTCTATCTGGAAGGCTTTAATTTGTTATTTATGTAAGAGGATGTTAAAATAATGATGGGATTTATCACATTATTGAACAAATAGCTTTCTGTAATGTCTCTGATTATCAGCGTTTAATAAGAAAATAATTGTAGCATGTCTACATTAAGGTTTATAAAACAAAAGATCTCAATAGTTAGTAGTATAAATAACATTATTGATTGCTCTGTCGTAGATAAATTCTTTCGTAGTGAAAACGGTATTGTTTTATACTTACGCATTGAATTCATATTTTCATTGTCTATTTTTTTTTACATAGAAAGTAGTTTTCAATTGATTTTTTGCTCATTTCTATTATTGACCTCAATCTTTTCAAGTTATTAATATGAAATGAAGCCAATCTAACTTAAATAATTCTGCTTTAATCTAGTCTTTAGTTGATTCCGTTTAGCTTTATTCATTTTCTGTTTTCGCGTTTAAACTGTCTGTTTAAAATGTTTCCTTTATTTACCCAAGAGTATATTAGGACAGTTTAATTCTAAGTACTCAAATACCTGGTGAATGAGAATATATATATAATACTTTCCATGTTCATAATGAAAATGAAAAAAAAACATTTTATACAAAATATGTCCAATATACGGTGACAAACTGTTTTCACTCTTAATTAACATGTACCTCAAACAATAGCAGAAATGTTCTGTTTGTATATTTCCAAATGCATCCAGAAATTATATTTACGATTAATCCCTATTTTTATTACTTCTTTCATATTGACACAATTAGAACGTAGAGTAAATTGACTGAAAACATGAATCAAATTATGTCGTAATTGTTATGTTCGCTACTTGATTAGCGCAGAATACGGTATATAACTACAGCACGCGAACCTATAGAACCCCACAGTCGCGAAATCAGAAGACAGAAGGAAACTGGAGAAGTGTTTGTTGAGTAAGAATCAAAGTGTACAGAGAATCATAGATATTTATAGATATTAGAGTTTATTATAACATCATTATAATTCAGCCTATCTGCGAAGAGACAAGTTATGCTACTGTTTAATCTTAGCATGCCATGTTGATATTCTAGAAAGCTCTTCGGCTCCTTTAAAGCCTCTGGATATATATATATATATAAAGATATTCTTCTATGATGATTCTAATGTTAGTCCTTATAACACTTTTCATATTTTATGGTTTGGTTGTTTTGTTTAGTACTTCATAAAAATTTCAAGTTAATTTCATCAACTGGAATACAATACAATGTTGTGTTATTTGATGTAACAATTAAATTTTTTATAGAAACATCTTTATACTCATAGTTATTTATTTGTAGAACGATTGTAATTTTGATTAAATTTTCATTCTATTCCTAATGGAGACAATTAAAATATTTTGGTGATAACCGGAGTTTAGTAAAACACAACCAGTATGAACTTCCTGTTACGTCTGGCCGATTGTGAACGCTATATTTGCTTCCCTAAGCTAGTTCCGTATCCCCAAGCTAGAACTATACACCGACTTGAAGACCAGAGAAAAAGGCACAAAGTACGTGGGAAGCGCTTTACTACAGGATTCATTTATGTACAGAAAATGCAGGGGTTTTATAGTAATTAAGAGCCCTTGAGTTTCCATAGTAGCAGTGTGTTAAACAGCCAATCAGGATCTCGTTATTTTAGTGGCATAGCTTCTAATTAATCGCTGATTGGTCCGGGCTCTTTATGAGCCTCTGGAGGCTCTGATAGAGTTTACTGTAAGCCTACTTAACACTTCCTACTTAAATAATAATTCAATATTAACTGGTGAATAGTTAAGCTATAGGTTAATGAAGACCTATAAATGCAATTAGCACACGATCATCTATGAATGCACCACAATCAGTGACGTTGAATCACGTCAGGTATAAGACTGATATCTTTAAGGTAGAGAAAGAGAACACTGGATATCAATTTCTCAATATCTTAAATCAAACTATTAAATATTAATTCCTTCGTCTAAGAATAAAGCTCACATCATGAAACTTGGAAATAATTAGTTTCCTCCTTTTTTGAATCGCGTAAGTGCCATCTTGATTAGCTGCAAACGGGTTTGAAAAAGAAGGTGTTATCTAGTGTTTTTTTTACTTTTGAATTATTCGTTTACCTTATGTTAGTGAGTGAAAACTGACTTTTAAAATAAAAATGACGAATAAAAGCTGTCCTAAATACAACAGTAATTTTAAAATGTTCATGTTATATAGGTAAACACATATATATGCCACAAAATAATGTAGCCTAACTGATTCACTACCATTTTTTTATGTTCAAATAATTATGGAACATATGGCGACTGTATGCACACGAATACATTAATCTATTTCTTCCTAACAACAGTCCTGATTATTATTAGTATAAGAGAACTTCTGATTCTGTATCAGAAAACCAACAAATCTCAAACAGATATACTCTATTTTAAAAAAAATTATTTCCTAGGTACATAAACATACGCAAATATTTGTCTTTCTAACAAATTGTACTACATATTGCCTAGAACAGTCTTCAAACGACTTAATTCCACACAACTAAATAGCATATTTCTTTTCTGTTAGAGCGTGAGTTGGTTCACCATTGCAGATAATAAAATAATGTTTATTTAGTTTATACTGTATCTCAAGCTTTTCTATTTGAAAGTTTTTTTGGGATTTCGGTTACATAAGTATAACAAAAAGAAGGAAAGAAATAATCATTTGAAGATTTTGTTACATCGCACCTCTTGAATCAAATAATCAAGTTCATACAATTTAAGCATTCCATTCCGATAAATTCTATTTATATGATCAATCTGAAATAATCGTAAAACAGATATTTTGTGTTCATAATAGTTGGCTAATACTAAAGATGACAATTAACTACTATTCTGAATTCATAGTAGTCTATTTCATTAAGAGAAAATGTTTTCATGTAGAACTTTATACTATTTATTACCATAGTATTGACAAGAAAAACTATGGGAGCCTCGTGATTAAATCACCGGGCATAAAGACGACAATATCAGAAAGAACTTTCAAACTATATTCTTAAAAACTATAGTTTGTCAAAAATGCATTACTGAATTTATGCTTAAGTTTATGCTGAAGTTTTGTTACTTATCTGTTAATTCTAGTGTAGTACTAGTTTCTTCCTTATCTTTTGTATATTAAATCATTTCAAAAGCCTAATATTGTTACTACAATGACAACGGTTGAAATGTATTTTAGTTCGGGTAAAGTAATTCATTGGTCAGTAAAAACTGTAGATTTTCCAGTAGATTATCCAGGTTTTAATCGTTTCAAAGCCGATATAATATTTTTCCAAGTTCATAACACCTTAAGATTTGAAAATTCAAATAAGTATTTAACTAGTATGTGTTCAACAGATCAATGAACTGTCGGCTAAGTACCGTCTCTTTCACAAATACTTCGGTTTCCAATTTTAACCATAGCTCTAGTAAAGTATTTGGTAAATATGAATATTTCATCAAAATTAAGGTGTTGCTGATTAGATAAATTTAATTACATGCGTAACCATGGTCTACATACATCGAAATGGTAACGTTCAACGCTCTTTTGATTTAAATTAAATGCGTTATGTATTGTTTTACAGAGAGGACGAAGGTCATTTTTATTATTTTTAAAATTTTGTCTTGGCCGATCAGTTTATTAACGTTAGTTTAACTGACTGTCTCATGTTTACCACTTACGATTCATAAACATGTGACTTCAGTCAGATATTTTACTACTATATTTTGAAATAAAATAAAAAAATTGGAAAGTTGAACCAAAGATAAAAATAGAGAATACTGAATGCCAACTCAGTGTCTTAGTGGTTTCGCGATGGCTAGGAGGATTTACATTCTTAAATTTAATTCTATCTTACTGTCCAGTTAACGGAAATGCTTGAGTAGCACTAAACATGTAATAAAATGTATTAAACTGCAGTCACTTTTTATAGTGCTTCAGCTTATTTTCATTCATAGCCCAAATAGCCTTCAGAAATGTGATAGATTTTGTTTGCAGTTTGAAGTATGAGGGAGAGTTTTAATTCCTGGTTGGAAATGCTTACATTGGGAAAACAATACAATTTGCATGATTCCATTGTTATTATTATCATTATTATTAATGCCTTTATTAAATATTATGTTTTCGATTCAATATAGAATTAACAGGACAAACTATTTCAAAAAGTTTCCGTTTCTTATTTCTTAATCGGTCCTGACGATAAATATTGAGTTGTCACCAGTTAGATGTTAGTAGTTCAGGAATCAACATCTTGATAATATTCATTCTTTCCAATACATGTTGTCAGCCACTACAGTGTCTGTAATTGTAATTTTTTGTAACTTGTACAGCTAAAGGTTGTAAACTGTTCATAAACGCGCCTGAATTGGTTATGCGAATAATAGACATGATGTTGAAATATCCCAATCCCCCTATTTCGGGGAAAATTTTGTCCGTTTTAGGTAAATTTTGTGGAAGCTTCAATAGGAAACTTTGGAGATATAGTACAAAAACCCCAAAAATATTTTAGGTCTGGGGAAAATTCCCAAAGATTTGGGCGAATCCCCGAAATGCTTGGGAACATTTTAGGTTTTCCCCAATATTTCCTCAGAATCTTAAAACACTGAGTTTTTTCCCAAACTTTCATCAAACTTTGGCGAAAACTACCATATTTCTTACGAATTCGGGGAAAACCCCAAAATTTACCCAAATTTCCCAGAAAATTCCACAAGATAGTGAGATTGGGATCTAGATGGCAGGAACAGGTAGCTCAGATATCCAAGCAGGCCTCCTTAAAGATGTCTGCGTTTTTACATGTATATGTATACATAGTCATTACAGATCAATGTGTGATAAAATAGACGTACTTAAGTTGTGGTTTATCAAGTTGCTTTATTTTACGAATGAACAGAGATTAGTATTTCAAGAAGGACATTCAGAAACATCGACAATAAATATAAAATTTAAAATACACATGGAGAGAAGAAGAAAAGTTAATAAAATCTGTTCGTGCTACGCAGTTAAACGTTTGAGCTAAGTACCCATTTTTCATCATTCATTTATATATTTTAGTTGAATAATTCAAAAGTTCATTTACTAAATAACTTTCAGAATGTTTTGTTAAAAAGAAACAATTTGTAAACAAAAATACAACTGATATGACCTGCTTGTTTTATAACATAATAATGAATGCAACCTGATTCTCACTACATTTGTAAAATAATTTGAGCATTATGGTAACACAAAAAACAGGTGTAAACTGATATGATGGGATTAAAAAGCATAATTAGATTATTTTACTCATTATGACTTTTGTTCAACACTATTCCCGTTTTATTAATACAATGTGATAATTACTTAGTGTAGTATTCGGTTTTGTTTTCTAGTGTGATATTTTATTCGATATAACATAAGATGTTCTTGTATTAAATTAACATGAAGCATATAATTTGTTATAACTCTGAGTATTTTTTATATGTATGATTTTATCTTAATCAATTATGAAATGGGTTTACAATCAATATATAAACGAGTGTATTTCCGACTAGGATCGTCGTTGTGTTTTTAGTTGAATTTATATTCATTTGTACTAGTCTTGATGTTCTTACTTCACGTCGTGCGAATTGTAGAGGTTCATTGTTCTACAAATGTAAGTAATGAGCAATTCCAGCATAACGATTAGCGACGTTCAGATATTACATTTAAAGACAGTCATAATAAATGACGACCAGTCATAACATAAACTAAAAGTAGTGAGCATGTATATATGCTTAGTTGTGACCTAACCTGTATTAAAAACGTGAATTAATAAATAAAATCGATGCGTCCAAATATTTAGATATAAATAAAATACATAAAACAGAAATGTAGTAAAACATTTGACACGGATACACCTAGTTTAGGTACTTATTTATACGCCCTACCTTGAGATAAGGTTAAATAAATCAATGTCGTTAATCGACTTAGTCAGGCCTAGATAAACAACAAACAAATTAAAACTTCATCAATTTAATTAACTTATCATATAAAGGAAACAGTTTGTAAACTTGATATACAATGGTGTGTGTTATGAGGAGTCAAATTTATACAAAAGATTATTTATTTGTTTCAACTTTAGGATTTAATTTATTACTGAACTCGAATACGTCCGACAATTAATTTAGTTATTTTAAATATACTAAGTATGATAGAATGATTTAATTGAGGCCTTATATTTATTCATTTTACTTCATACAGTATTTCACTGTGAACAGTCGTGTTATTTAACTGTTCTGTTAGTTGAATGATTTCACGTTATCACGAAGATTTCATAAACTTTACATAAATGAATAAAAAATATCTTTTATGCATACGCATGAAGTGTATGATGGTGTTCGTCTCAGTAATTTGTCCTTGCCTTCGTTGTGTTTTTGTGTTTACCTTTAAAAAACTCAATTTTCAAACGAATCTTATCATTCATTTTGATAATTGTTGTCATTACACAAATTATATTGTTTTCTGTAACTCTTTTTAAACCTCGGTTAAATTAATAAGGCAACATTATATAGAATGTCTGCTAGTGAAGCCGAACGAAAATGTAGATTATAGGATAATCATCAGTCAGAATGAGTGGAGTTTGTGTTAAGCATATCTAGTCACACTCCATATCAACATGTCTTGAAAATTAGCAGAGCAGTTCGTTGAGGCAATTCTAGTGGCTGGCAGACCTTAGATATTACCATTCCATGAATGAGTATTGATCTAAGCTATGTTTGGAGTCTAGTAGACTTCGTGGTTAGAGCTATCAGAATAATCCTTCTCAATGACTAAATACATTGGGTAACATTAATCACTACTTTCGAAAGTAATGAAAGTGGATTTACTTTCTTATAAGATGTTTATTATTTATACTATTTACACTATTTATTCCTCTCTCAATATGTTTCAGACGTTTGATTTTTCACTCTTATAAATATTGATATTTTAATAAACTTGCTTTCTGTGGTCGATTCTCATTTATGACGCCGATTTATTTTATCAACTTAAAAAGATTTCACTGGAAAAACTGTCCACTTTTCAAACTATCTTCTGATTTTAAAATTTATTTTAATATTCAAAAGCACTTATTTTAAACAAGGAACTTATACTGTTATCGTCCATTAGAAAGATTCCATGGTGTTGCTATTTAAACTTTGAAGTGTTTGAAGGTTACGGATTGCAATATAGTTAGAATGTGACCGAAATACTTAAAAGGATGTTAATTTTATTTTATTTCGATTGAGTTAAGTCTCAGTCGTAAAATCTTCCACTCTATCATACATAATTGTCAGGTGACTGACTTGTATAAAGAATATTATTTTTTGAATGAAACTTATCTATAACATATTTCTGCTACGCAAACACTTGATAGCGACTTGGTAGCTACTCCCTAGATCCCCCAAGATCTTGTAGTTTTGAGCCCCAAACTTTAAAAATAAAAGATGCAACTTGAAACAATAATCTTCACCTAGAGTTTCGTCTATGAATAGAAAAATGCAGTATTGATACACTTATTGGTAACCTTTGATCTCTGAAAACTTATGGAATCATGCTAAATTTAATAAAGACGTCAGTAATTCTTCAAGCATACTATGAAATATAATCTTTCAATTTTTTACAAGTTTCTAAATTCTGTTTTCATTAGACAAAATGTTAAAATCTTTTTACTAGCTTCTGAAAACCATATAAAGGATTATTTTTAGTGTATCCCAAAAGAATCCAAAGATAGAATATGTAAAACACCTTAGTAACAACCTTTATAGTCTAAACCTTCAATCAAAAATCTATCGTTTCATGTATAACTTTTACAATATTATAAACTCTATCTACATTTATTGTGACTGTATTGCTTAATTTAAAAATACATCGAAAAGTGATTTACCAAGAGATAAAACATTTGTTTACATAAAAATGATTTTATCAAAAAACTGCTAAGCATTTAATATTACTGCAGTGAACAAGATGAGTGGGGACAACCGGATGTATTTGACACGAAGATTACAGACTATCTTATTAAAATCTGACAACCATACAGTGATCAGTTAATTTGCAAACTATCAATCAATTGTCTCAATCTTGAACATTTCTTCTGCAAATATCAGTCCATCGTCTCCAATTATCATTGTTTATGTATTTTCATATCAATTGAGTTTCGTTCCCGTTCTTTCGTTATCGATCTTCTACTGAAATACATTCAATGCCTAACCATCGTAATATACTACTTATATGGATATAAGTAACCCACTCCATATTACGAATAAACAAAAATAAATATTAGTATCATTCTGTAAAATTAAATATTTTTTAAATTACTATTTTCATTTAGAAAAAAACCGTAATTCATTTATTTAATTATTTTTTTTAACTAAAAATCAATTTTAATTTAAATAATATTAGTTGTTTTACTGAAGAATTTAATGTGTAATAAATGAGAAATGTGAACAAAGTGAGATAATCATAGAATAGATTCCAAAAAAAATAATTAAGTAATTTATCATACATATTTGTTTTACATCCACTGAATATTGAAATTTTTATTTTTTATTTTAATATGAGAAAAGTTAATTATGTTTGTTTTGTTTTTATTTAGGAGAATTGATTTTATCAAAAATTGAAATAATCTAGAAATGTTTCGAAAAGTAATATACGTCAAATAATAAATTATTTTTCTATGTTTAAAAATAAGTAACAGCTTTTCCTGTAATAATAATAGTGAGAAGCATTAACCAGTGGAGTTTAACCAGGTCTGTTTGGAGATATCAACTCACTGAAGATAATGGTGAATTCTTGCTCAATTTCGTGGATTGATTGAAGTTAGACATTAAAACTGTTGGATCCCGGCCAGCTCACTGGTCTAGTGGTTAAGCGCTCGCGCGCGAGACTGATAGATCCTGGCTTCGAATCTCGTAAGGCGTGATCGTTGATGCACACTTCTGAGGAGTCCCACGATAAGACGAAACAGCCGTCCAGTGCTTACAGGTTTTCTATGGTGGTCTAGCTTCAATTGACTCATGCGTTTGTGTGGAAATATTGTGCTTCTTGTAACCAATTGGTTGAGTGCATATAGATTTGCGAATCACTCACCATTCTCGTTCCTTTCTCCCAGTCCATGTTGTCTCATGATATTTTTATGACCGTTGTTGTTCATTCCGATTTTGGCGTTTAGACCTCCCATCAGGATGGTGAGGTCCTTTTCTGGTCACTTCACTATGATCAACAGAAGCCTGTTGTAAGACTGATCTTTATCGTTTTCATTGCTATGATTGGTGGGTGCATAACACTGGATTACATTAGTTGAGATTTACTCCTTCTTTGTTTTGAAGGGTGCGTTGATGAACCTCAGTCCATGAGTTTCCCATCCTATAGGTGCATTTCGTGCTTCTTTGGACAGAACCGAAGCAACTCACTGAGTGTTTGGAACATTTTGATCTACATGACCAAAGTACAGTAGTACGTAACCTTTGCTGTACATCTGGGGTCTAATGGGTTTCACTGATTCTGAGAACTATCAAGTTGTATCTCTTCATTTCCATAGCTATTTGATTAGTCCTCTCGATCTTTCATCTTGTCCGAACATTCCATGAACCTATATAATTGTTTCTCTGATTGTTAGAATGAGTATGGACACCGTGACTTCCGAAGGATGTCGGCTTTCACCATGTAGCGTTGTAATTCTTCTGAATGAAGAACTCCCAGGGTGGGGTTTAAAGTACCTAGATAGATAAATTAAAACCTTCTAGATAATGATATGTTTCCTGGAAAAAGGACCTGAAATTTAAAATAAAATGAAGTGTGAACGAGTTTATGAAGGTCATTCACTAAATTATAACTATCATAACTTCGAATATAACCGATTTACATAATATCATTTTTAGCCAGTTATATTTAAGGAAGGTTTTGATTCGATAGTTGTAATAATCAACAATGATTGGTCAGTCATTTGTTAGTGGTAACCGTATTCATATATTCGTAAATTGATATTATTCACATTTTTTGGGAATACAGATGATTTTAGCAATGGGAATTAATAATCAGCCATGATTTGCATTACTTAATAACAATTTTTAATATTGATTTAATCAAATGTAACTACCAACATAAGTGAAGTATTACAGAAAAATGAAATGATATCAAAAGAAAAGAAACAACTTCGTCGAACCGGTGTTATATCGAAACCTGATAATTTAGACTATCAGTTGGTTAAAGGAGATAATGATCATGATAAGAAATATTCAGTAGATAATCAAATGAAATTTCGATTTAGTTTATCTCGAATAAGAAGTCCATCAATAATATATGCTTTCATTAAACGTAAACATTCACAGCCAACTGATACTAAAAAATTCTCCTCTAATTACACGAGAAAGCATTCATTCCCTATTTCATTTATCAGAGAAAGATTATCCTCTTCACAGTCACCTGATCAACTTACTTTACCGTTAAGTAATATAGATGAAAAATTAACCAGTCATCCTTCTGACATATTTGACAATGAACAAATAGATGAGGTGATTGGAAGAGAAACACGAAGTACGTCTCTTCAACGTGTATCATTTGCAACTCAACATTTGGAAATAAATTTACCAGATGATGAAAATATTATATCGGAGGATGAGAATCATATATCTAGTACTAAGGAAAAATATTGTCTAAATCATGTAGTCAATACTTTGGAAAATTATGAAGAGAGAAAATGTAGCACTTCTAAAAGACATTCCCGTTATTCACTGCCAGTAAGTTAAAAATCGATATTGTATAATATAAACAGAAAATAATAATGTCGGTGAAACCGATTGAGATTAGTTTTATTCGTCTGTTTCAAATATTTTACTGAAAATATTTTATGATGTATATGTGATCAGTATGAGTTTGTAAAGGATAAAGTGAAGAAAGTCTTCATCATGAACTGACCAGAGAGCATTGCAAACAGATTTTCACTCAAACTATGAGTATCGGGTAAATATTATCGAGGAGCTGTAAATAGAAAAGTAATAGTTTTTTCATTATTTGTCAATAATTCTCCAACTATTATTAATCTGTATCAGAAGGGGGTTTTGTGGAGATTTTAGTAACTTTTTATTATATAGTTGAGATCATGAGTCAATTGAAGCTAGGCCACCATAGAAACCATGGAAGCACAGGTTGTTTCGTCCTGTTGTGCAACTCTTCAGCAGTGCTTATCCACGATCCTGCCTCGTGAGATCCGAACCCAGGATCTGTCAGTTTCGCGCCCGAGCACTCAACCACTAGACCACTGAGCCCACCAGGATCCAACGGTGTTATTGTCTAAATTTAACCTCCTGGATTCTAATCTCGTGAGGCGGGATCGTGGATGCGCACTGCTTAGGAGTCCCACGATAAGACGAAATGGCCGTCTAGTGCTTACAGGTTTTCTATGGTGGTCTAGCTTCAATTGACTCATGATCTCAACTATATTATTATTCTGTTAATAAAAATCTTCACTTGAATTATTCCATTTAAAACTACATAAATTTTATTTCGCTTACTTGGGATACTAAATGCAGAACTAATATTTTTACCTATACATATTTGTGCTGACAATCACTTTATAATATATTCCAATTTTCGTCATAATATTTCTTTCATTTTTTTCCAATTTTTAATTCTTGTACGAATTTATCATAAAGAACAAATGGATCGTAGTTGTCTTCAGAATCCTGGGCACGTATCTCGCCCTGTTTGAATCTCATCAGACGGATGTGCTTGAATCCTACCCTCGATATTCACATTGTAGGTTGTGATCAGTAACTTCCGCTTCAAACTGCAATTCATTATCTAATGAGGTACCAAATCCAGATAGAAACTAACTTCTTCAGTAGATAGATATTTATATCATTCGAGTCAGCATAATCTCTGTAGTATTTATCATAGAGTTTACTTTCACATCTCATGCAGTATGGAGGACCAATAAATACTACTCTGTTTCTTTATATAATAAACAATCGTTTTAACAATATGTGATTGCATTTTTATGTGTTCATCTTTATCATTTCGAGAACTTTACCTATTTTGTATTAGTTGCGTTGTAACGTTTTGTTCCGTTGGAGGTGATTGAACAATTTATTTGATATGTTTTCATGATACATTCTAAATAAATAGATTAGACATTAATGTACATCGTTTTTTGTACGAAATACTTCAGAATCGGACATAACAATATAATCTTATATTGACTAAGTATTAAACAATACCATACTAATTGAATTATGTTGATAAGTACTTTAGAGGAAGATAAAACAATTTTTGAGGTCACACTCAAGGTAAAATAATTGATGAAATCAATAAAAGTCAGATATATTATAAGCAAACACTAGGAGTAAGAATAATGATGCCTTCAAATATATATTACTTCCTTACGCCTGTTACTCCCAATGGAGCAAAACCGCTGACCAGCATTCTTCAACCCACTCTGTCCTGGGCCTTCCTTTCTAGTTCTATCTAATTTTTGTTCATTTTTCTCATGTCTGTCTCCATATATATATAAGGTCTATGTTTATTTGATGTAGTTAAAAAAGTGAAAACCTTCTAAACAGTTCTATGAAACAGTTACACAACTTTTTAAAGTTTATTTATTAGTACACTTTATTTAGAAGGAAATTCGGTAACAATTTATCGTCTCTAACTCTGAATTTTCTAAATAATTAAGTAGTTTCGTATAGGTACATCGTAAAATTACGATGTAATTAATTACTTCTTACTGGTGTATAACTATACCTCAATATAGCAACGACCACAAAAACTCGAGAATATTGTTTTTCAATTCT
The DNA here is from genome assembly GCA_944470415.2 of Schistosoma rodhaini. Taxonomy (NCBI): domain Eukaryota; kingdom Metazoa; phylum Platyhelminthes; class Trematoda; order Strigeidida; family Schistosomatidae; genus Schistosoma; species Schistosoma rodhaini. Next base: position 46,393,047 of record OX104036.1, read on the forward strand.
CAAGTAAAGATAGTGATTCACACTTTCCACATCATGTAAAAGTTTGATTCGTATGAAATGTCATTTAAATAATGATATTTCACTCTTTACTTCTTTGAGAAAACAATTTGTAGCATTCCAACCAATATTGTATGGATAATAATTTTCTGTTTTCTTTGAATGTAACCCAATTTTAAAATCTTACTTTTTGTACATATTGTACATTCAAGTTGTCTATGAATACTTCATTTTTATACATAACTACATCACGTTTTCTCTAGTCTCGTTTCGATGGAGTACGTAAGCATAAATGAATAAGATTTGGCTATAAAAATATTTAGATGCTTGAAAAATCATCAGTAAAAATATATTGGTAATTGTTATTCAATAATAGTTATCATTCTCAGTAGTTATTTTCAGTAGTGTATTTAACATGATGATTTTTAAATGAAACATTTTACCATAATTTGATGTTGCTAACTGACTCCTACGAATGCATAATTCAAATTGTATTATTAATGTGACATTGTCTATTTAAGATGAAGTATGTAGATCAGACGAAGATAAGTTCATTTATAAACAAACAGTTCTATTGACATATACATTTTCAGTAGTATATCAATACACATTAGGTTTTGATCAGTATATTAATCAAAGCTGGTGGATTTAATTATATATGTAAGTAGTGTCATAAGTGGTTGAATAGCTAAAGTGGAATGGAAAAGTGTACAATCTAATTTCGATTTTCTCAAAACGTTTTTTCTAATTATATTTTTGACTTTATGTTGTAAAAACAATTATTCAATCAATATAGTCATCACATAAACGTATCATTGTATTAGTATCCTATTTTAAAGGCAGAATATGTGATCACTACTTTACTAAATCCTAATGTATATTAGAGCATGTTTAGCGAAACTTCCTATTCAACCGGTAATTATAAAAAGTGAATCAGTCTTTATTGTCTATCAGTCATAAGCAACATAGAATCTGACACATTTGCATCGGCACAGGGCGCCACATGACATCAGTAGAGCTAGATGTCAGAGAAGTACAAGTAGCAACAGTATCATTAGCGATAAAGACGTTTAGGCATGGAAGATCCGATTCTAGAAGAAAATATGGACTAGTGAAATAAAAAAGTTAGTAAGGCAATTTGGAAACTTAATATCGGAGAAAGGACAAATAATGAATACATCTAACCTATTGCGAACGGTTATGAGCCATGTGGACAAAGTCTCTAACTGTTGATAACGATGATCGCGCTGACCGTAACCACATAGCTTTCACTTACCTACAGGGCTCAAAAACAACCACATGTTTTCATATTTCTAATCATTTAAAATGAGAACATATTTTCAAATGATTTAAATGCTTTCCTTTAGTAACAAGATTTCTTTCTTCAGTAATCAAACATGGTATACTGGGTTTGAAGTATTTAATTAGTGTTCATATCAGTAATACCGACCGAAACTTATGTTTGGATGCTGAAACCGTAGTTTATCGGGCACCATATTGGTGACCAAGCGTGGATTGTTGACCCTCTTTAATAATTTATCCTAGTTCATCGACCTGTTTTAGAAATATTCATCATTTTTTGAACCACCTTCTACTTAATCACGATAAAACTTTGGACCGATTTCATCGATTGAATTGGCTAACCTTAAATATCGACCAAAAGTATTTTTAAGTTTATTACCTATCTTGGTGATAATTAATCTTTTTTCTAACAAAACCAGAATTTACTCGAACGTTTTTGATAAGAAACTTATATGGTATCCATTCTATGTTAGTTATAGAATTTTCATAAAAATGTTAACATATTTTTTACCGAATCGAAGAACATTTTGTTAATCTGAAAAGAATTTGAAATTTTATTTGTCTTATTCATTAGATAGAGGGAAGTTGAATGGATAAACCTAAATGAAAATTTTTGTTTTTTTTCTTCGATGCTTGACGGTTAATTATCACATACTCGAGGCTACCAATGTTTACACTCGGTGAATATTACCTTAGCAAATTATTACTTTATAACAGTTATTACTATTAAATTCATTTAGTATTGTTTGTTTGAATCATCCGATTGATGTTTAGGACTGCAATTGATCAGTCTCTTATTGGCCATATGTACATACTATGCGTATTGCCTCGATATAGCCTTTATTCATAAGCATCTTAAGCGAAGATGGATAGTGACTAGCAGTGGAATCCAGGACGCGCGTTTCCTCTTATTTGGGACTCGTCAGCTGGATGTTCCTGCATCTCAGAGTTGATGTTCACTGTGGGACTGGAACCCAGTACCTTTCGCTTCAAACGCCATCACGTTATCTACTCGGCCACTGAGTTCTGATAGCTACTTATTACCATTATTATTATTATTATTATCATTATTGTTATTATTATTATTAGTTGTCATTTAATTAACCTAAATATCATTCAGATATGTAATCTGATACCATTCTTAACAACAATAAAATACTCATTTGAAAAAAAGGCTTTGAAATATAGAAAATATTTAGTTTGTGAAAAGTTGATCGTGAATAGTATTATCCAAAGTTACTAAAACCTAATTACAAATATTCATGTCTCCAGTCACTAGCCAATAGTTTAACGAATGTGTTGTTTCCTACGATAATTACTTTGTGATATCATTTACCTTAAATGAACGCCAGTAGGAGGTAAATAATAATAATAATAATCGATTGCTATTTTCCCTAGACAATTTAATTAAATATGGTTTCCCTAATTTTTTCTAAAGTTATTTCACCTTTTTGAATATCAATCTATGACTGACGTTTTGGTTTCGCTTTCGTGATGTATAGAATGAACATAGTTTCATACGTTAAAATTGATTTTATTCAGTCATTGTAAAAAATATATCATCGACTACATCAGTAACTGTAGTTTGGAGGTTACAAATTCAAATATTTGAAGAACCATTAGGATTGTCACACTTTTCAATGAGACTTTTAGTACATTCTAACGAGCTTATAGTTTGTATAACCAATTTTCTTTTCTTACTTAAGAAGTATAAATTAACTAGACTGACTGGTTATTTCGAGTCACTGAACATATAATGATCAGCGTTATAAACGTATGAATTCTATAAAGTTTAGAGACTAAATATTGAACTTTAACACTTGTTTATAAAAATTCACACTTATGTGTTTTGTAATTTCATATTTCTATCATAAGTAAATCATATTTAGACCACCGACAGTGTGCCATATTTTCTCGTAAGCTGCTTGTATACAACATTTGCATAGATTCTAAATTTTATATTTTATCTATATATATATATATATATATATATATATATATATATATATATATATATGTATATATATATAAGGTTATTAACTATCTATGAACCATCTAGTGAATGACCATCTTTTCATTAATATGCAAATAAATTATGTCATTTATTTTTGGAATCCAATAAAAACTTTTTATTTTTTTTGGACAGAGTATATGCACAAACTTAGTTAATTATGATGAAAATTTCATGGTATAACCCATCATTTTATATAAAAAATTTCATGGATCAGATGGTTAATTCTAATGAAAATTAGAACAGTCAATCTCAAAAGTTAAATATATTTATATAATTCTAAAAATTGTTATTCAGTTCTCTATATATATAGCTAAACATAATGATTTATATCATTTATAGTGTTTTTGTATATATATTGAAGTTTATTAAATATGGTTGAAAAGGTATTTTTAGTGATAAGTTCATTTTGTAGATTGTACTGATCGAAGATTGATCTTAGTGAGATCAAAACTGAGGATGATCTGTCAAGAATATAATCTACAATTTGTTATATATGCTTACTGATATCTTTATATGAGAAAAAGTGACCTCACTCAATATTATTCAGTAGCATATCCAAACATTGAAAGATAACATCTTCATTTGATTGGGTGGTTGTGAAGATCATTTCTGTTTTCATTATGGAATGACATCAAATAGTTAATATGGTTGAAAAGGTATTTTTAAAGATAAGTTCAATTTGTAGATTACACTGATCATAGATTGATCTTACTGAGATCGAAACCGAGGATGAACTGCCAAGAATATATGCTTACTGATATCTTTGTATAAGAAAAAGTGATCTCAATTAAAATTATTCAGCACCTTGTCCAAACATTGAAAGATAACATCTTCATTTGATTGGGTGAATGACATCAAATAGTTACGCATAGGGAGCAATAAATAGCCGTTTCGTCTCATACAGGGATTCTTCATCAAAGTACATTCAAGAATCAGGGACTGAATACCTTCAGATCTTAAAACTGTGAAGTTATCTTCTAAATACTGAATAGGAATTAAATGTTCCAGATTTTTTTTACCTTATTCAATGTTCTTTGTTAACACATGAAAATAAAGACATTTTTGCATGCATCGTGTATACTTACTGATGAATAGAAGTAAGCATCTTTAATTTTGAAATTTTTTATCTTAAACGTTAATTGGATTTCTAAAGACTTCTCTTGTAGATTATAGGTTGTTTTTACCCTGATCTAATGTCAACTGGAAATCTACAAAGAAACTAGGATGGATGATGAGCAATAGATTTAATAACAACTAGAGAATATTTTATTGAATGCTTAGATCTTGATTCATGAAGTTTACTTGATTTGATGTTTTTCAGGTAGAAAGAATACATGATTAAATAATTATTTTCTATGAGTTCATCTACAGTCATAAATCCATTTGTACTGTATTGTAATACTGATTTTAAGATTTACATATGTTTTAATTAAACCAGTTAGTATGATACACTGAAACAGTGAATTTCACTATGACTGGGTTTACAAATTTGTAATTAATAAAGTAACAAGAATATATAAGAATTTAGGGTGAGTTATGAACAGCAAAGTAGAATCATGTAAATACTACAGGATGAATATTATGCGGTAGGGCCACTTAAAGTTTTACTCTATGTTATTACGCTCATAGAAATTTATAAATATATGGTATGTAAATAAGTGAAATTAGATTACTTGCTCCGAGATGTAGGTACTGCTTGATATTTAGATGACTTCATTAAAAAATTAAAGTGTGTTTTGTATGACCTTGTTTGTATTTCAACAAATATTGACAGCTTAACATGAAATTTCATTATTTAAAGAATAAAAATTCCTTTCACGTGTCGCCGCTTATAAAATTGAATAAACGTAAAAGATGTTTCACAACATCAAGTTTAATGTAGGTAATTTAACGTAAGTGAAGTATCGTGACTTTCAGCTTTGAAACAATTAGTACCTTATGTTAAGTAACATATGCATAAATGGGTAGTAAGATTTTGAAGATAACCATTTTTTTGTTTAACTAAATATCTATCTATAATAATCACCAACAATTTGAAAAAATTCTATTGCTTACTTACTTACGACTGTTACCCTTCGTGGAGGAGTATAGACCGCCCACCAGCACTGTCCATTCAACTCTGTTCTGATCAATCCTTTACAGTTCTTCCCAGTTGCTATCCATCCTTTTCATATCTGCTTGACTAGATTCTGTTGCTGAGATCTATGTTACATTCGTTGAGTTTGTCATTACGTCGAAAGAAAGAACCTTTGTCATTCTGTTTATTTAGTTGTTCATTGCTTCTTCAACTTCAGTTTCATCTTGGCAACTACCAAGTGGTGATCTGAAGCTATATCAGATACTATCCTGGTTCTCGCAACTTCCATTGTCCTCGTGAATTTTTTATTGACACAAATATGTTCTGTCTGTTTCTCTGTGGTGTGGTCCACTGAGACCGATGTAGCTTCTTGTATGTGTTTGTGTTGAAATATTGTGATGCCTATAACCAATTTATTGAGTGCATATAGATTTGCGAATAACTCACCGTTCCCGTTCCTTTATCACAGTCGATTTTGTCTCATAATATCTTTATAACCGTAGTTTTCCATTCCAATTTCGACGTTTAAACAACCCATCAGGATGGTGAGGTCCTTATCTGGTCACTTCATTATGACCAACTGAAGCCCATCGTGAAACTGATCTTTATCGTCGTCACTGATATCATTTGTGGGTGAATAAAATTGAATAACATTCTTTGTGATCCCCTCATTCTTTGTTTCGTGGGATGTGTTGATGATCCTGAGTTCATGAGTTTCTCATCCTACAAGTGCGTTTCGTGCTTCTTTCTATAGGATCGAAGCAACTTTGTGAGTGTGTGGAGCATTTTGATCTGCATGACCAAAGTACAGTAGTACGTAACCTTTGCTGTACAGCTGAGGTCTAATGGGTTTCACTGATTCTGAGAACTATCAAGTTGTATCTCTTCATTTCCGTTTCTATTTGACTGGTCTTCTCGGTCTCCCACATTGTCCGGGCATTCCATGTACCTATAAAAATTGTAGCTCTGATTGTCAGAAGGGGCATCGGCCTCGTGACTTTCGAAGAATTTTGGCTTTCATCCTGAGGCATCATAATTCTTCCTTGAACTCGGAGGGCAGAGTTTTAATGGTTTAATTCGCCTAATCTGGTTGGCGTTCTTTTTCAGCGAGATTTATTCTACGGGATGGTGTTGCCGACCCCATGCTTAGCCCTCCCGCTTTACCCGGGCTTGGGACCGGGAATAACTCTAGAAGAGCTACAGGTTGAGTTGAAATTCTCTATTCTAAAAACTTTTTATTCAAGAAAATAGAATAAAAAAGAATAAAATACTTATATAAACACAAAATCATATTATAATCGTTTAGTTTCATCATAAATTAAACTCCCTTTTACTATTCTATTGTTATATGCATATTTACTGTTAGTTTTTCACCTACATTCACTCTAGTATTTCCTCGAATTTGTATGCTCCTTATAGTTTTTTTATATATAAACATTGAATATAAAAAAATATTGTAATTTGTCGAATATTAAACAAAACATGAAGGCATTAAGTCAATTATTTAAAGAATTAAAAATATAATCTACATATAATCAAGTATTTTGTTAAGGGAAAATCAATTTTTTATAAAAGATGATAGAGAATGCTTGTATCTGACACAAATGATTTTTACAAGGTTATTATCTCTGAGCTAAATGATATAATTATAAAGTTTTCAGTTCTTTTCTGTACAATGTCATAAGAGGAAATCGTTTTAAAACAATAAATTCACCAAGAATAAATTATGTCTACCCCTAATGGAGCATAGGCCATCTATCAGCATTCTTCAACCCACTCTGTACGGAGCCTTCTTTTCTCGTTCTTGTTCGTGTTCATTCTTCTCACATCTGTCTCCGTTTCTCGGCGTAAAATGTTCTTTGATCTCCCTCTTCTCTTTTGGCCTTGAGGATTGTATATGAGGACTTACCTTGTGACGTAGTTGTGTGCTTTCCTCAATATGTGTCCAATCCATTTCGAGCTCTTCTTTCTGATTTCTTCCTCCTTAGGAATCTGGTTTGTTCTATCCCATAGTAGGTTGTTGATGATAGTGTCTGATTAAATTATGTAGCTTTGAAAAAATAAGTTTGTCCATAAAATGAACTGTCCTTTAACTTGTAATTGAACATTCAAATCATGTAATATTTATGAAAATAGTTTTTTTCATTTACTGCATTCATAGATAAGTGATATTTTCTTTATATGTTTAATTTTAATTTTATAAAAAAGGCGCAAAATACTAGAAACTAAAAAAATTTAATTGATCACATGCTTACATTTTAAGTAGTATATTCAAGACTTCATTCCTGAAGAAACTCTGTTTTCATCAGTTTACATGTGAACATTTGTGTTTTCACAATGTGTATTACTGGGAAATGTATTATTTTTTATTAAACTTGATCTCATGAGAGAATTTTTGAGATTTTTAAAAAAAATCAATGGTCGATAAATAATTTTTGTTCCTAAATAATAAGTTTACATTGACCCATTTAGAACATTGATTGTATTGTTATAAAACATCAGACAAATAATTTTTTTCTAAAAACCTTGAAAATGTAACGATAATCGATTATTTTGCATCTATCTTCATTGCGTAAAGCTGTATACAATTTAGTATGTCTTTTTAAATGCTCATTTATTAGTAACTTAGTTAAATGTTTAGATACGAGCAAAACGTTTTGACTGACTACGATTTTCCTATGACCTTGTGATTAAGATGATCTACATCTTTACTGAGTGTCTTATTCGTCTGCAAAACCAACATTGTACAGAAAACTTTTTCTCAAAGGAATTAAAACTTGATACAATTAGTTAGAATAGTGTTTTTTAGTCCAGTAACCAATATATACATTGAGATATCACCGTACAAAAACTGATTAATTTATTACATTAGAGTTAAATTTGTTTGTTTGTTCGTGTTTGACTTAATTTTGAGTTAGAATATTATGGAATGCATAATCGTTCACTGACTGAATGATGAATATTGGATACATAAAGCCATTACTTAGCCCTTAATTACTGGAAGAATCTACTATTAGTGTAGTCAAAACTAATTTTTCCACAGCAAATCATTACGTATCAGTATGGAGATTTGTGGAAATCGTACACTTCTCACAAAGGAATTCATTAGTCGATTTACGATAAAGTCCCGCATGCGGGATCCTGGATGCACATTACTGAGGAGTCCTATACTAGAACAAGACGAACGTCCAGTGCCTCCAGGTATTCAATGGTGATCTAGCTTAGATAGACTTGTGATTTCAACTGCGAAAATCATCATCTAGCTTGTTTGTATTATATCAAACATTATTTGTATTACTTCAGCCCTTTATAAACTTTTGAATGAACTGTTATCAACTAGGGAAGCAACAATAGCCTGTAAGCATTGGGAAGTTTTTAAAGTTATGCTATGAGATGCTTGTGCAATGTATTTTCACTTCATGATATATAACTCAGTACATTCAAATCTCGTCAGAATCAAAATACTTTCAAATCACTAAGTTGAGATTTAGTGACTTAACTTTATGACTTAAGCTAATTCGTCTGATTGGGTAACGTTCATCGCTAAAGATATCGATCGGTTATTTTTCTGAATTTCTTTTTGTGTTAAGTCCGATTCTTGCACAATCAGATAGTATTAAACTATAAAAAATTGATGTTCGATACTTCTTAGTTTTGAGTTATTCTCCTAATATTTTCCCATCGTAAAAAGTTGCAAGACAAATGTTTCGAAAAATTCTGTTTTAACTAAATATTTTTATTAAGTTAGAGAAAGCAAATTAATAATCTTTACCCATGAAAACTGTTGGAAAAATTACTAACATATCAGTTAATTAAATTTTAATAGTTAAGTTCATGAGTCTATGTAAGCCAGATCACCGTTGAAAACCTGGAAGAACTGGACGACCATCCCATCCTGTTATGGAATTCCACAGCAGTGTGTCTACGATCCCACATGAGGGACTGGAACCCAGGATCTTCGGTCTCGTGCACAAACGCTTAACCACTGATCCGGCATCCAATGGTATTAATGTCTAACTTCAAATAGTCCATGGTCATTCGCAACCATTCATCCATTGTGCGAGTTAGATACCTATCTCTATCCAATACAAATTTGACTTCACTGCTCCCGTCTTTTCATTAAAATTCCAGGAAATCCATCTTGTAACCAATCATTAGTAAGCATATGATGATTATCATCAGAATAGAGTCATCCAGTCCTCTAAGATTTTCAATGGTTATCTAGCTTAGATCAACTCATGAATTTAACTGTTAAAATTACTACGATCTCCACAAACCATCATTCTGATAATAACTAAGTTTTACTAATTCATTCATAATAACTAAATATCATTCTCAATTTCAATGAAAATTGCTACAAGTTAGTATTATTAAAATAAAACATTCAATAATAGTAAACGTACAATAAGAAATTAATCAAATTATCATCATTAGAATAATTAAAAAACAGAACCATAGGGAATTTTCCTTTTTTTTATTTTCCACAAGTATTAAATAACTATATCATTTTCAGAAGGGGGTTTTGTGGCGATTTTTAGTAATTTTATATAGCTGACATCATGAGTCAATTGAAGCTAGACCACCATGGAAAACCTGGATGCACTGGACGGCCGTTTCGTTTTATTGTGGCACTACTGAGTAGTCCCACAATAGGACAAAATTATTTAGTATATTGTAAAACTAATGAATAATTTAATATATCTATTTTTGTAAGCATTGATGGATAGGGGCTAACAGTGGAATCCACGACGCGCATTTCGTACTGTCTGGGACTCTTCAGCTGGATTTACCTGCATCTCAGAGTTGATGTTCACTCTAAGACTCGAACCCAGTACCTTTCGCTTCAAACGCCATCGCGTTATTCACTCAGCTACTGAGTCCTGACAGCCACTTGCTTGTGCGATGGGGTGAAGTTTAAATTCACTTAGTATAGTTTTAATTGAATCTTCTCATCGATGTGTTAGGACTGCAACTGGTCAGTCTCCAATTGGTATATGTGCATACTGTGCGTATTGCCTCGATACAGCTTTATTTCACAAGCACTGTAAACAAAGATGGATAGCGTGATGGCACTCGAAGAGAAAGGTACTGGGTTCCAGTCCCAGAGTGAACATGAAATCTGTGATGCAAGTACATCCAGATGACGATTCCAAAATGGGACGAAACGCGCGTCCTGGATTCCACTGCTAGTTACTATCCATCTTTGCTTATAATGCTTATGAATAAAGGCTATATCGAGGCAATACTCACAATATGCATATATGCCAATAAGAGACTGACCAGTTACATTCCTAAACAGCAATGGGAAGATTCAATTAAAACTATACTAAATGAATCTATATCTATTTTTATTTTTTCTTCAATATATAATTCGTTTAATTTTAATTCTTTTTCTTTTCGTTTTGTTCATTTTAATATTAAATTGTTTAATTAATTTCCTTGTTTCATTCTCACTTGGAAATAAAAATTTCAAAAAAAAGAAGAAAAGGTTATTCAATTTTTTCACTAATCAATTATTTCTATCACAATTCTATAAGGTTATTTATAATGATTGATGAGATATAAAATAAGTTTAATGTTACCTTTAAATAAATTTTTTTTAAAATTTATTTCTAATGACAATGAATAAATGATGATTGAATGTTTCAATAGATGAATAATTATTTAAACATAAATTAATGTTTTGTAAAATATTGAACATTGAAAATATTGTCTTAGGATTTATTTATTATACCGAAATATTTAATTATCTTATCTTTTCTTGTTGATAAAAGATGAAATATAAAAATGTAATTTTGTTATTGAGAGACTTTAATTCCATTGTGTATAATATAAATTCGACTTGTTTTTTTTATTTTTTTGAAAAATTACAGTCACAGCTTGAATTTTGATTTTTAATTACATTCTAATGTAGGCTTGTTAAATTTTAAACAATCAGTTGAGATATTTTACTGATTATAAATACCAGGGTGGAAAAATCGAATGTATTTGAGTATAAATTACAGAATATCTCACTAAAATCTGACAACTATACAGTAAATAGTTAATTTGCAAACTGTTAGTGGGATATAGATTGTTCAAAAATGACCAATATTTGAGCGAACAATTGTTTTCAATAACTTCATCATCAGGCTCTACAGTTATAAGTCCATAATTATGATATTTTACAAAGTCCAAAATGAGGCATGTATTAATTAATTTGGCAATGTTATATGTTAAAAATAGATTGGATATAGATTGGATTAAGCATGTTTTATGCATGATGGTGTTGCTGCGCGCTGATTGGTTAATTCTAAACCGATCAGCACGGGCATAATATTGCTGAAAAATCTATAAGCTTCTTATGCATATACTATAAATATATGAATATTATTTAAACTATTGATTCCTGTTCAACGTGTTCTGATTTTGGGGTCTTGTTGAGTGTCATCGTATAAGAATACTAAGCAATAGGAATTTCTGGGTCGTTTATATAGCAAAAATAAATATAACACAAACTATCAATCAATTGTCTCAATCTTGACTGTCCCTTCTGAAAATATCATTCCATCGTCTGCGATTTTATTGTTCATGCATTTTCACATCATTTGCATTCCGCTCCCGTTCTTTTCTCATCTATCTTCTAATGAAATACATTAAATGCCTGAACATCGTCATATATTACTTATGTGGATATAAGTAACCCACACTACAATTTAAGTACTGTTGAAGGGGAGCTGGTATGTCTATAAACTAAAACAGTTCGATCATTTACGGCTCATAACATTAGTAATGTAAAGATTCAAGGTATTACAAATCAAATAGAAACAAGCTAGGATGTTTTGATTGTTTTTGTATCTTATTTTTAAGATAATTAAAAGCTTGATTAGTATTTCATCAGCTAAGAAGTCTATACTATGTGCATCAATGAACAGACGGCTTAGGGTACTACTAGGCTGTTTTAAATAGAGACGTTTTGACTTATATATATATATATATATATATATATATATATATATATAAAGTGCGTATAATAAAAGATTTGATTGTCGTAGTTGTCTCAAGCTTTTCCAGTTCTTAGGTTTTCAGTATGCTATATTTAGTTTAATTGATGCAGTACATTATGATATATAGTTGTTAAACATAAACTATGGATACTCCAAGAAAGTAATCTGATAAACGTTTAGAAAATTGATGATCTGTCTGAATCGCTTTTGTCCTTGTCATAATTCAAAGTCATGATTCACAGACATTACACAGTGCTTTAAAATAATATGAAAACCATACATTAAATACATTGTTTACACATCATTCTTCAGCTCTTCTTTACATACTTCATGATTTTTCCAGTTCTGTAGTTATCATAATTGCTCTCTATTTCCCTTACTTTTCTTTTCAGTTCATTCTTCTTCTAGCAGTCACTCCCCCTACTGATTGCTGCTACATACTATTTATATATGTCAGCATAAGTAGCGTGCAACACAAATTTAAACTAAGTGAACCTACTTATCCATGTCGTTCGACGTTCCAATAGTTAATGCTTTACCCAAGATAAATGAAACTGTTAGTCTGTCTAACCGATTTATTCAGTATCGGAGACTAAGGATGGCACAAGTCCGCCCGAATAATAATAATTTATATTCTGAAATGTTTTACAGGATAAATGCCGGTCTACAGGCATGATAAAGTAATACTTAATTTACTTTATCCGGGTATACCTTAATTCAAAGTAACTTCTAGGATAAATTTAAACTAATCAATATTTGAAAAGTCATTGTATATTTTATGGATCGAAATAACAAATTCAATTCATAAAATACATTACCTCTTTATCAATAGTTTCAAATATTTTGATCCATATTCTTTCTAAAAAAAAAACATTTTGCTACCTAATATATTGATGATTCATTTCTAGCAAATCATTCAGTCATTCAACACCAATAGTAAAATGTTGATCTCGTTTATGAGTTTTGATAATAATCAATCGTTATAGAAAACAAAATGATAATCATACTTCCCTAACGAAATAAATAAACTAAATTGACACATTAGCTTTGATGAACACTTTTAAACCATTCAATTACTGTTATTCTCCATATAATCAGTAGTATAACCTACATCATGATCATAATTGTGTCAGTCAAAATAATAAAAAAATAGTTAAAAGAAGACTTCCTTTTTTAATTTAAGAGTTCAAATGAAGTGTTTATCAAACTTATTTACTCATTACTTTTTCAAATAAACAATAAATAAATCACTGAAAGATCATGTTACACTAGATACATGAGAATAATTTATAAGTTTATTTATAATCATAAAAAATGACATTTTAGTAGTGAACCTAATGTTATATCGTGTGCGTACGTTCTTGCCCAGTTGATATATATGAACGTGATAAAACCGCCCAATTAGAGAGAAGTGAATTATTGATCAGAGCAATGATGCACAAAAAGCTGTATGAGTAGTCTTGAGTACTTGTCAGTCCTGCTATCTGCCTAGCCCAGTCAGTTAATATCAGAACATCAATAAAAGCCTCCACAATATGAATCATTATTTTCAAACATACTGGGTTTATTTACCAAACAAACTGACCACATCGAACCATAATATAAAAAATAACAAGATTTAGCCAGAAGTGGCTGTGAATAAGGGGAACAGTAATTAAGAGACTGTGTATAACTCAGGAATGGTAAATCATATAATAATAGTCTATAGGTCAAAATAAAGCTTATAATGAGAGTGACACGAATATGAATAGTTTACTTACTTAACAATTATAGAATAGGAAATATATATATCATATCCGTCCATAAATAATTCTCAAATTCACCACTCATAAATCTCCACGGGATATAACACCTAACATAGAAGACGATAAACATTTTTAAAAAAAAGATTGCAATAACAGTTATAATACTTGTGAATTAAGGCAATATTAAAAGACTGATCATTTACAATCCTAAACATCAATGGAAAGATTCGATGAAAACTATACTAAGTGAATTTATTGATAGAATAGTTTGTTTGTTCATCGAATATGACCAGAGATTCCATTGTGAATGACAAAAAATTCAACACTCCAATCAAAGAATACAATATATTATGTAATCAATAGTATTCTGGCAAAACAAGGGCAGCATTTCTACAAGTGAAGAACATATGGAACTCAAAACAACTCAGCTAACTTCAAAGTGAGAGTCTTCAATAGGAACGTCAAGACAGTCCTACTGTATGGAGCTGAAACGTGGAGAACTACTATATCCATCGTCAAAAAGGTTCAACTATTTATAAACAGTTGTTTACGCAAAATACTCAGTATTCACTGGCCGGATAGCATCAGCAACAGCGTTTTATGGAAGAGGACAAACCAGCTTCCAGCTGAAGAAGAAATTAGGAAAAGACGTTGGAATTGAACAGGACATACACTGAGGAAATCACCAAACTGTATCACGAGGCAATCCCTCACTTGGAATCTAGAAAGAAAGCGGAAAAGAGGAAGGCCAAATAACACATTTAGCCATGAAATAGAAGCAGATATGAAAAGGATGAATAATAACTGGAAGGAACTGGAAAGGTTTGTCCAAGACAGGCTTGGATGGAGAATACTAGTCAACGGCCTATGCCCCTCAACGAGGGGTAACAGGCGCAAGTAAGTAAGTAATAGTATTCTATTGTAAAAATTGTATTCTCTCGAAAGAAACTGAATATAGTAAAAAAATTTAGAAAAAAATTAAATAATCACAAAATATGGTTTTATTTTACCTATGAATAAACATCTGGGAAAAATTATTATTAGACATACCATACAGATGCTTTATGTTACAATCGACTTTTCTTTTTTTTCCTTAAGTAATAAAAATCCATTGAAATTAAATTTTATTACCAAGTTAGTTTTTTAAGTAAACTATCGATTTTTTTAAATCAAAATTTTTTTTGTGTTCAACTTTAGATTATTAGTTTTTCATCTGTGTTATATTGTTAATGAATGTTATACTTATTGTTCACTGGCAAAATCAGTAGAATCCTGGTGTATTCAACTATTGTCAGCTTATAATCAACAAATCTAGTACTAGTTTCTTTTACAAGTGAATAATCTAAAGGAAAATCACCAGGGATTTAAATTTCCGTTGTTATTTGATTACTAACTGACGTGTAACTGTATGAAATCTAAACAAAAAAATCTTACTAAAGAATAATCTTATACTTTTTTTAAAAGAAATTTAGGGAATAGATTCAACTTACCGATACAGTCTAACCGTGTGTCAAGTCAATCAATGATATTAGATTTCGACTACTTTATGTTTAATAATCTAAAGCTAGAAATGTTATAGAACGGAATATTGATGCCATGATTGTATAGTATCATGCATTCAGTTACTTCACCTGATAGCTGATGTACACTAATGAGAAGTTTTAGTCTAAAATGAAACACCTTTATAGTTCTACCTAGTTAACACTAATTCTAGTTTGTGTTTATAATTGTTTTGAGATTTGATAAACATATATGATTAAATGTTGGTTTGTTCTCTGAGCTGGATGGTTTGGTCGTGGAGCTTTCATCGTCCTTCTGAACGACATCATCAGCACAAACTTCGGGTAGAAGTGAAGTGTTTGAATTTCTCCACATGTGATTCACAGCTTGTCCTCTGCACCTCGATGTTGATTGGTTCTTATTGACCTTAAATCTGTCATTGTTTATTTCTTTGTTTTGATTGTCTCTCCTATTGTTTTGATTTTTGTTCCTATGTTCCTGCATAATTTTCTTGATTGGTTGATAGATTGGATTGATTTCAATATGTTTGTTTATTGCAGATTGACCTGAGTGCCAAGCTTCTAAAAATTCTCTGGTATTTTTGGAATTGCCTCTGTCCAAAATCTGCACATTTTCCCAGTCGAATGTATGTCCGTAGTTGTCCACGTGTATTGATATGAGTGAAGAAATGTCGTGGCGTTTGACTGCTAATTGGTGTTCATGTAGGCGAAGATGCAGGGGGCGTCCGCTTTGTCCAATATAGTGTTTGTTGCAGTTGGTACAATTTATCTTGTAGATGATGTTTGTTTTGTCTTCTTTTGCCATTTCATCTTTTGGTTTGCATAAGATTGAGTGGAGGGACTTTGTTGGTTTGTGGGCTACACCTATTCCGAAGGTTTTCAGCAGCCTTGTTGTCGTTTCCGATATGCCCTTTATGTATGGTAGGGTGATCCTTTTGTTGATTTTTATACTTGACTTCATTTCTGATGGTGTGTGCGACTGGTATTTTTTGATGAAATTGATTGGATAGCCGTTCTTTTGAAGAATGGTTTTCAACACCATGGTGTTTCTCCACCATATATGATTAAAATTTGGTAAAGCTATAAAATACACTTACAGAAAATAGCATTTGACTCTTATATAATCATAAATTTATTGTAAATTATTAAATGACAATGTTTATCTTTGCATTGTTTAAATTAAATAACAGATAATTATCAAATTATCAGAAGAGAGTTTTTTAAAGATTCGAATAATTTTATATAGTTGAGATCATGAGTCAACTGAAGCTAGACCACCAAGGAAAACCTACAAGCACTGCACGACAGTTTCGTCATATTGCGGGACTCCTCAGCAGTGCGCATCCAAGATTCTGCCTCACGAGAGTACATCAATTTAAGAAACTAATATGTGAATCAAGGAGTGTTCTTTGTCATATAAAATAATATCGAATCATTAATGTTTTTGGGATGACTAATATGAAGTGTTAACTTGAATCAGTTTATAGGTGAATTAAAATCGTAAGATAAATTATCAGAATATATATAGTTGACATGGGGGTGAGAGCTACAAAAATGGGATTACAAATCGGAAATTACGTAATATGTAGAATTATATAAATTAGGTCAGATATAGTAGATAGGGGGTGGATGATAAATAAATTTCTATAAAAGGTTAGCAGGTGTGATAATAATAATAAAGATAATAATAAGAATAAGAATAATGACTGATAAGATGTGTAGATAAGACTAAGATATAGAAATGAACATTAATCAAATTAATGTCACCATATTACAAAATTGATTATTAACAAGTTGACCCTGAAGTTGGCCAGGGTAAAAGAAGTAGCTGTACATATTTCTTTTGGATGCAGAGCTCTGGCTTTTTGATCGGAATAGCAATTGCCTCAGCCATCTGCAGGATTCTCTGTCTGAAAGAATTAGGTAGACTGCTATTTACACGATATATTACTGTGAAAGATTGCTCAATGTCGTCTCTATGTCCCGTCTGAACTAAATGGGCTAAAACAGAGCTGTTAACCGTTCTGACTACACCTTTGCCCAACCACACTGGAAGGTGTTCACGAGGCCGAGTATACAAATTCCTAGAACATCTGCCAATATAACTTGCTCCACAGAAGCAGTTGAATTGATAGATACAGAAAGAGGTGGCTAGTCTAGGCAATTTATCTTTTAACGTCGGCGTGATCATTGGGCGTGTGGAAAACATTAGTTATAGTTTACCTGCATTAAAAGTCCTTTCGATTGATCTTCGTAGTTTCAATCTTACCATTTCACTAGGTGCGTCACCTCTGAATTGTAGACGTATATGCAGAGGCTTTTTATTCACAATTAAACATTCTTTATGGTCTCTCTTACTAGTTATGTTTTTATTTATAAATTTCTCCGGGTATCCATTTTCTCTCAGGGTCATATATAATGCTTTTGTTTCTTCTTCGACCGTATCTTCAGAGCATATGGTCTTAATTCTATAGTGTAATGTCTTAATTAGGTTCCTTTTGTACTGTAGAGGAACAAAACTAAGTTAGTATACTGACCCGTCCACGATGTTTTCCTGTTTTTGTATTTCTCCTTAATGAACCGTCTTTTCTCCTTGTAAGGAGAACATCTAGAAAAGCGATCCTGCCTCCATTTTCCTCCTCACATGTGAATTTTATAGACGGATGGGCTGTATTGAATAGCTGTAGTGTCTCCATTAAGTCAGTATAGTCGTTACATAGGATGAACGTGTCGTCCATATATCGGCAATAAAGTGAAAACTTTTCAATCTGTTGTGTGAGTGGCCCGTTTTCTAGTTTCGCGAGAAAAATATCAGCCAATATGGGATTTAGGGGTTAACCCATCGCGACACCATCTATTTGCCTGTAGATTTCACCATTGAATTTGAAATGTACATTCATAGTACATTTTAGTAGTAATTCTTTGATGGTCTCCACAGGGACTGTAGTTACTACTTCCTGTTCTCTAAGCTGTCCACAAATATATTCTACAGTCTCTCTGAGTGGGACATATGTGAACAATGACGTTACGTCAAAGGACATCATCTTTAGACCTTTGGTGTTTATGTTTTTAATCTTCTCGACGAATTGGAATACATCCTTAATACTGTGCTTTACTAGTTGTTTGTGAAGTGGTTTTAAAACGGTTACTAACCACTTTGCTACCGTATGGTAAGGAGAATCGTACATGTCTAAAATTGATCTTAATGGGACATCAGGTTTATGTACCTTCGGTAGTCCGTATAACCTAGGTAAATGAGTACCTGTCGGCTTGATTGATTCATATATGTCTGGTGGAATTATCTGTTGATCTCTGAGCTTTTTTAAAGAACTGGTCAGTTCATTTTCTATCTTATTATTGACATCTTTTTGGTTATTCAATTTCTGAAATTTTCGGTGATCATTCAAGATGTTATTCATCTTGTCAATGTAGTCATTTCTATTAAGTAAGACATTACCCAAAACTATTCTATAAGTCACTACGCCGTAATCATGTTCATCCAAACAGAAGAACACTAAAACGCCATGCGCTTAATAATACCGATACATAAAATAATGATTTGATGGAAATAGAAGTAAACATCACTCGCAGAAAATTTGCAGTTGATGAATTAACAGAAGACCTTAAGTCCCAGTTTATGGATTACGTCACAAAGATGACGAAGGAAAGATCAGACAAGAAACATATCCAACTTCTCAAAGCCTGGAGAACCAAGCGGTTGATGAATAACATCTTGAATGATTAATGTTCATTTCTATATCTCAAACTTAGTTTATCTACACATGTTATCAGTCATTAATCTTCTTCTTATTATCTTTATTATCATTATTATTATTATTATTATTATTATTATTATTATTATTATCACACCTGCTAACCTTTTAGAGAAATTTATTTACCATCCACCCCCTATCTACTATTACTTACTTACTTACGCCTATTACCCCTCGTCGAGGAGCATAGGCCGCTCACCAGCATTCTCCATCCAACTCTGTCCTGAGCCTTCCTTTCCAGTTCTTTCCAGTTACTATTCAGCCCTATCTACTATATCTGACCTAATTCATATTATTCTATATATTGCGTAATTTTGATTTGTAATCCCATTTTTCTATCTCACCCTATGTTAACCATATTTATTCTGATCATTTATCTTACGATTTTATTTCACCTATAAACTGATTCAAGTTAACACTTCATATTAGTCATCCCAAAAACATTAACGATTCGATTTAATTTTTTATGACAAACAACACTCCTTGATTCACATATTACAGTTTCTTAAATTGATGTACTCTGCCTTAAACTTGGCCAATCTTCTTTTATGGATTATTAACTTGGATTTATAGTTGTAGAACCTGATGAGAAATTATTGAAAAGAATATTCTTTGTTCATATAATTGTGTTTTAATATGATGGGTATTTTTCAGCCATTTTGTGTATGATTATTTCATGTAGTTTTAGTCCTTAGATAATATCAGCTGTTGAAATTTTTCCAAATATGAAAATTTACTAATTTATTTAGCCTAGTTGAAAAATCAGAGGGGGTTTTGTGGAGAATTTAGTATTTTCACAGTTGAAAAATGTCGAACGACTACATAAAACTAAGTTTTCGAATTATTGAAATATAATGAACAAATAGGTTTACTATTTACTCATCTTTTCCCAATTCATACCTTCTGAATTCAGTTAATCTTTTCTTCAGTCTATGGTATTGTGTCTGATAACGTGGTACTTATTACTAGAAATAAGAAAATGAAATATATAAGTAGGAACACGAAGATCTTAGACGATGATTATTCTAACACTCAACATATATCAAAGAGATATCTTAATCCAGTGATTTTCGTATAATTTATTTATAATCGATATCATAATTCGTTTACACTGAAATCAGTTAAGTCCTTGAACACCATACCAGATAGATTTGTGTCAATAAAATTCCAGCTTTCAGAGTAATTATTCTTAGGTTTGATTATTTTTATATCGAGTGAGTTCGTGTCCTGTTAATATATGAGGTGATAAGACCGCCTATCCGAGAACAGTAAATTTATCGATCCGACCAGTGATACAACAAAACTGTATGAGCATTCTTGAGCACTTATCCGCCCTCCTTTCTGCCTAGCCCAGTCAGTTAATATCAGAACATCAATAAAAGCCTCCACAATATGAATCATTATTTTCAAACATACTGGGTTTATTTACCAAACAAACTGACCACATCGAACCATAATATAAAAAATAACAAGATTTAGCCAGAAGTGGCTGTGAATATGGGGAACAGTAATTAAGAGACTGTGTATAACTCAGGAATGGTAAATCATATAATAATAGTCTATAGGTCAAAATAAAGCTTATAATGAGAGTGACACGAATATGAATAGTTTACTTACTTAACAATTATAGAATAGGAAATATACATATCATATCCGTCCATAAATAGTCCTCAAAGTTACCATTCATAATTCTCCACGAGATAAAACAATTATATGCTATAAGTTATATCAATAAATTCACATAATTGTTAAACAATTTAACGCGAAGATTTTCTTTCTTTATTATTATCTAAATTTTCAAGCCAAATTTTGATTACTTTCTTAATACTAGCTGATTGAAAATTTGTTCCTACTTGATTCGTTCACTATTTTGTCAATCCAAAAATAAAAACCTATTTATCGAGTTGTTCAGTTCTTTTTATTTATTTCATTTTAGCCTAAAGACATATACACAAGTACACCTAAATAAAAAACTTGAATACATACAAGTATCAATATTCAATCTCATCCACAACATTCTTTTTTTTCATCGTTTATTCAATGAATTCATTACGTAATTACCCTAACTTAAACGTGATGAAATTGAGTTATTGAATAATCAATAAATCAGTTCAAAATTTGTTTCTAAGTCTAAATCAATAAAAAATCAATAATTATCTCAATCTATATATTATGTACAATTTGATTATCATGATCTTTTTTCCCTAGAGGTTAAATAGTTTATTTTTTAATAAATTTGTTAAATAAAACATCTATATGAAAGACGTTTAGAGTAGTCTAGACAACTAGTTTGTTCATTCATTCTATATATATATATATATATATATATATATATATATATATATATATCCAAGATAGGATAAGGCAGTTTTATCAATATTGATTGATAATGATATTGTCAAATTTATTGATTTATAGAAATCTAAATTAGTGTTTTTTTATTTGTTTTTTTTTGGAGCTGCCTAGCCCTATTTAATACTGAGAGTGACTATTCCTGACTAGTTCTAAAAAATTTAAGTGAAGTCTTCAGAAATATTTTCTTATTACTTCAGTGACTGACAAAATTATAAGACAGTTAAAATAATTGACTGAGGTTAAGAATATGGATTATTACTCAGTGATCTAAAAGTATAATGATTCTGGGAAGATTTGAAGACCTTGATTTCTATGTTGAATAAAATTGAGGAGAGGCCTTGATTTCGAAGAATTAAAGTTAAATGTCTTATGTTTCCTGATCTTCAATTGCTCACTACAATTTGTTTGTATATTTTTTAGTTCACAATAATTGTACTTTCCCAAACAGTTTCAATCAATCAACATGAATTCTAATATGAATGATATTTCATGTTTTCTTTTAAAAGATCTTAAAAATAAAAGAAATACAAAAATACTATGATGATTATTGATTTTCGACGATTAATAAAAGTACGGTACTTTATGAAAGTAATTTCAGATGATTGTAAATAATCCATTAGAATGCTTCGAGCTATAATTATGACATAATTTGGATTAAGCTTGAATCTCTTGGGAAATATTGATTTTTTAGGACATTTCAGAGTTTTGGATAAAATAAATAACTTGTGATTTCATCTTCTTTTGGGAAGATAGAATATGTTTCACTTGATGTTGCTTACTTGTATCGTCTGATTGTTATTTAGGACTGTAATTGATTTGTCTCTGGGGAGATACAAGTAAACAACACCAAGTGAATTTCACATAATTAAAGATTGTAATAGTAAACGAAAGTATTTATTTATGAAGTCATTGATAACCTCATGCATCACAGTATAATTCTTTTGAAGTCTTTTTCCACTATCTATCTCTCGTTTCTTTAATTAACGCTTTTTTTTCAAACAATATAACGGCATATTAATTAATCAACAGCTATTAATTAAACTAACCAAAATGAAATCATGGTTTGGATAAATGTATTTAGCAACATGTATGTTATGTAACAAAATGTAGAAAAATGATATTATAAAGTTGAATTATATAATAAGAAGATGACGATTATCAGAACCATGTGTAATATTAGCGTAATACATTTCAAAAAATATGATGACATCCATACTTGTTAGAAAACGTTTATATATAAAAATAAGAGGTCAACTAGACTAGGAATAGGGGGTAAGAGGAGAAAATGATAATAAAGATAACAATATGAAAAAATAGTTTAAAAACCTATCACACTGTATGATAAGTTAATATTACCAGGGTGGGTTTAAGGTGAGAACAAATTGTTTTTGAATACATAAAAGGGGTTTGAATTTTTTTATGGTTAAGGCGTCAATAAACCTTAGTATATGCCCTTTTACACTTTTGTACAACACCATAATAAGCCATGTTAAAATCAATCTTGTGATCTGTTTCAACTATATGTCTGGCAATAGAGGATGTTGGCTATTTATCATATTCTCTTATTGGGTCATTTTATTTTATTTGTTTTCGCAACCATTTAGGTATATTTTCAGACACCTTAATTTCGAGATAATGATTACTCCTTCCTATGTATGAGTGGCTATACACACATTTAAGTTGGTAAACATAGTGGCATGTGACGCAATTGTTTTCATGTCTTCAAGGTTTTTGGTGAAGCATGGACCTTATTTTTTCCTTGATAATGACCTTTGCTGAGTAGTACGTTTCGTTAATAGCTGATCTAAACTTTTTTTCACTAACAGGCCATTTGACTCAACTCGGAACGGTAAGGTGATGTAGATAGGCTTTTTGTACCAAAGATATAGTACGTTTCACCGTACTGTAATCATCCATCGATTTATGAATATTAGAGGAGAGTCATTTCCTAATAATGTTTTGTTCAACTATCTAACTTCGTTATTAATAGGGTCGTTTGTGCAAATGCGATTGATCCTGTCAAAAAGACCCCTTTCGGAACCCCGTTTGTAATGTATTCGGCAATTACTTTTATAACTAACATACTGGTCTAACCAAGTTAGCTTTGTAAAAATGAATCGTTTGACTGAATAATCTTCTCTTTCACTTATGAGTTTGTCTAAGAAAGGAAGCTCATTGATCTTTTCTTCTTCACATGAAAGACTGATGTGGTTCTGAAGAGTGTTAGGTTTGTTCAACAAACGATTCATATTATCCTTTCTTTCACAGATATCATTCACAAATCTGTTATAAGAAGACATATATTCGATGACGTCTTCAGCTAAATTTTCAATATATATCATGAACACATCACATTTATGATAAAATAGTATCAGTCTAGACAATGGTTTTAATTTAATGTGAATGACTTTATTTTGCATAAGTGATAATTGACCTTAACGACAAATTTTTTTTACTCTAAATGTTTGTATTGCAGTTTTAAAAAAAATTCTTCCATATTGTCAACATAAAATGATGTTAAACATTTAGAGTAAAAAAAATTTGTCGTTAAGGTCAATTATCACTTATGCAAAATAAAGTCATTCACATTAAATTAAAACCATTGTCTAGACTGATACTATTTTATCATAAATGTGATGTGTTCATGATATATATTGAAAATTTAGCTGAAGACGTCATCGAATATATGTCTTCTTATAACAGATTTGTGAATGATATCTGTGAAAGAAAGGATAATATGAATCGTTTGTTGAACAAACCTAACACTCTTCAGAACCACATCAGTCTTTCATGTGAAGAAGAAAAGATCAATGAGCTTCCTTTCTTAGACAAACTCATAAGTGAAAGAGAAGATTATTCAGTCAAACGATTCATTTTTACAAAGCTAACTTGGTTAGACCAGTATGTTAGTTATAAAAGTAATTGCCGAATACATTACAAACGGGGTTCCGAAAGGGGTCTTTTTGACAGGATCAATCGCATTTGCACAAACGACCCTATTAATAACGAAGTTAGATAGTTGAACAAAACATTATTAGGAAATGACTCTCCTCTAATATTCATAAATCGATGGATGATTACAGTACGGTGAAACGTACTATATCTTTGGTACAAAAAGCCTATCTACATCACCTTACCGTTCCGAGTTGAGTCAAATGGCCTGTTAGTGAAAAAAAGTTTAGATCAGCTATTAACGAAACGTACTACTCAGCAAAGGTCATTATCAAGGAAAAAATAAGGTCCATGCTTCACCAAAAACCTTGAAGACATGAAAACAATTGCGTCACATGCCACTATGTTTACCAACTTAAATGTGTGTATAGCCACTCATACATAGGAAGGAGTAATCATTATCTCGAAATTAAGGTGTCTGAAAATATACCTAAATGGTTGCGAAAACAAATAAAATAAAATGACCCAATAAGAGAATATGATAAATAGCCAACATCCTCTATTGCCAGACATATAGTTGAAACAGATCACAAGATTGATTTTAACATGGCTTATTATGGTGTTGTACAAAAGTGTAAAAGGGCATATACTAAGGTTTATTGACGCCTTAACCATAAAAAAATTCAAACCCCTTTTATGTATTCAAAAACAATTTGTTCTCACCTTAAACCCACCCTGGTAATATTAACTTATCATACAGTGTGATAGGTTTTTAAACTATTTTTTCATATTGTTATCTTTATTATCATTTTCTCCTCTTACCCCCTATTCCTAGTCTAGTTGACCTCTTATTTTTATATATAAACGTTTTCTAACAAGTATGGATGTCATCATATTTTTTGAAATGTATTACGCTAATATTACACATGGTTCTGATAATCGTCATCTTCTTATTATATAATTCAACTTTATAATATCATTTTTCTACATTTTGTTACATAACATACATGTTGCTAAATACATTTATCCAAACCATGATTTCATTTTGGTTAGTTTAATTAATAGCTGTTGATTAATTAATATGCCGTTATATTGTTTGAAAAAAAAGCGTTAATTAAAGAAACGAGAGATAGATAGTGGAAAAAGACTTCAAAAGAATTATACTGTGATGCATGAGGTTATCAATGACTTCATAAATAAATACTTTCGTTTACTATTTCAATCTTTAATTATGTGAAATTCACTTGGTGTTGTTTACTTGTATCACCCCAGAGACAAATCAATTACAGTCCTAAATAACAATCAGACGATACAAGTAAGCAACATCAAGTGAAACATATTCTATCTTCCCAAAAGAAGATGAAATCACAAGTTATTTATTTTTTCCAAAACTCTGAAATGTCCTAAAAAATCAATATTTCCCAAGAGATTCAAGCTTAATCCAAATTATGTCATAATTATAGCTCGAAGCATTCTAATGGATTATTTACAATCATCTGAAATTACTTTCATAAAGTACCGTACTTTTATTAATCGTCGAAAATCAATAATCATCATAGTATTTTTGTATTTCTTTTATTTTTAAGATCTTTTAAAAGAAAACATGAAATATCATTCATATTAGAATTCATGTTGATTGATTGAAACTGTTTGGGAAAGTACAATTATTGTGAACTAAAAAATATACAAACAAATTGTAGTGAGCAATTGAAGATCAGGAAACATAAGACATTTAACTTTAATTCTTCGAAATCAAGGCCTCTCCTCAATTTTATTCAACATAGAAATCAAGGTCTTCAAATCTTCCCAGAATCATTATACTTTTAGATCACTGAGTCATAATCCATATTCTTAACCTCAGTCAATTATTTTAACTGTCTTATAATTTTGTCAGTCACTGAAGTAATAAGAAAATATTTCTGAAGACTTCACTTAAATCTTTTAGAACTAGTCAGGAATAGTCACTCTCATTATTAAATAGGGCTAGGCAGCTTCAAAAAAAAAACAAATAAAAAAACACTAATTTAGATTTCTATAAATCAATAAATTTGACAATATTATTATCAATCAATATTGATAAAACTGCCTTATCCTATCTTGGATATATATATATATATAGAATGAATGAACCAGTTGTCTAGACTACTCTAAACGTCTTTCATATAGATGTTTTATTTATCAAATTTATTAAAAAGTAAACTATTTACCCTCTAGGGAAAAAAGATCATGATAATCAAATTGTACATAATATATAGATTGAGATAATTATTGATTTTTTATTGATTTAGACTTAGAAACAAATTTTGAACTGATTTATTGATTATTCAATAATTCAATTTCATCATGTTTAAGTTAGGGTAATTACGTAATGAATTCATTGAATAAACGATGAAAAAAAACAATGTTGTGGATGAGATTGAATATTGATACTTGTATGTATTCAAGTTTTTTATTTAGGTGTACTTGTGTATATGTCTTTAGGCTAAAATGAAAGAAATAAAAAGAACTGAACAACTCGATAAATAGGTTTTTATTTTTGGATTGACAAAATAGTGAACGAATCAAGTAGGAACAAATTTTCAATCAGCTAGTATTAAGAAACTAATCAAAATTTGGTTTGAAAATTTAGATAATAATAAAGAAAGAAAATCTTCGCGTTAAATTGTTTAACAATTATGTGAATTTATTGATATAACTTATAGCATATAATTGTTTTATCTCGTGGAGAATTATGAATGGTAACTTTGAGGACTATTTATGGACGGATATGATATGTATATTTTTTATTCTATAATTGTTAAGTAAGTAAACTATTCATATTCGTGTCCCTCTCATTATAAGCTTTATTTTCACCTATAGACTATTATTATATGATTTACCATTCCTGAGTTATACACAGTCTCTTAATTACTGTTCCCCATATTCACAGCCACTTCTGGCTAAATCTTGTTATTTTTTATATTATGGTACTATGTGGTCAGTTTGTTTGGTATATAAACCTAGTATGTTTGAGAATAATGATTTATATTGTAGAGGCTTTTATTGATGTTCTGATATTAACTGACTGGGCTAGGCAGAAAGGAGGGCTGATAAGTGCTCAAGAATGCTCATACAGTTTTGTTGTATCACTGGTCGGATCGATAAATTTACTGTTCTCGGATAGGCGGTCTTATCACCTCATATATTAACAGGGCACGAACTCACTCGATGTAAAAATAATCAAACCTAAGAATAATTACTCTGAAAGCTGGAATTTTATTGACACAAATCTATCTGGTATGGTGTTCAAGGACTTAACTGATTTCAGTGTAAACGAATTATGATATCGATTATAAATAAATTATACGAAAATCACTGGATTAAGATATCTCTTTGATATATGTTGAGTGTTAGAATAATCATCGTCTAAGATCTTCGTGTTCCTACTTATATATTTCATTTTCTTATTTCTAGTAATAAGTACCACGTTATCAGTTCAGATGTCAAGTGTTATTCTTTATTATTATTATTATTGATATAAAGCACATTTTCAACTAGCTAACCATTAACATAAAATCCAAATAATGAATAAAGTTTTATCAAAATTTCTTGCTTTACACCTCACTAATAGAACTAGTCAATGAAACAAAATAATATGATTATTTTATAAGATACTGGAAAATCAAATTGAAATAGCATTGCTCTTCTAAATTAAAAAAAAAGCTGAATAGAATTCGCAAGGACTTGCATTTTCCCTGTAGTTAATGTTCAAGACTGAAAAAGATCAGTTGGCATGTATACATTCCAAATGGATTTCCTTCACTTTACTTTATATCTGCATATATTAATTGTCAATCAGTCAATCAGCTACAACGTAGAACCGGGTACATATATGTATCGGTTACAGCTGTCATACCTCATTAGCACAACAAAATGAACATCATATTTATAGAAGTAGTTAATTTAGTGGTGGTAATATATAAAAGAAGACTGTACATAAGCATATAATGCAGGAAGAAATACAGATATGAAGCAATTTTAATCTCATAGTTTAAAGAAAGACAAATAGTGCATACACCTACACCATTGTGATAGATTCCGAGTTATGTTACACACAGCTTTGAACCATTGGTTACGATAGTCCTG
The DNA here is from genome assembly GCA_944470415.2 of Schistosoma rodhaini. Classification (NCBI taxonomy): domain Eukaryota; kingdom Metazoa; phylum Platyhelminthes; class Trematoda; order Strigeidida; family Schistosomatidae; genus Schistosoma; species Schistosoma rodhaini. The sequence continues at coordinate 46,421,833 of OX104036.1, forward strand.
TGGACCCCAACTAAGTAGTCTGAATCTACCAACGTGCCTCAGACTAGAAGTTAGTGACTTCAAACACTAACACCACTTTTTGGTTTGCCCACCTTTAACTCTCTTCCAACCATCCCCAATATTAGCCAGCTTGGTTTTCTCGTGTTTGCATTTCACGAGTCTTTGTTAAGTCTCCGATAATTATTGAGACTAATGTTTTAGATGCTATATTAGTCAAACTAATACTTCTATGGTTATCACAGGATGATTTTGACCCCTTCTTATATATTGGGACAATCGGTGATTGTGACCAGTCAGATGGGATTACGTCCAACTCCCACATTTCAGCCAAAATATTTGTCAGCCTAATTGTTAAATTTGAACCACCATATTTAAAGATCTCTGGAGCCAATCCATCTGGACCAACTGCTCTTCCTCGTTTCAGACTACCTATAGCCTTTCGAACTTCAGCTAGAGTCGGGGGGCCTACTTCAATGTTTCATTCAGACTGTTTGGGAATGGTGAGTAATGGTAAAATAGCTAAAGGCCAGCTAAAGTGTTCTGCAGATCGTTCCAAACGTCTGGGCTGAGAGCAGATAAGAGTCTCATCTTTTTACGAGATTGTCTCTCTTACAATTGACTTCTTAATTCCGGTTTCTTTTGTTAGTCTGAAGAGTTGTCTGGTGTTGCCTACAGTCGCTGTCTTTTCCATTTCTTTTGCTTTCGATGCCCACTACTGCTCACGATTGTTCCGTAGAATTTTCGTTAACCTAGATCTGATTTTCTTTCGCTCTTCATCGTGTTCAGAGCCTGATGGGATGAATTTACGCGAATCCATCAGTGAAATAGACTTAGAAGAAATCCATTGGTTTTTTGTAACCCTTTGGCTTAAATTACTAATAGATGTTACTGCTGTTTCCACAGCTGTTCGCATATCTTTCCAAGCGGCATCTGGGTCAGCCCCGTTCACAGAATTACCTAAGTGTGACCTCTGTTGTTCCGAGAACTTACTTTTGGCTTTCTCGTCACTGAGTTCAATTCTGATGGGTCTTCTTAGTGTGGTTTTTCTGCGTCCAGTGAGGCGCAAACAAATACTTGCTTGTATTAAAGCATGATCAGAGTCTAAACATGTATTGAAGTACAAGCGATAATCTTCTGTCGAGCCTCTCCAACGATGACTGATGGCGATATGATCTATTTGAGCTCATCGTTGGTTTGGTGCAGGTGGTCGCCATGTTAGACGATGTCTCTCCTTATGTCTAAAGTTAGTGCTTGCTAAAAACAAACGATTGTCTGAGCACAGTTGTAGCAGACGGTCACTATTATCTGTTCGCTGAGTTGGGATACTAAAATACCCGCTAAATGTCTTTCTGTTCGGTTTAAGCTACCTACTTCGGCATTAAAGTCACCTGCTACGAGCACTATGTCTGAGCGTCTAGCTTTTTGAAGAAACTCAGAGAGCTTTTTGTAGAATTAATCTTCCACTTCATCCGGGCTGCAGTCAGTGGGAGCGTAGGCAGAAACGACGAAAAGGCAACGACTTGTGTCCTTATCATTCCGAGTTCTTACGGGGCCATTTAGTCGAACAACACACAGGCTACTGTTCATGAGGATCCATTCTAATACTGCCTATGTGGTGTGAGATACTTATATCCACATAAGTAGTATTGTTGGTGGTCAGGCATAGAATGTATTTCAGTAGAAGTTTCAACAGGAACGGAACGCAATTAGTATTAAAGTGCATGAACAATGAAATCAGAGACGATTGACAAGTCGAGATTGAGACAATTGATTAATAGTTTGCAAATTAACTGTTAACTGTATGGTTGTCAGATTTTACTGAGATATTCTGTAATTCTGTGCTCAAATACATTCGATTGTCCCCACTCTTGTTCTCATTCACTCCACTTGTTCCGCTCTCGTATTTAGTGTTATTTCTACATCTGCACGTTCACGAGAACTGGCCATCGGGGAGCCAGATACATGGAGGGTGTATCTTGTCGGCTCTCCGTTTTGGCGAGGGGAGGTCAAGTGTATGACCACATGAGGATCCTATATGCATGTTTCGGAGACACAGCATACATCAATGGTACGAGATTCTAGAGTTTTAGCCAAGTAGACCTGCTGGCCGATATGACATAGGGTGAGTACGTTGAAGGCTCCAATGTGTAGTTTGGAGCAGTTTAATCCAATAAGTGATTTTCATTTGATTTAATACTCGTCAATATAATGTATCTCCGTCCCAATATAAGTGAACAAACTGAGACCCATTTCTTCAAGCATCAAATTCTACAGAGTCATTGACTAAGCTACTCCATCCGGAAAAACATTAACTTTTTTAACAAGTATGAAGTTATTCCTATATGTTTACGTTTACCCATTGTTGTCAGTAGGGACTGCAATCGATGAGAATTGTACCCATTTCCATAACTTATGGTAGAGTTCAAATATGTTTGTAACACATTGGTTTCCTGTTTGTCCATAAATGTTGTTTCATCGAAATGTTATTTTCTAACTCATCTTTATATAGTTATTGAGAAAGAGAGGATTTCTTTTTCCGGTATATTCTACTAATCAATATGATTAGTGGAAGTAGGATAAACACCTTCACCTACTAAATTTTCGGTAACAGCATTGATCAGAAATTTTAAAAATAAAACCCGATATGTTATTGTTTTACTAAAAAAGTGAATAAAATTGAAATCACTTTACCATTAACTAAGTAAGTTAAGTTCATTAACACAATTACTGAATGATGTGAGGGAAAAGTGTGATGAGATGGGCATTTACTTGTACTACTATATGAACAAAATGCTTATAGACCATGATGTATACATTTCATTACAATCTCGTATAAATAAACAGATATTTCTATGTAAAAGAATATATCCATAAGGTAGAGATGAATAATTCTATTAAGATTTCTGTTAAATTTTATTGTCAAAATCAACACGTTTGTTTTAGTAAACAACATCATTAAAACAAACGTGTTTTTTGAATAACCGAACGTAGATAGATTTAAGCCATCAGATACCACCACAAACCATTAATTACACGACCGGCACATGTTGAATTTTCATTTTTATATGTAGGATGATAGTTTCAGGATAAGAAAATCAACTTTTTAAGTAAGGAAACGTTTTGAGTAGTCCTACGCATATATATTCAGGAACAAAGCACTTTATAATTTATGTAAGTCTTTCAAAAGGGCAACCATCACTGGAAACGATGAGCAGTCTCTATAGAAAGATGTGTTAATAATTTTAAGTATTCGGCCAACTATTTAACCATGCTTTACGATATTAATCATTAACAAAAATAGATGATTTCAGACGCAAACTTGATGACTCTCAATTCTAATGAAGAAGATTTTGCTCGAATAGTGAGAAACACAGGTTAAACTCTCGAAATGGAGGATATTATTTGACTTAAACTCTCACACTTGAATGCTACTCAAATGCTTAACCATCTGTACAATACATCCAACATATTATTGTACATCACCATTTTAATAATAATCTACATTGTTGAGCAAACTGCATTAACAAGAAGAGTTCGAATTTGTAATTTCTGCTCAATAACTGAATTAAAAATAATATCAATGCAAATTCAAACTGTATGAACAAAAAAGGTATAGGTTTTATTTAGTAATTCTATAGTATACTTCCATTCATTATTTTATAATTATTACTAGTTAACTGTAATTAGTATTATTAGTTAACTATTTATTAATTTTCAGAAAGAGGTTTTGTGGAGATTTTAGTAATTTTATACAGTTGAGATCATGAGTCAATTGAAGCTAGACCACCATGGAAAACCTGGAAGCATTGGACGGCTGTTTCGTCATATTGTAGGACTCTTCGGCAGTGTCCAGTGGTCTGGAGATTAAGCACTCCTGCGCGAGACTGAAAGATCCTGGGTTCAAATCTCGTGAGTCGGGATCGTGGATGCGCATTGCTGAGGAGTCTCACAAAAGGAGGAAACGGTCGTGGAGTGATTCCAGGTTTTCCACGATGGTCTAGCTTCAATTGACAAATGATTTCAACTATATAAAATCAACAAAATCTTCACAAAACCCGCTTCTGATAAGTAAAAGAAACGTTACTTCAATCAATTTAGATGTTCGATTTGTGATAGTTTTATATTGGTAGTCTTAGTTAATAAAAGAAGCACGAAATACACTTGTGGGATGGGAATCTCATGGACCCAGGATAATCAAAGCATCATTCAGAACAAAGAAGGAGGGGATCACAATGAACGTTATCCAATGTTATGCACTCACTAATGATAGCAACGACGATGATAAAGATCAGTTCTATGAAAGGCTGCAATCAATTATAGAGAAGTGCTCACGAAAGGACCTCACCATCCTGATGGGAGATCTAAATGCTAAAGTTGGAGTGGACAACACAGGATATGAAGATGTAATTGGACGACATGGATTAGGAGAGAGAAATGAAAATGGGGAGAGACTTGTAAACCTATATGCATTCAACAAATTGGTTATAGGCGGCACAATATTCCCACACAAGCGCATACACAAAGCTACATGGATCTCACCGGACCAAACCACAGAGAACTAGATAGATCACATCTGTATCAACAAAAAATTCCGATGATCAATGGAAGATGTGAGAACCCGGAGAGGAGCTGACATAGCTTCAGATCACCACCTGGTTGTGGCCAAGATGAGATTGAAGCTAAAGAAACACTGGACAACTGGACAAACAGCACCACAAAGGTTCAATACAGCCTTCCTTCGAGATATTGACAAGCTCCACGAATTCAAGATAACAGGGAGATATAGCAAATCAGAGAGACCAGTCAAAGACAAAGAAGGAAAGACAATCACTGAGATTCAAGAACAGAGGAAAAGATGGGCAGAATACTTCGAGGAACTGCTGAATAGACCAGCCCCATTGAATCCACCGGACATCGAAGCAGCACACAATGACCTTCCCATAGGTGTCACTTCACCAACGATCGAAGAAGTCAAGATGGCTATCACACAAATCAGAAGTGGGAAGGCGGCAGGACCTGACAATATACCAGCAGAAGCACTGAAGTCAGACATTGAAATAACTGCAAACATGCTTCACCTTCTATTCAAAAAGATTTGGGAAGAGGAACAAGTGCCAACGGACTGGAAAGAAGGATATCTCATCAAGATACCAAAGAAAGGAGATCTGAGCCAATGTGAGAACTACAGAGACATCAGTTTGTTATCAGTACCAGGAAAATTTTTCAACAGAGTGCTGCTGAATCGGATGAAAGACGCAGTAGACGCCGAACTTAGGGATCATCAGGCTGGATTCCGTAAGGATCGGTCGTGCACAGACCAGATTGCGACACTACGGATCATCGTTGAACAATCAGTTGAGTGGAACTCACCACTATACGTCAACTTCATTGACTATGAGAAGGCGTTTAATAGTGTGGACAGGAGAATATTATGGAAACTTCTTCGACACTATGGAGTTCCTGAAAAAATTGTCAACATTATCCAGAACTCATACGATGGACTACAGTGCAAAGTCATGCATGGAGGACAGCCGACAGATGCATTTGCAGTAAGGACCGGAGTCAGACAAGACTGTCTGCCACAAGACTGACCACCATAGAAAACCTGGAAGCACTGGACTACCGTTTCGTCCTACTGTGAGACTCTTCAACAGTGCGAATCCACGATCCCGGCTCGTGAGATTTGAACCCAGGACCTATCAGTCTAGCGCCAGTGCACTTAACCGATAGACCACTGAGCCGTCATCCGATGGTGTTAATGTCTAACTATGAAAATACTGAAATCTCCACAAAACCCCTTCTAATTATAAACATTTTTTTAAAATAAACATCAAATTCAACAATCAATTTTGTATATAAATAAACATATATTCATAATTATAAATTACTTACATATATTTACAATAAATTATTGATTATTATGTGACAGAAATCAAAGGGGTTATATATTTTCATATGTATCTTTCATTATTGAAATATCAAAGATGTATATTTCCAATGTATTCTTCTTGAGTATGGTTTATGGATCGTTATTTCGTTCAAGATTTTAGTAAACAGAATAACTAAACAAGTGTCTTATACAATTATTAAAATAAACTAATCTTATTTGACAGCAGTACAGACAGGCTTTAAAAATAAAATTAAAAAAATTTTTTGGGCGCACAAGTTAATGGGCTGACAAAAGATCAATATAAAATAGTGACCAAAGCTTTCAGTCATATGATTGGTTCATTTAATATTGCCTATTTTAGAAATAAACCAATTATTAAATGGCATAAAATGGGAATAAATAAACTGGTGTAGCATGTATAATACTAAAATAGAAAAATTATAAGATAATAATCATTAGGTTTGTATTTTCCAATAATTAGTTTAAAAACCATATCAACCCTGTTGCTTATTCATATATAATAAAAATTTTTAGTTATCTTATTTAACATCTCATTCAACTATGAAAATACTAAATCTCCAGAAAATACCCCTTTTGATTATAATCATATGCTCATTAGTGACTGTCTTCATGAGGTAATTCCTGGAGTTCTAGTGAGAAGCAGTAACCAGTAGAGTTCAAACCACGTCTGTTGTGAGAAAGGAACTCACTGAAGACAATGATGGACGGTTGCTCAATTTCGTGGATTGGTTGAAGTTAGATATTACCACCGTTGGATGCCGGCCAGCTCAGCGGTCTGGAGGTTAAGCGCTTGCACGTGAGATTGTTAGCTCCTGGGTTGGAATCTCGTGAGGCGGGATCGTGGATGCACACTACCGAGGAGTCTCAGAATAGGAAGAAACGGCCGTCCAGTGCTTCCAGGTTTCACATGATGGTCTAGCTTCAACTGACTCATGCTTTCAACCATGATAATATCTCTTTGTTTTTCATATGAACAATTAAGCATTATATAAACCATAAGTTTAGAATTTATCTTCCAAATTTAGGATAAGTTAAGTTTGAGAGTAATCACTGAATTGAATAATGGAAATGAAAGTTCTAAGTATATCTCATCTATGATTTGTTAATTGATTAAAACCTACATCCATGTGTTTATTATCAACGAAAAATGTATTAATGACCTATTTTTTGAAAATTATTATGTTATTCAAATTACCTACTGGATGGCTATCAACCGTATGAAATATCTTTATAGCTTATAATTTCGTAGACTTGATATAAAAAAACACTGAACGTTCATATGAATCCATACGTCGATGTTTGTACGCTATCGTTGATAGCATCTAAAACGTTTGAAGTAGATTGAACAAAATGTCTTTACAGAGAACTCATACTGTAGTGAACAAAACACTGGTTGGGGACAATCGAAATGTATTTAAGCAAAGATTACAGACTATCTCAGTAAATTCTGATAACCAAACAATGAACAGTCAATTTGCAAATTAACAACCAATTGTTTCAATCTTCACTCTTTCTTCTCTAATTCCATTGTTCATGCATTTTCCAAACGATTGCGCTTCATTTCAGTTCTTTCCTCATCTGTCTTCTGCGAAAATACATTCTATGTCTGACCCACACCATATACTACTTATATAGATATAAGTAGACAACACCACAATACAGTAACAACTGTATATCCCTTTGTTCTTCTAAAGGGACATAATTTATTCAGGAATTTATATTGTTTCGTAAATACAAATCAATAAAGGGATTAAGTTACTTATCTTGCTCACATTTCACCATAGTATTAAATATTGTTGATGGTACTGTAAAAACTCGTTGGAATACAGGAAAAAAAACTCACTAATTCCCAAAATTGTTTTTACGAACAAAAAATGAATTTTAGTCGGAGGTAATTTGAATATTACGAAAATCTAAACGCTTCATTTTCCAAACAGAGAGATTGTTTATTTTCACTTTGCGACTAATTAGTCTATTTCGTTTAAGCATTTATTAACATTTATTTAGAAATTCGCGTTTTCTTCTAGTACTCGTAGCATTTATTGAAATACTATGAAACGAAGAATGGTACTCATTTTCATTCATTCGTTTGTAAACTCTACACACAACTATTTAAAGGACTAAACTTACTATGGAATATTTAAAATATTTAAAAAACTATCAATAGACATTGTTAGAAGAGGGGTTTGTGAAGGTTATAGTAATTTTATATAGTTGAAATTATAAGTCAATTGAAGCTAGACCACCATGGAAAACGTGAAAGCACTGGACGACCTTTTCGTCTTATTTTGGGACTCCTCAGCAGTGCGAAGTGACCAGTGACGTTCAACCAGGTTTGTCGTGAGATAGAAACTAATTCAAAACATTGGTGAATGGTTGTTCAACTTCGTGGGTTGGTTGAAGTTTGACATTAACACCGTTGGATGCCGGCCAGGTCAGTGGTCTAGAGGCTAAGCGCTCGCGCGCTAGACTGATAGTTCCTGGGTTCGAATCTCGTGAGGTGAGATCGTGTATGCGCACTGCTGAGGAGTCCTACAATAAGCATTGTGTTTGTCAAAAATCTTTTTATACTGATAAAATAGCTGGAAGCTTGACAATAACTACTGAAATTTTGGATGATCAATCACTTAAGCAGAATCTCTGACCCTAATACAGTTTATCACAAAAACGGTTTTTTAGCTTTTTTTTAAGTAAGTGGTTGATATTCATGCAATCTGAGAACAGTTTTTTTTCCGAAAAAGTGATATAAACTGGAGATCGTCTGGAAATAAAGCAGCAATGTTCATAAATTTCTTCAGAATTGCGAACTTTGCACTTCTGTCAACTTTGCTTCCCTGCAAGGAATCATATTTATTAATTTCGTGCTACATGGCAAACAGGAAGGTTTACCGAGGATTAGTTGCTTGTAAAGTTAACTCATATTCTGAGTTAGATAGATGTCAGATTCGATAGTAAACGTAATATCGGGCAAACACTAAGCTTAAAATGTTAGTTGGTAAGTTGTAGCTCAATAATTTGTAATGATCATGCTCACACCAAGACTTGAATAGCCTGAGTTTGATGCCTTGTACAGTCTATATTCTCTTGAAGTCCTAAAGAAATTGTTCAGAGCTTCGAATTTCTAATACATTTCATAATGTAATTTAATTATGAACATTATGTTATTTATTTGCTATACCCATCCAATAAATTACCATCAATAATTACTTTTAGATAAAATAGAATGTATAATAATCTGATTCAGTAATTAAGAAACAGTCATACTAGAATTAACTCAATGTATACGGGTTTCTATAATACAATTATTAATCTATCGTAATTATGTTTAACAAATACTACTGGCATGTAAACATCTTACTACCGATACCACTTCATTTGGTCCACTTAAACGATTTTTCAAAAAATAACACTTTTTATTAAATGACTGTCGAGATTGATGTCACCTAATGAATATTGAAAATTAAAACTTAATAAAAAGCTATTTCACTGAAATTTTAAATCTATCAATAGTTCTTACATATTGCTCCACAGTTAACATATATTAATTATGAGACTGGAAGTTTAGTGATCGACTAAGTGAAGGTGTCAACAATTCAGTATGTTAAATAGTCTCAAACTAATATGAAATAATATTTTACTGTTGCAATTGTTTTAGTTCTTCAAACTAAGACACTGTTGGAAATGTTAGATTTCCAGAAATCACATGGTAAACTTCTTATTTTTACAATTTTATTTTGGAAATGTGAATTCCTCATTTTCGCTCCAAAAGCGCTCTTCTTTACCTTCAGATTGTATTTCCCACTTGGCAGGACCCTAAATGTCATTGGTTCGTTCCCTGTTTTAGTACGCTTCTTTGTGACGGTTCGCAAGGAGACTTTTATACTGTATATATACGTTCGAGTTATGTGCCTGTTTGTTCACGTTACTCGCTGATTTTAAAATATGCCCTTCTCTCTCCTGCACCTGGTCTTCTCCTTCTAGTTAGTAGGGCTGAGGCGTATTGGAATAGTTTAACTCGTACTGTCGTTGTGTTGTTTATTCTTCGTTCTGATTGCCGATTTTGATTAATCTCGTAATCTTTACAAACGTAGCAGCCTCTGGTTTAACGAGAATCGTTTGCGCACTAGTAACATTCTTAAACCTGAATTGGATTGATTATGAATCGATTTCATGTATATTTTTTTCAAGTAAACAATATCATAACAAACATCTGGTGTTTAGAAAAAAATACATCATCAATGTATCTTGTGAAACATTTTGTAAACAATTCGCAACCGTTTGTTATACTTTGTTTACATGAGTGTTAATGAAAACACTAGTGAAAAAAAGCTTTTATGTAGTTTTTTAAACTGAATACTAGTTAAGAAAATAAAATAAAATAATCCACATCATAAATATGAGCTGAATTTGTTTAAAAATCTTGTTCATGATGAATATGTAGTGTCGGTTGCTATGTTAAGCCTACACAGCTTATTCTAGCTTTCAGACAAGCCAATTTATTCATTCTTCTTGAGTCACTTCTTGACCATGTTAATTCTTTGCTTATCAGCCTTGTGTGTGCACTTCTGATCCTATTCATCAGATGTCTGTAATATTCTAGTCTGACTATGCATATTGATTAACGCTTTGCAAAATTGACTTTGCTTACATGCCATCTACGCTGCGCGTTATTTCGCTCCACTCTCTTCTCTTGACCTCGTCCCTCTGATTGTCTGTCCAGATCAGTGAGTGTATAAAATAAAAATATTACAACATCCATTCTTTTATTTGATGTATTTTAATTCCGTTATTCACTAACACAAGTTATATCGATAATTTTATACGAGGACTGACGACATATATATTTCTACAGGAATAATTCGACAATAATCACACGATCCGAATGGAGTCAGATCTCGGGTCAAAAAATAATTTTCATATTTGAAATCACGGGTCGATTGAAGCTGAACCAGCATCGAAAACCTGGAAGCACTGGACGGCCGTTTTGTCCTATTATGGGACTCCTCAGCAGTGTGCATCCACGATCGAGACTGGTAGATCCTGGGTTCGAATCTCGCGAGTGCGGGGTCGTGGATGCGCACAGCTGAGGAGACCCATAATAAGACGAAACGGTCGTCCAGTGCTTCCAGGTTTTCGATGGTGGTCTGGCTTCAATTGACCCATGATTTCAACTATGAAATTAGTAAATTCTCCACAAAACCCCCGCTGATTAAAAAATAATTTGAAAAAATATCCCACACTTTTAGCTGTAAGTGATAATAGTATAATGATCATATCTTTAATAAAATTACAATAAAACAACGTTTTTTTGTTAAACGAAGTTAACGTTAACATCTTATTACAACAATATAAGTTGATGTCTTTATTAAAAGAAACACTTTTTGATAAATAAAAAACTGATTAATTACATGTTAAATAATTCAAGATTCATTTATTTATTTGTTTGAACACATAAATATTGGTACAAGGGGGCACGAAATAGATATGCGCCGCACGAGAACAATGAGCTCAGTAGCAGTTATCATTGATATATGTGAGGGTTGTGATACTGCCTGGGTGCTCAAACCGAAGCAGATGGTTTTCTTAAAGGGCCACATCCGGAGCCTTTGACCTAAACGTCTAATCTACAAAGAAGTAGAGTAACGTCAGGAGTTTCAGTCTAATGGTAGCCGGTGACCAACGATTGGTTCATAAGCCATCTGTTCCCTTAGTATACTAATGCCAATATGCACCATTGGTTTCAAATCAAGGCTTCCCAACTCCCCTAGGTGGAAACTTCATGTCCATCAATCCGGTTAAAACTCTGGACATTTGCTTTTCATCCTCTTAATTTTGTAGACAACACCTTCGACATAAGAAGGCAGTGAGTAGGACTTCCCCTGATAGTGACTGTATACGCATGGCCAAATGAAAGCATTTCAAGAGGAAGAACTGTCTCTCCCCACTCTCAGCCGTACCAATGCATTTGGGGACAATAATTCAAAATGAATATATGTACACATTCTACAATTATGCAAACATTATCTAGGATTAAAATAACAACTACATGTATAATTTTGTTCAGTATGTAGTATTTCTTTTTCAATGTATAAAGGATTATGATGATAATCCATTTAAGGTTGTTAATAGATTTTTATATTTATTTCTATAAACATCTAATATTTCATTTCTTTGTTTTTGCTGTTTTTCTTTCAATTATCCTATCAGCATTTCCATGTATTATATATTTGTCGAGTTTTCTTTTTTTTTCTTTTCCTTTTCTTTTTCCTATTCTATCTTAGAAATTATTCTACTCATTTGCAATAATCCCTTTCTTATAAAAAAATTTATTTAATCTTATTAATATTATCATCTAAATTAAATCGATATTATTTACTTTAAATCAGAATGAATCTAAATATCTATTTTTCATATTACTTGGATTAATGTGAATTTGGTTATTTATTCCCTGAAGAAGTGGCTTACATTGAGTCACGAAACATCAGAAAATCTAATTTTTCTACTCATTGAGATATTACAAATATATTAATTCATTTATATTTTTCATATTGATATTAAGCATAGTTAGTTTGATATTATTCCACAATGTATTTTTTTGGGGGGGGGGTGTAAAATATCGAGTTAACCTATGTAGAAATTTAATTGTCAATTTTTACATTGATTATCATTGTCATTATTTTAATCCATCTCTTATTTAGTTATATGAATAGTTATAGGCTCATATTTTTAAAAACAGGAAATTATTTAGATAGAAACACTAAAATTTCCTCAATCTTTACGAATATATACATAATATATACATCACGAGATATTAAATGAATTTAGAATTTTCACTTCTTTAGTATATTTTTCTTCCATAATCTATTTATTAAGGATAAAAGTTTTAATCATATACCTTAACATAAATAAACATCTTATTCAAAGCATTTTATTCCCCTAATTTTTGAACATTCAAAATAATTTATTTTAAAAAAAATAATTATTCTTTGCCTATAGTAAAATACTACCAACATAATGATAATAATAACATTTTTTATCAATATTATAAAGTTTATTAAAGTAGGGAATTCTCAGCATCAATTATATAATACTGAAACAAATTTTCGTTAAATATTTATTTAAATCATAATTATTATTACTTACTTACGCCTGTTACCCCTCGTGAAGGAGTACAGGCCGCCCACCAGCATTCTCCATAAACCATCTCCTGGACAGCCTTTTACAGTTCTTTCCAGTTAACGTTCATCTTTTTTATATCTGCTTCTATTTCCCGGCGTAATGTGTTCTTTGGCCTTCCTCTTTTCCGCTTCCCGATGATTTCCTCAGTGCATGTCCTACAAATTTCCAACGTCTTTTCCTAATTTTTTCTTCAGATGGAAGCTGGTTTCTCATCTCCCACAGACGGCTGTCCCTCATGGTATCCGGCCGGTGAATGTTGAGTATTTTGCGTAGACAACTATTTATAAATACTTGTAACTTCTTGACGATGGTTGTAGTAGTTCTCTACATTTCACCTCCGTACAGTCGGATTGTATTGACGTTCGTATTAAAGATTCTGACCTTGAAATTGGTTGAGAGTTGTTTTGAGTTCCATATGTTCTTTAATTGTAAAAGTGCTGTCCGTGCTTTGCCAATCCTCGCCTCTACAGCTGTATCAGATCCTTCTTGTTTATCAGTGATGCTGCTGACCAGGTACGTGAATGTTTTTACATCTTCTAGAATTTCGCCATCAAGTGTGATTGGGTTGGTGTTCTCCGTGTTGTGTTTGAGAATCTTGCTTTTTCTTTTGTGTATGTTGAGGCCTATTGATGTGGAGGCTGCTGCTACATTCGCTGTCTTCGTCTGTATTTGTTCGTGTGTATGGGATAGGAGGAAGGCTAGGTCGTCTGCAAAGTCCAAATCATCTAAATGATTCTGAGAAGTCCATTGTATTCCGTATTTCCCCTCAGATATTGAATTCTTCATAATCCAGTCAATCACTAGAAGGAAGAGGAATGAGGAGAATAGACAGTCTTGTCTGACTCCGGTCCTTACTGCAAATGCATCTGTCAGCTGTCCTCCATGCATGACTTTGCACTGTAGTCCGTCGTATGAGTTCTGGATAATGTTGACAATCTTTTCAGGAACTCCATAGTGCCGAGGAAGTTTCCATAATGTTCTCTTGTCCACACTATTAAACGCCTTCTCATAGTCAATGAAGTTGACGTATAGTGGTGAGTTCCACTCAACTGATTGTTCAGCGATTATCCTTAGTGTCGCAATTTGGTCTGTACACGATAGATCCTTAATGATTATTATAAACATATTTACAACATATTTTACAACAGTCAACATATGTTATTTATCTTCAATAATGAAGGTTTTTGATGAGTTCATTTAATACAACTATTTTTTCATCCGTCATAAATATAAAACTAAATTCTAGTTTATTTGTTTTTCATTATTTCAAATGATAGACAAGGAAAGCACTATATCAGTTTGTACAATGTTTTTATTTGAAGTTTCTATTACTTATTATGGCAATAATTTGTAAACCCTTTAATATGTCAAAGCATACAGTAAACATCCATAAATATTCACTTCAAACAAGCTTAAAACACGTAGATTAATCTAGTTAAAAAACTATCGATGATATATCCCTCGTACAAAAAATTCTAATAGTGAATTATCAATAACTTAAACTATCACTATTAAATATTTACATTTAATCCGTTCACTTTTTATAACCATTTTCATGACACTCCATGAATCCAAACAGCCAACTATTATCAGTTAGATAGTATGTTCAACATAGAGACCATCGGATTTGTGTCTTGACATAAAGTAACTAGATCATGATATAAATTGATAGTTTACTAGTTAGTTACATAAGTTAAAAGTAAGAATTTCTATTATGTAAAGTATTGCAGCCACATAGTGTTATGAAATCCTACATTTCGATAAATAAAATAAACATTATTTTTAATTATTCAATGAGTTCGTTTTGTTTCATAATGAAAATAGTCTCCCATATACTAAACTATACTATCAATGATAAATATTTATAAATTATTTCTAATTTCTAATTTATTTCTGTATTGAAAAGGATTATTCTTCCCTTGAAACTCAATCGAAATATCTCATAAAAGTTCTCGTTTATTTGAATTATTCTCATCAGAGTTCTGAAAATGATAGAAAGATTTTTCTATATTCCCCGACTAGAAGTCCATATTTGACAGCTAATAAGAAATAGTTAAGTAATTACACATCTCATTTCTAATATAATTTAATTTTTTATATGGTTGTAATCATGAGCCAATTGAAACTGGACCACAATGGAAAACACGAAAGCATTGGACGGCCGTTTCGTCTTATTGTGGGACTCCTCAGCAGTACGCATCCACGATTCTGCCTGACGAGATTCGAACCCAAGACCTATCAGTCTCACACGCGAGCGCCTTACTACTAGACCCTTGAGCCGGT
This sequence comes from Schistosoma rodhaini, assembly GCA_944470415.2. NCBI lineage: Eukaryota > Metazoa > Platyhelminthes > Trematoda > Strigeidida > Schistosomatidae > Schistosoma > Schistosoma rodhaini. Next base: position 46,437,206 of record OX104036.1, read on the forward strand.
ATCCAACGGTGTTAATGTCTAACTTCAATCAATCCAGGAAGTTAAGCAACCATTTCACTAATGTCTTCAGTGGGCTGATATCTGCCAACAGACCCGGTTGAACTCCACTGGTTACTGTTTTCTCACTAGAACTCCAGGATATACCTCATGGAGTCAGTCACTAGTTAGTATATGATCATTATAATCATTAATAATTTAATTTTATTAGAAACATTTAATAAACTCTGGCGAATAGGACAAATGTTAAATATCGGAAGATTATATCAAAATTTGATTTACTTATTCATATAAACAGTTTACTTAAATTGTATTATAATTGTTCATATTCAATTCATAATAATTTAAACCATAATGCTTCGTTGAGATGAAAGTGATTTGACTGAGTTCATTATTTTATGAGATTCAACAATGTTTCATAACACAGTTATATACAGAATAAATAATTTTCTTATAGCATTACTTTTACATTTTTTTATATTTCGATTTTGAAGAAATATAAAAGTGTTCAATATTATTGAATTCAAACTCTGGTATCAAACTAGAAATCGGAATTCATATATTGATAGATATGAGATAAATTCATTTTAGTAAAGTCATCAACTCATTCTATCGAAATATTTATTACTTAAAACCAACTAATTATTCAATAAATACGAGAATCTTTAAGTTTAATTGGTTAGTAGGATAAAAAGAACATCCAAACTTTTTCATTTGTAAAGCATGAATCACAAATAGCATGAATTGAAGTAAATTAATTTTATTTAGTCTACCCTAAATCTTTCACATACTGATTCGCATAAATATTTTAATATGTAAAACATACAGAAAGTTATATAACCAATGATGGATAGTGGCTACAAGTGGAATCCATGAGGCGCGTTTCGTCCCATTTGTGAGTCGTCGGCTGGATGTACCTGTATCTCAGAGTTGATGTTCACTCCACACAGGATGCATATATACCAACAAGAGACTGATCAACTGCAGTCTAAAATAACAATGACAAGATTTAGGTAAACAACACGAAGTGAATATACTGAAAGTAGATGTGAACAAACTAAGTGAGGAAAAGATATGAAAGTAGTTACCACGATGGTTTATGTGTGAAGTGTTATTCATAGACTACATCGAGCGGAATAAAAAGAAACAATAAAAATTTCATTACCATGATCATGACAGTAACAATAATAATAATAATAATAATAATAATAATAATAATAATAATAATAATAATATGAAAATATATGTATTTGGCTAGTTAAATTGATTGGAAGTCAAACATCTTGTTCTATGGTGTTAATAATATGAATATTTATTATAATAATTACTGTAAACTTAAAATGAATACTAAAATACACTAAAATAAACATTTCTCATGTTATTCTAATTAAACAAAAAGTGTTAGGAAGGATATGGAACGCTTATAAGGTCAACACGTTGAACAAACAAAACAACGAAAAATTTTGAATTTTAAACATTGAAAAAAGAGGGGCAAACGATACTAGTAAAATAGTCAACTCGATACTGCTTCATGCGCCAAAAATTTGTTTTTTTATACACAATTTGAATCTGAAACAGTAAATAGATGCTAATTCTGCTTAACAAAAATCGTGACGTCTTTCGGTTTACTTATAAAATTATAAAATATTTATCTGAACCCATTACATTGCCCGTAAACATTTGTCTGCATACGACGCTCTCGAATAACTTATGATTTCTCACTATACTATTATGTGTATATATTCAGAGGTATTTTTCAGCAGGCCCTTCCTGTTTTCGGACCTACTTTGTACTGTGGTGTGGGCTACATATGTTGATATATCTAAGTAGTATGTAACACCAACTGTATGTTGAATGTCTGCCAGCAGTAGATTGAGAGTATTAAAATGAAGAGAACGGAAAGAGATAACAGAGAAAAATTGGAATAACAAACGAACTGAAAGAATGAAAACTGTGTACAGGACAACTGAAGGAAGATGTGCGAATAATGTATTTAATGTATTATTTTCATATTTTAATAAAACACTGTGTAACTTTGTACAAAACAATAAATTTCTTTTCCCCACTTGAGTTCCTGTTCGCTACAGTACTATAGATACAACAAGTAGATAAATCCAACTCGAATGAACTGGAGGAGATCTCATGTGTAAGTTAAGATATTCGAGTAGCCTATTTATGTAATCTCAGGTAATCTGTTTAAGGTTAGAAGACTCTTATTCGATGACTACGCCAGTAGCAGTGTATCCTACAGAAGCGATTAAGACCACATGAAACTACATAAATTCACTCGATTCCACAACTTTTGTCTCTCTACTTTGGAAGGCCTTATAATGGGAAGGGTTGCAAGAAAAAATATTTTTGTTGTGATGTACCAATTGGTAAAAAATTGTATTTATGACGTTTCGTGATTTCATGCAAATCACTTCTTCGAAATGAGAAAAAATCCGAAACAAAATTAACACAAGCTCAGGTAGTACAATTAAAAGAGTGAAGAATATTTTTAGTTCCGTCAAAATCATAATAAATTTGAAGGTCACTTAATTGGCCAACAAACACTCATGTAGAATTTATCAATTTATTTTAAACTACTCATGAGTAGCACAAATAAACTTAAAACATTATTATCCATGATGGACTTGAAAATTCAATTAATTAAATCAATAAATGGGCAAAGTACGAGCAAGGTCAGGGTCGAATAATTCGATAACCTTGATTATGTCCTTGCTTTGAAATCTCCAGGTATGAGAATTAGACAATAGATCAATAGTATTGGAAAGAAATAACCACTCTTCAATAAATAACCCGCAAAGGAAAATTTGATCTATTTAATTACCGTTAAGTTTTTTAACTGCCAACGTAAGAAGCTTGCCTTGCAAAACTGCGCATCTTAGATTTACCTTACCACTTAAAGGTTGGATTGCCAAAATAAATCTTTAATAAGTTTTCAGTGAAACATTATCTTAGTTGTTAATCACTATGTTTGTGGTTTAATTATTTAAGGTTAAATTACTTTGTCAGGCAAATATATCAGTAGTAGCATGTATACGTAAAGTTAAACATTCATCCATTTTTTGAATGATTGATACACGTCACCATTTTATTTATGCTAGTAATCCGTTACCAGGATTTTGGCCAAAATATAATTCTGAAGGTGTAAAAAGTAAGTCAGCGATTAGCAACTACCGTAAGAAGTATAGGGATATAGAAATGCAACCCAAACACATAATATTAGATAAAGCGGTGTTTTCAAATATTTGACTTCATACGAATAAAAAAATTTTGATTCACGTGCAACCGGGACAACTCATAGTGGAGTACTGACTGATAGTTATCAATGCGACTAGCACTTACTAAATGGATCAACTTCAGTCAAAAAATTATATATATATATATATATATATATATATATATGTTAAACTTGGAGAATTCAATAATGTGTATCTTTTTTATTGAAACCATAAAATTCCAATATTTCCATATACCTCATTGATAAGATTAATATAGTTTGTTAGTAATTTATTGAATATCATTTGGCGATATCAATTAATGAAATATCGAAAAACTGACATTACAGTAACGTTTTTTTCTCAGTATGATAACATAATGTTTATTTTGTCCTGAGTTATTTCATAAAGATTATGTAAAGTACCAATGATATATATGAAACTAACTAATCACTAGTCTCCCCATTTTTATATTGAATTGACATGAATGTTAATTGATATTTCATCAGGAAACGCTTTAGGGAAATTTTTATGGTTGTATTATATACCTAGTAAGAGTATATTTATTGCTTTTTATGATAAGTATTCATAAATAATGAATAGTCGTATGATGGGCAAACATGTATTGTCGATGTTTATGTAGAATACCTTAATGATTACTTGGTATGTGAATAGCTGAAATACAGGATTAGCATGTAAAGTTATCTCTGAAAAACGTCATTACTATTGCTTCGCAAAAAAACTGTTTGCAAAAGTATATATATATATATATATATATATATATATATATATATAATTTTTTGACTGAAGTTGATCCATTTAGTAAGTGCTAGTCGCATTGATAACTATCAGTCAGTACTCCACTATGAGTTGTCCCGGTTGCACGTGAATCAAAATTTTTTTATTCGTATGAAGTCAAATATTTGAAAACACCGCTTTATCTAATATTATGTGTTTGGGTTGCATTTCTATATCCCTATACTTCTTACGGTAGTTGCTAATCGCTGACTTACTTTTTACACCTTCAGAATTATATTTTGGCCAAAATCCTGGTAACGGATTACTAGCATAAATAAAATGGTGACGTGTATCAATCATTCAAAAAATGGATGAATGTTTAACTTTACGTATACATGCTACTACTGATATATTTGCCTGACAAAGTAATTTAACCTTAAATAATTAAACCACAAACATAGTGATTAACAACTAAGATAATGTTTCACTGAAAACTTATTAAAGATTTATTTTGGCAATCCAACCTTTAAGTGGTAAGGTAAATCTAAGATGCGCAGTTTTGCAAGGCAAGCTTCTTACGTTGGCAGTTAAAAAACTTAACGGTAATTAAATAGATCAAATTTTCCTTTGCGGGTTATTTATTGAAGAGTGGTTATTTCTTTCCAATACTATTGATCTATTGTCTAATTCTCATACCTGGAGATTTCAAAGCAAGGACATAATCAAGGTTATCGAATTATTCGACCCTGACCTTGCTCGTACTTTGCCCATTTATTGATTTAATTAATTGAATTTTCAAGTCCATCATGGATAATAATGTTTTAAGTTTATTTGTGCTACTCATGAGTAGTTTAAAATAAATTGATAAATTCTACATGAGTGTTTGTTGGCCAATTAAGTGACCTTCAAATTTATTATGATTTTGACGGAACTAAAAATATTCTTCACTCTTTTAATTGTACTACCTGAGCTTGTGTTAATTTTGTTTCGGATTTTTTCTCATTTCGAAGAAGTGATTTGCATGAAATCACGAAACGTCATAAATACAATTTTTTACCAATTGGTACATCACAACAAAAATATTTTTTCTTGCAACCCTTCCCATTATAAGGCCTTCCAAAGTAGAGAGACAAAAGTTGTGGAATCGAGTGAATTTATGTAGTTTCATGTGGTCTTAATCGCTTCTGTAGGATACACTGCTACTGGCGTAGTCATCGAATAAGAGTCTTCTAACCTTAAACAGATTACCTGAGATTACATAAATAGGCTACTCGAATATCTTAACTTACACATGAGATCTCCTCCAGTTCATTCGAGTTGGATTTATCTACTTGTTGTATCTATAGTACTGTAGCGAACAGGAACTCAAGTGGGGAAAAGAAATTTATTGTTTTGTACAAAGTTACACAGTGTTTTATTAAAATATGAAAATAATACATTAAATACATTATTCGCACATCTTCCTTCAGTTGTCCTGTACACAGTTTTCATTCTTTCAGTTCGTTTGTTATTCCAATTTTTCTCTGTTATCTCTTTCCGTTCTCTTCATTTTAATACTCTCAATCTACTGCTGGCAGACATTCAACATACAGTTGGTGTTACATACTACTTAGATATATCAACATATGTAGCCCACACCACAGTACAAAGTAGGTCCGAAAACAGGAAGGGCCTGCTGAAAAATACCTCTGAATATATACACATAATAGTATAGTGAGAAATCATAAGTTATTCGAGAGCGTCGTATGCAGACAAATGTTTACGGGCAATGTAATGGGTTCAGATAAATATTTTATAATTTTATAAGTAAACCGAAAGACGTCACGATTTTTGTTAAGCAGAATTAGCATCTATTTACTGTTTCAGATTCAAATTGTGTATAAAAAAACAAATTTTTGGCGCATGAAGCAGTATCGAGTTGACTATTTTACTAGTATCGTTTGCCCCTCTTTTTTCAATGTTTAAAATTCAAAATTTTTCGTTGTTTTGTTTGTTCAACGTGTTGACCTTATAAGCGTTCCATATCCTTCCTAACACTTTTTGTTTAATTAGAATAACATGAGAAATGTTTATTTTAGTGTATTTTAGTATTCATTTTAAGTTTACAGTAATTATTATAATAAATATTCATATTATTAACACCATAGAACAAGATGTTTGACTTCCAATCAATTTAACTAGCCAAATACATATATTTTCATATTATTATTATTATTATTATTATTATTATTATTATTATTATTATTATTATTATTGTTACTGTCATGATCATGGTAATGAAATTTTTATTGTTTCTTTTTATTCCGCTCGATGTAGTCTATGAATAACACTTCACACATAAACCATCGTGGTAACTACTTTCATATCTTTTCCTCACTTAGTTTGTTCACATCTACTTTCAGTATATTCACTTCGTGTTGTTTACCTAAATCTTGTCATTGTTATTTTAGACTGCAGTTGATCAGTCTCTTGTTGGTATATATGCATCCTGTGTGGAGTGAACATCAACTCTGAGATACAGGTACATCCAGCCGACGACTCACAAATGGGACGAAACGCGCCTCATGGATTCCACTTGTAGCCACTATCCATCATTGGTTATATAACTTTCTGTATGTTTTACATATTAAAATATTTATGCGAATCAGTATGTGAAAGATTTAGGGTAGACTAAATAAAATTAATTTACTTCAATTCATGCTATTTGTGATTCATGCTTTACAAATGAAAAAGTTTGGATGTTCTTTTTATCCTACTAACCAATTAAACTTAAAGATTCTCGTATTTATTGAATAATTAGTTGGTTTTAAGTAATAAATATTTCGATAGAATGAGTTGATGACTTTACTAAAATGAATTTATCTCATATCTATCAATATATGAATTCCGATTTCTAGTTTGATACCAGAGTTTGAATTCAATAATATTGAACACTTTTATATTTCTTCAAAATCGAAATATAAAAAAATGTAAAAGTAATGCTATAAGAAAATTATTTATTCTGTATATAACTGTGTTATGAAACATTGTTGAATCTCATAAAATAATGAACTCAGTCAAATCACTTTCATCTCAACGAAGCATTATGGTTTAAATTATTATGAATTGAATATGAACAATTATAATACAATTTAAGTAAACTGTTTATATGAATAAGTAAATCAAATTTTGATATAATCTTCCGATATTTAACATTTGTCCTATTCGCCAGAGTTTATTAAATGTTTCTAATAAAATTAAATTATTAATGATTATAATGATCATATACTAACTAGTGACTGACTCCATGAGGTATATCCTGGAGTTCTAGTGAGAAAACAGTAACCAGTGGAGTTCAACCGGGTCTGTTGGCAGATATCAGCCCACTGAAGACATTAGTGAAATGGTTGCTTAACTTCCTGGATTGATTGAAGTTAGACATTAACACCGTTGGATACCGGCTCAAGGGTCTAGTAGTAAGGCGCTCGCGTGTGAGACTGATAGGTCTTGGGTTCGAATCTCGTCAGGCAGAATCGTGGATGCGTACTGCTGAGGAGTCCCACAATAAGACGAAACGGCCGTCCAATGCTTTCGTGTTTTCCATTGTGGTCCAGTTTCAATTGGCTCATGATTACAACCATATAAAAAATTAAATTATATTAGAAATGAGATGTGTAATTACTTAACTATTTCTTATTAGCTGTCAAATATGGACTTCTAGTCGGGGAATATAGAAAAATCTTTCTATCATTTTCAGAACTCTGATGAGAATAATTCAAATAAACGAGAACTTTTATGAGATATTTCGATTGAGTTTCAAGGGAAGAATAATCCTTTTCAATACAGAAATAAATTAGAAATTAGAAATAATTTATAAATATTTATCATTGATAGTATAGTTTAGTATATGGGAGACTATTTTCATTATGAAACAAAACGAACTCATTGAATAATTAAAAATAATGTTTATTTTATTTATCGAAATGTAGGATTTCATAACACTATGTGGCTGCAATACTTTACATAATAGAAATTCTTACTTTTAACTTATGTAACTAACTAGTAAACTATCAATTTATATCATGATCTAGTTACTTTATGTCAAGACACAAATCCGATGGTCTCTATGTTGAACATACTATCTAACTGATAATAGTTGGCTGTTTGGATTCATGGAGTGTCATGAAAATGGTTATAAAAAGTGAACGGATTAAATGTAAATATTTAATAGTGATAGTTTAAGTTATTGATAATTCACTATTAGAATTTTTTGTACGAGGGATATATCATCGATAGTTTTTTAACTAGATTAATCTACGTGTTTTAAGCTTGTTTGAAGTGAATATTTATGGATGTTTACTGTATGCTTTGACATATTAAAGGGTTTACAAATTATTGCCATAATAAGTAATAGAAACTTCAAATAAAAACATTGTACAAACTGATATAGTGCTTTCCTTGTCTATCATTTGAAATAATGAAAAACAAATAAACTAGAATTTAGTTTTATATTTATGACGGATGAAAAAATAGTTGTATTAAATGAACTCATCAAAAACCTTCATTATTGAAGATAAATAACATATGTTGACTGTTGTAAAATATGTTGTAAATATGTTTATAATAATCATTAAGGATCTATCGTGTACAGACCAAATTGCGACACTAAGGATAATCGCTGAACAATCAGTTGAGTGGAACTCACCACTATACGTCAACTTCATTGACTATGAGAAGGCGTTTAATAGTGTGGACAAGAGAACATTATGGAAACTTCCTCGGCACTATGGAGTTCCTGAAAAGATTGTCAACATTATCCAGAACTCATACGACGGACTACAGTGCAAAGTCATGCATGGAGGACAGCTGACAGATGCATTTGCAGTAAGGACCGGAGTCAGACAAGACTGTCTATTCTCCTCATTCCTCTTCCTTCTAGTGATTGACTGGATTATGAAGAATTCAATATCTGAGGGGAAATACGGAATACAATGGACTTCTCAGAATCATTTAGATGATTTGGACTTTGCAGACGACCTAGCCTTCCTTCTATCCCATACACACGAACAAATACAGACGAAGACAGCGAATGTAGCAGCAGCCTCCACATCAATAGGCCTCAACATACACAAAAGAAAAAGCAAGATTCTCAAACACAACACGGAGAACACCAACCCAATCACACTTGATGGCGAAATTCTAGAAGATGTAAAAACATTCACGTACCTGGTCAGCAGCATCACTGATAAACAAGAAGGATCTGATACAGCTGTAGAGGCGAGGATTGGCAAAGCACGGACAGCACTTTTACAATTAAAGAACATATGGAACTCAAAACAACTCTCAACCAATTTCAAGGTCAGAATCTTTAATACGAACGTCAATACAATCCGACTGTACGGAGGTGAAATGTAGAGAACTACTACAACCATCGTCAAGAAGTTACAAGTATTTATAAATAGTTGTCTACGCAAAATACTCAACATTCACCGGCCGGATACCATGAGGGACAGCCGTCTGTGGGAGATGAGAAACCAGCTTCCATCTGAAGAAAAAATTAGGAAAAGACGTTGGAAATTTGTAGGACATGCACTGAGGAAATCATCGGGAAGCGGAAAAGAGGAAGGCCAAAGAACACATTACGCCGGGAAATAGAAGCAGATATAAAAAAGATGAACGTTAACTGGAAAGAACTGTAAAAGGCTGTCCAGGAGATGGTTTATGGAGAATGCTGGTGGGCGGCCTGTACTCCTTCACGAGGGGTAACAGGCGTAAGTAAGTAATAATAATTATGATTTAAATAAATATTTAACGAAAATTTGTTTCAGTATTATATAATTGATGCTGAGAATTCCCTACTTTAATAAACTTTATAATATTGATAAAAAATGTTATTATTATCATTATGTTGGTAGTATTTTACTATAGGCAAAGAATAATTATTTTTTTTAAAATAAATTATTTTGAATGTTCAAAAATTAGGGGAATAAAATGCTTTGAATAAGATGTTTATTTATGTTAAGGTATATGATTAAAACTTTTATCCTTAATAAATAGATTATGGAAGAAAAATATACTAAAGAAGTGAAAATTCTAAATTCATTTAATATCTCGTGATGTATATATTATGTATATATTCGTAAAGATTGAGGAAATTTTAGTGTTTCTATCTAAATAATTTCCTGTTTTTAAAAATATGAGCCTATAACTATTCATATAACTAAATAAGAGATGGATTAAAATAATGACAATGATAATCAATGTAAAAATTGACAATTAAATTTCTACATAGGTTAACTCGATATTTTACACCCCCCCCCAAAAAAAATACATTGTGGAATAATATCAAACTAACTATGCTTAATATCAATATGAAAAATATAAATGAATTAATATATTTGTAATATCTCAATGAGTAGAAAAATTAGATTTTCTGATGTTTCGTGACTCAATGTAAGCCACTTCTTCAGGGAATAAATAACCAAATTCACATTAATCCAAGTAATATGAAAAATAGATATTTAGATTCATTCTGATTTAAAGTAAATAATATCGATTTAATTTAGATGATAATATTAATAAGATTAAATAAATTTTTTTATAAGAAAGGGATTATTGCAAATGAGTAGAATAATTTCTAAGATAGAATAGGAAAAAGAAAAGGAAAAGAAAAAAAAAGAAAACTCGACAAATATATAATACATGGAAATGCTGATAGGATAATTGAAAGAAAAACAGCAAAAACAAAGAAATGAAATATTAGATGTTTATAGAAATAAATATAAAAATCTATTAACAACCTTAAATGGATTATCATCATAATCCTTTATACATTGAAAAAGAAATACTACATACTGAACAAAATTATACATGTAGTTGTTATTTTAATCCTAGATAATGTTTGCATAATTGTAGAATGTGTACATATATTCATTTTGAATTATTGTCCCCAAATGCATTGGTACGGCTGAGAGTGGGGAGAGACAGTTCTTCCTCTTGAAATGCTTTCATTTGGCCATGCGTATACAGTCACTATCAGGGGAAGTCCTACTCACTGCCTTCTTATGTCGAAGGTGTTGTCTACAAAATTAAGAGGATGAAAAGCAAATGTCCAGAGTTTTAACCGGATTGATGGACATGAAGTTTCCACCTAGGGGAGTTGGGAAGCCTTGATTTGAAACCAATGGTGCATATTGGCATTAGTATACTAAGGGAACAGATGGCTTATGAACCAATCGTTGGTCACCGGCTACCATTAGACTGAAACTCCTGACGTTACTCTACTTCTTTGTAGATTAGACGTTTAGGTCAAAGGCTCCGGATGTGGCCCTTTAAGAAAACCATCTGCTTCGGTTTGAGCACCCAGGCAGTATCACAACCCTCACATATATCAATGATAACTGCTACTGAGCTCATTGTTCTCGTGCGGCGCATATCTATTTCGTGCCCCCTTGTACCAATATTTATGTGTTCAAACAAATAAATAAATGAATCTTGAATTATTTAACATGTAATTAATCAGTTTTTTATTTATCAAAAAGTGTTTCTTTTAATAAAGACATCAACTTATATTGTTGTAATAAGATGTTAACGTTAACTTCGTTTAACAAAAAAACGTTGTTTTATTGTAATTTTATTAAAGATATGATCATTATACTATTATCACTTACAGCTAAAAGTGTGGGATATTTTTTCAAATTATTTTTTAATCAGCGGGGGTTTTGTGGAGAATTTACTAATTTCATAGTTGAAATCATGGGTCAATTGAAGCCAGACCACCATCGAAAACCTGGAAGCACTGGACGACCGTTTCGTCTTATTATGGGTCTCCTCAGCTGTGCGCATCCACGACCCCGCACTCGCGAGATTCGAACCCAGGATCTACCAGTCTCGATCGTGGATGCACACTGCTGAGGAGTCCCATAATAGGACAAAACGGCCGTCCAGTGCTTCCAGGTTTTCGATGCTGGTTCAGCTTCAATCGACCCGTGATTTCAAATATGAAAATTATTTTTTGACCCGAGATCTGACTCCATTCGGATCGTGTGATTATTGTCGAATTATTCCTGTAGAAATATATATGTCGTCAGTCCTCGTATAAAATTATCGATATAACTTGTGTTAGTGAATAACGGAATTAAAATACATCAAATAAAAGAATGGATGTTGTAATATTTTTATTTTATACACTCACTGATCTGGACAGACAATCAGAGGGACGAGGTCAAGAGAAGAGAGTGGAGCGAAATAACGCGCAGCGTAGATGGCATGTAAGCAAAGTCAATTTTGCAAAGCGTTAATCAATATGCATAGTCAGACTAGAATATTACAGACATCTGATGAATAGGATCAGAAGTGCACACACAAGGCTGATAAGCAAAGAATTAACATGGTCAAGAAGTGACTCAAGAAGAATGAATAAATTGGCTTGTCTGAAAGCTAGAATAAGCTGTGTAGGCTTAACATAGCAACCGACACTACATATTCATCATGAACAAGATTTTTAAACAAATTCAGCTCATATTTATGATGTGGATTATTTTATTTTATTTTCTTAACTAGTATTCAGTTTAAAAAACTACATAAAAGCTTTTTTTCACTAGTGTTTTCATTAACACTCATGTAAACAAAGTATAACAAACGGTTGCGAATTGTTTACAAAATGTTTCACAAGATACATTGATGATGTATTTTTTTCTAAACACCAGATGTTTGTTATGATATTGTTTACTTGAAAAAAATATACATGAAATCGATTCATAATCAATCCAATTCAGGTTTAAGAATGTTACTAGTGCGCAAACGATTCTCGTTAAACCAGAGGCTGCTACGTTTGTAAAGATTACGAGATTAATCAAAATCGGCAATCAGAACGAAGAATAAACAACACAACGACAGTACGAGTTAAACTATTCCAATACGCCTCAGCCCTACTAACTAGAAGGAGAAGACCAGGTGCAGGAGAGAGAAGGGCATATTTTAAAATCAGCGAGTAACGTGAACAAACAGGCACATAACTCGAACGTATATATACAGTATAAAAGTCTCCTTGCGAACCGTCACAAAGAAGCGTACTAAAACAGGGAACGAACCAATGACATTTAGGGTCCTGCCAAGTGGGAAATACAATCTGAAGGTAAAGAAGAGCGCTTTTGGAGCGAAAATGAGGAATTCACATTTCCAAAATAAAATTGTAAAAATAAGAAGTTTACCATGTGATTTCTGGAAATCTAACATTTCCAACAGTGTCTTAGTTTGAAGAACTAAAACAATTGCAACAGTAAAATATTATTTCATATTAGTTTGAGACTATTTAACATACTGAATTGTTGACACCTTCACTTAGTCGATCACTAAACTTCCAGTCTCATAATTAATATATGTTAACTGTGGAGCAATATGTAAGAACTATTGATAGATTTAAAATTTCAGTGAAATAGCTTTTTATTAAGTTTTAATTTTCAATATTCATTAGGTGACATCAATCTCGACAGTCATTTAATAAAAAGTGTTATTTTTTGAAAAATCGTTTAAGTGGACCAAATGAAGTGGTATCGGTAGTAAGATGTTTACATGCCAGTAGTATTTGTTAAACATAATTACGATAGATTAATAATTGTATTATAGAAACCCGTATACATTGAGTTAATTCTAGTATGACTGTTTCTTAATTACTGAATCAGATTATTATACATTCTATTTTATCTAAAAGTAATTATTGATGGTAATTTATTGGATGGGTATAGCAAATAAATAACATAATGTTCATAATTAAATTACATTATGAAATGTATTAGAAATTCGAAGCTCTGAACAATTTCTTTAGGACTTCAAGAGAATATAGACTGTACAAGGCATCAAACTCAGGCTATTCAAGTCTTGGTGTGAGCATGATCATTACAAATTATTGAGCTACAACTTACCAACTAACATTTTAAGCTTAGTGTTTGCCCGATATTACGTTTACTATCGAATCTGACATCTATCTAACTCAGAATATGAGTTAACTTTACAAGCAACTAATCCTCGGTAAACCTTCCTGTTTGCCATGTAGCACGAAATTAATAAATATGATTCCTTGCAGGGAAGCAAAGTTGACAGAAGTGCAAAGTTCGCAATTCTGAAGAAATTTATGAACATTGCTGCTTTATTTCCAGACGATCTCCAGTTTATATCACTTTTTCGGAAAAAAACTGTTCTCAGATTGCATGAATATCAACCACTTACTTAAAAAAAAGCTAAAAAACCGTTTTTGTGATAAACTGTATTAGGGTCAGAGATTCTGCTTAAGTGATTGATCATCCAAAATTTCAGTAGTTATTGTCAAGCTTCCAGCTATTTTATCAGTATAAAAAGATTTTTGACAAACACAATGCTTATTGTAGGACTCCTCAGCAGTGCGCATACACGATCTCACCTCACGAGATTCGAACCCAGGAACTATCAGTCTAGCGCGCGAGCGCTTAGCCTCTAGACCACTGACCTGGCCGGCATCCAACGGTGTTAATGTCAAACTTCAACCAACCCACGAAGTTGAACAACCATTCACCAATGTTTTGAATTAGTTTCTATCTCACGACAAACCTGGTTGAACGTCACTGGTCACTTCGCACTGCTGAGGAGTCCCAAAATAAGACGAAAAGGTCGTCCAGTGCTTTCACGTTTTCCATGGTGGTCTAGCTTCAATTGACTTATAATTTCAACTATATAAAATTACTATAACCTTCACAAACCCCTCTTCTAACAATGTCTATTGATAGTTTTTTAAATATTTTAAATATTCCATAGTAAGTTTAGTCCTTTAAATAGTTGTGTGTAGAGTTTACAAACGAATGAATGAAAATGAGTACCATTCTTCGTTTCATAGTATTTCAATAAATGCTACGAGTACTAGAAGAAAACGCGAATTTCTAAATAAATGTTAATAAATGCTTAAACGAAATAGACTAATTAGTCGCAAAGTGAAAATAAACAATCTCTCTGTTTGGAAAATGAAGCGTTTAGATTTTCGTAATATTCAAATTACCTCCGACTAAAATTCATTTTTTGTTCGTAAAAACAATTTTGGGAATTAGTGAGTTTTTTTTCCTGTATTCCAACGAGTTTTTACAGTACCATCAACAATATTTAATACTATGGTGAAATGTGAGCAAGATAAGTAACTTAATCCCTTTATTGATTTGTATTTACGAAACAATATAAATTCCTGAATAAATTATGTCCCTTTAGAAGAACAAAGGGATATACAGTTGTTACTGTATTGTGGTGTTGTCTACTTATATCTATATAAGTAGTATATGGTGTGGGTCAGACATAGAATGTATTTTCGCAGAAGACAGATGAGGAAAGAACTGAAATGAAGCGCAATCGTTTGGAAAATGCATGAACAATGGAATTAGAGAAGAAAGAGTGAAGATTGAAACAATTGGTTGTTAATTTGCAAATTGACTGTTCATTGTTTGGTTATCAGAATTTACTGAGATAGTCTGTAATCTTTGCTTAAATACATTTCGATTGTCCCCAACCAGTGTTTTGTTCACTACAGTATGAGTTCTCTGTAAAGACATTTTGTTCAATCTACTTCAAACGTTTTAGATGCTATCAACGATAGCGTACAAACATCGACGTATGGATTCATATGAACGTTCAGTGTTTTTTTATATCAAGTCTACGAAATTATAAGCTATAAAGATATTTCATACGGTTGATAGCCATCCAGTAGGTAATTTGAATAACATAATAATTTTCAAAAAATAGGTCATTAATACATTTTTCGTTGATAATAAACACATGGATGTAGGTTTTAATCAATTAACAAATCATAGATGAGATATACTTAGAACTTTCATTTCCATTATTCAATTCAGTGATTACTCTCAAACTTAACTTATCCTAAATTTGGAAGATAAATTCTAAACTTATGGTTTATATAATGCTTAATTGTTCATATGAAAAACAAAGAGATATTATCATGGTTGAAAGCATGAGTCAGTTGAAGCTAGACCATCATGTGAAACCTGGAAGCACTGGACGGCCGTTTCTTCCTATTCTGAGACTCCTCGGTAGTGTGCATCCACGATCCCGCCTCACGAGATTCCAACCCAGGAGCTAACAATCTCACGTGCAAGCGCTTAACCTCCAGACCGCTGAGCTGGCCGGCATCCAACGGTGGTAATATCTAACTTCAACCAATCCACGAAATTGAGCAACCGTCCATCATTGTCTTCAGTGAGTTCCTTTCTCACAACAGACGTGGTTTGAACTCTACTGGTTACTGCTTCTCACTAGAACTCCAGGAATTACCTCATGAAGACAGTCACTAATGAGCATATGATTATAATCAAAAGGGGTATTTTCTGGAGATTTAGTATTTTCATAGTTGAATGAGATGTTAAATAAGATAACTAAAAATTTTTATTATATATGAATAAGCAACAGGGTTGATATGGTTTTTAAACTAATTATTGGAAAATACAAACCTAATGATTATTATCTTATAATTTTTCTATTTTAGTATTATACATGCTACACCAGTTTATTTATTCCCATTTTATGCCATTTAATAATTGGTTTATTTCTAAAATAGGCAATATTAAATGAACCAATCATATGACTGAAAGCTTTGGTCACTATTTTATATTGATCTTTTGTCAGCCCATTAACTTGTGCGCCCAAAAAATTTTTTTAATTTTATTTTTAAAGCCTGTCTGTACTGCTGTCAAATAAGATTAGTTTATTTTAATAATTGTATAAGACACTTGTTTAGTTATTCTGTTTACTAAAATCTTGAACGAAATAACGATCCATAAACCATACTCAAGAAGAATACATTGGAAATATACATCTTTGATATTTCAATAATGAAAGATACATATGAAAATATATAACCCCTTTGATTTCTGTCACATAATAATCAATAATTTATTGTAAATATATGTAAGTAATTTATAATTATGAATATATGTTTATTTATATACAAAATTGATTGTTGAATTTGATGTTTATTTTAAAAAAATGTTTATAATTAGAAGGGGTTTTGTGGAGATTTCAGTATTTTCATAGTTAGACATTAACACCATCGGATGACGGCTCAGTGGTCTATCGGTTAAGTGCACTGGCGCTAGACTGATAGGTCCTGGGTTCAAATCTCACGAGCCGGGATCGTGGATTCGCACTGTTGAAGAGTCTCACAGTAGGACGAAACGGTAGTCCAGTGCTTCCAGGTTTTCTATGGTGGTCAGTCTTGTGGCAGACAGTCTTGTCTGACTCCGGTCCTTACTGCAAATGCATCTGTCGGCTGTCCTCCATGCATGACTTTGCACTGTAGTCCATCGTATGAGTTCTGGATAATGTTGACAATTTTTTCAGGAACTCCATAGTGTCGAAGAAGTTTCCATAATATTCTCCTGTCCACACTATTAAACGCCTTCTCATAGTCAATGAAGTTGACGTATAGTGGTGAGTTCCACTCAACTGATTGTTCAACGATGATCCGTAGTGTCGCAATCTGGTCTGTGCACGACCGATCCTTACGGAATCCAGCCTGATGATCCCTAAGTTCGGCGTCTACTGCGTCTTTCATCCGATTCAGCAGCACTCTGTTGAAAAATTTTCCTGGTACTGATAACAAACTGATGTCTCTGTAGTTCTCACATTGGCTCAGATCTCCTTTCTTTGGTATCTTGATGAGATATCCTTCTTTCCAGTCCGTTGGCACTTGTTCCTCTTCCCAAATCTTTTTGAATAGAAGGTGAAGCATGTTTGCAGTTATTTCAATGTCTGACTTCAGTGCTTCTGCTGGTATATTGTCAGGTCCTGCCGCCTTCCCACTTCTGATTTGTGTGATAGCCATCTTGACTTCTTCGATCGTTGGTGAAGTGACACCTATGGGAAGGTCATTGTGTGCTGCTTCGATGTCCGGTGGATTCAATGGGGCTGGTCTATTCAGCAGTTCCTCGAAGTATTCTGCCCATCTTTTCCTCTGTTCTTGAATCTCAGTGATTGTCTTTCCTTCTTTGTCTTTGACTGGTCTCTCTGATTTGCTATATCTCCCTGTTATCTTGAATTCGTGGAGCTTGTCAATATCTCGAAGGAAGGCTGTATTGAACCTTTGTGGTGCTGTTTGTCCAGTTGTCCAGTGTTTCTTTAGCTTCAATCTCATCTTGGCCACAACCAGGTGGTGATCTGAAGCTATGTCAGCTCCTCTCCGGGTTCTCACATCTTCCATTGATCATCGGAATTTTTTGTTGATACAGATGTGATCTATCTAGTTCTCTGTGGTTTGGTCCGGTGAGATCCATGTAGCTTTGTGTATGCGCTTGTGTGGGAATATTGTGCCGCCTATAACCAATTTGTTGAATGCATATAGGTTTACAAGTCTCTCCCCATTTTCATTTCTCTCTCCTAATCCATGTCGTCCAATTACATCTTCATATCCTGTGTTGTCCACTCCAACTTTAGCATTTAGATCTCCCATCAGGATGGTGAGGTCCTTTCGTGAGCACTTCTCTATAATTGATTGCAGCCTTTCATAGAACTGATCTTTATCATCGTCGTTGCTATCATTAGTGAGTGCATAACATTGGATAACGTTCATTGTGATCCCCTCCTTCTTTGTTCTGAATGATGCTTTGATTATCCTGGGTCCATGAGATTCCCATCCCACAAGTGTATTTCGTGCTTCTTTTATTAACTAAGACTACCAATATAAAACTATCACAAATCGAACATCTAAATTGATTGAAGTAACGTTTCTTTTACTTATCAGAAGCGGGTTTTGTGAAGATTTTGTTGATTTTATATAGTTGAAATCATTTGTCAATTGAAGCTAGACCATCGTGGAAAACCTGGAATCACTCCACGACCGTTTCCTCCTTTTGTGAGACTCCTCAGCAATGCGCATCCACGATCCCGACTCACGAGATTTGAACCCAGGATCTTTCAGTCTCGCGCAGGAGTGCTTAATCTCCAGACCACTGGACACTGCCGAAGAGTCCTACAATATGACGAAACAGCCGTCCAATGCTTCCAGGTTTTCCATGGTGGTCTAGCTTCAATTGACTCATGATCTCAACTGTATAAAATTACTAAAATCTCCACAAAACCTCTTTCTGAAAATTAATAAATAGTTAACTAATAATACTAATTACAGTTAACTAGTAATAATTATAAAATAATGAATGGAAGTATACTATAGAATTACTAAATAAAACCTATACCTTTTTTGTTCATACAGTTTGAATTTGCATTGATATTATTTTTAATTCAGTTATTGAGCAGAAATTACAAATTCGAACTCTTCTTGTTAATGCAGTTTGCTCAACAATGTAGATTATTATTAAAATGGTGATGTACAATAATATGTTGGATGTATTGTACAGATGGTTAAGCATTTGAGTAGCATTTAAGTGTGAGAGTTTAAGTCAAATAATATCCTCCATTTCGAGAGTTTAACCTGTGTTTCTCACTATTCGAGCAAAATCTTCTTCATTAGAATTGAGAGTCATCAAGTTTGCGTCTGAAATCATCTATTTTTGTTAATGATTAATATCGTAAAGCATGGTTAAATAGTTGGCCGAATACTTAAAATTATTAACACATCTTTCTATAGAGACTGCTCATCGTTTCCAGTGATGGTTGCCCTTTTGAAAGACTTACATAAATTATAAAGTGCTTTGTTCCTGAATATATATGCGTAGGACTACTCAAAACGTTTCCTTACTTAAAAAGTTGATTTTCTTATCCTGAAACTATCATCCTACATATAAAAATGAAAATTCAACATGTGCCGGTCGTGTAATTAATGGTTTGTGGTGGTATCTGATGGCTTAAATCTATCTACGTTCGGTTATTCAAAAAACACGTTTGTTTTAATGATGTTGTTTACTAAAACAAACGTGTTGATTTTGACAATAAAATTTAACAGAAATCTTAATAGAATTATTCATCTCTACCTTATGGATATATTCTTTTACATAGAAATATCTGTTTATTTATACGAGATTGTAATGAAATGTATACATCATGGTCTATAAGCATTTTGTTCATATAGTAGTACAAGTAAATGCCCATCTCATCACACTTTTCCCTCACATCATTCAGTAATTGTGTTAATGAACTTAACTTACTTAGTTAATGGTAAAGTGATTTCAATTTTATTCACTTTTTTAGTAAAACAATAACATATCGGGTTTTATTTTTAAAATTTCTGATCAATGCTGTTACCGAAAATTTAGTAGGTGAAGGTGTTTATCCTACTTCCACTAATCATATTGATTAGTAGAATATACCGGAAAAAGAAATCCTCTCTTTCTCAATAACTATATAAAGATGAGTTAGAAAATAACATTTCGATGAAACAACATTTATGGACAAACAGGAAACCAATGTGTTACAAACATATTTGAACTCTACCATAAGTTATGGAAATGGGTACAATTCTCATCGATTGCAGTCCCTACTGACAACAATGGGTAAACGTAAACATATAGGAATAACTTCATACTTGTTAAAAAAGTTAATGTTTTTCCGGATGGAGTAGCTTAGTCAATGACTCTGTAGAATTTGATGCTTGAAGAAATGGGTCTCAGTTTGTTCACTTATATTGGGACGGAGATACATTATATTGACGAGTATTAAATCAAATGAAAATCACTTATTGGATTAAACTGCTCCAAACTACACATTGGAGCCTTCAACGTACTCACCCTATGTCATATCGGCCAGCAGGTCTACTTGGCTAAAACTCTAGAATCTCGTACCATTGATGTATGCTGTGTCTCCGAAACATGCATATAGGATCCTCATGTGGTCATACACTTGACCTCCCCTCGCCAAAACGGAGAGCCGACAAGATACACCCTCCATGTATCTGGCTCCCCGATGGCCAGTTCTCGTGAACGTGCAGATGTAGAAATAACACTAAATACGAGAGCGGAACAAGTGGAGTGAATGAGAACAAGAGTGGGGACAATCGAATGTATTTGAGCACAGAATTACAGAATATCTCAGTAAAATCTGACAACCATACAGTTAACAGTTAATTTGCAAACTATTAATCAATTGTCTCAATCTCGACTTGTCAATCGTCTCTGATTTCATTGTTCATGCACTTTAATACTAATTGCGTTCCGTTCCTGTTGAAACTTCTACTGAAATACATTCTATGCCTGACCACCAACAATACTACTTATGTGGATATAAGTATCTCACACCACATAGGCAGTATTAGAATGGATCCTCATGAACAGTAGCCTGTGTGTTGTTCGACTAAATGGCCCCGTAAGAACTCGGAATGATAAGGACACAAGTCGTTGCCTTTTCGTCGTTTCTGCCTACGCTCCCACTGACTGCAGCCCGGATGAAGTGGAAGATTAATTCTACAAAAAGCTCTCTGAGTTTCTTCAAAAAGCTAGACGCTCAGACATAGTGCTCGTAGCAGGTGACTTTAATGCCGAAGTAGGTAGCTTAAACCGAACAGAAAGACATTTAGCGGGTATTTTAGTATCCCAACTCAGCGAACAGATAATAGTGACCGTCTGCTACAACTGTGCTCAGACAATCGTTTGTTTTTAGCAAGCACTAACTTTAGACATAAGGAGAGACATCGTCTAACATGGCGACCACCTGCACCAAACCAACGATGAGCTCAAATAGATCATATCGCCATCAGTCATCGTTGGAGAGGCTCGACAGAAGATTATCGCTTGTACTTCAATACATGTTTAGACTCTGATCATGCTTTAATACAAGCAAGTATTTGTTTGCGCCTCACTGGACGCAGAAAAACCACACTAAGAAGACCCATCAGAATTGAACTCAGTGACGAGAAAGCCAAAAGTAAGTTCTCGGAACAACAGAGGTCACACTTAGGTAATTCTGTGAACGGGGCTGACCCAGATGCCGCTTGGAAAGATATGCGAACAGCTGTGGAAACAGCAGTAACATCTATTAGTAATTTAAGCCAAAGGGTTACAAAAAACCAATGGATTTCTTCTAAGTCTATTTCACTGATGGATTCGCGTAAATTCATCCCATCAGGCTCTGAACACGATGAAGAGCGAAAGAAAATCAGATCTAGGTTAACGAAAATTCTACGGAACAATCGTGAGCAGTAGTGGGCATCGAAAGCAAAAGAAATGGAAAAGACAGCGACTGTAGGCAACACCAGACAACTCTTCAGACTAACAAAAGAAACCGGAATTAAGAAGTCAATTGTAAGAGAGACAATCTCGTAAAAAGATGAGACTCTTATCTGCTCTCAGCCCAGACGTTTGGAACGATCTGCAGAACACTTTAGCTGGCCTTTAGCTATTTTACCATTACTCACCATTCCCAAACAGTCTGAATGAAACATTGAAGTAGGCCCCCCGACTCTAGCTGAAGTTCGAAAGGCTATAGGTAGTCTGAAACGAGGAAGAGCAGTTGGTCCAGATGGATTGGCTCCAGAGATCTTTAAATATGGTGGTTCAAATTTAACAATTAGGCTGACAAATATTTTGGCTGAAATGTGGGAGTTGGACGTAATCCCATCTGACTGGTCACAATCACCGATTGTCCCAATATATAAGAAGGGGTCAAAATCATCCTGTGATAACCATAGAAGTATTAGTTTGACTAATATAGCATCTAAAACATTAGTCTCAATAATTATCGGAGACTTAACAAAGACTCGTGAAATGCAAACACGAGAAAACCAAGCTGGCTAATATTGGGGATGGTTGGAAGAGAGTTAAAGGTGGGCAAACCAAAAAGTGGTGTTAGTGTTTGAAGTCACTAACTTCTAGTCTGAGGCACGTTGGTAGATTCAGACTACTTAGTTGGGGTCCACAGGACTATCGTAACCAATGGTTCAAAGCTGTGTGTAACATAACTCGGAATCTATCACAATGGTGTAGGTGTATGCACTATTTGTCTTTCTTTAAACTATGAGATTAAAATTGCTTCATATCTGTATTTCTTCCTGCATTATATGCTTATGTACAGTCTTCTTTTATATATTACCACCACTAAATTAACTACTTCTATAAATATGATGTTCATTTTGTTGTGCTAATGAGGTATGACAGCTGTAACCGATACATATATGTACCCGGTTCTACGTTGTAGCTGATTGACTGATTGACAATTAATATATGCAGATATAAAGTAAAGTGAAGGAAATCCATTTGGAATGTATACATGCCAACTGATCTTTTTCAGTCTTGAACATTAACTACAGGGAAAATGCAAGTCCTTGCGAATTCTATTCAGCTTTTTTTTTAATTTAGAAGAGCAATGCTATTTCAATTTGATTTTCCAGTATCTTATAAAATAATCATATTATTTTGTTTCATTGACTAGTTCTATTAGTGAGGTGTAAAGCAAGAAATTTTGATAAAACTTTATTCATTATTTGGATTTTATGTTAATGGTTAGCTAGTTGAAAATGTGCTTTATATCAATAATAATAATAATAAAGAATAACACTTGACATCTGAACTGATAAATACACTTGCAAATCAATATTGATAATACTTATTCATGCAACATCATTTTTTTTGAGAAAAATGATTGTATGTTAAGGATTTCCTTAAATGAATGATGATGATGATGATGATGATGATGATGATGATGATGATGATGATGATGATGATGATGATGATGATGATGATGATGATGATGATGATGATGATGATGATGATGATGATGATGATGATGATGATGATGATGATGATGATGATGATGATGATGATGATGATGATGATGATGATGATGATGATGATGATGATGATGATGATGATGATGATGATGATGATGATGATGATGATGATGATGATGATGATGATGATGATGATGATGATGATGATGATGATGATGATGATGATGATGATGATGATGATGATGATGATGATGATGATGATGATGATGATGATGATGATGATGATGATGATGATGATGATGATGATGATGATGATGAAATTTATATAGATTAGCTACTTAGGCAAAGTTTATTTCTGAGACAAAATAGACTATCAATAATCGATACCCAAACCTCTTATCAGTAGGGTAAATTTGTCATCTAAAGTATTCATCAAAGCTTATAAACTAAAATGCACAGTGAATTATTTGATGAGTTATGTTTACCATAATATATTTAGTGATTCAATACAAAAAATTAACTTTTAAATTACAATGGGTTTATACGTTTTAGTACAGTTTCAGTATAGAAGTGAAAATAACAGTTAAAATACACCTATTACATATCAATATTGACTTTATTAAAAAAATAATGGATAAATAAGTTACCAGTTGATCAGGTAATATTTTGACAATTATAAACATTCAGATTGTTTGTATTTCAGTTAAAAAAATTAATTTTAATAAAGCACCTACAACAACATGTGATTACCATTAAGAAAGTTGGCTTTAAATTGTATTAACTTTGTTATGATTGACCTGTGGTATAAATATATCTACTTCACGATAAATATCAAACACTTACCATCATGGGGTATTTTTCAAGGTTACTCTACCTTGATGATTGATTATCAATGAATATGTTAATTGCTTGGAAGTATTATAATAACAAAACACATTTTCGTTTGATAGTAAGGTAATCTAAGCTTTAATAACACAGCAGCACATGACTGAAACGTATTTGTTTTCTTGAATATTTGACCTTAATTGGCTGGAAACAGATAGACAAGAATATGCTATTTTTTGTATTATATGTTTCAAAGAGTGCTAGTGACATATCATTGTTTATTATTTCTAATCATATTTATCAATTTTTGTGTACGAAAGTGGGATTTGTGAATAAATTACATGAACTCATTTGAAACGTTTCTAATAGTTAAGCCAGTAAAAATTATTAGTCCTTTTTTATCAATTTTACTCGGATCAATATATTGATTTTTAGGCACTAGAAAATGTTTTCAGTTCATTTATGCTGTAAACATGAGTGAGTTACAATGAAATTGAACTTGACAATATTGACTGCATTTTCGTTTATTTTAATGTAACATATCAGATGATTATTTTACAGTATTCGTTGGAAAGTGAATGGTCATATGAGTCAAAAGATTATTATTATTATTGGAAATACATTCCTATTATATTAATAACTAACTGAAAATACAAACAAACTGACCACAGCAACAATTTGGTTGACATTATCATGGAATTTTGTAACAAGCAATTAATTTCAGAAACAAAATAACAATCTTCATAGTTTGCGAATCACGAAGCAATATTAGTTAGATCACCATTTAAAACATCGACATACTTTTCAACTTCAGTAGTCCGCATTTGACGAATTGGCATCCAATCTTCGCATTCACGACCTTTGATCTCACGCGTAAACGCCTAAACTTTAAACTATTAAGTTGTCATGTAGCGGTGTTAATGTCCAACTTTATTAGATTCAATATGTCGCCTTACGATCTTGATATTAATAGCAGCAAGAACAGTGATTACATTTTTCAAAGACAGTACTTACATGAGTAGAATAAATTTATATCATGCTTTTAACATATCCATAAATAAATAACTTTTTGAAAACTAAATAGAACTAGTTGAATGTCAAAATATTGAAAATCTTGTTATTCTGATTAAAACCTAAAATTTTGTTTTCATGTAGAACAAACTTATTAGAATTTATTGAGTGTGTTTTTAAATAAAATGGTGTGGTTTATCACTGTCTAAAGTAATTATCCAGTGTTATCTGAATAACTTGAAATAATGTGAAAACAAAGATGGATAGTGGCTAGTAGTGGAATCCAGAGTGAACGTCAACACTGAGATGCGGGTACATTTAGCTAACAAGTCCACTACTAGCCACTAGCCATCTTTGCTTATAATGCTTGTGACTTAACGTAATATTTAGACAATACGCACAGTATGCACATGTGCCAATAAGAGACCGATCAATAACAGTCCTAAACATCACTGGGAAGATTCAAGTAAACAATACCAAGTGAATTTAATGTGAAAATAGTTAATTATAAGAATAACTATGCACCAACTATATGTTAGTAAGACTAATACACTATTTATGATAATTTCAGTTCTAGGCATATTACGATTCTCACATAAATATTTTTTACTACTGTTGTATTTTTCTTTTATTTCTAATACTTTCATTTAGTTTTTTGTCGCCTCCTGTAGTGCTAAAATATATTTGTGAAGATTTATAAATGAATTTACTCCTGTTAAAGATCGAATAAATATTTTTTCCGGCGCTAATTTTCAAATAATAGTTGAAACCTATCACACTTGAAGGTTTCATAAAACCTAACTTATTTTAGATTATTTGAAAATTATTTTCTTTGAAAAAAATGTACGAATTATTGCTAATATTGTAGTGAACGCGAACACGGTGAGGCGAGGGGGAAACCAAATGTATTTGAATACAAAATTACAGAATTTCTTAGTAAAATCTGTGATCCATACAGTAAGTACTTTATTTGCAAAATATCCATCAATTGTCTCAGACTTTGTCGTTTTATAGTTTTCATACCAATCGCTCTCTATTATCATTGTTTTCCCCTCCATTTTTTAACCTTCTATCGCCAGGTATTCCACTTTCGATTGATACTTATTTCTATTGACTTCAGTAGCACACACCACAATATAATGTTCAAAGAGTAACTTTCTGGACTTCAACAATTTGAGAATTCCTATAGAATATTTGGAAACAAAGAGTGTTAGAGCAAATGATCGTGTTTCATAAGTTCTTTAGGCTCTACAATTATAATCTATACTCGATCAAGTTGAAATTTAGCATTTTCACTACCAGTTTATAACGGATTAATTCAATATTAATATCTTATCGATTGTAACACAATATTAGTTTTAGATATATAACTGTAAAGACTAGTGAAGAAGTTAGTGAAAATGATTGTTTCCTCTGTTTTTCCGTTCTTGAACATAATTATATTGTGAAATTAGGTAAAATGAATTTTAGAATAATGCAGGTTATATACTACGTTAATGGAAACGTAGAAACTGTAATTTTTGTTCATATTAACGTTTTATAAGCTTTGCGCTGTTACTTACTTTTTTCTACATGGAACGTATGTAGTTTATTTGTATTCAGTTCTATGATAGTATTTTTCTCATCTTATTTCTTTTCTAGTTTGTTTTGATCTAAATAAGAAAAATACAATATGTGTATTATTCTAAATAGTGATACTATTGCTTTTATTATACGGCATTTTTCCAAAACATTTACAACTTTTGCTTGAAAATCCCCATCACATTAAAATATAGACAAAAAGAACAAACAATAAACTACCTAGACTAACCATTTCTTAAGACTTCACATTTTCGTTCTCCCAAACTCTTTTCAAGTTGGTTAAAGGGTGTAGTTAGTTCTATTAACGGTTCTATCCTAGCCCATTTTATTCAAACGGTCATACAGCCAAATTGAATTAATTGTTTACAATAATCTATTGCATTAATACATATTTACCAAAATCTTTTAGTCTCAGAATTCTTTCTATAGAGTAGCTAGTTGAATGGAAGACAAAATTTTTTAGTTCGAAATAAACATCTACAGAAGTTTCTTTTACCTTGATCGACTTCAGACCCTATAAGTTGGTATTCAGCCCATTTATAAAATGATATAACTTCTATTTCCATAACTTTATTTTTTTTAAATATCCAGATATCTTTACATTGTTGTTATTACTGCCAGTCGTATAAAGGATTTAATTAGCATTTATTTCACTTTAATTAATTTATAATACCTTGTACATTATTTAGCCATCGGTCAAAAAATGTTATCTGATTTGTTATTCCAGTAAACAATTTACTTGCCTGAAACGTAGTCATTCATTTGAATGATCAATATTGATGTATGATTGTAGAACAGATTGATATTGAAAATAAGAAAACAAAATTCAATCGTTTATTTTTGTAAAGAATTATATTGATACTAAATAATAACAAGTTACTGTCTATTTATCATCAATCAAAATAACTAAACAAACATATTGGTAACCAAATAGTTCACTATTTTATTTTATAAACAAAATATTTCTTTAAAAATTTTATTGTTTACATTTCTTGTCAGTTGTGTACACATTATAATTTAGTACTTAGAACACGTGATCAACACACTGAAAGTAAAAAATTTGATAAATCTATAATATAGTTGAAATCATGAATCAGTTGAAGCTGGATCACCATGGAAAACCTGGAAGAAGTGGATGGTCGTTACGTCCTATTGTTGGACTCCTCGGTAGTGCGCATCCACGATCCCGCCCCGTGAGTTTTGAACCCAGAACCTACCAGTTTCGCGCGTGAGCGTCTAACCACTAGACCACTGCACACTACTGAAGAGTTCCACAATAGAACGAAACAGCCGTCCAGTGTTTCCAGGTTTTCCATGGTGGTGTAGCTTCAATTGACTCATAATCTCAACCATTAAAATTACTATAATATCTACACAAACACCTTGTGATATTAATTTAGAATAAATTAACTATTGGATAGATTGCTAATAATAGAAAAATATTATGGGTAAAGCCCTTTACTTTTATTGTTAAATCAACACCATTCTAGATTTCTTATTAATATATATTTGTGTGTTTATTATCCAATGCGTAATTTACAATTGATGAACTTTTAAAATACAATCATCTTTTTAATTAATAGATTATTTTCTATGCACATTAATAATTAACTATTACGCAAAAATTATATACAACCAGTTAACTTTATATTTCAGAATGTAAGTTTACGAGGAATGCTGATTAAATGCTCTACTGATTCTGCCAATAAAAAAACTTTATTGAAATAAAAAAAACCTAAAAGTATCTTGATATTAAAAATATTTTGTCGAAATCCTCATTCTTACGTTGAAATAGCTGACAGTTTAAAATGAGACCACAGTCAAAAGGTAGATATATAATAATCATAGTTCTAGTGTATAATTATCTTAACTTATATCCAGTGGCAGTTTAACTACATATAAAATTTAAAGTTTATATAAGGAAGTCTTTTTTTTCTGTACGTTGAGTTTACAACTTGATACAGAGACAGGAAAAAAAATTTGTAATTGAAGTTTACGATTACGATGATGTTCCATTTACTAAGTAAGATGGTTTTATTCGTGAAGCTCTCATTGGCCCTTCTGGATAGCATCATCAGTATAATCTTCCAAATAAAATTAGGCTAACTGAATTTCTCTACACATGACTGACATTTTGTTCTATCGACTTTGATCATGATTGGTTGTTGTTGAACCTTTTTTCCTATTGTAAAAGCAAGTAGCTATCAGGAATCAGTAGCTAAGTGGATAACTCAATGGCGTTTGAAGTGAACGGTGATTCATTCTAATCCCGGAGTGAATATCAACTCTGAGATGCAGGTACATCCAGGTGACAAGTTTTAAATGTGATGAAAGACGCGTCCTGGATTCCACTGCTAGTCACCATTCATCTGCGCTATAAAATACCACTTAATAGTTATTTTCATTTTATCTCTTTATTGTTTTTTTACTCATTATCGTTCATTGGTTTTATTTTCTCTATGTTCACTCTC
Source organism: Schistosoma rodhaini (assembly GCA_944470415.2). Classification (NCBI taxonomy): domain Eukaryota; kingdom Metazoa; phylum Platyhelminthes; class Trematoda; order Strigeidida; family Schistosomatidae; genus Schistosoma; species Schistosoma rodhaini. Next base: position 46,466,671 of record OX104036.1, read on the forward strand.
ATGTCTTAGTTGATTTACTAAAATAAGTTGTAACAAGTAGGTTCCGTTACCATTTTGTTTCAATTCTCTAACTGTTTCTATCAAAATTTCTATCAAATATATCAAGATAGTTAATTATGAAAAAACCAGTACATAAAGACTACAGAAAAAAGTAATAGGAACTTTAAGTTAGGATAAGAAATGAATGCCATTAAAATTATACTTTCTTCAAAAGACTGTTACATTTTTGAGTTTAGTTGGAATTGTAGATGCTTCACTTGATGAAGATCTTTATGTAAATTAAAACTTCTAGCTTAGTAAGTAATGATATTTAATTTGTTTAACTTCCAGGAAACTGGCTAGGAACATAAGACTCATAAAATCTCACTACAAACCAGACAATTTAATATATTACTGATTTAATTTCATCTTGTTTTAATAGGCTATGTGGGGTCGTGGATCTGGTTCAGCCAACATAGGACTAAATACGACAGCTACAGCAAGCCGTAAAACTCATCCTCATTCCGTGGTCGATTCAAAGGATAAAGCTTCTGGTAACCGGGGAGATATATCCTCAGCATCGAATTCCGGAGCAAGTGGACAAAGTAGCGTTCATTCGACTGTTCAGAGACCAAGTCATTCTCCTTTCTTTGTAAGTGGAAATGCAGCACCAAGTTGTGAACCCCTGGTAGTCATATCATTAGAAGGACCAGTAAGTCCAAATGCATATGGACAGCAGAGTTCCGAGCCGAAAACCGTACAAACAGTACATTCACGTTTTAGACAGTTTTGGGTGGAGACGTTTGTTGGGGGACGTTCCAGAACGAAATCTGAAAATCAAACTCCTTTGCAAGCTGAGAGTCATAAAGTGAGATTTTCTGATCGTCTAAATGGACCATTAGATCCAGAAATGGACGTCTTACCGCCTCATGCATATACAATAACTGGAGGTTCAAGTCAAGCTGCTTCAATCCTACGACCTTTGGCCGTGTATACTAACCTTTCTGGTCCTCATTCAGATCAAGTATCCCCAGGATTTATCTCATCTGGTACTGGTAGTCTTCGGCGACTAGTATCTAAAAATCATCGGGGTGGGGTAAATGGAATGTCAATTACACCTCCAGCATTTTCGCTATCCCAACAAAACGACAAATTTTGGTGGTCAAAATCTCCTATTGGACGAAAAGAACGTTTTGTTTCCACCGGTAATATAACAGGGAAAAGTTCAGATGACCTTTATATGCATCCAAAACCTTCTAAACTACCTCGTGAACAACCAGTTAGTAGTTTGGAATTTACGACTTCACGATTGAAAAATCCGAAGAAGGTAATTTTAAACGTTTTTATTGAAGCAAATCAGAAATTATGTAAATACTATTCGTTTAATATTGATTAAGTTGAAAATGTATTCAAATTCCTTTCAGCTAAAAGATAAGTATTATGTTGAAAAATTGCAGTAAACTACATTACGGTTCGGAAACAGAAAAATAGTACTAGTTATGATAGTTACTTTATTATGTATGAGTTTATGCATCCATTTTTAGTGTTCATTGAGTGTGGTGATATCCAGAATTTTCAGTCACTTTTCTGTCTATTTAATAGACAAGTGTTGTATATCAGAGTGTTATTTTGACTGAGGATTTCATTTCAAGCTCTAGTTTTTACTAGATTTTTCTTTCAGTATGTCAAGATGTGCTACACAAGGATGTTCATAGCATACTTTTATAGATGGTTTCTTCATTGAGAAAATTTGGTGCCTGATGCTGATGATAAACACATTAATGCGTAAATATTTAAATATCCTGAAATACCAAATCGTATATTGACAACAACACTAAAAAGATGTTATTAGTGACATTTATTGTTTCCTAACAATGACATTCTTTTTGATTTTCCATATCGATAATTTTGGATTATCGAGTTTGTCATTATCTTAAGTTTACAGCAAGAAACCAGACGTGAATACGCACTTTTGAAAAGTCCTATACTAAGACGAAACGGCTTTCCACTGCTTCTAGCTTTTCAGTGGTAGTCTAGTTTAGATCGACTCATGAATTCAACTATTAAAATTACTACGATCTCCACAAACCCCCATTCTAATAATTTAGATTTTCGTTGAAAAATAAATGTAGCATTACATTAATACAAGTAAATTTTATCTCTTTTACTTTTGATGCTTGAAGATCAATCATTATCGAATGTAACATATACCTATTGATTTTAAATTCCAATGAAATTAACAGTGGAATTTTTTTGCTTTGACACTATTTTTGTTTACAGAACTTTCCTTTGAAAACTAGTTTGGATGTATTACGGAGGAAAAGAGGTTAGTCAAGTTTTTAAAGTACAAGTAAAATCCCAAAAGGATATTTTATAGTTTGATTATTCCTTTTTTATCTAAAACATTATTAAGGTTCAAATCAAGCTATTTATCTTATTCAATGTATAAAACAGACAACAATCAAAAAAATGAGGAAGATAATAAGTTTAATAATAAGTTTAAATTATTTACATTAATATTAAAACTTGAAAACTGCTAGCTAGTTAATATATATAATTCAATAGTTAATTGAATGTAATACAATGGTTCTTCAGTAAATTTTAAGTGTTTACTTTATTTGACAGTTGAAATCATGAATCAATTGAAGCTAGACCACCATGGAAAACTTGGAAGCACTGGACGGCCGTTTCGTCCTATTCTGAGACTCCTCGGTAGTGTGCATCCACGATCCCGCCTCACGAGATTCAAACTCAGGACTTATCAGTCTCGAGCGCGAACGCTTAACCTCCAGACGGCTGAGGTGGCCGAGACCCAATGGTGGTAATATCTAACTTCAACCAATCCACGAAATTGAGCAATCGTCCACCATTGTCTTCAGTGAGTTTCTATCTCACGACAGATCCGGTTGAACTCCACTGGTTACTGCTTCTCACTAGAACTCTAGGAAATACCTGTTGTAACCAGACACTAGTGACGAAACAGCCATCCAGTGCTGCCACGTTTTCCATAGTGGTCTAGCTTTAATTGACTCATGATTTCAATTATAAAAATTCATAATTTTTCATATCCGACTCACGATTTCAACTATGAAAATACTAAATCTTCACAAAAACCCCTTCTGATAATCATAATTTTTCATTATTTAGAATTTTTTTAAATATACGCTATTTTTCTATTTATCATAATCAAAATTACAACTAACGTAAAAAATTAGTGAAATTTTAGTATATACATGAACCAATGGTTGGTCCTATGATCTAGCTGGTTACAAACAAGAATGCCTTAGTAACTCAGTAGGGGAGTACGAATAAAAAAAATAATTTTTTGGATAACACAACCACATATGTTATATACAGAAAAGATGGAATTCGACTGGCAGTGGAATCGAGGACGCTCGTTTCGTCCCTTTTTTGACTCCACAGCTGGGTGTACATGCATTCTAGAGCCGGTATTCAATTCGGGACTCAAACCCAGTATCATCCACTCAAAAAGCCATCATGTTATTCACGAGTTTTAAAATAAACGAAACGAGCGTTCGGGAATCCTTTTTTAGCTAAATCCCATTTATCATATGCTAAATTATGCCATTATGGCTCTATGGAAGTAATTTTCACAATACCCACATATGCTGACCTAGACCAATCAAATTTCAGTCAAAAATATTAAGAGCGGGATGATCCAATTCATCTCAAATTGAAATAAAATACATGTATTATAATTACAACTCATAACTGTAAAATAAGACATTTATTATAGCTTCATATACTGGTGGGAAACAAGTTTAGTTTTATTGAAACTGTGACTCGTTTAGAGACTAACACTTAAGATGATGAGACTTTTCACTACAAACTAGTTCCGTACCCCCATTGTTTAGCCATTATTATCGATTTTATTAAAAGTATTTTCTAATAACTATGTTTTCATTTTATTTTTTACTAGTCTTTGTACAAGTTCGCTACAGGTTTCAGTCATATTGATATAATTTACCTTAAATCGACCTAATTTCTATACCTGAACTATCCCTATAACCATTATCTTCTTACACCTTTTCTTAACCAATCAAAATATCAACATGCTAATTTCTGGCAAAATGTATTAATTTGTAAATTATATTTATGTGTGTCCCTGTCAAAAATCTAACATTTTATTGTATTGACATACATGATATGTATTCCAAGAATCTAGGGTAAACTATAGCAGAACATTTTATTGATTTACACTTCAACATGTAAAGGTGTATTGTACATAAGTTTTAAATTCCAACAATAAAAGTAGAATTACATCTCTTTTTATTTAAAAAATCTCGTCAGAATTGTAATTCTAAATTTAATAAACAAGTATGTACTGGTTTGTCCATCAAGTTCAATATTATTATTGACCGGAATTGATCTTGCTAACGTAAATTTAAGGGTCTATGGCATTCAATGAGAGAGTTCATATGGATTTTTCTAGCTTTCGGATAGACCAATTCATTTATCTTACTTCAATCACATTTTGACCTTGTAACTTGTTCACTTATTAACCTTGATTGTTATTATATGATCTTATGTGTGCTAAGTGTTTATCTTATTAAATAGGTGTCTGTAGCTTATTTTTGTCTGGCTACAAATATTGAATCACGCTTTACCAAAAGAAGTTGGATCACTCTCCTTTCGCACTCCGCTTCGCTTTCCAGCTTTTTATTCTCAATGTCTGTCTGAAAACGAATTATTTACTTACTTACGCCTGTTACCCCTTGTAGAGGAGCATAGGCAGCCCAACAGTATTCTTTATCCGACTCTATCCTGGGATGGAAAAACGAATGTTTGAAATAAATTCCTTCAACACAACCCATGTTTGGCTTCGTATTACCGCCGTTACACAAACGGGTTTGGCATAAGTAATATACGGAGTTAAACGGAATATTTTTGTACATAGCATATGGTACCAAACATTACAACAGAATAGAAATTCCACTATACCATGTATATTACTTACATGCTTACATTTTCACTAGCAAATTATTGTTTACTAAAACTATAAGTGAAAGTCATTATGTCATTTAGGAACTGTAAAGACAGTTTAGAGATCTCATCCCTAAATAAATCATTTATTCTTATTGTTGATTGTTCAGTGCATGTCAGTCTGAAACAAATTTGATAGATGTTGAGCTATGGACAGAACTTTTCTGTTTTTAAATTTCGGAAAAAATACTGTATAATAGTTGAAATAGTAGTTAAAAAACTGTATAGTGGAGATAGTTTACAGATTGGTAGCATGAAAATTGATTGTCCATTTGATGAATATAGAGAAATATAAAAAACAGATGATAATACAGAATTGTGAAGTAAGAGAATTAGAAAGAGGTGCAAACAGTTATTAAATGAATGACTAAACATGTTACTTTCATACATGCGATTGATGAATTGTCAACGCATCTGGTGCACATAGATTGCCGATTACGGATTACGTGACCAATCATAATAAGTCAGGTGCACAAATTAATAGTGTGATGATAGGTTTGGTAATAAATATTGGAAGAACAAACATTATGATAACATGAACAAATATAACAATATTATAGGTAGGCCAAAACTGGGAAACATAGACTTATAAAAATATTGATTATCAAAATTAAGTAATACTAAGTGTGTGAATTGTCAGTACAAGAATACGGATAGTGGAAAGTAGGTAAAAAAACTAAAGGGTAGGAACAATTGGTGGTATCATCCGTTAGGATTCCCATTGTAAAGGATGAAATGAAGTTAATACAAACTTCTTTCAAATACAAGATTTGTTCGCTTGAATTTCTACACATTCTACTGTATGTAAGGGGCGAGATGGAATTCCATTCAGAATACTCAAAAATATTTAAAAAAATACTAAATATTTTGGCTACACCTGCCATATGACTAATATCGATTAGTTGTGATAAAACTGAGCTGTGTATTAGTTATCTGACCCTTCTGATTTTCTTTAACTTGATAGTCCACATCAATGTATTCGAAACCTATTTGTTTTGTTTGAGTTACAACTTCAGTTAGTAAAATTAAGAATCTGGACACAAATTTATGAGCCGGTTGTCAAATAAGTGATAAAATGATATCAAAAGGCGGCTTTATGGAGATTTTAGTAATTTTATAGTTTAAATCACGAGTCAATTGAAGCTGGACCACCAAGGATAACATGGAAGCACTGGACGGCCGTTTTGTCCCGTTGTAGAACTCCTCATCAGTGTGCATCCACGATCCCACCACTAGAGATTCGAACCCAGGACCTATCGGTCTCACGAGCGATCACCACTTAAAATAATAGACGACCAAACTTAATTAAAATTCTGATTGTTGAATCACTTGTTTAAAATTGAATATAAAATATTTACTAAACAGTTAGTTTTGGATCTTTTGTATGATAACGGTCAATCTATCAATACAGAAATTATAAACTCAAATATTTTTAATCTCGCAATCAGTAAGATACCAGGAAATTAGTTGTGAAAATTGTTGTAGATGGTTGGCAAACAGTAATAGATAATACACTAAAATACTAGTGATGATGATGAGACTGGGTTGAAATTAACTTCAAAAGTACTCCAATGATTTATAAGTGAGCAGAATTTTCATACTATTATGTACATCTTACTGATTTTCAAAATGAAAAAAGTGATAGGGCTGAATTGGTTGAAGTTAGACACTATCACCATCAGATGCCAGCTCAGTAGTCTATCGGTTAAGTGCTCTGGCGCGAGACTAGTAGGTCCTGGGTTCGAATCTCCCGAGGCGGGATCGTGGATGCTCACAGCTGAGGAGTCCCACAACAGGACGAAACAGCCGTCCAGTGTTTCCAGGTTTCCCTTGGTGGTCTCGCTTCAGTTGACTCATGCTTTCAACTATGAAGATAGGACTTTTCTCTAATTGTTTGTATGGATCAGTAGCTTATGTTATTATATATAGATATATATATCCCTGAAATTGTTTATTTAAAATTCATGTAATTAAACAATGGTTTTATTCTGATGAATGTTTATTATGTTGTCACGACATTATTTTATTTTGATTGATATTATATGGAGTTAAATATTTTGCTCATTTTTAAGGTCATCTAGTTGACAACAAATCATTCATTCTAACAGATATAAGTTATTTACTTGTACAACTAAACAATAATATAGACACTTAATTATACGGTGACCTTCATGATATGTGTACAAATAAAATTCAGTTTTTTTATTTGGTTTATCACCGGATATATTGAATTGTATGCTTTATTATCCTAGAATGACGTAACCATATAACTATGATTGAATATTTTATTCTTATTTTGATTGAAACAACTTGATATGGTCTAAATTCAATTTAGTATTGTTTGTTTGAATCTTCCCATCGATTTGTTAGGACTGCAACTGGTCAGTCTCTAATTGGCATATGTGCATAGGACGAAATAGGACGAAACACGCGTCCTGGATTCCACTGCTAGCCACTATCCATCTCTGCTAGATATGGTCTGTTACAATATTTTTATGAAAAAATATTGTTTTATTCACTTAGCATTGTTTGTTTGAATCTTCCGATTGATGATTAGGACTGCAAGTGGTCAGTTTCTAATTGGCATATGTGCATACTGTAAGTATTGCTTCGATATAGCTTTCATTCACAAGCATTATAAACAAAGATGGATAGTGGGTGGCAGTAGAATCCAAGACGCGCGTTTCGTCCTACTCGGGACACGTCAGCTGGGTATACCTGCATCTCAGAGTTAATGTTCACTCTGGGACTCGAACCCAGTACCTTTCGCTTCAAATGCCATCTCGTTATCCACTTAGTTCCTGAGTCCTGGTAGCCACTTGCTTGTGCAATAGGGTGAAGTTTAAATTCACTTAGTATTGTTTGTTTGAATCACCCCGTCGATGCTTAGGATTCCACTGCTAGCCACTATCTATCTTTGCTTACAATTGTGTTTCATGTTGTAAAACTACTAAGTAATCTCGATAGTGTAGTAATAAGACGACGATTATCAGAACTATGTGATATATTAGCGCAATACATTAACTTATTATTCAGAGTGATTAGGTGTCAAATTGTTTTCACATCATTTTTTTTATTATCATTATTATCCTTGTCTGCTCTAACCCACCATTTCTAGTCTAATTGACCTTTTGATTTTCATATACAAAAGTTCTTAACAAGTATATATGTGATCAGATTGTTTGAAATGTATTGCGCTAATATATCATCACATAGTTCTGATCATCTTCGTCTTCTTATTACACTATCGAAATTTATCAAAGGGACTAATTACTGAATAATCTTTTTTTTCTGAATGCAATGGATATAAAGTTTATATAAAAATTATACAGAACTTACTAGGAGATAAACATTTTTTTTAAAAATAATTTTGAATTGATCCATATTCTTGATACGAACTGTACTTTACGTAGAAATTCGTTTTTTTTGTTGTTATTGTTGTTGTTTTGTTCAGTAACTAACTCTATATTCACTGAACACCGACTCTTTTTTTATGAAGATATGACTGACAGATTAGCCGCCATTTTGAAATGAATTAGTTTAAAATCTCCTATTATTTGATTAAATTGTTTAGAAGAAAAAGGATTCATTATATATTTTATCTAAATTAACATGAAATCAACAGGGTAGTAATATGACATCAGGTGACTATTGAGATAAAAATCTCTCATAATAGGCAAAACTATTATTTTTATTGTTCCGTGATAATAATAATAATAATAATAATAACAATGAAACTGTACTATAAAAATGTTTAAACTGTGTGTTCAGCTGACTGATTCCAACTATCACTTATCAGTTACTGTTAAGTAATTTTATTTGAGTTTTATGTTATATCTTGACAAGAATTATGAATGGTAACCTTTATGAACTATTTATGGACAAATATTATACGTACATTCCTAATGTGTAACTATTCATTAGCCAGATTATGTTTATCTATACTCCTATTATTATATGCTTTGTTTTGACTTATGAACCATTATTATGCAATTTGCTATTCTTGAGTTATGTCCAATCACTGTCTCACATATTCATAGCCACTTTTGCTTAAAACTTGTACCAATGTTACTTTCTATTTTATTGGTACGATGTGGTCTGTTTGTTTTGTAAATAAACCCAGTATATTTAAAATCTATGGTTTATATTGTAGAGGCTGTTATTGGTGTTCTAGACTTAACAGGCAGGGTTAATCAGGAAGCAGGATAGATAAAAACTCTAGACTGCTAATATGGGCTATATGTGTCACTGGTCCAGTCGATAGTTCACTGTTTCTTAATTGGAGGTATCATTATGTCATAGATTGATAGGAGCACAAGACCAAAAGTTATAACATATTATCAAAAAATATTGAATATTCGAAAAAGGTAAACTGAATGATGTAGTCAGCGTCTTTTAGAACTTCAGTTATTGCTCTTATGGAAATAATGTTTTCAAGATCATGTGTTGATTAAACTTCTCAGTGACTTGATAAGTTATGAAATCAGATTACGAATTTTTTAAAAATTAGATCTGATTGACGTAAACAGTAAAAATAAAGTGGTACTTAGGTCATTTGATTAAATTTCATCATGTACTTTATGGGTAAAATAACTCTTGGTAATATAACTGTAGTTACTGTTGATAAAAGTCATTACTATTATCATTATTATACCCATAATATGCACAATATTCATTATGGTATGTGTCAGCTAACAGTATACACTCATTCGATTGTAATCATAGAGTAGAAGAAGAGTAACATAGGAATTTCAATTCATGAAGTACCTTTTCATATTGTATCAACTAAATTCCATAAATCAATATCACATGATTCTAAAATTTTTTTGTATAACAATGAATTTTGTTTTACGTTTCCCATATTAATAAATAGAATAACAATAAATTATACATTTCACTGTTATTATTATTATTATCATTAACAAATAACAACAAATTTTTCCTTCTTTTTTGTATAAGACTTTATTGAAATTAACTTTTCAATAAACATAATTCATGAATAAATATCACCTGATAGGAAAGTTGGTACTTTTATGTAAGACTACCAAGTTATATTGATAGGATAATCTTATGATCAATAGAATAAAATTGTTTTCAATTGTTTGAAAAAAAGGATTTTGAATGTGATCTATTGTAATTCATGTAAAGGATCATCGCATTTAGTTAAATTAAACAGACAATCCCTTTAAATAATTAGTGAATAATGAGTAAGTAATCAACTGGACTCAATAGCTAAATGGATAACGTGTTGGCGTTTGAAGCAAACGGTACTGGGTTCGAGTATCAGAGTGAACATTAACTCTGAGATGCAGGTACATTTAGCTGACGAGTCTCAATAAGGGAGAAACTCGCATTCTGGATTGAATCAATTACGCTTATAACCGACATAGATTTTATTTTTTTCCTATTTCTATAAATAATTTGAACTGCTTAACGATTTATTTATTTACGAGTTTTGATATTTGAACCAGCAAACAGATAATCACATCAGAACTCATCTGATTAAAAATTTTGCGTTTTTTTGTATTTTTAATCTTAATACAATTATAATTCATTATTATATGCCACTATAAAATGTGACTAAATCATAAGAAAGTATCATTGTGAAGTTCTAACTGGCCTTATAAATATTCTTACTCTTCTATTAAACCGTATTTTCTTTTTGAATATTATCTTTTGTAACAAATCTTTTCTGTTACCACCCATACTGTTAGTATAACCATTAGTCTGTTATTCGCCATGACAAATTCATTTAGTTGTGGTAAAGGGTTGTGGAAACGTGAGCCAATGTATACTTTGCCAGATTCAGCTCTGAATATGACTGACTAACTGTCATTGTCAGCATATATTTATATGTATTTAAATAAAGGATAATTCATACAGATCCCTTAATAATATTAGCGAAGCTTGCCGACTGCTCATTACTATTCCAAAATTACTTTTTATTATCATTTTCCCCATTAGAATGTTAGCTGTTTGTGGAGAATCTTTGATCACATAAAGAAGATAACCTAATATTCACCTGCTTCATTTACTCACTTACGCCTTTTACCCCTAATGGAGCATAGGCCAACGACAAACATTCTTCAACCCACTCTGTTCTGGGCCTTCCTTTCTAGTTCTAGTTCTTGTTCATTCTTCTCATATCTGTCTCCATTTCTCGGCGTAACGTGTTCTTTGATCTCCCTCTTCTCCTTTGGTCATGAGGATTCCAAGTGGGTGCTAGCCTTGTGACGTAGTTGGGTGCTTTCTTCAAAGTGCGTCCTATCCACCCGAACTAAATGATAAATCCATGCCAAGGTCGGACTTGATAGTTTCAAATAAATTGAGCATTGGATAGAAAGTTAATAATAAATACATCTTTTGTTATATTCTAATGGGTAGAAAAATTGCATTTCTGACATTTCGTGACTTGATGTAAGCCAATTCTTCAGAATAAATAAGTAGTCGAACCAAATTATCTCATATTTAAATATTACTAAATATTGCTACCTTGAGTCACGAAATGTCAGAAATACAATTTTTCTACTCATTCGGATATAACAAATAATATATTTATTATTAAATGAGCAAACTTATCCATCCATTGATTGTCAGTTCAAACCATACGAAGCTAATTGTTTTGATTTTTTTGAAAATCGTATAGTGTTGTACTGCTTTAAATATGGTGTAGTTACGGATCATATAGTATATATATGGCTTATCCAGATTTTCTATATAATTAATGCTTAAATATATATGGAATAGATAGAACTTTATCAATCCGTTTATAGAAAAAACAACTACGCAGGGATGGATAGTGTCTAACAGTGGAATCCAGGACGCACGTTTCCTCCTATTTGGGGCACGCCAGCTGGATATACCTTCATCTCAGAGTTGGTGTTGACTCTGCGACTCGAACTCAGTACCGTTCTCTTTAAACGCCATCGCGTTATCTACATAGTATACACAGTACGCACAGTATGCACATATGCCAATAAGAGACGGATCAATTGCAGTTCTAAACATCAATGAGAAGATCCAAGTAAACAATACCAAGTGAATTTAAAAAACATGTACATAATTTTGCCCATGTATTGTGTATGCACAATACATGAGCAAAATTTCATTTTGATGAAACTATAGTTTCATGAAAATGAAACGTTTCTGTTTTCCAGAGTATATAACCATTTAAATTGTTTAATCATTAGTTTAAGTTTCCTTTAGAATTGAAATTTAACAATGAAAGCTAAGCGTTATACATATATTAAATACGACAGGATAAGAATAATTAAAGCCTGCTGGTTATTTGCTAACAAATGACCTTGGGTCGGTCTATTGATTTGTTATTTATGTTTCTCTATTCATTTCGGTTAAAAAATAAAAATAAGATTACCAGCGGCGACAATTGACAATTTAATGGGGCGTATTATAAGATCCCTCCCTTTTATTTTCAAGTAACCCTGAAAATGCCTTCTCTTTATATAGTTCGGTGATGTAAATATTATTCCTATCGTTCAATAAGCATGACTATCTTTCACCTGAATAACGTCATTGATTTAGCAATATCCAAATATATTCTACAAAGTATAGATCCAGTTAGTTCTATCATATTACTAGTTGATTTACAAAAACATAATAAAAGCTTGTTCATTTCCTAATTGCCTACTTGATAACTTATTCATTCTTTTAATGACTAAATATTTATAGTTGAACTACCGTCATAAAATATGGAAATAGATTAGCGTAGATTTTAAATTATGCTGTTAACAATGCTTCAATATTCTCATTCCCTTCAATTATACGCCGAATTTAATATTTCACTAAAAAGTCAAAACGTTTATGAAGCAGTTATTACACTTTATTGAGGTTTCTGCTATGTATTCAGTCACATAATCATACAGTATAAGGTTTCTATTGTAAAATACTACTGACGATGTAAACTATCCAACTAAAGTAATTTATAATAAAACGATTGTCAAAATATTTACCATAACATTTTTAATGATATTACTCATATGTTTAGGATACATTCACGGTGTATAATCTAATTCTTCTATGTGACTGGATGAATATGTTTTTCTCGTATATCTTTAGATAACATTACTCCGAATACTTCTTCAATTAAAAAAAACTCATTCAGTTTATTTATTAGACTGATATTCTAGTATTAAATGACTTGCTTTAATGTAAAACAAATGCTAACCATAAACTACCTACCAGATTAGTTAGAATTCAAACCAGTACAATCACAACAAAAAGGATCTGTTGTAAGATAGAAAATTTTCAAATACTGTCTTAGAGCTTATGTGGAAACTTTATTATTTTATTTTCTTTCTAAATCATTAATTTTATTTTTAAATTTCTAAGTGATTTAAAAGAATAATTAACATTTTAATTTTTTTTGGTTGATCACTTCTGAATTCATTTTTATTTTATAATAGATTATTTTAAGGAACAGCTTTTTTTGCTATTTTAATCTTATATAAATTGATGTTATTTAGTCATGCAAATAATAATTCTATATCATGTGTAAAATTTAACCTTTCTGATTTGATCTAGTTATAAAATATTGGAAAGTTATTAATTAAAATTACTATTTTATGCATCATATGATATTTGAAATTGTTGTTACAATTATGGATAGTGGCTAGCAGTGGAATCCAAGACGGGCGTTTCATCCTATTTTGGATTCGTCAGATGAATGTACCTGCATCTTAGAGTTGATGTTCACTCTGGGACTCTAATCCAGTACCGTAGTCACTATCCATCATTGTTTATAAAGTTTGTGAATTCAGGCAATATCGAGGCAGTCCTCATAGGATGGACATATGTCAATAAGAGACTGATCAATTGCAGTCCAAAATAACAATGGGAAGATACAGTAAACGATACCAAGTGAATATTGTTACAATTATTGTTGATTTATTATTTACTAATAATGGCTTTATTCAATATTATATTTAGCGTACAATATAGAATTCGAAACACAAGTTTGCTTTTCTTATTTCTTGATTGATATTGATGATAAATATTAAGTGATCACCATTTAGACATTAATATTTCAGAAGACGACATCTAAATAATATTGTTAGCCATCATGTTGTCTTTAAAATTGTACAGTTTTGTAATTTATATTGTGAAAGGTTATAAACTTTTCACAAACGAATCTGAATAGATTATACAATTAATTAACATAATGATGTGTTAAAACAAATAAGAAAACAGATAACTTGTTGAAATATCTAAATGATAGGAACAGGTAACCCAGATATTCAAACAGTCCGCTATGTTATGTTATGTACGAAATTTAATTTTAATTAATGAATCATTCAATAAAATAATTTTATTAACATTTGTTTTAAATTTCGATAATACAATGAGAAGACGAAGATTATTAGAACCATATTATATATATTAGTGCAATAAATTTCGAACAATCTGATCACACGCAATATACTTGTTGAGAACATTTATATCTAAAATAAAAAGGTCAACTAGACTGGAAATAGGGGGTAAGAATAGACAAGGATAATAATAATAATAGTAGTAATAATGTGAAAACAATTTGACACCTAATCACTCTGGATAATAAGTTAATATTACCAGGGTAGGTTTCTGGAGAGAACAAACTGTTTTTGAAAACACAATGGGGGTTTGAATTTTCTTATTTGAAATTTTTCTATCTCAGTTTAAATGTTATTAATGATTACATTTTGTAATATTTTATCATTTTTTTGTTTTGATAAATAGGAAATTTTGAAAAACGTTTTACGAAATCGAAAACTTTTATTATTTTTTATGACTTGTGAGGGCTTTCCTTTTTGTTTTCTTTTCTTTCTGATTTCTTCTCTTCTAAGATATACACTGAAATAAACAAAGAATTCATTATACAGAAGGTTAAATTACATTCTGTAGATAATAGTTTAAATGAACAAACCAAAATAAAATTTTTATGCATATTGTGCAAACATGAAACTTAATTATTCCTGTGCTTGTGATGACGTTCATTGTACTTGTTAAATTGAGAGATGTTGAACGTTGCTGAATAAATTGGGTTAAAAAATATTTAACAACATGAACACTTTTTTATAGTTCAAACCATGAATCACCATGGAAAACCTGAAAGCACTGGATGGCCGTTACGCCCTATTATGGAACTCCTCAGCGGTGCGCATTTACGATCCCGTCTCACGAGATTCGAACCCAGGACCTATCAGTCTCGCGTACGAGCGCATCTAACTTCAACCAATCCACGAAACTGAGCAACCATTCACCAATTGTTTTCAGTGAGTTAACATCTCCCAACAGACCTAGTTGAACTCCACTGGTCACTGCTTCTCACTAGAACTAATAATTTCAACTATATAAAAAATTACTAAAGTCTCCACAAAACCTTATTCGAACATGAACATTTATCACATATAGAAGAGAAATATTTCGTGGTCGTGTGCTAGAAGCATTCAAATCATTCAGTTTTTTTTCACTAGACAAAATAAACTTGAAGTGAAAAAGAAAACATATTGATTTGGTTGCCCTAGATGTTTATCTGAATAATTTCTATCACTGGAAGATATTATTGTTTTAGACTTTCAAAAATATTTAGTTGTAGTTTTTACATTTCATTTTAGACACATATTGCATATTATTCTACAAAATCCAAATCTTAAAACGTTTTAGTTTAGTTTACTGACTTGCGGATTGAAAAACGTTTTCCTTTATTTACTAACAGTTACAAACAGTAGTCAATTTTATATTAGACTGCTAATGAATGATTAATAATGATGCCATAATATTCATGACATAGAAATCATATCTATATCATTCGTCAGATAAATTTGAAACGGTAATTAGGTCATACAATAAAATACTTTTGACACAAATTTCTTTATTTTAAACTAATTTTAAACATGCTACCTACCACTTTTATTTTACACACAAAAAATCGAATTAATTTCTCATAACATGACTTACATCTAAAACTTTAATCACTTTAAAAGATTTGAAATAATTCGTTCAATTTTCGACGATATAAGAAGGCCAATTTGATTCGAAAAAATGTGATCAATTCCCTGTGGGGATTTCGATTAGTCTGTTTATATTTTTATTACATATCAAGACAATCAGAAAAAGAATTAAGGTCAACAACATATGAGGCAAGAAATAAAACTATAGTAAGAGCAATATAACAGATTTCAATATTGACCTTTACAGTGATTTATGTTGACAAACATGTTCCATAAATTAAATTTTAAATAGAAACATTGAATATGATTAATTTAAAATAGTTCACAAACTTGTTATATGAATGAATATTTCTTTTTGTCATTTGTATTTTTTATTCAGCTGGAAGTTTAAGTGGAAGAATAGTTGATCGAAAAAGTCTAACAATATCTCCTCAACCACATAGAGGATTTATAATGGAGCATTTTTCAAGGTCAGAGGAGAATATTGTCTGTGAAACAGATAAACCACGAATAAAAGCCTTAAGTTATAATGCCAGTGAACCTTCAAGTGCTACTTCAGCTTCCAGTGTTATAGTACCAGCACCACCGAACGAAATTTCACAGATTTCAGGGAAAACAGAATTAAAAAGTCATGATCATGGTCATCATCATGGTCATCATCACCATCATCATCATCATCACCACCACCACCATCATCATCGTCACAGTAATCATGGTCATCATCGTAACCGAGGTCTAACGCATACAATGACACGTGTAGTAGAAAGTAGACGATATCTAATGTTTACAAAATCCCTACCATTTTGGGTGAGTTAGTTTATTCGTTTGACAGTTCTGTAGTTATAATTTAAAAAGACTGGTCAATTTGCTGATTTACCTATAATTCAACATTTTTAAGACATCATTCATGAATTTAATTTAGTACCTTTTTATTTTCAATTTTTTGCAATCATTTTCCTCACGAAGAAATGAATAAACAGATTCAGCTTTATGAATAGCAACTATAATCCAAATTTTTCTACAATAGTTATTCAAATCATCAGATTCAACTTCTAGTTTTAGTGTAGCTGGGTATATACTACTTATACTGATACATACAAGTAGTATATAGCTTCAATCAGATGTGGAATGCCTGGAGGCAGAAGATTGAATTAAAGAGTACAGAAGGAAAATCAAAGAGAAATTGTGATAACAGAGTTAGGGTAATAATGGAGCAGGTAAAGAACAACGCAGAGAAGATGTGCAAATGATGTGTTCAATCATGATTTCCATATTTTACTATGGCATTGTGCAATTTTGTTTTAAACAAAAATCGGTTTTTCCCCTTGACTTACCGTCCACTTCATAGTTATGAGACCTTAGCGACATAAACATTATTTTTCATTCAAAACAATTAAAATTGAGCGAAGTATTTAAGAATTTTTTACTTAAAATCAAACTACAAGTAGGCTGATTTCTAGTTTCAACGTATGTATCATAATATGCTTTTGAGAGTAGCAAGTTTTAAAATCATCTAATGAGTAGTATCGAGGTTCGCTAAATAGCAAAACCTTGATATCATATCGATCAATGAATTTGTCAGTTCTTATGAGATCCGGTGATTGGTACGTATGTTATTCAAGTTCAGCCATTACCAGCTCAACGTAGGTTATCCATTCCTAAACACATAAACATCTAGGTCTCTGTTTCCTCAAAGAAATCGCTACCCACTTGGCTAATTAATCAGTTCATCAGAAATATGATAAAGTCATTTACATTTTCATTGCATTGAATACCGAAATAATATAGAGCATTATTTATCTTAATGGACAACTCAATCAAATAATCATTGTGTCTATCACTATTAAATTTTCATGACTTGGTTACAAACTGTTTTTTACAGTTATATACTTATCTTTCTTACCTTGTCAATTATAGTGCCATTTATTTTAGTCCGAAGAGTCCCTAAAATTATGTATGTTTATTATAATTACTAATGTATGTATGAATGATTCACACAACTTTTCATATTGCGCTTAACAAAAACAAATTAATATTATTCAGTAACAATAACTAGGACAGATAATACGTTTTTCTTAAAAAGTATAGTGTTTTATTGTTCTTTTCTCCTAACCATCACGGTAACTAAATTACTGAAATACGTTCGAAACTTAAGTTGATTTCCATACGTTAACATAACAGTTAAACTTTCTTTTAGGAGACAACCATCTTAAACTTCTTTGCAAAATACGTTTCTCTTGGTATCGGTTATCAGTTTCGTTCAAGAAGTATTTATGTAAATAAACAATAGCCAGTGAAACAAGTATTGTATCACAACAATAAAACGAATTCTCCAGAAATATTCTTATTACAGAATGGCTGTAAGTGATTCTATATCTTATCGGTTAATCTTAGAAGGGTTCATTACATCGATTGATTAACAGTTAGGCTGAATACAATAATACACGTTCGATTGTGATCATTCCAGGTTATCCCTGCCTTTAAGTTTTAAATAGTAGTTTTTAGTAGATTCAGATGTGGACGGACTGTTAACGTATCTTCCATTGACTTTACTGAATATTGCTTTTGAAGTCAAATTTACTACTGCATCAGTCTTCTTAGCTGATTGAACAGCAGACTAGTAATATCACACTGTCCATAACCAAAAAACTCTACATGTTCACTAATAAGACTCTACTTAGTTTCCAACTCCAAATCTAATATCTAAGTGACCTTATAACCGTCATACATCTGAAATGCAACTACTCTGTAACTACCATAGCATTTCAGCTAGGTTTGCTTTAAGAACTCAGGAGCACTCCCATGTTTATTAGAACGATATAATCTCAAATTAGTTATCAAGAGTAAAGAATTCTAACATCTAACAGATTGGATTAAAAAAGTAGTAGAGATTTTGATATGATTGTTAAAAAAACACTATGTAATTCTTTGATGATTTTGATTTTGATTATTTCCCTGAAGAAGTCCAGACAAGTTAGCCGGACGAAACGTTGGAATTATTTATATTTCAATCGCTGAGACTATTTCAAATATAATTTTTTCACATAGAATGAGAGCTCAGAATAGTTTTAAAATATGTTTACTGGTAACCTGTAAGATGTGCTTAGATGAAAATGTTGAATTTTATAATGAAATTAACACACAGCTACTATAAAAACACCAGATTTAATTACATTAATAAGGAACACATCGGAAAATATATCAAGATAACATGTGACCAGTATTTCAGTTCATTTTCTCGTAATTTAATTCTATGATGGGTTTGACCTGATGACGACAAAGTAGACATGATTAGTTATAAATTTAAGGGATTTATGATGCAAAATAAAGAATTAATTTTATAAGCCATCGCAACTGAGATAAAATTTTGCTATGACGACTAGTGTTATACGTGTGAGTATTAATAGTTCTAGTCTTACTAATTTTATCAATAATAAATATTCACTTTAAAAGTTATAATTTATGTGACAAAAACAGTAATTTATTTTGTTCAAACTCTAAGCCGGATAATACATCATGATTTTACACAATTGTCTTATTATTGGCTTTCTGGCAAGGATATTTTAAGTACTTTCACTGTTATACCATTACATTTTCGGCTTCATCTCGAGTTGACTATATTTATGATGCCAATCAATCTAGAATTGTGTATTTCGTCAAATAATTATTACTTAATTGAAGTACTGGTTATGAGCGAGTGAAAGAGGGTTCTCATTACCAAGGATGACTATCAAAAGGGTGGCCATGAAAAAGGAGCATATTAATGATGGTGAGGATCGAAAGGTGGAAATGGTGTGACATATATTCGATTTACCCTCTGTGGTGAAGGACTGGACTATTAAAAACAATTAAATAAGGTATCAATAACAAAGTGACTGTGTGTGAAAAATAGTATTAGAGGATGACTCAAATATGATAACAGCTTGACGTGATGTTTATATATATATATATATATATATATATATATATATATATATATGACAACTCAGTCACCAGGTTCTTAGGTGTGAGCCATACTCTAAATGTTAGGGCTACTGATGCATATCTATGGATGTGCTTATTTTTACGTGTCACTAATTCCTAACTTTGTATTTAGAACACTATGACTTGATCATTCCACTTTTTATAACTAGATTATTTGGTTAATATAAATGTATATTTTGAGTGCTACATTTGAGGTTACATTTAAACCAAAACATTTTTGTGTGTTCACAATTAAAAAATATGTTTTATTGTGAAAGAAGATTGATATATTATTTGCATAACAAGGATAATTTTCTTATATCATTCAAAAAAGTGGGCGTATCATGGTTTATTGTACACAATATTATTGAATAAGATTCATAATACTTACAATATATCAATCATAATGAAGTGACTTAAACAAGAGGTAGGGAATGAAGTGATTTCACTTTGTTTCGAAGGTTTGTTTTATCTGGTATATACATTAATCGTAATATGTTTACGAAATTCGATTTAGTTTAGTGAATCGAAAAGAGAACGTACATTGAAATTAATAATTAGTGAAAAACTATTTACTTACTAGTGATTGAGTGGAAAATTCGAGAGATTTTATACTCAAAAATAAAAAAATACATAATTTGTGTCAGCCATTAATATCTAGTTTTTAGAATAGATAGATTATGGTTAGTATCGAAACCCAAGAAACACATTTCGTTTTATTTCAGATTCATTAGCCGGATGCTTCCTAGTGTGATATTCACACTTGAACTCTAATAGAATGATTACATAGAAACAACATGGACTTGATCCACAGATGTTGACTATGACAGTCGACACTCATTTCTCAAGGCCAACGGCAGGGTAATTCAAATCCAAAATAATAGTGGTATAAACATTATACCCATCCGAACTTAATGGCTTGGTGGGTAGGGTGTTGACATTTGAAGAGAAAGTAATTATGCTCCAGTTCCAAAGTGAACATCAACACAATGTTCTGGATTCTACTGCTAGCCACAATCAACTTATTTATAAAAACATTCTTAGCAAAAATGGCATCATCGAGATAATTGTCTCATGATGCAAATGTTGAAACTAGGACGGGTAAAAATTGAGTTTCAAATATTTATCATAAGAAAAATCAAATTTTCCATGATAATGATGTAAATAATGGCAAGTTTCTTACCTAGAAACTCTGAAATACGTTGACCGAAATCGGATTGATCAAGTTGTAATATGTCTGTTAACTATATCAAGCTAGTTTTTTCTTCACTTTAATAGAATCATTCAAACGAAATAAATGTACCATAGCGATGAAATGTATAAAATGAAACAGGCAATAATTCTAATTTCGAACTAATTTTATACTTATTTTTAAGGTCAAACAAACAAATATAAACAGTTTTTTTGTATTTTACACAGAACATAAAGTCGGACGATTTAAAAAAAAATCTACATGACAGATTTAGTATTAGCAACAAAATCCCTTTAATGGATTTATTATATGGTCAAAAAATATTCAACTATTTACCTTTTGGCTAAAAATATCGATTACCATCTTTGCTACTTTTTTTAATCCTTTTATGTATATAGTTTATCATTTCAGGATGGTTATAATTATTTTCAATTTTGTACTCAATAATTATAATACAATAAGTTACTTAAAAACCTTATTATTAATATTCTATTGTAAAACAGTATTGAATAATTCCTAGGTTAAAATTATTTACTTTGATAATGTTTAGAAAAACAAATCTAACTTAAATAGTTGTTATATCGATTGAGTACGTACTTGCCCTGTTTGATCACATGAACGTGATGATCCCCGCCAATTAGAGAGCAGTGAATTTATCGATCGGATTAGTGATACACAAAAGTTGTATGAACAGTCATGAGCACTATTCGGTCCTGCTATCTGCCTAGCCCAGTCAGTTAAGTCTAGAACACTAATAACAGCCTGTGCAATATGAATCATTATTCTCAAACATATTGGCTTTATATACCAAACAAACTGACCACATCGAACCATAAAATAGAAAATAACATTTGTACAAGGTTTAGCCAAATGTGGGAACCGTAATTAATGAACTGGGGATAACTCAAGAATGGAAAAATTGTATAATAGTTCATAGGTCAAAATAAAGCTTATGATAAGAGGAACACAAATATGGATACTTTAGTTACTTAACAATTATAGAATAGGAAATATGCATATTATATTGGTTCATAAATAGTACTCAAAGTTACCATTCATAATTCTCCACGGGATATAACAGTAGTGGTTTAATCAGTTATATGTTTAACACCATAAATAAACAATTTATTCAAGAATTAGATAAATGAGTTTAAATTCAAATAGTTTGAATAATTTTGTACTTATCTTCAGTTAACTAACCTTGAATACATCAAACTAGTGAACAGTACAATTTCTTTACGTGAAACACTTTTTCTCCATGTATTAACTTGAAGAAAGACAACTATTTCATTTGTCAGAAGGGGTTTTGTGGAGATTTTAGTATTTTTATATAGAGTTGAGATCATGAGTCAATTGAAGCTAGACTACCATGGAAAACCTGGAAAAACTGGAGTTCTAGTGAGAAGCAGTAACCGGTGGAGTTCAACCAGGTCTGTTGTGAGATAGGAACTCACTGATGACATTGGTGAATGGTTGCTCAATTTCGTGAATCAGTTGAAGTTAGAAATTAACACCGTTGGATGCCAGCTCAGTGGTCTATCGGTTAAGGGCTTCGGCTCGAAACTGGTAGGTCCTGGGTTCGAATCCCGCGAGAGTGGGTTCGTGGACGCACACTGCTGAGGAGTCCCATAATAGGACGAAACGGCCGTCCAGTGCTTCCAGGTTTTCCATGGTAGTCTAGCTTCAATTGACTCATGATCTCAACTCTATATTTCATTTGTATTGTATTAGTTATTAACCTGAATTATGTAGGGTACAACAACCGTGTTCTAAAGTAGGGATTTCTGATGAGAAAAGCATTATTTATAACACTTGTTGGATGTGTGAAAATGATTTTAAAGCTTATTATACAATTTAAAGAACTAAAATGTATTTGCTTTTTTGAAAACTTGAGAGATGATAATATGTAACATTTAAAAGAACTATTTGAACGTTAAATATATGCAAGACTAACAGTACTATGATTGATAACGTATTATTATATGAATTTAACTTTTATTGATTTCATTCATTTCTTTTGAACATTTTAATAACATTATATTCATGCCTATATTAAACATTCTGAAAGCTTCTGTACATAGATAGAAAGTGATAAGTAGTATTGATGTAAATTTAAGCGAGATCCTGAATCAATGGAGTGTGGTTTATTGAATTTTGTTTCTATTAAAAAACAAAAAAAATCTAAATTCGACATTTTTGACGTTCAATAATCACTGACATATTATTAATTACCCATATAGCAAATACTGTATTTAAAAGGACTTTGACATATCTTTTCAACTCAGCATTATCGAGATTGTTCTGTATATGAAGTAATACATAATGATACTTAATCGTATCAGTTTCACTGAGATGATTCTATAAAATAGTATCAGTATTTTGTAAAAATAAATGACCTCAGTATTATTGTATAAAATATCTTGGTTCTTTCATTCTTAAAAACAGATATTTATCATCACATTAAATATAATAGAGTAAGTCATTGTGAAAAGAAATAAATTGTATGTGGAAAATATTCTTTTGGTCAAATTAATCAACGTTATATTCATATCAGTTACTATAAGGTAATGTTCGTTATATGATATAAAGTCCAGTTGAGGTAGTAAGTCTTAGGATGTGTCTAATATAATAATAAATGACTTGCAATTACTGAGTACGTTTCATGTAGGAATTAAAACTTTATACTTTATGAACATGACGGTAATAAATATTTATTCTGTTTTTTGATAGTTTTCGGAAAAATTAAAATGTCAAGCATTAAGCAGTAATTCTCCTTGTATCTGAATTCAACAATAATATATGTTTTTAAGTCTATGATTTATGGAATTATAAACAAATTTTTCTCGATTGTCTAAGTGTAAGTGTGTACCCATTTTCAACTTGTATGGTAGCTTATCTGTGATAAGCTGATGTCTTTGATAGCAACAAATTCTCTAATCCTGATGGACGAAATCTTATGACAAGATCGTAGATTCATTTATTTACGTTATTTTCTTAGTAGTTGTTTCAACTAGAAACAATCTTAAAAAGAGAAAAAAAATAGTTTGTTTATGTTAAAAGTAGCTTATCCACATACAATTGTCATGTATTATCATTTTACATGAAATAACGATCAATTACTGTATTATATTACAATACAATCACTAATTCAGATTCATTTAATCAGGAATGAAGAAGCATTTTATGAACTTTTTGATAACTACATTTCAAAGTTGAATGGTTTCTTACAACTTTAAAAAAAAATATTAGACAAACTTAATTCACAATAAACTCCAAAGTATATGAATGATAAACATTTGCTCTAGTGATACCGTGTTATACAATGAAACATTAACTTTTATCACTGTTTGTTTTGTTCATTACAAATTGTTAATCAATTTTAACTTGACTTCGAATAGATTTCAGTTATCTTCAGTATTCATTGCACTGTGCCAACCACTATTGTCCTGATATAGATATGGTTGTGTAATTTAACCGTTTTGTTAAGTTTGGCCTAATCATTAGATCCTTACTTCACATTTTACTTTATTCATGCGTAACTTCATTAGATTATTATTCTTCATAATAGTAGCTCGACCTGTCATATGACTGCTAAGTTTCCTGATTTATGTATCTACATGGTTATTAATCGAAGCTATTAGGTTTTACCAGTTAATGACAAACATATTATACGATTTAAACGAATAAATATAACCTTAAATAATGATCAAGTAACTGTAAACCCAAAGGAATTATTAGGTATGGTCTAAAACCTTAGTTATTTCATCTATCAAACAGAGATACAAATTGTACTTTAATACAATCCAATAACACAAATACTGTAATACGCATAGATTTGTTCAATGAACCTTATGATGAAATAATTATGTTGAAGATTAGTTATTAAACCTAATGGGTTAAAATTTGTGGGTTACAAACCGGATATTCAACCAATAAAAGTAAGCTGACTGAGAAAGTGAATTATGTTTTCGTAGTTTACTCATATTTCTTCCATTATAACATTAAAAGTGTGGGGTTTGTGAAGGTTATTAAATCCTGTTGATATCATAGATCTACCTCAAAGAGACAATTACTGGAAACCAGAAAGTACTGGACTTGTGTTTCGTCCTATTATGAGACTCCACAGCAGAGTGTGTGTCAAAGATCCTACCACAAGGGATCAAACCCATGACCGTAGGTCTGGCGTGTGAGCGCTAACCTCTAGACCGCCGAACCAGTATCCAACAGTGTTAATGTCTAACTTCAGTCAATTTTTACGATATCACACGACCATTTCATATCTGCCCTGCACTCGACAGGACTAAACCCCACTGGTGAAAGCTTCTAACTAGAACTCCGAAAATTAACTCTCGAAGTTTTTCATCCGTGAGTACATGATAGACAACAGTATAGGGGAACTAAACAGTTGTCCAATGATTTCACCCTTCAAATGGTTGTCCAACCAAGGTTGGTTCTTCATCTTAGCAATATTAAAAAATTGGTTTTAGATTATAGTAAAAAAAATTCATTTGTTTAATGATAGTATTAAAATAAAATTTTATTATAATTCCCTTTTCTAACATGCATAATCCTTTTAATCTTTTATTCACATGTTTGATATTCAAAATATGTTTGCCCATTCATTGGTACTATGTTTGTACAAAAATGTACCTACATTCATGGTTCGATATACTAACAAACGTATACAATCAACAATTTACAGTCAGCTAAGCAATATATGGAAACACATGGAACAGGAATGGGTAAGAAATTATTTATTATGCAAATTAGATGCATCAAAAGAAAAGACATTTCTGAATTTTGTTTTCTTGAATCTGAATGTTTTTTTTTCTTAATATCCAGTCAACTGACTAACTGATTGATTTCCATGATGAGTATTTTATCAATAAATAGAAAATCAAATATTATGAAGTGATCATTATCTCAGTCATTGGCTTGTTTCATTTTATCTGTAAGGTTTTTATGTAATTTCTTTCAGTATAAACAGTATCGAGAGTTTGTTTTTATCATTTAAAGTGGATAAAATGAATAGCTTAAATTTATATTTATATTCTACCATAGCAAGCTATCATAGAAATTTCTGTTACTTATTCTTAAGTGTATTTATATATATGAATGTTTGAAACGGATTAAGACTGCTCATTTATATTCAGTTTATACAACGTAAAATTCATCTGCCATGTGGCTTCTTGTTTCGTTCAAAAAGATATTTATTATCTACTAGAAACAATCCAATAAAATCTATTGCTGTTTGGAGTTAGTTCGATAATACTTATTCTGACAAAACGTAATGTCTTACAACAAAGTTGAATTCAGTATTGAGATGAAATTGTGGTTGGAGGTAGTTGACAAAAAATCCTGAACCTAGGTTTAGTGCTATTTGGCGCTCAACGGCAAGATGTGTCTGCTATCAACACGGGATCGATACTCTCTGATCAAAAAGTTGTAAAGACAGCTCATTGCTGCAGAACGTTAATCGAGGCCCAAGTATCTCAGTAGTAACGTCACTAACTGTGAAGATGGGTGACATATGATTGAACCAGTCAGACAGCATCAGTCCCCTCAAGATTACATGTACTCCTTGCTAACGAGTACCAATTAGCACGAAATCTAGGTTTAGAGTTTTCTATCGACTATCTGCAATCACTATCTCATCTCAACATAATGAACGAGATATCGGGTCACCTAGATCAGCGGCCACATTGCAACTTGGTCGATAGAGTTTGAACTGCACTAAGAAGGACTTGATACACGTGATATTGATCACTATCCAGTGATCAATCAATTGTGAATCCAGTATCAGTTTAAAAAGCTAACCATCAATCATAGTTGTAGGTGAAGATCGATTATATTTCACTTTCTTAATTGTTCTCACTAAACACCTAACTTACTGGTGCTTCACTATTATCAATGAATACACATCGTTGATTCTAACTTCTCTAATATCACTTTTATCTACCGAAATAAAGTTTACTAGTACTCTTGGTAATTATTAGTATAGGGTTAAAATTTGATGTTTCAGCACAGAACTTGATTAATTTGCCAAAAACGTTGCCTTTTAACAATTTCCGAAATTTCCCTATCTTAGATTTATTTTATAACCAAAAAAGGTTTAGGATTCAAACAAATCATTATGTAGAATGAGCTTACGTATTCCTTATTTAATAATAAAAATATACTTTGTTTTTTATCCATCATTTGGTTGAAATATTTAATTTGTACTTTCTATTCTAAACTTAAGCAGTGCTAACTTATTGACTTTTAATAAAAGAATTTTTCCTGTAACCAGACTAAAAGGTTAAATATTCTGACCTAGAAGTAGTTTATATATTTTATTATTAATATGATCTAGTTTGTTACATGTAAACAACAACCGAAAGCTGTACAAATTAAGTAGAAATGGTAACACTATCAATTTTTCGAAAATGTCCATCTTTAAACATAAATTGAAATTTGCCAATATGTAGTAGTAACCGTAAGTGGTGTATCTGCCAGCAGAAGATTGAATTAAAGAGAACAAGTTAGGAAATAGAAAGCAATTGTAATAATAACAGAATTAAAATAATCATGAAGTGTGTAAAAGACAGCTGAAGAAAAATGTGTCAATAATCGTTTTAATTCATGTCCTCTTTAATTTAAATACCACAAGATTAACTCTGTTTACATCAATGAAATTTTAAGTTTGTTTTATCTCTCTATTATCAGAAGGGGTTTTGTAGAGATTTAGCGTTTTCATAGTTGAAAGCGTTAGTCAATTGAAGCTAGACCACATTGGAAAGCCTGGAAGCACTGGACGGCCATTTCGTCCTATCATGAGACTCCTCAGCAGTGCGCATCCACGATCTCACCTCACGAGATTCGAACCCAGGACCTATCATTGTTTAATCATTTCTATTTGATGGAAAATATTTCAACTTGTTTATTAATAAACTATGTTATAGTTATAAACCCTTTTTTTAACATTCTATCTATTTTCTTTTATTTATAGGTGAATCAGAAACTTATGCTATATTATTTCAACATACACCTTGCTATGATCTGATACCAGATAGTGCTAAACTTATATTATTAGATAGCCAATTAACTGTAAGTTGTTATTACCTATAATCTATTATTTACAAATAGTAATTGATACATTTACGTTATATTACTGAAAGTGAAAGGTTTAATAAGAGTCCTATATAATTTGTAGTTATGAGTACTTTTGTTTGTATTATGTTAATATACAACTAACAATTAAATGAATCTATAAGAACTTTCGTCTAAATTAGAGGGATTAGTTTCATAGTATTTGGGCGCCGAGTTGATGTAAGACATTAAATAGGAATAATATATCTATAAAATCTCAGCGAATGAATTTGAAGTAAATCCAACGTTTCGCTTGTCAAGGAAATATTTCCTTGAAAAAGCTTGGACGAGATTGCCAGGCTAAACGTTGGATTTACTTCAAATTCGAAACGTTGGAATTATTTCAATTTCAATCGTTGAGATTATTTCAAATATAATTTTCACATATAATGACTTCTTTATACTCGGCGCCCAATTTTTGTCAAACCATTCGTTCTAAAATGTATTATACTTTACAATTGTTCATTTTTTAAAATTAAATTCAAACCAGAAGCTTCACATCAATTCCTTTAAGATAAAAATAAACGTTGACCATTTACAAAGATTATTGAATATCAGAAGGGGCTTTGTGGAGATTTCAGTATTTTCGTAGTTCAACTCATGAGTCAGTTGAAGTTCTAGTGAGTTCTAGTGAGAAGCAGTAACCAGTGGAGTTCAACCAGATCTGTTGAGAGATATCAACTTACTGAAGACATTGGTAAAATGGTTGCTCAATTTCGTGGATTGGTTGAAGTTAGACATTAACACTGTTGGATGCCGGCTCAGTATTCTAGTGATTAAGCGCTGGCGCTCAAGACTGATAGGTCCTGGGTTGGAATCTCGTGAGGCGGAATCGTGGATGCGCACTGCCGAGGAGTCCCACAATACGACGAAACGGCGGTTCAGTGCTTCCAGGTTTTCTATGGTAGTCTGGATCCAATTGACTCATGATTTCAACTATAAAAACTAATGAATATACTTTTGAAGACCTAGTAATTTATAAACATCTGCAATTTATGTAATTTTGAGTAGTTATTACTATTTTTAGTAATGTATTATTTATTCTTTGATTTTATTAAAACAGTTGCATCATTGTGTCTTCGTAGATAATGCGTAATATACAATAATTTTACTAGTTACTTTCGACTAGACTACTATGTTGAACGTAATAAATTATTCTACTGAAATCCATCAATACTTGAATAAGGATAGATTTTTATTTACTTACACAGAGTTCTTCATCGAAGCAAGATGCAAATATGAGTGAGTTGGAAATCAAAGTGGGAACATCCTGTTCATTGTATGGGGTTTTTACCAACTCTAAAACTGAAATAAATCTATGATGTATAGACTATCTCAATAACTTGTATAAATTGTTCAAAACGGATAAACAAGAATTATGATCACTCTGAATTGGAATATGTCCTGAGTCTTAATAAAGGAATAATCTAAGCACTTAATAATAGTGATAAAAACATTATGCCTATTAGAAAAATCGATGGTTACTCATACTCAGTTTCTCAGTGGATAACATCCATTTGATAAGTTCCAAATAGGACAAAACGCTCTTCCTAGATTTT
Organism: Schistosoma rodhaini; assembly: GCA_944470415.2. Lineage (NCBI taxonomy): Eukaryota > Metazoa > Platyhelminthes > Trematoda > Strigeidida > Schistosomatidae > Schistosoma > Schistosoma rodhaini. The sequence continues at coordinate 46,496,442 of OX104036.1, forward strand.
ACTGCTAGCATCAATCCATCTATCCCTAAATAAGACATTTCCTAGAAACAACTTCATAACTGATTCTTTTCTTTCGAAAATCGAAATATACAAATTTTAAGAACTTTGAGATTGTTTTGCATCATACAATACGACATATTCTTCCCCAGTCAAGTAAGATTTCGCATTCAATCCAGTAAATTTGGGAAGGAAGCAAAAAAACCAAAATTATTTTACTATTCAGTTTAGTATTTTACGTCATGTATTTTTAAATTATCGATTGATCAGCATTGAAGAAAAATATGATAGTATCGCATATGACGCGTGTAGTTGCCATTCAATAATAAAATTTGGTAAGAAAAATTTCGTTTTCTATACGAAAAAAACTTGTTAATTCATAACTCAGACCTAAAAAATATCCAAATGTACAGTCCAGTTATCAATTATAGTCAATAGGAATGTTTCCTTACTAGAATAGTCACAGGTGGCATATATTCTTATGAAACAAATACAGCAAACAGACTTAAAATAAAAATACCATGAACCTCAATCGCTTTTAATGAATTTGTAAACAAATTGAACACTTAAAACGTCACTTAGTCTTTGTCTGTATACAGAACAAATCGTTGCTTGAACAAAGCAATTGCTACTCTACCCATTATTCATCTGATTATCACGATATTCGATATCACGTTATTTGTTTTAATTACAAGAAAGTGGAAACTTAACATAGGGTCAAATTGTTTGGAATGTATGGTTACGAGGCACATATTTTAAATAATATATCTCACTTTTTTCACATTGCATATAACGTTTGTGTGTTCAATTTCTTTAAAAAAAACATTTTCTTCAAAATAAGCAACACTTGTTGAAATGGAATATGAAAAAAAAATTTGTTTGTATTCACCACGAAAGTGTACATATATTCAAATATAATCTGACAAATATTTTCAGCATAATCAAACGTCAAAAAGAAACAAATAAGCAAGAAAAACATGTTAACATTTTTTTTAAATTTGCAACAATCTATAAAGATAGGATAGTCACCAATAACACAGAAATAGGACCACATTAATTCATAAGTTGAATAAACTCGAGACATGAATAGTTAGATCAGTACTCTTTGAATAATGCATATTGTGCTCGACGGTTTAGAATTTGATACTGAGTAAATGTTGTGCATGTAAATTGTTAATGAGCCAGATAGTGTAATAAAACATTTAGCCAGTCTTATTTAGTATTCTGTTTGTACATAATAGGTAATTCTTAGAACACATTTTAAATAATGCAATAATTTTATTTTAATCTAATTACAAAAATTCTAAAAAAAATTCAATAATCCATATCTACATAACATTTAATCACTGACGTTTGCATTCAGTTGTATGGGATTTTTAATATTCCATATTAAACAATAAATTGTAAGCTTTTGATAAAAAAGTGGATAATTTAATAATTAAAGTTATTTAAAATTACTATAAGGACTAAATGATTCACTTGTTGACTTAGAATACATCGATAACATAGTTTTATTTGGTAAAGACGCTGATAAAATGCAGAGTCTTCTGACCACTATAAGCGATGCGATTCTCTCCCTCGAAGTGCAAAATGTTACTTCAGGATTGGGTTGCATCGGCACCTGAACTAATGATAGGAAGTGAAGTAGTTGAGCGTGTTGAGTGCTTCACTTATCTTGGGAGTCTCATCAACCCTTGTGGTCTGGTGTGTGACGAAATCTCAGCACGGATACAGAAGGCTCGACCAGCTTTCGCCAACTTGCGTCATTTATGGCGTAGGCGAGATATCCGTCTAGCAACAAAAGGACGGGTTTACTGTACGGCAGTTCGTTCCGTCCTACTTTATGGAAGTGAAACATGGCCGATGAGAGTAGAGGATATTCGTAGGCTACTAGTGTTCGATCATAGGTGTCTTCGACGCATTGCTCGTATATCCTGGGACCACCGGGTAAGTAATGCAGATGTTAGGAAACAGGTACTAGGTAAGGATGGCAAATTGATTGATGAAGTAGTGAAACTTCATCAGTTGAGATGGCTGGGACATGTGTTACGTATGCCCAACTACCGACGTGCAATACTTTATGGTGTAGGAGTAGCTTGGAAGAAAGCTAGGGGCAGCCAGACCAAAACGTGGCATAAATCCATGAAGTCAGTGACAAGTGAACTGAGCCATATTGGTAGGTGTACACTACGTGGTTGGGATCCGCGAGATGATAGCAACCGATGGTTAGAGACCTTGAATGACATGGTTCGAAATCGTCTGCAAAGGCGAAGGTGCATCCACTATTTGTGTTCTGCCAAATTCTAATCTTCTGAATTCTTCATCTCTCTACCTTTTATCTCTCTCCAAATTTATTTAACTGAATTATACTCCTTGAATAATATTTTCAGACCCTAATCTTTTCGGCTACTGCTTATATTCTTACTACTTCTACAACTATGGGATTTGAATCGACAACTGTATCTCTGTGCTAATGTGGTGTGGTGATTCGAACTGATAGGGACTATACATAAAGAATAGAAAATGCTGTTGTCATACTTGAAAGTTTGAATATACATGAATCCGTAAATTTAAACAACCAGTATACTTTTGAAATATCCCAATAAAAAAATCATAGAATATATAATGTAACACTCAGTTTATGTATGATAGTAGAATAAAACAAACAAAGAGGTGCATTTGAGTCTCATAGTAAATAAGTGTAATTTTTTTACACAAATGAACGAATAAACTAAGTAAATATGAACCTTTGATACAGTAACAACTCTAACCTGTTTGTATTTTTCTCAGTATGACAAGTATTAAACCAAATATTTATTTATAGTAAGATAGTGAACTAACGAGCAGAAGCTAAAAGTCGATTTTCCAGTATATACACTAAAAACAATACATATTTTAAAGAAATTAGAGAAAACAATAAGGTAAAAGAAAGTGATACTGAGAAAATATATAGCATTTCAAAGGTCCATGCTTGGGTTAGAAAGAGACTGAATCACCTAACCTAACAGTACATAGGTTATAACGATAATGTTGGTATCTGACTTGTTTTTTTTTCGATTTGCTATTTACTGTTGGTGAACTTTCCAAAGAACTTAAACTGTTACATACAACACTAATTCATAGTAAATATTTTTATTTATTACGGTTATACTTCACCAACAACAAACAGTCCAATGAGTTACTTTTGTGGGATTCTTGTACAAATAAAACCCACCGTGATTCGTAACTGACATCAGCTGGCGTACGTTACAAATTAGTAAACATTAGTCATGTTTGTAGTCCTAAGTTGAAACACCTCAGAAATGGGCCTTCTCAACCATGAGGCAAATCAATTCTCTAACCTTAGGGTGTTGTTGCGAGCAATATACCATTTAGTAGCTTCCAAATGCATTCAAAGTCATTAGTCTGTGTTATAAATTTTATAAGGGCAATAATGAGACGGAGTAGATCTGATTAGATCTGGAGTAGATCTGCATCATACATTTTTAACAATCTTTTCAAAAATATACCTATCAAGGCATCTCATTTTCAGATAAACTCTATCTCTTCATTTTTCTATCAAAATTTCATAGTTTTGTCAAATTTTGATAGAAAGAGTTTTTAGTAATCAATCACGTTATCAATAACCAGCAAAGAAATAAACTGTACTTTTAAAATTTATCTATAATTTTATTTTAAACTTTTTATTTATCGTTTTGTTTATCAGATAGGTAAAGCATTTAAGGCACTTATTTACAATGGTATACGCGCTGCTCCAGTATGGAATTCAAAAAATCAAAATTTTATTTCAATGCTTACTGTAACTGATTTTGTACAAATGTTAAGCTATTGTTGGAATCAAACAGTACCATCGAATATTGCTGAATTGAAAAATATACAAATTGATGATGTGGATCAAATAACAATACAAAGATGGAAAGGTAAATTTATATCTAGGAAATATCTTTTTTTAATAATCTTGAGTAAAATGGAAATCTGTGAGGCTGATTACTGACGTAAACATGTAGTTAACGAGATCTCAGGTAGGAAGAACCAATTTATTATTTCATACAAAATTTAGAAATATCTTGATAAAATATGAGAACCATAATTTAAATACTTTGTTTGTAAATCTTCCATTAATTTTCCTTTTCATTCTGTCTGATTCTTTCAATTTACAATTGCTTTCTTTTTCATTCAACTCCATTTTCTTAGCTTTACGCTTCCAGCTATCCAAAGTTTGGTTAGTGTTACAGACTACTTATGTCTGGATATATTAGTAGCATACGCCACAAACATATGTTAAAATGTTTGTCAGAAATAGTTAATAAAAGAAATGAACGCATATATATATATATATATATATATATATATATATATATATATAAAGCAAACGTTATCATTGTAAATAAGGGATCGATTGATGCTGTACAGCCCTAGTTATAACTTACTGTATCATTTGTTGCCCAGCGTGATTAACTGGATAACAAAAGATCTTAAAGTTCTTTAACGGTTATCAATTAACGTGAATTAAATGATTCAGGTCTTATGATGTTAATTTTTTCTCACTTTTAAAAGAACTGATTGTGCATACTACTGTTAACTCTGAACTCGAGGTAAAATAACTTTCAGATGCCATCTACTTTACAATTACAATTATAAAACTTACTAGAGAACCATTGTGTTTAATGAAATGTATTTTTTGCTGGAACCTTGCTAATATTCTTATAGATCTACCGTTTATAAATAATATATTTTCAGTTCAGTAGTTAAAGGTATTTTATTTTAAACCATATGTTAATATGTTAATATGTTAAACAATGCCGATATTATTATACTTAAACCCGATAAAGGATCTGGTGTGGTAATTATGAATAAGTCCGATTACATAGATAAAATGGAATTGATTCTCAGTGATAAGAGCAAATTCATGGCTGATGTTGACTCTGATGGACTACATAAATTAGAAAAGAAAGTAAACTCGAATCTAACAAAATTGTTAAACATGAACGCTATTGACAAAGATGAGTTTCATTTATTAAAACCTATGGGTTCGGTGTATCCTCATTTATATGGATTGCCAAAAATACATAAGCCTAATATCCCTTTACGTCCAATTCTATCAATGTGTCGGTCACCTACACACAAACTAGCGAAATGGCTTACAAAAATATTAAATCCTATCCGACATCAATTTTGTAAGTATTCCTTGATTGACTCATTTGATTTAATTAAATACTTAAAGGATATGAATATAAAAACAAAGACAATGTGTTCTTTTGATGTGAATACTTTATTTACAAATGTACCCCTGAGAAAAACTATTGATATTTTATGTGACTATATTTCACTTAATAATCTTCCATTGCCATTTCCTGTTGAAACTCTTAAAGATTTATTATTATTGTGCACTGACAATGTAAAATTCACATTTCAAGGTGAGCACTTTCGACAAATTGATGGCGTAGCTATGGGTAGTCCTTTAGGACCGTTGTTGGCGGATGTGTTCATGGGGTATGTTGAAAATTTAGCTGAAAACTCAATCCAAAAGATGTGTCTGTATAGACGATACGTTGATGATATCATAATCATAGGGGATAAATGTGAAGACTTGAACCACTTGTTAAAAGAACTCAATGCAAGTCAGAAGCATATTTCTCTTACGTGCGAGGAAGAGAAGAACAACCAACTTCCTTTTCTAGATATACTGATCAGTAGAAGAGAAGATGGTTCCATCCAACGTTCTATTTATAGAAAGCAGACATGGACGGGGCAATACCTTAATTTCCATAGTCACTGCCCAATTCATTACAAACGTGGGTTAATTAAGGGCTTATTCAATAGAATCAATCGTATTTGTACTAGTGATACTATTGAAATAGAAACGAAGCGTCTAACTAATACGTTAATGAATAACGGTTATTCATTTAAGTTCATAAACCGCTGGAAGGGTTGCAATACAATTAGACCTATTACGCTTCTGGCACCCAAAAAGCGAGTTTATATTACATTACCATTTAGAAGTGACTCTAATAGTCTCATGTTAAGACGGAGACTAAAATTAGCCATAAATAGGACATTCTATGCAGCTCAACTTGTCATCATTGAAAAGACAAGGTCGATATTTCACCAAAAACCTAGACAGCATATAAGCGATTGTGTCACATCCCATTGTGTATACCAATTTACATGTATGTGCGGAAACACGTACATAGGGAGGAGCAATCGTGATTTGCAAATAAGGGTGGTGGAACACATACCTAAATGGCTACAGAACCAAATGAATTCGAATAGTCAAATAAGATCACAGGACAGACAAACATCTTCCTCTATTGCGAAACATTTAGTTGAAACTGGTCATAAGGTTGACATCAAATCAGCATTTGTAGTGTTGTACAAAAGCCTTCAAGGACGTATACTAAGGTTTATTGAAGCCTTGGCTATACGGAAATTGAAACCCCCTTTATGTGTTCAAAAACAATGTGTTCTTACCCTTAACCTACCCTGGTAATGCTTATTTATTATCCAGAGTAGTCATCACTTTGTTTTTGTGTACTTTATTTATTTTCTTACCTTAACCTGTCTAGTTGACCTTTTAATTTTCATATAAAAAATGTCTTAACAAGTATATGTGTGATCAGATTGTTCGAAATGTATTGCGCTAATATATCACATAATTCTGATAATCTTCGTCTTCTCATTGCATTATCGAAATTTATCAAAGGGACTAATTGTTTTAAAATCACTATCTAACCGTTTTTATAAACAATTAGTTTTGAAAACATATTTGTTTATCTATATCGAAGGTCATAGTTGTAAGGAAATATTTATCACTTCATAAAGGATTATTATAGGAATAAATCGCGTGTTATATCTACATGTGATAAACGTGATTTCAAAGTCATTCTTCTTATGCATATTATGCTATAAATGACTTTATGAATCTATACACATATAGCATTAAATATGTTATTTCAACAATAAAATATTTACGTATTGCAGCCTGAAAGAAAGGTGCTTTTTCAGTATTCGTTCTCAATACTTAGTATACTTGGAGTGCAACCTCAGTTTTTAAAATAAATTGTTATTATCAGTATTAAATTGTGGAAACTGTTGAGTTTCACTAAAATCATGAACCTTTCAATGATAATTATCACGTGTTCACTAGTTAATAGATCGAGAGGGAATTCTCGGAATTCTGGTTTAATGCCGTGATCAGTGGAGTTCAACTGTGTCGAGTGTGAGACAGTCACTCAACAAAAACAATTCAACACGATCGCGCAATATCGTGAATTATTTGAAGTTGGACTTTAACACCATTGGATACCAGACCAATGGTGAAGAGTTTAAGCGTTTGCGTATTTAGACCAAATGTCCTGACTTTTATTCCCGAGTGTGGAATCGTAGGTGGTCACTGCTGAGAAATCCCGTACTGTGTGGAAACGGCTGTTTGATGCTACCAGATATTGAATGGTGTTCTAGAATTGATGGGTTCATTATTTCAGTTTAATGGTAGTCGTCTGACTTTATGAATCAAGTTAATCAGCGTTTTATTTAAACTCAACTATTTAAAAGATCCGATTTATTTACTTCTTTTTAACTGATATATAAAATAGTAGATTGTTTTCTGGTAACGTATTTCCATAGAATGCACTTTTACAAGTTTCCTTATCGTTTGAATTACTATTATGCGACTCAAAATAGGCTAATACAAACAATTGGAAATGGACAGAAATCTTAACTGTAAGGCACTGGATATTAGCTAACTGTTTAAACGATTAACGCGCTCATCACGAGAATCAAAGGTTCCAAATTTAACATTTCGCTATATGATGTTTTGCATTCGTATAAGATCTCATTCAAATTATGAAACAAATGTTTAGTTTTCCTTCATTGATAATGCTTTTGTAGTTAAAATAAACTATCATCAATTTATAAGCAAAAGTGGATAATGGCTAGCAGTGGAATCCAGGAAGCGCATTTCGTTCTATTTGGGACTCGCCAGCTGGATGTATCTGCATCTCAGAGTTGATGTTCAATCTGGGACTCGAACCCAGTACCTTTCGCTTCAAACGCCATCGCGTTATCCACTCAGCTACTGAGTTCTCTATGAACTTCCTTAAAATTTTCATCAAGTTAAAATTCGTAAATTATATATAAGATTTTGTTTGCACATGGGAAAAGCATTTAAAACTCACTCAAGATAATATTTAGCAATAAAGACGAAATTTCAGAGATATGTTTATAAAAGAATTTTGATCGAATCAGCCAAAACTGATATTACTTCTGCTATTACATACATCTATATATAAAATCAATAATTATATATATACATATATATCATCCAAAAACTATTTTCTCTAGTATGTCATATTTTTATTCAATCTAGTGTTTGTACGAGAAAACTAATTCAGATTCCAAACACTTCATTGATCACAACAATTCAAAACTATTTTAGAACTGAATTTGTATATTCCCTTAAATATTTGTTTATGGTAGAGACAATAGTGAAATAGTGAATCAGAAATGTTATAATCTTAAAAATTGCATTTACCAACTAATAAAGCCTAAAAATGTATCTATAGAATGTATGTAGATAAATTAAGGCAAATCTAATCATAAAATAATTTTCAGATATTATTAACTGTTAAATGAATCAGACAGTTTATACATGTCTATTTTCTTTACCAATTCATTTACTCGATGATTCAGAACAAAAGTTATAAAAAATGTAGTTACCAATCTACAAAACTCAGGTTTTTGTAAATCCTAATATATTATTACATTGATCAGGTTAATGGTATTGAATAGCAAGACATCGGTAAAAAAAAATCTTGTTTTATTCTTCGTTCATCGGAAAATACAAAACAGATCATTTCGTTTGCAAAAATAAAAAAAAACACATTCAAGTTTCTAACCTGTATCCAAATAAACTAGTTATGATTATTATTATTATTTAAATAACTAAATATTGGTACAAAGGGGGCACCAGATATATATGCACCGCACAAATCTCATTTGATTTGTCTGAGGGCTGTGATACTGCCCAGGTGCTCAAACTAAAGCAGGTGGTTTTCTTAGGGGACCACAGCCGGAGCCTTTGACCTAAAGGTCTGATCCACAAGTCAGTGGAGCATCGTGAGGAGATGCAGTCCCATGGTAGCCGGTGATCAACGATTGATTCATACGCCATTTGTTCCCTCAGGATACAGGAGCTCATGTGCACCATTGGTTTGGAACCAGGGTTTTCCAACTCCCCAAGGTGAACTTACCGTGTCCAAGAACCCTGTTAAAACGCCGGACATTCGCTTTTCATCTTCTCAATTTCGTAAACAACAGTAATGCCACGAGAAGGTAGTGAGTAGGACTTCCCTGGCATAGGCTATATACGCGTGGCCATGTGAGAGCATTTCGAGAGGCAGAGCAGGCTTTCCCCACTCTCAGCCGTACCAGCGCATTTGGGGGCAAAAACTAGTTATGAAAATGATCGTGTTTCAACCTTTGCTCACATATCTATGCTATCATATAAGCTGTTCCTAACAAGCTTGTTAAAGATTTTTGCATCCTTAATGCAATTCATATTTCTTATGGAATTCGACTTTCAGATAATGAAGAAGGCTTTTAGCTCAGGTGGACGATTTTCGTAGAGTTACATTCTTTTAGCTGGGTAATTTAACCGCCACGCTTTAATTGTTATTTTAAAAAAACATCATAAACAAAATTCAGATTGAAGTCAGGTATTCGGAGTAGCATCATTCACTGATTAAGGAAGTATGAAAAAAGTCACTAAGGGATCGAACAATGTAAACATATCAGTACCGTAAGTGATCAACCACAAACTCGATCTACACTGTGATTATAAATATGATCATGATACTAGCTGTAACTAGCTCATAGACCTAACAAGTTATTCGATTATTCGACTATTGGAGCTAATTCTTCAGTAAAACTCAAAATGAAACAGTAACGGATGCTTACTGAACTCAATCTTCACTTTTTATTATGTTTTCAAATCAAATAGTACTTACGAACGATACACATATGCTAGGGTTAATAGCCGTCTTGTTTATTTTACATAACGCCATATACAAACAAACGAGATTATATCTAAGTGAAATAGCTTATATAATATAAAAGTAAGTGATTACGTAAATCCTTTTCTCAGTATGAGGTTGTGGAAATTGTTAAGTTTTTGATTGAGATCATGAACTGATTGATGTAGGACCACCACTGAAAACCTGGAAGCACTGGTCGACCATTTCGTCCTAATATGGAGCTCCTCAGCAGAGCTCATCCGCGACCCTGCACGTGTGATTCGAACCCAAGACCTCCGATTCCGCTCACAAACGCCTAACTTCTAGACCACTGAGTCAGCATCCAATCACTGTTCAGTGCTTCCAGGTTTTCAATGGTAGCCTAACATCGATCGATTCATGATCTAAATCCTTTTAGTTAACGAACAATAATTTTTAATATGATATTAAATTATATTACTGGAAATGATGGAATGTAGTTTGTTTGAAATCTCTAGAATAGTGTTAACTAATTATGATTATCACCATTATCTACCAATACTTGCGCTTTCATCAAGAAACATTACCCACCCTACAGTGTCATGCATAAACATCAACTGTCTGTAACCAGTTTAAATCTTATTATTGAGTAACATATTTGTTTATATTAGTTTTGATCTTCATAATATAATGGAAATCAATTATTTACATACAAAACGAATATAGAATGCAAAAAAACGATCGGTTTATAAATTCTATACAGTTATGAGTGATATTAGTTAAAAGAATAATCCGGTAATTAGTTATTCATTCATTTATACTTTTTCAAGGCCACACGTGAGCGGTTATTCAAAATAAAAATGTTTCAAATAAATTTTATAATAATCATTGAAGTTAAAATGACTGAAAAAAAAAAATATATATATAATATTTTTTCAGATATGCTCATAGCCGATAGGACACATCGTTTATCATTACAAATTACATCGTCTACTGGTAAAAATGTGGACAAATCAATGAATAAATTGCATACTAGTATTAATTTAACATCTTGGCCACCGTCAAACAATACATCATCGTCGTCATCAAGTTCACGTTCATCATCTAGTAATGGTGACAGTGATAGTAATAGCGGTAATAGTAATGACAGAGGGAGTGATAGTAGTAGTAGTGGTAGTAGAAGAAGCAGCAGTCGTTCTAGTACAAAGTCATTGTCCTCAGACCTTCCAGTAATACAATTATCATCTACCATGTCAAATCAAAATTTGTCTGAAAATACAATAAAATGTACATTGGACGATAGTGAAAACAATGATGGAGATATGGAAATGAGAATCCAATGTGATAACACTTCTATTAATAAAAATAATCAAACATTATGTTTTCTGAATAGACCAATACAGAATATTTTTCCCGCACGTTTATTTATCTGTGATCCAGAAGAATCTATTTTTAAAGCTTTACGATTATTGTTAAGATATCGATTACATCATTTGCCAATTATGGATTCACCTTTTGATGGATGTGGTAATATATTGTATGTACTTACTCAACGTAAACTACTGATGTATATGTTTGAAAAATTGAATAAATTGCCTCAACCAAGATTTTTACAAGTAAGTTATCATTTCTAATACTAGTTTCTTTTTTTAATTCTAAGAGTTTAATTTCAATAATGAAGCATAATTTCTAGCCAATCGAAAGTTAATGATTAAAACTCTAAAGTGTGACAAGGTGGGTTCAAATTCAACCGAGTCCTAAATAGATCTTCAAGGATTAAAACTGAAAACCACAGAACCTAGATAATGTAACTTAATAGTTAACAAAATACTCTTATCACTTAAATCAACTTTCTTATTCCCTAAATAACTTAATTTTAAAAGTCAGTTACAAAACAATAAAGGGTATGGATTAAAAAATATACTGCTTACCAACTAGTTATCAGTTCATGGAAATTTTGTTTCTTTTTACACTAAAGCTAAATGTGGACAATCATGATATCTTTCAATGAGATCAAGCATAGTTCTAAGCAAATGTTGTTATTTTCTTCTAGTTGGTTGACAGTTAACCAATAAACATATATCTAAATGAATGATTCAAAGCAAAAGGACAGTTTCTTGTAGATTATTATTCATTCTAAATTAAAAGTTAGTTAACAAGTGTATTGATGCAGTAAAGTAATCTTTTAACACATTGTTTATAAATCTGTTCAAACGTAAATATACAAAGAAAGTCTAATCCAGAGGAAAGAATAGGTTACCTATCTGTATTCATTCATGGTTTGAATAGTTTCCTGTTTGTTTACTGAAGCCTGAAGATTGTTCTAATGGTGATCGATTTTCTGTTAAATAATTACGCTTGATTATTCTACTACTGAATTCTCATGCATTAGTCAATCAGTTTTTTTTGGGGGGAATTAAAACTCTTAACATTAATTGAACTTCCTGAAAATTTACCCGGTTTATAGATCAAATTTAGCGAGTTTAATTAACTAAACAGTATGTGATATAAAACCTGACTATTATAGTAGGGATTTTACCCTAAAATATCCTTAAATGATAACTTCTTAAAATAATTATTCCGTGTTTACAAAGTCCTTATATGTATTATGGACTACTTATTGATAGATGAATATTCATAGACCACAAACATTTACATAAACGTTTAAATAACTAGGAAGTTTACTTTTTTAGAGAACACTGTGTCTTTGCTTAACTGTATTTGATCAATATACTGGCGATTTGATTGTCAAGTGTATTTGATGCTATTGCATCTTTTCCACTGAATAGATCAGTTATGAGGCTAACATAACCTTCGTTAAAAAATCATCAACATAAATGTTTCCATCATCATGAAGTCAGGTGTATGCTACTGCTACCACTGTGGTGTATGTAAATAGTCGATACTTCATGATTATATTTCAGTTCATAAGGAACAGCACATGTAGTATGTATTATGTAACAAAATTCAAAAATTAGTACATGAAATTTTCCCATTTTGCGACAGCTGTTCTTTCAAAAAACGAGATGAATTACACCAAGCAATAAACTATCAAACAGTAAATAGAATTTTGTTAGTTAAACATGAATAAAACTGAAACATGAATACCACATTCTATCCAGGTTAATAAAGATTAGGTAGGATATACTTTTAACATCTGATAGAGTGTTATGACTTGACCTAGCCGTCGCCAATTTGTTATGTTTTTGACCTGGGCAGTAGCCAATTGTTATGACTTGATCAAGGTCGTCGCTGATTCGTTATGACCTTACGAATTTAACAAGGACGTAATTCGCGTAAATTATCCACCAATAGAATACGCCTTCTACGACCTTCACACTGTGACAATGACGTTCGATTAGTATGAGTAATCTAGTGTCCTTATTGGTCCTTATCCGCCTAACCCGTCCACCTGAGTCCAAAACACCAATAGCAGCTGCTGTAATGCGAATCGTTTACTTCAAGCATACTTTGTCTATATACCAGACAGGCAGACCACACCACACCATAAAATAGAAAATAATATTTGTACAAAACCAGGCCAAATGAGGCTGTAAGCGTGGGAGACAATAATCAATAAAACTGAGTATAACAAAGGGACAGTAAATCATATAGTAATAATCAATAGGTCAAAATAAAGCTTAGATAATCTAGTTACCGAATAGTTATACAATAAGAATGATAGTCCAATAGTAGGTCCTGCAAGTTACCCGTACTTATGTCTTCGCTACTACATAACAGAGAGATATAAGTTATCCACTTTAAATGAATGATTCAATATTTATGTACATTTGTCACACAGATTTTATAAATTTGAATCATCTAGAAAAATGGTTTAGATTGGTGATAAACAAAAGTTTTCATTTTTATATAACTTAGTAGTATGTAGCACTTTATTAGTTGTCTTATCTACCTATCGTTACTTATGATTCATAGAATTTATTCGATATCTTTCCGTTCACTCAGATTAAACAAGAAAATATGGCAATGAATAATCGATCTTCATTGTTGCTATTCTTTTGGTAAATGTTAATTCATTGAAAATTTCCACTTCAATCTCAGATTATGATTTTTGAATCTTAAAAACTTAATACTTAACTATTTAATGCGTCTGAAAGAAAGTGTTTAGATAATGTTAGCTACATTTAATAACTCCGTGTTTCAGAGTTCACAGTTATAAGTTTCTCAAATACTGAGATAATTTATAATGGTGGATAATACATGATCATGTTAGATGAGCAAAGGCAAACAAATCAATTCATGCAGCCACTGAATGTATGACTAAGCCATGTCAAGAGGTTCAAATTTCCTCTTGGTAATTCATGATAATTATAACTGATAACCGAATATGTTGAGTGAGATGACTGACGGTTAACTATGGTATCACAGTTAAGTTCATTCTATCTTTCTCTAAATCTTACATTCAAACTATTATTTCATAGAGATCATGAACCGATCAATTTCAGAACACCATTCAAAATCTGGGAGCATCAAACGACCGTTTCCACACAACACAGGACTTCTCAGCAGTGACCACCTACGATTCCACACTCGGGAATAAAAGTCAGGACATTTGGTCTAAATACGCAAACGCTTAAACTCTTCACCATTGATCTGGTATCCAATGGTGTTAAAGTCCAACTTCAAATAATTCACGATATTGAGCGATCGTGTTGAATTGTTTTTGCTGAGTGACTGTCTCACACTCGACACAGTTGAACTCCACTGATCACGGCTTCAAACCAAAATTCCCTCTCGAAGCTATTCACTGATGAACGCATGGTTATACACTTTTTTTATTTCATTTTTGCTGGTTGAACTATGTTCTTCTAGCTCGACGTTTTACTATCATTTATACTCTTTTCACTTTATTCTTATTACGTTTCCCTCACTACGGTAATATGAATTGTAGCAACTGTGTTTGATAGATAGTTTTGGTCACAATACACAGTTTTATGGACAATCGATTGAAATCGCCATGTGAATTCTTACTAAAATCTCCACAAGTTGTGATAACAAGTAATTAACTATGTTGCCATGTGAATGTAAATGATCTAATAAATGTTCAAAACTTTCCCTCACTAGTTTCTTTTTAAAGTCTAAACTGAAATGATAAATCAAAGAAGAGTTGAAACTGATTAACCAAGTATATTAGAATTCATGATAACATATTTTACATTACCCCATGGCAAAAAAAACACATTTTCATAGTAAATGAATTTTTTTATTTAGATATTTATAAAAATCGACTTAATTTCTGTATTGTTTCCTTTCTCTCTTTTAATTTAGTCAAGTTTAATCGATTTGAATATTGGAACGCATGGATCCATTTTATTAGTTACACCATCTACTCGTCTAGCTGATGCATTATTATTATTTCAAGAGAATTGTGTAACTGCTTTACCAGTTGTAGATTCAATAATTAATCGTCGTTTAGTTAATATATTCTCAAAATTTGATGTATTCGTAAGTATAACTTGTTTATTTACTTTTTATATGCTTGTATTTTATTATTATAATATTAACAGTAAATTCAATCTGTACACTAATATTCAGATTACCAGTATTATTTTAAATAGTGAAGGAATATATAATATTTAGAGAACGAATGAATCATTTTGTACACTATGATGAAGAATAGAACAGTCTTTGTAAGATTATTTTACTTTTTACATACATTTTAGGCTTATGAACTTTTAATTTGGAGAGTGTTTCATAAATTACTTTATACAGTCTTTATCGGGTTTAGATATTGTTATAGTTTGTAGATATATTATTATTATTGCTATGAAATGTGGATAAAAAGTTGCCTTTTGCAATATGAATAGATTCTTCACAACAATGAATTTGTTTCACTTCAATAAATGAAATTCTAGCTAGATATTTAAAAGGTTTCCTTTTAAAGTGGAAACCTTCACAAATCACCAGGATAAACTGATATGAAAGTCATTTTATGAGTTTTGTAATAAAGATTAATTAAAATCACTTAGAAGAGTTTGTTTATTCTTTATATATTCATAAATATCATAAGCAACAACAAGCGGATAAGATTAAGTTAAAGAAGAGAGCCATAGTTCAACTAATAAAAACTTCTTCAGATCCTTACTAGATAGAGTTCTGGGAACATGAACAAAGCAACTAAATACTTGGTCTACTTGGATCACTACGTACTTGTCATAAAAAAGATGTTAATTTATATCTGAATTATTTCACTGGTCACAATCCCGTGATATTGTTTTACCCAGACTAAGCAATTTCGGCTACTATCTAGTGTTTTATGCTTTGGCTAATTATATGCTTCCATCGGCAAAGTTAACTTTGAGTTCAGCTGAGAGACATCTCCGATGCTAAAGAGTGGAAACGAAATAATCAGATTCCAGATGGTGATTCTGAAATATGTCCCCGAACTTCATTCATTTTTAAGGCTAAATAGAATTCATGAATTATAGCTGTTAGCTCATGAAGATAACCATAACCCTGATTTCTTGTGTTGATTCCTGGCTCCAGCTTCTGATTTTATTCCTACACTAATCCCAGACACTGTTTTTTTTAGCAGGATAAATGGTTGAGATTTCGCAGTCATTGCTATAATTTTCTAAAGCCATCACTATAATTAAGTTCCACCAATAAATCCTAACACCTATTGATCCAAAAAGTATGCCCTTCTTCTATTACGGTTTTCGACCAGAAATAAGGATACTGCAGGCAGTAGTGCATTAGTATTTTTTGTGTAAATCAATGCGTACAATAATATAGACTAATTTCCTGGTTCGACATTAACATGAATATAAAATGACAATTTAAGCATAACTACTCCAAAGTGAAAGAAAACGGAGTTAAAAGGGCAATGAACAATTAGTTATAATCAAGGAAAGGTAAAGTGTATTGTAATAGTTAATGACTTCACTGAAAGTTTACCATAAAGATAATCGAGAAACTTAATAATGCAATTACTGGATAATTATACAATAAAAATATAGATAATAATAAACCATGAATTAGTCCTGGAAATTATACTTTTTCAATATTTGATCAACCACAACATGGTAAAAAAATAATTTAAATTAAAGATTAACCAGTGAGAGAGTGATAAACAGAAATATAGTAGATCTTCAAAAGTTACACATTTTTTGACACCTGTTTTATCTTAAAAAAAAACGATAAAAAGAAACGTGTTAGCGTCACACGGAAATTCCAATTTTCTAGCTAACAGTTGCATTTTTAATTCCTTGGTATTGATATGAAATGAAGGAAATCGATACGTAATGTAAGAAAAGGATCTAAAATGATTTATAAAAGCGATCAGAAGATTATCAGTAGCTAGTATATATATATTATAGTCTGTTGTTCATTGAAAAAATCTAATTCCTGATACGTGATGAACGCCTTGCATTTTTTTATACAAAGTTCAATATGTGTTGAATCATTTATTATGATAAATAATCGCTTTTATTCAGTCATTAAATAATAATCCATAATTCATTACTTAATAATTTCCATCAATTCACGTTATGTACTAAGGATCAATTAACTTCTTCCATGAACATTCGGTTGATTAACAAATATATGCACAAAATGAAAACAAGAGTCAGAGTGATGATTGGGTTTTTGATTCTGATATAACATTTGTTCACTTCTACAAAGTCGGTATTGGGAAGTGGTAAAGGTAACCTTTAAATAAACACAAATGTCAATATTAATTCGGATTTCTCTCTTAGACAATATCTTCTCATAGTTAAAGAATTCGATTGTGTTCATTTCTGATTGTTTTTTTACAGACCCTCGTAATAAATGGAGCTTATAAAAATCCGAACTTAACTATTCAAGAAGTACTTGACATATGCAAGGTAAGTGATGATCTACACAACTTATAAATTAGTTCATAAACATTACAATATCTTATTATCAAAATAGATTGATTGTGTAATTCATATATGTGATGGGTCGAGAAGCAGAACTGGACATACTTTTACCGATTAAAATGTTTATTCTCGTGACCTACAAAGAACAAAATCCCGAGAAAACCGTTACCTAAATGAATTAGCTGCTTACTTGTAGATGCGAACTCAGATAAGTAGGAAAAAAATGCTCATCGTGAAAATATGTTACACATAAACATGTTATAGGGTATTGAGGCAGATAAACCGAAACTTTGAAAGTTAATATGGGATGTTAATGGTTTATGAACTCATGGAAAACCAAGGTAATATTAACTGTAAATTATAGCAGTAATTGGTAACTACATATCAAATAGAAAGATACCATTTTCATCTCATTTACGTATCCTCACATAGAAGCACTAGTATTTCAATGTGCATATATCATAAAATAAGCTTTGATGATCATTACTTTATGCTTCAGTCTTACTTTAATTCTCGTCAGCCGACGTTAATTTCACTGCATTTCTATTATACTCACGAATCATATCTTAACTTGAAGCTGCAAAAAGTATGAGTTTGTACACAAGAAATACATGTTGGTTTAAGTCATCATCAAGGTTCAAATACCGAGTAGCTGCAATTTTTGTGTAATGTAATTCTTAGTTTTATGTACTTTCTGTATATAACCTGTATACTACCTGTGTATTCTAAGGGTTAGCTTGTCATTGAAACTGAACAGTGAAATGTAGTTTGAGACTTACAACTTTAATGTTAACAATGGCTAATGGTAAACTAGAAGTAAAAATGTATTATAGATGGGTGATTTATACTTAACTATGTAAATCAATTTATTACAATGTATTACGTAGCTTTAAAGAAAATATAAATTATGCATATAATTTCTGATTATTTTTTTTCAAATTTGCAGACAAACACTAAATCTATTGATGAGACACAAAAGAAACCACCTGTGGAAATATGTCTTGCATCAAATAACTTACTTTATGTAATGGAAAAGTTAGTTAAAACAGGGGTAAGTTGTTTAAGAATCGACTGATAGTAGATCATTTGGGTATAGTGTTATGGAAAAGTAATTAGTTATCGATAATGAGGAAAATACAAATGTAAAGATTAGTTTACCCAGCGATTTCGTTTTTCGAAACTACAATTATACCAAAGAAAAAGACATAAAAGCAAATTGTATATGAGGGTGTAAATCTAAAATTCTACTCAGTGTAAATCTAAAATTCTACTCAGTTAATGACAGACAAATTGACAGGATTACTAAGTTATGACTATTTAACAAATTTTGATAGTATAATAAGAAGACGAAGACTATCAGAACTATGTGATATATTAGCGCAATACATTTCGAACAATCTGATCACACATATACTTGTTAAGAACATTTATATATAAAAATAAAAGGTCAAGTAGAATGGAAAGGGGGGAGGGGTAAGAGTTGACAAGGATAATAATGATAATAAAAAAAATGATGTGAAAACAATTTGGTAACTAATCTCTCTGAATAATAACCTAATATTAGCAAGGTAGGTTTAAGGTGAGAACAAACTGTTTTTGAATACACAGAGGGGGTTTGAATTTTTTATGATATTATTATCACTCCAGTAACTATATTTCATTTATGATTGTTGTTTTATGTGAAAATTATAATGATATAATTTGTGTGCATGTTAAATTAACTGAACTCATGATCATATAGAGAGAGACAAAGAGAGAGTCATGAATACTTGATAAACTTCATTTATTTTAATATAGATTTGATAAAATAAGGTTTATCAATAAATGATGACCAACAAATAAACAAACTATAGGGAAGATACATCATCCTGAAGTAAATAATTGATGTACAGAAGGAAATTGTTACATGAATTGGAGGCGGTGATCTGTTGTATATGTATAAATGTATGTATATACTTTAGTTAATATCAGTTGTTTGTTTAGGTGGTTTGTTGGAGAATGGAAACTCGTTAGAAACAAAATTGTCAATAATTTTTCTTACTATTGAACATTGTGAAACTCTTCAAGCATTTCATTCAACCAGATTGCTTGATAAATATAAACAGAATATAAAACAACAAAGTTTTTAAAATGAAATAAATTCATTCTATTTGATAGTTTCACATTAGTTTCATGCAGCTTAAAATTACAATTGTTAGTATAATTATCAGAAGGGGGTTTTGTGGAGACCTTAGTAATTTTATATAGTTGAGACAATGAGTTAATTGAAGCTAGACCACCATGTAAAACTTGGAAGCACTGAACGGCCAGGTCTGTTGGGAGATATCAACTCACTGAAAACATTGGTGAATGGTTGCTCAATTCCGTGGATTGGTTGAAATTAGACATTAACACCGTTGGATACCGGCTCAGTGCTCTAGAGGTTAAGTGCTCTCGCGTGAGACTGATAGGTCCTGAGCTCGAATCTCCCGAGGCGGGATCGTGGATGCGCATTGTTGAGGAGTCCCACAATAGGACCAAACGGCCATACAGTGCTTTCAAGTTTTCCATGGTAGTCTAGCTTCAATTGACTCATGATCTCAACTATACTAGTATAATTATAAACAAATGGTTAATACTACATTATTTTGTAAAGGTTTACACATTCATCTTAATTGTGTGTATTTATACATTTTGTAATCTATTTTTCTAATCATTATAAATTTTCTTACTTTACGAATGTTTGTCTAAAAACGCATAGACTAAGTTGTATGAAACATTTGTTTATAATTATATTAATAATTATAATGGTAGACTGTATGAAGCTGATGAAAAGTTGTAAATTAGGATGAATTCATTTCAATCTACAAACGTTGTTATCTTTTTCTTAATTGAAAGATTTCTAAATTAGAATATAAATTCGTCTAATGTTGAATGTTATCAAGTTTTAAGTATAAATTAGTTTGTTTAGGTTGGTTGATTTAGTTGCAAAGTTTTTACTGTTGCTCTGAGCAGTATTTTTAGTGGATATTTTAAGTTCATTTTGTCAAGTCTATACAACAGTTTTACTCAACTTTCATAGAGTTCTATGGAGTTCTATTTCATTATTTTAATCACTTAGAATTACAATGGATTTTAGTACAATGAAACGTTTTTGATTTTACATATCACTTGAATGTATTGTGAAAAGTGATGGATATGATGCGCTACTTATATCGACATGATTAGTATGTGACGATAGTCATGATTAGAATGTCTGGCAGTAGAAGGTCGTGAACGAAAGAACAGGAACAAAAGCGATTGGTATAAAAATGCAGGAACAATGAATTCTGAGACGATTGACTAACATTTTGCAAAGGAAGTATTTACTGTATGATTCTCAGATTTTATTAAGAGATTCTGTAGTTTTATGTTCAAGTATATTTGGTTATACCCACCTGAGTTCTCTTTCACTAAAATGAATACTTAAAAAAAGAACATTTACTCAATTATTAGGGAATATCTCTAAGATACAACTGGATGCATTTTACATTTACTAAACGGTAATTAATTATAGATAACTTAATTATGTAAAAAAAAATAGTTGTCACTGGTTAGTATGAATACAGCTAACATATTATCAACACTATCAGATACAGAGATTATGAAAAATTTCAGTTTTTAAATAACATAAACTCCTTCTTTACCATCATTATAACGAAAAAATATATCTACTGAAACTCTCTGAATAATTTATTATTAGAAACCGTTGACTTTTATAACACTATTTGAATAGAATGGTTATTGCCGAAATTCTCTTTAATCTGATTAATACTTAAAATATTTACAGAGATAATTTATTCAACAAGCTCATCAGTTTGTTTATAAATAAAACTAATCTAATATTACACAGCTATGATAAATGGATTCAAAGTGATTTATTTTAAGACAAACATTTGAACAAAGTTACATTTGATATAGATTTTTTAATGAATTACATATTTCTTATCAATTCTTTTTTTTTTATATTTTAGTATCGTAGTCTTGTAATTGTGAACAATACAAATGATTATCGTGTAGATGGTATAATTAGTTTATCTGATGTATTACGCTTTACTGTTTTACAACAATTACGTATAACTTCGTCAAGATTACAACCACCATCTGTAGCTGAAATTGTTGATGAACGTGATGAATTAAATCAAAGTGGAAAACAAAAGAAAAAGAAAAAGTTAAAAAAAGAAAAATCATTTGATACTACTAATTTATTATCGACTTGTTCATCAGAAACAATTATAAAGAGTAATAATAATAGCAGTGATAATAATACTAATAACTCGATTTCATCACATGACACACCAACTATATGTACATTACATTCAGCCCATTCTAATACTACAGTAAACACTGTTATTACTACGAATACTACTAAAACTCCTATAACTATAACAACAGTCACTGGAGGTGTTGGATCTAGCCCTGAGCATATAAATACTTCATCTAGTCACAATATTACTAATAATATCAAAATAAACAAATCTATTAAACCTGTTAAATTATCTAATAATCAATTAGATAAATCAAAAATTCATTCAATCAAACTTGATAGTAACAATAATTCCATCAATATTAATTTAATAACAGACAATAAAAGTAATAATAGTAATTTATGCTCTGATCAAATTATTCCATCAACAATTGTATCAGAAAAGATTACTTGAAAACAAATTTTTTTAAGAATAAATAATTATTGATTTATTTTTCTTTGATTGATTATTGATTATAATGAAAAATTGAATTGGAGGAAAAATTCGCATTTTTTTTTAAAATAATCATATAAACATTAACATAATAGAAAGCTAATACACATAGACACATACATACATAAATGTATACATACGTACATACATACATACAGATATACATACATACATACATACATACATACAAATATATATAAATACATACATAAATTCTGAATACAAACAATCAAGATTCAATGTAATCAAAGCTTTTTGTTATATAGTTATGTATATACTCATATCATAGTAACCCAAAAAAACATGTTTATGACAAAAAGAAAAACTTTTCTTCTTTTTTTTAAGTCTTATTCATCGCTTTATTTCTTTATTATACAACAAAAACAAAAAAATAGCAATGAATTACCCAAGTGGAAAAATTTATTTTATCATTGAAAAATAACACAATTTTTTTTAATGATCAGGGATAATATTGATCCAATACACCAAAAAAACGGTTGAGATTGTTGAGTTTACCGATCAATTTTATTCAATATGTTTATTACTAAAATAATAATAATAATTGGATATCATCAATAATGTTATTGAAAATAATCTACTCAAGTCTTTCATGATTATGATCTGTTCAATATATATATATATATATATATATATATATATATATATATATATATATATGTGTTTGTATGTTCATGCCTATTTGTTTCAATCATTATTTTGCACATAATGAATCTGAATGAAAAAAATGAAAAGAAAAAAGAATGTAAACGATCCATGTACAAACAGCATATTATTCAAGTTCTTACAAGAATCAGATCAAGAGATAGGCAGTCAGATAGAGATAAACAGAAGAAGAGGAAGTATTTCTTTTGAAAAGCGAAGAAAAATTGTATCAATTATTTTATTTTATATTTTATCGATTGTTTTTCTTTTCTGATTGCTTTTCGTTTGTTTATTTGTTTTTTCCATCCCATCAACTATGCCCTTTCTTTGTTGTTCTCCCAAAAAAATTCACGTCATCATTATTATCGCTTAACTCCTATCTTCTTTACTATTGTAGATGTTGTAATTGTTATTATCGTTATTATTAGTACTATTATTATTATTTTGATGTTCTTTCAAATTCAGAAATCTTAAATCTTATGGTTCTTCAAAATAAGAGTTGTGTAATTTGTTTTTTTATCCAATTGTTCTTTCTGATTATGATTTCATTTTTTTCGAAGCTTTAATTCTTCAAATATATTTAATTCTTCATTGAGCATTTATAGTCGTTTATACGAAATCTAGGAAATTAAAATTAGTCCAACTAATTCAAGGGTAGATGCAACTATCGTTAGACAATTACAAATATTGTTAAAATACGACAATATTATAGTTTTAAAAATTGACATCTAATACAGCAATTCAAGACTAAGGATATAAGATTTATAAATGAAAAAACGTTAGACATGAATAGAACAATAACCTTTTTTTACTTCTTTGAATGATCAATAACTTCCTGTTTCAGTTTCAGAAAATGATTTCCCTATTCAGTGATAACAAGTTGATGAATTGAAATAAATTATTTTAGTGTAGTAGAATCATTGATGGGGATAACTAGACGTATGGTGAAAATGAACTTTTCTTAAATAGAAAAAGGATCAATGTATATCTTACTATTCCTGCCATCGGTAATTTTGTCGAATTCTGATGATCTGAAAATATGTGCTTCTTCATTTTAGTCTTTTTGGATATGTGGTTGGTGAATTTGTCACTTAAATGTAAACAATAACATTATACATACACTTAACTTACTACTGACTAAGTTGTTTCAGTAAAATTTCCCAAATGATTAGCTAGATACAGAAATTATTGAACAGTACTCAATTCATATATTATATGTCGATTCATTAAAACATTAAGTTAACATCATATTCTTCATGCAAACGTTTGAAGGCAACTCAGTATGATATTTTCTCAGATACTAAATAATTCAGAGATAAGAAGGGGGTTTTGTGAAGATTTTAGTAGTTTTATATAGTTGAGATCATGAGTCAATTGAAGCTAGACCACCATGGAAAAACTGGAAGCACTGGACGGCCGTTTCGTCCTATTGTGGGACTCCTCAGCAGTGCGCATCCACGATCCCGCCTTGCGACATCATATGCTCACTAGTAACTGACACCATGAGTTGTAGTGAGAAGCAGTAACCACTGGAGTTAAATCAGGTCTGTTGTGAGATAGTAACCCACTGAAGACAACGATGGATGTGTCATTCAATTTCGTGGATCTGTAGAAGTCAGACATTAACACCTTTGGATACCGGCTCAGTGCTCTAGAGGTTAGGCGCTTGTGCGCGAGACTTATAGATCCCGGGTTCGAGTCTCTCAAGGCGAAATCGTGGATGCGCACTGCCGATGGGTCCCACAACAGGACGAAACGCCCCACCAGCGATTTCAGGTTTTCCATGGTGGTCTAGCTTCAATTGACTCATGATTTCAACTATACAAAATTCAGAGAGAAACTGATGAGTTACATTCGGGAAAAAATCAGTTTATTACAACTTTGAAAGTGATTTGTTTACTTACTCATAAATTTTGAAATACCGCAAAATATAATGTTTATAATTATCTTAACTATAAGTTGATTTATATCTAATTTCAATTAGGAATTCAAAATTACGGTTTATATTTACAGTTTGATTACCGATAAATTATGATGCTGAACAAATGAAGTTACTATGAGTCTTTTGACATCATCGAGAGTTTTTAAGAGTTCAGTAAGTGGTAAACTGCTATAAATGTGTATATATAAAATGTGATAATTTTTAAATAATTCGATAAGACGGTTTTCAAATAGTACCCATCTTTTCCATTATACGCTGTCCGAATTTATTAAACGGACTTATGTTTTTAAACTTCCTAATCGGTTAAAAAAATGTAAAGTGTTTTGTTTGCAATAAAATGATCTCTCTGACTCTATACCCTTTAATATTAAACTGAGTCTTAAAGGAAAAGAATGTTTTCCAGATAAACATATTCAAATATCTAAAATATTTTACTGTAGCCTCAATTTTATTAAATCCGGTTGAGTGTTATTGTTAATTATTTGAAAATAGATGAAGGGAGCATAAAGCCTCTTTAACGGAATAATTATAATGAAAAGAATAATAATTACAGACGAATTATCATGAGAAAAAGATAGTAAAAACAAAACAAAAACTCCAGCATGGCTGCTTCTACAGTAACATAATATTGATGGTATCTTGAAATAGAAGTATGAAGAACTTACTTGATTCGAATAGTATTAATATTTGTTTTATAACATCAGATTTAATCTGTAGAATTTTTAGCTAAGACTTCATGTTGTTGTTACACAGACAACACATATATGGATCATTCCGCAAGAAACGAAATCGAACTGAAAAATTAATTTTAATAAAGTGATTAGCTATCTCTATTTACTCATCTCTTATCAGAACCTACTGTTGACTTCAACAACCCGAACACACCTATTTATGTTCAAATTCCACATAAACGTTAGCCATATACATATTTTTCCTTAGTTTGCATTATGAAATTGATCTTATATAAACCATAGTTGAAAACCAGGAAGCTCCAGACAGTTGTTATGTCCTAGTATCTGGCTTAGCGAACGTCCTTATACTATTAATATCGATAAATTTTGGATAGGGAACAATAATAATCGTCCCGGTATGTCAAATAATCATCCAAAAATGAATTATGTAGTTTTTAAGTAAAAATACTTTTTAATTAAATTGACACTTGTTAAGTTAGCAAATATAAATAGAACGGTTGTGAATTTTCTAATGACTTTCGTGGACTAATGAGTTTGCTAATATATTTACTATATACACAGAACAATCGACAGTCCACGCAAATTCCTCACTCATTTTTACTGACGAGAACACGAGAAAGTCTAGTTAATTACCTCATACTGTGGTGTGTGCTAATGATGTCGACAGATAGAAGTAGTATGTAACATCAATTGGAAGTGAAATGCTTGGCAGCAGAAGGTTTAGAAGATCGAAAGAAGGAGAACGAGAACAGTGAATTATTGGTGTGGAAACGAAGGAACAGACAAGTCTGAGACGATTGTCAGGGAAGTCCTACTCACTGCCTTCTCGTGGCGGGGGTGTTGTTTACGAAAGTGAGAGGACGAAAAGCGAGTGTCCGGCGCTTTAACCGGGTTGGTGGACATGGAAAGTTCACCTAGGGGAGTTGGAAAACCCTGATTCCAAACCAGTGATGCACATGGGCTCCAGTATCCTGAAGGAACAAGTGGCGTATGAATCAATCGTTGATCACCGGCTACCATGGGACTGCATCTCCTCACGATGCTCCACTGACTTGTGGATCAGACATTCAGATCAAAGGCTCCGGGTGTGGCCCCCTAAGAAAACCCCCTGCTTCAGTCTGGGCACCTAAGCAGTATCACAGCCCTCACACAAATCAAATGAGATTTGTGAGGCGCATATTTATCTGGTGCTTTTTTCTACCAATATTTATGTGTTTAAATAAATAATAAAAATCAAGTTGTACTTTTATACTCGGACTAATATTTCTGTGGCTACTAATAACTCAACTGAGATAACTCACTAGATAAACAAAGCCATAAACATTTGAACAATTAACTTCCTATTGTTAATCTACGTACTAAAATAGAACAGTCCCGAAAAGCATTGGTTTTCTGGATACCTAAGAATATTGTATTCACTACTTATCACTCATCAAAGCATTATTTTAATTAACCAATACATAATTCAGAATAGTTTTTTCATAATAATGATATTAAATAAGTAGTAATTAAATATATTATAATTTAACTAGATCACGAGATGTCTTGCATTCACGCAATGCATACGAACTTCTTTTTCTCTAGTGTATATGTGATCTAAAACCAATAAGAATGATACGAATCTAGGATTTCAAGATCATTTAAAAATTTACGTACAAGGTTAGATAAAAATCGTAGTGAATGTGCGAATGATAAAAATATTTTTGTACTTGTGACTAAATTCAACAAGCGACTGAGTAAAATATAACTAAATACTCAACAGTCGGTTGACTGGTTCCCTACGGTAGGTAAATAGGAATATCTAGGATTCTTTTCAGAAGACATTCAAATAATCAGACTACGCAAAAATACAGACTTCGAGAATGGATGATCATATATCTGTAAGAATGAATGTAAAACAAAGATTATCAAATATAATTTATGTACATCACAATAAAGGTAATATTTTGTTCCGATTGTCTTTTAATGGACGCCAAAATACTGGGCATGCGTATCGACCATCTGTGATTCTCGGTAGAAATCCAGGAACAAGCCAACCAGTTTGATTTTTCAAAAGTTGAGTATCATATTGAACGTTTAGTTTTTCATTTAAAACACTCAACGGAGTTAAATTGTCCAAATATGTTTCAGTGAGATGTAATTTTGTGCATAGTTCTTTATTTTCACGAACGTATTTTACAGCCAGTGAATACTAAAACATTTATACATACGAGGTTAAAGAAAATGAATTTTTTGGATATATATTCAAACGGACTATTAATTTCAATTGTTTGATATTTGTACAAGATAAACTTGTTAGGGAAGATAGCTTTAAACCATTACGCTATCACTACAATTAAAATACACATATCTTGAAACGATTTAATGCTCTTTCCAGCTCGTATCAACAATAAAAATCTCGAAAATAATGAATCAACCAGGAAATGCAACCTAATTTCGGCATGATAATAATAATAATCTCCAAAACAAAGGTTTACTTTTCTTGACTATCTCCTATAGTTAAAATAACCCATTGTGTCACTGAGTAAAAAAAGAAAATTTTTGTTTGCGGAATTCTTCTTATCTTTTCTATAGATTACCAAAAAGAGATTTTCACATGATTCCCAGTCGTATATACTCACTATTTTTGGTAATTTAAAATTTATATGCTTCAAATTTAATGTATTGGGAAAAAGTGAATAAAACCGATTTTCAATGTGTTAAGGTCACTTTCTAATAAAATTCGGAGTAATAAAGATTTCGATGGTAAACAATACTTTGGTTTATATCAGTACTTTCATTATAATAATGGTCCTGGGTTCGAATCTCCCTAGGCAAGGTGGTGGATGCGCACTGCTGAGGAGTCCCACAATAGGACGAAAAGGCCGTCCAGTGCTTCCAGGTTTCCCTTGGTGGTCTAGTTTCAATTGGCTCACGCTTTCAACTATGAAAATACTAAATCTCCATAAAACCCCTTCTGATAATAATGATAACATAGAAATATAACAATATGATATTAACATGTAAGTTGTGTTCTGTGAATCGTTTCAGTAAAAACATCTTACTAAAGTTAACTTTTTATTACACGTTTATGATTAAGACTAACTGAAAGTATCTTTACTGGTTCCAGAATAGTATTTATGTTGACGCTTATGCACTAATCTGAATATACATGGTTTAAAGGGATTGGGTGGTATGAGTCTAAAACAGGTAAATTGATGAATACGTATTAATTTTCCACTTTTCCTTTAGACTTTGAGTTTTAGCACTGATCTACAATTAGAATCCTTCGATTTTATGTTTGGCTTCTCACAGCGTGATATGTACCATTAGTTAAAATCCTTTGATTTATAACCTGTTAATTTACCCACTTCTCCCTGATGTGAAGTGTAACAGCTTCAACCGATGAGCATTTATAACAGTTTAGGTCTTTTTATAACTAGCTTCCCTGTCTAGCTATATAAAGGACGTTATTGAGAAAAAGTAAGGGCAAATTTTTGAGTAATCAGACAAACCGGATAAAACGAAACTTAATAAATGAAGCAAAACAATCTTAAATGCCTTTAATAATAACAACAATAATGATAAAGACATCTTACTTTGACATGATAGAGTTGAAGAAGACAAGCTGTCCAAGTACTATCTACAATTTGTATTTCTTTAAGATTACCAATGGAAATATTGCAACTAGGATATTGATTTCGTACAATATTTAATGTTTCTTCAGTTAATGGGGGAGCGTAACAAATACGTGGAGATTGATTCAATGAAAATTGAACTAAATAGTTTATCAAAGTGGGAAATACTGATCCATGCGGAGATTTAATTATTTCATCTGACAGATAACTACGTAATTTGTCCCTATTTTTTAAAAATTAAAATAAAAATACTTTCATATTACAAGGAGGTTTTTTGTAGATATCATAGTAATTTTAGTAGAGTTGAGATCATGAGTCAATTGAAGCTAGACCACTATGGAAAACCTGGAAACACTCGATGGTCATTTCGTCCTATTGTGGGACTCCTCGGCAGTGCATATCCACGATCCCAACTCGCGAGATTCCAACACAGGAAACATCAGTTTCGCGCGCGAGCACCTGACCGATAGACCACTGAGCCGGTATCCAACGGTGTTAATGTCCAACTTCAACCAATCCTCGGAATTGAGCAACCATTCATCAATAAACGTTTGGAAAATTTTATGATGACGTGATTTTTACTTACGAACTGATATAATACAAATTTATCTTCGTAATGTAATCATAGATAGCTTCGTACTATCTTTTTCA
Source organism: Schistosoma rodhaini (assembly GCA_944470415.2). NCBI lineage: Eukaryota > Metazoa > Platyhelminthes > Trematoda > Strigeidida > Schistosomatidae > Schistosoma > Schistosoma rodhaini. The sequence continues at coordinate 46,526,576 of OX104036.1, forward strand.
AAGAAAATTTTTTTGACTGGAATGTCTTGTTTCTTTTTATGGGCATGCAGTGATAGCCAAATTTGTATTATCTAAGAGAGACACTACTAAATGTTTTATACATTTTCAACAAAGGGTAATATCTGTAGTAAAATTGTGAGACCGTCAGTCAAACGCATCGTAGAACCTGGCATATGTACATAGTCTCAAGTTGCCACGCTCCTATAGTAAAATAAATGGTAAACAGTTTAAAATATTTCAACGAGTAATGATAGAGGTCAGGTGAACTTAGAGGTAACCTCCCAAATGTTACAGGGAGTTAGTGATAGAAATTCCTGTCAAGTTCAAAATATGTAAGCTCAAAGGTTTCAAAAATTTTCCCACACTTCAGCTCCCTGTGGTAGGGAAAACGACGCGAAGTTGGAACAGAAGCTTTCTTCGAAAGTTAGTTTATGAACAGAAAACATGATTAGATCCACTTGGTATTATTTACGATAATCTTCCTATTGATGTTTAGGACTATGATCAGTCTCTTATTGGCATACATGCATACTGTGCGTATTGCCTTGATTCACAAACATTATAAGATTTTAATACCTGTGAACAATACCAAGCGAATTCAAGCTTTACCTCATTGTACACGCGATTGGTTATCAAGACTCAGTAGCTACGTGGATAACACGATGGTGTTTGAAGCGAGTGGTACTGGGTTCGGGTCTCGAAGTGGACATCGGCCCTGGGATTTGTGTAACTCTAACAGCCTGGAAACTCTTAGAAGAATATGAAATTTAGTGAAATAACGGGTAATCACCTTATCAGTGTGACACAATCAGCCGTGTTTCTAAAAGTTTCACAGGAGTCTTCAATGGATGGTGATTAGACGAAATTTCTTTGTTCTCTTCTGGCTTATGATGACTGTATCGAGGGGTTCTTGAGGGTTGTTTTCTAGGGTTCATCTGTGGCTTAAAGATTAACAGATGCGTCTGCTCTTCCATGGTAGTTTCCTCATTCATTCCTTAGCTCCTGTGTTTCCTAGACTGCCGTTATTGGCAGTTTTATTTAGAACCTATTTATAAGCACATCTAATGGAAGAGTTGTAGGAACAGTATCCATTATTTCTTGTTCTTTTATGTCTATAGATCCGGTTTATGTGTCCAGTCCATACTTCAAATGATCCTCATAAAACATACAACATTGCCAATTCTTTCAACAGTCTTAAGCTCCCATCGATTTTTGCCGTGATATGACAGAAACGCACTCTTTTATTCATCTGAGACAAGATGAGTTATAATTTTTTAATCTACCTAATAATGATAGCATCTTTATCTAAACAACTATCAACTTATACATGTTGTCGTATAACATATTACGTAAATCCACCCCAAAGCATCCGTGATATACTCAGTACTGGTTATGAGTTCTATCAGTGACTGATAAATTATCATACTGTCACCGAAGCAAACCTAAACAAGTTCTATATAGAAAAAACAGTAGACAATGGGGACCTCAACTATAAAACTCTATTACTGCTTTATCTATGAGAAACAATGTAGGCATGGTAATAGTCCAGTTTTGAGTTTCATATGGGATAAATGGTGCTCACTCTTGAAGAGTTCCCAAGTAAAATGAGGTAGGTTTTCAGTGCTACTCGTTGTTTTCCAGATAATATAAAATCCACAACCAAAAAAATATTCGCACATAATTTTCATTTAAATTTGACCAGAAAGAATAAAGAACACTAAGTAAATGCTAAGAAATACTACAGTATAACAAGATCATTATGCCTGAACAAAATTTCCACCTTCTGAAATTTCTGCAACATAAAAATTTGATCGATAGGATTTGGTTAGGACTAAGGACTGGAAAAACATGGCATTGGCTACTATGCAGTGATGAATCAATGTAAATATCTTACTCCTACGGAAGGTTAGTAGTGACCCAAATAGCTCAGTGATAATGTCACAGATTATGAAGCTGAGTGACTCAGGCTTGAATCCACTAGGAAGCATCCATTCCTTTAAGATCGTAGGTACACCTTATTGGAGAGTACCAACTGACACAAAACTTGGGTACGAAATTTCTCAATAATTACCTCAAAACACCCAACATTAAAATAACACATCAGCGAAATATGTTGGGTGAACAAACAACGAACAATGAAAAATAAAAGTAAAATAGCCAAAACAGATGATTATTTACCATAACCACATTTCATTGTATTCCATCCCATGAGAACTGAATTCAACATCCATACTAACCGACACATCATCAACATCAATTAGATTTCTCTCTGATCCAGTTTTCTGTTCAGTAGGACGAAGTAATTCTCTTGTTAGGACAGTAGTTAGTAGACCAGCACAACGACCAGTTAAAAAATGTTCTCTTTTACTAAGGGATTTGTCACCATCAATAGAATTATTAGTAGCGAATTGATGGAAAAGTTGCGCCAAGAAAATTATCACTGGTGAAACAAACAATCGCGTTGATATACTAATATTATATATTCAAATAAACAGAGAAAGTGAGAAATAAAACTTAGATTGCATTCATGACAAGAGATGAAAAATAGTAGTAACTAGGAAAATGTGTGAGTATTAGGCAAATATGAATTTGAATCTATATGTCACATTGTATGGACACATGCATATACATTGAAAACGAGGTGATGGGAGAAATAAAATCTATAAATGGATTGTTGCTTTGAGAAAAAAAGGGAGTTTGCAATCATCTAATACTGAGATGGTGGAGAAGTTTGTGCTGAAGATGTCATACAGAAGAACGAAGAAAGCTCCACGACCAAATCATCCAGCTCAGAGAACAAAACTCCATCAAAATCATCTAATAAACTAATTAAAATTGTACAATGTATAAACTAAAACCGGAACGTTTTTGGCTTAATTATCTGGAAATCCAATACCAGGTTGAGGTTATATGCATCCAAGTTATTTAAATGGAAATATAATATAATTTGGACAATTAGTTTAAAACCCAATCATCTATAGTCCCAGCCTCAGGCAGATTCCGAAATAATATGACAATCATTCCATTCCATCAGTGACAAATATCTCACTCTCAACATGAGAACTTGGAATTTAGTCACATTTCATCATATAATAGGTGGTTTGTGGAGTGTTTCTAATATGAACAGCTTTATACACGGACTGACATAAGGTGAAAAACATAGGGTCGCGACGTCTTCTGTGGGATCATAGGTGTACACTTTGGGCTTCTAAATTATGACGAGTGCTCCCTAGACTTCAGTGATTTTGAGTATGACTTGACTTTGTGGTATGAATTATCTTTAGATCAAATAAATCCTAAGCAACTACATAGAAATGCTTTGAAAGAAACTATTAGCCAGATGAAGCGAATAAAAGATCAAAAGACAAGGTTGAAAGAAAATGTGTGCATTCATCTAGTGTTTTGAGTTTCTAAAGTATTGCCAAAAGCTCAATATTTATTGTTGATACAATATCTTTGTTTAATACAACCAATATGGTGGACCTCCTGGCAGGAGATCAATTCCTGAAAATTCAGACAACGAGAATGTTATTTCCTTGGTCCATGAGATTCCCATCCCATAAGTGCATTTTGTGCTTGTTTGGATAGAATCAGTGGAATGCCTTGTCTATGTGGAGCGTTTTCATCTAAATGGCCGGAGTATATCAATAGCTTTCCTGAAGCTAGTCTTTGTTGTCCAATCTGCGTCCAGTGTGTTTCACTGATTCCAAGCACCTCCAGGTTGTATATCCTCATTTTTGCAGCAATTAGGATGGCTCTCCCGGTCTCCCACATTGTCCGGACATTCCATGTACCTATAAAAATTGTTGCTCTGGTTGTCAGAAGGTGCATAGGTGTCATGACTTCCGAAGGAACTCAGCTTTCATCATGAGACATAATAACTCTTCCAAATGAAGACCTTCTAACTCCCAGGGCAGAGTTTAAATAGTTTGAATTATTTTTTCTGGTTAGTGTTTTTTAGCGAGTTAGTTTTCTACGGGATGGGGTCACTAACCCTATGCCCAACTCCCCTCCTTTGTCCGGGCTTGGGACCGGCAGTAACCCCAGAGGGGCGCCACCTGCTACGAGTACTATATCTGAGTGTGTAGCTTTTAAGGAAGTTCAGAAAGTTTTCTGTAAAAGTCACCTTCCACTTCATCCGGGCTGCAGTCATTGGGAGCGAAGGCAGAAACGACGAAAAGGCAACGACATATGTCCCTGTCCTTCCGAGTTTTTATGGAGCCGTTTAACCGAACAGCACATGGGCGACTATTAACGGGGATTCATTCTAATGGTGCTCGTTCTGCCACAGTTTTTAGTGCTATGCTTAAACTCGCCAGTTCACGAGAACTAGCCATCAGGTAGCCAGATATATGGAGGGTGTAACTCGTCAGCTCTCCGTTTTGGTTAGGTAAGGTCAAGCAAATGACCACATTAGGATCCTGTATGTGCTTCGGAGATACATTGTACATCAACGGCACGAAATTCTAGGGTCTTAGCCAAGAAGACCTGCTGGCCGATTTGAGATAGGGTACGTACATTGAAAGTTTCTATGTGTAGTTTCGAGCGAGGTTTCAGTAGATTTATGACAGTATTTCGTGCACTAGAATCGTCAGTCATGATGACATTTGAGGAGGAAGTACAGAGTTGATAGTTGAGGTAGGAGGAATAATAGGAATTGGAGAGGGAAATTGATTATGAATACAGTAGTCTTGAGTGTTGTTAGAGGTATGAAGGCGGTTATCGCTTCCCGGTTTCCCACACAATGGAAGGGTTCTTCTATATGTACCTGAAAATTGAATTTGGTTAGAGTTGGTCTTAGTAACCTGATAGCATGACCGCAGTGACCAAGGCACAACTTCTTCAGGCCAGTCACACACAACCTTTTTGTGGTAACTTTTCTGTTAGCCCTGTACTTGTTGAGACTTTACCGTTGGAGACGGAAACACGTGGGATAAGGCAGGGTGTGCATCTTTAGGGTCGATCTTTTCTAACCCTACCCTTTCTTTGTAGGAAGGCAGCATCGCTGTCATGCTGGTTGTCTAAAGGAAACACCTTACTGCCGTCACATCCCTATACAGTCAGCAGTATGACTTTGCCCTCGAACCTTGGGTTTGCTGGTTTTAGTCTTACCGCTCTTCAACCGACCTGCCTGGCATTTTAGGACCTTGAGGAACGATTGTTTCAACCAGTATAGCCCAATTGGTTCATCACGACAGGTAAACCCAACCACCACATCAAGGTAGCAGCAATGGTCGGGGGTCGGAATCCGAACACGTTAACCACTAAGTTAGTGAAAGTTAGCTACAAAGGTGTTATGTAGGTATCAATTATCTAGTCACTGCTACACTAAAACATAGATAAATGAACTAGTGAGTGAAATTACATACAATATATTCTATAGGAGAGGGCAACTAACTCAAAGTCATCAATGTTAGCTTGCATTGGGATTTTCATACAGCAGGAATACGTCATCTAAACATACACTAATTTTATCAGAATATTTCAAAATATACGTATAATTTCGAAGAAATTTGACATAGAAAGATAGATTTATAGAACACTGGGTAGATCTAGTGACTACCACTTAGATTCATATGATTGGGTGGCAGATAACGATGAGACAACAAGATAGTTAATGATGGGCAAAATAAGTTGATAAATTATTTAACCACATAATATATTCTTAAAATATATTAGTTTTTCATCTATTAGTATTGATAGTAGCAACAACAGAAACTTACTCTACATTCCACTTAAAACGGTAAGGTGACAGCAAATACAAATCAAATGAACGTAACCAACAGCTGATTTCATGGTAAAACTCTGTTGTCGCGTTAGATGGACCAAAACATGATAACTGGTTAAACCACAGAGTGACTAAACGCTCTTGAGTATTCTCTGGTGGCGGCCATAAAAATGGAGAGTGATGATTTGCTGTTGAACATCTAAATGAATAATATTCAATGTATGTAAATAGTTCAAAAGCTGATTGATTGATTAGTTGAATCCAATAAAATATTTGATTATTCATATTACCCTTTGTAGAGGGATCATTGATTCCTAAAAACAAACGCAGAGTATAAAGTAGGAAGAAAATAAATCGATCCCTTCTTGACTTTGATACAAATACAGCGTAAACATAATTTTTAAAATTACAGCTGTGAGTGAGCTATCATACAATACTTAAGAAAGGCAAACATTAGAATGTATGCTGCAAACAAATAAGATGGTTCGAACACTAGATTGTTAATAGTTAAGTAACAAGTCTCAAACCACTTACCCTATTCTAGTTTGGGGATATTTCAAACCACTCAGTCGCATAATCAGACGGATTGATAGACATTAGTATTAAGTTTTATGCTATTTTTGTCTATTTAGCTACCCAACTGCGAGGTTCAATTATAACTATTTCACTAACGATCAAATGGCTAAACTTTGAGGTCCACCTCACATGCAACCAGAAAAGAACTGAGATAATGCATCGAATAACCGAATCCAGGAGAAAAAGACCGTAAGGAAGATTACTTACTTACTTAAGCCCGTTATCCCCAATGGAGCACAGGCCAACGACTAGCATTCCCCAACCCACTCTGTCCTGGGTCTTCCTTTCTAATTCTATCCAGTTGTTATTCATTCTCCTCATGTCTGTCTCCATTTCTCGGTGTAATTTGTTTTTTGGTCTTCCTCTTGTCCTTCGGCCTTCAGGATTCCATGTGACGGCTTGTCTTGTGATGCAGTTGGGTGACTTTCTCAACGTCCGTCCTATCCACTTCCAGCGCTTCTTCCTCCACTGGAATCTGGTTTGTTGTCTCCCACAGTAGGTTGTTGTTGATAGTGTCTGGCCAACGGATCTGAAGTATTTTGCGTAGACAACTGTTAATAAACACTTGTATCTTCTGGATGATGGCTTTTGTGGTTCTCTAAGTTTCCGCCCCATACAGTAGAACTGTCTTGACATTTGTATTGAGAATTCTAACCTTGGTGTTGGTTGACAGTTGCTTTGAGTTCCAGATGTTATTCAATTGTAGATAGGCTGTTCTTGCTTTGCCGATCCGCGCCTTCACATCTGCATCAGATCCACTGTGTTCATCAATGATGCTACCCAGATATGTAACGGTTTTTACATCCTCCAAAGCTTCTACGTCAAGTGTAATTCGATTAGTGCATGCTGTATTGTATCTGAGAGTCTTGCTTTTCCATTTGTTTATATTGAGACCTACCGCTACTGAGGCTGATGCTACACTGGTCGTTTCACTGAAAAACATACTATTTACACACTTTTTCAATTGTGCTTTAGGTTCACATCAACTAGTCCAAAGATTTTGCACCTGTTCAAATACAGTTAATACTGCTTACTAGTGATACATGAACCGAATTTAACTGAATAAAAAGACCCTCTCCGGATGTAGAGATAAAGCTATCCGATATCTTAAGTGGTGATTGTTGAATGTCACGAGACTTGATGTGAATAGTTCCTAATTGTCAAAATTATATAAACGATTTATTTGGTAATGTCCAATAATTAAGTGCATTTTTTGAGTGTTTTTTAGTGGAAGTCCTGTTAAGACTTATAGCTAACAGAAACGGAAACAGAGTTACGAGTATATAAAAAAATAACTCCATTTTTAAAAGCTTTTTTTAATTTGAAGTCTTTTGATGGAAAACATACTAGTTTCGATGTACATTGAATTATAATAAAAACAATTTTCAAACCTATTAAATCTCTTTTCACCTGGCCTCTTGATCAGATAAAATATCCTGAAGTAACATACTATTATATTGCATCGGATTGATGTTATACGATTAAAGGAAGTTCCTTGGAACGTCCTTCGTTTCCACATAATGCTTGTAAACACTCACCAACACAACCTATAATATCCTCTACAAAGAGTTGTGATCAATTGATACAAACACGACATTCCTAGTTAGTCAATAATATACTTAAACTAGTTTCCAATCAACAAGGTTTGAACAGTTAGTAGTAGTAGTAGTAGCTTTGCAGCCAGGAAATAAACTTGATTTCTATGTTAATGAGGCTTTTTGATTTTGAAATATCTCAAATGAAATAGTTTAGAATGAAAAACTGAATGATTTGACCCTGAATTTTCAGAGCAGTGTAAGTTATCTCAGAGTTTCAAGCATAACTAACTGATGAATGCTAATAAACACTAGTTCAAAGGGATAAGTCAGTTTACTGCTTAAAATTATCAAACGGTTATAAATAACCTACTTCTGATAGAATTGGATGTATCTATTGTAGAATAACCAATAGAATTAGTTGTTGAAATTGAATGACCATCGTCAATAACAGTTGAATCATCATGGTCATCAACGTTATCAATATTATTATTATTGTTATTATCACCAGTAACACCAGCATTAATAGCATTTTTCAACTGACGTTTCAATTGTTTATTTCTACGTTTACGTTCTTGTTTAAATTGTTTACTAGTTAAATTAACTGATTTTTGTCCATTGGATGAGTTTAAAAGAAATGCATAATTTCCAATTTGATTATTTAAACTTTTTTGTGACTTTTGTTTATTACACTTTATGTACATAAGTGATAGAGAATCAGGAGATAATTGTAACGGGTAGATTGAATAAAATTTGTCCAAAAAACGCTCCAATGATGTAGATAAATCTGGTGAACTAAAAATAATTTTTAAGTGAATAACACGAAAAAAGTAATAATCATTCAAACAAAATAATTCTTTTTAAACAAAAAAATAAGATTTTCAAATGAATATTCTAGAGGAGTATGGAGAGAAAGAAGACGTCATGCACACAAGCAAACATACAAGCACTCAGAGAAGATTTCATTTTAAGAAAAAAGACGAATAGGATGAATGAAACAAGCTTTGATCTAATGAGATTAAAGGTCTATAAAGTTGCTGATTATTTTTATATCAACTGTAAATTTGATCTGAGTGGGATTGAAGTGGTGATAAAACTTGATGCTTAGAGGAACAATGAATGAATATCAGTCTATGACGAAAATTGTTTCCAAGATGATAGTGAAGATAATAATCACTGTCTTATTAACGAAAAAGCAAGAATGAAGACAAAGTGATCAAAGAACTATCCAAGCCAATCAACCTAAACGTTAAATAAGGTCGGTACATCTCAAATTAATGAACAAAAAAGAAAATTAATACAAATATGAAATAAATCATAAAAACCAATTATAACAATCAGCGAAGACGGAGGTCATCTAACTGAACGCTCGATTAATTTTCTTAAACACTTCAAATTACTTATTTTTATTTATTTATTTGAACACATAAATATTGGTACAAAGGGGCACTGAAAACATATGCGCCACACAAGTCACTCGATTTGTGTGTCGGCTGTGATACTGCCCGAATGTCCAAACCGAAGCAGGTGGTTTTCTCAGGGAGCCACACACCCGAGGCTTTCGACCTAAAGGTCTGACCCACAAGGCAGTGGAGCATCGTGAGGAGATGCAGTCCCATAGTGGTCGGTGACCAACGAGAAAAACTTTTGATATCTGATTTCATGTTGATAATTCCGTGCTGTGCTAAACATTGAGTGTTGAATTAAAGGATTATACCTGTAATTTTTCTCCTTTCATTAGAACATCTGATTTTTGTCTTATTAATTTTTTTAACTTACATTATAACTTTCCACCACTTCAAAATCATCTGTCGTATAAATAAATGTTTGAATAAAACAAACATAGAAGTTTATTTAAGTTAAATTAATGAAAAGTTGAATTAGTGAATGAAGAGTTCCGTAACACCAAAACATCATAAATTAAATAGCTATTAAATTTATTACCTGTTAAATTCAATTCCTAATAAAAATTTTAATCAGACAATATTGCAAAGCAGACATTAAAACTTAATTATTTTTTTAATGACTCAGGCAAATAGTAACACACTAACACTCACATTTCATTTACATCCAATCTCCAACCGGAATAATCATGTTTCATACTAGAATAAGAAGTGAAAAAACTAACTTCTTTTGTTTCGAAAACAACACGCAAAGCACGAAGAAGGTAGTACAGGCTGCTTAATACTTCCTCATTCGGATTTTCATTTAGTTCTATGTAAGAAAAGAAGTTAGACAAAACGTCGTATATATGCTGCACTTAAAAAATGATAAACTAGTACTTGTTTCTTAAAAATGTAACTTATGTAGTGAATATAGGCTTGTGTAATCGATTTCCAGTCACACTTTGCATGAAGGTTAGAAATACTACAAGCTTAGTGAAAAAGAAGAACGTGAAACACAGTTCAAACCAGCAGCATACTGGATGAAGTAACGAAAGACAAATTAATTTATCTACTAGGTACTTAAGTGTGAGTCACACTCTCGGAGTGATGGCTAAAGATAATAGTCACCTGCCCAAAGCGAAGATAACAGTGGGACTCGAACATGGGATTTAATGGCTAAAACCTGAAAACCTTGACTACTTAGTCATAGCTCAACTTATTCCTAGGAAACAATGATGGTGAAGATGACCAACAAACAACAATGAAACAGATCTGAATATAGAAACATAATGATATACTAACAACATTGTTTAGACATATAAAATGTTGTAGACAACTTATTTCCATCTTGTTTTTCCTATAGTTCATGATATTCCCCAAACCTACCTTCTATCTTGGAGAAAAGAGAAGGCGAGATAAAAGTCTTGATATATTGTCTATAGGCACCTTTAGCGAGTGGGTACTGTCATACAATTTTAAACAAAAGACATTTCCAAATTTAAACACAATCTTAGGTTTTATCTATACATGATTTAAGCTTCACTAAATATGTCCCGAAAATCTGAGACGAAATTTAAGTAGAAAGATTCATACTAACTAACCATCCAATAGAACCAAGCCTTCACCAATCAAGCCATGTATCATAACCTGGTCATCGTAGTCCTCTTGACACCAAGTTGGAATATAAACAACCGAAGAATTGTCAGAAATCTTTCCGCTTGTAGAACTCTTTTGACTCTTCTCATTCCGTTTATGCTGAGAATGTTTATTATTCACGTTTTTAATTGAGGAAGGGAATAGTAGAGACTGTTTGACAACACTGAATAAACCAGAATCAAAAGTACGTGATGTAGGATGGAAATCAATCAACTCCTTGAGGTAATACCCCCTCAAAGGGATATACAGTTGAATATATTGGTTTGAAAAATACGGTAAACAGTATAACCAAGGATGATGACTTTGAGAATAACTCAGAGATACTGTATATTGATTATCTTTCAAATAAACCATCGTAGTTCGAACCAAATATGCACGATACTTCGATAAAGTTTTGAAAGTGCGCTGCAAAACGTTGAAAGACAAATGTAGAGACCCATTACAAAGTCTTATAAAAACGAGCATATATGTTAGTTTTCCACCTCATTTCACTACTAACCTTTTGGTGGGAAATGATAAATATTTGCTTGCTGTCCAACAAGCAGCGGTTTCTAAAAACCTTCACACATTTTAAGCTACTTATGAGTAGTGTCCACATCACTGCAAAAAACCAACGAATAGATTGGATGTAAAACGTGGTTTCATTCCAAAAACATCTCGAAAGAATGTACAAACGTACCTCATACAAAAAGCAAACACCATTTTTTCAACCTGGCACATATATGAATTGTATCAAGTTAACATAAGTGATACGAGATTAAAAAACGAGATGGATTACAAGAAAAATCGAAATAATGTCGTAAAAATGATAATAAGAGAAGTCAAGGGCTGAAAATATGGTCCGAAAAGGCTGTTGAAAGGTATATATTAAAGGAATACTGGAGTTCAAGATCGTGAATGTCACTGTGAACAATGCCGAGCCATGCCATCCAAAGTCTTCAACCACTGATTGAGGTTACCACGAATTCACCAGCAACAATCAAAAAAGTTAAGGAGACCACAGTCGATACCTTCAGTTCTCAACAGAATATGAAATAACACAAGGTAATTGATATTCCCCTACACTATCCCAATACTCATAAATAATTCCTACATTCGTTCATTTAACAGACTTTTCATATAGCAATATTAAATAACAGAGTTTTGTGAGACATCATATAACGAATGGTGGAAGTACATAATTACCGAGGTATTTCAAAAATACCACCCCGCAGGCAAGTTTCATTTTCATATTTGAGTATGGTTAGATTCATGTAACATTTTGTGTTCATGCTTTTCAATTTTCTGTTTGTATCTATACTTCATTATCTTAAAGTGAGTAGTTAATATAATCTTCTGTAACACAGTGAAATAATATCACGTCTGTGAAACTTATGATTTATTGATACAAAATATTCTTATCACACATTATTCCCTCTCACCTAGATACACTATTTGAATATATATATTTATCCTTTTATTTATGTGATGAATGCACTTCATAAATAAAATTCTTTTAACTGTCATCCTATATTCTATACCAAAACTGGAACTGGCTATAGAAAGTGTGTAGCGTAGATAAAGGATTACTGCTCGATTGATATACTGGAATTTCACTTGTGGTATCTAAAATAATGTATGCGAATAACCGGTTCAACGTTTTTCGAGAAATTTATTCAGCATCCACTCCTGTTTACTAATTCGTACCCGATTCATATTATTCTACATATTAAGTGAGTTCTGATATGTAATTACATTATTATCTCTCTCAACTTATGTTAATCATATTTATCCTCACCAATTATCTTACAATTTCACCTAACGTATAAGCTTATTCAAGTCATCACTTCATATTAGTTATCCCAACATTGACAATTTTATCTTACTTTAGATTATATACGATCCTAAATGTACATGCTACAATTTAAATTGATATACTTTGCTTTGAGCCTGATCAGTTTTTGGATTATTAATTTGGAAATATAATTGTAGAACCTGAAGAGAATTTATTGAAAAATAGATTCTTCGTTTATATATATATATATATATATTCAAATTAAATAATTTGAATCGTAAACAGTTTTTTTTGTTAAACAACCAAAAAAGCAAATATCCCAATTACTTTTCACCTTCCTTATACACAATTAATAAAACAATATTCTAAAGAGACATACATTCTGCCTTAAATTATTGTAGCATTGAATGATAAGATGAGAATAAGCTCGAAAACGTATTGACTGCTGAAGTGAATCGAAAACTCCTGAATAAACTGATTTTTTTCGATTGAATGGTTGGTACAATATGCTCATAGTCATTATTAACCTACAATGCAGACCAAATGTATAAGCAGACAGGTGGCATCCGAAAAATTTCCAAACTAGTTCATTTCTGTGTAACAGATTGAGAACAACCTGATCCAATTCGAATATTATATCCGATACCTTTGGGTGCGTATATGCTATCTGGAACATATATATATTGAAAAGTGGAACAATGTATGAAAATTGGTAAATAATGATAGATTGGAAAACAACTCATGAGAGTAAGTAGCATAACTCTTACCATTATGGAAGGAGCAAATCATAATATTCGCATGAGAAATTCTGTAATTCACTAAACATAAACAATACTAGGAAACTTCACATGAAAAGCCAAATTAACAACTGCCTACCGACTGAAGCCAAGTGCGCAAAACCACTGCACAATTTCGAATACATCTCCGAAGGAGATAAACAGACGTCAAAGACTACAGAAGAAAGGAATTAAAAACTAACAGGACAGCTGACTCAGTTCGTTCCATTTGCAAATAATATTAAGAGGGGTGTACCACACCAAACAGAACCCAATCATGACTAATATCTCTTCACATTTCGATATATCAGTAAGTAATTTGACTAAAAACTCGCAATTAGATATGTTTTTTGGCGAGCGACATTTAAAATAATAAATTCCCATCCAAAACAAAACACGCAAACAACCCATTCTTCTTGCTGAGCTCAAATCCAGTATTATGGCGGTACATAGTGACCCATTGAAACGGAATGACTTAAAGATAATAACAGCTTAGACAATAGTGTTGTGGAGAAATGAACAGAGGAAAATGTAACTCATGGGACCCATTTACGAATTACTATCACGATTTATACTTTTGTTGCATAATTAGTAAACAACCATATTACTGTATTCATATATTCCTACTGTAATTTCTCAGTGGAATTATTAACTATTTTTATACGATTTATTGTTCCTTAATAATTGTTAATCAATTATATACTGTTTGCTCTGCTCCCCTGCACTTATGGCACGATTGTATATAAAGTATGATTTCATATTCGGGATGAGTTGCAGTTTGATAATTTATCTATGTAAATTAAATAATGTTTAGGGTAGATATAGTGGATGGTTGGAATATACAACAGAAGTTTGACTACTGTGTTCTGTTTTCAGAACGAAGACTGAGAATCGACGAACCAACAGAAGTAGGCGCTATTTGCCACTCAAACTCAGTGTTATTCTTATCAGTCAAAGCGCACAATTGGTGGAAGCCTAGGGCGCTAGTGATAGCCGAAATGGTATACAGAAGGGTAGAGAAATTATAATCAGAATTCTGATCGGTTAATCGAACAAGTGATATCGACTAACATCACAGACATGACAACCAGACCAAGCAAAACCATATTTTGGGATACAATTTTTATCCGTCACCCAGAAATATTAATCACTAGAAAAGGTAAAAAAAGAAGTTAGACCGTAAGTTACTAGGACAAATATACCAATTATGTCTAGAATTATTTAGTTAAATGAATTCAATCGCTTCATGAATAATATTAGTGTTTTGACTCAAAAGTGATGAAAGTCTCATGGGATTGAGCTTAGGTACACAATCACTGTCACTAAAAACAGTAGACTAATCAAATTTGAGCAAAGTGAATATCCGAATAACTGACCCATGTCTTTTACACAAATCAAACGTCGTTATTAGAATGCTGAGGAAAACCAGCTAACATATGATCACAAAAGAAAAACAAACCTAACATTACAAGGGAATATAAAAGAGATAAATTGGCGAGCCAAAATCATATAATCCTTGTATAGACAAGTAGAGTGGATATACGAACATTATCAAAATTCATAAACTTACGTGTACAATCTTAACGAATAGTTGGCAAATCTCATGGCAGAAACGAGGGTCATCAACCCGTCTACAAAATCGCCCAAGTACGAATATTAAGTTTCCTATTTGAATATCACACCCCGTATTCGCAGTAGAACCCAACAATTTCTGTTGTCCATCGACTACTTTTGGTATAAAGTTGCTGGATACAGATAAAACATTTTTATCCAAAAATGGAATTGTGGTTATTCCCTTTGCCAGTGGATCCAAGAGACGATTTAGAGCCCGTAAAGCGGACTGGCGAAGAGCGCTATCTTCAATGTTCAGTGAATGAATGGAACTTTCAAAGATCTGAACATTGGTTCCATCCCCTTGTATCTAGGTTATTCATCATATATAATTAATAACTGTGCACACCTTGCTAATTTCACGTTCTTTAGGTAGGATTATTCTCTTCTTCTGCAAATTGATTACTGTCTCGTTGCGGCATTTTAATTTTCGTCCAACTTTAACTCGAACCTTTTGAAAGTCTTTTTTACTTTTCACCATAACTTTAAACAAAGGAATAGTTGACGATAATTATAGACACTTCAAGATATAAGTTGAAACGATCGTTTTCAACTGGCTTTCAATTATTGTCCCTAGTTTCATTTTTTACGAAACTTACCTAGTCTGATCAACTAGCGATTGCCAATGGCTTTCAAACAAATAGTAAATAACAGCTATATATGCAAGAATGTGGTTGCTCAGTTTTAATGACCCACAAATTACTCGACGAAATGAAATAAGATGGACGTATGACGAAAAAAGCGCTCAGACGACTTTTCGATAAATCTATTCAAGATAACTTAGACCAAGACTTAGTACTTGCCATTTACATGTCCATCGTTTAGTTGAAATCTTAAGGGTAAACAGACATTTACTTTCTAGATGCAACTATTTTTGGAAAAACCATGGCAAACAGACAAAGGAGAAAGGTATATGGTTTTGACAGCTTCAGTTTAAAGTCAATAGTAATAAAAAATACTTGGAATTACTAATCTAAATTAGGGACTAATACATAAATCAAAACCTTCTCACTTTGACGTTTGTCGTATACTTACCTCAGTTACATGAAGTTGGGATTCCTTTTTAGTGACTACAAAAAAAAACCGGCTGAACTAGTACATTTCATATTCCATATAATAGTGGAAACTGCTAAACAATTTGTTGGGTTTCTTTTCTTTCTAGGCTTCTAATAGGAGCAATCCTGCCAAACGAAAATTTTGATAAGGCTTACGACTGAACAAACAACTTGAGCAAGTTTGTCGGTGTCTGACAAGCCACAAACATCAATTATAATAAACAAGTTACTGCATGGTTACTTCTTACAAAAACCTACCTCGAAGACAAGTAAGACAATCCAATGCGTAACTTATAGTTGTTCAAATACGTATTCGCCAGTGACCGGCAAGATGCTGGTATGGATGTAAAGGTGTTTTATTATTTTTTTAAGAACTAATGCATACAGTGTTGTTATCTAGAGTATATCTAGCTAGTTACTTAAAGAACGATTGCTAATTTATAACAATAACTACTGAACGTACTTTGAACCTACCACGTGATTTGAAAATTCATCAACATCGTTCACTAAATTTTGACCCACTGAGATTTGCCTTTCACTACGGACCGACACCACATACAGTGAAGAGAGCTTAAAATACATACACTAGTCCTAATTTTAATTATAGTAAACCAACCAATTCCCATTACTGTCTGATGACCAACCTAAATGCATTGAAACCTGAAAGTACCTCGTCGCCAAACTTTCAGCTCAAATATAGTCCATTTTATGTCACTTCCGAAAACCTGTATGTATATACTTCACTGAACCACAACTTGCTTTTAACTTTAACAGTGACAATTTTTCAAACCCTACTATACTCGTTTCGCAATCAACAATTAGTAAACTCCATGATCTAAACAACACTAACTTTACCTGCTAAACACCACGGTACCGAAGTCTATTGAACATTGCCTCTTTTCCTTTCAAAATTTCATAACACTTACTATCACTGATCCGAGAACAGAAGGTAAAATTAACGTTTGTGTCCTTTACAGGATTAATAAAGTGCTCAGAATTTCCTTAATAAGTTAACTGAAGACATACACACCAATTGTTTTAGCAGTGATATGAATAGTTTTATTCCTGTAAATCATAGGAATAATGTTTGTTCATAACTTTAAAACTGTTGTATCATCATTCAAGTTATCATTAGTATTATCAGCAACCATAATGACTGTTGTTCGTGTGGTGGGAGATAAATGATATTGATGTGATGTGTTAATTTAAGTGTAACAGTAGGAGGTTATAATTAAAGCAGATTATTAAGCATTTAAAAATATGACAATTCTAGCTTATTTATACAATTATGATCTTTTCTAGGCATAAACGTTTGTGTTCGGTCTGTCTTAAAAATACATTTTTATGATAAGTTCATCCTGTTATATATGTAGCGGAAAATGAACTCTTAAAATAAACAGTTCCGTAAGTTTTGACTTTGATCCTGACCTCATTAGCTTTACTAGACGCGCTCGAGAAACCGCACCAGATCATGACTGGGTACGTCATGCTACTCACCCCTCCCAGCCACTGGTCAGCCTAGATTATACATTTCTTGACACATAAGTTACCCAGCATATATAGCTTTGAACCTTCATTTCCGGTTTGACTGGCTTTGATTTCTCTGGTCATAGTGCTATGGACAGTAGAGTTGTCAAATCCTGAATATCTGCTATACCTTTAAATCTTTGGTCCTCGACAAGGTTGATGTTGGTATCTACCTACGATTATATTCCTTTGATTGTATTGCTTCCATTTTGTTACTGCCTGCTTGATATCGACTGTTTTACTTCCCTTTTGGTCATGAAGGTTGCCACATTGGTTATCTGTCTTTTGTTTGTGCTTGCTTCCGCTGATTGGTTTGAATTGTTCCTTTTCTGAAGTGCAGTACATTTCCCGCTTATTAGAAATACCTATATCCTTGACGATCCTCAACATTTGGTTTAAATGTTATCGTATAGGTTTAATCATTCATCTTTGAGTGTGTTAAAATGACCTAACTCACTGTTCTTTCCTTGGTTGGAACATAGTTATTCGGTGACAAGTGACTAATATCGTAGTTCCTAAAATTTTTATAATTATTTTTTATGTTTCTGTTGTGCCCATTTTCGGAAATATTATTCGATCGTATAACCTGTTTCTTGAGACTGTTAGGAGTGTTAAGTAATGTATATCTTTACACTTATTTTGTATAATACTAGAGTCACGCTTTTTACTGAATACTGTGTTTTGGCTCATCGGCTGGTGTGTATTACATACTGCATGATTTGGTCGTGAAAGCTACAATTCACGAACATGAATCAAAATGGTACCATGGTCTTGAAGATGCCAAAGATATTGTAGTTGGACAACACTTTACCAGCATCACCTTCTATAATCGAATTGCGCCCACCCAGTGAATTCAGAAGTCAGACTCAAGAGGGTTAGAAGATATATTTGATAGGTTATCAATATATCGTGGATCGACTGACCTACTCTGGCTAGTGATTGCAGGGGATGTTGAGCACATTGTCTCCACTCATGATCTGGTGCGGATGCATGAGCCTTCAGGTAGATGAGTCTATTAAAACTAATGTGGTCAGCGTCCAATGTCGAAGACCTACACAGCTATTTATTTTGGGGATTTATTTACCGCTGCAGTCTACATATACATTTCCTTTACATTTCTGGTTTGGAATAAATATGGTCCATGCAAATTGATCTTTGCCGATCATTCTCTGCAATTATTTAGGACTTAACTAGCACCATTCCAAACTAGTACTGCACAAGATCTTATTCTACAGTTAAACCCCACAGCATTAAGGAGTTATTTCCTTATTGGTTTATATTTTGTTCATTTCATGATACATATATTAGCGTTAACCCTTTTTCTGTTTTCACAAACGTGATTATTAAATTGTTTACATGTTCGACCTTCCTTTCCTTCATTTTTCCCCTTTTTTCCTTGCTTAGAGTCAACGTGATATTCTTCTAAACTTCACAGAACCTGTTTAAATATGGCAAATATTATACAAATATCGCTGAAGCCTGTGTACAACTGCATTTTTGAAAAAACCCGAAATAATTTCTTTACACTACTCATTTACTGATTAGCTGTTTGTGAATAATAGTAACATATCAGTTTGTCCTAGTTTTTTAACTGTCAAATCTGAAGATCAAACATCAAATTGAAAGAGGTCACTTGTTATTAACCACACAATCTACGATTAATCCTTTCAGTAAATTCTAGACTCATAAGGAAAAATGTAATTATCCAGAAGCCACATATTGTTCTGCAGCAAGCTTTATTTTCGTAAGTTTTATACTTTGGTAGATGAGTTGAAAACATTGGATAAACTCTTGATTGCAGATGCATTGAGGCTAAAAGTAAAAAGCCCAAAATTCAACGTAAAAAAGCGAGATCTTTTTTCTGGAAGACTATGCGACGTCATCACATTCAATAAATTAGCACCAAAGAGTCCATCTAACCCTAGTTAAAAACACCAAAGTTAAGTGCTAAAGAATAGCTGAAAAATCACGCTAGTTTTCATTTGAATGCCGAAAATAAAACTGCGGACACTAGCAATTTGTTCAAAAATGGGAACTAATTATAACGCCTGTATTATTTACCCTTCTTTAGAGAATGCCTAGTTATGTGACAAGATTCAAAAATCCTTGACTTTAAATTTTTAGAGGATAGATCAACCAAAACACTCTTCACATGGTGATTGTTTTGAGAACCCATAATTTCATTATTCTTGGCGATTGTTAGGAACAATAACGTAGCCGATTTTCATGCATATGTCATACAACTCTATTTGGACCTAGCACACAACAACAGAGTTATGCACCGTCCCACCGCCCTTGTCAGACCAGGCAACCCAAAAGTCATGAGAACTCCATCAAGGCATACGAAAAACATAACAATCATTAAAAACGTACAAGTACCTACAAAATATTTTCTACTTAAGATGCTGAATGTTCATTCACTGGAAATCATTAACAACAATCTATCGTGGGAGAGAATAAACTAGCCTCCAGATGAGAAGAAAATTAGGAAAACGCTATGAAGTGGATAGGACAACATTGAAGAAATCAGCAAACTGCATCACGAGACAAACGCTAACTTGCAATTATGAAAGGAAACAGAAGAGAGGAGAATCAAAGAACACACTTCTCGGAGAATTGGAAGCAAAATTGAAAAGGATGAATGGCAGTTGCAAACAATTAGAAGGAATTGCACAGAACAGAGTTGGATGGTGAGCAGCCTATGAAACCTATGATCCTCCACGATGGATAACAGACGCACGTAAGTTAGCCATTGTTAAGGAATCAATATGTTGGTGCTAGGTTCTCATTCGTTCATTTAAAAGTTCAGTTCATTGGTCGTCCATAAATTGGTTTGTGGTTTCTCATGACTGATTTGATGCAGAGAGAGAAGAAGCACATTGAAAGTTATGTTAACTTTTATCAATAAACTCTATTTTTGTAGGTTTTTTTTGCTCAGTGACTGTTCGAATTATTATTACTGTAACCAGTTGAATAAGGGTTTTCTGGATAATACAGTTTATTGTGACTACAGTTGTTTTCATTTGCTATTAGTTTCCGTACGACTGTACATGTGTATTATTTTCGAAAACTTCGACATCTCTGTTGAGCCACAATAAACGGGTAACAAGTGATTCAACAACCCACAAGGGCAGGTTCGCTTATGATTCCATAGTTGTCTGCAAAACTGAATTACCTTCAAAAAGGTTAAGTGTAAGGTCCTTCATGTACGTTCATTGTGACCGTGCGTGAAAAATCCCTCCACGTACACACTCTCGTAATTTATTATTTTTGATATCTTCATCTGTACATCTCTTTAACCTCTCCATCCTAATCCAGATAGTATTAGTTTTATCTTGTTGATTTTGATTTTCTTACGTTTGTTCTGAACTACGTCTGCGTTATTTTAATAGAATTTTGTTTGCTGCTGCCGCCATGTTGGTTTGTTCCCTTTTTTGATCTTGTTGTTTGAACCCGTTGAAATCATGTGTTTCTGACTATGAGTTGAGGCACACTTCTAGCAATGGAAATTCCCAATGTCATTATATAACAGGATATTGCCTTTGAAACAAATTGTTCTATATCTACCCAGAAAACATGGAATAATACCCTCATATAACTGAGAATTTCCATTTATTGTATTTGGTGACATTCTTACATCGTCTATCAATCCATCTAGTTGGTGTAATTTGGATTTGATTGTTGGTTACATAACTAAACCATACTAATTATTTACGTTACAATATGCATTCAAGCTAATCGAAATTTAAAACTGTCCATCAATCAGGCACCACGTTTTGGATTTCGGCTAGGCAAGAACACGCCTATCTAAACTAACCTCAACAGTTATTCCTCATTACAAGCTATACCATATGTCATTGATCCACACCGAAAATGTGGAAAACATGAACAAAATACGTCGGGATAATGTCTAATTTCGTTATACCGAATGGAAAGCAAAAGCTATATATGAAGTTTGAAAGTTGCGGTGACATGAGGATGATTGAAAATACGGGAAGCAGATAGTACTCAATGAATGTAAAACTTTCTGTCGGGAAATTTGCGGAACACATTGGATTCAAACCAGTAAAACCAATTACAGAGGCTTATCAACAGTCAGTACTACTATTATAATATTTTAAGATACGCAGATAATAAGCTCCATACTGTTAAAGCACAGTAAGTAGAATTTGTCTGGTGAGATCTATTGACAGACTGAGTCACTCATAGGTCAGGTTACACTGTGAAACAAGGTCCCAGCAGAATACCAGTGATTTATGCACATGTAAGGGGAACATTCAATGCAGAAATGAGGGAATAATGTTTATAAGGCAGATAGAGGTGTTTCAGGAATACAAGGCGCATAAACAAATTTGTCAAGGTCAAACGCTATGAGGGCATATTTAACGAGTTTTGAAGCCATATATGATGCACTCGTCACTACCACTTATTGAAGATCAAAAGAGTGATATGAGGCTATGGTCAGGGAGGCTGGATCACTTGAATCATTGGCTTTTTTGTTCTTAACAGTGTCTGATTTTCTGAGACGTGCCAGCACAATTTAACTCCGCCTGTAACTCCTCCGGGGGCTACTGACGGTCCCAAGACCGGATAAAGGAGGAGGGTCGGACATGGGGTTAGCGACCCCATCCCGTAAAAATCCAACTCACCGAAAAAAAGGTTATCAGAAAAATTATTCACACCATTTTAACTCTGCCCTTCGAGTTCAAGGAATAATTATGACGTCTCATGATGAAAGCCGAGTTCATTCGGAAGTCATGAGGCCGATGCACCTTCTTACAACCAGAGAAACAATTTTTATAGGTACATGGAATGTCCGGACAATGTGGGAGACCGGAAGAGTCTTCCAAATTGCTGCAGAAATGAGAAAATACAACCTGGAGGTGCTTGAAATCAGTGAAACGCATTGGACGCAGGTTGGACAACAACGATTGTCTTCAGGAGAACTTCTGTTATACTCCAGTCATGAAGAAGAAAATGCCCCACATACACAAGGAGTTGCATTTATGCTGTCCAAACAAGCACAAAATTCACTTATATGATGGGAATCTCATGGATCAAGGATCATCAAAGCCTCCTTCAGAACAAAGAGAGAGGGCATTACAATGAACGCCATGCAATGCTATGCTCCTATCAACGACTACGATGAAGACGCTAAAGACCAATTCTACGACAGGTTGCAGTCAATCGTCGAGAGATACCCAACAAAGTACTTGACCATTCTGATGGAAGATTTCAGTGCCAAGGTTGGAATGCACATGATATGAAGACATCATAGGACGACATGGACGAACTGAGAGAAAGGAACGGAAATGGTGAGAGATTAGCAAACCTGTGTACCTTCAATAAACTGGTCATAGGTGGCACTATATCCCCTCACAAACGCATTCACAAAACCACATGGACTTTACCGGATCGCACAACACAGAACCAAATCGACCATATTTGTATCAACAAAAAGTTCAGGAGGACGACGAAGGATGTGAGAACCAGAAGAGGAGCTGGCATAACATCAGATCATCACTTACTGGTCGTCAAGATGAAATTAAAACTCAAGAAGCACTGGACAACGGCGTGGACAACATCACAAATGTTTAATACGGCTTTTCTTCGGAATACTGACAAACTCAACAAATTCGAGATAGCCCTCAACAATAAATTTTAGGCTTTTCATGATCTACTCAATGGAGAGGGAACTACCATGGAGAGCAACTGGGAGGGGGTCAAGGGGGCAATCGTTTCAACATGTCAAGAGGTTCTGGGCCAAAATAAGCACCATCACAAGGAATGGATGACTGTTGATACACTGGATAAGATTGAAGAAAGAAGGAACAAGAAGGCAGCAATCAATATCAGCCGAACAAGAGCGGAAAAAGCCAAGGCACAAGCCGAATACACAGAGGCAAACAAGCAAGTGAATAGGAGCATCAGAACCGACAAACGTAAATATGTGGAAGATTTAGCAATGACAGCGGAAAAGGCTGCAAGAGAGGGAAACATGAGACAACTGTATGATACAACAAAGAAACTCGCTGGAAATTACTGAAATCCAGAACGACCAGTGAAAAGCAAGGAAGGCAAAGTAATCACCGTCAATGAAGAACAACGAAACAGGTGGGTAGAACACTTCAAAGAACTCTTGAATCGATCAGCTCCACTGAACCTATCGACCATCGAAGCAGCACCCACAGACCTCCCAATCGATGTTGTCCCACCAACAATTGAAAAGATCAGCATGACCATCAGACAAATCAAGAGCGGCAAAGCAGAGTGACCAGACAGCATTTCAGGAGAGGCACTGAAAGCAGATGTAGCGTCTGCAAAGATACTGCACATTCTCTTCAGTAAGACTTGGGATGAAGAACAAGTAGCAAGAGACTGGAAAGAAGGACTTCTGATCAAGATACTGCTTCTCAGGAAGAACATTTTGAATTTATTCTTTTTCCCGTCTACTATCTATCAAGAAATCCTTGTCGATTTTAGGGGAGGTCCGGCAATTCCTGGATTTTCCAGCTCCAAGAGCAGTCTATTATATGGTACTCTGTAAAATGCTTTGCTGAAGTTTATACGAATAACACCCACTAACTTCCCACCATCTAGAGCCTCTACCCATTTCTGTCTTGATATAACAAGATTTTTTGTGCAAGAGAAACTTCTTCTGAAACCATATTGTTTCTGTTTGACAAGTTGTTGGTTTCCACGAATGTCATGATGGTCTTTTGATTATTCTTTCTAGCATTTTAACTACAACACTGGCAAGGCTTACAGGTCTGTAGTTTGATGGAAGTTGTTCTGATCCTGTATTGTTTATTGGGATGATGATTGCATCCTTCCAGTCCGTAGGTAACTCACCTTGGTCAAGTGACATATTGAATATCATAGTCACTGGGGAAGCAATATATTGCTCGATTGTTCCCAAGACTTTACGGTTTAATTCATTCAGTCCCGTTGATTTTTCCGCTCCTCAAGTGCTAAGGGTTTGCATGCTGCTGATAGACATTAAACACAAAAGAGCGAGACATCTTTGTCACTTTAACTGAAAAACCTGACTAAAATAAACATAAAAGAAGCCTTTACCTCTTAGAATGTAATCAAAGCTTAAAGACTTACTCGACGAGGGAAAGTACCAGTGCTCTTTTTAATTTCCTGAGATTGCAATGATATCGGGACTGTCTGAGTCAGCTTAACAATCAATCTTTGTCTTTTCACTCAGTAGACAGCACAGGTGTAATAGGAAGTTAATTCTGTTAGATTTGGAGTTTACTATTTACTACTTACTACTTACTGACGTCGTTACACAAGATTGCTATTCATCTAAACACTGTAGGGATTTACTTCGTTATAAAAAACCTTAACGATTTAAAAGAATTTTCGTCAAGCTTTACTGAGAGCGTTTCAGAGATGGAAACCTTCAGAAAAAAAGCAAGTGTCTGTTTTTCTAAATCAAGTTTTGGTTGGTTGTTGAATGCACTCAAAGTGACCTTGACATTTGATCGATGCCTCACGATGGGAGCGGTATGTTATTCAGGTGCAGTTCATCGGTATTTGTCCTTATTAGTCACCGTCTTAGGAAGTAGACTGTATTTCTGACTCCTTCCCCCAGTCTTTAACTTGAGACTAGATGTTCAAATAAGCCACTAGTAATCTTTTTCAATAAAATGAATTGCTAAAATTGTGTTTACTACAATGTGAGATAAATCTCACATGGAATATTACCAAAACATATATATATATATATATATATAACTGAAGTGTAGTTAGATTTTTAGCAATATTATTTTATCGTTGAACACAAACTCACCACTCGCCGATGAGGTGAGAATGAATGGTGAAATAATCTGGTAGTAAAAATGTTGCAAGGGAGAATTTTAAAGCTTTCTCCCATTTTTATTTTTTTTGCCTATCTTGCTTTTTACGTGTGAATGTGCCACCAATCATATCCTTATCGTATCTCACTCATGGTTTTGAGAAAAGGGCTCATATAGACAGTACTCATAGTTAACCATATATATTAGTTGCTTTTTGATTTCTACATCCTTTGTACAAGTGTTTTATGTGCTCCTTAGTCAAGTGTCTAGATATGAACTTCATAGCTGTTTCACAAATTTTGAAGATAATCATTAAAACAGTTCGGATTTTTATACATGCTACAGGCCAAATACATTTATCTCCATTCACTGATTTACGGATAGAGTTCATTTTATATGAAGAAGCATCACGTAGGTTGCCAGCCGATAACTAAATCCTCCTCATAGCCTCAGTGAGAATACATGTTTTGTTATGTAGTGCGTTATTGCGAGTTTGGGAATGCTAGTTAGTAATCGTGTTAGTTTAGTTCGAGACAGTCAGTTATCATCAAAATAGTTTATTTATTTACTTTAGCACATAAATATTGGTAAAAAGTTGCACCAAATATATATATGTGCTAAACGAAAATTGTCACTTCATTTTAATTGTGAGGGCTATGATACTACCGGGGTGCTCAGACCGAAGCAGGTGGTTCTCTTAGGGGGCCACACTCAGACCCTTTGACCTAAAGGTCTAATCCACAAGGCAGTGGAGCATCGTAAGGAGATGCAGTCCCATGGTAGCCGTTTTGTTCCTTCAGGATACTGGAGCCCATGTGCACCACTGGTTTGGAATCAGGGATTTTCAACTCCCCTAGGTGGATCCTCCATATTCACCAACCTGGTTAAAGCGCCAGACATTCACTTTTCATCCTCTCAATTTCGTAAACAATACACCACCACGAGAAGGAAGTGAGTAGGACTTCCCTGACAGTGGCTGCATACGTGTGACTGTGAGAGCACTTCAAAGGCAAGCCCTCCTCACTCTCGGCCGTACCAGGGGTCAAGTGATCGTCAAAAGAGAGCCCGATATGCTTGTGCGTTAGCTAAGTTCTTAAATAGTATTAGCAAAAAAGATATGATTGATGGAAAATGCAACGATAAAATTCGAAATAATCTAGTAGCCAAGAACATGTGAGGACTCAGCATTGAGAATAGGGCTTGAAAAAAAGTGCCGAGATACATACGAAGGAGTACTAAAATGTGAGAGCAACAGAAAATTGAAGAGTGAGTACATCTGCGCCATTGTGAACGATTCTGAACCATATCACTGAAGGTGTTTAACCATTGGTTACAATAATAGTTTACATCTCACATGACTCAGACCAACAGGTTATTTATTTATTTAAACATATAAGTATTGGTGCAAGGAGGCACCAGATATATATGCGCTCTACAAAACAATAAGAATGGGAAGAGAAAAGGGGTAAGATGCACATATAAAAAACAAGAGTAACGATGGGGGAAACTGAACTGTACAACCAGAACTCTTTCAGCCATACGTAATATATGTCCAACCGGTTCACTAACCTTACCTGAAGCCTTTAGTCTAACCTCAACATTCCTCATTTCGTGATCCCAACATATACGATCAATGCTTCAAAGGCATCTATGATCATATACAAGTAACCCATGAATATCCACTGATTTTGAAGATTACGTTTCATGGCTATCAATTAAAATAGAACAAACTGTTGCACAGTATATGCGTTCTTTGGTTGGCAAACAGAAATCTCCCCTGCTCCATAGATAACGTGAGTGGACTTTAGCCAACATAGTTTTCTGAATCCTTATTGAAATTTTGTCGGGTTTTGTAGTCAAACTGACTGAAATATTAACTAGAGTTCTAGAACTTACGTAATCCCATCTGACGTCTCAGTTGCTGATCTTCCAGATTTTAAGGAAGGAATAAAATCTTGTGATAACCACAGAAGGACCATTTTTACTAATGCAATGTTAGCCTTTATATTCAACCAGCGTTGCTCGTAAAGAGGAAATTGGGGAAGGATAGCTGGTTTCAAACCTTTACTTGGATGTGTAGATCAATTATTCATCCTTTGTCAGGCTTTAGAGACAAACATACAAACTTTCAGCGATGGTACTGCTGGTTGACCGATAGTTCTTATTGCAGTGTTTGTTATTGGAGGGTGTACCGAAGAGGCAAATCAACATTTTACAGGCTCGCTACCCGAACGCTATTGGTTGAGTCAGGGTTTATGGCGAGCAGTACCTTTGTTAACTCAAGGTAGTGTTCGTCACGATCCTCCACTATCCTCCTTTTTAAACTTCGTCATGGATGTATCTAGGGAAATCAATGGTGTACATGGGCTCCAGTATCCTGAAGGAACAAGTGGCGTATGAATCAATCGTTGATCACCGGCTACCATGGGACTGCATCTCCTCACGATGCTCCGCTGCCTTGTGGGTTAGACTTTTAGGTCAAAGGCTCCGAGTGTGGTCCCCTAAGAAAACCACCTGCTTCAGTTTGGGCACCTGGGCAGTATCACAGCCCTTACACAAATCAAATGAGATTTGTGTGGCGCATATATATCTGGTGCTTCTTTGTACCAATATTTGTGTTTAAATAAATAAGTAAGAGAAATCAGATTTTCTTTACCTGGCTTTCTAGGGAACGATCTATCAGGAAATTATTTTTTCGACTTAGAATACTCAAACAACAGTTCTCTCTGGCGAAAAAAGTATATAAAATGCAGTCTTCTGATCTCTTTGAGAGACAACGTAAGAGCATTTGGGATCTGTTTCTCTACCTTTAAATGTAAATTTTTACTTCAGGACTGATCTACATAAACGTTTAAGCTAGTGATAGGTGATAAACTATCTTAGGACGTCGACCATTGCACTTATCTTAGAAGTCTCATCAGATCTGGTGGGTTGGTGTTTCCCTTCCACTCATTTTTAGTAATGACAACCCACTACCATCTTGAGCTCGAGATAATCAGGCAATATAGTTAACGCCTATTATTTACCCCTTAAATCTATGTGTATGCGGTATGACATTGCTTAAGTATCAGTGCTCTTTAACTGGGAGTTTTTAAACTTTATTACAGAGCATCTTCTTGATCTAGTCGCTACTTAACTAAAATATCTGGAACGTATCGTCCTACACATGTTTTTGATTGTTAAGGTAATCTTTAAATTTATAGTTGATAATGAGAAATAGTGTAATGTGACTTAGTGCTAACTGCTCACGAGGTCCTCTTCAAACTTATGAAATTGGATAGAGGGTTATTAATAACTCAGTGATCAGTTATATGCACAAATGTCCGGTGCAGATATTTGGAGATAAACGATAGTTGTATATATCCGTCCATCTCATTTGATTAGGTTTAGCAAGTATCTTGACCGATGTCATTTTTTCAAAGATGTTTCACGCCTCAAGTGTATCATAGTTACTTAATATATAGTTATTAGCACGATAATTAGACAGTACTATGCATACAGTACAAAGTAATTTATACGAACTTAGAATCCCCCTAAAATATGCTTTTCTCATCTCGAAATCTGTTACGTCGCGAAATTATTGCGTTGCTAAATATTGCGTATTGCGATAGGACTACACGAAATTCCACCGATTGACCGAATTCAGATATCCTAGTACGACCCCAATACTGTTCTCCAACCTCCAGTAAATCAGAACACAGCCGTTAAATAAGAATCGTTTATGGGGTCAGAAGCAGATCAAAAATGATTTAGAGACAAGGCATATTTATACAGTTGAGATGACTATGAACAGTAACCAATGGAAAGAAAGGACACGTAAAGGTTATAATTAAGACAATTAAAAATTGACCAATAGGAAAACGACACGTGAAAGTCATAGTTAGGACAACTGTAAATAATGACCAATAGAAAATAACATGCGAATTATGTGAAGAGTCTGAAAACATACCACTTTACATTCGAGATAATTTTTGGGATATTCCTGTGAATGTCCTAACACCTCCCCTTTTTTGAAAAATGCGGAGGTGATATCCGGACTTTAATTTCTCCGAGCCTCTCCTCCTCCACGAAATAGTGTTGGATCCTCAGATGCCCAAGTTACCATTAATGTGACATCATTTAAAACACGTTTGTCGCATTTAACAGCGAATCCATTAGAACTGACTAGGTTGTGAGGATCGTCAACATTTGATTTGAGGTCAGGATTTGATTCTGCAGAAGAGTAGTCATCAGACTTATTGCGAACATCACTGGTAGGTTGTGGATCACGATGATAAACAACGTCCATCAAAACTGCGCTAGGTTCCAGATTATCATTTGATGCATGTAACACATTTTCTGGAAAAGTTTCAGAATCTCGATCATTAGATTCGATAGAAATTTCTATTGCAGAATGAGATTCGCTCGTTGTACTGCTCGATATGATCTCCGGTACTTTGTGGGCGGTTAGTGCGACAATTTCATGGGCATTTAACATGGCATCGTGTTGATGAGAGCTGAGAGCGTCACTGTTCGGACCTACTAATTCAGGGATAGTGGGGTTTGAATCCACTACCGGGCATGTTTCTGAAATGTATAGTGATGGACAACCGGGCGTGTCTTGCGAGACTGCTGTTTCGTTTAAGTTGCGGCTTGTCGAGGGTTCATGTAGGCTGCGATCATTTGCCAGCTCTGTGTGCAATTCAGAGATTAATCCATCCACTTCCGACGCATATGCGAAGCACTGGTGATCCAGAAGTTGTGTGCGTAATTTGACCATGAACTCCAAATGTCGGTCAAACAGCAATTGTAGTCGATCGGAAGGGAGCGTCATTTTTCACTTTTTTTTGTTCCCGTCGCCAACTGTTATGTCGATTATACTGGAACAGGCCACGGTGTGTATTAATAGTGAGTAGCTCTCTTGATTCTTCAGTCACTTCTACTTGTAGATAGGCATCAGCAAGGTCCAGCTTCGCAAAAAACTTACCGCCATTCAGCATAGTGAAAAAATCTGCCGGGACTGGCAGCGGGTAGTGATGCTGTTCTAGGGCTGCGTTGAGACCTGTGGAAAAATCTGCACATATTCGGATCGTACCATTAGCCTTCTTGATAACAACAATGAGTGCTGCCCACGCAGAATAAGAGATAGGAGTAATAACTCCTTTACGTTGAAGGCGATTAAGTTCTTCCTCAACTTTCGGTAATGCAGCATATGGTACTGGTCTCTTCGGACGAAAAGCAGGTTTGACCCCAGGTTTCAATTGAAGCGTTGCTTTCATAGCTGAGCACCGACCCAAAACAAGCTGGAAGACGGTCGAAAACTTCGTAACTAGTTCCTTTGAATAGGCTTCCGGGTCATGGGGTTGCTTTACGAGATACACGGTGTTTAACGGGACGTCCGCTAAATGCAGCTGGTCAAACCAATCTAATCCAAGTAAATTAAGATCAACCGGTGCAATGTACCCCAGTGAATGTCGAATCGCGAAAAGACACTTCACAATGTAGTTGGCCAAACAAACGTAAGTAATTACCGCATGCCGTACGAGGTTTTTGTGTTGTTGTTGCCATACGTGGTCTGCCCATTTTAATCCAAGATTTTTGTGAAAGAATTGTCACGTGGATGGGAGAAAAGCGCTTACCAGAGGTTCGCTTCCCACAAAAAACGAATTCTAGCAACATATTTATATTTAATAACTATCTTTCGTGATAGAATTTCCCAATCTTGTCTATACCTGTCTAGATGTTTCACGTAAATCAGTTACAATGTCGTAAATCGAACTATTTCGTCTGTTGCTCAATTTACTAACAGCATTTAGATATCTGCTACTCAGTTAAAAAATTTATTAAGTCCAAGATTGTTTAGTTTTTATTTCTAGTATCATTGTGGTATCACTTTTATCCTAAATCTTAGCAGTTGGTTTATGAGATTTTTTTAAAACTTTAGATTTGATGGAACGTATTCGGCAAATCGTCAACCAACAGAAGTTACGTTGCTTGGATGGTAAGTAGTCTAAATAATGTTAACCTCGTAATTAAGCAGCGAGATATACAACTTCAATCATGTAAGATGTTATATTCAAACATCTATGAAAACATCAGTGATATTTATCGGCGACTTAAACCAAAATGTTAACAAAAGTCAGAGTACTTTGATAACAATTACTGAATTGATAGATGCTCGGAAACATCTCATCAGTCTCGGAACACGATGACGAGCGAAAATAACTTAAATATAAACTGAAAAAACATCTGTGAAATGGTCGTGAGCATCGGTAGGCAGCAAAGGCAAAAGAGATGGAAATGATAGGGACACTAGGTGATAATCGACAGCTTGTCAGACTTATCAAAGAATCAGGTATTAAGAATTTGGGAGTTATTAGAACCATTTCGGAAAACGATGGAACAATGATCCACTCACAGGCCAGGAAATTAGAACGATGGGCGGAACACTTACAAAAACGATAACTGGTCTCCAACTACCCTTCATTCCCCCACTGTTACCAAACAACCTGTATGAAATGTTAACATAGGTCATCTGACACAATAAAGCTGAAAAACCATAATCAATTTAGAGTGACGGAGGTCAGAAGGTCCTGATGGGTTATCCCCCAAAAATCTTTAATGTTAGTGGTCCAATTTTAGCACATAAGTTGACTGAAGTTCGCTCGCTTACAAGAATATTATGTTTCAGAATTTATAAGTATACAGTGATTTAGACAATTGGACAGGTTCGTTCAGCAGGTCGCACGCAAGAGTCGTCCTTTCCGGTTTATGGTTTACACTTTTGCCCTTGCAACTTTCGCGATATGAGGTTGAGTGTGGTTCACTCACCCAAATAATAAATAACTTTTGTTAATTTGCACAAATATCTGCAATTAGACACAGCCAGTTATGCTGAAAGTTGTTCAGTCTACTGATAATAGATTTAACAGGTTCACTTTTATGTAACGTTTGTGACCAATAATGTATTTTGTATTCCCTTAATCATTTCAAGCAGGTTTCTAATCAATAGTCTTGATTGATTTACTTTTGTTTAGCCCTACTCCATATTTTTCGAAATATCCATTCGCGTTCTTAAAGTTGTGGGTAGTCCGTCAGGCAAAATATGCAGATGCAACTTCCATCTCATCAAGTGTGTTTTGACCACGTTAAGCATAGATCTCTAGTCGAACCATCACATCTCAGACAAATCTAGGTACCAGTTAATAGCTCATTTTTAAAATAAAAAGCCAATCCACAATCTCACGTTATCATATTCACATTCTATAATTTTTCTTTAAAACGCACAGTATTTGAGTATAGGATATACAGTCAGTGACAACGTAGAACTTCGTACGTACGTACATCAACTCGAGTTGCCATACCACATTAGCACAGAGATGTAGTTGTCGATTCAAATCCCATAGGATATGCACAGTAAAACCGTTTTAACTCCAATTTTATAAAATCTTATGTTTAATTATTAATTCTTGATCTCGGAGCCAAATCATCAGTCCGAATTACTTCGCCGTAGTAATATTCTCAATTCTTGTTAGAAAGCTTAAAAAAACTGAAACTGAATATATAGATTTAATTTTTGAGTGGTATCTAAATGAAACATATATCTCTTCGTATATGTTAAACTATGAAGGCTAGCTGTTAACTTGAATATACCTTCAAGTTTGAATTGTAAATGTGATTATCCTTTAACTGAAATTAACAAGAATATTTTCTTTTTTGAATCTGATGAGATTGGGATTTGTTCCAAACGAATGGTTGTAGTTTGCATATTCGTTGAACAGACCTGTGATTTGCCTAAATTATTCGATACTATGAAAAGCGTCTAGTTTACAACAATCGTTAAAAACGTTGGTAATTCACAACTCATCCCATCAGTTTCCGAACACGACGAAGAGCGAAAACAAATCAGATCTAGATTAACCAAAAGTCTACAGAACGATCGTGAGCAGTGGTGGACAACGAAATCAAAAGCGATGGAAAAGACAGCGGCTGTAGGTAACACAAGACAGCTTTTCAGGCTAATAAAAGAAACCGGAATTAAGAAGTCGATTGTAAGCGAGACAATCTCAGGAAAAGATGATGCTCTTATATGCTTTCAGTTCAGACGTTTAGAATAGTGGTCGGAACACTTCAAGGAGGAGTTCATCTGACCTTTAGCTGCTTTACAATTACCCACCATTCCCAAACAGCCTGAATGGAACATCGAAATAGGCCCTCTAACTGTAATTGAAGTTCAAAAAGCTATAGCTAACCTGAACTGAGGAAGAGCAGCTGATCCAGATGGATTAACTCCAGAGATCTTCAAGGATGGTGGTTCAGTTTCGACGATTAGGTTGACCAATATTAGCTAAAATCTGAGATCTAGATGTAATCCCATGTGACCGGTCTCAATCACTGATTGTAGAAATATATAGGAAAGGATCAAAATCATCCTGTGATAACCATAGAGGGTTTAGTTTGACTAATATAGCATCTAAAATACTGGTCTCAATAATTATCGGAGGCTTAACAAAGAGTCGTGAAATGCAAGCACGAGAAACCCAGGCTGGCTTCAGACCTGGTCATGGCTGCATCAACCAGATATTCACCATTCGTAAGATTTTAGAATATAGACATGCTTATCAGTGTCCGACAATGATGGTTTTTCTTAACTTAAATGTAGCATCTGATTCTGTAAACCGAAAGGTTTAGTGGCAGTGTCTGTCATTAAAAGGTGTACCTCAAAAGTACATAAACCTTGTGAAGGCTGTTTACTCGAACACTACCAGTCGAGTGAGAGGTTACGGCTAACTGTCATCTGATTTTGCAACCTCAAGTGGTTGCCGACAAGGCTATCGACTATCTCCATTTCTGTTTAGTTTCACCATAGACATACTGAGAAAAATAACGTTCTCGTTGTCTGAATTTTCAGGAATTGATTTCCTACCAAGGGGTCCACTTATCGATTTGGAATACTCAGATGACATAGTCCTGTTTGGTGAAGACGCTGATGGAATGCAGAGCGTTTTGGTAGCACTGAGCAACAATTCCAGGATGTTTGGAATGCGTTTCTCCCTCTCTAAATGTAAATTGTTGCTTCAGGACTGGACTGCGTCAACACCTGAACTAAGGATAGGGAGTGAAGCAGTCGAACGCCCTAATGGGTTGGTGTCTGACAAAATCTCTGTATGGAATCAAAAAGCTCGTTTGGCTTTTGCCAACTTACGTGACCTATGGCGAAGACAAGATATCCATCTGTCAGTTAAATAGAGGGGATACTGCTAAGCAGTTCGTTCTGTTTTACTTTACGGCTGCGAAACATAGTCATTAAGAGTAGAAGATACTCGTAAGTTGCTAGTATTCGATCACAGGTGTCTAAGAAATATTGCTCGTATTTTCGGGCGTCATTGTGTAAGTAATAGTGAGGTTAGACACAGGGTATTAGGGAATGATGGTAAATCAGTTGATGAGGTTGTAAATCTTCATCGACTGTGATGGTTGGGCCACGTGTTACGTATGCTTGAACACCAATTACCACAACTCACAATTCTGACTAGTATCGGGGATGGTTGGAAGAGAGTTGGGGGTGGGAAAACCAAAAAGTAGTATCAGTGCTTGAAGTCACTAACTTCTAGTCTGAGGCATGTTGGTAGATGCAGACTACTTGGTCGGGGTCCACGTGACTATCGTAACCAATGGTTGGAGACTCTGTGTGACATGACTCAGAATTGATCACAAGTGTGTGTGTTT
This sequence comes from Schistosoma rodhaini, assembly GCA_944470415.2. Lineage (NCBI taxonomy): Eukaryota > Metazoa > Platyhelminthes > Trematoda > Strigeidida > Schistosomatidae > Schistosoma > Schistosoma rodhaini. Next base: position 46,561,715 of record OX104036.1, read on the forward strand.
GTACACTCTTTATCTACGTTCTGACTATTTCTCATTTATTCCTTTGATTACACAGAAAATAAATTGAACTCATCCTCAATCGCTGGTTTAAATTTGGATGATTTGATGGGTGATAATCACAATAAAACCGAAGTATCTAGCAAATTTGTCACCCGTAAAGTTGCTGAAACTACTGCTCCATCTCCTTATCCAGGTAAGTGAAATGAAAGCATCATTTTTTGAAAAGGCTACTTTTTCATATTTAAAAGAACAATATTCTGTTTTACTAGTCGCTCCACGTATTTGTTAAATAGTTGTAACGTTCAGCTTTTGTCAGTTTGGCGTCTAGCCTGAAGGTACCTTGTGAGCTGGGAAAATGTGAGAAGCAGTTCTTGAGGGAATCTAGAAGAGGAACGAGAAAAGAAAAAGTGAGCCGACGACTCAGTCAGCATATTGAATGCACTTACATTTAACAATGTAAACAATGGACAACATATAGAAATAGGACGGATATAAAATTAGGACAATTTGATAACGGAAACTAGGAGGTGGTAGCGTAGGGTTTCGAATGTGTTATATGATAAAATTTTGGGAATATATATACATATATATATATATATCAAAACAACAAAAGAAATCCGTTACGTCGCTGATGAAGAAATCAAACCAATTTACTAGGTAAAGTTTCTGGAAATATAATTTACTTAGATTGAACAATCCTATGATGATTTAATATTGAAGAAAATGAAGTGGTTACTTTCCAGTGTTTGTAAAGTCCAAGTATAACAAGTGATATGAAGGCTAAAGGAAAATCATAAGAAAGTGGAAAGGCAGGGTACAATGTCAACAAAGGTTTGAAAGTATCATAGCAACGTGGTTTGATGACTCGGATATTAGTATGAACAATTAGTTATGTGTAGGCACAAAACACTGACTTTAGTATGAAATTAATATCGCTAAAGTAAAGTAAATTTGAGTTTATTGAACTGAAATCATAATTACTAGGTTAGGTAGAAATAAAAGAGCTAATCGAAGATGTATTTATCAGCACTCAAACCGCATCATTGTTTTTCCATAAATACAATACTTGTGTTCTAAAGACGATTATCTCAGACTTTCGGTGGACTCAAATTATTCTGTTTATTTATCATTCGGACGACCGTCTTAATTCCTTCTATGTTATTTGTCAAGTAATTAACATGTAACAGAGCTTTTGCTGTTTTGTAGTTTCTTTTAGTCACCGGGTAGTCGCTCTAATGTGTAAGGACATAAAGTGGAATAAGTGAAAACCTTTGAAGAGTTAGTCTGGGTTTACTGTACATATCTAAATTAATAGACACATATAAAGATATGTACACCGATGTTTTTCTGAATTATCGAGCATCATTTCCCATATAGTAACGTCATTTTCACCGTCGTAAAGACTATGTTGGGTACTAATGTTTTTGAGTAGTTTCAATGGAGATTGAAACATGTTGGATAGGTGCAGGTGAGTCTAGTTAACTCTTTGCAACTCTTTCACAAAGCTCACTAGCTCGTAAATTTTTTAGGTAGGCATTCTTTAGATGATATTAGTTGAATCATAACACTTCTGGTTTTTTCAAGTGCAATTTCTAGTTATCGTTTCATTTTTTGTGAAATACTTGATTCCATAATATGCAACTTATTGTCAACCTAATCATGAGTTTCGATATTTCAATAAACTAATAAGATGAGTTTTTGTCATGGCATTCAATAAACGCATGGTGAACTTACGTTCTAAAAGATATAGTTTACTTTGTACCATCGGATTGCGTTTTTATGGCGCTAAATAAAATCATGTTTGTCTATTCGAAGCATCACCATTATTTTTATGTAACAGGGTTTTCTACTGTCAGTGGAGATCAAAAGAAAATATCTACGAATGATACATATTTCAGCACATGTAAATCTGATGCAAAAGCCAATATTTTAAAACGTTTACATGGTACAAGTCCAACAAATCCATGTATTAGGCACGTCTCTGCCAAAAGTACACGTTCACAACACGTTGATTCACAAATCAATACAATTCCTAATAATGTACATGCCTGGCGTCAGGGTAAAGAACTTATTGATAAATATCTTGGAACTTCATCTGGTTAGTGTTTGTTTATCTTCAAAATTATGGTTTATTTGTAAGATATTGACTCACTTTATATATCCGAGCACATTCATATTTTGTTTTATAAACTTGATACATACATAAAAGCAACCGATGATTTCGTTTACTCTATTAACAAACCATTTTTTTAATTAAACTTTCATTATCATATTACCTCACAGTTAATGGAGATTTTGCAAACAGTTCAGGATTTCTGTCCATTATTCATTAAGGAAGTTACATGTTCTTGCAATAAAAGGGAACTCAAAATAATGTAAATAGTATGTCCATCTATCTGTCGTTTGAATGGGTCAGATAATGATTGTTAATCAATCAGTGCTATGCCAATCGATAGTGGCTATAGAACATATTGACATATTTTGGAGCTACATCTCAGCATGTCACTTGAAAAAACTAGCTGATAAGTCGGTATAAGAAGGCGAGTTCATGTTTTCAGAATAATAAATGCCATGATTCGTCATTTTTGTATATCACAATTGTAGACTCTGAAAATAATACAACACTAGTATGTATGTTAGATATCTGTATAGTATTTTTAACTGGTAATTTTATCGTATTCCCATATTTGATAACAACGAGCAATGACTTAATCGATCGCAGTGAGAATGACAGAAAATTAGTTTTTCACAACCGCCTGCGACACGTAATCACATATGGAGGAGTGATTGGATAACTTAGTTGATTAGTTATATCTGTCGGTTATGGGATACCTAATGAATTTATTCACGTATTAAGTTATTGATTAGTTTATGTCAAATACTACTCATTCCAATTTATACAAATCCGGCTGTAAGTAAATAATATAAAAAGTGATGTATTCATGTATCACTTTGATTTATTTCGGCAGTCAAATAAGTCCGTATCAGCAGTCTTTGTGTTCTAACTACGCGTCGTTGAATTCGGACTTTTCAGTACTGAGCACAAGTTAGCTAAGCATTTCACAGTCATAACAGCTCAGATGCAATAGTATTTAAAAGTACAGACATAATTTTGAATTAGTTAGCTTGTATCGAATTATATAGTCAGTTGCGTTAAGTCATTTAATGAGTAGTTCATGGTCAGCTTCGTAAAATTTCTTTTGATGACCATCCTGGTTCAACTTTGGGTGGTAAAAGAGCTAGTTAGAAAACAACTTGACAAAATCAAGACTTGTTACGTCCTACATAATGGTGGTGAATTTATAAACTAAAGTTTGTGGAATGAAAATGAACAGTGTGATGACCTAGCATATGCACTGGTCACATGTATTTACATCTCCACGTAGACATTAAAATGATAGACATGTAAGCAACGCAAATATAACGACACAGAACTAAATTTCATATAGCTACACTTTACAACAATACGTAAACAGACTGTTTTATTACACTATTTATGTTTTCTCGAATATTTTACGGCATTTCATATTTTTCCATTCTGCTCTGGAATGTGACAGATCAAAACGGTTCGCTAAACTGGCAATCAATCGCATAATTTGGTTTCAATTTGAGATGTTTGTTTCATAAGAACATATTTTATTTTTCATCGATCAGGCTATACAATGATAATCAACCATGTAATATATAAATATATATATATTATTTGTATAAAAATGTTAATTTCATAAATTTCCTCCATAGAGAGTATTGATAAACATGGGAATAATGAAGAACAATCTCCAAAATTAGATCATTCAAGCCCGTTGGGATTCGATGCAGTCATTGATAAGAATAATCCAAAAATATTAAATTTAAACCAAAATGAACCGAAGAACACAGTAAATACGGACAAAGCAAGCAAACAGATGGTGAATGCGCCGCTTGTCGCTTCCAAGTCTGGTAAAGGTCTATTTCATTCAATTAAGAAAAAAAATGAAGTAAACAATCATTCAGGTTTGTCAACACTTTTTGGACATGCTTCGCATGATCATTTTAATACCAATTTTACACCTTCATTTAAAGTGTTTAGAAAATGGATTACTAAATCCCTGGATTTCAGTTGTTGATCGGACTGATTTATTGGGATTTTTATCAAATGAAATGTTTTAATAAGTACTAAGTTGTATGTTATGGAGATAAATGATAGTTGGCTGTTAATAGTGTGGTTATTATCTTATGTAAGTGATGTTTTTGAGGCATTACAAGTATGTTTGTTTGCAGGTATTTGGTGTAAGTTGTAGTGTAATGTCAGCGGTTATCGCCATTTGCTCAATCAGTAAGTATATTTTAGCAAATATAAATTTTTTTAAGGAACTAATTATTCTTTTTAGTATGCCAGGGCAAATGTAAGTTTGTTGTTTTTAGTTTATTAGTTTATGTGCAAGAACCATAGTTATCGTAAACGTGGCTGTGTGATCGAGTGATCATTTTTCCAAAACTCTTTGACCTATTCTTGTGCGTAGGTTAAGCTACTAAGGTGCATGGGTTTTTAGGGTGGTATCAAAATTGAACATCTTTTATTAATCTATTATTCTACGCTACCAAGTTATTCTACTTGACAATGGTAAGCGAGATATTTACTAGGAGTGCATAAACTTAATATTCGTATCTTATCAGGGTTTCTGCATTTATGCTATATCTAAGTGATTAGTCGAATTAAAATCTTATTTCCTCATTTTCAGATGCTCTAGAATCTGTGCAAAAAGATATTCATGGCTGTCCTACACCTAGAGCTCATCTTAAGGCCCTGGTCCAACAACAAAGGGAAGCTCGAAAACAAGAGCATAAACGGCAACTGGAAGCCGAAAAAGAGAAGCGTGAACAAATACAACGTAATCTGCAATCAACTGCACTAGCAGCAGCTGCTGCTGCAAAGTTACCTGTCACTTCGACCAAAAAAATGCCTGAACATTCTCAAGTTATCCCTGTATGTTTATTTCAACCGGTCAAAGCACCTGTATTGACGGTATGTTTTATATATATAATATATATATATATATATATATATATATATAATTTGGGTCGCTCAACGTTAGCATGAATTTTCTCACATTTAAGAAAAGCCATATTTTACACATAGATAGCGAAATAACTCGAACTGAAGCAAAGTAACTGCTAGGGAAACCTCAAGTTATCTAGCTTTTATTCCCAAATGTTAGTTCCTTTCTTGTATCGATAACTTCGGGGTACCTTCTTCTAATTCATATTTCTGGATGACCTTTGGTGTTTACTGATCGGTCGTTTTCGCTTTTAGTCTGCTAACTTTTCCATATCCCAAGGTCGTATTTTGTTGCTGTGTATACAGAGTTGCTCTACTTTAATTTGTTCATTATCGAACATCACGCTTCTTTGCGATTCTGTTACATTTTTGTTCCACAGTTCAGGAGGAAATGTTGGAGTGTTGTATGTCAGTCGTCGTAGCATCGAGTTTGCAATCGGTTCTGTTCGTATTATAATAATCACGATCATTCGTGACTAGAAATCACTGTACGCTCAGCTGAATCCCAATTATGTAGTTTTTTTGTAACAAGATCCCCCAAATCTGCATATTTAGATAAGTTGTTTTATCAGTAGGAACCTGTAAATATTAGAGAATATAATGTGAAATAGTAATTATTGTTTTTACATGGTGGGTTCTGATTATTTACCAATGAATAGTTGTCAAGCATAGTCACTCATTCTATTGAGATAGTGGGTGTTATTCAGAAAAATGAAAATGAGAAATATCAATAAACTGACAAAGTACAGTAGCAGAATGTATATTTGAAAGGAAGTTATGCAGAAATACATGTACAATTTTTAGAGAGAATTGTGCAAAACAGTGCATTGATTAACAGATAGTCATTATAAGATGGGATGTGTTACTTTATCACGTTCGAACTTCTAAATTATCTGATAGAGGATCGACTTATTATTATGTGGTAGCAAGAATTTAAACTCATAGTATACCTCAGACTTAAAATGTATTTACTCATTCAGCTGTAGTATTGCAAATGAACTTTACTGACAAACTTGCTATCCTGCTTTGGTGGTCGTTATTTCAAAAGAATAAAAAAATAAGTTCCATGGAATGTCAATGTCGTAGCACTCATTCGGTAATCTGAAATCTGAAATCTTTCTACTCGTACTATGTAGTTTTTTTACGAGTTTAACAGTTTCATGAACCCCTACAAATATGGTGTTTTTTATTGTCTCGTTTTCGTACTTATTATATAGGACGTGTATTTAACTAAATGTTTATCCTTTTACAGTTGAACTCTTATTCTTCGGAACGAGAACAAAAACTGGACGAACTTCTTAGACGTGAGATATCAACACCAGAAAATCAAATTGCTGATATTATTCTTCCTACGTCTTCCGACCGAGATTCCATCCATTCTTCTTATCGAGATTTTATCGAGACTTTAAAAGTTAGGTGTAGTTCGACGAACTCCCATGTAGCTAATCCCATCCCAACTAGTGAATCCAGCATGAAACGAAATCGAATGACTGCTGTAAATAAATATGAAGATATTGGCAGTAAGTAATTATAAAAAACCACCCATCTATAAGCAATTTTTATTTGTATATTTTTTATGATATTCCCGAGGTTCGCCTAGTTTAATGATGTTATATTAAGTAGGAAAATGAGCTTTCATTTGTTACACTTTACAGAAATAAGAAAAAGAAGCCGATTAACTGAGTAGATTTTAGTTGTAAATAAGTGCTCGACAATGTCGCTGAATAGAGCTTACGAATCACTCATATCATAAACAAAGGGAATTCAATTTATCGATTTAAATTAGTTCGCTCCATTATATAGTGTTTGTCTGTGACTAATTAGTTGTCGTCATACCGATGTGCAAGTTACCCGCATCTTTAGCAAAATAAGCGTATAAATATACACATACATATATCTCAACAACAACTGAATTAAGTGTGATACACCATATCCTGCATAATTAATATTCATCTGTTCAAGTTGTTACCTAAATCGAATTACTTTAATTAACATTACCTTATAAACTTTACTGATATATATATATATATATATATATATATATATATATATATACCATTTTGGAGTCATTTCGAATTTTTGTGTGTGTTTATTTGTTCGTTGCGTGCTTCGGTTTGGGCACCCGGGCAGTACCCCAGCCCTCACATAAATCGAATTATTTATGTGGCGCATATCTATTTAGTGCTTCCTTGTGCCAGTATTTATGTATAATTAAATGAATAAATAAATTTCTAAGTATCATTACCAAGGTTTGATTTGATAATTTCGAATAAAATGAGCATTGGGTAGAATTTATTCTCTGAAGAAATGTTGTAGTAAACAAAAGGACGAGTTGGGACAATCGAATGTATTTGAGCACAAAATTACAGAATATCTCAATAAAATCTGACAACAATACAGTAAACAGTTAATTTGCAAACTATCAATCAATTGTCTCAATTTTGTCTGTTCCTTCCGTAAATATCAGTCATTCGTCTCTGATTTCATTGTCCATGCATTTTCATACTGGTTGCGTTCCATTCCCGTTCTTTCCTTATCGATTTTCTAGCGAAATACATTCTATGCCTGACTATCACCATATGCTGCTTATGTGGATATAATTAGCACACATCACAATGGCTTACACTGAGTCACGAGACGTTAGAAAATCTAATTTTTCTACCCATTAGGATATTACAAATGTATTATTTTTTTAATAAATGAATTTGTTTGTTGTGCTTATCTGTAACAATACTGCCTTAATTTGAATTTCTAAGTAGATCAGACTAGTTGAAGTATACATATATGTAGAATTTTATTTTTCATTTTAATCAGCATAAAATCTCAATAACAATAAATTTTATTATTATTATTAAGTACAATCCAATTCATTCGTTAGTACCGAGTTTTCACAGCTACGTCTTTTATGTACTGTACTATCGAATTCACTGGAATAAAGCACTCGAGATTCATTGTAGCCAGAAAACTATATCGGCTTCTCTAAATTTCTATGTATAAATATATATGAGTGAGAAATGGTTCTACACTGAGTAAATAATTAGTTTAGGTCAAGAAGCTTATATTCATGAGGATAAACTGTGCAGCAACAGTTAACTCCTAACACTGACAAACACAAAATGATCGATGCAAAGTGGTTTCATAGATAAAAAGTGTGTCAATCAGTTAAAGAACATTTATTTTACAACTGTATGGTTGTCCGAATCTAGTTAGGTGTGGCGGAATTTGGACTTAGAACCTAGTTACTGGAAGTCGGATGCCTCGACCACTAAGTCAGCTATGGATCTCTTTATTGTCTCATATACGTTTGTTAGATTTGTGTTCAGATAAAGAAAAAAACATCATCCAGGTTGTATATCTCGTATGTACTTTTTTCTTAGTTTCTAGACCACCAAAATGTGGCAAGCTGAATAATAGTTGTAACCATCCAATACAGACAAATAACTGTAAACAAATGTTTAATTCTAATCCTCCGAGTATGGATCTACAAAAAAAGTGTTTGAATGGGAAATCTTCGCATATGAAAAACTTGCAAATGGAAACAGTTGCATTATCACCGACTAAACATAAGTTCTGTACGGTTGGCTCTCATACTACTTGTAAGTAGTATTATTGATATATTGTAATTGTTTTATGATTATATATAGCCATGTCTCAAACTGTTCCTTTCACTGGGGTGTTTACACTTTAACTAATAAGCACCTTTTACTGAGGGACTAAATGGCTTATTGTGTTAACTGATATGGCTTATCTACCAAATAAAGGGGTGTGTGTCCTCACGTGTGGATTGTATTAGTTTTTTATGCGAGCTAATGATGCCCATCTACCTAAACTAAAATAAATTGTTTACGTTTCAGACTTGTGACATATCTATTGAAAGGCTACTGATTTATCTCCTCTCGTATTATTGTAACGTGTAATTATGCATATGCCTAATGTTAAATCTACAGAAGCATCCGACTACGAAGCCGAGATTTGCATGAAAATCCAGGTCCAAAGCGCATTTTATCTTTTATTACAAAAGTAAATTGGCTAAAAAACCCCAACTTGTGTGGTATCTGCGGCTGTGAGCACCTTTGTGTATATGGGGTGAGAAACGCTTCCTTCACTAATTCTATTAAAATTAATTACAACATGGCGCGAATTACAGCCGTTAGTCAGTGATAGCTAGCGACAGTCATATAGATATTAGAAGTAGAAAATATGGACTCTAATGCATTTTAATAAAGTTCCATGGAATGCAAAAATCTGGAAAGTAACTTTTAAAGTGTAAGTACCTGAGTATATAACAAAAACACTTGCACGTTACAAATTACTTGCTCAAATGCTGTTAAAAATTATACTGATTACTTAATATTCGTAAGTAGTATAGCTTAACACACGAAAACGTTTTTTTATGTAAGTGGCGAATAGACGGTTTAAACAAAATTAACGGAATTGGCGAGACTATAATTTATGGACGGTTTTTGAATGGACCTTCAGTGACCTTGAGGAATTCCAGTTAATCAGAAAACAGTTGGTGTAGAGTAAAGATATTATTCAAAACCAAATAATTGAAGTGGATGCACTTCTTCAACATGGTTTAAAAACCTTTCGAGGTTGGAAAGATGCTTCGCAGTTCTAAAATCTTAGTACATACGATACAAGAACTCATCCATGTGACTCCATAATAGTCGACCTCTGGAATCGGTCGAATTTAAATTTTAAATAGATTTTGGCCGATTGTAATAACTTGGTGACATGTTTTAGTTTTAGTTTAATGCTAGATTTTACTGTTTCTGCGAAATTTCATAGGCTTAAACTTTATGAAATATACCTTAAAAAATTCATATCATGCACCAATTATTGTTTTACAAATGGAGGCTTAACAAATTTCACTCTCATGTTTGTTCTGTATAATCACTCCCCCCTCAACCTCATCATTTGTAACATAATAATTTCACAACTCGCTAATGAATTTTGTCAGTCGTGCTTTCAAATTTCTTAAAATTTTCTTATCAAAGGTTTTTATGAATTCGAATCACCAAAAAGGTCTCTTCATGAAGATACGGGATTTCAGGTTCCCGTTCCTTTTTCAGAAAATGTGTCAACCCGTCCGAGAACCAGTGTGGATGTTACTCGTCGTCCTGAAACACTACAAAAACGGTAAAAAACGTTTTAGATTTAAATGCATCATGGTTCACAGACGTTCATTTTAAAACAAATTTTTAAAAAATAATCTTCGTAACTTATTATTCGATACTATAGTTGCCACTTTATTTGACCAGTAAATGTTGTTTTGGCACATAACTAATTTACTGATCAATAAAGAGTTAGGTTAGATTTTTTGGATTAAGTCATCAACTATGTTCATTCAGATAATGACTTTCACGATATCATAATGTTTTCTTAAATGCGTCATCAATTACAATACCGAGATTACTTTTCAATAAGCGATTCTACCGATTTCAATAGGTTTTTAAGTTTAATAATCGTCGCGATTTTTATCATTTTCTTTACTAGTTTATCTCCTACGATAGAACCTATTGTTCCATATGCAAATAGACCAAAGACTATCTGCGATCATGTTACAGAAGCTGCACGTCTAGATATAAAATTGAGCGCACAACGTGTAAAGCACATGCTTGTTATTGATTCTGAAGATGATGATAATGATGATAATTCTGATGAGGATCAATGTTTTTATACAGATGATGGAGTTAATTCTTCAGTCTCTTCGTACGAAACAATTCATAAACCAACTGCTAGTGTTTGGAGACGTTTAGAAGCTGTAGGGGCTAGTGAATCAGAGTTGGAAGAGAATAATGTTTGTATCGTTGAAGATATCAAGGTTAGTCTATTTATTTAACATATTTTACAAAGTATCGTTCAAGAGTTTTGGTTGATTAAAATCAGTCACAATGGCATGAATCCATCTAATCCTTATTTTCTTAGATCTCGATCTTCAAAATTATTTTTTTTTCACAAATAATTCCTTTTTTTATCATATTGTCTTCGTCCAACCTTTTTTATCGTCACTGATACTACCATTACTTCTACTTGACGATTTCATCTCTTTGTTCTGATGTATTATGGCAACTTTAGCTGATACGCATATGCCTCAGATTCTGACTGAATAATCAAGCAAATATTTGTAAATATTGTATGGGTTATTATTATTTCTATCATTTTAGTAAATTAAAAAGTCAACCTTTTAGATATATCTAGGCATATAATGTAGCACTTTAAGAACCCAACGTATTTCGTTTGAGGATTTTTTAAAAATAATTTTGGCGTTAATTTTATATCAAAAAAGTACATCTTAGAAACTCTCGGCAAGTCAAATAAAGGTTGTGAAGAGATATTTTATACAAACATAGTAAAAATGCCAATTAATCTTGCGCACAGAAGCTGTTCACTTTCACCTAGTCGACTAAATTTCTAATTCACTTGTACTTTTTTTTGAAAAAAAGATATTTCTAACCATTTTTCTGCTTTTTTTGGTGATTTTCGTTCTGTGCTCGAGTTTTACTAAGATAAACCCTTTTTTATGACGCCTAATAAAAAGGAAATAAATTTAATTCGCTATTCATCACCAACAGTTTTGACTTTTTACATTGGAGTTCCTATAAATACTAGAAGAACTAAGTTGTGTTCTCAAAAATAGTCAATTTATCTTGTTTTAGGTGTCAACCATCAGTTTGCGATGTGGTAACTAAAAAATCGAGTTGTTAAGAGCTTAAGCATTAGTTTCATGTATCTCTTGAATTTTAACTAGTAATTTTTCGTTTTCACGAACTGCTTATTTATTTAGGATGAAAAACCTGTGATTGTGGATAATGTATCTCAGCATTGCTCAACTTTTTGGAAGTATAATACCAATACGAACAATTTCCATCAATCTGGCTTGAATAATTTTATTGGAGACATTCGTGCTAAGAATGAATTTCGAAATCTCATTTATAGTGATCCTTTACGTTTCGCTTCTGTACACAAACGTCAACAAACTCTATTTCATAGGTAAACATTACTTTCAAGTTCCATCGCATATGGACATATTTAGTTTTATGTTCACAGTGTTTAAACAAAACCTAAACTGAAATACTATTTATATTTTTAGAAGAGGAAAGAAACCTTTTAAATCTTTGGAACCACAAGTAAACAGTATAGAAAAGGTAGAAGTTTACGAAAAGGACTATACAAACAGAAGTAGTTCACTTCATTCTCCTCGAGAGAAGATTGATAAAGAATCACTAGTTGTCAAATCGAATGCTCCCGGTAATACCAACATTCAAGCAGTTAATGTGAGTCAGATTATCATTAACAATATCAAATGGGTTCGTATCAAGACTCATTGTATTGAATTTTACAATTTATTTGATTTCCTTTTTTTTAATCCTCATTAGGTGGAATGTACAGACTCTGGAGATCGGAGTTCATCATCACATACTGCCTGTTCCATCAGGACGAAAGCACAAGAGTTATTTATAACAGATGATAAATCTGATTCCCAGGCACTCCCTACGAATCATCAAAAGATTAATAATTTTATAAATAAAACTATAAACCCTTCGCAACTTAGGCTAACACCCGCTGCACTTAATCTCCAGTTAGCCGTTGAAATGAATTATCTTGAAACGCTCTCTGGTTCAATGCAACATATTGCTGATATGGAGTCTCTTCGTCAGATTACCGCTGCTCAAGCTGAATGTGTTAGCCTTGCACAATTGCTTAAAGTGAGTAATATTTTTTTAAAAGTATCTCACCATGACGACATCTTGAGGAGTCACGTCTTGAAATTTCCCTTTAATGAGTACTAACATACTGAGTGTATGATGTTAACTGTTTGGATTTATTCAGGACACTACTGTTTGTCGTTCTTTATTTAACTCAACCATTGTATGTACTTTTCTGCGAACACGATCTATGTGACCATTTACGTTAATTACTTATAACAGATTAATTGACAGTTAACGACGTACTCATATGTTACTGAACTTGAATAACAAGTTAATTTGTACAATTTTTTGAGACAAGTGTAAAATAACATGTAGAATTAAATCACATACCAAAAGTTGTTGCCTTAAAAATAATGCATCCCATTTTTCAAAAAATTTAATCTGTCATCACTGGTAATGATGAAATCACGTCTTATTGGTAAAGAAAATTATCAACATTGAAATCTTGTATTATTACAATATTTCTTTATAATATACCAGTAAAGTTTATTCTTCTTAACCTAATCAAGGCTCGTGAATTGCAGATATCATCAAAGATTAGTGATTATGCGTTGGAGAAAGAAACACCAGGTGTATTTGTCAGCCCTAATGAACCAGGTCGTCTGATTTCTGGCGTACATTCACCACAGTTTGAAAGTGTACTAAAAGCTGCTGAAGAATTTGATAAGGTATTTTCTCGTAATATATGTTTTCTCATTTACCAGTTCGTATATATTTGTGTATACACTGTGAGAGACAAGGCCTTTTTTGTTTATTTTAAACCGTAATGAGTTTAGTAAGGGTTAAATCGTTAGTACTAAGAATTAGGAGAGGGCAAAAACCATGATGTATTACGTAACGTTGGTTTCGATGGTCAAACTTTGGAGTAATAACAATTTAGCGTAACGTTCACATCACAACCCACCTACGTTGACTTGAGCAGTTGATTGTTGTCACTAGTTCCTCCTTGCCCTACCACACTATGTACCTCAACGTCAAGTGCCTAACCATTGTGCTCGATATATGATTTATTAACATTTAAGTTGTCTATTCACAATAGAGCAATTCCTTCAACAGCATGTCTAATTAAACAAATGATAGTAATTCTATGGAGAAGTTCTGGAAGATGTGGAAACTTTCACGTATCTGGACGGCATCACCGATAAACAAGGAGCATATGATACAGATGTTAAGGCAAGGATTGGCAAATCAGTGGCAGCATTCCCACAACATATGGAACTCAAAACAACTATCAGTCAACATCAAGGTCAGAAGTTTCAATACAAACATCAAGACACTTCTATTGTACTGAGCTGAAACTTGGAGAACTACTACAACCTTCATCAAAAATGTACAGATATTTATAAACAATTTGGAGAACACTGTGAAGGTGGATAAGTTATAAATTAGGGAAATCATCAGACTGCATCACGAGACAATCCCTAACATGGAATCCTGAAGACAAAAATAGAAGGGGATGACTGAAGAAAACATTGCGTTCGGAATTGGAAACAGACATCAGAAGAATGAATAATAATTGAAAACAACTGGAGAGGAGAGACCATGACAAAGTTAAGTGTAGGATACTGGTGGGAGACCGATGGTCTTCCACGAGGGGTAACAGCAGTAAGTATGTTAGTATGTTAAATAAGTAATTCAAACTACCTTGGAGAATAAACTCTAGCTTATTCTTGAGCATATTTTATTTATTTTTCTATTATAATTCTTCGTTTAATTCTAAATTTTTGTTTTCGTCATTTAGGTCGAACGTCGTCTTAGTGTAAGGACTTCACACTTGGATGCCATTTCCTACTGTTCTACCGAATCGCCATCTGTCGACTCAAATATCACAAATGAAGCAAATGTTCATAAATCTTTAAATGGATCTATTTCAGGTACTGTATTTTGTAAAGATGACGAGTATCATGTCTAAATATGCTTATTTTTTAAATAATGGTCTGTTCGTACTGTTTGTTAAATTTATTTCGTCATAATCATTATTATTTTTTAACTACATTTCACTGTGAGGGGATTTTGATGATTATACAGAATCTTCCTTTTTCGATAAACCATTTTTAAATCATTCTATTTATTTCCGTTTTAGAATCCAATGTAAACAAACAACAATTTTCTACAGGAAGCGATAAAACACTTTCAAATGATAACGTCATTAAATCGATTTCAGGAGGTGTTGTAACGGCTTCTGATTCGTCTGATGAACCTTGTCGTCCTATCCCTACTAGCTCTACTGTTGCTTCTATGACTACAATTGATAAAGTTTCTGAACCAGGAAAATTGACTGTCATATCGTCATCATTATCGCCCAATCTAAATAATTTCATTAATATTGAAAAAAAGTTAGAAGTAGGTAGTTTTTTCTCATCTGATTAAATATTTGATGTTTTTTCTTAAACTTTAATTTAGGAAGGTTGTTTAATTATTTAGATTTATATAATAATAATAAAACTTCTTATGTAAATCATGATCACATGGGACTTTTTAAAAAACTTTTTTCTAAATTTAATATTAGTTAAGAATGGTTTTCTTAGACATTGTTTCTTTCACTTCTGTTGTTAGGAGTTTGAAGTTAAACTAAACTTCACAATGTTTTGAAAGTTGCTTAACCATCCATTTTAAGTACAAATATTTAGTTTTTAATATTTTAAATTTATATATAATTCGTGAGCCAGCTACAACGTAGGACCAGTCACATTTATGCATCAGTCCAAGTTGCCATACCTCGTTACCACAACAAGATGACATGACTCAGAGTATATATAATTCGATAATTAATTAATGTATATTTAAATGAGACTTTTGTAGTTTCTACTCATCTTTTCTTAGTCAATTAATTCTATTTAATTTTAATTAATAAAGAAAAAGAAGAAAATATCAGTGGATTTTAGTGGTGATGATGATGAATCTATGAAATCATATGGTAAAGTTACCAATGGAGAACATCAGAGAAAATCAAATGATCAAGTGCTCATTAAACGGAAAAAATTAAAACGACATTCGCGAAACGAAAAATCACATATAAAATCGACAGATATTCCTATGCTAAATCTATGCGTCGCCATGTCGCCTAATAGCTCTTGTCAAACTGAAAGGAATGAAAAATTCAGTCAAGTAAAATAGTAAGTTAATTACATTTTAAAATGTTTATACTACCTGCAGTTTAGTTGTTTAAACAAATAGTAATTATCATTGTTGAAAGCGTGAGTCAATTGAAGCTAGACCACCATGGAAAACCTGGAAACACTGGACGGCCGTTTCGTCCTATTATGGGACTCCTCAGCAGTGCGCATCCACGAACCTGCTCTCGCGAGCGAGATTCGAACCCAGGACCAACCAGTCTCGAGCCGAAGCCCTTAACCGATAGACCACTGAGCTGGCATCCAGTTGAAGTTAGACATTAACACCGTTGGATGCCAGCTCAGTGGTCTATCGGTTAAGGGCTTCGGCTCGAGACTGGTAGGTCCTGGGTTCGAATCTCGCTCGCGAGAGCAGGTTCGTGGATGCGCACTGCTGAGGAGTCCCATAATAGGACGAAACGGCCGTCCAGTGTTTCCAGGTTTTCCATGGTGGTCTAGCTTCAATTGACTCACGCTTTCAACAATGATAAATACTAAATCTCCACAAAACCCCTTCTATAATTAATATAATAATATGCTCACTAGTGATTTCGAGAAGTATATCTAGGAGCTCTAGTGAGAAGCAGTGACCAGTGGAGTTCAAAACCACGTCTGTTGTGAGATAGGAACTCACTGAAGACAATTGGTGAATGGTTGCTCAACTTCGTGGATCAGTTGAAGTTAGACATTAACACCGTTGGATGCCAGCTCAGTGGTCTATCGGTTAAGGGCTTCGGCTCGAGACTGGTAGGTCCTGGGTTCGAATCTCGCTCGCGAGAGCAGGTTCGTGGATGCGCACTGCTGAGGAGTCCCATAATAGGACGAAACGGCCGTCCAGTGTTTCCAGGTTTTCCATGGTGGTCTAGCTTCAATTGACTCACGCTTTCAACAATGATAAATACTAAATCTCCACAAAACCCCTTCTATAAAATAGTAATTACAATGTAACTCACTATGTATTATATTCTTGCAATCAGTTATAGTCTATACTTTTGTGAGAGGTATTCATAATCTAATAGAGATGTTACTTTAGTATTCCTTTATATCATTTGTTTGATGTTTATTGGTTAATCGTCAGGGTTAACAGACGTTCTGATGTAAGTATTCCTTATGATCTCTCATAACACATCGATATTTAATAACCTAATAGCTGTACCATTCATCTTTCATTTTCTTCGGCTATCGGCCACGCCACTGAAAAATTGAATGGCAGCCTATGTTTCAAGCTTTTTTGAAAGAATATGATAAAGTACAATTGTTCTGTTGTAGATGCTTGGTTCACGTTGGAATTTTTCTATTTCGTATGACTTAGTGGTGATTTGTGGATCAGAAGAGTATGCTTCGTAGTGTTAGGATCTCCAGGATGGAATTTGTGGAGACTATGGTGTTTAGCAAGAACAATAATAATAGCGCCACAAATAAACCATCAAACCACTGAAGAATGCTAATCATGTTACTTGAGTGCTTAAACTGAAACAGGTAATGTGATGTTAGAATTTAAGATTCAATGATTTAGACATTCATCTTGAAGTCATTCGATCACATCTTTCCATATTTCGTATTTTAATTATTACTTGTTATGTTTGTTATTTATCAGTTTATTAACTCTTGATTTCAGTGCTTTGAATAAGCGTGTAGCGGCTTTACAATCTAGGCGTAAGAAAGCTGAAGAGCTTTTAGCGCTTTCCAAAAATATTGAACTCGAAGAGGTCGAAGTTATTCGCTTAGAACGTGAAGCATTGAACGTAAGTATTGTGTTTTCTTATTGCGATAACTTTTTAGGAAACTCATCATGCTCTTTTTCATATACTTTATTGATTCATATTAATTGTGAGATGATGATAGTTTGTGTTAAGCTTTCGGCATCAGTGTTGTAGCCTTATTACTGGGATTTATCAAAACGTTCGAGTTATTCGTATTTCACAAATGTAATTATTCATGCCATCAGTTCTTATGTTACCTAACTGTTATCAAAAGAAGTAGTGTCTTATTGCATGCGATTCGGTCTTATTTATCGATCCATCATATTTTTTAAATACATCCAATTGTATTGTTACGTTATCAAGAACTATGAACATAGGTTTTATCATAATTTTAGTAAATTTTAATTACTTTTTTAGCACCATCTCCAATGCCATGAAACATCGAGTTGTAAAGCGAAGTGTTTGGTGTAATGTTTTTGAGTTGTGTAGATTTCTTAGAGTTTTCTTTTTGTTTTTTCATATCTAATTAGGCAATCCAAAGTAAACGTTTAGCTTTGCATGAAAATCGGTCCCAGTTATCAAATGATAATGAATCAAAAAAATATTCAACATCTAGTCATTGGTCGAAGAATAGCAACTCTAAACATTGGAGATCGAATTCTCATTCACCGGTTTTTCAACGTTCCAGTTATTCACAATATAGTGATGAACTCGGTTTAGAAGAGCCCGGTGATGACAAAACTAATTCTGAGCGAATTCCTACAGCTTCTTTGGGCAAAAGTTCTAGCTTGTTAAAATGCAATATAATCAAGTATGCTGTTCCAATAAAATGAATTTATTATAGTCTGAGTTATAATACATACTTACTGCTGTTACCACTCGTGGAGGGGCATCAGTCTCCCACCGGCATCCTCCACTGAACTCTGTCATGGTCTCTACTCTCCAGTTTTTTTCAATTATTATTCATTCTTCTGATGTCAGCTTCCAATTCTTAACGCAATGTTTTCTTCAGCCATTCCCTTCTACTTTTGTCTTCAGGATTCCATGTTAGGGATTGTCTCGTGATGCAGTGTATAGTGACAAGTCCCGTTCAATTTATTGTTCAACGATGGTCCGTTGTGTCGCAATTTGGTCTGTGCATCACCGATCTTTACGGAATCCGGTCTGTTGATGTGGATTCTGGACGTCTATTAAATATTTCATCCCGTTAAACAACTCTCTGTTGGAAACTTTTGTTGGTACCGATAGTAGTGTAATGCCTCTAGTTTTCGCATTTGCCTAGATCCTTTTTTCTCTGCTATCCTGATGAAATACCCTTCTTCGCATCCTGTCGGTGCTTGTTCTTCCTCCCAAATCTTTCTGAATAGAACATGGAGCATGTTTGCAGTTATTTCTGTCTGTCTTTAGTGCTCTTGCTGATATATTGTCAGGTCCTGCTGCTTTCCCACTCTTGATTTTTCTGATTGCCATCCTGATTTCTTCGATCTTAGTGGAGTGACATCTATAGGAAAGTGCGTGTGCTGCTTCGACTTCCAATAGGTGCAATGGAGCTGGCCTATTCAAGGGTTCATCGAAGTATTCTACCCATCTGTTCCTCTGTTCTTAAACCTCGGTGATTGGCTTGCCCTTCTTGTCCTTGACTGGTCTCTCTGTTCTATTATATTTCCCTTCCAGTTTCTTCATCGTGTCACATAGTTGTCTCGTATTTCCTTATGTTGCGGTTTTTTTCGTTGTTGTTGATAGGTGTTCGACGTATCTCTGCTTGTCAGCTTTAAAGCTGTTCTTCACTTGCTTGTTCGCTTCTGTGTATTCGTTGCGTGACCTGGCCCTCTCTACTCTTGTAGGACTGTCATTAATTACTGTATTCGTGTTCTTCCTTCCTTGAATCTTGTCAAGGGTTTCGATAGAAATTCATGATGATACTTCTTCTTGCGACCCAGCACCTCTCACAACGTTGCAGTCGGCTTTTCTTTAGTCCCTTTACAGTTGTTTTCCATGGTTGTTTACCTCTTCTTTGAGTAGAAATTGTAAGGCTTTGAAACTGTTGTTAAGGCCTATCTTGAATTCGTTGAGTTTGTCAGTATGTCAAAGGGAGGCTGTATTGAACCTTTTTAATGTTATTTTTTCAGTTGTCCAGTACTTCTTTAACTTCAGTTTCATCTTGGAAACTACCAGGTGGTGATCCGAAGCTGTGTCAGCTCATTTTCTGTTTCTCATGTTTTCCACTCATCATCTGATTTCTTTACTGATGCAAATATGATCAAGCTGACTCTCTGTAGTGTGATTTGGTGAGACCCATGTAGCTTTGTGTATGCGTTTTCGTTGGAATGTTACGTCGCCTACAACCGATTTTTTGAATGCATAAAGATTTGAGAATCACTTACCATCCTCGTTTCATTGTCCTTGTCAGTCCATTTCGTTCTATGATGTTGTCATACTCAGTGTTGTCCATCCCGACTTGGGCGTTTAAGTCTCCCATAAGGATTTTCAGATCCTTTCCTTAGCATTTCTCTACGGTCGACTACAATTTCTCATGGGATTATTCTTTATCGTCGTCATTGCTATCATTGGTGGGTGAGGCGTCATAATTGTTGTGAAAGAAGAGCCTTCTCTCAGAGCAGAGTTTACATGATTTTTTTCTGGTTAGCGTTTTTTTAGTAAGTTTGTTTTCTACATGAAGGCGTTGCCAACCACACGCTCAACCCTCCTTTATCCGTGCTTGGGACCGGCAGTAATCATAGAAGGGCTACAGACGGTGTTAAGATACGTCGGGAGAAATAAAATATCATTTTTAATTGTAAATCGGTTTTCCTTTCCTTCTGCCGTAAATTGTCGTTAAATATTTGAAACGTTCATCTCCGGTAATTCTGGCTTTTAGCAAATTTTATTTTGTATACATATCTTTTAGTAAATTACCAGCTTATAGCGTAAATTCCACTGTCACTTTAAATAAATTTAATGTAAGTCATTTATCAAGTATACATTTGTTTACTTGTATGGTTATATATTACAAGTTCTGGTAATAATACTCGGCTGCCGTAACTGAGATTGGTAGGAGTTATGTCCACACATTTGAAAGTCAAATACTTTATCCTCTAAGCCACTGCTTATTTGTAGTTTATTTTATGTTTTACCAAAGTCTGCTTTCACTAAACTGTCGTTTTTGGGAGAACATTTGACTTGGATTAGGGTTTTGTTGCCCAAAAAGGTTCTTCGGAGTTTCATGAAATCCGATGGACTTGTTAAAATAGTAAATCAAATGGCTCTGATTTTTTCAGGTTTGGATATTTTCATCCACCTAATTTAAATACTACATTAGTGTGTGTCCATAAAATTTATCCATTTCGTGAAGTTGAAATTTTAACACATGTTTGTAATATCAGCATACATTTATCTTAGCGTATATTTTACCTCTGATTTTAATGTATAGCTCAAATACTGCTTCTGAATGTTCTACTGCTCGGACAGTGTCTACTGCGACTGATCTAAAGTATTGCAAGTCTGACTCGGATTCAAATCTATCAGCTGCACATTCCGAGAAACATCATTCCAACACTTCTTTTGGCAATAATTATAAGTTAATACCAAATCGATACAATGAGAAGTGTACATCAAATTTACTAAGCACTAAAAATGATGATTATAATAGTCGAGTTTCCAAAGTTTCAAATTATTGTCTTCCAAAACTTGATATTGGAGGTAAGCTTTATTGTTCTTAAAAGGATGATGCTACTCACCAAACCTACCCTTAAGATTTTTATACCGACTGATCTTAGTCGAACAACCATTTAAAAATATGATGTACTGGACAGCTGTTTCGTCCTTGTATGTAACTACTCAACAGTACACATCCATCCGGAATCAGACCCATTACCTTCAGGTTTTGTAGTGAACGCTTGACCTACAGATCACTGACCCGAGATCCAATGCTGTCCATACCTAACCCCAGTTAATTCCCGACCATCGTTAATCGCCTTCGATGGTTAACAGCCTCACAGCATGGCATTTCTCTCTGTAAATAGGTTGCTTGCCACATTTCAATATTTTGATTTTTTCAAAACTAAGTATTCATTATGATCACCTTTAATCAGTGATTGGACATATTGATCGTGTTGTTCCAATTAAGTTGTGCATTGTACTTCATCAGTGATAATTCCTCTCTTGTTCATCTTATCAAAAATATGGTTGTTAATCTATTATTTCTGACTGTAGCTGAACAAACATCGTTTCGATTTTCGCACGAAAGTTGCTTGTGCAAACGATTCCTGATTTTTTCCATAAGTTAATCTTCGTTTCTAGTTGATATATTTCAGTGAATAATATAAACGTATCCATACATACATCCTGTTATTTCTGCTTTCTAGCGTAGTTTTCTTTCAGTAGATGTAATAAAGTTTAGTTGCATTAGCATAATTACACGAGCTAAATATGCGTTCATCTTCAGTTTTTAGATTCCATTGTAAATTGTATTGAAGCTAGAGCAGCGAATGAATAAGGACAACAAATATAGGCCATACATATTTACATGCCTAGATGTTTCTAATTTTCCTAATTCTCCGCTAAATGATTTTTATATCTTGTTCTTTTATAGTAACTTGTCATTGCTTCAGTTAAACATTTATTGAAGCAACAAGAAAAGTATTAGGCTAAATTCGTGATTTCTGTTAGAGCAGTAATTTAAGTTTATCTCTCTTGTTTTAGTTGAAACCACACCGTCTTTACGTAATCTGTTAACATGTGAAGTCGCTACACCATCGTTAGATCGTACTGTGACTCCGACGTCTAGGCACCTACGTCAACGTTCAAATTCTCATGATTCTGGTCGTCGAAGACGTGTCACTGTCCTCAATTCAGTTGATTCAATGGATGAGGACGGTCGGTTGTTCGGTGTTGGAGATGATGAACCATTTTCTACAGTATCGATCAATTCACATTCCGATCTCAGTGAATTAGAATCACGGATTCAAGCTCTGAACTCCAATCTACAAAAACAGGAAAGTATTCTATGTCGCATCAATGTAGAATATAAACGTGTTCATAAAGATCGCCTAGCAAGATTAGAATCCACTTTGCTGAAACATAGACAGGTAATTTTAAATATTGCATACAACTTGTACTATTTGTTTTGTTATACCAGTTTGATTAATTTTCATGAGAACGATTTAATCATTGAAATAACTAAAATAATTCTTATTGATTGATGATGAGAAGTGATTATGTGACTCAGTTTAAGTTTGTCTTGACATGGTTTCGTGACTTGTGGAACTAATCACGATATCTAAAAGTCTAAATATTAGTAAGGAGAAGGGTGAAAAATAAAACCATTTATAGAAGTGATTGAGTAAAGACTAAATGATTGAACTATATGATAAGAGACTCGTTACCACAAATCAGTATCACTTATTATGATTTACAAATGTGTTAAATTAAAGATTTCATCTTACTTTTAATTATCAAGTAGTGTAAAAGGAAACGTAAAAATGTAAGCAACAGTAGAAGAGAGCTGCAAAATCGAAAAGAACATTATTTCCTAATTGTCTAAAATTTGAATTGTGAATTTCAGATGAAATGGTCTCCAAAAACACACCACCATCTTTCAAAAGAGTTATTATTGTAAAATATATAAAGAACTTGAATTTTGTCAAATTTATCTATCATTGTCTATGCTTATCAATTTATTTTGTTTACATTTTTTCAGCTTTGTACAGAAATCATTGCCAATATCAAAGCTGATTTAGATATTTGCAGAGCATCTGTCTGTACAGAACCTAATGATTCTCATTCGAAATCTATGAAAAAAGTAATCGATACAGATAATATTTCTTATACATCACCATCAAAATCTTTGAATAAAACAACACTCGACAATTTTAACGATAACAGTATCTCTTGTGCATCATCAAAACGTATTGATAAATTGGCTTTATCTACTCGCATTCTCACTAGTAAACACTCGACAAACAATGATGACACTGAACCAGATACATTAATTTCAGTGGCTGAAGAATTAGTATCATCACAGGATACTGATGATGAGTTGAAACAGCTCGATTTAGATGATGATATTGATCGTAGTACACCAGTTGCTGAGCATTCTCCTAATTCAACGAATAAAAATAATACATATTTATGCAATGCTGACGTCAGTGCTGTGGAATCTAAGCAAACAACTAATTCTGAAATGTCAAAAAATAAGCGTAGTTTATCTCCTTCAATTCATACAGAGTCGTCATATTATACAGATTTTCAACCGAGCTCTGAAGACAACAATTCGAAATCTCTAAATAATCAAGATATTTTACCCAAAGAGATTGAGAAGGAATCCAATAACACATCAATGAAGTCTGTAATTAACTCAACTGAAAAAATGTTAATGGGAGAAGTAACTCAAACAAACAATATGTTTTCTAATCAGTTAGATCCCAAAATTTTTATTAACGAATGGTATGTTCTTAAAGCTTTCATTATGGATATTTTCATTTGTGCAATTTCTTATGAATTTTTGAGGTTTCTCAATACTTCTAAGGGGTTAAACATAGTACCAATTATTTTTTGATAACCTTTTTCACAAAGTATAATTTATATTAAGCGTCTATACTTTTTATTTTCGAAATAATTATGCCAGAAATAATTGTAGAATTTTTCAGACGATATAAATGGTGCTACTGTTTATCCCTTGTCTTTAACATACTTGATTATTTTCAAAGGTTTATTATGCAGTTTGTATAATCATCAAGTAGAGTTAGTATGTTAAATTGGTTAAACTCTACTTTGAATTATGGATGGACGGATATAATGCCAAGTACAATTGTTTTCGTTTGTTATCAGTGCTGCGTAAAACTGCTGCACTTGTAAATAAAAATAATGAAATCTTACGAAAACAAAAATAAAGTCGACTTCAAAAAACGGTTAAAGAACATATGGTACTTAAAACAACTGTTAATCAATATCAAAGTCAGAATATTCAATACGAACGTCAAGACAGTTCTACTCTACAGAGCTAAAACTTAGAAAACTACCACGACCATCATAAAAAAGGTACAAGTATTTATAAGCAGTTGTCTACACTAAATACTGATTATTCTTTGACCGGATACTGTGAAAGAGAACAAACCATTTTCGAACTGCGGAGGAAATTAGGAGAAGACGTTGGAAGTGGATAGGACATGCATTGAGGAAATCATCGGACTGCATCACGAGACAAGTGCTAACTTGAAATCCTGAATGTAAGCGGAACAGAGGAAAACCAAAGAATACACTGCTCCGAGAATTGGAAGCAGACAACGAAAGAATAAATAGCATCTGGAAAGAACTGGAAAGGATTTCCTAGGACAGTTGGATGGCGAATGCTGGTAAGCGGCCTATGCTCCTCAATGAGGGGTAACAGGCGTATGTAACTTCAAAAAATAATACGAGATTTGGTCTATGATTCTTTATATTATCGAGTAGACTTTAGATATGACACATGCACACACACGCGAACACTTTACATAATTTTTGACCTCACATTTTTTGATACGTGAAATTGAAAGTGTTTTTCATGCACATTCGTCTACCTTTCTTATATTGGAGCTCATAGCATAGTGTTTATTTTGTTGACGAAACTATCAAATAACAATGATTTTCATTCGCTTTTAAATCATGAACTGTAGTTTTAATTGTTTGTTTGTTACTTAGTATACTTATTGTAAAACAGTCTTATGATCATTTGAGTGCACTGTTTGACTGCATGAGGACAGTTATACATACATTGTAGTTTGTATTACTTAGATTATCATTGATATTATTCCTGTGAATATATATATATATATATATATATATATATATATATATATGTGCGTTCTTCAACTGTTTGCTCTCTGCCGATTTTCTTAGTGGTTCAATCGAAACTTACAGCTATATTGATACTGACGAATTCCAGTGCAAGTGAGTGAACAAATGAGTTGTGTGTTTACACGCGTTTGTGGTAA
This sequence comes from Schistosoma rodhaini, assembly GCA_944470415.2. NCBI lineage: Eukaryota > Metazoa > Platyhelminthes > Trematoda > Strigeidida > Schistosomatidae > Schistosoma > Schistosoma rodhaini. The sequence goes on from OX104036.1 coordinate 46,587,254, forward strand.
ATAAACGTCTGTGTGTTGTGCTATGCTCTTTCACCTTCTGTTGTCTGAAGGTTTGTAAATGCATACTAATGTGTGTGCATATTAATTTATAGAGTGAGAGAGAATGTAAATACATGGAAACCTCCAATATAGTATTTTTGTCTTTAAGTGCGTATGTATGGACTTATAGTTAGTTACCGCACATAAATCACATTCTATATTGACGTGATCTCATCGATTTGAGAAAAATAACGATACCTAACTCTAACTAGACTATGGACTATTCACATTATCAAGGCAACATATATGAATGGAATGTTAGTGATTAAAATTCATTCTTTATATTTAACTATATATGTATATAAATATAAATGTAGAATACAATCAACACACAAGTTTCTAACAATTAAAAAAATATTTTTAATACGGGATTCACTTCGAAATCTAGTTATTTATTATATTTAACAAAAGGATTTCACGGTGAGACTATCTTCTTTTTTTTAATTGGTCTAATTATATCATCTGAGTTATTCTTCGTCTACTACGGTTTAATTGTTTTGTTGCTTAATATGTCTAGTCTATAAGATAATGTCATAAAAAAGATGTTAGAAATAGCGTTAATTTCTTGGAATAAATAATACTGATATAGGGTTTAATAATTACATCCTTGCACGCCTGGGTAAGTCTAAGCCCCGAAATTTTTTTTATTTTACATTATATATATATATATATGCCAGTTGGGATAAATGCAAACTCTAAGCGATCTTAAAACAACTCTAGAGGTTAAGCGTTCTCACACGAACCTGAATGCCCTGGATTCGAGTCCCGCGTACTGCTCGCTGCTTAGGAGTCCCATATTAGAAAGAAATGGCTGTCCAGTGCTTCCAGGTTTTTAATGTTGGTCTAGCTTAGATCAACTAATAAATCCGACTGTTACAATAATACAATATCCACAAACTCCCACTCTGATAATTGTTTAAATGTGCGACTGTTGGTAAGGATAGTCATTTTGTTGCGATTATCATAATTTTTGTCATCAATAACTATCGTAACATTTGTTGCGATTTACTCTGATAAATGATTGAGCCTCATTTTGCTTTATTTCAGTTCAGATAGGCGAGAGTCTTGTCGACCCACACTTATCATATGATTATTTTCTCAACATATGTTAAATTCATTGCATCACGTTCTTTAACTAAAGTTTTTATATCCTATTAATTAAGTAAGCATTGGATATTTCAGTCGTGATATTTATTAAATCAGATTGATATACTCTAAATGAATTTTTTCTATTTATATTCTCAACTATATTTCGTAGTAGAAAGTATGGATACCAGTGTCTCTCAAATATTGTGTTATATGGTCACAATCATGTACCCAAATACTCGACTAAATAGAACTAAGAGTAAGATCACTAACAATTTATACTCTGAGATTAATCAGTAAAATTTCTTAAAATTTTTCACACATCGTTTAAAAATTCGGAGCGAATAAAGTTTTGTTTTAGCAATCACGAGGTCCAATAGAAACGAGTACTAGATAAGGATGGCAAATCGATTGATGAAGTAGTGAAACTTCATCAGTTGAGATGGCTGGGACATGTGTTACGTATGCCCAACCACCGACTGCCCCAACGTGCAATGTTTCATGGTGTAGGAGTAGGTTGGAAGAAAGCTAGGGGTGGTCAGACCAAAACGTGGCACAAATCAATGAAGTCAGTGACAAATGGACTGAGCCATGTTGGTAGGTGTAGACTACCTGGTTGGGATTCGCGAGATGATAGCAACCGATGGTTAGAGACCTTAAATGACATGGCTCAAAATCGTTTGCAATGGCGAAGGTGTATCCACTCTTTGTGTTCTACCAACTTCTAATCTTCTGAATTCCTCATGCCTCTATCTTTTTCTCTTTCCAAATTTATTTCACTGTACTATACTCCTTCAATAATTTCTTCAAACCCTAATCTTTTGGATTTCTGATTATACTCCTACTACTTCTACCACTATGGGATTTGAATCGACAACTGCATCTCTGTGCTAATATGGTATGGCAACTCGAACTGATGTACGTACGTACGAAGTTCTACGTTGTGACTGACTGACTGATAGAAAATAAGCATTTTTAATTTACTAAAACAATTTATAGCACAAATATTTGACTCTGATGTTTTTGAGTCCTCTGAACATGAAAGTTTGATTGTAGAGCATTCATTCTCGTTCTCGAAACTATCATCAATATCTACTTCATGACTTTATTGAAGCATTATTGGAACTGGTGTATCTACATGTTTATGATATAAGTATATCCGTCTGTCTCTCAAGACATATATGTCAAATATTTAATACATACACCCCTGAGGTACGCAGTAAGCTGATGTTCTGAGCAAGTATTTATTCTCATTAACCGATCAATTCAAAGAGATAGTCGGAGTTAAATTATTATTGAAATTAGCGATGTAATTTTAACCACAACCTATCCTTTTTATCTGTTACCTAATTACTGGTGTTTTCTACTCTCTGTTTTGTTAACTAGCGTCCTAAATCATACTGGAAGTTCATTTTTTTCACATGTTCGTTTAGTTAATTTTTTTAACCTACTTTTTTTTCCATCAAAGTATTGTTTTTTGTTTGAAACAATATCAAAGTTAACCCTTCTATCTAACCCACTGAGAGTTGAACAGTTTTAAAGAATCACTCACACACAAACACACAATGATTATATAATAGTGCCACTATTCATTTACTGTTTCAAAGTTTTTAGTGCACCTTACACATGGTTATAACATATTTAAATTATCTCTAAACTAGTCTTCCTATCTCTAAATTACAAGGACTACACACATGCGCGTATGTTTAAAATGAATTGTAAACGCGCTTCATATTTTTATTATTTTGCTATTTGAAATACACGTGCTTTTTATATATTTAGAGTATTTAATAATGTTACAAAAGTACTATTTTTGAACAAACCGCTTTCATCTTTCATTGTATCTGATTCAATATTTCTTTTCGGTATATATACAATAGTTGTGTGTTTAGTGTATGACTGACTGTATCTGTATCTAAATATTCTTTTACATTCATATCTAACCCTATTTTTGTATTCACTGAACAGTGTGCAATACTGTTTGAGTTCGTTATCACTAACTGAAATCTCATTTTCGGTAGTACTGTTAATAAAAAAAAATTTTTCTTGTCAAAGTACTTATTCATTCATTACTCGATTGTTTATAATGGGGAATATTAGTAATAATTATTCCAATCCCAGAAACACTAATTCATCTTCACTAACCTCATCCGTTTCTTCCTCGTGCTCATCCAGCCCATTAACTGTTAATATTACAAGATCATCAAGTTATCAGAGGTGAGTAATCTATGTAAAAGCTATAACCATATTTGAATGAACCTGTCTGTGTGTGCTCTAGTTGATCAATTTACTACCTCAAATAAATAAACAAATAAACCTACTATAGAGCAACAATAAAATAAAAACAATGTTCTTTAGCGAGTTTTTATGCTTAAGGTGTTTTTTTTTATTTCTGAGGTAGTTTTTTTTACTTATCTAACTTTGTGGATACTAAATATTCAACTCTTCTATTTTATTTGTGTGCGACATTGTATTTCTTAACAGTTTTCTTTTCATCATCGGTAATTTTCATTTGTTTCTCTTCGTTTCATTCCATACAGTTCAACTGTCCTTGGTGTTACTGTTGCAGACAATGAATTTGAATCAAATGATATCTTATCTAAATCTCCATTCACTATAGTTCCTGAAGCTAATTATGTTAGTGACAGAAAGGTTTCGACTGTAACCACTGAAGATTTCAACAACATGGTAGTATCCACTGACATTTCAGTTCCATCTGCGAAAACTAGCTTACATAAAGTCGCTGAAGATCATCGACAAAGAGAAGAATTAGTTGATCAAATTACCACTGAATTGCTAAATCAACTTGTCTCCGAAGCTATCGATTCTACATTGAATGTTCGAAAATCCAACTTTCAGGTAATACATCTTTGAAATTTGATTATTTCTACTAAATTAATAATTAAGAGGATATCTATATTTTTCCTTATAACCGTCAGTGTAAATTTGTATTGTTTTATTTTCATTACAGTCATAATCAACGTTTAAAACGTCTTTGAAAGTGTGTTGTTATGTTATCGCTATGCAATTTTACACAAACGATCTTTTTGTTTGTTAGATGTGACAATTGAATTTGTAGTTGCCATAAAAATCATTTAGATAATATGTCGAATTACTTAGGTCTCATTCATTTGTTCATATCGTTCGTCTTTGTTTCTAAAGAATAATACTTGTATTTTATAAGATAACCTTTCCAGCGATATATACGTTTTACATATTTGGTTTTCATAATAAGTCATAAAAATGTTATAAGCGAAGATGGATATTGACTAGCAGAGGAATCTAGGATGCACGTTTCATCCTATTCGTGGCTCTTTAGCTAGATGTACCTGCATCTCAGAGTTGATGTTCACCCTGGGTCTCGAACCCAGTACTGCCTGATTCAAATGCCATCGCGTTATCTACTTAGCTACGAGGTCCTGTTAATCGCCAGTTTGTGAAATGGGTGCTGGGTTTGAGTCCTGGGGTGAACATCAACTCTGAGATGCAGGTACATCTAGCTGACGAGCCCCGAATAAGAAGAAACGTGCATCCTAGATTCCTCTACTAGTCAATATCCTTCTTTGCTTATAACGCTTGTGACTTAAGGCAATATCGAGGCAATCCGCACTGGATTTACGTATGCTAATAAGAGACTGATCAATTTCAGTCTTAAACATCAGTGGGGAAATTCAATCAAACTATACAAAATGAATCCACAAAACTATTGTCTATAGTTCACTCATTAGTGTTGACGTTTATCCAGTTCTCATTTTTGTTATCTGACGTAATTAAAGAATATAACAATTGCATTATGTCATTTAATCACATAGCCTATTCAGGCGCGTTTCTGAAAGATGTACAACCTTCCGTTGTACAACTTACAAAAGGCCCAATCAGAGGTACCGTGGTTGCTGGCAATATGCAGCGAAAAGAATGTACATTATTTGGATGTTAATTGACTGGACTGTTAACTTCTGACTGGCGTTCACTAATTATTTATCGTCAGGCTCAACCAAGAAATACTTATATTTTAACAAAAATATAATATTGAATATCGAATAAAGCTAATATTGATGAGGAACGCAACAGTTAATTGGAAGAAAAATAAATGAATTTTATTGCTTATAGAAACAATTAAATTTATGTTTATTCACTTTTTGTTTAATAAATAGATTGAATCTCCTGAAAATTCGGAAAGTGATGACGAAGATGACTTATTAGACGATGAATTTCATCAAAGATCTTCAGGATCCCAATCCTCTTCGGAAGAGTCGGTGCCTTTATTAGATCTGGGATTAAAAGCACATAAAGATTATGAAGAAAAGTGTTCTGAAACAGATAAATCTAAAATCTGTGTCACTCCAGAACCGTCATATACGGTAGATAATATTGAAGGGCTATTCGCTGATACACCGGACAGAACACAGCCATTGATTCATCTTGCTGTCAAACATTTTTGGGATGCTAAGTTAAATGCAAAGAGTGAATGCGAAGAAGTTGTCCTATTGAAAGCTTCTAATAATCCTCCATTGGAATTCTCAGTTGATTATTATGACGAAGCAGGTAAATGTTTAATATCGATTTTTCAATGCAATATCAGTCCCTTTAATAAATTCCGATAGTGTAATATTAGTTTATTCCTCTCTCTCTCATTCACTAGTAACTTAATCAATTTTATAAGAACATTGTACTACATACTGGGTTAATTTTTTTAAAAAACCATCTTTTTATCGTTTACAGATCTCGAATTGTTCAAAACTCAATCAAATGTAAAATTTGTAAATCGTGCTTTATTGTTTGATCTGATAAGTGAAATTATACAAAAAATTTATGTTGGTGAGGACAATGACCTTGAGTTACAAGAAAGGCTAGTTAATAGCACCAACTCATCTGAATCGAAAACGTCTCATCGTGTTTCAAGTGCTCAGTTTCGGCTTTGGCGTGGTCCTTGTCCGTAAGTAAAGACGTTTTATTGTTCAGCCCTTGATCATTTAAAAAAATTTAACTAAAGATGATTGAATTTGTAATAATTTATAAGCATTTTTCAGTGTTTCCATTGTTGTGACGCTTCATTAATTAACACTTGTGGTCAGATTGTATTAATGGTCATTAAGATTACATTTCAAGTATCAAGAGTAAGGCTTCTATGAACATCTAGTAATAACATTGGACATAGGACGTTTTTAATGTTTATAAAATAAACCTTACCATTCAGAAAGTTGCAAGCTAATATTACAATTATATATATATATATATATATATATATATATATATATATATATAGGGATGATCGCTTCTCTAATTGTTTTGTTTCCTTTTTTCACAGACCAACCACTTACAATCGTCTGTTGACTATTGTTACATCTGAAGTTTGTAGAGAATTGAATCTTAAAATAGAATGGAAATCGGAAATGCCTAATCACAATGGTAATAAAACAAAATATCCTGGTTTAAATGAAGTGGTTCCGTCTGGTGTACGTTTATCTCGTTTAGTACAATGGACATTAGCCAAAAAATCATGGTTAGATCGTGTACTAGATTTGGAATTACGTGCAGATGAACCAAGTTGGTTATCGTATGTACCAGAAGAACGTGAGATTAAAATGAAACTAGCTCGTGAACTATGGGAGGATATACTAGACGATGCTTTGAATTCTGTTCTAGCCTCAAATGCTTGCCATTTGTCAAAGTAATTTATACACTATCATTCTATTTAGGGTGTCTTATTTTATTGAAACTGTAATTTGATTTTTTTCTAATATCTAAAATATCAATCTGAAACTGCTGTGATATATTTCTTTTAGTGATTAAATGCTTTTATAAAAAAAATATATGACCATCAAATGTGTAGAACAGAGTAAATATTACCTCTATCTCAGATCTCACCTTGTGTTGTTCCCACTTCCTTTCAACCATATCACTTATTCGTAAACCGTATAGAATAGCAACAATCATACACATACATAATTTATATCCTATTAGCTTTTGTACATATATATTTTCTTCTTAATTTTTTCGTCTTTCCCCTTCTTCCCATTACCAATATGTTTAATTTTATTGTTACAATATGAAAAATACAAATGAAATGCTTGTTGTATATTATTTGATTTAAAATGCATACTGCTATCGCTGTTATACATATCCTTAGTACACTTAAATAACCTCGTGCATTTGATTTGTTCTGCATCTAACATCGTTCTTCCTGTCCTCCCTTATATTTTTACTCTATGAGAATAATGTTGACTAGATTTTTCCCATTTTTTCCAATTTTTTCCTTCGTATAGAAATGTTACAATTATGTGTATTTTGTAATATTTACATGTCAATGCCTATTTGTGTTTACCAGTTTCCCTTATCTTTTGCTTGTTTTTTTTCCCTGTATTCCTTAAAAGCTTATTCAACCAAATAATTCATGTTTGCTATTTATTCAATTTGTGTATAAATTAATGTACTATTTTCTCTAATATTGCAAACAGTTTTCTTTATCGTAAAGAACAATAATTTATAATAGCGATAATTCACTGTTGTTATGACTTGACCTAGCCGTCGCCAATTTGTTATGTTTTTGACCTAGGCGGTAGCCAATTGTTATGACTTGATCAAGGTCGTCGCTGATTCGTTATGACCTTACGAATTTAACAAGGACGTAATTCGCGTAAATTGTCCACCAATAGAATACGACTTCTACGACCTTCACACTGTGACAATGACGTTCGATTAGTATGAGTAATCTAGCGTCCTTATTGGTCCTTATCTGCCTAACCCGTCCACTTGAGTCCAAAACACCAATAGCAGTTGCTGTAATGCGAATCGTTTATTTCAAACATACTTTATCTATATACCAGACAGGCAGACCACACCACACCATAAAATAGAAAATAATATTTGTACAAAACCAGGCCAAATGAGGCTGTAAGCGTGGGAGACAATAATCAATAAAACTGAGTATAACATAGGGACAGTAAATCATATAGTAATAATCAATAGGTCAAAATAAAGCTTAGATAATCTAGTTACCGAATAGTTATACAATAAGAATGATAGTCCAATAGTAGGTCCTGCAAGTTACCCGTACTTATGTCTTCGCTACTACATAACAACTGTCGTATAAAAATATTTGTTCTCTTCTAATGCATGATTGCTAAAAACACATCGTACTTAAATTACTACTTAATTCAGTAAGCATATACACTTATACAAATATAAGTTATTATAGACACAATAAATCTTAAGAAGTACAATTGAGTAGATAACAGAGTACATTTATTATTTTTTTGTTGACACTTATCAGATTTCTACCCTGTTTAATTATTATAAATGACCCTTGAAATCTCCACAATTTGTAAAAACGTGTTCTCTTATTTATTTAATTGAAAGTCCATTTCTTTAAGAATATAACCATTCACGTACAAAATTCAGATCCTAATGCTCTTTGATAAGTCGCCCATTTGTATGACAGTGTTATATTTTAGCGACCCTTCTGTTACATCCTATTGTGTTGTCTCTGTTATGTACAGATCGACTCTGTTGGGTCCACAGTCTTATTGCTCACACTTGACAATTGAGAACCACTATAGTTTCAAAATGCAAATTAAATACACGAAGGAGTGGTTCAGTGAAGACTTGTTGGTTCTCCAAATACACATTTAATGACATTACATAAAAGTAAAATACGTAGAGTTACTGTAAAAACGCATTGAATATAGTTCACACTTGTCAGTATAAATACAGTTTATACTGAATTGATACAAGAAAATTTTGACCTTAAAACATCACGCTGAATAAGGATCATGCCTTTCACCGTATCCGAAATTCATAATTAATTAATACAGAAAACTTTAAATAAATAATGTCATCTTTTTATCCCGTCATATCAGAGAATTAGTGATAATGAACAAGTGCACAAACTGAAGTTTTTGGTGCCTATAACCTTTTACTTTTAATGCTTAGAAATAGAATGCTTTGACCAATAGGCCGCTACTTGAACTCAATTAATGTTTCACAAGAGAATATAAGGTCAGACCTGTTAACTAGACGATAGTCATATCACTCCTGATAATAAAAAGAACTTTGACGGTTCACTACTTTCTAATGGTATCATCAGTGTTTAGCGGGTTCGTCAACTAAAGGTCCTCGTACTTCTTTGCATTTATTATGTATGCTTGCGCGGTTAAGTGTACACTCCATGTCGCTAACCATTTTCTGACATCATGAGATATATTTCAACCTAGTGTACACATTTACTCTAGACTTGAGCTTTGCTAAGTCCTTAAATTCGGCTATGAAGATTTACTAGTGATATCGTAGTTTCTTTCTGATTACTTTTAAACGATCATCATCAGAAAAATCGTCGCCATATAATTTACTAATCCGACAATATTTTAAAAAAAAAGCATTTTAAATTCGAATAATCAATTAAGTTGGGATTCGTTTTTAAATGACTAAGTAAATACATAGTTTTCGGTAGTCTGATTGTGAGTTGTTCTTACCTAAGTAACCACTTTACTGACATTTGACAATCGGTTTCTACTTTTCAGTTTTGTAAAAAGATACTGAGTTGACATAATATGATAGCCGTCAGTGATTTAAAGTTAGTAGAGTTGGTATATCTGCCTTGATATTCAGATTTTAGATGGAGAGCCACGAATTTTGTCCCAAGTCGTTTAATAAGTAGTTGTCTAAAAATGATAACTGGGTTCAAAGTATTTACTTTCAGCTCCATAAGTGGATCACGTGCATAATATAGGTTACTTCTCACTTTTAGATAATAGTTTGACTTATCTAGTTTTTTCCTAGTTTCTATTTAACTTTGTATAAAAAAGTTCTGAGCCACCTTTTATCGTTATGAAACATTCTGTTTACTTGCTTTTTGGTATTTCAAATAAGACAACTCTAAATTATGTGAATCAACAGTTTACTGCTGGCCACAACTGAATCCAGCTACTTATTTCCGATTCACAACGAACAGTACATTGTGATCTTTGACATTACGTACAGAATAAAAAATGAAATCTTTTAGTAATGGAAATTTTGACTTTTACAGTTCACTTTCTCAACTGGTAAATTTTCAACACAACTGTTCTACTTCTAATTACGTCTTCAATGAAACAGTCCAAGTACGTCAAAACATTTGTACTAAGTCGACCAGAGAGGATTATAGTTATACTGGTTAGTTCACTATGATTATGACTCAGACATTCTAGCCTGCGATTCAGAACAAATTGAAGACAAAATTTCGTAAATTGCCACCATATAGCATTCTGTCCTAATTAACTGTTAACCTGATTCAGTAGATTCCCTTTTCGGTTAATTATTATTGTTTCTGTAGTGCTTTATACGCTATGCTACGAAGGCGGTAGTCGAGTCACTTAAGTATCTACAGGTATCAATAAAAATATATTACAGACTGTCTTACTCTATGCATATCAGAATGATAATAAGTACTAAATAGTAGGTTATCACCATTACGCGACATCAGCCTCTGAATTATTAGAACAAACGATGACTAACGTCCCAACTATCTTTTCGTATTTGGCCTGAATTTCATCTTGTTTCTTTAGAAAATAGGCTGATTATAATAATGACTTAATAAGTTCCAATAATCCTGAAGGTGAATGTAAGTTGAATGTCAAAAAAACGAAATATTGAGGAAGTATTATTAAGATATTGATGATCCCACTAACTATTTCCTCCTAGTTTATCAAAATAACTGGATGAACTTTTTGGCAAATAGTTTCTTATTTTCGCCGTTTGTTTTTATTCAAAATTGGTTAGAATATTGAGAGCATTAGTTTCGAAAGTTTGATTTTCAGAAATATGTTTAGTGAGACTATATTTTGACTTCCTTTACATCCTGACTGGCTTCTTAGTTTTCAAAAAGATCGTTTGATTTTTTTAAACTTACCATTGGGTTACCTTAAACCCATAATAGTTCGGATTTGTCATTGTTGTAAATCCTTAACGTTATTTATGAGTTTATGAGATTCTATGAAGTTACAATAGAATTGTAATGGTTTAAATTGATATGAACCTTTTAAGTTGTATTAACATACTATTCATAACTTATCAGGATAATTAAAATGTATGGATGTTATAGCATTTTATGTTGTATCCAAATAAAGGGAATAGTGGTCCGTTTATCATAATACGTAAGTTACACATAAACGTTCTCTATATAACATTGAAACTACCAATAATGGTTCAAAGGAACATTTACATAATATTCTATTCATAGTTTCATGTATCGTATGACCGCAATATAAGATAAATCAGAAAACATTATTCTATGTAAGGAGATATCTTTTTCCTGACTTCTAGAAATATGTCTATGGTTTCATATGAAATTCTAGTAGTCGGTACCTGATATTATATATATATATATATATATATATATATATATATATATCACGTGTTCCATATAAGTATTATCCAGTAAAATACTGAAGCTTCGGCATTTCAATGATATGAGTACTATCGCAAAATATGTGCAATGAAAATGACGAGCATGCATCAGTCATCTAGAAGAATTGAGAGAATCTTAGAAATCGACGAATCGGTCGTTAGGAAACGTAAATTCAATAGAGGAAGGTGTGTTAAAAAAGACTGAATAAGTAGAACATCCTTAAGTGTACTTAGCAGCTCCTTGGTATATATGATATATCATCTCGAATGGATACTTTCAGCGCATGACTGGCAGGCTATATCGATGACACCAGTTATATGTCACTTGTTTCATATAAGTACTATCCACTAAAATACTAAAAATTTATTTGCATTTTATTGTTACTTTTATTGTTACTGTAATCACCAATATCTAGAAAATTGTGACTACAATGATTAATTAAGAGAATGATAATAGTTAATTGTTTGTTATAAATGATCAATCATATAAACCAATTGAAGTAATTACATATTTCTGTTATGAATCACAATTCATGTGATTGTTTTTTTTCTTCGAAATAAAAGTTTTTTTTCGAAAGAAACGTACATCCAGTAAAGGAAAGAATAAGCACACACATACATGTATGTATATGTATATATACTGTTTACCTGAATAATGTCATCATTGTTGTATGCAGTCAACAAAAGCATTGAATCATATTATGAAGTAATTAAAAGAGAGCTATATATTCAAAAGAAAGTATGAAATATTTAAGGATTGAATGTTGCTATGGATACACACACATATATATACCCATAAAGTAAATGTAAAATATGTCTGAGTAGCTTAAAGTTATTATATTTTATTTGATCTGAAAAAAATATAATAATAATAATCGATATCTGTGTTTTATGATGAATGTAGCTTGGTAAATAAAATGGGATCATTTACAATATTCATATTAAATCTAACATTAAAATCAGACTATGTACTGTCTTAAAGTATAATCGGAGATTTTTTTATTTTTTCAGATGACATAACATTTTCTTTAAGGAAGAATCAATTATTATTTATTTTTAATGGGCATTATGAATGTATTTACAGGTTGAATCGATATTTCTTTTTTTTAATTATTTATATTCTACATTAGTTATGATTACTATATGTGTATTTGTTCACATTGTTCGTTCTCTTTTTGTGTGTCACTGTCGTAAGATTCATGTTTTTCTTGAAATTCAGTTTGTAATGAATTCGTTGAAGATTTCAATCCATTTGATTTTAAATTCATTGAAGATTTACTTCTTGTACCATTTATGTTTATATGATTATTATCTGAACGAATTGTAGATTTTCGATGTATTCCACCAATATTTGATAGAACACTTTCTGATCGATATCTAGAATCTTTTAAAATTGGAGTACTTGGTTTATATTCTTTAGAATCATTTTTTAATAAATCATTTTCTGATTGACCAATTCTTAATCTAAAGAAGAATAAAAGGAAAAAAAACTCTTGTTGTTTTCTTTAATAAGTTGATTTTCTGTAAAATTAATTTCATTATGTCAAAAGATAACTAAGTCATGTCAAGAGGTAAAAATTCACTGGTTGAGATCCATCTGTTAATCTTACTTCAGTGCTCGAGGTCTTATTCAAAATGGTTGTTAATTGATTGCAGTACTATGAAGTTATTCATTCCTCATATTTTAAATTATAAGTTTATACTTTACACGCTTCATAGTTGTAAATCATAGACTGATTTCATTTAAGTAACCCCAAAAAACACGGAAACATTGGGGAAATATTTTGTTCATGTGTTAAAATAACAGCACACAACGGATGGTAGCCACACGATATTGCGAATTGACTGAAGTTAAAAATACAACTAGTTGGATGATAAAGCAATGATCTGAATATCAAATGCTAACTGTACAACCTGAAGGTTCTCTGTTTGTTCACTGGTAGGTTCTGAATAATGCTATACCAGAAAATATATATGTCTATTATAACTTTGTTCTTAGTGATTGTCTAACTGAAATCAGTCTGTGATATTAGAACACAAACTTCAATAATTTGCACAATTCACCACATGTCTTTTAAATCTAACTTCAATTGAGATAATATCACCATAACTAATTTTTTTGAAACTAATTTCCTCTGCCGATGAAAAATGTGATGTTTTAGATAAATGCCCTTTTTTGTCAGACCCTACGTTCCTCATGATGGAATAAGTTGTATATATTTTATCAAATAAACACAACACATACGTTTAGGCATTACTGTATGAGAATTGGGATTCACTCAATAAACTCTTTTTATTAACATCAATTCAGGTTTGTAAAGATGTGCAGTTAAGCAATTGTCAGTTAATTTAATAGATGCTTCATAGATTGACATTTCAATTATACACATCATGTTACACGTTTCGGGAAATACTTAGTCAGTATATGTTTGTATGTATACAGAGTAATGGGTTTCTGCTTTTAAAATCATCATAACAAGGAAGTATAAAAAAAAAATCAAAGACTGCATTGAGAAATAGAAAACCATATTTAACGTGCAAATATTTGTTGTTAAAGTAAAAAACAATTCGTTCGTTACTTTACTAAGTACCCAGTACACATTATAAAACCTATTCGTTAGTTGCATACCTACTGGTTATTGTAATATAAAAACAATGGCAACTATTGATATTTCTAGTGAATTCCTTATACAAACATGAATTGATCTCTCACTTCATATGATACCGAATAAATAAGTCATCCTAATTTTATTAATTACTTTTGTACTTAGTAAAACGATGATCAGTAGATTATTATATTTTATTTAGAAGTAATCGATTGCCTTGTTTATATACCGGGTTTTATGGGTTGCAATTCGATCAAATACAATTACATCACAACTACAATTCAAAGCGAAAATAATCTGATTGAATAAGTGTTTGTTCAGTTAGCTCAGAGAATGCAACACAACAGAAATATATATATATATATATATATATATATATATATATATATACTGACGAATATAAGGTATTTATTGAACTTACCTTTGTTTTACTAAATCATTACTTGTGTTATTAATATTTTGTTTACTTTTTCTTTGGAACAAAATAACTTCTCTTTGATAACCATTGTCATCATCATCATAGTCTTCAGTTTCGTTTGGAATATCTAATATATTTAACCATTCATCTGCCATACGAGTTTTTGCTGCACGTCTTAATGAAGCTGTTTCACGTGAAGCACTTAGATCGGCTTTTGCACGCACTAATTCAGCATCTAAATCGATACTGCGACGTTCTAAACCAGAAATACGACTAGTGTAATGAATAACTTGATCCTCTAATTCATGAATTTTCCATTTTTGATGTTGATTTACACTTCGTAGTTCCATTTCTGATGCTTGTGTCGTTTGCAATTCAACCTAATTATTTTTTTTAATTTTAGCATTAAAAAAAACATTACATTATACGTTACTAATTTATTGAAAGAAGAATCTGTTTTTAGTTCATAAAAAGTAAAATGATAAAATGTCGAAACCAATTTTGGTGATAATCAAATTCATGCGTAACATTGATACAATAAATGATTGAATGTTAATGCAAAAGTTGGTGAAAATTACAATTCTGGGCTAGACTATCATTTATGAACGAGTCAATCAGAAGTGAGGGAGTGATTTCAAGACCATGGTGCCTATTTCAATACTAAATGCTCACGTTCGATTGGTCAACAGCGGATTTCAAGGAGGACGTTATAGTTGTGCGGCTACAACAGATGGAATTACTAAGAAGTTCCTTTATTTGTGATAACGTTGTTCAGATGACTGCATAACAATGGACAGTCTATTGTGATGATGTTGCATTTCGATTATATATATATTTGAGGAGAAAGTCTGCTAGAACGGGAACTTTTTTCGCTCGATCCCAATTGAGACTAAGGCAGATTATGGTAATTGTTGCATACTGGATAATAAAAAAACACCAGTAACACTGGCTGCAACCATTGTAGATGTTACTGAAGCTTCAGTAGTTCAATGATATGAGTACTGTCGCAAAATATGTGCAATGAAAATGACGAGCATGCATCAGTCATCTAGAAGAATTGAGAGAATCTTAGAAATCGACGAATCGGTCGTTAGGAAACGTAAATTCAATAGAGGAAGATGTGTTAAAAAAGACTGAATAAGTAGAACATCCTTAAGTGTACTTGGCAGCTCCTTGGTATATATGATATATCATCTCGAATGGATACTTTCAGCGCATGACTGGCAGGCTATATCGATGACACCAGTTGTATGAGAGTATGCACACCCAGGTACCACAATATACACGGATGACTGGAGAATATATCGATGACTATCTAGACTATGTTACGTTTACCATATCGCTTTACGCCACCACGGGATCATGCACTAATGATATAGAATCAATGTGGTCGAGGTTAAAAGAATTTTAGCTATCTTGTAATGGCTCCAGAGGTCAACTATTATGTGATCACATGGATGAGTCGCTGGTGTTATGAGTTTCAATCTTCTATATAGGTCATATTGTAAGCACGGACATTCATCTTCTTATTCGATGGAAAGTGTTAGCTGGCTTAATAGTAGGCTAGACGAAATCTAGTGTAGGCTACACAAAAACATCCCATTGTTCCATAAATTTGTTAGCAACTGAACTAAGTAGTGTTGGTAGCCACTTATTATTTGAATAAGACTCAAGAGATCAACCTGCTCAAGGGCCGAAGACATTAGATGCTAGAATTTCGAACCGATCACGGTAGTGCTAGCGTATTCACTATCATTTTCTGAATCTTTAGTCTAAATATCACCTCGCAGTTTTGATTACACCTAAACTATATTCTTCATATTTAGTTTTCTAAATATCATTGGTATTATAGATATTTCAATTTTTTACCATCCATGCTTTTAATTTTATCTGTGTGTGTTGATGTAGTGTGGTAACGTGAACCGATGCACATTAGTGTAAGGTACCGAGTCTTTCATGACCAACCAAATAACATTGAATGATGAAATAGTGCAAGCTATCTTTTCCGTGTAAAAGTTCTAAAGGGTGTGAATCTGTAAGTAATTGATGTAACCACATTCCAGACATTCAAACATATCATTAAAATTTATACTTATGATCACCGGTTTCGAATCTACCGCTTGAGATATACTACTATTATATTTCAATTCCGTAAGTGGGCTTATGAATTCAATTGTAACTTGGTTGACCTCAAAGTTTTTTGATAGTAAATGTTAGAGATTCAATGTCAATAATTCAGTAAGATGGTTACCAAGTATTATGAAATGAATATTCTAGATGTAAATGCAATTGGAAGTATATTTCTTAGACTAATAGTCTTCAGTTTAATTGAGAATCACTTAATAATATACTATGCGTTACAGTATGGTATTGTGGATAAATCTAGAAAGTCAAAGCTGCAGTTTGTTTCATTTCAAATTGAAAAACTGATAAATAAAAAATGAGATATTTTTTAGAAACAAGTAATTTATCTCAACAGAGAAAATTTTTGCCATAAGTGAATATTTCTTGGTGGTATTACATTCTCCAAGCTACTCAAATTGAATCTTTCAAGCTCGTGAATACTACAATTCTACTCTGGTTTTGGTCGTTTGTGTTTATTTTGTAACTACTAGTTCTTATGGGAGTGCTTTTTATTTATATTAGTTTACTTTGATTCATGATTATATAGCTCCAATGATAAATTAAAAATATTTCATCAAACTTACCTGTAATTGTTCTAGTTCCTCACGGACTCTTTCCAATTCAGCTTTAATATCTGAAATACGTGCTTCGTTGTGAGCTTCTGTTTCACGTAAACGTGCTTGTAATTGACGTCGTTCAGCTGCATTTTCAGCTGTACTTCCAGCAAGTGTTTGTTTTACTTCTGTCAATTCTTTTCTCAAAATATCTCTTTCTGAGCGTAATTCATCCATTTCGCGTAATTTGGCCATAGCCATTTCTCTATCAGCTGCAGCTCGACCTGTTATTGTAGCTGTTTGTCTAATCAATTCATCTCTTTCTGTTTCAAGTTGTGACATACGATGCATTTGAGCTGTACGTTCTCTGTTCAGCATTTTTAGACGCAGTTCGGTCTAATTAAAGAAGAGATTAACCACTTTGATTAGTTAAAGAACAAATGTTCTATATCAGTTGATGTGTACTTTTTTAAAGTTATTTTATTTAAAAAAATATTAATAGTATTTAAATGAAAAGGTCATTTTTTGATAAAAAATGAACACGTTTTCAAAGTGCTTTTAATACAAAATTTATGGGTAATCAATAAGCTGACTACTTCTTAAGTTCTAAAAAATTTAATGAAAACAAATTTTATCACTCAGTTACCAAGTTAACTGATTTTATTTTTATTGTACACCTTAAAACAATAGTATTTAACAAAATCAATTTCGAATGCATTAATTTATTTCCAAATTAGAAGAAACAATATTAAGCAATAGCTACTGTAGTTCCATCATGTCGGCCTGGTATAATAGAAGACCTACGAAGAATCTTTAAGTTGCACAAAATTAGAGCTTTCTATAAACTAAAAAACTCTGCGAGCTGTTTGATTTTAGAGAAAAGAAAAAAAGCTTTTTACTTGGGCAAGGACAGTATCGACTGTGATGCACTCTATATGTGCGAGTCAACTCGTAGAATTTTGACTTGTACCAAGTAACATTTGATCTACGCAAAAAGAACAAATATTCATGTAGAAATCAGGAATCTTTAAATATTCAACAACAGTATGTGCTATTTTCAACAGCCATGAAATCGACATTAACAATGTCAAAATAATATAGAAATGTTATTTTGACTATAAAGAAAGGCGAGTAACCGAAGCCTTTCATATTATACTAAATCCTACTGCGCTCACTTGAATGAAAGTTTTAAATATCCGTCAACCTTGAAACGTTTATTCAAGCAACCATATATAATTGTGTTCATAGCTTGTCAACTCCGCCTGTAGCTCCTCTGGGGGTTACTGCCGGTACCAAGCCCGAGTAAAGGAGGAGGGTCGGGCATGGGGTTAGCGACCCCATCCCGTAGAAAACCAACTCGCTAAAAAAACGCTAACCAGAAAAAATCATTCAAGCCATTTAAACTCTGCCCTGGCACTTGAAGGAATAATTATGACGTCTCATGATGAAAGCCGAAATTCTTCGGAAGTCACGAGACCGATGCACCTTCTTACAACCAGAGAAACACTCTTAATAGGTACATGGAAAGTCCGGACAATGTGGGAGACAGGAAAAACCAGCCAAATAGCAATAGAAATGAGAAGATACAACATGGCAGTACTCGGAATCAGCGAAACCCATTGGACACAAACTGGACAACAAAGGCTAGATACAGGAGAACTTCTGTTATACTACAGTCATGAAGAAGAAAATGCCCCACATACACAAGGAGTTGCATTGATGCTGTCCAGAAAAGCACAAAATGCACTTATTGGATGGGAATCTCATGGATCAAGGATCATCAAAGCCTCGTTCAAAACAAAGAGAGAGGGCATTACAATGAACGTCATTCAATGCTATGCGCCTACCAACGATTACGATGAAGACGCTAAAGACCAATTCTATGATAGGCTGCAGTCAATCGTCGAGAAGTGCCCAACCAAGGACCTGACAATTCTGATGGGAGATCTCAATGCCAAGGTTGGAAAGGACAACACTGGATACGAAGACGTCATGGGACAACATGGACTAGGAGAAAGGAACGAAAATGGTGAGAGATTTGCAAACCTATGTGCCTTCAATAAACTGGTCATAGGTGGCACTATATTCCCACACAAAAACATACACAAAGCCACTTGGATTTCACCGGATCACATTACACAGAATCAAATCGACCATATCTGCATCAACAAAAAGTTCAGGAGGACGATGGAGGATGTGAGAACCAGAAGAGGAGCTGATATAGCATCCGATCATCATTTGCTGGTCGCCAAGATGAAACTAAAACTCAAGAAGCACTGGACAACGGTGCGGACAACATCACAAAAGTTCAACACGGCCTTTCTTCGAAATGCTGACAAACTTAACAAATTCAACATAGCCCTCAGCAACAGGTTCCAGGCCTTTCATCATCTACTCAATGGAGAGGGGACTACCATGGAGAGCAACTGGGAAGGTATCAAGGAGGCAATCGTTTCAACATGTCAAGAGGTTCTGGGCCAAAAGAAGCACCATCACAAGGAATGGATCACTGTTGGTACACTGGATAAAATTGAAGAAAGAAGGAACAAGAAGGCAGCAATCGATATCAGCCGAACAAGAGCGGAAAAAGCCAAGGCACAAGCCGAATACACAGAGGCAAACAAGCAAGTGAAGAGGAGCATCAGAACCGACAAACGTAAGTATGTGGAAGATTTAACGATGACAGCGGAAAAGGCTGCAAGAGAGGGAAACATGAGACAACTGTATGATTCAACCAAGAAACTTGCTGGCAATCACCGTAAGCCAGAAAGACCAGTGAAATGCAAGGAAGGCAAAGTAATCACCGACATTGAAGAACAACGAAACAGGTGGGTAGAACACTTCAAAGGACTCTTAAATCGACCAGCTCCACCGAACCCACCCAACATCGAAGCAGCACTCACAGACCTCCCAATCGATGTTGGCCCATCAACAATTGAAGAGATCAGCATGGCCATTAGACAAATCAAGAGCGGCAAAGCAGCAGGACCAGACAACATCCCGGCAGAGGCACTGAAAGCAAATGTAGCAGCAACTGCCAAGATACTCCACATCCTCTTCAGTAAGATTTGGGACGAAGAACAGGTACCAATAAACTGGAAAAAAAGGACTTCTGATCAAGATACCAAAGAAAGGTGATCTTAGCAAGTGCGACAACTACAGGGTCATCACTCTCCTCTCAATAACAGGAAAAGTCTTCAACAGGGTATTGTTAAACAGGATGAAGGATTCCGTGGACGTCCAACATCGAGATCAACAAGCTGGATTTCGTAAGGATAGATCGTGCACAGATCAAATCGCAACTCTACAGATCATTGTGGAACAATCAACCGAATGGAATTCATCACTCCACATCAACTTCATCGACTACGAGGAGGCATTTGATAGCGTGGACAGGACGACACTATGGAGGCTTCTTCGACACTACGGCGTGCCTGACAAGGTAGTCCTATGATGGACTAAACTGCCAAATCGTCCACGGAGGACAACTCACCGACTCGTTTGAAGTAAAGACCGGTGTTAGTCAAGGTTGCTTACTCTCACCCTTTCTCTTTCTCCTGGTCATCGACTGGATCATGAAGACGTCAACGACTGGAGGAAAACACGGGATACATTGGACAGGCATGATGCAGCTTGACGATTTAGACTTCGCTGATGATCTGGCTCTTCTATCACAAACGCTACAACAAATGCAGGAGAAAACGACCAGTGTAGCAGCAGCCTCAGCAGCAGTAGGTCTCAATATAAACAAAGGGGAAAGCAAGACTCTCCGATACAATACAATATGCACCAATCAAATTATTCTTGATGGAGAATCTTTGGAAGATGTGGAAACCTCTACATATCTAGGCAGCATCATTGATGAACACGGTGGATCTGAGGCAAATGTGGAGACATGGATCGGCAAAGCGAGAGCAGCATATCTACAACTGAGGAGCTCAAAACATTTGTCAACCAACACTAAGGTTAGAATTTTCAATACAAATGTGAAGACAGTTCTGCTGTATGGGGTGGAGACGTGGAGGAGTACGAAAGCCATCATCCAGAAGATACAAGTGTTTATTAACAGCTGTCTACGCAAAATACTTCGGATCCGATGGCCAGACACTATTAGCAACAAGTTACTGTGGGAGAGAACAAACCAGATTTCAGCAGAGGAAGAAATCAGGAAGAAGCGCTGGAAGTGGATCAGATACACCTTGAGGAAATCACCTAATTGTGTCACAAGACAAGCCCTCACATGTAATCCTGAAGGTCAAAGGAGAAGAGGAAGACCAAAGAACACAATACGCCGAGAAATAGAGACAGACATGAGAAGAATGAACAGGACAGCAGTTTTTATTTGTTAATAAAATATTAGTTAAGTAAATATTAGTTAATTAAATATTAGTTAAATAAATATTAGTCTTCCAAATTGCCCAGGACAGAGTGGGTTGGAGAAAGCTGGTCGGCGGCCTATGCTCCATTGGGAGTAACAGGCGTAAGTAGGTAAGTAAGTCATAGCTTGTCACATGAATGCACATAAAGATTCAACTCGGTCCTTTCATATTACAAATTTTACATTTCTTAACATCCACTGACATACACATAAATACACAAGAAGTCTCACATCATTTTGACCAAAATAACATAAAACTAACGTAACCAGACTTATCATTTGTTTGTACTTTATATTCTACTTTGTCCATCTGTACTGTTTAAAATCTTATTAATTTAATTTGGTTCGTTCTCTGAAGAAGCAACTTACACGGAGTTGCGAAATGTCAGAAATTCAGTTTTCTACTCATTAAAATATTACAAATATATACTTATTTTATGATGTATTCATTTATTAATTGGTTAGACTATACTTGCTCAAACTACATAAATTCCAATTAAATATCGTTGCAATTATTATTATCATAATTAAAGGTTAATTTCTAAAGTAAATTCATGTATAACTATGAGAATCTTTGTCATTTTTATGAGTGACTAATGATTGATATCTGTGACCTTTTAGAGTTTAGAACGAATGTATAATTATGAGATGAAAATAATAATATGAATTTACATAACTACTACTTATTACTAAATATTAAAAGTAATCTCATTATTTTAAAATGTATTTTATGTATTTTAGGTATATCTCTGTTTATGTTCGTTAACAATGATAGAATTACGATTTAAGATTCATTTCATTACCACTGCTCAAAATGATGCAACATTGAAGTTGTTGTTTAATATGCTTATTTTATTGATTTAATTTATAGAAATATTTATATGTTATATTGAACATATGAGTAAAAGTCATTCAATCAGTAATGTCCAACTATGAAATTAGAATTGAATCTAAATGGTATTTTGTACAAATAGATAGTTGGTAATGAATTTTATCATATAGTGGAACTATAAGAATCGATATCAAATAAGAAAAATAACTCTATAAAGATAATGTTGATGTATAACATTTTCACGGACTCTAAATATTCGATGCCATGCACTCCCTCTTTTACGAAATTGACTACTTTAACATTAAACTGTGTGTTTGTATACCCGTTCAAACATAAACGATTCGGATAAATGTATCGATTGCTCGTTGATACTCAGTAACATGGTATTTTGTCACGTCGATAAAATAACATTTTCGTTGTTATGTTGTATATTGGAGTACCTATGTACATATAATTAATGAAGAGACGTTACGATAAATGAGTTTTATAATTTATCAATGAAAATGTTGAAAAAAACAAGTTCGTCTATATAATTCGATCATATTGTTATCGGGATAGCTTGAGTATAATGTGTTTCATTGTAACGGGATGAAGTTGTAAATTGGATTGTCCAACTCCACATTTTTGATAATCAATTTTAATCGATTTCTAATATTAATATTATCACATTGTATGTTTAATAAAATATGTCACATAAACTATTTCATTAAAAAAACGACAAATTGGCACACACACACATGCACGCAGATAAACATACTTACATCCTCTAATAATGAAGTAGCATTTTGTAGCTTTACATTTTGTATATCCAATTCCATACGCCATTGTTGTTTTTCTTTTTCTAATAAATTCACTTTTTCTTCTTTTTCTGTCAGCTTTATTTTGTTTTTTGGAAAGAAGTGACAATTAAGAAGTAAATCGTTAATACATCATTCTGTATAAAATAAACTTTTTATTTACTACTGATAATATTAATTTGAGTAGTAAGGAGTGATATGGTTTGGTAACTAGGATCCATTTTGCAGCTAGATTATCCCAATTTAAGATTTTTTGACTGGGGCTAAACTCAAAACTACGCATGATAGAATCCAATGCAAAATGAGATTAATATAATAAAGGTACTAAATGCAATCTAATATTACTGTTATTGTGTTTCAACTAAACAAAGTTTTGTATTCCATATGTAAGTTTTCATTTGTTTTAACCTTTCTATTAGGCTTGAAAATTGTAAAATTTAAAAGGTAGACCACAATTATTAAGCGAAACGTTGGTGATAATTCTTTGTATAATATAATAATAATGTACACTTCCTTTTAAGAACAGTCTAATAAATCCTTTCAATGTTAATTTCTACAGTAAAAATAAACAATGGTATTGATTCCGAAGGACCAATATTGTAACTATTCTAATTAAATATACTTTAGGTATTCTGAAAACTTTACATTTCATTTTACTGATAGTTGCTTTTTATTATAACCACAGGTCATTATACAACACCACTCAAAGTAACGTCGTATGGAATAGAATTTCGAAGATTTTCAACTTTACTACAAGTATTAATATAAAACTGACATTTTGAAAGACCGATACAGCTAAATAGAGAGTATTTTACCATGTGGGAATGACAGTAAGCTTCAACCGGTTAAATGATTTTCAACATAAGAAACATTTCAGTGAAACAAGTTATTTATAACATTTGGTATCTACAAAGTTAATTGTTCTGAAGAAAGGTATTCTCTCTGTTGTTAATTCTATGTGTTTTAAAAATAAACATAATAATAATCATCTTAGTGATAAGTTTTATTGTAATGGTATTTAATTGTAACGTGTTTCTTTTCCCATAGACAGTTTTTGAAGCGTACAAGATGATTGTTCTATTGTAGAAACGTTTATTCATGTATTGATTACAAGAAACAGGCCACTGAGTTTTAAGCAGAAAGTGCTTAGTTGTAGACTCAAACTTAATTAAATGTATGTCCTTTTTAAGTGAACTTGATTTAATTGTTTCCTAAAGTGACTGTGATAAAAATACAATTGACAGATAAGATTTTGATTATTGCTAGTTAGTTAAGGTATTGTGATTGTCACGAAAGCTTTGTTTATCATCTAATCGTTTCCAAATTCATCAATAAATGGATGAGTATTTACCGACAAATGTAAGATTTATTCATTCAGATACGGAAAATATCTGTCTGTCTAATTATCAAAAGTGTAAAATGAAAGAGAACTATCATCATTTCTAATACATCACTTGATATTCGGTCGATTTCCCTGACATGATGATATGTTTTAGTGAAATGATTATTTAGCTCATTTCAACTAACTGATTCATTGAAGTATACTAGTAGTTTATTTTATACAATCCCTTCTAAATATAATATTTTGTTTGAAAATATACTATTATTTGTTGCCTAATACTGTTTGAGAACTGCTATGAATGTTTCTTACAATTAAAAAAATTATCAGAAGGGGGTTTTGAGGAGATTTTAGTAATTTTATAGTTGGAATCATGAGTCAATTGAATCTAGACATCCAATTGTGACATCTAAAAGAATTAACAGTAAACGAATTGAATTAATTTCCATTAATTTTATAAAATCCCTGACACCACTGAATATCACTACCAAATAAAATTATATATTTTATTTCACTTGGTATTGTTTGCTTAAATCTTCTCATTGATGTTCAGGACTGCAATTGATCAGCCTCTTATTGGCATATGTGAATCCTGTGCGGATTGCCTTGATATTGCCTTAATTCACAAGCAATACAAGCGAAGATGGATATTAACTAGTAGTGGAATCCAGCACTCGCCTTTCCTTTTATTTGGTACTCATAGTGGTGGATGAACCTGATCGATTGCAGTCTTAAACATCAACAGGAAGATTCAATCAAACAATACCAAGTGAATTTAAACTTCACCTCATAGCACAAGCAATCGGCTATCAAAATTCAGTAGCTAAGTGAAAAACGCGTTGGCGTTTGAAACAGAAAGTACTGGGTTCGAGTCTCAGAGTGAATATGAACTCTGAAATGCAAGCACATCCAGCTGACGAGTCCCGAATAGGACAAAACGTGTGTCCTGGATTCCACTACCAGCCACTATCTATCTTTTCTTACGTATTTTATTTTGATTCTATTCTTGGCTGAATATCGTATTTAATTTATTGCATTAAAGTGAAAAACTTTTTAAATTATGCTAATAATATTTGTAATGTTTCATATGATTATGATTTATTCGTCTAACGTTCAAGTAACTATATATGACTCATCCCTCTTTTTTTACGAAAAAATAGTATCCATTTGGTTTTTCTGTTAAATTCTTTACGAAGAAAAATATTACTTTAATTTACAAAAAAAAAATAAACGTGTGGTTAGTGATTGATAAATTACATTATTGATACAATTATGATCCTCAAATGAACACAATATTTTTAAAAAAAGTTAATTTCAATAAAAGATTACTGGGAGGGTGAAGCCAAAAAAACAAAAAAAAATAAATTGATTGTCATAAACATACTTTAAAATACCTTTTATCTGGAAGACCTAAATTAAACTCTATTAAACAGTTTTATATACTTCGGGGGTGGGGTGGGGTGATCAATTTATTGTTTATTTCAAAATTACAGAGTAATTTCGTAAAATATGATAATCATACAATAAATAAATTATTTGCATATCTTCCTTCAGTTATCATCATACTCTATGATTATATTTCGATTCTGTTATTATTAAAATTGCTCTCCGCTTCCTTTCCTGTTCTATTCAATTGAATCTTCTCAATCTTCTGTTGGCAGATATCTCACTTCTGATCTATGTCTTATACTACTTATATCTCTCAATATAAGTAGCATAAATCACATATTTAGTATTAGCTTTCAGGTGAAAACCGACATGAAAGCCTGAGTCGATGTTATGGGGTATTTATTACTCATCAAAAGGTATATCTGAGTTATAAGGGGTAAATATCACTAGAATCGACACCACACAGTGTCTGTCAAACGGTGCTATTTTAGATTCGCTAGTATTTCTGTAAGACTGAATGATCACAAAGTAGTGACGAATTTTATTTTTGTTCTATAAAGTATAAAATTCCGAAAATAAAAACCATTATGATCTTATAAGTGAAGATCTTTAGTACTTAGAAAATAGTGTTTAGAAAACCAATGAGGTATAGACTTTAATAATTATCACTGTGAATCAAAGGTGACATTAGATGTTCAGTATTCCTATATTTAGTTAACAAATATTTGATAAAAAGATCAAATAATCTCAAATGTGCTCTTTGTGATTCTTTCTTCTTTTCTATCGCTTCTGGATCCTTTTTAATCATCTTTTCAATGAAAGTTTTTGTATTGATCTCACACTATTTTCTAATAACACCTTTTCTTAATGTCAATGATGTAATGGATTTGTAGTAAAATAAATATGTCGCTATACAAATCATTCGTTGGCTAAAGAACAGAACAGAAAAATTCAATGAATAAAGTTGGATGCGCGTCAGAATGATTTATACAAGTCTCATGTGTATATAGAGACGAATATTGTAAAAAAAGATAGGCCGATCATAAACCATTAGCGTACTTTCGAAATAAATGATTTTAAGTGAAAAAAAGAATGAGTTTCTACATTTACGGTATCCCTATTTATGCAACCGATGACAATTTTTTTGTGTGTTCATATATCCATATTGTACCAAGCATTTAATATTGAATAAAGCCATCAATAATAATATTCATTGTACAATTAATTGCAAACAGAGAGAATTCTCGATTAGGATGTTTGCTTAACCTAGCCAGAGAACATATCAAAAAACTGTTTATTGAATTGACTGAAACTATATTTAGGCGTATATACTTTATAATAGAGAGATTGAAATTGATTTAGTTATATGTGACATAGACACACAATTTCAGAATTATTTTGTCTACGATTTACATAGGTAAAATAATCTTTGTGAATCCCAGAGTATTGGAGAGTTGTTTCATTCTGGCTTGTGACTTCTGAGTAATGACTCTGTATTTAATTAACACTATCTACGAATAAACCGAGTCTTATAGTTATATTGTTTTCTTGCTTGTTAATAAAAAGTGTATGTTTATTTTCTATGGAGATTTTATACAGGTGGTGGATATAATTATCTTATTTCAAGGAAAGAGAAAATATCACCTACTTGTCTTTGCATGGATAAACGATCATTGTCAATACGATATTGGTCATATTCTTCCTGTAGTTGATCTAAACTCCTCTTATAAAACATAGCATCAGCCCGTAATTTTGATTTGATTGATTCCCATTCTCTGGTTACTATTCAAGAATGAAGTTAATGTTAACAGTTAATTTATTGAGTAACTACTCATTATTAGACAAAAAAACATGGAAGTTTGTTCAGGTCTACAGAAAAGTCTTGGATTATAGTACAGAGAATGTCGAATATTCCCACAGTCTTATATGTAGCGCGAGGGAGATACATCTTTTATTAAAAGTGTGAACATGTATTTCTGGGTTTCAGTCTAAACTTTTACCTCAAGGTTACTTATGTTTATGGGTAATTACTAAGTGTCAGATTTTAAATGATAGATTTCTTTTGAATTTTACAAGTTGATTGATGATGGCATCTAGTTTTTGACAAATCGTTCAAACAGGTTAACGTATTGCATTTGACATCAGACACAAAAGTCTACGATATTTCATCAGTAGGGTTAGTGGTCATATTACGTTTCAAGACTAGTTGGAATGCATTGATAATTACCAGGTCACAGGTTGAGTATCTTGAATTAAACTAATCAACCGTCCACATTTCACTAGTTCTGTTTGTAAATGGTTTAGATGAAAATGAATAGGTGGTAAATATTTCAATATAATATTTTGTACATCCTATTATCATACTTTCATCAGTGTATCTAAAATAAACTAGAAGGGAATCAGCATCACTGATTCCGTTGATGGACGATATATCTTAGTATTATTTAACATCAGCTTTCTGTAGGTTACAAACATGACTCAATCATTAGATTTAACCTACTGAACTCGATTAAGTTGTTATGTATAAGACCTGACCGGTAGATTTGCAACAACGCCACGAACAAAAACACATGAAATAGATTTGTTTTCCCAAGATATGATGATGAAAATGCTATACAAGAGATAATAAATTTCCTTAAAGTTTAACTTTAGAGGTTCTAGTTACGAAGTTTATAAAACCTGATAGAACCTCCAGAGAAAAAAAAACACTAAAGCGCTTATTTTCTTTTCTTATGATGTACAACTTGAATGCTTGTTATTTCTATTATTAAAAGGGTGTATATTCAAAGTTTTTTAGAGTAAAGTGATTAAATTGGAAAACAATACGGTGAGGTAAGGTAGGTAGTGCAAAGGAATACAGGAATACAATATCGATTTTATCCGGTCAGATATATTTAATTTGATGGGACCAGTTCCAAGTGAAGTGGTTCATTTGACTCAACTAATAATCTCCACTCCTAAGAAAAACTAACAATGATACAGATCTTATTTTAAGATAGAAAAATAATTATACTTTTACAAACTGAAAATTAATAGAGTATGTTTTTGAGCAACTAATTAGATCATCTATTTTGGTAAACCAGTTCAACTGATCAATTCTCAGCAGAAATTTATAATAATACTATCTAACTAATACAATATGCTGCCGACCTCGGTTTTATCAGAATGAGGAGTGAGCAAACGATTATCACAGATGGTAAGTCAAATGATTTAGAAATTTATTATAATACCCATTTGTCAAATAAGTGAGTATTTGTTCTTTAATAAATTAAAACCATTTGAAATGGGACATTATCAAATGGTGCTTAGTTAACTTAGTTATGATCTCAAAAACAGGAAAGAAAATATGTTCATAATAATTGCACAAATAAGAATTTTATCTCATTTTAAATGAAGGAAACAACTAAGATTTATTGAAAAAGAAGATAAATCTGTTTCATTTAACTAGTCATAGATAAACTTACCTAAATCATCTTCTGGTTCATTGTATTCACGTAATTCAGCTAATTGTTGTTCCAATTCTTTATTTTGTTGTTCAAGTTTTGTACGCTTTCTTGATTCATCATCTAGAAGTTCTTGAACATCTTTTAATGTACGTTGATTAATCATTTCTTTCTTTACAAGTTCATCGTATTCATCTTGTATATGACGCAATTGCCTATCTAATATAGATATTTTATCATATAAACTAAAGTTTTCAGCTTCTAATTCTTCCCGATTTTCCGTTTCTTGTTTAACGATATCCTGATGTCGAATAGAAAAGTAAAATCAGTTGACTATGAAATGAATATTTTTAACCATGAAATAACAGTTGGTATGTAAACCTATGGATGTATGAATTATCTTGATAATGATTTAAAGATTTATGCCTCTTTAGTAACTAAGGTAAATTGAAGTTTACTTTAATGGTATATAAAGAAAATCTCGAGGTAGCTATCAGGAAGGGATGAGTGGGGAAATTGTCTCAACCTCCGGATCATTCTTTTTCAGTTTGTCGCTCACATATGCACCATCTACGATAGTGGTACAGTTTTACTTTGGTAATGTCTATGATCATTATACATGAAAATATGCCATCCCACTGATGAGTTTCTTAGTTTAAATGTTCATCAAATACAGAGAAAGACTAAAGTGTAGAAATTCTTCCGTTTTATTACCAAAAACAAAACAGTAGTGTGACATATATTATGATCTGTAATTTCAGCAACAGAAAGGTTCATACATTCACTCAATGATTCCTCAAGTAGGACATAGTTAAGAACTCTTACACTTTAGTTCCACTATCAAGAAATAATTTTTTAAAATTATTAGAACAGTTAATCAACAATGAATATTTCTCATTACTTGTAAATGCATCATATATGTGGAAGATTTCATTTATTTTCAACTATCAAGTCAATTCTTGCTATATCTAGTTACAAACTCGTTGTACGTTGTAAAGACCGAGCTATAAATATCCATACTCAATAAATAAGCTTTTCAAACTGATATAATATTAAGATTTGAGTGTACTGCTATGTGGTCTGTTTATCTGCTAATAATTGGACTGAGTGAAATATTTAAATAAATAGTCTATTACTGTCATGGTTTTTAATAATGATCAAAACTTACTTCTGATTCAGTCAACTGTTTATGCATAAGTACCAGTTGTTTTTTCATTTCAGCTAATTGATATGATGTATTAATTCTTGGAGTTAAATCATTCACTTCCTCTCTAGATTGTGTTCTAGATGATCCAAAGAAATGTTGTGCTTGTTGTTGATTTAAATTTGTTTTACCAATTAGAATTGGTGAGTTTAATAAATCTAATGCACCTTGGGTATTACTATCAAGTTGTGAAGATACATCGGAATGTGATGATAAATATTCCCTAAGTTTAACAACTAAATCACGATGTGTAGCCAGTTCATTTTGTAGTTCAGTGATTAACTCCTATAAGAATATTTGAGAAATAAAATGATTATTATTTATATATTTGAATTACAAGTACAGTTCAGTTAAAAATTTATTGTGATACTTAGCACATAGTATCATTTATGCTGTAAGATCAGCTTACATGTAATGTTACTGAAAGATATTTTTAGTCAAAATATAGTTTATCACAGATATTATGCCCCCAAATACCCTAGTACAGCCGAGAGTGAAGAGAGCCCGCTCTCCATCTCGGAATGCTCTCAAATGGCCACGCGTATATAACCTCTGCCAGGGAAGTTCTACTCACTGCCTTCGTGTAGCGGTGGTGTTGTTTACGAAATTGAAAGGGCGAAACGGGAATGTCCGGAGCTTTAACTGGGTTGATGGACACGGAAAGTCTACCTGGGGGAGTTGGGAAACCCTGATTCCAAACCATTGGTGTACATGGGCTCCAGTATCCTGAGGGAACAAATGGCGTATGAATCAATCGTTGATCTCGGGCTACCATGGGACTGCATTTCCTCGCGATACCCCACTGCCTTGTGGATTAGACCTTTAGGTCAAAGGCTCCGGGTGTGGTTCCCTAAGAAAACCACCTGCTTCAGTTTGGGCATCTGGGCAGTATCGTAGCCCTCAGACAAATCAAATGAGATTTGTGTGGCGCATATATTTCTGGTGCCCCTTTGTACCAATATATATGTGTTTAAATAAATAAACAGATATTCGGCTTATTGAATCCACTTAAAACAGTTTGAATATCACAGTAATAAATATAATAATAATGACGTAATTGTATTGATTATTTTAGTGAAAAATGAAGAATAAGCTCTTTCTTATATTTTATATCGTTGAAATCATGAGTCGATTGAAGCTAGACTACCATGGAAAACCTGGAAGCACTGTACGGCCGTTTCGTCCTATTATGAGACTCCTCGGCAGTGTGCATCCACGACCCCGCCCCGCGATATTCGAACCCAGGACCTATCAGTTTCGCGTGCGAGCACTTTCTTATATCAAAGATATGGACATTTTAGTTTAAACGATATTTTGGGTTTATTTGATATTGTAGTTTGAATGAATTTTAAACAGTCAATTCGTATATGTATAACTTTTAAATGTAAATAAATGAAATGTTGACAACTTTTTCTTTATCAAAATAAAACAAACAAAATATGGTTTTTAAAATTGGACAATAATTGTACTTACTACTTCAACTACATCAGTGTATAAAATGTGAATTTAGTCCATTGTATTATATAATACTTACAAATTGTTAATAACAAAGCTGAATCAACTATAAAGTTACAGTGCGAATTTGATAATCTTTGTATTTCAATGAATGAACAATAGGTTAGATAATAGACCAAATAATATGACTTACATTATAGAACGCTTTTGATAAACATTAGATTTTTGGTCTTATTCAGATATAGACTTGTTACAATAAATAAGTACTATCATATTGATGATTTATTCAAGTCAGAAACTGAACTCTTTATCTTAATCCAGAAGTATAACGACCAGTAAACTGTTAATACAGTCATAAATAGTCAAATTACAGCAGGTCGGTAGCGGCCCGAATAGCTCAGTGGTAACGTCTCTGACTGTGAAGCTGCGTGACACGGGATGGAATCCGTCAGGGAGAATCAGTTTCCTTAAGATTACGGGTACACCTTGCTGACGAGTGCCAAGTAGCATGAAACCCGAGTCCAGGGTTTCCTACTGGCTACCTCCAACCACCATCTTATCTCAACATAGTGCACGCAGTGTCGAGCCACCTAGACTATTGGCCACATTGCAACTTGATCGATAGCATTTGATGATCACTAAAAAGGACTTGACACGTACGACATTGATCCCCATCCAGTGATCAATCAATTGAAATTACTAATTATTAGCTTTGAATCTAGCAATCAATGAGCCTGAAAAGATCAAGGTCAAGTCCATGCCTAAGCACATTAAAAATGGAGGAACAATAACGTTTACAGCCTCAATCTTCTGACAACATTTCAGCTGTTACCATTTCAGAATGTAAACTATTAGTTAAGTCTAATAGCTTCAAGAACTGTCGATTTGTATTTTATCTGAAAAATATGCCATGTCTATCATCTACACGTTTATGACAATTGAATAAATTGATAACACAATGGTTTCTAAAGTATTTAAATACTGACAGGTGATATTAGTTGATACTAAGACATGCGAATTTGTCATTATTCATATACCAATCAAAATGAATGAATGCTTATAGCAAAGTAGCTCCAGTGGAATGATTAATTAAAATAATAAAAGGGCCTTTGTTAAAGAATAAATTGATATTCATTAGTCATTAGACAGCTCAATGATATTTCATTATTATTCCAATAAGAATGAAGTATTATCATACTGAATTATTAACTTATTGTTAATTGGATATAAATAAAAGCGGTGTATAGTAATAAGTACTCAATGAAGATGATCAAAAAGTGGATTTCATCTTGTCGAAAATCTATAAATCACTAAAGACAGTAATTTCCCCATACTCTTGATTTACTAAAGCTAAAGAATAGTTTTGCAAAATATGCAAAGAAGGATTAAGATTACAGGAAATCGATTAAAGACTATGGTTATGTGTTCGATTGATCTTTTAAGAAATATCATTTGTGATGATGTAGATTATAAATATATCCATTAAAAAAATGTTCAGCTTACTTTTGTTTTCACGCCTTTTTCATCATTTTGGCCTTCTTCATTTTCATCATTGCCAACTCCATTCGCTAATAATTTACTTCTTTGTTCTAATTGTTTACTTAATTGATTCACCATAATTTCAAGGTTACGTACATATGCTTTACCTTCAGCTTCCGTAGAATTCTTCTCTTCTAGTTCTGAGCTCAATCGTTCAACTTTACTAGATTCTAGAGCTAAAATATGTTGTAATTGCTCTACTCGTTCACCAAGAACACGAACCTAGAAAAAAAAGATGAGTGATGGTGTTACTTGTGATGGTTATTAGTAAATTTTATGACTAAATGAACAGATACTAAAGGTTAAAATATAATAAGTTGATTTCTATAGTTTCATGAAGACTTGATATAGGAATTGTTACGTTTCATGATAAATGATTCAGTATCATAGTCATCGGACTAATTTAAAACGGTCAACGTTCGAAGGTTCACTCTGAAGAGTTTTAAACGTGGAACAGTTAAATAATCAGTATTTGTTTATACATTGGATCGGCATAAATTCAAGGTCGAAACTGAGGTTATATTTATTTATCACTTTTTTAAAGATTGAATAACTAAAATGCGGTACATCTTCTTATGTTAAATATACTTGCTAGTGAGAAAAAACCATCAGAATTTGAACTTTTATTTGTGGAAAAAGCACCTAGCACACTAACAACGCAGTATTACCCAAATCGATGTAACATTTTCCCGTAAAGTGAGGACTTAGTGAAGAGATTACGAAACAAGCTAAAATTATAAGGTTAAACTTCAAAATGTTAAATATTATACAAATGTAATTATTGTACTAATTAATTAGTTTTCAAGGAATGTATATTCGTAACGAGATAATACTAAACAGAGTTAATTTATGCAACACATTAGGGAAGTTCTATTGTATCAAACACTGTGATGCATGTACAAAGTATGGAATGCATAAATCATGGGAAACAACCATCTTGAGTTCGATCTCGACAAACCATGGAAAATTATTAAACTGATTTTAAGCCTATAAATATATTTTTATCCCTATACTTTGGGGAGAGATCTAATTAGTTTAAATACAGTTATTGACGCAAACCGCGAATTGTACGGTAAGTCGAATCAAAAGTGATATAAAAGCTTAAAGTTATAGATCATGTCTTATTTTGAATTGTTCGAAGTAAAAAAACCTTAGAACATTAAAAAATAATTAATATATTTGTAATATCCCAATGAGTAGAAAAATAAGATTTTCTGACGTTTCGTGACTCAATGTAAGCCACTTCTTCAGAGAATAAATAACCAAATTCACATTAATCCAAGTTCAAATAATACAACGGAACAACACGAATATTAGGTGATCAATCAAAAAACAGGTCTGAATAAATCAATGTCATGTAATTTCATTTCGTTCAAAGTGATTCATAAGTGACATGTAGTAATTTTATGTGTATTTATGCATTGTTAATGATGAAAAGTGTGTGACATTTATAATGACAAAAGATAGAGTTTAATTTGTAATGTAATGGTGTGAAATTGTAAATAATATCAGACTAGGTGACTAAGATAGATAGTCCAAGTAGGATGTATGGTAAGGCCTTCCTTTCTATTGAGAGCTGTGGGATTAAGCATGATACGGAAAGCTTCAGTTACTCTCCTTTCCCAATGCTCAATTTATTCAAAATTATCAAATCAAAACTTGGCAATGATACCTACTTCGAACATTAATGTTGGCACACTTGTTTAGTTATCATCGTACTTTTTACAAGACCTGAAAGTTCTACATCCTAGGTCATATGGTGTTATTACTGAGCAGCCATAAAGTA
Organism: Schistosoma rodhaini; assembly: GCA_944470415.2. Classification (NCBI taxonomy): domain Eukaryota; kingdom Metazoa; phylum Platyhelminthes; class Trematoda; order Strigeidida; family Schistosomatidae; genus Schistosoma; species Schistosoma rodhaini. The sequence continues at coordinate 46,622,626 of OX104036.1, forward strand.
GGTTGGCGTTTCTTTTCAGTACGTCCTATTAGACAATAATTGAATTCAATCCTTCATTTTGTGTAACAGTTTAGTTCAAGGTTAAAAATTAAGATTCATTTGAATTACAAAAAAACATGTTTGTGAAAAATAAAAAATAAACTAACTTGATTTTTATAATGTTCAGCAGAACGTAATTGCTGTTCGTCTGCCTCCTCACGTAATAGTTCCACTTGATCGCGATAAAATTCCGCATCATTTTTCAGTTTAGTCATTGGAGATGCTTTAATATAATAAATTTTATTTTCAAATTTATTTTTTTTTTAAATGAATAAAGTAATTGATTTAATAAAATATCATTTCATTCATATCAAATGAATAATTAGGCTAGATCTTTAGCTTCGTTTATTTGAAACAAAATCTTTGATATTGTGATGTTTTTTTCGAGATGAATAGTAAACAAAACGATACTATTGAACGTCCCTTCTGAATACTGATAATCAAAGGGATTAAGCAATAAATATCTTATGCTTCAAACGATATATCAGAGTTTTAACAGATCGTTATGATAAATTGAAGTGATTTCTAACATGGTGTGGACTGGATCTTTTATACTAATACCTGATTTATGTCGTGTAGTCTTAAAAGTATTAAAAGTATAAGCAGTGATCCGAAAGATTAGGGTTTGAAGATGTTATTCAAGGAGCATGATCCAGTTAAATAAATTTGGAGAGAGATAGAAGATAGAGACATGAAGAATTCAGAAGATTAGAATTTGGCAGAGCACAAACAGTGGATGCACCTTCACCATTGCAAACGATTTTGGGCCATGTCATTCAAGGTATCTAACCATCGATTGCTATCATCTCGCGAATCCCAACCAGGTATTCTACACCTACCAACATGGCTCAGTCCAATTGTCACTGACTTCACGGATTTGTGCCACGTTTTGGTCTGGCCGCCCCTAGCTTTCTTCCAACCTGCTTCTACACCATAAAGCATTGCACGTCGGGGCAATCAGTGGTTGGGCATCCGTAACACGTGTCCCAGCCATCTCAACTGATGAAATTTCACTAATTCATCAATCGATTTGCTATCCTTACTAGTACCCGTTTCCTAACAACGACATTACTTACCCGGTGGTCCCATGATAAACGAGCAATGCTTGGAAGACACCTATTATCAAATACTAGTAGCCTACGAATATCCTCTACTCTTACCGGCCATATTTCACTGCCATAAAGTAGGACGGAACGAACTGCTGTGGAGAAAACCTGTCCTTTTGTTGGTAGATGGATATCTCATCTACGCCGTAAATGACGCAAGTTGGTGAAAGCTAGACGAGCCTTCTGTAACTGTTCTGAGATTTCGTCATACACGAGACCACAAAGGCTGATGAGACTCCCAAGATAAGTGTTATTTCTAAAGGCACGTGTACATCATGTTACTTTAAACAAGAATGGAGAGAGTGAACAGCCCTGGTGAACACCACTTGAGGTAACCAATTCTGATGACAGTTCGTCATAAGCTGTCACTCGATCAGTTGTGTTCGAGTAGAGAGCCTTTATGAGGTTAATGTACTTCTTCAGTACTCCTTTCAGTGACAAACACTGCCATAGAAACTCACGATCAACTGAGTCAAATGCCGCCTTAAGGTCAAGAAATACTACGATTGTGGGACGTCTGAATGTGTGTCTATGTTCTAGGACCTGACGTAGAGTGAATATCTGGTCTATACAACCACGTCCAGGTCGAAAACCAGCCTGGTTTTCTTTAGTCTGCTCTTCACGAGCTTTGGTTAGGCGTCCAAATATTATTGAAGCTAACATTTTAGACACTATATTAGTCAAACTGATCCCTCTCTGATTGTCACAAGAGGACTTTTGTCATTTATTATAGACAGGCACAATCAGTGATTGGGACCAGTCAGATGGAATTACGTCTAGTTTCCACATTCTACCTAAGACATCAGTCAATCTCACTGCTAGTACTGGACCACCATCCTTAAAAATCACAGGAGTAAACCTGTCAGGACCTGTTGCTCTCTCTGACTTCAGATTTCCTATAGCTTTTTCAACCTCGTAAAGATTTGGTGGATTTAAATTAACTAGCCATTCAGGTCTACTGGGGATCGTGGGAAACCGAAGTATGCTGAAGGTCAGTTGAACTGATCCCTAAAGTGTTCTGCTTATCGATCCAATTTCCTGGATTGAGAAAGAACGATAAGTCCATCTTTATCCGAAGTAGTTTCGCTGATAGTTGGGTTCCTAATACCGGTTTCTTTAACAAGTCTGAATAGCTGTCTGCTGTTATCTATTGCCGCTGCCTTTTCCATCTCTCTTACTTTCGCTACCCACCACTGTTCACGATCATTGCGTAGGCTTCTTGTTAGCCTGCTCTTAAGCTGACTCCGCTCTTCGTCATATTCAGAGCCAGATGGAATATGTTTTCGAGCATCTATCAGTGCGACAGATACTGCTGAGTTCAGTGTTCCACCCTAACCTTATGGTTTACCGTACTAGCATAAATCACTGCTGTTTCCACAGCTTTTCGGATGTCATTCCACGCTGTCTCGGGGTGGGCACAACTTACATGTCTGCCTAATTGTTTTTCTAGTTGTTCCTGAAATATATTCTTAGCTTGCCTAACATTAAGTAGAACCCTTAGAGGTTTCCTTGCAGTATCTTTCCTACGTCCACTAAGACGCAGACAGATACGTGCTCGCACTAGAGCATGATCTGAATCTAAACATGTGCTCTCGAATGAGCGACAGTATTCTGTCGAACCCCTCCATCAGGGGCTGATAGCGATGTGATCTAATTGGGTCCAACGTTGGGATGAATTCGCGGGTCGCCATGCCAGAAGATGTTTTTCCTTGTGCTTAAAGTTAGTATTTGCAAGAAATAGGCGGTTATCTGAGCATAGTTGCAACAGACGGTCACTATTATCTGTTCTTTAAGCCACCACAGCATAGGATCCACCCAGGTGTCTTTACCTTTCGCTTAGTTTACCTACTTGAGCTATAAAGTCACCAGCCACTATTACTACATCAGAGTGCGCAGCTTCTCGACAGAGTCGGTAAGCTTTCTGTAACACTCATCTTTTACATCATCTGAGCTGTAGTCAGTGGGAGGGTAGGCAGAGACGACAAAGAGGCAACGACGAGTGTCCCTATCTTTCCGAGTCCTTACTGATCCTTTTAGTCGGACAGCGCATAGACGACTGTCTACTGTGATCCAGTCTAAAGGAGCTAGTTCTGCCCTAGGACCGATGCTATACCTACTTCAGCGAAGCCACGGGGAGCAGCATCAGGGCTTCCAGATACACGAAGTGTGAGTCGAGTCGGTTCTTTATTTTGACATAGTGAGGTCAAATGAATGACGCTACTCAAATCCTGTATGCACGTTTCGGAGACGCAGCACACATTGTTGGTGCGAGATTCTAAAATCCTAGCTAAGGAGGCCTGTTGTCCTATTTGGCACAATGTTCAGACGTCAAAAGTTCCTACATGTAGTTTAGAGCGTGGTTTCAGGAGATCAGGAATAACGTTCTGTGTACTTGAATCGTTTGCCCTAGAGGTGCGAGGTGATAAAAGGATGTGAGAAGGGTTAGTCGTGGAGATAAGAGAGTTATTAGGAAATGTAGGAAGGATTTGATTGCGACAGACTTGGTCATGTGTGCTATTATGCATATGAGGGCTGATGTCACTTCCCGCCTACCCACACCGTGGAAGGGTATTTTTTGAGGAACCTGAAAGGGAAGTTGAATTAGTGTTGATCTTAACTACTTGTGAGCGTGACTGCAGAGCCCAAAGGACAACTGCTTGAGTCCGGTCACGCACGGCTTTTTTGTGGGAGGTTTTTGACGTGTTTGCTCCGTTCTTCTAAGCGCCTGACCGCCTAAGACAAAAATCCTCTTCCTTCCAACCAGCATCGCTGTAGATGCTGGTTGTCCGAGGGAAACACCTTACTTTTGTCACACCACTCTACAGTCAGCAGTACGACCTCGCCCACAGACCTTGAGTTGCTGCTTTTAATCGTACCGTTCTCAAATCGACCTGCCTAGCATGGTAAAACCTACAGGAATACATGTTCCAGCCAAAATAGCTGGTTGGATCATCACGATAGGCAAACCTGACCACCACTTCAAGGTGTCAGCTAAGTTTGGGACTATAAACGTCTATTATTATATTACTGGTGTTGTTTCATAAAAGAAATATATAACAAACTTGAAGTTAATTATAATCAAAACAGTTGAATTATTGTTAAACATCAGGTAATGTGTATTATATAATCACACGACTAAGCCTTAGCTTTCAGAACACTAAAAAAGCATTGAGCAAATATCAGACAGCGTTCTGATAAACATCAATTTAATGACCTATTATTTGTTTGCTATTTAAAAATGCCAAAGTATTTTAGGTTTCTATTACTCAAGGTTATAGTAAAATATATTTGAAAATGTAACGAAGTACGTATGGAATAGTGTTAGTCACATTTTTGGTGTTACACTTTTTGTGTTTATTTTTAGATTCATATAAATTCTGTCTAAAATCAATTCGTACATTGTTCCAACTTAATTGTCTATAAAGCGTTATTGATTATTGATTGAGGTAAAATGTTTTTCTTAATAATGTTTAAGTATATCACTAACATGTATTGATAAAATAAAATTGTTGTACCGTACAATTTTTGAGTAGGATTACATAAGAATAACGGAATGAAATAGAAGAGTTTATGTAATTGTGGAGATCATTTGTAGCTAAGGTGAAGGATTTTAATAGAGTTTTGTTCTATCCATCCAGCTCAGAAAACAGAATTCCATCAAAAGAGACAATGATTTGTTTAGCAATTCGTAATATTTTAAATCTACGTCTAATAGGAAATTTTTTACGATTTTATTTTGTTGTTGTATATAAAAATCAAAGAGACGATTTATTATAATGGCATTAATAAATCATAGTAATTAGGATGTGCGAGCGGAAAATTGTTGATTACCATTAAGTGTTATGACAATTCACGCTTTGTAATGAATGAAATTAAGGAGTGTTCATTAACTGAACGGCAACTATTAACCATTGTATTGTGGTGTGGTCTACTTATATCCATATAAGTATTATATGGTGATGGTCAGACATAGAATGTATTTTGGTAGAAGATCGATAAGGAAAGAACAGGAATGAAGCGCACTCAGTACGAAACGCATGAACAATGAAATCAGAGAAGACGGATTGATATTTGCAGAAGGAACAGTTAAGATTGAGACAATTGATTGATAGTTTGCAAATTAACTGTTTACTGTATGATTATCAGAATTTAGTGAGATAGTCTGTAATTTGCGCTTAAATACATTCGGTTGTCCCCACCCGAGTTCTTACTCACTACAGTATTACATTTGATTTGTCGAGGATTCTAAAGTTATTGCAGTGAGCTATCTTTATAATTAAATCACAACTTCCATGTTATGCTTATAAAAATGTATCATTTATGAATTCGGTAGTTTAGACTAGCGATGACTGTTCATCTTACTCCCCTACACCCATAACCATTGAACCCTAAACAGTGGAACTGAATATAGGCTTCTTAGTAAGATTAGGTGTCAACTCAATGTTTCAAAATTTTCTTCAAAGTTTCATTATGAGTATCGAGTTATGATATCTGATAATCAGACTATAAAAATGTCTAAATTATTAGGAGCTTGATAAACGTTAGTTGGTTGCTCCTCATATGTATCATAAGGAACAAATGTAATAAGTAGCAAAATATTTTTTATATTATATAGATCAACAATTAATTACCGGGATTTAGTGGAACCTGCTCAACTTCAAACAAATTACTAGGCTTCTGAGGAGCTAATGCATTTAAAGCCTTGTTATCAGCAGCCAACGTCTGCCAAAACTCTTGGTTTTTACTCAACGCTTCTGATATCTATGAAAAAGCAATAAGTTCAAACAGAGAAAATAGAGGAATGTAAGATAGAATAATAATATATGCTATCAAAAAAGCTTTGCTTTCGGACCAAATGACCCACCATTGATGCCGATAGCAGAGACAACAGCATCATTCATTGTCATACAATAGACCTCTGGTCAGAATACATAATTAATTTTCCAAATGAAATTTTATGGTGAAGAGCCATATTCCATTTGATTATCATACTTTAATTGTTGTGATTTATACTCCTGATTTATTGGATGAGTTAATATGTTTAAACTATTAAAGACGTCACCTAACGTATTATTACATTTGAAATTTACACTGATAACGTTTAAAATTATGATTTGTAACCTTAGCTATTTGGCTGCACTTGGTCTTCAGCCAAATAGTCGAATCTTATATTGGAGAGTATTTCATCTATTTATTATCTTTTGAGGATCTTGAATCTCAAAATCTTAGGCAGACGAATTATAAAATAAGGGGGATTTCACTATGAGATCCTAGCACCTCGTTAGAATGCTAATTAAAGACTAATTCCACATCAACCCGTCATCTGTTGAAGTCTACCATTGTATTTTATGGCATCATAAAAGGACGTAGTGTTGGTTACTGTGTTAATCCCACATAGCTTGTTCCGACTTCCAGACAAGTCAATTTATGCATTCTTCTCAAGCCATATTTTTACCCCGTCACTTATTCTCTTATCAACCTTGACCGCTTTTTATGTAAGCGTATGTGTGTGCATTTCTTATCTTACTCATCACATGTCTACAACTGATTTTTGTCTAACTATAAATATCGATTTATTCTTGACTAAATCGAGCCTTCTAAATGCGCATCATTTTGCTTCGCTGTCTTCACTTCGTTTTCCTCGCTTCGTTTCTTTGCTCGTTTGTCTAGATCAACGATTGTATGAAAAACACGTATTCGAAATTCATTCACTTATTTGACTTATTTGATTCCGTTATACACTAACGCGAATTAAGTCGATTACGTACGAGGATAGTCAGGATGTATATTTGTACAACAATCATTCTATAACGATCATTCGATCTAACTGGAGCCAGATCATGAGCCATCAAAAGGATTTCTTATAACGAGTCTTTGTAAAAGATGAATTCTGTGTTTAGTATTAATGAATTTTCAAATACCAAAAGTATTCAGCCACAAAGTTTGTATTGGTACCATAGCAAATTAAGATATCATCTATTATCTTATTTGTGAGTGACTACAATGATTCAAAGATTCTTCAAACTCCTGGTCAAAATGCTTGAATTTATCGCTTCTCTTAACATTTTATGCAAAGTATCACAAGAATAAACCGAAGAAGTAGTCATGCAAAAGTGAATGAAATCCATAGAATAAATCACAAAATATATCAAAAATACTTTACATAATGTCATTCATTATGTATGTATGAATTGATTTACCTGTTGTACTAAACTTTGCACTGTAGATGCGTTTGACACATTTGTACTCATTTGTTCCAACTGAAAGGAATCCATGCCAGAAAAACAAAAGTATTAACAATAGAAAAAAATCAATCTATCATATTGTTGATTTTTATTAAACCACCTATCTAAATAATAACTCAATAATAATGCCGGTAAATAATTCTTCAAAAACTGCAAACTGATTTTCTGTAGAAATGAATAGTTTAGCAATGAAAAAGATGGAAGACTGTGAAATGAAAATTATAGAAAAGAACTAGATAGAGTTGAGAAATACTCATCATATTCCATTGAATCAGAGGGTTAGTAACAACATGTATGTGAGGTAGTCGGAGAGAAGTGTCCGAATTTCAAAAGCATTGAACGCTAATTAATTTATATAGATATTAACCGTAAGTAAAATAATCTAGGTGTTCTAATTTTAAAAAACCGGGTTATAACATATCATTCTTGAACAGCTTTCTCTAATAAACAAATACAAGCCTCATTCTTTTGTAGGAGTTAACATAATAAAACACCACAAATAATATCATAGGCTTCTAGAAATAAAACCGTGATCTAATGGAACATCAAATAAAAGAACTAGAAAAGCTAAAGTGTAAACCTGAAAACTTCATACTGACTGTCACTAAGTTTCTGAAAATATATAGTATCAAAAAGCAAACTCAGGTTCAGCTTTGTGTGTAAGAATCATTTTACTAACCAAATAAATCAATTTTATGCATGGATCCAAAAGAATATATAGACACGTGTTTGTATCAATACATGAAACATATATAGTATGAATAATTTTTATTCGGGGCGAATATAAGACTGTTTTTTCTACAAAACAGATATCTGAACAATCTACAGTTCGGTCAAAAATTTTATGTCGATGGGACAATGATGGTTTGTTAAAAAAATTAATTAAACCATCAAATCTTTAACGCTAAATAGTTCTCGCAAGCTAGCAGTGGGCTGTTAATTGTCTCTTGGCCGTAAGCCAAGATTTGCAAGACATATTCATTACTTTCATTACCTGTCTTCTATGGAGCCATACGCATCGTTCATAGTTGATTCACTTTATAGCAATAATGTAAGCCTAAATTCATGTCATATTAATAACACTTAATGACTATGGTTCAAGGGCTGACGACTTTAGATATTCCGTAGAAATAAGATACTTTGTTGTTGAATATGCTGTATGCAGTCTGAACTATGGTCCTCGTAGTATTCCATCAATAAATCACCTATGCTTTAAAATTTGACGATCACCTGGAGTTTGACAATTGTTAGCTTATTTAGAATGACTTTTTGAATCTTATCAGTTCTTTCAAAAATATTCCGCAGTTTTACGATGAGGCGGTTTCAATAAGGTGATATATATGCATATATATAAAGAAAAAATGAAGATTAGAAGTGATACCAATGCATTATTTATGCTCTAACAATGAACAAACATATCAACTAAGCTGAATAAAATTAAATGATGGAGAAAAAAGGTGTATATGAAATAACTAAACTCACCAATTGTACTAAATTCGCTACTCTTGCTTGATATTCCGCATTTTCAAAGCGTAACATGCGAACTAGTGCCTTGTATCTTTCTAATTCACTCTAAAAATAAGATGGTAGTAAGCAACAAAGATTTTTATTAGTTTACTAGTAAGGTACTAAAATAAATATTGCTTAAGACAGGACTGATAACAAGCGAAAATAAAAAAGCGCTGAATTGCCGTTTTCTCCCAATAAAAAGATCCACAGAAGTTCAGTTCCATATGATCTCAGTAACATTCAATAACTCCTACTACCCATTTTATTGTTAATTTACATTTTATATGGTTATTTAGACAGGCATTTATAATGAGTTACATATTCATAAGAAAGATCTCAGTTTCTATCATATAATCTGAACGAAGTGCGTGTTACAATAACTCATTTCTATTGGATATACAACCATCTTGTTGTTCTCGCATCATATTTATATTTTAATATGTAATTACCAAGAAATATTTAAGACGGTAGAGAAGTATCAATTCGATATTCTTCATTGGTTTTTTTCATTAATAAATGATTTTGTTTGTGGTTTATTGAACTGTACTTGAACATCCTCAGTTTATATATATATATGTATATATATATATATATAGCAAAATTTATATCAATGCAGCAAATCGTTTTGAATTCAAGTCAGAAGATGAAGATAATTTTGGCTTATTCATTTGAGATAAACAGTTTTACAATGTCAAACCATTTAAAATAGGGATGGTGAATTAAATTTTAAAAACCTGTGTGGGCAATGGAAAGTGTATTTTGGTTACTTCGTGTGACTTGTCGTTATTAGTAGAAAGAAATGGACAAGAAAATATATATTTCACTTTTCACAAGTTCTATTCTACCATATCTTACTGGAAGCTATTAAGAGAATCGAATTTGTAACCCACAACTCATTTATACATAAGTAATAGAATAAATGATTCTCAACGTAACTTGAAAATAGGTCCCTTCGTGCTTGTACATTATCAATGAAAAAACTGTCAATGTATTTTGATGGAAAACTATGGTTTGCAATAAATCTTGTGCATGATGAATAATAATTTTTACAATGAAAAACATTAAACTAACCCTAAGGAATAACAATTCTTCTTCTGTACGATGTGTACGAATTAATGGTTTTAAGGCCAACATTAGACGAAACCAAGGATCAAGCATAATACTTGCATTCTTCTGAATACATCTCACTGCTTTTTCTTCAGTCTTGAATTCATTCAATTATTTGTGTACATCGTGATGGTAGAAAAAAAGAATCAAAAAATTCTTTAAAAGTTTATGCAATTCTCGATTTTTTTTTACACCTTTTAAAAAGATTAATTCGGTTCATTTCATCATCCAGTGGTTTGGTCTGATTGAATGTAAATTTTATTTCATACGATCCCACAAAAAAACAAAGTCTAAGGCACTGATTAAGTCTAAGCTTTTGTATAAAATTCAAATCGTTAGTTCATTAATTGTTGCTGATTTCAAGATTTCGAATGTAAACTGAGGAAAAGGTAAATTTCCAGGCTCATTTTCATAGAAGACGAAACAAAAACGAGAAAATTACTTTACTAAAGAATTCGTAAATTGCCTTTTGTAGTGAATTGTACTAGATCTGAAATCAAAGTTCTTCCAAACGCCTACCACAAACGAATAAACGTCTCCTTTTAGACATTTGTACAAAATATAAAATGTTCTATTTCAAGCCGTTCAACTGGGGATGACTAACCTTGTGTGCTGAATGTCTAACATAAACTAAAAATCTAGATCATCATGCCTTAAAAATAATCTAAATAAATGAATGTACTAATACTTTGTGAGGCTAATACATTGTTTAGTACGTCATTTAAATGTTAGAATAAATAACTGAAACTTTAACCTAAAAATACTGATCAGAACTTCAATATTCCCAACCTCAATTGAACAATGCACGTCTTTTACAGTTACTTGTCTTTATATCATTCACCACTTTCGAAAATCGGACAGATTGACTTAGTGCCTATTTGTTTTTAAATAAGAATATTTTAGTATCATCATTGTTATATTTAGGTATTCCTTATGGTATTTTATAACATTATTTTCGAATAAATTCATGAATTCCTGTCACTTCCAATTATTTTCAGTCGGTTGATTAATTCTATATACTTTTGAAGCGATTTTGATGGTTAAGGAATTCGGGAAAGGGATATGATAGCTACAAGTACCCGTCCATTTACTGACAGTAAAGACGGTGTTGAAATCATAACTGGATCTACAGTGTGTTGAATGACAACACCAAGGTCTTATTTGAGACCATGAACCAACCAATGTTAGACCACCATTGAAATCCTGGAAGCACTGGATATGCGTTTCGTCCTAGTATGGTACTTCAAAGAAGTCAGCATTGCTCAATTACAACCCCCGCACGCAGTATTTGAACCAAGGACCTTCGGTCTCGTGTCTGAACGCTTAACCGCCAGATCACTGAGCCGTCATCCAATGGTGTTAATGTATAACTTTAGCCAATTCACAATATTGATGGTCTACCACTTATTGGCTCGTGATCTCAATTAAAACTTAACACTTTCCACAACCCTATACTAAGATTTTCATCAATGAAGGTACGATGTCAGCTTCATTGTCCGTCTTTCATAGTTTGGTGAAATATTTAATATTTGAAGCTAATTTTCTTAATAAACATTTTAAGTTTTAAGATCAGTTCACCTACCTCCTACTCATGATGGAGTACTTCCAATGTATATAGTTTGAAAATACAACTGGTGTTACCATAACCATTCTCACCAACGTTTTCTTTATTTTGGTGAACAAAAATACCCAAAGTGTAAAACGAGATGACAGTGTAAATATTTATTCCTAGTGGGATGTTAGGACTGAATTTGGAATATCAAGAAGTTTTCGTCAGCATTTAGCACGATTGTTTAATTCTCAGTGTTCATTACGTTGGCAGGGGACGAATTTTGATCTTTAAGTAAATATATCTCTGAATATGTAATATTTAGTCAGACAATACTGAGTGGATGATAGATCATTTAAATGAATAACGTTATCTCGAGGCTAGAAAATGTCTAATTGAGATCATCATTGTTGTTTATATAGTTTAAAATATTTTAACAATTAGTGTGGAAGTGTTTTTAGTTTAGCGCTTCAATCTATTATTTTAATTGATATCAACAGAAAGTTATCAGCATACTTCTAGATCATATGTTATTCAATAACCAGTCAAATATAATAAGTAGTATATTGAGTGATTGTAATTAAATAACCCAGCACAAAGCAATCTGTAGCTCTTTTCTGTGCATATCTACATAAATATTGTTTAAAAATGCAATCAGAGTGCAGTCCCATATATATTTATTTATTTGAAGTACTTTAAACATTAATCAAACTATTCAATTAATTAAGTCCAAAAGATGTTTTGTTCACAGTAGCTTACGTTTGTGATGATAAAATATGGATGAATTGTAGGATGTAAGCAACTAGCGTGAACCAAACGAAATGAAAATTAATCATATTTTGCTCGAATCCCTGTTTTTACTCTACTCACGATTATAAAGGGAACTAAATGCAGAATGAAGAATCTATTTGTTATTGATTTTTCAGCAGAATATGGGTAATTTATAGACATTTTGGAAGAAACTGTGAACTTCCTTAGTATGAAATTATTGATTGTAATACTAGTGATAACAGAATACTAATCATTGCATTCAAGTCTTTGTATATTAGCGATATCCATCTAACACTACTGATTAACTTGTATATACAGAAGTAAATAAAGGTAGTCAAAAGTCTCGTTTATAATGGTAAAATGCACTGCCATGAGACTTGAAACATTTTCATCAATCGTCACATTCAACGTTTACTCATTCCGTGATTTTCACCTACCAACTTAATATTGTCTTTGTTACAACGTTGAATTTTGCTATCATTCGTGTTCATCATACCTATCATTACTAAGTGTCCCATTAATTTTATGACTAATATGGCTAGATTCTGTGTAAATTAATAAGTAGCAACTTTCAATATACTGCTGAATGTTTTTATATCTTAGTTTTCAAACTAACGGTCTTGTTTTAGAAATCCATTTAAACTTCAATAATTAAATAGTGTTATATTCCTTTTAGTTTTTATCATGTTATTTGTTCAGCTTTTGAACTTTGTGGAGTAGATGAGAATTCTTGAAGTAGAATGAATTTATTTTGTACGGCACATCATGTCAGCTTCGACCTCTTGAAAGTTATCCATGAATGTAGACTGTTTCGAAGTGACCAACCTAACCACCTAACGCATTCGCCAAATTGTTCTAATTATATGAGATAATTTTTAGTCTACTGATGATGAGTTACATGGACGAATCATATTCATACTTAACCTTTATTACAACTGTTATACAGCTAAGTCAGTGTTTATGAAAAAGGTTTTGAAATTCTGTTATTGCGTTTTGTTAGTGTCGGATTCAATCTCATATCTAAATGGGATTTTTTTATTTTCTTGAAAAAATTAAGAGATCCTAATTATTTGTTTGAAAACTAAAACTTTTCTCAACTCTCCTCTCAATTTTATTGTCAAAACCATTTCAAAGTCTGTGTATCAATAGACTTATGTAATTTTTAGCTCTAAATTAAAATAACGTGTCTGTTGTGAGGTAGTGATTCACTGAAAACAATACTGGACGGTGACGCAACTTTATGGATTGATTGAAGTGAGACATCAACACTGTTGGATGCCGGCTCAGTGTTATAGAGGTTAAGCGTTCATACGTGAGACTGAAGATCCTTGGTTGGAATACCGCGTGCAGGGATTGTGGATGCACACTGTTAAGAAGTTTCATACTAGGACAAAACGACCATCTAGTGCCTCCAGGCTTTCAATGGTTTTATAGGTTTAATCGACAAATCAATTCAACCATTAAAATAACGATATTTATTATTGCATAAATTATACATACTCTTTGATCAGATGATTTACTTCTTGTAATCCATCCACGACAACGTGCTTGAAGTTGTATCAATAATTCTTTATTTTTTAAATAATCAAATGTGAAAGGATCACTTAGAGTTCCACGAGAAAATCGAAAATAGACCTGTTTAAAAAGAGATATAACATCGAAAGTTTCTAAAATAATAAATCACAACAACGAATACTGAAATATATATATATAATCTAAAAGTTTACGGATCGTGATTTACAAAATGGTAGAAAAATATTGGTGTTTTATCATACTTTCAGTGGCTGATCCTTTGCGAACCTTAACAACAATGGAAAAATACAAGCAAACAACACCAAGTGAATTTAAATTGTTCATTTTCTTTAAAAAAAATGACAGTTGATCCAACGTTTCACCTGGCAATCTAGTCCAAGCTTTTTCAAGGATTTATTTCAAATTCATTCACTGAGATTTTACAAATATATTATTTACATTTAATGGTTTACATCAACTCGGCGCCCAAATACTGTGAAACTATTCGCTCTAATTTCGACGAAAGTTCTTATATAAAAGTGACAGTTGGATTTTGAAGTAAAAATGATAAATGGGTAGTAAACTTTACTTGTTTCAAAATATATTGATTTACATAAACCAATAAACTATTTTATATAGTTGAGATTATTAGTCAATTGGAGCTAGGACGAAACGGCTCTCCAGTCCTTCCAGGTTTTCCATTGTGGTCTAGCTTTGATTGACTCATGATCTCAACTACATAAAATTACTAAAATCTTCACAAAACTCCCCTCTGACAATACACTATTTCACAAAAACTTTAGAGATTTAATCTAAAAATTTAAATTTTGTTTTACAGTCTGTGTAAACAAACAATTGTATTTATACTTGAAAAATATTACTCATATAGCATAAACATATTAGGTGTCATATTTTCCAAGTTCAATAATCTTTATTAGTACTTAGTTGAGTCTCGAGTCCAACGAAATTATGGTCACAAACGAGGTTTATTCATGGTTTATTTCTTTATCTCTGAAATATTCCAATGATGATAAACATTTATTATCAAAAGAGGTTTTGTGGATATTTAGTATTTTCTTAGTTGAAAGCGTGAGTTAATTGAAGCTAGACCACTATGGAAAACGTGGAAGCACTGGACGACGGTTTCGAATCTCGCGAGGCGAGGTCGTGGATGCGCATTGCTGAGGAGTCCCACAACAGGACGAAACGGCCGTCCAGTGCTTCCAGGTTTTCCATGGTGGCCTAGCTTCAATTGACCCACGCTTTCAACTATAAACATTTAGTTAATTTATTTGTAATTATTTGTAAGTCATACGATCATCGATAAGTGAAGTGAACAGTGTATACATGTGGCTGACTATCTGAATCACTGAATTCACATTTCACTTGATATTGTTCAACAGTGTCATAATATATGAAGCTGACCTAAGATAATAATAATGTTTTTTTTTTCAATGAAATAAATGTTGACTGAAAATGACAGTTTAGCAAGTGTTCTATTATTGCTTTAGTTGATCGATTCCAATCAGTCTAGACTACTTTTTTTCAACAGTATAATTTGTCAAATTCTTGCTCAGTTAAGAGAAAATCTTAATTTACTAAAGTATATTTATTGTTTTAAATTTTATAGAATAGTATTGTGGTGTGGGTTACTTATAACTGCATAATTAGTATATGATGATGGTCAAGCAAACAATGTATTTCAGTAGAAGATCGATAAAGAAGGAACATGAACAGAACACAATTCGTATGGAAATACATGAACAATAAAATCGCAGACGATGGGATGATATTTACAGTAGGAACAGTCAAAATTGAAACAATCGAATAATAGTTTACAAATCAACCTTTTACTGTATGGTTGTCAGATTTCAGTGAGATATGCTGTAATTTTATGCCTAAACACATTCTATTATCTTCTTGAAATTGTACAGTGAAATAACTATTTGCACTATTCATTGGATATGAACTCAATCTTAACTGATAATTAAAAAGAAATAATTTATGCATAAAAATCTTTGATCAAATAGTACACTGATGGATCAATAGTTTTTAGTTCACACAAAACAAATAAGGAAGATTTGAATTTGTCATTTTTTGATAAAAGATAATAATATAAATAAAGTCGATCAATTTTTTGTTCATTTACTCATACCATCTATTTATCCGAACATTTCTCAAAAAGTACTAATCATTGAGTTGAATAAATGGATATAATATAACGAAGTAGTTGCCAAGCTTTGGCAAAGCAAGCGCAGCATTTTTAAAATTGAAAAACATATGGAACTCCAAAACAGCTGTCAACTAATTTCAAAGTGACAATCTTCAATACGAACGTCAAGACAGTCACTTCTACTGTACGGAGGGAGCTGAAACGTGGAGAACTACTGCATCCATAGTCAAGAAGGTACAAGTATTTATAAACAGTTGTTTGCGCAAAATACTCAACATTCACTGGCCGGATACTATCAGCAACAGCGTTTTATGGGAGAGGACAAACCAGGTTCCAGCTGAAGAGGAAATCAGTAAAAGACGTTGAAAATGGATCGGACATACATTAAGAAAATCACCAAACTGCATCAAGAGGCAAGTGATAAATTGGAATCCGGAAGGGAAGCGGAAAAGAGGAAGGCCAAAGAACGCATTACGCCAGGAAACAGAAGCAGATTTGAAAAGGATGAATGTTAACTGGAAAGGATTGCTCAGCACAGGGTTGGATGGAGAATGCTGGTGGGCGGCCTAGGCTCCTCGACGAGGGGTAACAGGCGTAAGTAAGTAAGTAAGTTGTCAAGCTTTATTTTATAGTAACAACTTTATCGATAATGACTTCATCATTACTAAAACTTGTAATTTAATTATATTTTATATCGAAACGATAACCATCTATTTAATAATTAATTACTAGTATCGTATCATAAATGTGAAAATTGGTTAGTTAAATTATAATCAGTGTTTTTTCTATTGTCAATATTTACATCTTTACAAATCCAAAGTATTTAGTTTTCTATCACTGGTCAAGTTGACCTAGTGTAAAAAGCAAACAGTTTATCATATAAGGAAGCACACACATTTTTCTATCTATCATGTATGATTAAAAGCTTCATTTTATAGTTGAAAATTGGTAATCATGTATAAATATGTATAAAAAGCCTGTAGAATAGAGTAATATCGAGGATATCCACATAAGATGAACGTATGTTAGCAGAGATTGGTCAAACTTCAATCAAGAATATCAACAACGCAATAACTGAAACACTTTTTGATAATAAAATGAAAATTTAACTGATCGAAATATTTATTGGTTACCTTAATGGGCTCATTAGATAATGGGTTGGGGTTTGAAAATTGAAGTTATGTGGTTATAATTTCAATGTGCATATCAACATGGAAACTCAGATAAATCGAGCGGACGAGCCCTAAGCAAGATAAAACACTTATTCTTGACTCCAATACCAGTCACAATACATTTATTGTAATTAATTTATAGTATACATAACCTTGCAAATTTTCGTATGGACTGACGGTAATTCTCTTTCTTTTTAGTTCATTTTAGGTTTTCTGTTGCCATTCCGCCGTATATGTTTCACATTGTTTTTGGTCTACTTTCGTTTACTCTTTTCCTTTCTTTACAGTTTAAATAACATTGTGTAGATGGGAAATATGACATAATGATACTTATAGATTTGGTGCCAATTTATTTGATTTTGTCAGTACCGTGAAATGATTTGATAAACGGGACTTCAGAAAACATTTAGTAGCAATTCGCCTATTTATGATGAAAGTATCTGGATTTCCCTCGTTTACTACTTTAAAGAATAAACGAAAGTGACAATTTTTCATAGTCTGTCAAGAATAAAATTTAGTAGTAAACGTTTAATGAGAAAACTGATCATTCGTAGAAACAAGCAAAACAAGTGACAATCCTCGTCATGTTATACGTTTTTCATTGGATGATGATTTAAAAGCTTTGACATTAGCTTATAAAGTTCTATTAGTGAGAAAAAATATACAAATTAGTGATGTTGCCTAGCCTTTTAAGAGCTTATTTAAATAAACTATGACTTGAATGTTCAAAAACTATTAATTAGAATTATATTTTATCAAATATTTTATGTAAAGGTTGTCATTATTATTTTATGTTTCTTTGCCCGTTCATTCTGCCTTTTGAAAACCATTCACTCGAGCCTTTGAGTTATTACTCTGGTATTCATCGGTAGTCATCTCTCGATCCAAATAAATGAAAGGCACCGATCAAATCTCGACACTTTCACAAAATGTTCGCCCGTTTCAGAATGATTTTTAAAATACCAGCTGTTATATGTTTACTATCAGCTTGAGTCAAATATTAATATGCTATATTATACTATCGACGGATAGGATATACATTAAGGAACTCATCAAACTGCAACACGAGGCAAGCGCTAATTTGAAATCCTAAAGGGAAACGGGAAAGAGGAAGACCATAGAACACGATGAGTCGAGAATTGAAAGCAAATATCAAAAGGATATTTAGCAACTAGAAAGAACTCGAAAGAACTGCCCAGAACAAAGTTCAATGGCGAATGCTGATGGGAGGCCTATGCTTCATCACTAGGGGTAACAGGCGTAAGTAAGTAAGTATGATATAGTATTGTCTGATCTATTCAGGTAACACCACGTGTAAAAGTACAATACACATCTATGTATTATGCCTTCGATTTATCTAAAAATTCATAGCAATTTCTCAGAATTTATTAAACAAATTTACAGTCTTAAGTTTAAAGTACAATATTTAGCCCTATGGTGCATAATCTTACTCATATGTTCTAGATTAGATCGAGAAATTTAAGTGGATGTTATAATATATTATCATCAGTCCAATAGTACTGCTGCTCAATATGGCAAAAGAAGCCAATCTACTGAAGACAAAGTAATCGTTGGGTTATGTTACATGATATTGTAATTGTAAATATTTCCGTTTATACATTTAAATAAAAAAGTTCCCGATGACCACATAAAATGTTTCCGACGAAATGTTGGTTTTTGTGAAACCGTACATATGCATTACTGATGACTAAGAAAAATTATCAAACATAAAATTAAACTTGATTTAAAATCAGATGAAATACAGTTTGAAATGGCCTGAATTATGCCGTTGTTGATATTTTGACTGTACTTTTATCAGTCTTCGTTTGCACGTATGCATTCTGTAAGGATTGTCTCGGTATGGGCATTACGAAACAATTTAATATAGAGTAAATGGGATATACAGTAATGACTAATATCAAGGCGAATCCCAGAGCATCCACGTATGTGAACGAGGACTGATCGAATTTTAGTCATAATATCAAATATTAAATATATATTAGTCCATATTTTGAAATAAACATAAGAAATCTGTACTATAATTAAGAATACGGTTTTAAATGAAATTTTAGACTCTCAGTTTGAGGTGAAAAAAAAAATCATAGAATGGTTTATCATCATACCGAAATAAAAATCTTTATTAAGTTATTTTATTTAACAACAACTTCGTATAAAACTGAACGTGTTGCACTAATTAGTCAACAGATAGTAAGCAGTATCAAAACGATTTCTGAGAGCAGTCAGTTCATTAATTCAACAGTATCAAGAATGAACCAGATCAGTAAATATTTGTTAAGTATCTGTTAAATTACTTTATAATATTAAATTTAGTATGAATTGGACAAACAAAGAAACACAGTTTTAATAGACTCATACCATAAATATATACTACCAAAAGAAGTTTGATGTCGATTGACTAGACTGCCAACATCCAATAGGTGATCACTCAATATTTATCTCCAGGATCGACTAAGAAGTATAAAAAAGGAAACTTATTAAAATACTTCGTGTACCAAAAATTTAATATTGAATAGAGCTAATCATCAATCAATAATCGAAGTGTCGAAAGATTTGAAAATGGAGATAAAAATTTAATCAATATCTTTTATTCATTGAACTAATTTTCAAACCAAATGAAGATATTCATCGAAAAAGCTTTTTGGATTATATAAAGTTCTATTTTTTAATTTTCAGTACGAGAAATTTCATGTCATTTTGTTATTATTATCAAAGTACACCGACAGTGTGTCAAATAAACATATGACGTCTCATCTTAAACATCAACTTTGAAAATAGTAATATCAAAATACCTTGACACGTTTTAACTAAACCACGCTTAGGTATTCAATGATCGACAAAATTTAAACACTAATATTGTGATAGTTGTTGAAAATAATCTTTCATTTCAAGCACTTTTGTTGTGCAATATATATATATATATATATACTTGGTTTGTGTGTAACTAATTAATTTCAGTGTAAGAGGACAGTTTACAGATTAAAATCTCAATTCTCTTCTTACTGAAATACGTGGTTTACTGAAAGTGCAACCAATACATGTTGCACATAGATGTTAACTATATTTAGATCTGTTTAACTACTGGTATTCAATATGTTTAAAATGACATGATCTACCAGTGTACTAAGAAATATTTCGATGTGAAAAAACGCTAGATTATTGTTATAAACAAAGATAAATGGTGGCTAGCAGAATAATCTAATATGTACGTCTTGTTCCATTTGGGACTCGTCAGCCGGATGTACCTGCATGCCGAAATTGACGTTCACTCCAGGACCCTAACCTAGAACCTTTTACTTCAAACACCATCACGTCATCTTTTTAGCAACTTAGTCCTCATAACCACTAGCTTGTGTAATTACTGTTATTGAGTTTGTATTACATAACTAATCATAACTCAAAAGAAATCGAAGTTCACAAATGTTACTCTCTTAGATATATGAATGATAAGCCATAGGTTTAACTAACTATCATGGAACATTTAGGAACAACATGAATTCACGTCAATTATTTTTTTAAACCAAGAACTACAAACGTTCATCATACTGATCTGAATAGCTTATCATCATGGTTATAACTTTATCATAATAAAATAGAGATCATTAAATACTAATCAAATAAATTACGCTTGTAGCTTTGATAACAGTACACTAGGTGATATGTGTTGTATTCACACCTCATCTTATCACTACTTGATTTAAATGTTAAATACATTGTTTCTTAGTTGAAGGCGTGAGTCAATTAAAGCTAGACCACCATGGAAAACCTGGAAGCACTGGACCACCGTTTCGTCCTATTGTGGGACTCCTCAGCAGTGCGCATCCGGCCCAGTGGTCTATCGGTTAAGTGATCTGGTACGAGACTGGTAGGTCCTGGGTTCGAATCTCGTGAGGCATGATCGTGGATGAGCACTGCTGAGGAGTCCCACAATAGGACGAAACGGCCGTCCAGTGCCTCCAGGTTTTCCTTGGTGGTCTAACTTCAATGGACTCATGCTTTCAACTATGAAAATACTAAATCTCCACAAAAATCCCCTTCTGAAATACATTGTTTGTCTATGTTTATCTAATTTTTCATAGTATTATTTCGTTGTTAAAAAAATTTTCTTTAGATTAACCATACAAATTATACTGAATTAATAATCAATATAAAATTATTTTGCAAATTTAACAAACAATAAATATAAACACTTTTCTCAAGTACATCAGTATTGAATACTTTTATTTATAAACTATAAGTAATGTACACAATTTTTTATAATTCAATTTTTACTATTATTTATTATTGATTTCTATCAGTATTGATTTTGTTTTCCAATTAAGAAATATGTACAAGTAAATAAGCACTAAATAATGAGTTTGTTACTATATCACTTAAATTCAACAAAAGTTGCCAAGAATGTTTCTTTTTTTAATTTGTAAAAAATAATCAATAAATATATTTAATAATTATCATCAGAGTTATGAGAACAAAAATAAGGATGTTAGGTTAATGTTTATCATTATTATTATTTTGAAAATTTTCAATAAATTCAAACTTCAATCAGTGGAAGTCTTAAAACGATGACGTAGATGTATCCACTGTTTGTGTTCTACCAAATTATAATCTTCTGAATTATTCATGTCTCTATCTTTTTTCTCTTTTCAAAAAAATTATGCTCCTTCAATAACATCTTCAAATCCTAATACTTCCGATACTCTTACTACCTCTACCACTATGAGATTTGAATCGACAACTGCATCACTATGCTAATGTGGTATGGCGACTCGAACTGATGTACGTACGTAGGAAGTTCTATGTTGTGAATGATTGAATGACATAAAAAGATACAGTTATGTGAAAATTTTAATGATTTTTCTTTGAAAAAAATAATGTTTTAATTATTAAAATAATATATAACAGATTATTATGGTAATTTTAATAGTTGAGATCATGAGTTAATTGAAGCTGGACCACCATAGGAAACCTGGAAGCACTAGATGGCTGTTTCGTCCTATTTTAGGGCTCCTTAGCAGTGTTTCAATTGACTCATGATCCGAACTATCAAAGTTATTATAATGTACATAAAAACCCTTTCTGACAGATCAATATATGTTTCAAAGATGATAATTATTTATTAAGAAAAAAAAAACAAACGGACAGTACTGATGAATAAATGGTATGGAAAACTTGTGTGTAATAAAACGATAAGTGCATTACTCCTATGACTTCTGCACCATTTCACCTAAGTTTTCAGATCAAGAAACGGGACTATTTCGCTAGCCAACTAAACTCGAAACAAAACATAAAAAAATTATATTGTACTGACTTATTTTAATTTGGCCACTGCGAATGAATGTATTTATATGCAATCAGGTTTGTATAACCCTGATTTAATCACAGTGAAATTTAAAACTTATATGTCATATATAACATATCAGTCTAAGTCTTAGAGTAATACTGATAGTAAAATACGGATATAAAAGGTTTTGAGGTGGTTAGTACTGAAATAAAGTAAAAAATAAATTATTTATTAAGTTGTTAACTGTTAGACTGTAGTGGTTAAAAGCGAAGTTCAAAATTTTAAATTTGATTAATCTTTAATGAAGTTTAATCTTCATATTTTATGTATTTGAAATGATTTGATGTTTTATTGTGAATACATTGTTGAATATGTTCACACCTAATAATACTGAGTTATGAATGGTGTGTCTACTAATACAGAGTCAGACGAAATCAGTTGCTATTTGCAAAACAATATTTTCCACGTTTGGAAATAAAAATGGTTGACTGTACACATTTAAACTACAGTTCTATGGTGCTCGTAAAACCCATGAAAATTATTGAAGTGAAAATTTCTAAACCAAATGCTTTCAGAAATGACCGGGAAATTTATATTTACATATCAAGGATTCTACGTGACCCCCATAGCTCTGAATAATAAATCTGGACAATGGAATCTATAACTCGTAGGATAATTCATAATGAATAGGAAAAAAGTTGTGCATGTTTAGAATTTCCAAGTTGATTTTAACAGTTAAGCGTTCCAGTTGCTTTGGATTTCATATTCCTGTAGGTATAGGAAATGTTTTATTGTGTAAAAATACATTTAGCTATAGAAATTCAATGACTTTGAATGTATTTTCTTAAATCCATGCTTGCTCTCTGTGTATCTGGTTTCATGGCTCAACGGCTAGCTATTGTCTAAAACACAATCAACAGATTAAAAAATTACCGTTTTTAATTTTCCCTGATATATAGGCTAAAATCAAAGGTTATTGATTGCTTTCTGATTTATATATTGACCACATATTTATCACCCGATGTCATATTACCTTTGTTGAACATATTTTATGTAACTGATTTCCCGAAAATAAAAATGCATACATTTACCTATTGAGTCAGTTATCTGACAGCTATTTACTTAAGACTGTAGATCGCTTTTTGAGTGAGTCATTAGTTCAGTTACTATACTCATTCCATTATTTTATCATATTGATGAACTCATCATAATCAAACGTAAGTGTAAGATGGATATGTTATTTATAAAACAAATTATCAAAAGAAATCACCGAAAAATAAAAAATTAATTTTATCGTTATAATATCATACAGTCTTCTCATAAAACATAGAAATTACATAAGCCTTCCAGTCATTAAATGGTACATCTCCTCTACATGTATATTAATGATAATTTATCTTGTTGCATGAAAGACGCTACAAGTAAGTGAAATTAGCTTGAATAAGTGAAGCTTATTATTTGACTTTGGAAAAAATTTAAATAATTAAATCCGATACTCTAAATATTTTATTCTCCACTTTAATTTATGTTTTCTTCAATGTAAACTAAATAAATTGTCTCATTTACATTCAAAAGATTTGACTAGCTCATGAGAAGTTCTAGCATGAAATAAATTGCTGCTATAGACATTTTCAATAAGAAATATTTATACTAATATTATGTCAAAAATTTAACTGCACAAGATATATAATACCAAATAGTGAGAACAGTCTGACGTTTGTCACAGTAATCTGACTTGTGTATTTAGATAGATGTATCATACGACTGTATTTTCTTAAATAAGACAACCTAACGTTAAATAGGGTGCTGACACGTCTTGGTTTTAAAGTATACTAGATTGATGATCAACAAGTTGGTTTCTTCCGCTTATAAAAATCAAGAAGTGTCAGAAGCCTGTCTAACGTTAGATTGTCTTTCATATATACTTAACAATAATGGAACTATATCTGTCATTGCTAAAAACATAAAGTACTAAGTGTTTATCTAGTTACAATATAATATCCTTGCAGTCATTAAACTCATTTGAAATGAAACTTGCTTCTACATCATTTATCGACTTGAAACTAGAAGTTTGATTAAGTACAAAATCAGCTGTCATATTAAACTAAATTTAAGAGAAATTATCAACTATAACGAGTACATAACTAATTTGCGATAAAATAATTCTAGCATAAATTAAATTGTATCAATGATATTTTGAAACCGTTTTTTTTTTAACACCATTCGCATTTCATGGATTTGCTATGTCTAAGTTATTTCACAATTAAAAGGATTATCTAAAAGATTTCAAAATCCTAATGTTGACTGAATTCACCGTTAATGTTCTATGAAGAAAGAAAACTCAACGTTGCTGAGCATAGTTGTGGTGTAAAAGTTTTCCACGGTAATCGACAAGAAGCTGTAAATTTATATTTTCATCTGGTGTAACATTACATGTTATTGAATATTGTTAAGCTTCTGATGAAATATCAAATATAAGCAA
The DNA here is from genome assembly GCA_944470415.2 of Schistosoma rodhaini. Taxonomy (NCBI): domain Eukaryota; kingdom Metazoa; phylum Platyhelminthes; class Trematoda; order Strigeidida; family Schistosomatidae; genus Schistosoma; species Schistosoma rodhaini. The sequence goes on from OX104036.1 coordinate 46,647,590, forward strand.
ACTTCTATATGTGTTGATTTGAGTCATGAAAGAAAAATCGAAGATTTCTAAAGTATGAAACCAAGTTGAAATCAAATTATTCTTTTAAAATACGCGCCATATATTTCAGGTGGCACTAGTGTACAAGAGTAGAGATTAAATTTCACACATTAACTGTCTATTATGAACGTCACTATTATTTTCCTAAAGATGAATCTAGTTTACATTCAATTTGTGTTTGACAAAGCGTCTAGAAAGAAACAAGTTCAAAATATCTGAGAAAATTAAACATTAGATAGAAATCGATTATTACACTGAAAAAAATTATGCATAATTCAATGCAAACTAACTTTTAATTCACTTCGACGTTTCTCTGCATCATTTACATTTGGTAAGTCACTTTTTTGTTGTGTTAAACTGGTACTATCCACTTTGTCGGAAGGTTTTGAAGACTTTCGACGATTACTATGCTTTCCAGTGTTACTTGACCCATTGAGTATAGCTTCACTTTTTTCTCTAACATTCCTATGACCTTTACGTCTTGAACGTGGTAGAGATTTTTCATTAAGAAATAAATTCCCAGGCATATAAAATTCTTTATTCTCTGAACTTCGTATCTTGTAATGTGGTTGAGAATTTCTTGGAATAGTCCAATAATCAAACGGACCATTGTTACCACCCCCCATTCCTTCATGGCCACCATTGATATTACTATGGAATTCGTTTGTATGTGAATGTTCACGTCTACTTGGATAGTAACCATGATTATACGTTTGTATATTTCTTGGTAATGGAGGACGTTGTGAGACAGCTAGTACATATTCTTTTGATTTATTCGGCTTTACCACTTTCCAATTTGTATTGTTCAATGATCCATGACTTTTACTAGGTCTTTTATTTAATGTATCATTGAGTTGATTACCTTTTCCTAATGTTATATTAATTTGTGATCTAGAATAAGGTTCATAATATATTGATTCATCCGTTATATCAAGTTCATTAATTGATTGATCTTCACAATTAATATCATCATCCATATCATCAATTACTTCATCATTATCATCATAATTATTTAAATGTTTTTGATGTTTTGTTGTATTATTAGAATTATTGTTATGTGAATTATCTGTATGATATATATGTATTATACCATTTGGTGTTGTTGTAGTTTTTTTTGTTATTACTCTTGTTGTATTCATTGTTTGTTCAGATTCTATACTATGTGAATCTAATTCATGTACTGTACTTAAATCATGATGTAATTCTGTATAATCATCATCTATATCATCGTCATCATTATCATCTTCATAATTATCATTCTTATTAATATGATTATTGATATTATGATTACCATTTTGACAAATATTATGACCTATAAGATTCATTTCATTATCATAATCATCTTCATTGGGTCGTTCAGTTTTAAAAGAATTTTTTCCAATTAAAAATGATGTTTCATTTAATAACATAGTTGGTTCATTATCATTCATATTTATTGATTAACTAGTAAACAAAAGTAGCGTGATTCTTTTCTTTTTTTTCTTTTTCTTTTATAAACAATAATGGTAATAGAATTTCAATACATTAACCCTTTTGCTTGATATAATTATAAGTATAATGATGACAATAACACTAATAATTAAAGAATTTCAAATGATAGAATGTGTCATCATTATCTCTTTCCAGTAGTAAATAAAATAAATTTTTTTTAAAAAAATAATAATAATTTATTATTCTATAATAAACAAATCACCTTTCAATAAAAAAGATTTTTTTTGGTTGAACTTTTGCGTAGGCTTATTAAAAATATTTTAAAGTAAAATAATCATTCATTATTATTAGCACATTAAATTAACCAATCAAAATTGTTAGACCTTGTCAGGTAAATAAACTCGTATTTGATTGGTTAATTTTCAGTTATATCTTACACATATTTATGAATCAAGAATATTTTAGTATAGTTCTATAATATTATTTTTTTTGGTTAACTGTGTTGATGTTCTTTTATGCATATGTATTATGACAATTACATTCATAAACATATAATATATGCAAGCATTTATATGTACTAAAATAATAGTGATCAGGCATACTTTTAAAATGAATTGAATTAAACTATGGAGAAGAGTATAATAGCTTAGTTTATAAATGGTAATTTTTTAAAAAGGCTTTTATTTATTGACAGGTGAAATGTATCGGAAACTTGTTGATACCAACATCTATACAACTTTAGATCTATCAATAATAATTATATCGATCCAACCCTTACAAGTAATATAGTGTTATTATAAATATATAGTTGTGATTCTATATACGTATTAAAAACTTTGTTGCTATAACTCTACTTTGAAAGAGTTTTGAGGCATAAACTGGATGTATAAGAACAATAACCGATGATTTGATGAACAATAATATATGACCATCTTTCAAGAAACATTGATATTGTTTTGTAAGCAAAAATGGACAACTCTGAGATGCAGATACATCCAGCTGACGAGTCACAAATAGGAATTGACGTGCATCCTAGACTCCACTGCAAGCCACTATCCATCTCTGCTTATAATGCTTGTGAAATAAGGCTATACCGAGGCAATACGCACAGCATGCACATATGCCAATTAGAAACTGACCACTTGCAGTCCTAAACATCAATGGGAAGATTCAAACACCTGTATGCATAAACTATGCGGATAAATTGATTCATAAAAGGAAATCTATTTTATACAAGAATATTTACTCCAAATAATAAATATAATGAATTTTGAAAGTTGGCCATGTTGAACTTATATACTCGTTTCCTTAATTAGATCGCGTATTATGTACTTTTGTAACTCTTCCTCAGAAAGATATAAGTTCTGAATGTGTATTTTGTAAAGATTGTATAACGATGGAATACCGCACTTTTGTCGATGAATTGTTTTAAAAACTTTCCTCTAAATGAAAAGTTCAAAATATCAGGATAGATGTCCATGTACTCTTTTTAGCATATTAAAAATAAAACTGTTCAGATATCAAAAAGATGTTCTTGATTCAAGACTTATGAACAGTTTGTTATGTGGAATTTTTTCACTCTTAGTCGCGAAGAGAAAGTAAGCAACTCACAAGCTTGCTATATCTGACCTAAAGATGTATCGAATATACTGTACAACTTAGAGGTATTGTGCAACGTATCTGATTTTATTAGTCTATCATACCTTTCCACATGTATCTTCTATTTAACTACAAATGTAAGCAAAATGTACTTTATATTTAAAATTTTTTGTGGTTTATAACCACATATTGCTTTTGGTAAAACATTAATCACGATCGAACTACGAAAAAATAGTCAGTCAAAAACAACACTCTTTTCACTCAGAAACAGAATACTTTAATACCCATCATCAGTTTACATTTTAAAAAAATTGTCCTGTTAATGGGAAAATGTTTCAATAAGTTATTATAAAGCTATCCAGTTAACAAAATCACACATTATTACAATACTGATGTTCACAAAGGTGGACTGTTTAGCATCAACGATACTATCGATTTTCAAATACTGAAGTAAGACTAAAAGCATGAATTATGTTTAGTGATTCAAGATTAATTGTATTGGAAAAGCACTACATTTAGTAGCCTAAATACTCCATTTGTCAAAATACTATGAAAAATCTAGGTGCAGTAAGATAAACGTTACTTTTCAGAGTGGATGCTACAAAATGTGACAAAATTTGTAACTACCGTACACTAAATGTATTAACAGAATGATTATTATTTTCGCCTCTTAATTGTTCATACTTATCGTTTATTTAATCTGGTACTACTGTATTAATGAGAAGTGATAGGGAATTTAAAATTTTCTAATTATTTTATTCACATCATTTCACGAACGTTTGTGTTGTAAACATCACGTGAGAAAGCGAAACAAAACTGACAAAATTTATATACTTCATGACGTTTAAATTACTTCACAAGAATCCATGTGTATAAGATTAAATTCACTTTGCCAACAAACGTTACGTCAAACATATCATTTAACAATATTCAGTTTACATTCATTTGAAGGCATTCGGTGAATTGGCGTAAATTCTACATACCTCATTCATCTTAGACAATCTTGCGTAAATATCAGAAGGGGTTTTGTGGAGGTTTCAGTATTTTCATAGTTGAAAGCATGAGCCAATTGATGCTAAACCACCAAGGAAAACCTTGAAGCATAAGAATTCAGTAACCGAAGAGATATAAATAGTGTACTGAAAGCATTTACACCTTTCGAAGATCAAATTCTATGTGCGTAAATGATGAGTTTTTTTCTTTTTATATAAAATGAGTATTCATCAGTATAGTGGTGATTAGTCTATATGCGAAATAAGATTAATAATGCCAACTTGAAAACTTGAACGGATAACTGTAAATCAGAATTCGGATAACAGTGAATTCAATTATCAAATAATTAAAGTTAAATGTATTCATCAATGTCTGTAAAATTTATGTAATATAAATCATATGTAAACCGATAGTAATCTGCTAACATATAAATTATCGACTGTTATAAAGCAGTGATTGAAAACTAAAATCCATCAGTTAATTTCCTCTTAAAAATCAACCACTTATCATATAATCATAGAAAAAAAGGAGTTAGTATTTATGTGGTAATCTCTAAGTTAAATCAATAAGTATATATCTCTTCTTTTTCAAAGGATCTTATTGTTTTCATTTAGATAATAGGTTTTTTTATATTTTTTTACAACAAAACATGTTAGCACTGCATAGATATATATTAAACTTATTTCAGTTTTGATTACGATACTTTTTAAGTTAATCAAAAGTTAATTTTATTCAAATAATAAATCAACTAAAAATTAAAAAAATATGCTCACTCGTGACTGGCTTCAAGAGGTATTTCCTGGAGTTCTAGTGAGAAGCAGTGGCCAGTGGAGTTCAAAACACGTCTGTTGTGAGATGTCAACTCACTGAAGACAATTGGTGAACGGTTGTTCAATTTCGTGGATTGGTTGAAGATAGACATAAACACCATCGGATGCCGGCCGGCTCAGTGGTCTTACGGTTAAGTGCTCTGGAGTGAGACTGATAGATCCTGGGTTCGAATCTGGTGAGGCGAGGTCGTGGATGCGCACTGCTGAGGAGTCCCACAATGGGACGAAATGGCCTTCCAGTGCTTTTAGGTTTTCCTTGATGTTCTAGCTTCAACTGATTCACGCTTTCAACTATAAAATACTTTTATTGTTTACTTTAATCAATTTGTATATTCCGGCTAGTGAGCGCCTCCCAGTGTGCTTAAGCAAAGGTGTAGTCAAAACGGTTAACAGCTCGACGGGACATGGAGCCAACATGGAGCAATCTTTCACAATAATATATCGTGTTAACAGCAGCCTATCTAATTCCGTCAGACTGAGAACCCTGCAGATGGCTGAGGCAATTTCTATTCGCATCAAAACGCCAGAGCTTTGCATGAAATATAAATATATCCAGACTCTCCTTTCACCCTGGCCAACTTTAGGGTCAACTTGTTAATAATCAATTTTGTAATATGGTGACATTAATTTGATTATTGTTCATTTCTATATCCTAAACTTATTTTATCTACACATCGTACCAGTCATTATTATTATTATCACACTTGCTAACCTTGTAGAGAAATTTATTTAATATCCACCCCTATCTACTATATCCGACCTAATTCATATTATTCTACATATTGCGTAATTTCTGATTTGTAATCCCATTGTTCTATCTCACCCTATGTCAAGCATATTTATTCTGATCATTTGTCTTTCGATTTTATTTCATTTATAAACTGATTCAAGTTAGCACTACATATTAGTCAGCTCCAACATTAACGATTCGATTTAATTTTATATGACAAACACTCCTTGATTCACATGTTACAGTTTTGTTAAATGATGTACTCTGCCTTAAATTTGACCCATCTTTTATGGATTATTAACTTGGATTTATAGTTGTAGAACCTGATGAGAAATTATTGAAAAGAATATTCTTCCTTCATATAATTGTGTTTTAATTAAGAAATGTTCATATCTGATTATTAGACTATTTAGAAGTTTGGATGGTGGCTAGCAGTGGAATCCAAGAAGCGCGTTTCGTCCTATTCGGGACTCGTCAGCTGGATGTACCTGCATCTCAGAGTTGATGTTCACTCTGGCACTCGAACCCAGTACCTTTCGCTTCAAACGTCATCGCGATATCCACTCAGCTACTGAGTCATGACAGCCAATAAGAGACTGACCAGTTGCAGTCCTAAACTTCAATGGAAGGATTCAAACAAACAACACTAAGTATATTTAGAAGTTTGCTTAATCATTCATTACTGTATAGTTTTATTTGTGAATATTATTCATATAGAAAATAGTCGAAAGATGATTAAATGTTTTTTGATCTGTTAAAAATTAAACATTCAGTAGTCGACGCCATTCATGATAATGTATAACATATTTTTGATGGATTTAAAATAAGATGTATATATCAATGAAATGAATAAAGTAGTTTATTATCATGTATTTTATACTAGTTTTAATTTTGATGGATCAATATTCGAGTGTGAATCATTTTTATGAATAATCTACACTTTTGATGTACATATAGTCTTGGCCATTAAAAATTTTGATCACTTTTGTAAGGCAAATAGTTTTTAAAAATTTAATAATATGTGAATGGACAATAGCAGCTGAAACTATGAAGTTCATTAAACTAGATTAGTGACACTGAGACTAACGGAAACTAAGTCTGTTTCACACTGTAAATATTATCAATGAGATCTTGGCATATTCACCTAACCAGTAAAATTAAATGGGCATCCTGAATTTAACTGTTAGCTGATTTCTAAAATCCAACTAGTTTGTAAATCAGAGTGATATTAAACAATCTTTTCAGGGATACAGTATATCGACAGAAACTGATCTCATTCAGTATACCGTTAAAATTTGAGTAAAAAAACTGTTTCTTAAAATATTAACGTTGAAGTTTAATATAGTACAGTTAACTAAAATGTATACTGGTAAATAGTATACATATTTTGTGAGAAAAAAAACCCAATCTAATCAATAAAATGTGTGCAGTTTAGTCTTATAAGCTTGACTACAATAAACCAAATATTTGGCAGACGAACAATTTATTATAACTTTACAAACATCTTAAGATAATGAATATTTTTATCAGTTTATATCTTAAAATAGCGCATTCATTTTCCAAATTGAAACTAAAATCCATTAATCAATGTTACCAACATTTAAATGATCTAATATAATCAGGTAATAATCACACAATATCCTGTGGTGTTTTGTTAATACTCAATAAAATGACATAAATGTATTTTTAACTTTCTAAACAACCATAAATTCCCTTAATATTATACGGTCTTACTAATTCAGGATAACCTTGTTGATATTATGTATTACTAATAATAAAATTGTTTCAGAATATATCTCATTTTCAAATAACGTGAATCATTCAGAACGTTTCTAATTTCTATGAAAGGAAAGTAGTGATAAGTTATCATAAGTAGTTTGAAATTTATGTGCATAATCAATCACAAATCAATCACAATCAAAATATATGGTAAGTTTTATTGGATCAATCCATATATCAGGAGTTTCGTTGGATCGTATGTCGAGATCATTCCAATTTTTCGCATTGTTTTGGTCATCAACTGGGATCAAATGTAAATTCACTGAGTAAAATAATATCAGTTATTTTTCTAATTAATGTCTATTCAGCAGTCCACTAATATAACCCTAACCAAGGATCGCAGGATAAACCATTGGGTCTAAGGGGGAGTAAAACATATTTTGACCTCTGAACCATTATCCAATTGTCCCGAATTATTAAAGTAGGACGAAACTATACATAATCTAGTTAGTACTGTTCTATTTCTCAGAAACATATGACTAATGCTTAAATCTTTATAACTTGTTGAACAATTTCATTATTAATTGCATAATATGAATTTCCTTGGTTATTGACTCAATTTTCGTTTGTTTTCTTTACTCCTTGAAATTTAGGTGCTGATTAACCATCAAACACATACATAATTCATTTTGCACTTTCTGGGTTAAATGTCAATGTGCTGACGTTTGGATCCTGTTTGTCATGAGTATTACCTTATTGATTCTTATCAGGTCTTTTTAGCACAATAAGTTATCAACTGAACATTACATTATCTACCATCTAATCAGTTTAATTTTCTTTCTTATGAAAATGGACTGAATTAAAGATTAAATTATGGCTGTGAAATTAACAGCAAATAAACACAATGATTAAGGTCACTATTTCAAAATTATTCTATGGATGGTAGAATGAAATTTCAATCGAAATTGTTGTTTTATCTAGTTGAGATCATGAGTAAATTGAAGCTAGACCAACATGGAAAACCTGGAAGCTCACTCGTGACTGGCTCCATGAGGAATTTACTGGAGTTCTGGTGAGAAGCAGTGGCCAGTGGAGTTCAAACCACGTCTGTTGTGAGATGTCAACTCACTGAAGACAATTGGTGATCTGTTGCTCAACTTCGTGGATCAGTCGAAGTTAGACATTAACACCGTTGGATGCTGGCCGGCTCAGTGATCTATCGGTTAAGTGCTCTGGCGCGAGACTGTTAGGTTCTAGGTTCGAATTTGGTGAGGCGAGATCGTGGACGCGCACTGCTGAGGAGTCCCACAATGGGACAAAACGGCCGTACGGTGCTCTCAGGTTTTTCATGGTGGTCTAGCTTCAATTGACTCATGATCTCAACTATATAAAATTCTTAAAATCTCAACAAAACCCCTTTCTGACAAAATTGTTGTGCTTAAACAACATGATAATGATGACTTTGTGAAAAACAGAATTAACAATTAGTACCAAAAAATTATATAATTGATATCTTGAAGATAGCAGTTTATTTTGTTTTGCCTAAAACTTCTAAGATAAAACTTTTAAAAGTTTCAAAATAGTTTATAAATTTCTTTGCTTCATTCTATTGTAATGAGCAAAACAAGTTAGATATAATGTTACTTATGATGATATTTGTCATTTTATTTTATACATCTTAATCTAATTGTTCATCACATTATTATCTCTCTTAAACATCGATCGTATATATGAAACTTGTACTTCGAAAGACTATTCATGATGAAGAACAAGACATTTTAGTGAACAACTTAGAGACTTATAAAATGTTGCGTATATTTCATTAAAATTATTCTTAGATTTGCTACTACTCTCATATTTATTAGTTCATTTTTAGCTTCTCTGTAGGTGGGGAGAATTCAGTATAAAACTATTGATTATCAACCAACTCATGTGATTGGCAGAGTCATCTGAAAGTAAACGTACTTCTAAATGAATTAATGTTCAAAAAATGATCATGTGAATAAAAACGCCTACAGAATTCATTTAAAAAAAAATTGGTTTACATATTTGGATATGTACACACATATATGCAGATTTGTTTTTGTTTAAGTGGCATGAATATTATCGAATTTAAAGTTTCACTCTACGGGTTGGCTTTGATTAGACTACTGTTGAAAACAAGAATTCACTGAACACCTGTCTTATTCTTGTATGAGACAATTCGTGAATTCTCATTTAAAAACTGATCAGACATTGTGCTCAGAACTTTCACGTTTTAACGCAGACTTATAGCCTTCAGATGTCTAGTTGACATTTAGTGGTTAGAATTTTCAGTCCCATCATCCACTGTCATCAATTATATTTATTTTAAATCCGTCATGCTTATACTCTGCTGGTAACGGCTTGTCACTGGAATTCCGGAACTGGAGTGTTTCTATTTAGACCTCAGAGTGGAAGGAAAAACAATACATGAAAATTATTTAGTTTAAAATAGTAGTAAAAAGAACTCAATAAGAAGACATTAACACTAGTTCAAGCAATATAAAGTTGAACAGAATAATCAGTTGAACATCAGTAATAACTGAACTAAGAAAACTGATATCTGGCTTGGTTGAAGTAAACTAATAATTGGTATTTTATATCCCTGGTGAATTATGAATGGTAAATCTGAGGTCTATTATCGACCAATGTATTGTGCCTATTTCTTATTGTACAATTATTACGTAACTGAACTATTCATATTCGTGTTTTCTCTTATCATTAGCTTTATTTTGATCTTTGATTTATTATCATACGATTCTTGAGTTATCATCAGTCTATTGATTACTTTGGTTTGTATAAAAACCCAATGTGTTTGTAAATAATGATTCATATTGCCGAGGCTGTTATCTGTGTTCTGTACTTAACGGGCTGGGCTAGGTAGATAGGAAGGACCGAATAGCACTCAAGACTGCTCGTACGATTTCAAGTATCATTTGCGTCCGATCAATAAAACAACTCCTCACTAATTCCACGTTCATATATATATTAAGAGTGCACACGTTATAAAATGGTAGAAGCAGTGTTTAACTATTGTATTGGTTCTCAGTCAAAAGGTTAATTGACGTCACACTTTAGATGATGTACAAGATCCCTGCCATTGTTTTGATGCAAATTAAATTATTTAGTCCAGCATTAATCGTTGAATACACTAGTAAACACTGAATTTTCCTCTATGCATATTTAAAGAACTAGGTATTATTATTTTAAAACAAACTAGACTAAATAACTAAATTAACGATAAAATACATCCACAGGTTACTCACAAAGTATTAATGAATCTGTTAATAACTGCTGTATGAAGTAGCCTCATCAACAAATGATAATTATATGGTGCCTATTGACTTAACCTTATTTAGTAAAGGTTTCTAGTTTGAAAATCGTTTGAACTCACACAAATCAAATAAATTAGTTGATTAAATAACTTTGATGAATAATAATTGTTCAAATCAATATCTCAATACTGTTTGTATCATAAAATATTAGAAAGGGAAAAGCTAAATGGTAGATCAATTGTTATTACATAGAATCCAATATTAATATTCTGGTACTTTAATTTAATCCAATAATAACAAGCACAAAATTTTTTTAAATTAGGTTTAAATAAATAGTAACTGCGTGAGTTATAAAATATTGAAAAATGTAAATTGATGTTGTCGAATTTCTGAATCTATATTATAGGAATTCATAGAGAGCACTTAGCCTTCAAAAGTGGTTAAACATCGACTCTTTAGAGAATTAAATAGAAGGAAGATTTAATTTAGGGAGGGATGTGAATGTATGTTAGACTAGTATTAAGAATAAATAAGCAGAATACTATTAGTTACAGAATATACATTTTGGAGCAATTAGATTAGCGTTCAATTACATGATAACTCAATTGACCGACAAAGTCACTGTACAAACTGAATTGACTTCATCATACATAATTGTTAACTAGGTAACTAAATATGAGTTTATTGAAAAATTAAAGCCATTATTTAGATATTCATTATTTGAAAAAGAAATGGTTGGTTGTCCGTAACGATATCAAAATGAGTTTGACTAATACACGAGTATCAGATAATACAAAATAGATGTACTTACGCAACTTACAGTGCAAATTACATTAAGTGATTGAACTTTTGTGATCTATCTTAAATAGCAAATTTATTAAATCAACCCGATTTGGTTGCATCAAGTAAAATGTATCATGCAATAATCAGTGATAAATTTCTTGTGAACTTTATTTATCACTGATTTTGTAGGTTAACAGATACTGTTTTATTAAAAGACATGGTTTCTTTATTTGGTTTCATAACTATTGTTCCCAGTAGCCATTTTGTTTGTTCCATGTTAGTTTTAATTGTGAAACACTGATAAAACTCATGTTCATTAACATTATAATCTTAAACTTGAAACATACTGTTTCGACACAGCATAGCTTTTAATTTTAAAATACAACTGATGAAATAATAAACAGATATGATAACGAAAAGCTAGTAAGAACAAGCAATAACCGACGAGGTCATTAAATGAAACTCATTCACAATATTTGCAATAATGCTTTAAAAATTTTCAAATCTGTTTGTAATTAACGTTTATGAGATTTTCTAAAGCTAATAATAATGACTTTAATGTTAAAACATCCAGCTCAATGAATCATTTAGTTATTTGATAGATATCTAATCATTTACATATACTGCTAAAACTAAACCATTATTTACAATCGATATCATCAGACATATATTTCAGTCCAAACCCAGAAAACAAACTTCGAATAACCATCCAACAAGTCTTAGTGTACATAGTAATTGTCTGAGAGATCATTTAACCATCTGGTTGCCAGAATCTGTATTTTAATTTCGCAATAGCAAGTCCTTAGTACTCAGAACCCCATCTCTAAATCGGTAAGCTTAGAAAATTTCTTATTAGATCTGTAACAAATGCAGATATTTTTAAAGTCATATTGATTAAAAATATATTCAAAGGCTTGTGAGTAGGTGCTATTATACATATGAAAATATTTAAGACACTTCAACTAATAAGATCATTTTTAAATGTTCATAGTTGAACAACATAAACCCCTTTACACTTTAGAGTGTTTTAATATAAAAGATGCAAATAATCGATTGAGCTGACCTTATATTTAAGTGTAAATAAAAAGTCTTCAGAAGCTATTATCTGTATCAGTTATTTTTATTCATCAGTGATTTACGAACTTTGTATTCAAATGTAATAATAAAAAAGCCATGATAATATAGTGAATTATTCAATAATTAAAATATATACTTAGATTATGTTATTGAAGATAGAATTGAAAGAAAATTTTCCGAGTTTTCAGCAGATTGCTTTCCAAATAACAACTGAACCATACTTACTTACTATTTCTTTGTGGGCTTGCTAAATTTTGACCGCTTTATCTGTTTTTTTAATTTGAACAGTAAGGTGACACATATATCAGAGATTATTTTCTCCATGATCTCTACCTAATGGCATAGATTATCTAATGAAAAAAGAGACATTTTGTAACAGCTAAGTCGATCACGAGGTTGATAAGTAAAATATGAGCATTAAAACTGTTTTACAGCGAATGTTAGATCTCGAGTTAGCTTTAATTAACGACGGAATGCAATAATAAAATAACATTTTATTTAAAAAACTGAATAGTTCAAATCTAATTTTTGTTTAAAAGATCAACTGTGCGCATCCACAATCTCACACGCGGGACTCGAACCCAGTACATCTGGTCTCGCTTGAACCTTTAACCTGAAAACCACTCAATCCGTATCCGACGTTGTTAATGTCTAGCTTCAACCAATCTACTTACATATAATAGAACCATGGTATGATAGATTCATATTTCAGAAGTATAGGTAGCTAAATAATATTAACACTTCATTAAAAGAATGCCTGCAAACTTACACATATCTGTGTTGTTTTAATAATGCTAATTATTTCAAATAGTGAATTTAATCACAAATTGTTCATTAGCGAATTTTCAGTGTGTAATTAGAAAAATGTTCTGACATAAAACTAATTTTCTAATACTTATTTATTAGACGGGGTTTTTTGTGGATATTATAGTAATTTTAAGAGTTGAGATCATGGGTCAATTGAAGGTTTTCCTTGGTCGTCTAGCTTCGATTGACTCATGATCTCAACTATTAAAATTACAGTTACTACTTCATTTATTTGATAGTTCATTACTTCTTGTTCATATCCGATTTAGGTGGGAATAAACAGTAACTACTAGTAATGACAAAACTGAGTGAGAATTTTACTTTGTCTGCATTCACATTTACTCAATTTCAATAGAAAGGTTATAAAATTGAATATAATATCGGACCAGATTTTTTTCACTATTTCTGAACACTGTTTCTTACTATACTAGAAAAAACATCAAAGTTACCCAATAGTTCGATGGAAATTTGATTACTTTGAGCAGGTTTTACTATCACTGTTCATCAAAACCTTGGTTCCCAAGTTATTAATTAGCACACGATCTATTAATTGTTTGATCTACCAAATATTAATCTCTTCTAACTAGTTGTTCATCATAAAACAAAAATAAATCGTTCATTTGAACTGTTAGGTAACGTTTTTTTAATAATAAAGTCAAAATAAAAAAAGATCAAATTGAAAATATATTTCTCGGAACAGTCTGAAATTTGTCAATATTATTTAAGCTATGCATTAAATGAAAATATTCTCAAACAGTATGTTATTACAACCTCCATTCATGAAATATGTTCGTTCTAAGTAATAATCATATCACCATAACTCTGATTACGTCCTGAAAAATCTCTACAAACGGGTTGAGAAAATACTTGGCGAACTAACGATCCGGAACGGTAACATCCTGACTTCTTGGATGCATTTAAATATACTCAATCGATAAATTTAACTGATTAAGAGATAAAAGTCGTAGTCCGTGGAAACAAAGTAATGTTACTTTCAATCTCTGCAACTGAGGTGACCATATAAGATAGATTCGCCCCAAAGATTATGATAACTATTAATAGTTGAGATATGTGTATTGAGCATTTTCAATGCAAATTGAATACTCCCAAAGAGTCATAAATATCCAATTATTGAATTTGATTTCATGCAGATATATAATTGATCACCAATGAGAAGCCTCGAACTAGCACGAAATATTATTTTTAATATTCTCTGTTTTTTTTATGGATTTTTATCTGATATCAGTTGTTGATGAAGTGTATTTAATTTGATAGTAATACCCATCATGCCATACATTAACTTTTTTCTATGACCTGTTTGTCTGGTAATATAATATAACTTTATATAAGAGTAATAGACATTATCAATTTATATGAATGTTATTCATCTACAAATGTACACACAAATACATAAATCAAAATATCTTTCTTTTAAAGTGTCAAACTATATGTAGAATATAATCGCTTTTTGAAAACTCTCATGACTGGAAAAAGTGGGTCATCTAAGCCAAAATTAAGCATAGTTTTATAAATTGTTTAGATCACATAGACATAAACAATAAGTGAATGATAAGGGAAGTCTATATAAATTGAGAATTCAACATTAATGCTATAAAAAACAACAACATGAGAAATGATAAAATACGTAAAATGTTAAAAAAAATTATACACATTACTCATTATTTGTCTTATTGTTGTTCTAAAATTTGAAAGTCACACTATAAAGAAATCACTTATCGATTTCAATTTATTCAGATGTAGTATACTCGACAGAGAGTATGGGACTCTTAAGCAGTACAACTGAATAAGCTACAGTGATTCAAACTATCTAAGCAGTAACATTTTAACTGATATTTTAGATAGGATTTATTATTATTCGCTAATTCTTAGTATGAGGAAATGATCAAGAGTCAGATTATGGATTAATTTGGTGGGATATTCAATCAGTGTAACAACTATTTATTTTCCCACAGCTTCAACTATGTATTGCGTCCTCTGATTACCGGTCAATGGAAATGAAATCTGTGCATAAGTGATTGTAATTGATTAAAAATCCACCTTGTATATTGGATGGAGAAATAAATTTTCAGTTACTATCAGTATTTAACTACCTCATATAGGACCAAACTACGTTTAAGTTTTAATTAACAGATACAATGATTTTGATAAATTTCTTCCAACCAATCTACTTTTTAGAGCCAAATAGAAAATAAATCATAATACTTGTTACTATACTTTAATCATATATACATAAAGTTATGTAAGAAAACATAATCGAATGTACAAATCAAGCAGAATAAAATCATATTGGATTCAGCATAAACTTATGCTTCACATATAGTTAGTGTTACTTAATTACTTACGCCTGTTACTCCCAATGGAGAATAGGCCGCCGACCAGTATTCACCAATCCATTCTGTCCTGGGTCTTGCTTTCTGATTCTATCCAATTTTTGTTCATTGTTCTCATGTCTGTCTACATTTCTCGACGCAATGTGTTCTTTGGTCTTTCTTTTTTCCTTTGGCCTTCAGAATTCCATGTGAGGGCTTGCCTTGTGACACATTTGGGTGATCTCCTCAATATGTGTCCTATCCACTTCCAGCGCTTCTTCCTGATTTCTTCCTACGCTGGATGGAATCTGGTTTGTTCTCTCCTACATTAGAATGTTGCTGATAGTGTCTGGTCAACGGATCCCAAGTATCTTGCGTAGACAACTGTTAATAAACACCTGTAGCTTCGTAGTTCTCCAGGTTATACAGTCAATGTAGTGGCCAGTATTGTCTATGCTTTTTTTGCGAAGACCATAAAAGTTTGTGGTCTTAAGTATAGTAAAGCTGCTAACGGATATCGAACAAATGTGATATATTTCTTTTAAATAGAAGAATGACATTAGATTACAGTTTAATTGAACATGAACAAACTACTTAAATATGTTATTTTTTATCACTTGTAATATTAACTAATTGACTGATGTATAATTTGAATGAATATGAGAAATGATAGAGTAAATATATGAAAAGTGATTTTCACTTTTGGCATATGTTTCATCATTAGACACATTATAGGTCTAACCATCTGACTTCATGATTAGAAACTTTTTACGAAGAAATTACTATTTAACAGAATTATTCTCTTGTGAAGGATAATAATTAGCAAACCATAAGATGCAGAAACAATTTGC
Organism: Schistosoma rodhaini; assembly: GCA_944470415.2. Lineage (NCBI taxonomy): Eukaryota > Metazoa > Platyhelminthes > Trematoda > Strigeidida > Schistosomatidae > Schistosoma > Schistosoma rodhaini. Next base: position 46,664,075 of record OX104036.1, read on the forward strand.
ATACCATTTGATGCAGTAATCATTTTCATATTAATTAATGCATTATTCAGTAGAATGCTCTCATTAGGATTCTTTGTACATTTAGTTAACCTTCAGAATTTGTTGAAATAAAGAGAGTAAACATCAAGTGAACATTTTCAGCCGTAAATTAAATACATATCTGAATATGTGAACTTACAAAAGATTATTAGATAGAATCCTTCGCTGTAATTCCTTTGAATTTAAAAATTGTTATGCCCAGTTGTGAATTTGGTTTTAAAACGAATACATGTTGATTAGTCATTATCACATTCATAGGATTTTAATATAACTGTTATATCTAGAGCTTAGATTGTTGATATACCCCGTACTACTTCAGTACTCGAACGCTAGAACCCTCCAAGTTGCAAATGAGAAGACACAAGACGACCGACAGATATAATACAAAACTCAGGTATTTGTGGTTTTTAGTAAAGACGAAATCATTATTACAGTCGTCCAATCCGCATATAGTGGTTTGTAGCATTTGTCCAGTAGGTAACCTACGCGTCGGTTCTGTAATGTTCTTCCAAAAGATGACTGGATGGAACGTCTTCAGCCTTTTCTGAGCTTCGTAGAACTCCCTTGAGTTCACCCCGGGGCCGTTCTCACAATAACAAATAAATAAACCATATATGTGATTTGTATAAAATTTAGTGGAAAGGGTAAAAGCAAAGACTTTTATGTCTCTGAATTTTGTTAGTTTAAGACAATTGATTCCTTCTTAATTGAAATTCATCTCATCGCTTGTCACCCATAACTTTGTATACAACTTTACTTGTACGTGCAAAAACAATGGGTATGAAAGACAAAAAGACAGAAAATGTTCATTTTACTAAGCATAAGTTAAAGTACCTACAATATGGATGATAAATTGATCTTCATAGGTTAAATGTTTGTAGCCTGTGGAATACGACTAAGAGATGAATACAATGAACACAAATAAATTAATTGATTAAATCTTACCCCACTAAGTTTGCAGAGGCCGTATCAACTAGTGGGCTAAATCCAAATTCTGAATTGGAAAAGCTTCATTAGTTAATCTTTAATAGCTTCAGTAGCTAAAATCATTGGTTTGAAGGACATATGTTCTCACTCTTCACTTTATTGTGATGATAATACACTGAGTTCAGCAATAATGTTTCCTTTACATCATTTATGATTAATAAATCTTCATAGGTGATGGAATTTTTTTTTCTAGAATATATTAATCTATTACTCACTGTTGCCAGAGTCCACTAAGAAAGAAATTTAATTTAAAATCCATCACAGTTTCGTCTTATAAGTCATGTATTTTTTTTTCAATAACTGGCTAATTTATTAAATTTTAAGTATGTAAATATTTCCGACTTATTAAACGTATTTACTCGTGTTTCGGTAAGTTTAAAGTAACAAAACACAACAGTTATACCACACTCATGTTCCTTTAAGTCTTATAAAGGGAATGAATTTTTTGAAAGCTTTTACTGTCTCCCCATTTCTTGTTTAACATAACCATCACTTTTTAAATAAAAATAAGACCATCTGAAGTTTAAAAAATCAATTGAATTGCACCGAAATATAGTAACGATGATAAGTTTTAAAGCGAATGATGTATATTTTTTAAACAATAAAGATATTTATAAGCAAAGATGTATAGTGGATAGCAGTGGAATCCAGGACGCGCGTTTCGTCCTATTTGGGACTTGTCAGCTGGATGTACCTGCATCTCAGAGATGATGTTCACTCTGAGACTCAAATCCAGTACTGTCTGTTTCAAACGCCATCGCGTTATTCACTTAGCTACTGATTCCTGATAGCAAGTTGCTTTTGCAATGAGGTGAAGTTTAAATTCACTTCGTATTGTTTACTTGAATCTTTCCATTTATATTTAGGACTGTGAGTCCTGGATTCCACTGCTAGCCACTATCCATCTTTGCTTATAAGGCAATATCGAGGTAGTACACAAAGTATACACATATGCTAACGAAGTTATTTATAGTTTTAAGTATTTGAAATAATTTTTTACGAATATACACCATCCCGTGTCAAACATTAATCATATTATTAAAACCTATTCTTCTTTTGGAAATAAATAAGGTTACCCATATTGATTATAATAATACTTATTCTTATTTCATTATTAAACAGTTGTTGTTAATAAGCAAAGATGGATAGTAGCTAGCAGTAGAATCCAGAAAGCTCGTTTCGTCCTATTTGAGACTCGTCAGTTGGATGTACCTGCATCTCAAAGTTGATGTTCACTCTGGAGAAATTTTCTACTTAAAAACAAAATTCTAAAATTCAATTATTATTTTTCTTTTAATAACCCTCAACATTCCATCAACATGAAACATCTGTAACACGTGGAATCAGCAGTTAGAGAACAGCAGTACAGATCTGGAAAACAGCACAGCACACAATGTTAAACGAGGACTTTACACCAAGAGAGAACACAGTGGGAATCATAAGCCTCTTTATTTCAAAATCAAAAAGCGCGGTGCGCGAGAGAGTACAACGGGAAGAGTCAGTTAACAAAGTAGTCTTATAAGTCATCCTGTAAGCTTAGTGTACATAGGGCTTGCTCTTCTTCTTCTAAAGAGTTTATGTTTGGTCGCCCTGCAATTGAAAGAAAATAGAATGCATTAGCATATGATACATAACAATTTCAACTACGTTACACATCATTATTATCATCTTGCCCGCTGTTACCATGTTATTGATTTATATTATTCACTTAAATATAAAAGTATGTATTTAGAATATGTGTTAATTAATGTAAATTATTTATTCATATTTATAGTAGTTTACATTTGACACCAAAATTAATTTTATTCTGTTGCCCTTTCTCTTCTTTAAACAGATAGTGATATTATGTATATATACCCATTCATTCATGTAACTAATCAATATCCACTGTATCTATAATCATGCAAAAAATTTTTTTAATTCTAAACTATTCTTTAATTCTCATATTTACCATGTGATAAATTCAATTTAACTTATAATAAAAAACGTTAGGTATTTTAATTGCATTACCAATTAAATAATAGTAGAATTCATCACTTAAAAAACATTGATATTTTAATATAATTATGTTAAACTTATAAATCAGCTGAATTTGGTATATATATATATATACAAATCAGTAGGATTTGACTCAAACATTGAATGCTACCATGATTATCATGTGATCTGAGAGTTATACATTTTATCTACCGATAAGATTATACATTCATATTTAAGAGAAGTCTAAGAGTGAGATAAAAATTTGATTTATTTCAATTTAATCTCAAGTTACATCCATCTAACTTTGTCCTGTGAAAACCTTGACAGTTTTTTTTTCCAGTTGCTATCCATTATTTTTGTGTCAGCTAACAATTCCTATAAGTGTGTTATTTTTCCTTCATTTTTTCCCCCTTCCCTTCAGTATTTGAAGTTACGGGTTTGCCTCCTGATGTAGTTTGATGATTTCCTCAATGTTTATCCTGTAAGGTTTAAAATCTGTTGTTGAGAGCTATATTGAATTCGCTGAGTTTGTCAGCATGTGGAAAGAAAGCTGTATTGAACTGTTTTACTGCTGTTTCACCAGTTGTCTAGTGTTTCTTTAGCTCCAGTTTCATCTTGGCCACAACTATGTCAGCTCCTCTCCTGGTTCTCACATCTTCCCTTGTCCTTCTAAATTTCTTACTGATGCAAATATGATCCATCTGGATCTCCGTGGTGTGATACGGTGAGATCCATGTAGCTTTGTGTATGCGTTTGCGTGGAAATATTGCGTTGCCTATAACCAGTTTGTTGAATGCACATAGATTTGCAAATCTGTCACCATTTTCGTTCGTTTCTCCCAGTCAGTCCATGTTATTCCATTATATCTTCATATCCAGAGTTATCCACTCCGACTTTGACGTTTAGGTCTTCCATCAGGATGTTGAGGTTCTTTTCTGAGCACTTCACTATGATCAACTGTTGCGTCTCGTAAAAGTGACATGTATCATTGGTGTGTACATAAAATGGGATAACTTTCATTGTGATTTCCTTCTTTATTTTGAATGATGCTTTGATGATCCTAGATCCATGAGACTCCTACCTAATAAGTGCATTTCGTGCTTCTTAAGACAGCATAAGAGCAACTTCCCAAATGTGTGAAGTATTTTTCTCTTTGTGACCGGAGTACAGCAGCATTTCTCCCGAAACAATGTTTTTATATGAAAGAAAATGTTTTAAGGGTTTTTAACCAACTGTTAAAGTTCAATTCCTTCTTAACTATTCATATTTAAGTTTTATCAACATTGTTTACCATTTGAATTTCAACTAATTTTCATGAATCTCTCAAATAAATGCATACATACAATTTGTCATTTTAAGCAAACATAGATGGTAGATAACAGTAGAATTCAGGAAGAGCGTTTCGTCCCATTGCAGACTCGTCAGCTGAATGTACCTCCATCACAGAGTTGATGTCCACTCTGAGACTAAAACCCACTGCCGTTCGCTTCAAATTCCATCGCGTTATCCACTTAACTACTAAGTCCTGATAGCCACTCTCTTGTGCAATAGCGTCAAGTTTGAATTCAATTTATATTGTTTGTTTGAATCTTCACACTGATTTATCATTTTGCTTCTCAAATGTTAAAATACTAAAGAAATGACTTGAATTTTTAATCATACAAACAATATATCAATAATACTAATTTCATCAATATTGACGATCAACTGCTGTTTATTACAATAATCATAAAACGAGGTTCAATTCAATTAAAGATCTTCATAAATCTGAAGGAAGCGCGATTTTCCCTGGACTTCAATTCTTAAATTATATCACACTGTAGTGAACAGAATACCGGTTGGGACAATCGAATGTATTTAGACACAAATTACAGACTATTTCACTAAATTCTGTTAACCATAAAGCAAACAGTTAATTTGCAAAATAACAACCAATTGTCTCAATCTTAACTGTTCCTTCTGCAAATATCAGTTCATTTTCTGTAATTCTATTGTTTATGCATTTTCTTACCAATTGCGCTTCATTTCAGTTCTTTCCTTATCGATTTTCTGCCATAATACATTTTATGTCTAACCATGGCCATACACTACTTATATGGATATAAGTAGACCACACTACAACACTAATCAAGTTCATCTTCAATTGAGAACCAAAAGTGGATCATACAATTCACTGTATGTTCTATCAGGAAAAATCATTCCTATCAACATAGTTTATTCAATGAAGTTAACAATAATAAATATTTCATTTACATTTTAACAATTTAAATATTCATTTATTTATATTCAATAAACTCAAATTACTTTTCTTTTATTTTTGTCATTCTAGCAAAATGTGTCATTTTAAATAAAACCAAAAAAAACTTCGACAGAATTTTTAATTAATCAATTGCTAAATTTTGTTTGTTATTCTCATAAAGAAAAGAAATTTAAATGATTGTTGACAATGGTAAAACTGTTTTTTATTATATATGTATAAAATAATAAAGTAAACAATATACCATTTTATACAGTGTATAACAGTTGACTTTTTATCTCTTAGAATAAATTATCATCAATTGTTTAATATTGTAAAAAATTAATCAAATAAAGAATATTAAAAGGGGTTTTTGTGAATATGATAGTAAGTTTACTAGTTAAGATCGTAATAGTACTATTTACTATTTACTTTACTACTATTAATTAGACAGTCTGACAACAAAACGTCAGTGGTATTTTTTCTTTACCTGTAAAGATAAAGTTTGAGGGTATGATCATAAATATTTGAAAAATATTGATTAGTTTAGGTAATATAAAGATATGTGTTTAATTTACTTAAGTACACAATTTTCTTGCCTAAATATATAAAGGTATGACACTTTGAAAAACAAAGTTTTTTTTACTGTAACGGAGTTTGAACTTAGATGTGAACTAATGGTACCGTGATTAAAGGAGCTGGTTGTTATTAAAACGGTAATAACCGACAAAATTATTTAAGGAGTGTGTGTTATTTTCTTATCTATATGATATCGTGAAATACGATTGTCAATTTAGATACGCTGACTTATACGACTAACTAATGACTCAGACCAGTACGAGCAGCCTAGATTTCTTATTGGTCCTTTTTCCGCCTATTCCTGTCTGTTGAATCCAGAATACCAATCTCAGCCTCCACGATACAAATCATATATTTCAAACATACTTAGTTTATATGCAAGCGAAATCAGACCATGTTACACCATAAAACAGGAGATAACATTTATATAATATCAAGTCAAAAGTGGCTGTGAATGTGAGAAACTGTGACTAATACATTGGGAATAACTTGAGAACAGTAAATCACATAACAGTAACCAATAGATCATATAAAAGCTTATAGTGAAAGGAATGTACTTAAATATGAACTAATGGTACCGTGATTAAAAAAGCTAGTTGTTATTAAAACGGTAATAACCGACAATATATATATATATATATATATACATATATATATATATATATATATATATATATATATAGTAGTCATACAATAAGAATATTTGCACAATATTAGTTCATAAGTAATTCCTGACGGTTACCATTCACAAGGGGTTTTTTGTGGAGATTTAGTAATTTTATAGTTAAGATCATGAGTCAATTGAAGGTAGACCACCGTGGAAAACCTGGAAGCACTGGACGGCCGTTTCGTTCTATCATGGGACTCCTCAGCAGTGCGCATCCACGAACCCGCTCTCGTGAGATTCGAGATTCATTTATTCACGTCCGGATATAAAGGGTGAAGGAAAAATATGTTGAAGGTAAAAACAGTAAACTCATATCACAGTACTTTTAACGTAATTCACATAATTGGTAATACAATTGAGTTTAAAAATTTAACACAAGTAAAATTTATCTGACAATATGTCAAAAAGTATCAAGGATGATCAATATGAAGTATCTGTTTAGGTTGGTAATTAACTAAAGGATAGTATATTCCAAATTTATTCTTCAAAAATAAACTTTTTTCATGTCAATCAATAGGTTAATTCACTAACCCAGATTTTATGATGAAAATTTCCCGATGAAATTGTAGAAAGTGATTTTAACGCGCATTGGCTAGACGTTAGTTTTATGTAACTAGTTACCTACTATTAAGATGAAGCTTACTATTTCTAATCTAGTTTTCATTTACTTTTGTTTACTTTATCTTTTCAGTTATAACAATTTAACTACGAAATTCTGTTCTTTTGGTTATCAAGTTATTAAGTTTTTCTCAACTCAAACTTTCAAGACGTTTGTAATTTTTCACTTGCATATTAAAACATTACTAACATAAAATTCTAGTAATATTAAATTTGCATAGTGAATTTCGAACCACAATATCGATCATATATCTATCGAACAAATATAAATAAATGGCAAATATGCCAGCGTAGATAATAGAAAGGTTATTATTTCATAGTGTCGTTTTGTTAATTTATGCATAGTAAAGAGAGTTACTTGTTTTAAGAATGAAGGTAAGTGAGGTCATACATATTAGAAAAAAAAATTATTGTGCTAGTATAAACTTAATAATGGTGAATGAAAGAGTTAGTGATGAAACCTACGTTGAGTATATGTTCTAGGGTTAGGACTAATTATAAAAATCCTATTTCTTTGAATTTATAAAAATTGCTGAGTGAAAATTTTCATAAACTTGTGAAGACAAATAGCCCAGAAAGTAGAAGTGTAAATATAATGAAGTAGATAATACTTTCGTGCAGTACTTTCGTGCAATAATACATGACTAACGTTCAATTAGAGGGTCATCATAACTAATCTACCATGATAAGTAGTTTGTATAAATAAGGTTGCTCCTAAAAACGTAAACTCTGTCATTTCTCTCATAGTCCCACATAGTTAACGAGAAACCTTTGAAGAATAAACCACTTTTTTTAGACAACCAAAATAAATTCAAGTATACGCTGATACGTTGATGTTTCAGATATACATCTGAGATATCTAAATACTCTAATCGGTTATATACTCGAAAAAAATATGGCCACTTATTAGTTCAACATGTTTCTTTTATCCATTATTAAAGGGAAACAGTTATACACTATCAGTGCAATAGAAGATTTTTGTTGTCGCCTTGTTCATTTAATAAATTCAATCCATTTATGTATTTTTCTTCATACATTTTACTTGTATGGGTACCTTGATATCATTCTATAAAATTGGTTTGGTAGGGACATTATATATATATAAGCTTTTAAAATAATAGGTATCCGGCTCAAGTTTCAATGACAACGCTGACACTAGTTGCAGATGATGAATCTTAAATAAGGTTGATAAATATATTCTAAACTTCTTACTTGCTTACGCCTGTTACCCATCGTGTAGAAGCATAGGTCGCACACAAGTTTTCTCCATCCAACCCTGTCCTCGCTAATCCATTCCAGTTCTTTCCAGTTAAAATTCATCATTTTCATATCTGCTTCTATTTCCCGGTGAAATGTGTTCTTTGATCTTCCTCTTTTCCGCTTCCCTTTCGGATTCCAATTTAAGGCTTGCCTCGTGATGCAGTTTGGTGATTTCTTTAATGTAATTCTGAACTTCAATACTTGTCAATCTACTTAACAAATGTGATCTATTGTTTGGTATCTAAATACACTATTTTAAAAGCATTATCATCATATTAAAGAGAATTTCAGAGAACTCAAGATTTGTCTCACTTTAAGTACTCTATAAAACCAGATTAATAATACATAATGAAATGTTCAGTTGAATTCATTCACTATACCTAATTCATAATTAATTTAATGTTTCAAGTTTATGGTAAAATAAATGTAAAATTGAATCTAATGATAACAACAACACAATAGTTCACATTTCAATCTTCATCACTATTTCATCCATTGAAACCTATTTGATTAAAAGTTGTTTTTTTAATTAAAACAAAATCAACTTTATGGATTGGTTGAAAGTGGACATTAAAACCATCGGATACCGGTTCAGTGGTCTATCGGTTAAGTGTTCTGGCGCGAGACTGGCCGGTCCTGGATTCGAGTCTCGCGAGTCGGGATCGTGGATGCGCGCTGATTAGGAGTCCCACAATAAAGCGAAACAGCCGTCCAGTGCTTTCAGGTTTTCCATGGTAGTCTAGCTTCAGTTGACTCATGATTTCAACTATATATTAACATTTTAAGTTCATTGTAAAATAAGAATAAATTACATTGGAATTAATTATTCAATATATGGAATCTATATATATAAAATCATATTGATTCCATATAAAACGTATTACAATGAATTAGTAATACAAAAAAGAAAAAAAAGAAAAGAAAATATTCTCAATGATTCGTTAGATTTTCTCTCATTATTTATGCCAGTTATAAAATAATTTGAATAAACAGATACCCTTTTTTTCTTTAAAATTATTTAAACTGATTCATAAGTATGTAAATGAGTATTTCACAAATTATTGATTTGAATTAATCTATATGTAAGCTAAGATAATATGAATATTCCTTTTTTACTTGACTTTATTTATAAATACTATGGTTGTTATCTGAAAATACAGTAGAAAAATCGCTTTTTATCAATATTAGGCAACGGATTTAGTTATCAGTATGTGGTTTGTGGAGATGTTAGACTACTATTGGAAACCTGAGAGCACTGGACAGAGGTTATATTAGACAAAAACTTTGTTTGAATGTAGTTTGAAATTCATTTTCAATACTCACTTACTATATGATACATTATTGAACACAGAAACCTAAAGCCTCCAAACAAGCACAATATTTTTTATTCGCTTGGAGAAGGTGGAGTTCTTCGCAAACTGAATAAGATGGTAGTCACAAAAAACGCAGAATGAGCCTAATCTGACTCCATTCCATCGATCACTTGCACGATCATTGATGACTATTTGTTTTAAACTGAATTGACAAAATTGATGTTCAATTCAATATTATCTTGAGCGAATCCCTAGTTACTATAAGAACATGAGAAAAATTTTCTTTAAACTGATTAAACCTGTTTATTGTAAATTTATAACAAAATAAATAAGTGAACAATATTGTCCTTCATTCGATCTTCGTCAGGCTGCACTCCTCAAAGGGTTAGATGTCGTCTCTCATAAATGTTAGAAGCATGAAGGAATCAAGCTGTTCACTGATTTGCATTGTCCTAGTTTGAAATATGGCCCTTTTCAATGTTTTGAAATACAGAACTCTCCATTTTAACTGATGATTTTTGGTAATTTATTTAGTTAGGTCATTCCATCAAAATCTTTCTTCGCTTAAAGTGTAAGTGATATTCCGAACAATTCATTTTCCCGATATTCCGTAATTTCTACCTTCACTTTTCTATCAAACTTTTAACCAAGTATAGTCTATAATTCGTTTAGACACTCCATACCTTTTTCATGTAATAATGTGGTAAGCTGATTATATGACTAGGATTATGCTAATTAGATAAAAAAAGTAAGCATTTTCTTATTATCTGAAACTTTTACTAAAGTATACCTAAAGAAACAAAAATGTAGTAGTAGTTACGTTAATGAAAGACTGGATTTGTGATTTCTCAGACATTTTGATAATTTTCTGTTACTACTTAAATTAGTTTTAAGTAGTCATAAGGTTTAAACAAAGAGTCTCCTTGACCAAAAGTAACTTGACATCGACATATGCAGACCTATTATGATTTTGATTGTACTTACAATTTTCTGTATTGTTTCCTTTGTACTAGCTAAACCTGTCCCGGACTGGTCTATTAGGTAATTAAACACTTAATTTCTGAAAGCTCAGTATGTATTTCAGTTACGGTAATGTTACATCTCCCCTGTATCTAGCCACTCTCTCTGTTGGTCTAATGCACCAGCGTTCTCTTTTGAGAACACTTTTATGGTATTTACTTCTGTCAATCAGTAGAATTACACCAAGTCTCGTTTCTTTCAACTTTTTACTTTCTGTAGTATGCAGCTCTCTCCTATGTAAACCTCATTCTTGATACTCATTGTAAAGTGATAATACGTAGTGACTTTATTTTAGGTGCAATTCACGAAATGATGTTGATATGAAAAACAAAGTCTTGTTTCAGTGAGAATAGAGACCAATAACTTCGTGATTTTTTTAATTGAAGGTTAATCTGTCATACGGATTTATCAAGTGATTAGCTTTTAAAGCTGTTATGATTTGACCTAGGCTATAGCCAATTGTTATGACTTGATCAAGGTCGTCGCTGATTCGTTATGACCTTACGAATTTAACAAGGACGTAATTCTCGTAAATGATCCACCAATAGAATACGCCTTCTACGACCTTCACACTGTGACAATGACGTTCGATTAATATGAGTAATCTAGCGTCCTTATTGGTCCTTATCCGCCTACCCGTCCACTTGAGTCCAGAACACCAATAGCAGCTGCTGTAATGCGAATCGTTTATTTCAAGCATACTTTATCTATATACCAGACAGGCAGACCACACCACACCATAAAATAGAAAATAATATTTGTACAAAACCAGGCCAAATGAAGCTGTAAGCGTGGGAGACAATAATCAATAAAACTGAGCATAACGTAGGGACAGTAAATCATATAGTAATAATCAATAGGTCAAAATGAAGCTAGTAATAAGATGAATATAGATATAGATAATCCAGTTACTGAATAGTTATACCATAGGAATATAAATAGATTAATAGTCTAATAAGAGGTCCCGTAAGTTATCAGTACTTACTTTTTCCTAGTATATAACACCTCCCCTTTTTTGAAGCATCATGGATAATAGCGATCCTTGGGATTTATTTTTATGCGATTAGGTTTCCGCCTGATGCGCTGCGACCGCCTTGGGAGTGTAGTACACGTCTTCTTTTTATTCGGGTCCTTTTTAATTTCATTATCAGACTCGGTTAATATATTTAATGGTATATCATGCGTTCTATCACTTTCTATCTCCCACTCCTGTCTGGTCGGCTGTATCTGGTTTGCATGTCGTACCCATATCTTTTGTCCAACTTTCACTTCATAAATAACTTTCCCTTTTCTTCGGACTATGATGCCAAATTTCCAGGTTGGCTTTACTCCCTGGAAATCTCTTGCCATTACTGCTTATCCTACATTAAACCTTCTGGGTAAGGCACCATGCCTTTTGTTAAATTGCAGTTCCATTCGTTTATTCTTGCATTGAATGACTTCAGGTTTTGGCTTCATTTGTTCCATAGGTATTCTAATCTTTCTTCCAAAAATTACTTCTGCCGGGCTTTCCTGATTATTTGTTGCTGGGTTGGGAGTTGCGCGGTAGCTTAGTAAAAATCGTTGAATTATATCTTCTATTTCTCCTTCCCCTTCGGCTTTAAGCAATGCTCTTTTAAAAGTGTCCACGAACCTTTCGACTAAGCCGTTAGACTGTGGATGGTATGGGGGTGTCTTGATATGCCTAATGGCATTGGCAATGCAGAACCTCGAAAATTCAGCAGAGGTAAACTGTGGTCCATTGTCTGACACCAATATATCTGGACACCCAAAACAACTGAATACTTGCCTCAGTTTCTTCACTGTAGCTTGTGTTGAGACATATTTCATATAGTGGACTTCTGGCCACTTAGAGAAAGCATCAATGATTATCAAGAACTGTTTACCGTTTATAGGACCAGCAAAATCTACATGAACTCTTGACCACGGATTTGATGGTGTTCCCCAACTCTGTATTTCGGTCTTACGAGGGGCTTTCATGGCTTTCGCACATGCTGAACATTTCGCAACATATTCTTCAATCTCCGCATCAATATTCGGCCAATATACATAACCGCGTGCAAGTGCTTTCATCCGCGCTACCCCTGGGTGTGCAGCGTGCAGTTCTAACATCACCTTCCGGCGTAGGCTTGTGGGTACAATAACTCGATTTCCAAACATTAGGCACCCGTCCACGAGCGATAAAGAATTTCGTCGGTGAGCATACTGTTCAATATTTTTGTTGTCTATATGAGAAGGCCAACCATGTTCAAGGTAACTTATAATCCGTTTCAGCTCGCCATCTTCTTGAGTGTAGCGTCTAATATCTTCAGCGGATAATGGTGTTGCTTTTATAGCAACTTGTAGTGTTTGGTGGATATCTTCTTCCAATGATATCGTTGCAATAATAGAATCTTCGCTTTCCTGCTTCTGATTCGCAATTAATCGAGATAAAACATCAGCTTGTCCAAACTTTTCAGTTGATTTATATAGAATTCGGAAATCATAAGCAAGTAGTGTAATAGCCCAGCGTTGTAATCGATTGGCTGTATATGCAGGAATACCTGACTTCGATCCAAATATAGATAAAAGCGGCTTGTGATCTGTTAGAAGAGTAAATCGACGTCCATAAATCATTTTATGAAATTACTTTACTGCAAAAACTATAGCTAATCCTTCTTTTTCAATTTGACTATATTTTCGTTCAGCTGGGTTAAGTGTTCGGGATACATGAGCAATCGGCTTTTCTTTACCATCAGGAAAACGATGGCTGATAACAGCCCCAATTCCATAGTTGGAAGCATCAGCGGCAACAATTATTTCAAGATTAGGATTGTAATGAGTCAACAATAATTTAGAAGATAAAATTCTTTTTATTTCGTCGAAAGAATATTGGCATTCTTTTGTCCAGTACCATTTTGCACTAGCCATCAAAAGTTGATTTAACGGGTGTCTCAATTTATACATCTGGGGTACGAACATACTATAATATCCAATCATCCCCAAGAATGAACGGAGAGTTGTAACATCAGTTGGTGTGGGCATTTTTTGATGGCATTTATATTATCTGGATCTGGCCGGCGACCATCTTTATCAAATATATATCCAAGATATTTAACAGAATCCAGCATAAATTGACACTTTTCTTTTTGTAATTGAAACCCGGCTTGCGATATTCTATTGAGCATTACGTCTAACCGACTCATCAGTTCGTGAGCAGAAGAGGCAACAACTATAATATCGTCCAAATAAACTGCCACACCTTCAAGGTTAGACAACATGGTATCCATAATCTGTTGGAAAATTGCTGGAGCTGGTTTTACGCCAAAAGGTAATCGGCTAAACTGGTAAAGTCCACGGTGGGTATTAATGGTTAATAACTCCCTCGAATCTTCGTCAACTTCTACTTGTAAGTAAGCTTCAGATAGATCGAGTTTGGAAAAGTAACGTCCACCGTTTAGTTTAATAAATAAATCTTCTGGCAAGGGAAGTGGATATGAGTGATTTTGTAAAGCATCGTTTAATCCTGTTGAAAAGTCTGCACACAAGCGAATAGTTCCGTTTGCTTTCTGCACTACTACTATTGGTGCTGCCCATGCTGAATAATTAACCGGTTGTATTACACCCAGTTTCTCTAATCGATCTAACTCCTTGTCAACTTTATCGGTGGCTGCATACGGGACTTGGCGTTTTGGACAAAAAACAGGTTTTACGCCCTGTCGTAAATATAACTTTGCCTTTCCAATGGTACAGCATCCCAATTTATTCTGGAACAACTTCTTGTGTTTCTGTAAGAGGTCTTCTATCGTTATGGCTTTCTTAGCTACATGAACCATGGGTAGATCTCTGGGACTATTTGTGAACTTCATCATGCATATTTCACTCAGTGGTACATCCCATAGGTTTAGTTTATCTATCCAATCTATTCCAATAAGGTCTAAGTCATGTCTGTTCGTTAAATAACAATTCCCTGTGAAGTAGTTATCTCGAAATTCAACAGAGCATTTTATAATTCCAACAAGCTTTAATATATCTCCGGATGCATTTCGTGCAGTATGCTCAGTAGGTAATACTTGTGGACAACCAATTAAATTCCATGTTCGTTTAGAGATCAATGTGATATCTGACGCTGTATCCAATTGTAATCGGACATGAACACCATTAACCGATAATTCCACATACCTTCTTTTATCTGCCATACTTAGAGCTCGTGTAGAATATATACTGTTAATATATTTGTTTTGAAACTGGTGAGGACGCTTCGTAGGCTTTGATCTCAAATTTTCTCTTGTCCGGCAAACTGATTCTTTATGACCAAGTTTATTGCACACCGTGCATCTATGATTTCTAAATCTGCAAAATCTTGAAAAGTGCCACGAGCCGCAATACCAACATTTCGTTGAAGGTTTAGGAATTTTTGTGTGATGTTTATAACTTTTGGCACTTTTTTGTCGTTGACTTGTCTTAACAGCATGGACAGAATGATTAGATGGTGCAGCACTTTTGGTTTCTAACATAGCCGAATCCTCTTTCAAGTTTATTAATCGTTGATACTCACCAGTAATGGTTTGTAGCGTCATTTCTTCGTCATGTTCCATACGAGATAATAACTTCATGCGAACATCAGCATCGCAGGGGGAATTCAGACCAGAAATAAATAATAAGCATTTAAATTGATCACTGGTTAACACACTTAATTTAAATCGTTCCGCTTGTAAATTTACTCTTCCGGCATACGTAGTATAATCCTCATCAGCTTCTCTAGTCAGTTGTAGGCAATTATACCGGATACGAAATAGAGACATCTGTTCAGAAAACATTTTATTTAAAATGTTAACAGTTTCATCGAAACTAATCTCTCGTGGATGTTTGGGCAGGATATGGTTTTTATACTTCTGATGCTCGTTAGGACCAAGTTTCTGTAAGAGCAACCGGACTTTCTTTGTGTCCTCCATAGCAGCAAATTCTACTCGAAAAATATCTTCAATTCTGCCAAACCATGCTTCAAAAGTGTGACCGCTGTCTGCATCGAAAATAAATTCTGGAATTGGATTAAGATATGACTCTATGCTTTTATGTTCTGGAATATCTTGCTGAATAGACATTTTCCCCAAAAGTGATTCCAGGAGTTGTTGTTGACAAGCTAACATCTGTTGCTGCTGCTGCTGCAATATTAACTGTAGCTGTTCTGGAGAAATTGACATTTTTTTTTTAAATGAGAATAATAATAATAAATCCAAAGAAAAGAACCCGGCAATTATTATGGATTATTTAATTCCAAAATGACGTCACCGACTGCTGTATTTTTTCAGAATCACGTCCCAATTCTTGTATATTATTTTTTTTTTACCGAAATCCCCGTCGCCAATTTGTTATGGTTTGACCTAGGCTATAGCCAATTGTTATGACTTGATCAAGGTCGTCGCTGATTCGTTATGACCTTACGAATTTAACAAGGACGTAATTCTCGTAAATGATCCACCAATAGAATACGCCTTCTACGACCTTCACACTGTGACAATGACGTTCGATTAATATGAGTAATCTAGCGTCCTTATTGGTCCTTATCCGCCTACCCGTCCACTTGAGTCCAGAACACCAATAGCAGCTGCTGTAATGCGAATCGTTTATTTCAAGCATACTTTATCTATATACCAGACAGGCAGACCACACCACACCATAAAATAGAAAATAATATTTGTACAAAACCAGGCCAAATGAAGCTGTAAGCGTGGGAGACAATAATCAATAAAACTGAGCATAACGTAGGGACAGTAAATCATATAGTAATAATCAATAGGTCAAAATGAAGCTAGTAATAAGATGAATATAGATATAGATAATCCAGTTACTGAATAGTTATACCATAGGAATATAAATAGATTAATAGTCTAATAAGAGTTCCCGTAAGTTATCAGTACTTACTTTTTCCTAGTATATAACAAAAGCTGTCCCAAGAATAATTTAATAACATAGTTTGTAATATATTTGTGGAATGAAATCAGTTTGACAATCCTGAAAATGGGGTTTCATTAAGACTACAGACGCAACCGTTTGATAGTTATCAGGAACCTGGGAAGCTAAACTATTTCTACATTATTACTGATTAGCACGATTAATTCAGATGAACTATCTCTGTTAATTTTTCCCATATAATCATTAGATGGAAACAACTCGAGCAACTAGAGATTGCTTTTAGATATGAAAATCTCTAACTTATTAATTTAAAACTGCTAATGGTTTTTAGCGTAATCCGGCAAATATTGAAGAGATAGAAACTTTGGGGACTATTTTACAGACTATTGTTATTCGTATTATTTTTGTATAATTATAAGGTAACTGTATTATTTTGTTTCTATATTCTCCCAATAATAAGGTTCCAGAAAACCTGTTACCCATTGTCATGCATTTTACTACAGCTTAGTTATTACCAAGTAATTATGTACTGTTAGTTTCGATTTCTATCTCATATGGCACGGTTATATGTAAAGTACGATTTCGTAATTGGAGTGCATTTTGGTATGATAATTCGTGTACAAAAACTAACGAGTGTTTAAGATAAATACTAAGTGGTTGAAATATACTGATAAAATTTTGTCTACTGCCCTTTTCTTTTCGGACTCAGGCCTGTGAACTGATTGGTCAATAAGAGTGAGGCGTACACTAGCCTCGGCCCAAAGTTAATCGTATCGATAGGTACGTATGATTAATCAAAATAAATGAATCAAGACTATAGATGGAACAGCATATGCGCAGTAGAAAAATCATAATCGGAAATCTAATTGTCAAATCTAGCAAATGACAACGATTACCGTCTCAGCCATAACAATTTCAGATCATGTCCGATAATGAATTCAGTGGATAAGCATTCAGGCATTGTTAATTGATTGCTGGAGGATGTCCATTATCATCACAGTCATGATGATGAAAACAAACCTAAAAGTACTCCAATCACTTTTAGGAATATACTTATAGTACTACTGAAGTATTAGTAGTATCAGTGAACTATAAACAAACTGTCATACATAATTCCCGTATCAGGTATATTAAAATAAATAGATGATAGTGTTAAGTAAGATAGGACTTGGATTATTCAACACATACTTTAATTCATGTATTCTATTTACAACAACAATTCATTATATAACATAATCGACAAAGTCTTACATTTTCAAAAAGAATGGTGGTATTGTACGAAAATTATTTAAATATATAGTCCACTGTATGTGATCTTCCTATTTATAATTTATTTTTGAAATAATTAAAACCATAATACAGTTTGTACTGATCTCAAAATATGTATTATGTTTAACAAAATCCATGGAACCAGAATCGTAGACTTATAGGAAAAATCGAACCAAATAGTATCTTCTTATAATTTATGTCAATAAGTTGATTGCAGTTATGTGGAAAAAACAAGGACCTTGAAAGAAGAAAATAAAGCATCACTTCACAAACGTGATCATTTAATGAATTTTTGTAACTGTTAAGCAAATGAATGAATGTAAAACCACTAAACAAATATACAATCAGTCATTTATATTTGTCCTAAAGATAACTTAGATCATGGAATGATCACAGATGGACAATCATTGAATACGAGAGAGGAATATATAACAATTTCGTCTCAACATGAGTCTGTTCAGAAATAAGGAAACAAAAACAATCAGGTAAATAATGTGGAAAACAACATGAAACTCACCACACTGGATAATACATCAATATTACCAAAGTAGGTTTAGGGTGAGAATAAACTGTTTTAAATATATAAGGGGGGTTAAAATTTTGTATGACTCGGGTTTCAATGAACCTTCGTATACTTCGTAGACAACTATTGTACAAAACCACAAAGGCTGAGCTAACATCAATCTTATGACTTTTTTCAATTATGTATTTAGCAGTAGTAGAAGATAAGTTTTCGATTGAAATCATGAATCCATCAACGTCATCGAAAACCTGGAAACACTGGACAGCGCTTTCGTTCTAGTATCCGACTTCTCAGTAGTGCGCATCCATAGTCCTGAACGCATGACTCGAACCGAGGTCCTTTGGTTTCGCGCGCGAACGCTTCACTTCTAGACCACTGAGCTGGCATCCAGTGGTGCTGATGTCTAACATCAACCAATCCATAAAATTGTGCGACCATCTTCCATTGTCTTCGGCGGGAAAGTGCCCCACACCCGAAGCGGATTAGATCCACTGGTCACGACTTCTCATTCGACCTGTGTGACTTGATCATATGTGTTTCTGCAACTACTTTGGCAAATATCCAGAGACCCTTACTGGGAAATCGCGATTACTTCTCCATTTTTATGTGTGGCCACACACGCAAGTGACTTGATAAGCACAGTGGAATATAACACTATTATTTACATTTTCTTTAGGTTTTTAGTTAAGTATAGGAGTTGGATTTTTAATGATAATGATCTTTGATGTACAGTTCATTTTACGAACAACTAATTTGAGCCCTTGTATCAATACAAACCCACGGATTTTGGATATTCTCATTTATATTGGTTACTTGAACTTCATAAAAAAGTAATCCTTTAAGTCCAATTTTATTAGTTTGTCGACCAACTACACTTAATCTCGATTTCAAGATTGTCACAACTCATTAGTAAGTTGTACAAGTAGAATTTAAATAAATCCTACTGCTTTAAAGATTCACAGTTGGGAGTCAGCCACAAACACTTCACTGTGTAGTTCCCTTCCTTGTCGACTGAAACGTGCATACGGATCGACAGCTGATGAGAAAAATATGTTTTAGTTTAAGGTGGCAGTTTTAGGTAGTCAACAGGAAACTCTAAGCCTAGGTTTTGGGCTATTCGGCGCTCATCCGCAAGGTATACCTGTAATCTTGAGGGGACCGATAATCCCTGACATATCCGATGCCTCATCACCGGCTTCATAGTCAGAATCTCATCAGCACTAAGGAAGATCTTGCACACACAACACTTTTCACTAACGAGTGATCAATAATTTGTAAATTTGTCTCAATTTGAATAAATAATTTTAGACAGCTTCCCTGACTGGTCAATATAGAGGATGAAGTATGAAATATGTACAGTAGTAGCTGTATCGATCAAATGAATATTGAAATCAAACGTAATACCAGTGTTTTTAAACGGCTTAAGAACAGTATGGTGGGGTAGATAATTGCATAATTCAAAATAAACCTCTGGTTATTAAATGTCCAGTGCAATCATTGAAAACTGATTAACTTGTCAAAAGTAAAGCAATGACTAAAATTATTTTGTCATTATTTGAATAGAGTTTTTGTTTCTTTCAATTAATTTGACAGGGATATAAAAAAATGTATTGTGTAAATAATTCTGATTTATTTGGAGCATAAACATGATTAAATGCCACATGGACTATTTCTGTTACCCAATTCATACAGGTATCTGTGTTCATTCACTAGTCCATTAGAAGTCAATATGGTTGTGATTAATTGACAGAATTAAGCTATATCTTGACGATTATGGTTAATGTGATTTATTATATAATAAACTATACTACTGTACACAAAACAGTACTATACTCTCCATTCACAGTTTGGTGAGACAGTTCTCAGTTGACGGCCTAATAATACGTATTTTACAATAGATAGCCTCCTGAAAACCAATATAGTGTATTTTGAAATATCGGGAAAGCTAACTTTTAAAGAATCATTGCCTATATTCTTATTGTATAATAATTAGGTACTTGGATTATCGAGTCCTCAGATTGTGCTAACTGTGATCTTTCGTTTGGCGAACTAACTATTGTCTCATAATTTACCTTTCTTCAGTTATTGTTAGTTAAGTACGTATCTATCACTGAGTTCCACTTTTACTTGCACTAAAGTCATGCGCATATTGCAGTCCCCTATTTATGTTGGTATGTGGTCAAGAAATTACTCTGTTTTATTATATGAGTTGACTTATGTAACAAAAAGGATAACAATAGAGATGTTATGTGCTGGCTAGTATTATCTTCATGCTGAACACTGGGTATCAAAACGTGTTAAGGTATCTGTCATTGTTCATTGGTCACTGGGTCATTAGTCAAATAGGTCACCGGTCATAAAGTCATAAATCGATCTAAATAATGGTCGAACTAAACAGTTTTACTGTTTTCATAATCACTACTTGGTCACATGAACTCTAATACAATTCAAGAACCCTTTGTTGAGGAAATGACAGAAGTAAAGAAATAAGAAAATGATATTTAGTTTCTATTTAATTAAATCAAATAATCATGCTTAAAGATTATCGATATAATATATACGTGTTGAACAAAGTTCTAACAGATATCAGATAAATTTATCAGTCTCTCATTAGTCTGAAATAAATTCACTTTGTATGAAAGAATAACACATAGAATACTTGATTTTATTAGTCAACTAAAGTTTCTTCTAAATAAATAGGAACTAAATTTGACTTATATCCTTTTCAACAAGATTTATAAAACACACAAAATTTGAAATTTTTTGCCTTTCTGTTCACTAATCTGTGATGTAACCAACTTCAGTCGGTTGTTTTGTGGTTGGAATATTCCTGGTGTTAAATTAATCACTAATTTTTGAAAATATTGGTTGTAAAACATCATCTGTACAGTTGAACTGTCATGACGCTTTCATTGAAGATTCTCACTTTGATATTGGTTGATAGTTGTTTTGAGTTCAATATGTTCTTCAACTGGCCCTTGCTTTGCCAATTCTCACTTTTACGTTTGCATCAGATCCTCTTTCTTCATCGATAATGCTACCCACATACGTGAATCTTTCCATTTATCCCAGAGTTTCTCCATCAAGTGAGATTGGGTTGGTATTTGAGGGTCTTGACTTTACGCTTGTTTATGTTGAGGCCTACTGATGCAGAGGCTGTTGCTACACTAGTTGTCTTCATCTGTACTTGTTCGTATGTATGGGATAGGAGAACTAGGTCATTTGTGAAGTACAAACAGCCTAGCTCTATACAAGCTGCCCATTATATTCCGCGCTTTCCCTCGGATGTGGAGGTTTTCATAATTCAGTCAACCACCAGAAGAAAGGGAAAGGGTGAGAGCAAGCAGCCTTGTCTGACTTCCGTCCTCACTTGGAATGTGTCTGTCAGCTGTCCTCTATCCTTGACCTAGCAGTGTAGTCCATCGTATTAATTCCGTATGATTTTGACGATTTTCTCTGTTACTCACTCCATAGTAACTAAAAGTTTTCCATAAAGTCCCCTTATCTGCACTGTCAAATGCTTTCTCATAGTCAATAAAGTTGATGTATAGTGACGAATTCCATTCAACTGATTGTTCAACGATGATTCCTAACGTCGCGATTTGGTCTGTACACGACTGATCCTTACGAAATTCCGTAGAAAAGATATTGCTAAATAACCCTGACCAGAAAAATCATAAAAGAGATGTGGTTGAACAGTAATAATAGCAGAAGCAACCATAATAATACAAGTTCATCTGATAATCATTATTTGACATTAATAATGTCACAAGAGTTATCATACATACTTTACACATATATTTGTTAATTAATATTAGTGTTTGCATAGTCTCAGAATATCAGTAATTTGTGTAGGCGCTTAATGAAATCAGATATCAGATAGTTACAAATGAAATGTGAATACAATTATATAATATTGGATAGGTAAGGAATTCACTACTAAGGTGATGAAACGGGTTGACAAGTTTAATACGTATTAGGTGAATGTTATTTCAGTATGTTTCATAAATCGTATGCAAATATTAGTATTTAAATTCCTAGGTCATACTGATGTCATACTTGGAGACTTTCATATAGTAAGATGAACTGATATTCTATTTCTTTAAAAAATATACAGAAAACAATTTTCTTATATATGGTTTATAATAATTAAATCTACTTTTTCGTCTATATATAATAAGTTTCCAAATGTTACATCACATCACACTTTAAGACGCCACTAATGAGGTCACTTTAAAAAAGAATAAAAAGTTTGATTTTTTTCAACGAAATATCATTTTACAAAATAGAATAACTAACATGATAATCGTTTGCTTACACTTACTTAGTAACTTAGTTACGTACTTACGCCTCTTACTCGCAATGGAGTATAGGCCGCCGACCAGCATTCTCCAATTCACTCTGTCCTGGGCCTTCCTTTCTACTTCTATCCAATTTTTGTTCATTGTTCTCATGTCTGTTTCCATTTCTCAGCGTAATGTGTTGTTTGGTCTTCCTTTTCTCCTTTGGCCTTCAGGATTCCAAGTGAGGGCTTGCCTTGTGACGCAGTTAGGTGATTTCCTCAATGTGTATCCTAAATCGTTTGCTTTTAGCTCCTGCTAGTCTATATATATTTTGAACGAATTTCACTAAACATCGTTTCATACTTGATTATCATTATACATTATTTATCATTATTAAACATAATATAGTTTTTTTAGGACTGTAAACGTTGAACTTCCATATCATATCTGACTGACATTTAAAATAGTGAAACGTATGACAGAATGTAACTGTAATACTTTAACTCATCCATGAAAATGAATAATTTTTTTAGTTTGATGAGTACTAAAAGGTGATCATCTCTTCATCTAAATATTAAGCAGATAATTGGATTTCTTTCTTGATTATACACATACCTACATATAATGTACTTGATGACGATATTTAAATTTAATATTTGAAATTATAATCAATGTTGGTCAAAATAGATAAACTCATTGATCTCGCATTATGAAATGGGTACGTATCTAATGGAAGCTTAAATTAAATCATGTAATAAGTTAAATTCATTAAATTGAATAAATGATTGTGTATTATCTGAAATTTATCTTATGAAAGTACATAAATCACAGTAAATGAACAGTGATAGTATAGTAAAACGTGTCATTGATCATTTCTTATGTCAAATAATAGATTTTCTGTGTTTCCGGCGTCTACGTAGCTCTTAAGGTAATATCAACTTATGATGGAAATAATGTCTATTGATGAAGTTCAAATTCCAATATCATTTAGTCATTTGCTGTTAAGATTTGCTACATTTTCTTTCCAAATTTTTAATATGAGCAAAAACTTTCCATGTTATTGTATGACCGAAGTGTAAATTACGCTAGTTTTTTTAATTTTTTTCTTGCCTATTTATGTATAGTGTATACATCTTGCAAAGAAAAGCCCTGTTACATATCCTCAACTCATTAAACTGTTTCATTAAAGTAATATGATATAGAGTGTTATGTCTGTTTTACATTCTCTATCCTTATTTACCTCCCATCGCTTATTTTGAGTATTGTTTTATACTACTTATTAATATTCAGTAAATCGTATTCTTAGCAATTTCAACGCTTACGTTGTAACACAAGTTTGTGTGATATCCTGAAATATTTACATATATTTATAACATTAATTGTATTTATCATTATAATTACTTCATCCCAATCATTTAAATGGTTATTCACAATTTGTGTATTTGTTTAACTCCTGTTTGAACGAAGCAGATTCCTTATTGTTTGCCCTTGGTTCGGTTTTTGTTTGTTGGTAAGCTGTCACCCAGTTTAGACACAGCTAACAGCTGTCTTTGGCACCATCGTATGTTGTAATTATTCCTTATGTTGCGGTTACAGGAAGCCTTTTTTATTTCAGATAAAAAGACATGGTAACCGCCATAGACACCTCACAAATTAAGGTTTGTAACTAATTTTTGTATATTATTCAATAAAGAACCGTAATTTTAGACAAATATTTATTTTGTTAACTTCAATTTTGAGCGTTCCTTATCTGGATGACTTGGACGCTATGATAGGCCTAACAGTATATTTTTAAGTTCATAGACCTTGGCAGATGGTTGTAAAACTCGTAGTAATTTAAATTTCAAAAAGAAAACGGATATTTTTCTTGAACTTTTAGCGGATGCTAATTACTACAACAATTAAACGTCATGACTTTGTCTCATTAACTAATGGAATAGCAGTTCAAGATATTGACTTAAAACTGATGTCTTAAACAGTCAACAATTATAAGTCAAGAGTTTGTAGAGCTTAACGGTTTCGTGTAAATTCTATAACTTCAGTACTATTTTAATAAGATAGTTGAAACATGAGAACCATCCTATCAACTTTTTAATACTTGTTATGAATACGTTATGGTACTTTTTTATTAATTCCGCCTCTTAAACCCTCATGATTTTCATAAACAACCGTCTTTGTTTCACAATAATATGGTAAGACAGTTAGCCGTTGTCCGTTAAATGAATGAAAACAACTTTTGTTCAGTAGTGATAAAAACTAAAAATTCACTTTCATTACAAAATGTGCAACTACTTTTCTTAGTAGAAATACCCATTAATTAGAAATATTATACTTCATATATATAATCCTAATTTTCTATTTTGTCAAATGCTTTAAAGTTTTCATGAGTTATGAAATTACAAGTACTTCATTTGTTTTAAATAAACTTTGTTTTAGCAAACTCCGCCTGTAGCTCCTCCGGGGGCTACTGCCGGTCCCAAGCCCGAGTAAAGGTGGAGGGTTGGGCGTGAAGTTAA
Organism: Schistosoma rodhaini; assembly: GCA_944470415.2. Classification (NCBI taxonomy): domain Eukaryota; kingdom Metazoa; phylum Platyhelminthes; class Trematoda; order Strigeidida; family Schistosomatidae; genus Schistosoma; species Schistosoma rodhaini. Next base: position 46,689,260 of record OX104036.1, read on the forward strand.
CGACCACATCCCGTAGAAAACCCACTCGCTAAAAAATGCTAACCAGAAAAAATTAAGTTGTTTTAGCAGTTTAGACGGATTTTCATTAGTAGTAGAATCAAGGACACAAGTTATTTGCAATTCAGGTTTCATGAGTCGAATACATCTACATCCTAATGTTAATGTTCACATTTGGTGAAGTTTTATTAAAATTATGAACCAATCAATGCCAGACCAACACTGATCGGTTCACGTTTTCAATGAAATTTAACAAACTACACCTCAAACTGAAAAGTTCACATTCGGATTCGAACCCACTGACGACTACTACGAATGGCAACGCGTTACTTAAAAAACTCCTAATTCCATATACCCACTAACTTGTCCAATGGCTATAATGTATACATCATTATTAGTAACAGATTGAATTATTCGATTGTTAATTTTACGGGGTGAATTTTGAGTTAGTTTACCTGTTTTTACATCTTATATTCGATTTTAAGCGTGGTGCTTAGCTACTTGACAAAAAAACAGCATGAACTCTTTTCTCTCTCTCCATTTATGTATAAATATACCTTATTCTTTGTAATTATGGCCTGACATAATTTTAATTCTATACAAAGACTTGAATTTCAGTAATTCTAATCACATGTTATGAATGTGATATGAATAAGGAAAAGAAAACATCTCACAAGACAGATAGACTCAAATGGATTATAATTCACATGAAAGTGAAATACTCAGCTTAATATGATTGATTGAATCTCATTTTATTACACTACCAAACATTTTGTAAAATGAAAGGGTATTGATCAGATTTTGTATTTAGAATGAATTAAATCATCCATATTATTAATGAGATAAAATTTAATTAAACAAGCTTAACATTATCAGCATAGATGACACACAAATAGTCTATGAATCCCTGAGATGTTTCCCATATATACGGATTTTCATAATATATCTACAAAGATGAAAGTTAGAAAATTAATGTTGAAACTACCTTACGTTAATTTGTAAACGGAATGCTTATAATCTCTAATAAGTTTATATCGTTTGGATTACATTTGTAAGAACTAAATTGTATTGAAAAGGACCAGTTATAGTGTGGTGTGGGTTACTGATATCCACATATGTAGTATTTGGTGATGGTCGGGCATTGAATGTATTTCAGTGGAGGATCAATAAGAAGAGAACGGGAGCGTCACGCAATTGGTACGAAAATGCATGAACAATCATAATCGGAGACGATAGACTGATATTTGCAGAAGGAACGGTCAAATTCAGACAATTGATTGTTATTTTGCAAATTAACTGTTCACTATATGGTTCTCATATTTTAATGAGATATTCTGTAATGTTGTGTTGAAATACATTCAATTGTCCTCAATCGTCTTCTTGTTCACTACAAGAAGTCCTTTATCATTCTGGTAAAATAATTTTAACACTCTCGCTAGGACCAATTATAATAGTTTGATATTCACAAGAAAAATATGCTATTCAGTCGTTTTTTCACCGGGGTTATACTTGGTTCCTGGATTATTATTTTGACACGTTCATCTTTATTATTTAAAAATGATAACTCAAGTCTATCTATCCCTATTTCAGCTCTAAAAAAAAAAAGTTTTTTTCATGCAACTTTCATTTTTACATTATTTTACTTTAAATCATATGCGTGATAACTGATACTACAAAAAAATTGTAGTTTATTGGTGTGCAATTTCAAATTAAAACTCCATTCATGTCCAAAAAGTAAAAATAACACATTTAGTATAGTATTATTAAATAAACAAAGTTACACAATGTAAATAAACATGCATTACAAACAACATCATTGTAATTCATTAAATAAATAGTTCTAAAATTATATTCACAATGATACGTGATAGATAATAACATATTATTGATTAATTAGTTCACATGTCTAAATTATACAAACAGATCAGAATCTCTTAGTGAGTGTTTATAAACGAAATCTAACTGGTCGTAAAATTGGTTATCTATAAAATCTAAATTAATATTAACATTTTGATAATGTGTTGTTTAGATAGTGGACAACCAGTATGTTGTTGAGTGTTCACTGAAAATACAATTTATACTTTTTAGTATGCTTACTTTGTAACCAGAAATACATTCGATTCAGTTATGAATCATTCAATCTGTTTTACTCTTTAACTTAAACCATATTTTTGAAATATTTCTGAAGGAATTTTAAACTCTTTTTGTAATCTGAACATTGTAACAGAGTAACTTTCCACTAATATAGTTAACATTGTTAATTGTTTTAATCATTGAGATATTCCCATCATATTAAAAGCATAGTTATATGAATGAAGAATAATCTTTACAATTTTTTTTTTGATGTTGGTTTGTTCTCTGAGCTGGATGGTTTGGTCGTGGAGCTTTTATCGTCCTTCTGAACGACATCATCAGCACAAACTTCGGGTAGACTTCTACCCACCTGAGCTACAAATCTTCTCCACCATCTCAAAATCTTTACAATTATTTATCAACTGATTCTAGAGTTATAAATCTGAATGAATGTTCCAAAAGAGACAATTAAATTTAATTCATTTATAATACTTGAAATTAAAGTTAAAGATTATCGGCGGAATAAAGTAATTTGTCATTGTTTGTTGGAAGTTCTAGTGCGAAATGTATACATAAATAGGTTGACAGGTCAACTGAAATAATGATATGATTGATTATATATATATATATATATATATATATATATATATATATATATATAGACTGATTAATGTTGAAATGACGAATGATGTAATCACAAAAGTTTATCAAAAAAAACTGTATAATATTATAATTAGTTTTTAGTTAAATACTTTCTATGAAGACTGGACAAAAAGAACGAACCGTATATCATTAGGTGTACCATATAGTATAGTAAGGTCATACTTGACTAAAGGTATTGTTTGTAGGGATTAAAATATCGGGTTACCAAAGATGAAGCTAAATGTGAAATTTTAAGTGTGGAACGTAAATAATTTATTCTGGTTTTATATATTCACAAACTTAGGTACTTGTGACCAGTTGCTAGTAATGCCATCATACCACCTACATAAACATGTTACTTTCATTTTAGTTAAATGTCAGATAGAAATCAATTTTTTAAAGGCTCTGATTGTGAAGATTTATGTAAGTATAAAGTTACTAGATAGGGCCCGCCATATATAATTTACATACCCTAACTGATATATTTCAAAACCAACTAGTGTCACATAGCCATTCAATACTGGAATTTTATTAATACATTAACACTTAACTATTCAATATTCGTTTGTCCAAGAAGATTCCGTATTTTTCTTTTAATTTCTTGTTGATTTTCTCTCAAAGTGAAGCATAATGACTAAAATCAACATATTTTTCGTGACTTTGAATTTGGATCTATTTTATTATTTACAGATCAAATAATGGACTATTATTTATTTCATATAATGAAACTACGGTCCATCTCATCTGACCCCAAAAATGTCACGACAATTGAAAATGTAAACATTTATATCGCATGAATAAGAACACAGAATATAAACAAACAATTATTTTAAACTAAATCTTCAAACGTTACTCTAATATAATAAATATACTTTTATTATATCCACATGAGAAAATTTGTATTTCTGACGTTTCGTGACTTAATGTAAGCCAATTCCTCAGAGTAAATAAATAACCCAATTAAATTAACACAAGTTGAAATAGTACTATTTAACTTAATGTCGTTTATTTGTTTACTCTGGAAAGGTGGTTTACATTAAGTCACGAAACGCCAAATTACAATTTCTCTGCTATTTGGGTTATAACAAGAATATATTTACTACTAACTCCCTACCCAATGTTCAGTTTATTTGAAACTATCAAGTGTATGCATCCTTGGTATTGATACCTAGTAACCCTAATATATTGTAATATTTATATGGATATACGTAAAACAACACATCAGTCAAGGCAGTTTGATAACTGTGTTGCGTATTATGCAATTGATAAGAAGGAATTGACAATACAGTTACAAATGTAATATAGAATCGATAAAGGTCATAAGGACAGCGTGATAAATTATATGTTTTAACATTCACATTAGGTTAAAGCCTATAAACATAAACTGATTCTCTACACAGACATCCTTTAAATGACTTTCAATAAAATGTACACCTCGTTTTGACCTACTTCAATTATTGAAATATGTTTAGGTATTTTATGCGTGTTTTTATAATGCTTGAAAAAGTCCACTACTATACTTGACTCTCATTTATCATCAAATGTGTAATTTGCACCACAGTTATGATTTACTCACAGAATGGTTGTGCTTTGTGCTTACGAATACATAGCTTTAGTTGTATTTTTGAATTAAGCTCGAGGAAAACGTTTGAGGTAGAGTTGAAAAACAATGGCATTCGTTTAAATACACTATGAAACATTTTACCGTTTTAGAAGTCGAACTGGATTTCATGACAGCTACACACCCCAGGTCATCTAGTTTAAGTTTCAAAATGTTTGGGGTAGCCAACTTATATTTTGATGTAACCAAGAGCTACCAGAATCGCCGTTGATTTGGTAGTCTGGAAGTAATCGCGCAAACACAATATCAAATTATCCCAATATGCTAATAATAATATGATTAGTTAGCGCTCGAAGGGAAAAACAATATGTAAGTAATAGTACTGAGTCACTAATCCAAATATAAAAATACAGCACAACTTTAGTGAAAAACTATTCTTAACAGTTCATTGAGTTGACTTCTGCAAAGTTCTCTCGCCTGAATGGTTTTTCTGATCAACCAACATGGACCGCTGAATAACACTTGGTCAAGTATATTCTCTTATATTATTCCCAATGTCATTTGAACACCTTCAAATTATCAGACACCAGTCGTTGAGCGAAACCTTTTTGATATAAATGAGTTAATTAAAGTCACTTATTATAGCTTATTTACAGTATTCAGATAAAATGGTTCTGCTCAAAACTAAAAACAGATAATCAATCAATTATGTGCTAATCTGTGGTACTAAAACAATATTTACTTAGCTAGGACTATATTCATTTTAGAAACTTTTCATATATTTCCTATATTATAATAAACCCCTACCGGGTTAGGATCCACGTGACTATCGTAACCAATGGTTGGAGACTCCAGGTGACATGGCTGAGAATCGATCACAATGGCGTAGGTGTATACACCCTTTATCTTCCCTTAAACCTTGAGATTAAAATTGCTTCATAACTTTCTTCCTTCCTATACTATATCCTTATATACAACCTATCTTTTATATACTACCACCACTAAATCAACTACTTCTATGAATTCGGTGTTCATCTTGTTGTGCTAACGAGGTATGGCAACTTGGACCGATGCATAAATGTGCCTGGTCCTACGTTGTAGCTGACTGAAATTTAAAACACAATGTTGTATATTAACATGAATCTAATTTACATATAATATATTTGGGAATGTTAATTTTAATGGAAAAGAAAATAACTGAACAAAAGAATTGATAATGTACGGTACAATTTTCCTGAATGATGATAAAAATAACAAATAAAGAACTATAATGACATAAAAAATAAATAGAAAATCTGACAGACAGAAAAAATAATGATACAATGTATAATGTTGAGTCCATGGTAAAAAAAAAAGAATTTTATAAAATAAGCCAATATTAATAAGTTTAGTAAAAAATAGTACACAACAGAAACAATTTGTAAAATGATGTATAATTTAATAGAATTAAAACGATATGATTTGTTTGTCACAAAACCAGATCAGCTGATAGTATATAAACATAGAGATTGAAAATAGAATATATATATATATATATATATATATATATATATATATATTTAGATGTTTAGCTATCTTGTCTACATCATCAAACTTAAATTATTAAATCCTCCAATGCATTTAAACTTCCCGATAGTGTAGATTGAGCAAATGATCTAATATTAGGGAATAAGATCAAAGAGAAAATTTTCTAAAGGATCATTTAATAAAGAAGAGAAATATTCTAGTAGAAAAATGTTTGTTTTAAAATACATAAATAAATGTTATTCGAAAGATAACTGAAATCATTAATATCATATTGTAATAAGTCTTGTGTCAAACATTTTTTTTTAATATAACCATTACTTCGGGTAGAAACAATGCAGAAAATTAAAAAGCATTTCAAAAATGTACGATCATTTTTAACTGAGTTAGCTCAACTTCACAAATCCAGTAGCGATTGTTTTCACTGTCTAGACTATTGTGTCCACCTCTAACATTACAGTATTGCTAGTGTATGAGTGAATTACTGAATAAGTCATTTATGTTCAAAACTTCACACATAACCTATGCTTGACGATGAGGTGTGAATTACAGAATGTTTATAAAGTGTATCCTTGATAACAATTGATGAAATTAGCTACACACTTTTCAATGCGATCAAATAAAGTAGGAGTTGGGACAGAGCAATTATGAAATATTATATTCCAAGGAATAGAATCTCTTAGTTTGGGACTTCAACTGATGTTTTTCAGAAGCAAATAGTCGCTAGTACACTTCCTAAGCAAATGATTTAAATAAAAAGTCTTACTAGTTGGGACTCGGGGAACGTTTGAAATGTAATCTTGAGTTCATTTAAAGTTACTGATTGTAATTTTTAATGTTGTGATGTGATTTTCGAAATTTTTGAAACAAACCTAACAGATCTCAGTATAAGCTGGTTAGAACATTATTCAGTTAGAAAGTAGTTGTTAGATAGTGGAAAGCTGTATACCATGATTTACACAAACCGTAGTTATTTTGAAAGGTTATTCGAAATTTCCCAAAGTCTAAATGTAATTAACGACTGAAGTTCAAACAAAATGTGTACAGTTTACCTTTTAGGAAAAACATTTTCGCTTTTTCAATCGTGCAATTGATATATGAAGCATGAACTACGGATAATTACATCTCCGTCAATGAACTAGCTAGATTATTATGAAACAATATATACGATTTCCGAGTTGAAAATGTGTGAGTATTATACTAAACGGACAATAACTGCGTTTTACGTTTGAAATCGAATGTGATAAGATTACATTAAAGTTATTAAATCAAGCGCCCAAAAATGTGGCTTCCCGAATTCAAAGTACTTAAACCCTTCACTGTAACTAATGATAATTCATCTGAAACATGTTGTCGGTAGATGAACTAGATATCTCACTAGTTCATTCAATAATTACAAACGCCTACAGCTAACTTTACTTGACAGTGCTAAGAAAAATACATCATTTTAAATCCGAAATTTTACTTCTGTTTACAGTTTGCAGCAATATATTTACGTTGACATTAACATGTATTTTTTGGAGGTTGGCAGGGATTTGATCGTCAGCGTTTTCAGTTTTATGTGTTTTATAAATTCTTTTAGCTGTCAAATATTCCTTGCAAAATTCAGTACTGTCATTATTCCTTGACTAAAATATTATATGTGTGCATAAGTTATCAGTTTATTGCGTTGCTTATTCTCATGTTAACAATGAACTGATATGCAACTTCATTTTGATAATCAAACACTTCAGTTATCAGCAAAAGAAATTAATTCTGTTAAGATACGTGTTAAATGAACTGATCAAATGGTGTTATTTCATATATTAAACATGCTTTACTCAATATCTTAATTCAAGTTGTTCCAGGTCAAATATATTAAAAAACCGCTAGTACAGTGGTGAATGCTACTTGTGTTGACAGACATAAGTAGTATGTGACACTGATCATAAGTGGAATGTCTGCAGCAGAAGGTTGCGAAGATAGAATTGAATAGAATGAGAATTTCAACTGAGAGTAATTGTAATAGTAATGAAGGAACGATGAAGTTTGGGAAAATTGATGGAAGATTTGCAAGTGTATGTATGGTTTTCAACATTTTAAGAAAGAATTGTTATTTTGTATTAAATAAAAAATTAGTTGTTCCTACCTGAGTTTCAATTCACTAAAGTACTTACGTAATAATATCCGGAAGATCTGGTGCTGTGTGAATAAAATTATGTCGGTAACCGAGTTTACCCTCGTAAGGCTTGAAGAACACTGAAGTACCATTAGTTGAAAGAATTTCAGCAAGCTGTAATTATTTGTTATTATTCATAAAAATAATAGTTCAACACAGAAAGATGCAGATCAAAATCAATAAAGAATTGTTGTGATAAAGATAATTAACAAAACTTTCAAGACATTTAGCCTTGGAAACTCAGTTGAATATGGCAACAGGGACGTTGTTTTTGTTTAGTGACTTGACTTTTATTCCACAGACTCTTGAAACAATGTTTACCTGATTTCACCAGTGATAGTTATTTTAAATGTCTGAAAATGCCTTGGTAAAGTTGAGGGTGTAAAGAGTTCTCTTGCACTCATGAAATGTAGTCAAATGACGAAGTGTTAATTGTCTGTTCATGGAAAACACTACCTCTGGCTTTACAAAAGACAGATGTTCATGCAAATATGGAAGGATAAAAATGGATTTTTAGTGTTCACAATGGATTTGTGTATATGAAAGGTTTATCTGGTGGGGAGTAGAATAATCTTGATACCAAAATGATCGTGCATTATATGCTGACACCAGGAATGATCAAAAAAGACCTGAAGATAGTCAATTAATGACATGAAACCATGGAAAGAATGTTATATAGGACTAGCATCTGTTGGCCTATTACAACTTTCCAATTTTAACCCAAGAGATCGTCAATCTCAATGGTATGAGATGTTATCAGACATGGCTCAGAAATGAAGCTGGAGGAATTCCTTCTGTAGTTTTCTACTAAATGTTTTGCACATATAAAGTAAACCTTACTAAATAATAGAAAAAGCTTGTCTTGATTGTAGTATTTATTGAATTGGATGATTTATTTATTACTGTATTTATTTACTTATTGATCAGACGATTTTTCTCACTTTTTTTTCTATCTACAATATTAAATTTCAACTTTGTCTAACATATTTTTTTCATACAATATAGTGTGAAATGTTTATATTATAAATGGCATAATATCAATACTGTTAACTACATTATTTTTTTTTACTGAATCATAATTAAAGCCATACAATCAGATCTAAGGTGGAATTTAACTTATTTCTTATACATACTGTTTTTGAGAGATTTCTTTAATTCGTGAATTATAATGACAGATAAAAGCTTAGATATAACAAACGAGATTCATACTCTACAAAGATAAGAAAAACTGATGAAAACCTTTCATGATGACAAAAGAACTAATAATTTGGAGTCATAAAACCTTCGATCATATTCAACTGTTCCTTAATTTATATATTTTATCAAACCTCAAAATCAGAACTAACAAATTTCGTTAATGAATGATTTCAACAAAAAATACATACACTGAGTGTCTAGCAACACTCGAGTAAACACAATCAAAACCCAGTGTAATTATTCAACATAATTTTTTTCCAAAAATCAACAAATAAATATGAATTCGCTAGGTAATTTATCAAATGTAATTGTTATAATGATTACCTTTTTTCCTAAAGTGAATGGTACAACAGCATCATCTTCAGCGTGTAATATGATTATTGGAATGGGACAATTTATTAGGCTAGAAAATATAAAATATAAAACTTTCAATCATATATGTTATGATAAATATATGTCAGAAATGCAAGCTTTAAAGTTTTATTTAATAGTTAATATGAAGTTTTGTATAGTTTTGCATGCAGCCGTGTATGATGGTCATCCAATAACCATACACACCTCCATCTATGACCATTTTCTTTACAACAATATGCTTAAATCATAGTGATACTTTTGACTCCCCGATCACTGATTGATTACATCTAAACTAATTTATTGTTTTACTGCAGTGTTTGGAGAAGGGAGTTGGAAAACACTAACTCCAAACCAATGGTGCTCATGGGCTCCAGGATCCTGAAAGAACAAATGGCGTATAAACCAACTATTAAATACCAGCTACCTTGGGACTGCGTCTCCTGACGTAGCTTCAGTACCTTGTGGATCAGACCTTTAGGTCGAAAGCTTCGGGTGTGGCCCCCTAAGAAAACCACCTGCTTCGGTCTGGGCACCCAGGCAGTATCACAGCCGGCACACAAATCCAGTGATATTTGTACGGCGCATATGTATTCGGTGCCCCTTTGTATCAATATTTATGGGTTCAAATAAATAAATAAAGCGGTCTCACAAAAATCAACGACCATGGTTTTGTGATTTTCTACAAACCATGATTTAATGTTTTAATTATAGAATGAAAGAGAATTCACGTGTGAATTCTTTCAATTAATGATTTACTGAAGACATATCTCGAAATAGTAAGTACGTACAGTGAAAAATTCGATTCTATACTAACAAATTACAACTTTACCAAATCTGAAATTGAATGTGACTCAACAACGCAGTGCAGATTAGAGTACTCAATTTCGAGTTTAAACGTTTATAGTATAAGGTTTAACGGCAGTATACGATTGTTCAAACTGAAATTTGGACCCGCAATTTAATTAGTTGCAAGTCGAGTGTTGTAATTACTAAGTATTCTAATAATTTTGTAATAGTGAGTAAATTATATTTACCTAGTTGAACCGAATCTGACGCAAAAAATAAATGCTTATTTTGTAAATAAAAGTAAATAAACAAAATATTTCACAACTTTTGCAGAATTTCGAAAGTATACATATACCAAACACCAGTAAACAATATAAAGGAATATGAAACCATTTACGTAAAATCATATTGTGCCGATGCATTGATTGTCATTCGGAAAACTAAACCTATTATTACACATAAGCCTCAAGATCTTATAAATAATTACATCACAACCCATCAGATTTATAAATCCATATGCGTGCGTTAAAACATATACGTTGGGAGCAGTAACTGGACGATGTAATCAGAAGTGATTGAACTTGTACCTATATGACTTCACAACCAGTTATCACTAAATGCTCAGACAAATACGCGAGTAAAATAATACTAGTCGATAGCAAAATACATTATTGAAACAGGTTATGAGGTCGTACTTTGACACAAGTCTCAAGAATTTGTACGAAAGTTATCAAGGACGGAAACCTTGATCTTTAAGAAACTCAAGCCTCATTAGTATATGCAAAAATAATTTATTCTAATTATGATTCCATCTAGATTAATGCAGTAACTCTTTATTTTTCTCATGTTGCATTATTCTTTCCACTACTTCTTCCCAAATTATCACTGTATATTTGACCACATACAACTATGACACAAAGGTGAATACACGATGACGTAATGTGAAGGGATTAGTGTTATTACTTGCTGGTTCAAACTCAATCATGCTTTTATTTGATCTTACTTTCTCGTGATTCAAGCCTTTCTTGATTAACGAAATAAAAGAAAGAGTATAGGTTAGAAAACAATACAATACAAATGAATGTGTTTGTGTACTTTTCCAAATCATAAATCACGTCACTATAATGTCTTTGTTTACTATCATAAATTGAGATAAACTTATAAATTGTTAAATCGACTTAACATAAATTAAACTTTTCTATTGTTTTTTTATTTGAGTAAATTATCGTTATTTAACTTTAGTTCATTGATATTACGCTTATTTAGACCTGGAATTAAGTAATCACGCTATGAACAATGCTACCAAGGTAAAATACAATCTATGAAATATATGAACAATATTAAAATATGCATTGTATACTACTAAGAAAAAAATATATATATGACCTCAAAAATTACCGATTTGAACAAATTTAATTTCTTTTTCTTTTTTTAATCTTAGCGACATGATATGAAAGCAAATTTAATTTATAATGAGAATTCTAATCGATCAATTTCTCATTCTACTTAGAAGCCAATAATAAACAAACGAATAGTAATAATAAAAAGGAAAGATTATTTTACTAAATTATATATCATACAGTTCATTTTACAAGTATTGATATACATAGTGACAAGAAGTAACCAGTAATAATTGTAAACGAAAGTTAGTTTTAAAACCACAAGTCAAGATCACTTGTTTAAAAATATTAGTCTGGATCAATTGTATGTTTGAAAGACAATTCAAGATTCTATACAGCATATACATATTTATTTGTTTATTTATTTATCAGTAGTAAGAATAATAAATAAAGTGACGCGCGTTTCGTCTTATTTGGCACTCGTCAGCTGGATGTACCTGCATCTCAGACTGATCAATTGCAGTCCTAAACATCAATGGGAAGATTCAAGTAAACTAAACCCAGTGAATTTAAACTTCACTCCCTTAGACAAGCAAATGGCTATCAGGATTCAGTAGCTAAGTGGATAACGTGATGGCGTTTGAAGCGAAAGGTAATGGGTTCGAGTCACAGGGTGAACATCAACTCTGGGATGCAGGTACATTCAGCTGACGAGACCCAAATAAGACGAAACGCGCGTCCTGGATTCCACTGCTAGCCACTATCCATCTTTGCTTACAATGCTTGTGAATTAAGGTTATATCGAGGCAATACGCACAGTATGCACATATGCCAATAAGAGACTGACCAGTTGCAGTCCCAAACATCAATGGGAAGATTCAAACAAACAATACTAAATAAATTTAAAGTGACTAGTTGTTGTTAGAATATAGGTCCACTCTATTATTTCCATACATACATAAATCTCTTAAAACACTGAATTCCCTTGTGCTCTAACGGAAGATTAGAGAAACAATGAAATGAAGTCATGGTATAATCAATAAAATAGATCAATTATTTGTGTAATCTATTTCAAATACATATTGTCAAATATTATAGATAGTTTTAACATGATATTTACTTATCAAATGAGTTTATAGAATTAAGAGTAATGCAAGAACATGGAAAAAACTAACTGATTATGCTAAGCTTGAAATACTATGTCACTTAATTTCCTCCCATGATGATGTAAGTTACGTAAGCGTATAATCTCAAGCCTTAAAATGTTTACTATTCTATAATTGTCGATTTAAATAAGTAACATTTTATGAATGAAACATTCAATATATATGACAAGGCGTTAATGTTATTAAAAGCAGCATTGAAAGACGTGGTTTCAAGTTGCAATGCATGTTATTTTAAAGTTGGATACACGTCTTTTCTTAAATGAATTACAACAAATACTAAGCCAAATTGTGTCAAACTATGATACTGTAAACTTAATAAGTGTATGTAGACAAAAAACTGCTCATCAAAGTAATGTAAGTCTATTGTCAATAATTATATATATATATATATATATATATATATATATATATATATATGTAGACACTTCTAAAATTAAAGTAGGTAATATTTAACTTTAACTAGTACACTAATTAGCTATTTCCAGGTAAGATAGTATGAAGATGATACAAGAACAAGTACAATACAATCATTCGTTTGTACCAACAGTATATAGGATCTTCTAAACATACGATATAAAGTGTCAGCAATTATTATTCCTCACGAAGCTGCTAACGCTGACGGAGGAGCATAGAACGCCAACATTCTTCATCTAACTCTGTCCTGTGCAATCCTTTACAGTTTTTTCCAGTTGCTATTCATTTTTTTCGTGTCAGCTTCTAATTCTCAGAGGTGTGTTATCTTGCCTTCATCTTTTTCGCTTCCCTTTAGGATTCCAAGTAAGCACTTGCCTCCTGATGCAATTTGGTGATTTCCTTAATGTATGTCCGATCCACTCCCAACATCTTTTCCTAATTCCCTCTTTAGGTGGAACCTGGTTTGTTCTCTGTTGCTGATGGTATCCGGTCAACGGATATTGAGTATCTTGTGTAGACAATTGCTTATAGATATTTGTATGTTCTTGATGACGGTGGTAGTAGTTATCCAAGTTTCAGCCCCATATAGTAGAACTGTCTTGACGTTCGCATTCAAGATTCTCACTTTGTTATTGGTTGACAGTTGTTTTAAGTTTTATATGTTCTTCAATTGTAGGAATGTGGCTCTTGCTTTGCCAATCCTCATCTGTACGTTTACATCAGATCCTCCTTGTTCATTGATGATGCTTCCAGGTTGGGTGCCTGAAAGTTTCCACCTCTCCCAGAGTTTCTTCATCAAGTGTGAATGGATTGGTGTTAATCGTGTTGCGTTTGAGGATCTTGCATTTTCCCTAGTATATGTTGAGTCCAACTGATGCTCAGGCTTCTGCTACACTAGTTGTCTTCATATGCATTTGTTCGTGTGCATGAAATAGAAGAGCTCGGTCATCTGTCAAGTCCAGATCGTCTAGTTGCGTCCAAGCTGTCTGTGCACGACCAATCTTTACATAATCCGACCTGTTGATCTCGAAGCTGGACGTCTACTGAATCATTCATCTGGTTCATCAACACTCTGTTGAGAACCTTTTCTGATACCGAGAGTAGTGTGATGCCTCCATAGTTCTCACATTTTCTCGTACCTCCTTTCTTTGGTACCTTGATGAGGTGTTCTTCTTTCCAGCCTGTCAGCACTTGTTCTTCCTCCCAAATCTTCCCGAATAGAACATGGAACATGTTTGCAGACACTTCTATGTCTGACTTCAGTTCCTTAGCTGGTATATTGTCAGGCCCTGCTGCTTTCCCACTCTTCATTTTTCTGATAACCGGTCATTCTGATTTCTTCGATCGTAGGTAGAGTGACATCTATAGGAAGATCTGTGTGTGCTGCTTAGATATCTGGTGGATTCAATGAAGCTGGTCTATTTACGAGTTCCTCGAAGTGTTTTACCCATCCGTTCCTCTGTTCTTGGATTTCAATGATTGGCTGGTCATCTTGATCCTAAACTGGTCTCTCCAGTTTACTATGTTTCCCTGTCAATTTCTTCGTCGTGTCATGTAGTTGTTTCATACTTCCTTCTCTTACAGTTTTTCCGCTATCGTTGCTAGATCTTCCACATATTACTACTTGTCGGCTCTAATGTTCCCCCTCACTTGCCTGTTTGCTTCTGTGTATTCAGTTTGTGCCTTGGCTGTTGTTGATTGCCGTCTTTTTGTTCTTCCTCTCTTGAATCTTGATTAGGGCTTCCACAGAGACCCTTTCCTTATGGTAATGCTTCTTGCGGCTCAGAACCTTCTGAAATGTTGAATTCAGTGCTTTTTTGATCCCTTTCCAGTCGCCCACTACAGTAGTTCCCTTTCCTTTCAACAGATCCTTTGAAGCTTAGAACCTGTTGTTTAGAGTTATCTTGAATTCGTTGAGTTTGTTAGTATCTTGGAGGAAGGATATATTTGAACCTTTGTCATCCTGTTTCTCCAGTTGTCTAGTGCTTCTTTAGTTTCGTTTTAGTCTTGAAGTTGCACCTATGTATATTATTTTATGCTGAATGAATAAAGAAGCTCACTCAGAAAATTCAACTTATTTAAATCAGAAACAATAGAACAGTAATCATTTTAAGGCTTGATATTATTTGCTCACAAAATTTGGATCATCATTGAATTAAATTAAGCAACAAAGTATTCCAAGTTCAGCGTTATCAGCGTAACAATCCATTAGTTCCCCTTGTTTCAGTTATCTAATTGACTTTTATGTTCTTTAACATATAAATATCTTTAAATAGTTGATATGTGCTTAGACAGTTTGAAGTATATTGCTCTAATACATCATATTGGTTATGATAAACTATATGTTACCAAGACAAAATACCTTGAATCAAGTTGTCAAATATTTGAATAATGAAAAAACAAAATGATGTCGAAATGAAATGTTTCATCATTTTATTTTGGATTATTTTTAAATGACTTACTTTGATTGGGTATTAAATAATAATTTCACTTTGTTCATAGCAGATACTAATCGTCCTTGTAAAATTGGCATTAATCGATAAGGCTATAAATAATAAAATAAATTATAATTGTAAAGCAAAAAATATTTAATAATTAGTCGATATAACTTTGAAATTATTATCTTTGCTTAATTTGGTAATTATATATTTTCTTAGTTGAAATCCTGAGTCAATTGAAGCTAGACCACCATCGAAAACCTGGAAGCACTGGATGGCCGTTTCGTCCTACTATGGGACTCCTCAGCAGTGCGCATCCACGATCCCGCACCCGCGAGATTCGAACCCAGGACCTATCAGCTTCGCGCCGGAGCACTCAACCGATAGACCACTGAGCCGGCATCTAACGGTGTTAATGTCTAACTTCAACTGATCCACGAAGTTATATATTTCATTATTGCAATTTATTTATATTATAACTTTGTAATTAGATTCCCGATTTAACTAATCACAATTAAAAAAGTAGCATCCAATAAGATGAAAATATAAGTCAGTCAGCAAAGTGTAGATATGACAAATACAATCTACAGGTGAAAGCAGAACTGAAGAACATTTCCTCACGGAATTAACAAAATATTTTCACATATATACGATTGTATAGCTTGATAATAAATTTGTTGAAAAGAGATCCCTTCGCTGAACTTCGTGTTTTTAACTAATTATTAATTCTCTCATTGAAAAAAAGCTAGGAACAAATATGAAAAATGAATTTTAGCGAAATGTTCACCAGAATGGTTTGATTTGGTAATGAATTCCACGTTGATAGTTCTTTCTATTCTTCATCACAAGTATTTCATGTGAGTATCAATTGTTATAAGTGAGCAAATTCTAATAATTATTAAAATATACCTCTATTAACTACTATTGATAACAATGTGACGAGAAGAAAAAGATATAAATATCATGAAGCATGTCTTACAGTCTTTTTTTCTTTAGACCAACTGAATTATACAGATTTCGTTTCATGTGCTTATTGTATATTCAAAGATAAATGTAAAAGTATATGAAAAGACCATAGTATTTATTTAGTTACACAGAAATAATATACACAATACTTAGTTAATAATATGAAGGTAATTTCAATTGAAATGTATATTTACCTTCATAAATATTCTGTGATGTATCACATCAGTTAAGCATGTAAATGGGGCATCAAGAATAATACCTTTTGGAAGACGAATATTTGCTAAAGAATCATGCTCTTTATTGAAATGATCCATAAGACAACCGACAACCCTATCAACAGAAAACATGCACAAAACAAATCTATCATCTAATTACACAATTATTAGACTGTAAACGTAATGTTAAATTCATTTGCCTTCCATACAGTTGGCACTATTGTTTTAGATTCAAACTGAAATGGAACTTCATCGAATCGATAAGAATTGCAATTTAACATAAAGTAGCAAGGTAAATATACATAATGCTCTGTACATTATAAAAATTACTTTTATTTTATTACATCTGTAAGTTTAAAGGTCAAATTTTCCCAGCCTATCAAGTTGTTAACCATCCTCTACATTTAATATTACTACCTATATCAAGCTGATCATGCCTGTAAACTAAAATGAATTCAGTAATTATTATTTTCACAATACATATTATCATCATTATTATCTTCATTACAGCACTAAATAAACGAACAAAGTGTTATATAAATACCATCATTAGTTAATTTTACTCTTCTTGTTCATTAATTATCAAAGGTTTTTTAAAGCATAAGGTTCAGACGGCTAAGTCGAGGCACATTCGTTTCTTAGAGAATCGCCTTCAACCGTCTGACCTCGAGGTCTAATCGACAAGATGAAGGAGAAATAATAAGGGATGGTATCCAGTGTTTAAAATGTGTTTGTGTGTTATTCTTTCTAAAATCCTGGAACCCAATCAAATGATTGGTTTCAAATGCATATTTCCCAACTTTCTTAGATGAAAACTATTATATCCGAGCGAATAATAAATGAATGGTAACTGTCGGGAATTGTTTATGAACTATCATATATATATATATATATATATATATATATATATATATATATATATATATATATATATATAACTAGATTATAAATATTTATCTCTTTCATCATAAGCTTTTGTTTGACCCATTGACTACTATTATACGATTTACTATTTTTGATTTATTCCCAATCTATTATTTACAAGCTTCCATATCACAAGCACTTTTGGCTTCATTTTTTATAATTGTTATTTTTCATTTTACTGTGTAATGCGATCTGATCTGCTTGTATATAAACTACTTATGTTTAACACTATAATATTCATACAGTGGACAGTGATTACTGTGCCCTGAACTCAATGGACAGAGAAAGAAGAGAAGCTATTGTATCGAAGACCAATCAGGATTTAGAGTTGACTCAAGGCTACTAGTGATGGTTGGCATGTCATTGGTTAGCTAAAGGACAATGTCGTAGAAATCGATATTAAGGTTGATTGACTTATCACGTAATGTTGGACGGGCCCGTAAGACATAACCAAAACTAAATATCCACCAAACTATATAAAGCATCAAATATCCTTTTTACCCTTGAAGTACCGGAAAAAGCCACCACAATATAAGGGCAGTAAGAAAAAGATCCTTGGAAAAGGTTACAAAGGCAGGGCAGAATAAAGATATTTCAAGAGAAATAGTGGACTCTATCCATCCTCAACTGCGTCAGGCCATTTGTGAGGGGATGTACACAATCATTTTTTTACCGCATGGCAAGAAAAATTTATACGAGATTAAAATTTTTCACTACAAGCAGCTGATGGTGAACACGAAAAATGCTTCTTACCCAGTACCAAGTGAATGACCCCAAAAGAAAATCGGCGCTGAAGGAAACCGTTTACAAACAAATTGAACAACTGTTAAACTATCCAGTAGACAGTCATTTTCTCCAGTTAATGACCCAGTTGAGTCGCCATAACCTTAAATCAACACAATTCAATACTTGAAATTATTTAAAATATTCTGTAATCATAGCACATATATCGTATGCCAATTATCAATATTTGAAAATAACAGAAAACACTGAATAATTAGCCGTAATTGTGAATAAGTCACCATTGCATAAATATTATGATAGATATATGGTGCAGAAAAATAGGTTGTAAGAGTAAATTCCACTCACTTTTATTAAATTACTGGGATTACAACTTGTTGGAAGAGTGAAATAAATAAAATTTAAACTACGTATGATAAATTTATGATCCTTCGGTTGAAACTGTTGCTAGTATAATCGTAAGGCAACCAAATATAATAGGACACACAACATTCAAAAGAAATGGGTCGTTTTTCCTGGCTGTCTGCTTGTTACAACGAAAAATATCAATGAAATGATTTAGAATATCATGAATGGAACGAGTATTTGTGAATGTCAGCTAATTTTTTTCGACAAAAATTTTAAAGCAGCTCAGTGTTTAATCGAGCTAAATTACGCTTATATAGATAAGTATTCCATCTTATAAGTTACAGAAAAACGTTGAAATCCAAGTTGAATTCATGACCTAAATGGTGATTATTCATCACTAACTACCATTTAATAGATAATGAGAAATATCTTTAAGAAAAATTGTACGATATGTACATAACACTACAGTTTCAAAAGCCAACTTCCTAAACAAATGTATTTATCGTTAATATTTAACGGTAAAACAACCGGTTAAAATTTCATCTTTTTTACAAAAAAAATTTATGGTTAACACCATGTTAACTGCACTATAACAGTAACTACAAAAACGGAATGGGAAATATAGTAAAAATACTATATATATAGAAAGAGGTTTAACTCGGTAATTTCTGAGATAATTTTACTCACAGATTTAAAGCAATAGGTTAAGAACAAGATAACATTGTGCACTACACAAAGAAAAGTGACCTTAAGCATACGTATTAAGAAACGAGAAATGTGAGACTTTGGTAGCTATTCTTTAATGAATTAGTTTTCATATTTTAATTAACACTCTATTAAAAACAGTAGCTTTATAGTATTTTTATATAGTTCCATTTGTAAACCTTGGGTTGATTCATCAATTTCTTTTGTGTTTTTTTATGATTGAATTCATAAGTCAATTGAAGCTAGACCACCAAGGAAAACCTGGAAGCACTTGATGGCCGTTTCGTCCTATTGTGAGACTCCTTAGCAGTGCGCATCCACGATTCCGACTCACGAGATTCGAACTTAGGACTGTCATAACACACTGTCAATACAGCACTTATTATGTAATAATATCTTTATATGAAAACTAACATTTCTAAAGTTAGTATGTGTAAAATTGATCATATATTGTACATTCATTTAATAAAACTAAAACATATATTTCTTACTGAATTGTGCGTTTAGCTTGCATAACCTACGTTTTGTTTGTGAGATGTTTAGTATTTATTATATTTCGAATATTATCACAGTAAATCCTAACTTTATGTTACAAGTAACAACCGTTTAAAGCGTAAATTTATTCATATATTTATAAATCAGTTTAACCAAACAGTTCAAATATTATAACTAACTGGGTGAATTCTGACATACAACTTATGATTTTTGACTTAGAAATCACCAAATTTATTTTAGTTATCACAAATAATATAATCCAAGTAGATATAACACTGTAAAACAAGATAATGCCCAATAATAATAAAACAATATTACTGAAATTCGAATGATGCGTACTGTGTGGGAAATAAATTTGCAGGATATGAAACTGTATTTCGGTGTACTCTTGTCACCCTTATCCTCAAAAACGTGGTTCTAATCGTCCGACGAAAAACCTACTTTCTGATTAATACAATACCGTCAGCTTCAATGGAGTAACATTTCATAAATCTTGTTACTGTATTAATGTTATTTCACATGACAATATCAAAGAGTTAGACGGATAATATGTCTCAAGAGATGTTTGCTGGCGTTGGATTCCAACAGAGGAAGATTTTCGAGACAATGAACGGTCTATGGAATCAAGCTTTCTATCAATTTATTATCTTTCTGTTGGTCCTTCACGACTCCTTGGTTGGGGTCCGAGAGATGGTGCAACACAGTGGCTAGAGACGTTATCAGATATGGCTCAGGATAGAAACCAGTGGCGATCCTGCTGCAACCTTCTTTTACTTTCTACATAAAGTATGGTTCTTACTTTCCTATTTGAAAGAGTCTTCTGGTTGTACATTTTAGTCCGCCTTATCTTTTCATCCCTTCTCTTCCTACTTTCATTATTTTGTGTGGCGCATATGTACCTGGTGCCCTTTTGTACCAATATATATGTGTTTAAATAAATAATAAATAAATACAATTTATTATCTGGTACAGTCATTGTCTGTATATTAAATGCAGCATGAAAGAACATAGACAGATGTTAACAATATCTTCATTTACATGGCGTCTCTCTAAACAACCTATATGTAATAAGTTAGGGAAGCTATTGGTTGCGGATGTCGGTCCTTCGCTCATGTTCATCTGATGAATGGTTTGTGTTAGTGTCACCAAATGGTCAATGACTCTTAACTATGATTTGCTATGTACTGTTCATGAGAAAAGTCCATCGTTCAATCGTCTGACCGAAGATCAAATGAAGAGCATTCGCCCTTTACTGATGTCTGTAGCTCCAGTCTTTGTTATAATAAACTCTGTTTACGAAGCGTATGGAAAGCAAATCATAGTACAGGATATTCGCAGTGTGTTTTGCCATGTGCCTAAACAACCAAAACTTCCAGGATTGTTTAGTTGTTCTCAAAATTTTAAATTAATAATTAATTTTGAAACCTTTGTGGCACATATCGCCCATATGACAGGCAAAGCACAGATGTAGCGTGATGAAACACGATTATCAACAGTAGCACTATAAGGGATTGTTAAAAAGTAGCTTAATCTTTAATCTGAAATATTTTTACTAGGGAATATTCAGATCATCATTAATTCTGAATGAAACATTTATTTGCACATAAATATGGATGTACGTTAGTATTGAAAATACCACTTGCTGAATAAATTAATAATATACTTTTCATGATTTTTGTTAATCAATGGAAATCCATAACAAGCGGCTGATTTTGAAATAGCGGTTAAGATTAACTTTCCTTTCATCACTTACAAAACAATCGCATTTACATTGAAACCCCAATTCAGTCAAGTATTGTGTTGTAAACAAAACTTATCGTTATGCTGGAATTCCTGATATATAACTTACAAACTTTGGTCTAATAGTAAATTTTGATTGCGCTAACACCTTGCTGGAAAACTTGATAGGATAAAACTAATAAAATTTGCCGGTTTTGACATCAGAATAAAACACTTACTTACTTACGCCTGTTACTCCCGATGGAACATAGGCCACCAACCAGCATTCTCCAACCCACTCTGTCCTGGGCCTTCATTTCTAGTTCTATCCAATTTTTGTCCATTCGTTTCATGTTGTTTTCATTTCTCGGTGTAATGTGTTCTTTGGTCTTCCTCTTCTCCTTTGGCCTTGAGGATTCCAAGTGAGGGCTTGCCTTGTGACGCAGTTGGGTGCTTTTCTCAATGTGTGTACTGTCCACTTCGAAGAAAGAACCCAACTGCGTCACAAGGCAAACCCTCACTTGGAATCCTCAAGACCAAAGGAGAAGAGGAAAACCAAAGAACACATCACACCGGTAAATGGGAACAGATATGAGAACTCCGTGTGGAGCCCCTCTGGGTTACTGCCGGTCCCAAACCCGGATAAAGAAGGACAGTTGGGCATGGAGTTAGCGACCCCATCCAGTAGAAAACTAACACGCTAAGAAAATGCTCACCAGAAAAAAACCCACTCCCTTTTAAACAACCTGTAACTCGTGTTATCACCAGTATCGATTTAAAAATGCCGTCAACACGGTTTCGAATTGGCATAACGTTTTTAAGATACTTTACTGAGTCGTATATTTAAATAAAAATTATACTTTATATAATAAAATTAGTTATGTTTTAGTTAGTTAGAGCAACTCTGTACTTCCATCATGTCATCACATGTATTTTTTTTTGGTAGAACATTTATTGAAAAAACGATCGCAGTTCTTTCAAAGTTATAGAATTTTTTTTACCGATGCTACACGTCATTAAATAAATAATTTATAAGTGCTTAAACTGTCATTACTATATTTATTATCTAAGAATTCACAATCATTATGTCCAATTATTTACAATATTAGTCCTGTACTATTTTCATTGACCTTAGTTAATTTTTTTTCAGATTCCAACCACCGTGACAAGGACAATACTATTATCATTCAAACAGTTTGCATGAGGAGACAAGCACATAACTAATCACGTAAGCCAAATTTAAAAGAGCAGAAAAATTCAAAATTCGAACACCCATTTCACTCCCGTCGATAGTTGTTCAGCTCTGAAATTTAACTTACCTCTGTAATCGAAACAAAAAACATGATAGCCAAGAGATGACAATAGTTTATAAATATTCACTCTCCAAGGAATAGCTCTTGATTTCGAATTACCATGGAAATAAATAAATACAGGTATATCATTAGGCAATGAATTCATTATTTCTTCATAACTCCGTGAATCGGTAGCACCAATTTCTTCATTATTCGATGGAAGAATATGCCTAGTGACGTTAAAAAACCCAGACATATGCATTATACAAAATAAGTAGGATCGGGTAAAATCTATCATATTAAAATGGAAAATGATTTCTGCATGTTTATGGAATTTCTATAGTAATAACAAGTAATCAGTAGTGAACAAAACTAAACCAGCATTTAGACTTGAATTTCTTTACTATAATATAGTGAAATATTATTGTAAAATGACACTGAGCAATCGAGAGGAAGAGCATTATAATAATCAAGGTAATTACTCAAAAACCAAACAGTTGCTACGTTGCACAATATCTGAAAATAATTTTGATGAGAGGCCGGTATTATAGTAGTCATGTAAGAATTGAAGAACGAATGTTGAGAATAGGTAAAATACAAAAGTGAAAGAAACTCGAAAATCATTTAAATATTTTTAAAAAGCGATTTTCATCGAAGTTCTGGTACAAACTCACTCCTAAACTGACGGTCAAAATGGCGAGAGTGGTTGTACAAACTTATTTTGGATGCACAGGTTTGGTTGGAGAACACTGATTCCAACCGCTTCAGCAGTGTACAAAAAACGTACTCCTAAACCATGTGACAAATTTGATGGATCATGATGGAAAAAGCTTTATTCAATTCTACTTGATGACCTGTGTCCACCAAGTGAGCTAGTCATCCAGTCAACTACAACGTAAGAACAGGCACAAATATGCATCGGTTCAAGTTGCCACACCTCATATGCAAAACAAAATCAACACCAAATTCATAGAAGCAGTTAAAAAAAATCTAATAGAAGGATATGTATGATACAAGGAGAAAGAATTAGTTCATAGAAAGAAAAGTATAAAGTAATTTTAATCTCACGGTTTAAGAGCAGATAAAGAATGTACACACACACACACACTTGTGATCAATTATGAGCCATGTCACACAGTCTCCAAACATTGGTTACGATAGTCACGTGGACCCCAACCAAGCAGTCTGCATCTACCAACATGCCTCAGACTAAAAGTTAGTGACTTCAAACACTAATACCGCTTTTTGGTTTGCCCACCCCTAACTCTTTTCCAACCATCCCCAATACTAGTCAGAATTGTGAGTTGTGGTAATCGGTGTTCAGGCATACGTAACACGTTGCCCAACCATCACAGTCGATGAAGATTTACAACCTCATCAACTGATTTACCATCATTCCCTAATACCCTGTGTCTAACCTCACTATTACTTACACAATGATGCCCGAAGATACGAATAATATTTCTAAGACACCTGTGATCAAATACTAGCAACTTACGAGTATCTTCTACTCTTAATGACTATGTTTCACAGCCGTAAAGTAAAACAGAAGGATATGCTGAGCAGTATCCCCCCCTTTAATTGATAGGCGGATATCTCGCCTTCGCCATAGGTCACGTAAGTTGGCGAAAGCCAAACGAGCTTTCTGAATCCATACAGAGATTTCGTCAGACACCAACCCATTAGGGCTGATCACACTTACAAGATAAATGAAGTTGTCGATGCATTCGACTACTTCACTCCCTATCCTAAATTCACATATTGACGCAGTCCAGTCCTGAAGCAACAATTTACATTTAGAGAGGGAGAATCGCATTTCAATTATCCTGGAATTGTTGCTCAGTGCTACCAAAACACTCTGCATTTTATCAGCGTCTTCACCAAACACGACTATGTCATCTGCGCATTCTAAATCGATAAGTGGACCCCTTGGTAGGAAATCAATTCCTGAAAATTCAGACAACAAGAACGTTATTTCCAGCAGTATGTCCATGATGAAACTAAACAGAAATGGAGATAGTCGACAGCCTTGTCGGCAACCACTTGAGGTTGCAAAATTAGATGACAGTTAGCCGTAACCTTTCACTCGACTGGTAGTGTTCGAGTAAACAGTCTTCACAAGGTTTATGTACTTTTGAGGTACACCTTTCAATGACAGACACTACCACAAAACATTTCGGTTCACAGAGTCAAATGCTACATTTAAGTTAAGAAAAACCATAATTGTCGGACACCGATAAGCATGCCTGTGTTCTAAAATCTGATGAATGGTGAACATATGGTCGATGCAGCCATGACCAGGTCTGAAGCCAGCCTGATTTACTTGTGTTTGCAGTTCACGAGTCATAGTTAGACGCCCAATAATTATTGAAGCTAGTATTTTAGATGCTATAATAGTCAAACTTATCCCTCTATGATTATCGCAAGATGATTTTAACCCCTTCTTATATATTGGATCAATCAATGATTGTGACCAGTCACATGGAATTACGTCCAACTCCCAGATCTTAGTTAAAATATTAATCAACTTAATCGCTAAAACTAGACCACCATCCTTGAAGACCTATGAAGTTAATCCATCTGAACCAGCTACTCTTTTTTGTTTCAGATTACCTATAGCTTTTTAAACTTCAATTAGATTCTGGGGACCTACTTCAATGTTGCATTCAGGCTGTTTGGGAATGGTGGGTAACTGTAGAGTAGCTGAAGGTCAGCTAAACTGTTCTCTTAAGCGTTCCACTCATCGTTCTAAATGTCTAGACTGAGAGCAGATAAGAGTGTCGTCCTTTTCTGAGATCGTCACACTTCTTCATTCTAGTTTCCTTAATTAGTTTGGTGTTACCTAAAGACGCTGCCCTTTCCATCTTTTTTGCTTTCGTTGTCCACCACTGCTTACGATCGTTCCGTAGACTTTTGGTTAACCTAGATCTGATTTCTTCACGCTCTTCATCGTGTTCAGGGCCTGATGGGATGCTTACGAAAATACATCAGTGCAATGGACTTAATAGAGATTCACTGGTTTTTTGTGACCCTTTGGTTCAAATCACTAATAGATGTCGCTGCTGTTTTCACAGCTGTTTGTATATCTTTCCAAGCAACATCTGAGTCAGCCTCATGTTTAGAACTGCCTGAATGTGAACTCAGTTGTTCCTAGGATCTGCTTTTGGGTTTCTCGTCCCTCACTTCAATTCTAATGGGCCTTCTTAGTGTGGTTTTTTCTGCGTCCAGTGAGGCTCAAGTAAATGCGTGCTCGTATTAGAGCATGATCAGAGTCTGAACACGTATTCCAGATAGAGCGACAATCTGTCGATCCTCTCCAACGATGACTGATGGCGATATGGTCTATTTGAGTTCATCGTTGGTTTGGTGCAGGTGGTCGCCATGTTAGACGATGTCACTCATTATGCTTAAAATTTGCATTTGCTAAAAATAAACGATTGTCTGAGCATAGTTGCAAGAGACAATCAGCCGGCATACTATAATACCCTGTCAAATGTCTTTTTGTTTGGTTTAAGCTACCTACTTGAGCATTAAAGTCACCTGCTACGAGTATTATGTCTGAGCGTTCAGCTTTTTGAAGGAGCTCAGAAGGCTTTCTGTAAAAGTTATCTTCCACTTCATCCGGGCTACAGTCATTGGTAGTGTAGGCAGAAACGATGAAAAGACAACGACGTGTGTCCCTATCCTTCCGAGTTCTTATGGAGCCGTTTAGCCGAATAGAACATAGAAGACTGTTAAAGGGGATCCACCCTAATAGTGCTTGTTCTGCTCTAGTACTAAGTGCTATGCCTATACTCGCCAGTCCACGAGAGCTAGACATTGGGCCGCTAGATACATGGAGGGTGTATCTCATCGGCTCTCCGTTTTTGCGAGGTGAGGTCAAGTGAATAACCACATTAGGATCCTGTATGTATGTTTCGGAGAAACAGCATACATAAATGGTACGAGATACTAGGGTCTTAGACAAGGAGACTTGCTAGCCTATCTGACATAGAGCATGTACGTTGAAGGGTTCAATGTGCAGTTTGGAGCGAAGTTTCAGTAGACCTAGGACACTGTTTTGTGCACTAGAATCGTTGGCTATGGTGACACTTGAGGAGGAAGTCAAAAGAGGAAGTTTGGAATTGAAAGTGGATATAGGAGGAATAATCGGAATTGAACAGGGAAATTGATTATGAATAAAGTGATCTTGAGTTTTGTTAGAGGTGTGAGGGCGGTTGTCAATTCCCGGTTCCCCACAACGTGGAAAGGACCAAATCATTGAACTATAAGGTTATCACTAAATCAGCTTTAAGAATTAAGTATATTAACAAAACGCCAGAGATAAAATTGTTCTTCTCTTTAGGATATGACAAAAATGATATCCATTTGTTTAGTTAATAAATAACCAATTTACAAGTACTTAGTCAACTAACTGCAGAACTGTCTCATATTTCAACCACGCCATAAAATGTTTCATCTAATGGACACTTCTGTGAATGAAATTCCTCTCTACTAATGGCAGACCGAAGTTTTGTAGTATCCTAATAACTCTTTATTCTCTCAAGTTTAATGAGATCAAGTCTGTAAGTTAACGAGTGTGCTTTCTTTCTAGTCTTGTTCAAAAATGCCGTAACTAATAGCATCTTACTTACTTTATTTCATGTTTACCAGTATAGCTCTAAGTTTATCGAAATATACTTGACATATTTCTCTTTTACTCCTCTTACTATCTACAGACACAGGAGAAATGTAACTGCCAAGCGTTGGAATTTTTGCGTGATAAGATAGTAAGGCGCAAAACCAAGAGGCTGTCAACTTCAAAATTTTAGAAAATGTATCCTTTTAACTAAGTATATAGTTACACCACTAGAAATGTGCCAATTCAAATAGCATCATTCAATCAGAATGCAACTTACCATACTCCTAACAGAGCTTTGTCATCTAGAGAAGCGATGTAGAAATTGTGGGCATGCCCACTAGGGATGTCCACAGATTCAAAGTGTGTGTAGACTCTGGAACTAAAGCTAGGTCCACCTGCATCAAAAACAAGTTCAGAATCACTTCAGATTTACTAAAATGGTACAAACAAACACGAAAGATATCACAAGGCAAAATATAACCCGTTCTGAAATCATTCAAAGCGAATGTACAAAGTTAACACTTGCTATGGACATCCTGAGTTTAGAAAACCACAGTCTGAAAGTCAAAAATAGTACTACACAGTGCAGTTAGTCATTTTCACACAATCTTATCGACATGTTCAGAATACTTATTAAAGATCTCCAAATTATGGATTATGAAGTTAATTTCAGCAAATATTGTGTACGCTAAATTATTTCACAAATGTATTGTTGAATATTATTCAAGCTTTGAACCTTGAAACAAAGTTAGTTAAAGATCTCGTGAATTACGAGCGTAAAACTTCTCCCAAGTGTTTCTGTTCATACATTAATACTCGGTTACGTGTAAAAAGATCGATCTAAAGCATCTTCAATATGAAATATTTTAAGCTACAAATTTAACTACACTTATACTTTTGTATTTTTCTCTACCTCAAGATACAAAACATTAGGATGATTATTTCTGTAGGTATATCACGCAAACCAATACATCCATTCATTAGAGAAACAGATAGTATTGACGACACGCTTGTGTCTAAAGGTTCAGAGACAAACTCACGACTTGATAGCTTCCTGTTCCTTTTTTGGTTGTTATATTAAGTATGTATAAGTATATAAAAGTTCATCTGATTACTATATGCATTCTATTTAGCTGTTAAACTTTGCCAAGAAATGTTCAATTCTCATTGAACATTGTCTAAGTCACAAAAAAACACAAGCAGAACAATGAACAGTAAAAGCGATAAAATGATACCACACTCATTTTTAAACTGATTTTGTTAGAAAATCTAATCTATCTAAATGATAGAAAGTTGAAAAGCACTCCATGATATTGAGTACATCAAACTTTGATACAGCTTAATTCGACCTCAAATTGGACACTAAGGATAACATTATGGGGTAGGTCTAGACATCTGCAAAGCCTGATATAGTACAGGCTATCTTAATTCTTTGGTCAATTCAACCATCTTCGTAACACACGTTAGAGTCCGTTTACATATTTACCACTCCCAAATAAACTGAAAGTCTAAAACAAATTCCTTCAGAAAATCCAATATGATACGATGTTATGACTAGCCCAGCACCATGCCAAATCTTAAATCTCATTGGGATCAATTTTTCCAAGGCCCCTTGAATCTTCCCAACGTTTACCTGTTTTCAACGGAGACTAGCTGTCTGTATACAGTTCTCTAGGTTTGAGAAAAAAACATAGAACGACTTTATAACTTTTTACTTTATCAGGTAAATGAGCACAGTGTGCAACGCCTAAAAGGGACCATGGAGCAATCAACAATTTCTACCGCATTGACTAATAATACTCCTCAAATTACTGGGACCTATACAGAGAATGATCCAAGACTGCTTGATATGTGCTTGTTACTGCTTTGATGACTAATGGGTTGCCGATGACTGTAACCTGTAGAAAGTCTTCCAAAAGTATTAGGAAATAAGTCAGTCATACCAACATAATATCAAACGCTTTTACATAGAATCACGACTAAACATAACAGTCTCAGAGTATTTGACAAACATTTATGAGGCTAGTTACATGGCAGTCTAGTTATAACAAATGTAAGTCTTTATAATATATTAGAAATCGTCTTATGCAGTCCCGTTTTCTGTGGAAGTCAAGCTAAGCGAATGTTCTATGAGTAGCAGCAGGCCATCGATTTCAAAAATATCAAGGAACACAGACACTACAGGAACTAGAAATCTCAGATAAACAATATTTGGTATCATGCTACATGTTATCAGCTTCACCTGCTTTCGCAAATTTACTTGACCCTACGTGCGCTAATCCGATCCTCAAAAAATGTCAACTTCGACAACTCCCCAAGACAGGAAAAGCCAACATATGTAATGCTACGCACTCCTCAAACCCTACAAATTCGCTTATTTTTGAGATCTAATCTTTGATTCCCATTGCTTCATCGGTATTTGTTTTAGAATCAATTAATGACCTGTATGTAAGATAGGTTCAAATCAACTAACCATCAGTCGAATATTTTACTCATGACTCAAATAAGACTATATGTCATGATACATAAGAATTTACTAGTCAGAATTCCCCATTAGTCATTTACTTGATGACTTAATGAAGTTGGTGCCGTCGTTTATTCATAACAACAAGTAGTAGCTACAGAAATAACTCACTACGTGTTTTAAAAACGAGTCGCCGACAAAAGGCAGGAAACGTTTCTACAATCAACGGTAATGCTATGTACAAGATCAGAGCCAAGTGTATTAAAAATGCTGACACCCATAACAGAATCATTACAGGCGCCTAACAAATAGTCACTTTCATAATCTTGTCACCCTCTATCTAATTGGTATAGTTAAACAAAGACCACTTAAACCTTGTCAGGGATAGTTCATCTATATCACCCAGTGAAAACGAATTGATTTTTCGCTTTCACTGTAAACCATTGAAATTAAAGGGACGTGGAAAGGTCTATCATTTCGCTTATTGATATGTAGTTGACGACGCCTTGAAACTGCTTACGAAGGACATTTCAAAATCCTTCATCACAAACCTAAGTGATATAACATCCATAAAAACGGAGCTAATGAGAAAATGAGCAATGTCCGTTTTAATGACTCTTATAAGGGACCCTTATAAGAATTTCGATTAGGGATATTGAATGTAAATGTATTGCAATAAATTGTGTTCCATTGTTCCATGGCTTTAAGTGAATGTATTTTGTTTCATTTCCTTTTTATATAATATCTAACCCACTAAAAAATATACGTTGTGGCGGTAAATAAATCCCCAAAATCAATAGCTCTGTAAGTGTTCGAAATTGGAAGCTGACCACATTAGTTTTAATGGACCACCTTGCTGAAGGCAATCGGTTATGCATCTGCACCAGATCACGATTTGAAACGGGGTGCTCAACGCCTCCTGAGATCACTAGCCAGTCTATATCAGTCACTCCTCGATATATTGATAATCTATCAACTATTTCTTCCGACCTCTTCGCTTCTGACTTTTGATTTCACTGGATGGGCGCGATTCAATTGTAGAACGTGTTACTGGTAAAGTGTTGCAAAACTACAATATCTGTGATATCTTCAACGTCATTATAGACGCAGCAAGCAAAAAGAAGCTTGTAATTGCAGTGAGACACTGAATTATTGGTAAAGAAATTTGTCTCTATCCAACGGAACTGCTTGATATGCACCTAGATAACTGTGACCAGCCAGATGACAATTGGTCAGTCCTGAAATGTGATGTCATTCACAAGTGTGGTAAATTAAAAACATACAAACGATCATTCCCCATAAATAGTCTACAATCTGCAAATAATGTGTTGGTCTTCTTTAAAAGCTTTGGTGTTTACCGTATAAACAATTCGACGAACGAAAATACCTTGCCAATAAACACTGATAAGCAGAAGAGGTGAGTACAATAATCCTAACAAAATTTCGTACAGGCGCACTAAAGAGTGAAGAAGTGTCTTTTTACAATGCCGTTGACATGGATGTGGCTGAGATGCAGGCTGGAAATAGCATTTCGGTTGTTTAACAGTGTTGCCTCTCCGATTGTCATGTAGGTTTCCTTACTTCGTAGATGTGAATAAGATAGTTTGACACAACTAGATACGTCATCATCAACGTTCGAATCCGGGCGTGGAGGAAGTGCGTTAGAGGCCGATTAAGTTACGTGTACGATCAAGTGAAGTTTTTTTAGATTTGATAGACTGCATACAGTGCTGCAAGATATATAGTCGGTCATTTCTGAACTGAGTGCAAATATGAAGCAGTTAATTTCGAAGTACGGTGAGCGTAAAGATGCGCAGGAATTTGACTGAGGACTATCAAGTCAATAGTTCCCTTTTTCATATTAGGAGGAACTAGGAACTTTTGACGCTTGTCTTCAGCAGGAAGACATAAGGGACAGATTTGTACGTCAACAACAATAATTGGATTATTTATTCGCATTACAGATGGCCATGTTGACGCAGTCAATGGATGATAATCCTAAAAAGTCAGTGCTCTATATTTTGTCATTCACTATGACACCTGAAGTCGCCGGTCATTTCACGCCACTTGGCACTTCATCAAAACGATCACTTCAGAAGTGCACGTTTTACGGCTACATACGAAGTAACTTATATATTTTTAAACTTCAGATGCATTAACTAATTGATTCTTGTCATCATCTATCAACGAAAATACCTTGCGAAACTGTACGACATCGCGACGCAACGTTATTTTCACGAAATAAGAGACAAAATTCAAAAGCGTAATCGAAGGAAAAAAGAACACATATATATTATTTTAAAATGGTTATTATTTTCTACTGCTCTTCAGGTACAGTCTTCAGTGTTAACGAACATAATTGTAAGCTCAGGTTTAAGCCGCTACTTGCACAAAAGCATGTTACTCAGATATAATAAAGTTTTTATTCTTTACATTTCAGAATTCACATGAAGATTATTTTGCTTCTCAATAGTCGAACAGGCGTTACGAAAAGAAATAATCAGTGGAATGTTTATCATGTTCAACTCCATTTTCGATAAACATATTTTTAAAAATGTGCTTACTTTCTTATTTGCATGGGCAACTCTTTGTAAAATACAAACTAAGGTTTGGCTAAAGAATAACTGCACAGGTAGATCAGACACACACTATCGCACAGCCGATATCAAAACAAGGGGATTGGGAAAACAACGGTTGTAGATCTATTGAAAAGATGTACATTATTACCTGAAGAAATATCAGCGCTCAGTTATTCAAACAATAATTGTTTTCCCAATAATAGACCGAAATTACAATAAATAGACAAATTGAGAAGGAATGTAAGAAAATTATCGATGCATCAAAAAATTAGTGGTCTTCTATCTTTTCTGTATAGATCAAGTAAAAATCCGTTCAAAACAGAATAGTTTGTTGTTTTATAACACAAAGTGTTTACCAATTATGGAAAAGTGCTGCAATTCACAGTCAAAATGCACAAACGTAGTCAACTCAACCAACACAATCAAGGGGGGAACAAATCAATATGGCTGCCACCAAGACTAAATATCGACTAAAACAATATAAATATAGTTCAGGAAGAAACATAGAAACTCAATGAAGGCGAAAGAAAAATGAGAAAACTATAATAAAATAAAATATCAACATATGAAATGCCATCAAAAGGGCTAACAAAATCTTCAACAAAAGAAACCGATAGGAACAATTTACAAATGTATGCATGGAGGGAATTTTGCGCACAAAACCTTCAAAATGGATCTTACACTCTTTGAATAAGTTTTGAGAAAGCCTGTTTGATTTTCAGTGCATTTGCAATTGAGCAAATGTGCCTTATTAATAAAACATCACCTGTTCTTTCTTTTGTAGCTCTTTTTAAATTTTAATGACACTTGGCAAATACAATTAAAATATAACGATCTATGCTCTAGCATCTGCCAACTACCCATAGTGTTGTACAACAATACACTTTTGTTGTCAATTAATTTTTTTGAACACATAACGTTTCCTGCGTGGATTACAGTTTTTCGTGTAGCGTGTTGTGGGATCGAAGGTGAACACAGATGATTGGGGTCATACCAAACGTGTTTCAAAAGTGGATGCAAAAGTATTTAGGCGAGAAGTAGACAGTTGCGCGACATTTGAAACGCAATTAAAAATAAAGAAACTTCTTAGTAATCACATTTGTTGTAGTCTCTCAGTTAAAACGTCCTCTTTAATATCCGCTGTAAACCGATCTGTAATAAAATGGATTTCATGAATTCGGGACTTTCTTAGATTTATGATTGGCTCGTCCATAAATTACGATCTAGCCGCTGAACCTTTCGTGTCGTTGGTTAGATAACCAATTAGTATATCACGCTTCTATGGCTAGATAAATGCTCCGGTGAGAAATATTTACAGATTACAGTGTAGTCGATAGTAGAGTCACATTTGAGCATTCAACGTGTGTAACGTCTTCAGACATCCACTTGTATCCTGTCTATGCCAGTCTTGTTTATTAATATAAATAGACAATATTCAAACAGGCGTGTTAACGTATCCTGCAAAGGGCAAGCTTATACTCCATCATGGATGAATTCTTTATTACGAAACCCGATAGTGCTCTAGATTTAGAAATAGTAGTGGCAATTTCTTCGAATTTCTGGGATCCTCTATAATTCACGCCTAGAACGTGTTCTGAGTTGAGTGTCTGGATCACATATTTGTTTGCGCACAGTGGTAGTTCACGGTGATGTTCCCGAAAACTTACACCTTCCGTGGTTTAATGGCGATTACCACTTTTCGCTTCAGATAGGCAGGTTATCGATGTCACTTAAATCTGTGATATTGTCGCACTTCAGGTTTCAGGAGCAGAGCTTTATACCATCTTGCGATCATCAGCATGCAAATATGATCTACTGAATTTTGTAGATCTACATATAACATATATATGTATGAGAAACAACAGTGGATGATTTCACCAGTTATTGGTCTTGGAGATCATTCATTATACTCAGCTAGGAATGAAACAATCCATTAATATAGCAGGTTACTAATCGTGAAGGCAAAGAAGCTTCAGTATAAAACCTTACTACAGGATTTCTTAGAGTCCAAGATTAGCACTGACACAAGCAACCCGTTGTCTTATTTTACAGTCATAACACAAAGATCGCCTAGCAGATGTATATCGCGTGATCCAGACCTCAGAAACCCATATTCGTAGGCCAAGATAAGATAATTATCAACTAGACGTTGAACTACTGCCGGTTTAACTACTGTCTCCACTCTAAAGGAGAGAGGGTGGAGTTACTGACCAGCAAGCACTGATGGTGAGGGCGATAATTTCAACCCAACCGTGTTTGTGGGGCAGAGCATTTTGTTTGTATCAGGCTTTTTATGGATGAGAACAAGTCAATCAATCTGTGATATTGGGGTTGTTCTCCTACACTCACCATTCAGACTCTTGTTTCTAATCTTTGTGCTGGATTAACTATTCTACTAAGACAACCTTTAACATGATAACTTGGACTTTTACATGAAAACTGTGTGGCAGGCATATGATAATGAAAAAACACAGACTGTATAGGATATGGTTGTTATTCTACTCAACACTCTACTCTCCATATGCACTCTCTGTTCTTCCTCATTCCAACCTTGCCTTCCCTCCTTCATTGGAACCTACTCCACCTTGATAAATATCACAACTCATTGTTCTTTATTACTGCCTTCTCTTCTCTGGAGCCCCCAATCACACTTCACTCTTGCAACATGAGCTAGTATCAGTTTAATCTAATAATTTATCATACCTCCATCTGTTCCACTAATAAATGTAATTATTATTGGCTTTATTCAATATTATAATCTGATAGAATATAGAATTCTCAGCACGAGTTATTTCAACAAGTTTTTTAACAAAAAAAAACAAAAAAACCAAGAAAAATAAAAAAACAGAAAAGGAATGAAAAAGGTTTAAGAAAAATTGAGTTTATACAAATTATCAAATTTGAAACATGCTTAAGAAGACAGGTTATTTACTTGGTCAACTCTAACAGCCTGTTCGTCACAAAGTAAATTTGCTAAGTAAGGTATTACAGAACTTTAATAGACTTGCTTGCGTGTATGGATTTTAACGTATTTACTTCTCGTTCTACCAGAAGGTGAAAGATATGAATGTAGCGGATGGTTAGTATCTGATAAGATAACACCTACCAAGAGTTTGCAAGACTTAAGATGTCTGTCCACAAGCATATTAATAATGACTTCAAAAGATTCACCACATACCTTGCAAACTGCCTTCAGCACTCTACGCAAAACAGCAAAGTCTTTTCTCAAAAGCCCAGGAAAGAATAATGGAGAACAATATAGAATATAAGGTAATATGCAGGAATTTACAAATTGTAAGAGTAAATGGCGAGTAATCCCAAAAGCATGCAGCCTCTTTATGTAGTAAGTCAAACGGTAAACTTTTTTCGATAGGAGTACAACATGAGAAGACCAAGAAAGATTAGAGGAAAAAATGACACCAAGATATTTGACCTTCGACACTGTGTTTATTAAGGAGTTTCCAATGGCACAAGCATTATGTGATCCCAAAATAGAGTGTGGGTTTTGTCTATGTCTCAAGCTAAAATTAACAGCTTGACATTTAGATGGATTGAGTAAGAGACCATTACCAACAGACAACCTTTCAATACGAGATAAAAACTCATTCATTTCTATGGGATGTAAGGAGGTATAAATCGGCATACATACAGTGAGGTCGTCCGCATATTTTACAAAAGTGTTATCTGTGGAAGATGGCAGATCATGCAGAAAAAATAGAAGAGCAAAAATGAAAGAACAGCTCCTTGTGGCACACCTACATTAGACAGTAGAGATGTTGAACACTTTCCTTCAAATACAGTGTACTGTTCTCTTCCAGAAAGGTAGGAACATGGCCAATTGGCTATCCAGCTGTCAGTGTTAACGCTGATCAGCTTGTTAAGTAAGAAGTGTCTTGGAATAGAATCAAAAGCAGAAGTAAATTCCAGGAAAGTGCATCCAACATACTTCTTATTCTTTTCCAACCCGAACACTATATTGTGATGCAGAACAGCAACGGCATCTAATTTGCTTCTTTTGCATTTGTAAGCAAACTGATATGGATCACAGTGTTCTTTTATTGCAGGTTGAAGTGGTTGTATCAGTAATTTTTCCATTATTTTAAGGAAAGGTGAAGTTATTGCAATGGGTCTAAGTTTCACATTTTTATCACCAGAAGCTTTCTTTGGTATAGGGATTATCTTTATCTTTCTCCACATTCTCGGTAAGACATTAGTTGAGAAGGATCTGTTAAAGATATTCGTTAATGGATAACATAAAACATCAGCACATTTTTTAAAAAGGAGGTTTGGGATACCATCAGGTCCTAAACATTGGGATGAATTAAGTGACTGGAGACATTTTCGGACATCATTTTCAGTGAAACTGGAAACACAATTATTCTTCAGAACCTTGGATATAGGGAGCATGCTGTCAGATGACTGACATATAAAGGAATTATTTAAGTCACAAGCATCCAGCTTGTTATCGCTTCTAGTCTTCCTGTTCCCTGTAATTTCTTTAAAGATTTTCCACATACTTGGAGAGCTTTTTACAAGATAGGAGTTTTTGAGTAAACACAGAGTTGAGACGTCTAATCTCTTGGTTTATTTGATCATTTAACTTACGAACTTCAGTAGTATTTTTCTCCTTGTACATCCTTTCTTTTAACCTCCGTAGTCGTTTTAGTTGTGGAGATGTAAGTCGATCAAAACTTAAAAAGAAGGTTTCGGTAGGACAGCAAATATCAAAACAGAATTTAAGATAACAGGTGATAACATCTGTTGTGTTTTCTATTGAGTCATCTGTAAATAACTCCCAGCTGATCGTACGGAACATGTTTTTTAGATTTTGTAAATTTTCTTCTCAGTAATTCCTGTATATTACTTTTTTGGTATGGTGTATGTGTATACTCTTTCCATGTTTACCATATACTTTAGGAAGAACACGAATTATGCAGTGATCCGAGCTAGACAATGGAGCACGTTTGCGAGTCACATAGGTACCCAGATCATTAATGAAAACCAAGTCTAGATGAGCATTCGAACGAGTAGAAAAATGTACTACATTTAGGTGACCTAGTGATGTAAGGAAGCTACAGTCACATGAACTGAAATCACCACATACAATTGAAAGTGAATCACTGATGGCGGTAACGGCGAATTCAGTAAATTTATCAGCGAAGCCAGGTAGCGCAGATGATGTGCAGGCTGGAGTCATGTAAATATTGGTAACATAAATATATTTGTATTTATTCAGGTGTTTTTGACGGCACCTTAAAGTTAGACAGTCAATAAAGTCATTTGAAAACTTGAAACAGGCAAAAGTAGATCGACGCCAGTTAACGTTCACAAAAGTAGCTACTCCGACACCACAGGTCTTTTTATTGTTTGATCGATCCTGACGATAGATATTAAAATCACGTAATGATACTAAGCAATCATCCTGTAAGTCAGTCAACCAAGATTCTTGAATTGTGATGAAACCACAATTACGATACATGTTTTGACATATAGAAATTGGAGATAGTCCACCTTGTTAATTAGTGATCGGCAGTTAGAGTTAAGTAGCTCGGGAATCGACATTTGATTAATGTTTATTCTCTTTAAAGCATATTGCCAACCACCACGATGTCTCTTATTGTACTTGTTTGCAATTTTTGCAGCGAAAGGACGTAAGCTTTTCACAAACGCACCTGTATAGGTTATGCGATTAATAGACATAATGATAAGTTAAAACAAAATTAAAAAACCCATATAACTTGTTGAAATATTTAGATGGCAGAAACAGGTAGCCCAGGTATTCAAGCAGGCCGCCGATGAAAAAAACATTGTTTATCGTTCATATCCAAATGACTTGCTGCTCCTCGGTTTCTTTCTCTTCTTTTTCTCTTCAGAATCTTGCTCTGAGGGTAAAGCTATGTAACTTCTGACACCTGGAAAAAGCTCAACGAACGCGCTTTCCCAAGGTCATAGTTCGAACCAGGCGCTCCACAAGCCTACTTTATAACAACTATAAACTTAAAAAGCTGCATTACATAAATACTTAGCACGACCGAAACCCTAATACACTCTTTGTCGAGATTGGATCTGGTATGTATCGTGGACGCCATGCCCCTTTGGAAACTATTCTTATGAAAACACATTATATCTGAAGGGCTATCAACTTTTATAGATTATAATTACTAAACAACCTTGCTTGGGATGCATACCATGAACCAGTATATGTTGTAAATTGTAGATCATGCCTGTAAAATTGGCGTGTACCTGCTATAGCAGAAATATATTATTATTATTATTATTATTATTATTGAGGTCATGTTTATGGGCTGGCAATTTTCAGTATTTGCCGAGGACCCTGACTTAATTTTGGGAATGATATATGTGGTTTTCCGGGCAGCAGGGCAACACACTCTAAAGAATGACATTGACAATAGTTTAAGGAGTATGACTCAAACATCACCATTTTTTAACATGCTAGTCAGGATTCCATCTGGTTCATCAGTGTAGGAGTGTTTCAATGTGCTGACTGCATTAGAAATATTCTGTACATTGAAGTCTGCATTGGGGAGTTCTCAGGAAGGTATTGCGGTAGGCTCTGATTCATTTATTAGGCTTTCGCTCGCTAATGAAACAGTAAAGAATCCAGTAAATATTTCAAGAGTAGGTTTGAGATTTTCATATTCTTGACTGTCCTTCATCAACTTGATTCCTCTTTTCGAATCAAAACATTTGAGTTTATTTCAAACGATTTAAGCATGTCAGAAGGACTCATTATTAAGTTCAACAGCAAGCACTTCCTGTGTGACTGTCTTTTGTTTACCTAACCAACGTACGCATCAACCGCACTATAAAGCTCCCCAGACTCGATCAATAACCTTATCATCCAGCCTACTTTACACCAAGTAACAATAGTTTCGCCTGATATAGCAAAGTCCTCATTTAAAATCCAGGCATGAGGGAAATCGCTCTTTCTTAATAGGGGTTGGGGTCTGCGTAAACTGGTAAATACAATTAAAATACTAGACAGAATTCTAAAGCATGTTTTCATCACCAATACACGGCAAACTATGGAATAATTCATTAATGAGAACCTCGGGTAAAATTTGCACAGCCATATCTGATTAAGAATATGTAAGCGTAACAATCCAGACTGTAAAATCAAACTTTATTTATTTAGTTGCCTCTTTACTGCTGAGTCCTTGAAACTTCAGTATTGAAGGTTCATGGTTCAGGTTCATCCTGAAGAATGACAATATTTTTTACGTTTGTAATTAAAACCGGCAAATTCCTGTCTAGTTGTGGAGTTTGCTAGGTCTTGTCATTTTTTCTTTGGGGTTGCGATTCTGGCAGAAAGTTGCATCTTAGCCGTATACAGGTTCGGAAATTTAAATATAACAAAAAATTTATTAATATGACTTAACTAATTCCGTTGTACTTAAAATTCGTTTAAACGTCTCCGAATGAACATCAATCAACACCTGAACCATAGTCTACTCCTAGAATGTATATACAGAGCTCCTGATAGTTCGGATAATTTGAATGATCTTATTATCAATGCATTTATACATTCATCTACTCTAAACTTCAGTGCTAAGATTATCACCGTCGATTTCAATTATCCTGGGACTAAGTGGAGTATCGGTAGTTGTCAGTCAAGCAATGATGAATTTTTATCAATCCTTAACCTGTAATGCTGGTCACAGTGGGTTCGTACCCAAACAAATGGTGATAATACACTTGATCTAATATTTAGTAGAGATATCATTCCCTTTTCTGTACAAGTACACGACGAGTTTGAAAGCGGTGATCATAAGATAGTAGCCTGTGCTCTCACTATCTATCCTTCTTATAACCGACCAATTCAAAGAACCTGCAGTTATAGAGACTATAAGCATGTAGGCTGGGATCTCTTGCGCTCACTGATCAAACCCTCAGACTGGGATGAATTCTTCTCATGTAATAGTCTCACAAATGCCACCAACATATTCTATTTGATTGTTAACTCTTGTCTACATTCCTGTGCACCAATTAAGACGTACTGGATTAGTAAACCTTGCGAACTATATATACCAGCTAAATATCGTAATAAACTAAGACGCCTACAGAAACGTTATTTTAAATCAAACGACTTTACGGCAGTTACGCAAATAACAATAATTTTTAACCAGATTAAAGAGAAACATACGTTAAAGGCCATTAATGGAGAGCTATTAGCACTAAGTACCAGCTCAAAAGTGCAAAACCTAATCTTCCTTTTCAATAAACGCGCTAAATCATCGCAAAAGGTTGATATACCATGCATCCTGCATAATGTCAGTTTTATGTATGACCCTAAAACTATAGCAGACCTTTTCAGTGGTAATTCTGCAAATGGCAAAAAATCCATAAATGGCTCTGTTTCAATTAAATCTATCTCCTTCACATACCTGAAAATTAGTAAGGTTATAAATAACCTCAAGGTTTTGAGAGTTCACGGAGCAGACGGGATCTCATCACTTCTCTACAAATATGGTGGTCCAGATATTCCACTTCTTCTCTTTAAGATGTTTACTCTCTCTATGGAATCAAGCTCTTATCCTGGCCGTTGGAAAATCGCGTACATCATACCACGTTACAAATCCGGAGATAAGACTGACATGAACAACTATCGGCCAATAAATATTACTCCAGTTATCTCTAGGATTATGGAAAAAATTATTAGTGACGAACTATCCAACCATTTATTGACTGAAAAAGTTATCAATAATACGCGACATTACTTACTTACTTACTTTCACCTGTTACTCCCAATTGAGCATAGGCCACCGACCAGCATTCTCCAACCCACTCTGTCCTGGGCCTTCTTTTCTAGTTCTATCCAGTTCTTGTTCATTCTTCTCATGTCTGTTTCTATTTCTCGGCGTAATGTGTTCTTTGGTCTTCCTCTTCTCCTTTGACCTTCAGGATTCCGTGTGAGGGCTTGTCTTGTGACGCAATCGGGTGATTCCCTCAAAGTGTGCCCTATCCACTTCCAGCGCTCCCTCCTGATTTCTTCCTCCGCTGGAATCTGATTTGTTGTCTCCCACAGTAACTTGTTGCTGATAGTGTCTGGCCATCGGATACGAAGTATCTTGCGTAGACAACTGTTAATAAACACTTGTATCTTCTGCATAATGGCTTTCGTAGTTCTCCACGTTTCCGCCCCATACAATAGAACTGTCTTGACATTTGTATTGAAAATTCTAACCTTAGTGTTGGTTGACAAATGTTTTGAGCTCCTCAGTTGTAGATATGCTGCTCTCGCTTTGCCGATCCATGTCTCCACATTTGCCTCAGATCCACCGTGTTCATCAATGATGCTGCCTAGATATGTAGAGGTTTCCACATCTTCCAAAGATTCTCCATCAAGAATAATTTGATTGGTGCATATTGTATTGTATCGGAGAGTCTTGCTTTCCCCTTTGTTTATATTGAGACCTACTGCTGCTGAGGCTGCTGCTATACTGGTCGTTTTCTCCTGCATTTGTTGTTGCGTTTGTGATAGAAGAGCCAGATGATCCGCGAAGTCTAGATCGTCAAGCTGCATCCTGCCTGTCCACTGTATCCCGTGATTTCCTCCAGTCGTTGACGTCTTCATGATCTAGTCGATTACCAGGAGAAAGAGAAACGGTGAGAGTAAGTAACCTTGCCTTACACCAGTCTATACTTCAAACGAGTCGGTGAGTTGTCCTCCGTGGACGATTTGGCAGTTTAGTCCATCATAGGAGTTCCGTATTATATTGACTATTTTCTCAGGCACGCCGTAGTGTCGAAGAAGCCTCCATA
Organism: Schistosoma rodhaini; assembly: GCA_944470415.2. Taxonomy (NCBI): domain Eukaryota; kingdom Metazoa; phylum Platyhelminthes; class Trematoda; order Strigeidida; family Schistosomatidae; genus Schistosoma; species Schistosoma rodhaini. The sequence goes on from OX104036.1 coordinate 46,731,762, forward strand.
GTGTCGTCCTGTCCACGCTATCAAATGCCTCCTCGTAGTCGATGAAGTTGATGTGGAGTGATGAATTCCATTCGGTTGATTGTTCCACAATGATCTGTAGAGTTTCGATTTGATCTGTGCACGATCTATCCTTACGAAATCCACCCTGTTGATCTCGAAGTTGGGCGTCCACGGAATCCTTCATCCTGTTTAACAATACCCTGTTGAAGACCATCCCTGATATTGAGAGGAGAGTGATGACCCTGTAGTTGTCGCACTTGCTCAGATCGCCTTTCTTTGGTAGTTTGATCAGAAGTCCTTTTTTCCAGTCTGTTGGAACTTGTTCTTCATCCCAAACCTTACTGAAGAGGATGTGTAGTATCTTAGCAGTTGCTGCTACATTTGCTTTCAGTGCCTCTGCCGGGATGTTGTCTGGTTCCGCTGTTTTGCCGCTCTTGATTTGTCTAATGGCCATGCTGATCTCTTCAATTGTTGGTGGGCCAACATCGATTGGGAGGTCTGTGGGTGCTGCTTCGATGTTGGGTGGGTTCAGTGGGGCTGGTCGATTCAAGAGTTCTTTGAAGTGTTCTACCCACCTGTTTCGTTGTTCTTCAATGTAGGTGATTACTTTGTCTTGGTTGCTTTTCACTGGTCTTTCTGGTTTACGGTAATTTCCAGCAAGTTTCTTTGTTGTATCATGCAGTTGTCTCATGTTTCCCTCTCTTGCAGCCTTTTCCGCTGTCATCGCTAAATCTTCCACATGTTTACGTTTGTCGGTTTTGATGCTCCTCTTCACTTGCTTGTTTGCCTCTGTGTATTCGGCTTGTGCCTTGGATTTTTCCGCTCTTGTTCGGCTGATATTGATTGCTGCCTTCTTGTTCCTCCTTGCTTCAATTTTATCCAGTGTACCAACAGTGATCCATTCCTTGTGATGATGATTCCTTTGGCCCAGAACCTCCTGACATGATGAAACGATTGCCTCCTTGATACCTTTCCAGTTGCTCTCCATGGTAGTTCCCTCTCCATTGAGTAGATCATGAAAGGCCTGGAACCTGTTGCTGAGGGCTATGTTGAATTTGTTGAGTTTGTCAGCATCTCGAAGAAAGGCAGTATTAAACTTTTGTGATGTTGTCCGCACCGTTGTCCAGTGCTTCTTGAGTTTTAGTTTCATCTTGGTGACCAGCAAATGATGATCGGATGCTATATCAGCTCCTCTTCTGGTTCTCACATCCTCCATCGTCCTCCTGAACGTTTTGTTGATGCAGATATGGTCGATTTGATTCTGTGTAGTGTGGTCCGGTGAAATCCAAGTGGCTTTGTGTATGTTTTTGTGTGGAAATATGGTGCCACCTATGACCAGTTTATTGAAGGCACATAGGTTTGCAAATCTCTCACCATTTTCGTTCCTTTCTCCCAGTCCATGTTGTCCCATGACGTCTTCGTATCCAGTGTTGTCCTTTCCAACCTTGGCATTGAGATCTCCCATCAGAATGGTCAGGTCTTTGGTTGGGCACTTCTCGAAGATCGACTGCAGCCTATCGTAGAATTGGTCTTTAGCGTCTTCATCGTAGTCGTTGGTCCGCGCATAGCATTGGATGACGTTCATTGTAATGCCCTCTCTCTTTGTTTTGAACGAGGCTTTGATGATCCTTGGTCCATGAGATTCCCATCCAATAAGTGCATTTTGTGCTTTTCTGGACAGCATCAGTGCAACTCCTTGTGTATGTGGGGCATTTTCTTCTTCATGACCGGAGTATAACAGAAGTTCTCCTGAAGACAATCGTTGTTGTCCAACCTGCGTCCAATGCGTTTCACTGATTCCAAGCACCTCCAGGTTGTATTTTCTCATTTCTGCAGCAATTTGGAAGATTCTTCCGGTCTCCCACATTGTCCGGACATTCCATGTACCTATAAAAATTGTTGCTCTGGTTGTAAGAAGGTGCATCGGCCTCATGATTTCCGAATGAACTCGGCTTTCATCATGAGACGTCATAATTATTCCTTGAACTCGAAGGGCAGAGTTTAAATGGTTTGAATGATTTTTTCTGGTTAGCGTTTTTTTAGCGAGTTGATTTTCTACGGGATGAGGTCGCTAACCCCATGCCCAACCCTCCTCCTTTACCCGGGCTTGGGACCGGCAGCAACCCCCAGAGGAGCTACAGGCGGAGTTAATACGCGACATGGATTTCTTAAAAATCGATCCTGCATGACATGTCACTTTAACTTAGTCCATTCGCTTCGTAGTCAAGGATATCTAGTATTAGCGTCATACGCGGAAATTTTTAAGGCCTTCGACATGGTCAACCAACAACGTCTCATGGGTAAACGCGTATCTTATGGGGTCCAAAACCCGCTACTGGCCTGGTTTGATTCCTTCCTCAGGAATCGACATCAAATAGTTAAAATCAACCCTTCATTGTCGAATGCCGTACCTGTTAGAAGTGGGGTAATTCAGGGTAGTGTCTTAGGCCCTTCGTTCTTTTCAGTTTTTATTAATAATATTTGTGAGTGTTTTAGTGTGGGTAAGTTTTTTTTGTATGCAGACGATCTTAATGTGGTGTATTCATTTTCTTCACATGAGCTGAGCAATATTTAAAATTGCATCAGCGCGGAGCTTAACAAGTTAACACATTGGTGCTAGAAATGGCAGCTGGAGCTTAATACAGCTAAATGTGGATGGTCATGCTTCGGTGATACATCACTCAACCTCGATCTTACAATAAATGGTGAAGTGATATCTAGGTTACACACAGTAGTAGACCTAGGACTCAGGTACTCCAACGACTTGTCGTTTACCGAACAGATAATGAAACAAACTTCCAAGTCTCAACGCCTTATAGGTTACATAACTCGCGACCTTCATAACAGCGAATAACGTATTTTAATGTACAAAGTTTGTGTTCAACCACTCCTCAAATACTGCACGTTTCTTCTTAGTAGCGCGCGCATAAAGGGTGAATTAAGGCTGGAATCAGTACAGAGACGATTTACACCTCGTGCTCTTGGAACTGACTGTGCCCTGACATGTAATTCTAGGTGTAATAAACTCGGGCTTGACCGTTTATGGATGAGAAGACTCAAACTCAACCTTATCTTCTTTTTCAGAATACTTAACAAACTATCTTTCACATCCAACCAGGCGATTCAACACGCTCAAGCTTCATATTGCGACATTCGTCACTCCTTGTCTTTAGCGAAACAAACATATTCCAGATCTCTCAATATGAATTACTTTACCTGTAAGTTTTCTAGACTCTGGAATAATCTACCACAAACTATCCGTACGTTAAACTTTCTCCCATTATTTGTTCTCTCCATTAATGCATATTGCTCCTATGAAAATGCATTAAATGCTCTAGCGCCTGTAAGTGTATCTTACTCCACAAGTGGGATTGTAGGAACTTGAAATATTTAACCACTTACTTGCTGTCACTTTACATTAACGCTGTCACTAGCAACTGTAACACGTTTGAATAATATCTAACATGAACAATGGCAAACTGATCGACATATTTTGGCATTGCTTTGTTGTTCCGTGCTCTTTGCTTTAATCTTACTTTCTCTAGTTGTAGATACTTATCAATACCTCGCTCTGGTACTGGAAATAACCTTGATGAAATGCGCTCATAAATCATCAGGCTATCCACTTAAGAAAAAATTAGAAGTTCGCTGGTGTTGCATTGGATTGCCGTGATATATGCCATATATAAACTACTTCTCAATTACTGAACCAGAAAACATATGACAATCATAAATTTCATGTTTGTTCTCCACATTAAATGTTGCTGTTTATATCAATTTGGTCATGCTTGTAAACTGGTGTGAATTCTGTAAGTGTTATTTTCAGAATACATTATTATTGTTGTGTCGAATTTCTAGATTTGTTTGCTTCAACAGAATACTTTACATACATTATTTCTTACATGTCAGGTTCGTTGGTTTGGTTGCACTCTTAGTTCGTTTGAAGTAATGGAACTATTTGTTTTTGGACCGATCTAAGACCTATCGCGACATAGCATCTTATAGCCGAACATTAATAATCGATTAAATCTATAAGAAATAAGTTGCGCAGAAACCTGGATTCGGAAAACCATGTTATTGAAGCTGGTTATACTTTGTTTGATGCCCGTTTTTATAAATGTGATGAAATCACGAATATTGATAGTTCAGTCATCAGCTGATTCAGTTCTACAAAGTTTGAGATAAAAAGAACTTTGCTGATAAAAAAGTTGGAAAAGTGACTTGATTTAGGAATGAAATTAAGTCATTGTAAATTAAATTTAGTTAAAATGGTTAGTGAAAAGTTTAAGGTATGAAAAATGGTCTAGTTATGATCACAGGATTTTCAAAATTTAAGACTTCATGTAATGCATATTTAAAAGAACCGCATGGTGGTCCTAAAGGTATGTGACCTTGTAATGTTAAAGGAAACTCTACTCAAAAATTTGAGCATTCTTCCTTTGGTCAGAATATTGTTACGGATTTTGGTGGGTAGTCTCGTCATTACACTAGTTTAGCAGTCAATTCACTGGTATCGTCGAGTAAAATTTATTCTCAGAACGGGGTGTATGGAGGTTGTGGTAATTTTAATGGTTGAATTCACGAGTCCATCTAAGCTAGACCACCACTGAAAATTTATAGGCACTAGGCGGCTGTTTTGTCTCAGCATATGATTCCTCAGCAGTACGTATTCACAGCCGTCCAGTCCTTTCAGGTTTTCAATGGTGGTCTAGCTTGAATGAACCAATGAGTTTAATTATTAACATGCGAATTATTCGTTAAAAGTGAAATGTTTTCATATCTTTTGTGCTACTATCAATGAAAGGCCACAGAAGCTTTTAGTTCTTTACTCTGTAATTCGAATGATAAAAAGAGTTGGAGATCCCTGTACTATGAGTTTAGAAGGTGAGCGTTTGATTGTCCGCGAGCTACTTGCCTTGCTGCTCCTCCTTTCTTTTTTCTCTTCTTTTTCCCTTCAGAATCTTTCTCTGAGGGCGAAGTTGCGGAACTCCTAACATCTAGAACAAACTCGACTTAGGCGCTTTCGCAATGTCATAGTTCGCATCAGGCGCTCCACAAGTGAACTTTATAACAACCATGAACTTGAAAAGCTGCATTACATAAATACTTAGCACGATCAAAATCTCAATACAAATTTTGCCGAGATCGGATGTGGTATGTGACGTGGACGCGATGCCTCTTTGGAAAATATCTTGAAGAATACACAGTATATCTGAAAGAATGAACCCCTATTATTTTTTATGGATTATATTTACTGAACAACCCTGCTTGGGATGCATACTGTGAACCAGTATATGTTGCAACTTGTAGATCATGCCTGTAAAATGGCGTGTGCCTGCTTCTGCGGAAATATATTATTATTATTCAACACATCCGGCACATGACAGGACTGAGTTCTCAATCAAGCAGGTCAACATATAAATAACCTCAACGATAACTTGAAAATAGCGGTATTGTGTTTATCACTGGACCTACTGAGTAAGTAGACGGAAAAGTCCGATAAGACTACTATTGCTAGTAAAAAACCAAACAGTAAAGAGATGGTTTTCTTCATAGGAGAAAAAGCAAAAGTTGTTCAAACTTGAAAAAGGGGGTTATGAAGGTCAATTCGATGGAAAGGAGCAGCTTAACCTGGTTGTAGCCACCAAAATTCCAGTATTCTGTCTTCCTGCGGAGCTAAAATAACAAATTTTTTTACTAGGCCAAACTGTGTTCTTCTGTGTGGTGTACCAAACGATTACGAGTGACTAGTATGAAATTATGTCGAAACATAAACTTTGTGAATAAACTAAAGGGATCTAGTTTACGAAACACATTAAAATAAACAAATACGTCAAACGGTACAGCCTATGCTATATAGTCAAAGTTGCCTGTGACACAAGAAAACGGGCCAAGCAGCAAAAGGAATGGTTAGTCATTAGGTGTTTGGTACCTGAGAATTAGTAACGGTATACCCAACAAGGTGCGATCGAATATCCGTCTGTACGGATTCAACTGACCGTTTCCAGCAGGCAGTCAAAGGTCAACAACCATCAGCTGAACCACGCCATAACCTGGAGTCAAACGCGGCCTTATTTTCAATGATCCGAAAACATGTAACGGTAAATCTGAGTGATAATTTTTTTTAACAAAGTCAAGTGATAAAAGTGAAGACAAAGAAGATTAAAGGACATAAAATATGGTGACTAGAGACTTGAATGAAATTTAAAATACAAGACAGGCAAAAGGAATAAAGAAATACCAACACTGTCCAATGAAACATTTTGGAGGGATTTTCCGCGTATTCTTTCCGTTATATTAGTTATTCACAAGTTAAGTGACTTAACAAAATTCCTAAGCCGTGCACCATGTGGTACTGTTTACAGGATAACAGATAGTGCCAAGTTATTGAAATTCGATGTGACGGAAATGTGACGGAAGGTATGGATACGCGGCTTCCTTCTAAATGATTATGAAACGGTCACGTGGCAGTAGCATTAAGCTGATGTTGAAATGTGAAGTTCAGGTCTGTAAGGTTGAAAATCATCCTATATACCATACCAATGGTGTCAGGAATCATACAGTTGATTTAACCCGAGATTGGAACTCATGTGAAGCCCATTTGAGTCTTATACTGGTCACTATATCCTACAGGAAGTCTGAAAACTTATTCCCTTCCAGATAGCGGGACATACGCTCCCCCGGTAAGCAAAGAAATTACTTATCATCTGGGATTTGGAGGTAAAGAATGGTCGGTAAACATGACGACCGTGGAAACAATGCAACCTATATATGTTTGAAAGCGAACCGGAGATTAGTAAATTCTGTACTATCACAGGGTTACAAAAAAGTGATCCAGAGCCTCAAAATGAACAATAATTTAGACAGTAAAACATCTTAAAAAATATAAATTTTCTGAGGTTGGAGTCCGATTGGCTATGAGGTTTGGTTGGAAGGAATGCCTCAGATGCACACTGGATTTTGGGTCAACATCTGAGAGGCATTAGACATCCGTTCGTTGTGTTTGCTCATCTCGATTGAACGATTATTGGTCCAGGACAAACACGTAGATCAGTGCACGAAGTTGAGTAGTGCGCTGCTTTACAACCCGCAATGTTTTACTGGACCTAGAAAGGAGAACTTGAAATTCTTTAGTGCTTAGGAAATATTACACTCTGGTTTACTTGTATTACTCATCTCCTTGCTAGATATACCTAAGTTCCTCCCTCGAGAGGTCGTTGAACCACTTCCAATAGACCCGGAAACCCTTAAAGTGAGAGCTTTTATCCCATTCACAACTATTTAAACAATCTGAATTTGTTTCGTCCTTCTGTTTCTAGGAGAACTATAACAAGAATTATATCTGTCGATAATCAATAGCACTCTCTTACCATCAAAAAGCAGAGTAAACAGTCGATAGACTCATCCTAGAAATTTTGAAATCCTACCAACAACACACGCTGGAATTTCAAACGGTTGAATGTGTTAACTTTACATGACTATTTACGACAGGTGGATTGGGATGTTCACCCTCAGCTTGAAGTAGATGCTCATTGGGATTTATTTCCGCACACGCTCTTATGTGCTACTAAGCATTCAGTCCCTCATATGGTCCCAAAAACCACACACAACCTGCAATTATCAAGAACCACACTGTTCGTTTGCTAAGCCGCAAAAGGCACTGTTGTGCTGAATACAAGCGAACGGATAACATTGGCACATACAGGCATTACAAACATATAAGGAGCATATGCACAAAGACAATAACAGAAGACGGGCTGCAGTACCAGACAAAGCTTATCGACAAATTTGTCTCCAACCCATAAAACTTATTCCGTTAAGCAGCTTCTCTTTGACAAGGCAAAGCTTAAGTTTCACAACTGCTAGGTCCTAATGGTCCGACCAATAACGACGGTGATGCCGCTAATCCTTTGGCTGAATAATATTCCCAGACATTTCAGCCGACCCGCGTCAAATATAATGATGAAAGCTTCACCTGCATCTGCACAGGAATTTCCGAAGGGGACCTGAGCGCTGATCTGGTGCTCCATAAACTGCAGCACATAAGAAAAGTCACTTCTCCCGGTCCGGATATCGTTCATTCTGCTATACTGAGGGAAGCAGCTTCAACCCGGTCAACACCACTTAGCGTGATGTTTTCACATTCGCTAGGTCGAGGCAAACTGCTGGAAATTTGGAAGCTGGCTCACTTCACACCAATTTTCAAAGGAGGTCGACGCAGTGAACCCTCAAGCTACCGACCAGTGACCCTTCTCCCCATACCTTCTAAAATTATGGAGTCTTTAATATATACGACGGTATACATGAATACTTATCATCCTTATAGTTCTTCTCACCCAACAGCATGGTTTCAGAAAAGGTCATTCTTGTATGACAAACCTGCTGACTGCGCTGGATAGATGGACAACCATCCTTGATTTCTCAAAAGCTTTTGATAGGGTCAACCACATATGACTTATCAATAAGCTAAGACGATTGGATATCAAACCCCCTCTGATTAACTGACTCGCTTCATATCTAGAAAACCGACATTTTAAGGTTAGGGTTAACTTCACTCTCTCTCAGGCTATTGAATGTCCTGGCGGGGTTCTCCAGGGCTCAATACCAGCACCTCTTCTCTTCATAATTTACACTAACGATCTTACTCAACAAGTTTCATCAGACTTATCGCTTTTTGCTGATGATGTGAAACTTTGAAGAGAGATATGTAGCCAAAAGAATATACTAGGAGGATCTGAATCGACTCCAAAGTTGGGCAAACAACAAAGGATTTACCTTCAACACTTCAAAGTGCAAAGTAGTCCATCTGAGACATGTTGCAGACAATAGTTACAACTTTGGAAACTCCTCCTCAGAAGTTTCTCAAGTCGAAAGAGATTTAGCAGTGTTGGTACCATACGACTTAAAATCGTACACTAACTGTGACAAAAACGCCTTTCAAGCAAACTTTGCACTGGTAACATTGAAGCGCATTTTTGGCCAGTTTGACGGTAGAACTTTCCACACAATCGTCAACAGTTTTATTCATCCCCATTTACAGTACGGGAGTCTTAGGAGTCTTAGAGGTGATCTGCTTATGACTTACAATATCCTTAACACTTCTGGTCATCCCTTTAAAGATCTATTTAAGCTTAGTCACAATGCTAACCTCAGGAGCAGCACCCAGAGACTGGAGACTCAACATAGCAGAATGAAGATCAGAGGGGGTTTTGTGGAGAATTTAGTATTTTCACAGTTGAAATCATGAGTCAATTGGAGCTAGACCACCATCGAAAACCTGGAAGCACTGGACGGCCGTTTCGTCCTATTATGGGACTCCTCAGCAGTGCGCATCCACGAACCCGCTCTCGCGAGCGAGATTCGAACCCAGGACCTACCAGTCGAAGCAGAAGAATTATCAAATGCTGGAATTTATTGCTGACTGAGTTAGTCTAAGCGACTTCCCTTTAGTCCTTTATGGGGAAACTTGACTTATTCTTAAGGAATAAGGATAACATATTATTATGATTTACCGAATTCTTTTTTCCTCTATTATCGTTAATATACCTAAGTTTTTGCCTGGAGGTATTGGTGATCCACTGCTATTAGACACGGAAGCCCGTTAAGCGAAAGCTTCTTCTATTCCGTCCTCAACCATTTGAACCATTTTGAACCATTTGAAGGTTTAGAGTTCGAAACGACCTTCATTGGCTCGTTGCTTGATATTTTGCTCTACTCAGTTTGATACTGTTAGAGGGCATTCAGTGTTAGAATCATCGAAAGTTATATTTGGTAAGCTTTTCATTAAGGATAGAAGGTTTCTAGGTCAAAGTATACGATACTGACGCCCTTGAGTGAACCAATTAAAATGAAAATATCTCATTGTGGATTTTCACACGAAATTAAAGGCGCACTTCAGCAACCGGAAAATAGGAAATAAAGGCAAGGAAGAGGGAAATAAAAGAGAAATCCCGTAAGAAAATAGGAGGAAATGTGCCAAAAAGCCCTTTCTGTCATGAGAAAATAGTGCGAAATTCTCCCTTTTTTTCTCATTGTGTTTGAAATATTTCCTAAACTTACGCTAAATCGTGTGATTGTCGTCTAACCCCAAATGTCTCTTATTTTTGCCTTAAGTTTCATTACAAAATAAACCCTTAGACTCAGCCGACTGTATTAAAATACGGCATACGGTTGAAGACATTGACAAGAATTAATATATTTTACAAGGAGATTAATTACAAACAGATGCAAGCCATACATTTTCGTTGTAAGTTCAAAGTTCCACTGCCATTTATGAAGATCTGCTAAAAAAGCTATAGGTGATGCCTTGTTCAGTAAGAATGTGTCCTAATTGTTAAGTGCATACGAAATCCGTTTACGTGTGAAATAAAACACACTCTCTCTCTACATATACTTGGTCTTGATGTAGAACATTTAATGAAGAAGTAAGTGCATAGTAAGAATTATCATCCACTAATCACGTCTCTATGGCAATTTTGAATGTTGAATAATAATCCAATGGATTTAGTAGACTTGGAAAATTTTCCCTTGTCTTCTTGCAGAAGGCATGCTGTTCTTCAGATGACAAAGAGGACCGCAAACTTAATAGTCCAGTATCAAGTTTTCGTCGGTGATTACGCTCGTCAGACCTAGACACTAGCTGCATAATCATCACACTCAAGTCTGATATTCCTGATATGTTCTGCGGAGCAGCATGTGATTTTTCGGATCTCATGCATTAACTTTAATTTAATCACAAATGGGACTTGCTTAGCCGCTAACGCACTTCCAATATGCTTTGACGTGGATGTCGGAGGCAACGCTTCTGATTTTGCAGAACTTGTTCACTAACATTTATAAATGAATCACGCCTACTTTGCAATTGGTGATACTGTAGGGTCTAGTAACCTGAACTTCGAGTATTAAATGTGTCTTTTCAGCCTGCATTTCGGCCACATTCACAACAACAAAATTATAAATGCCTGCGCTCTCGGTGTGTTTCAATTAGCTAAGTGAAGACTGGCAATATTTGGTCCTTAAGGTGCTTGAAATTGATAAAATTATCTACCGTGCAACAAAGCAGCGAATATAATGCAGTGCTTGGGCTAGATTACAAGAGAGACCTGCTCCTGATTTAAGTTTTGTGTCAAAGTACGTGATGTGACTCAACAGATAGACAAGGATTTTTCTGTTGCTAGGCCGTATTTTCTCAATCTAATTCCCGACTCTAAATCTCAACCTCAGGTTTTCTGAGTTTGTACACAAAAATGTTGCAGAGCGACATTGAATTATAGCTGAAAAAACAGAATAACCGTCTTACGCTTGTTTTCAAACCGAGTCATTCACTCGTGGGTCTTGTCACCTGAAGAAGTGGTGTCCTCACTTTCACTTGACGCATTCACAAGAAGACTAGACACTCACAGAAGCTTGGTGGAAAAGGACTAACACAGGCGATCGGCCTCCTGTTTTAAATACACATTTTGAACCTAGTTCGTAATCCCAATACACAACTCTAGTTTAACTCCTTTTAATTAACTCTAACCCTTTTGTATCAGCTGATTTCACTTGGTGATGAAAACACTGTATAGTTGCAACCGTAACTCAGCACCATTCCAATTGGCTTTGCCGAACTCACTCGATTATTTTCTACATCCCTTTCAGTCTATTATCATCGTTTTTCGGAATACAGTCTCATGAAAATTGTCTTTTAGTGTTATATTGGAAATGTAATTGAAAATCGTTAGGTACTACTTTCAATATACACTTGTCGTCCATGTCGTTTTACGAGAGAATAATTTTTAGTTCCATTATCTATTTAGGATTCTTCAAGTTCTTATTTTCATACTTCAATATTCTATCTAACCTCCCAATGTTTCTGAGTTCACTCTTTGCGGAGTCGCATATATTTAAATATAAAGGGTGTGATCCAGATGAACATGGAACTCATAAGGTACTTATAGAATCTTCTAAATGTTCATAAACGTCATCAGGCAATATCTTCAAGTCAGTTGGGATGCTATTCCAAACTTGTTGAGTATGAATTAATTAGAGAGGTTATCCTTGATATGGCATATGAGTATGAACTTAACCTATTGACCTGCCATGAAAGTGATATTTATTGTACAGTGGCTAGGATATGGACTGAATGTCATGTTTCCAAGGAAATTGAGGAAACATGTTTTTACAGTAAAGAAGATTGTGGAAATAAAATTATCAGTGATATCCTTTCGATATTGCATACACGGATGGAAAAGAAGCTAGATGAAAGACTGGTATTATTTGGTGACGACAATCAAGGTTACCTACCATTTTTTTTGTAATATGTTTCTTTTAGATCAATCTCAAAGCAATCATTCAGTTGGAGTTGAGAAGCTTCAAAAGAGGAAAAATGAACTTTCTACGGAACTTAGAAGGTTACAGGCATCATTCACAGAAGTATGTAATTAAAATCATCAGTTTTCTTGTAATTTCGAGACTTTTATCAAATACTTTTTGCGCTGAGTGCAGCATACCCATTAAACCAACCAAAAATTGAGTAATGTGAAACCAAGAATCTTGCAAACTAATCCTCATATCAAGATTCAGTACCTTATCCAAAACTAAACTAAGTACCACTCTTCCTAATTTGCTCCCCTAATTTCCATTTTGTTGTTACACCACCATTCTCTAGAAAATAAGTCATTTCCGAATCCTTTATATTCTGTTATCTTAATACTACCTTTATTATTGTTTCGATTGCAATTGTAACCATTGTTATTATCATTAAACTGTGATTCAGATCATATAGATGCCAAAATATTTGACACAAGAGGGAATGGATTGGTATTACAATGATATTATAGCGATATGTAAAGAATGTTAAAATGGGAAAAATGTGAAAACGGGTACACAAAAACCTGACTTTTATAGGTTCAAATAAAACAGTAGTATCTTCAACACCAGTCATACTGGGTTTGGTTTCGAATCCTATGTTCTTCGGGATCTCGTGTCAAGAATTGAAATATGCCAGCAGGCTCATTTTCAACTCTCCAGTCATTTACTTTAGTATTAGGTCATAAATCTGCAACTACTTCTAACTTTTTCTAATAGTACTGAATTACTATCGATACTGAGCCCATTACAATAATCGCTTCCATTTGCTAGGCCGATAAAATCACCCACAATAGTACTGTTTCCTTTTCGGCTTATTCTTATTGACCCGGAAAGTGTCATTCATCTATACGTACCTCTCACGGTAATCACATTCTACTGACAGAAATAATTTCTGTCTCTGAGTTATCATATGAATTATTTTGATATCTCTATATGTCACTTTACTGCCAATCTACTTTCACCTACATATTACATAACTGCAGTTGCTGTAGGTGTAATTTAATTATTTTGTAGACTACTGTGAAATTATTTGTTGGTCATCAATTGTTTCTAAATATCAGAAAACATGGCTTTTGTTTACATCCAACTAATTGTTGTATTTTTAGCTGAGATAAATTTCTGTCTAAAATTGGATATTTTTAGATCGTATCGAGGATATGCAGTACATCTTCCCGTTTATTTCGCGAATATCGACACTTGGTTTGGCCACGAATGAGTCGTCAGGCATTAGCAGTTTTAACTGAACAAGCCAAAGCTTTACTTTTGCGCGTCAAAAGTTTGCAGAAATCCATTGAATATTCTGCTTCACAACCTTCAGAAACCTTAAATATCCTAAAGGAGATTCAGTATGTCTTCTTTTTTCCAAGCACTATCATCCTTATTAATTTTATTGGTATTGTAGTGAATGAGAACACTAGTAGGGACGACCAAATGTATTCAAGTACAAAATTACAGAATCTGAGAACCATAAAATAAACATTTCATTTGCAAAATGTCAATCAACTGTCTCAGACTTGATTGTCCCTTCGTTTCCACACCAATCATTCTCTGTTCTCGTTCTCTTTCCTTCGATCTTTTTAACCTTCTGCTCCCAGGCATTTCACTTTTGATTGGTCATAAATACTACTTACATCTGTCGACATCAGTGACACACACCACAGTATTACTTATGTATTACGCCAGTATTTGTCACTCTGCAACTCTACCAGATGTTAATATAAATCGGTAAACAAATTAGTCTTCAGATTAGTCAAACCTCTGTAAAAAGCCTCACGACAAATTGTCTTATACAAACCAACAGAGACGAAAATCTAGTACTTGATGAATGGATAGATCGATAGACAAGTATTTACTGCAGTGTGATAACATCATTCTTATTTTAAAGAAATAACAATCAGTCTATATCTGATAAACCAGGCTTTCTAGGTGTAATAACTATTAAGAGATTGAAATCACGCATTCAGTATGTATATATAATTTTGACTTCTGTTCAAGTTGTATTTTAAGGGGTTTATTCGTGCGGCCTATATATTTATTGATTTGACCTGAAAACAGGACTATTGGGTCTGTGTGTATTACCAATCTGTTTCATCTATTGGGGATTGTATGCAACATTAATATATGGAAAGTGTAATTTGCAAGAAGTATTGTCTGTATGTAATAAAGCCATGGTAACTAACAAGATTATTCGGGAGAAATATACATGAACCTGGCTGACCTTGGCCTTCGAAGGACCAATGCACTCGGTCAACAGTGTTACTAGAAGTTCATTTTAGGACCTATATCTCATCTTTTGTATATCTGATCTCTTTCTTGCAAGGAGCTCATGTAGTTCAGTGCATCCCAATATAACATTAGCACAACTTCGAAATCATCATGATCATTATTAACGTTTATGTTAATAATTTATGAACCTACATAACGTTCCTTTTTTTTAATTGTATTCAAGAGATATACCATCTACTGATCAGATGATTCACCTTTACAATAACTGTTCTTACTCTATAATAAACATGTGACTATCGTTTTGGTTACTTAGCTTTATATTGCTAGTCACTACCCAATGGCTTTTGCTTATAAACCACTACATTTTCATCGACTCGCGATCCCTTTCGTTTCAACCACAACTGTTATGTACAAAGTATTCGAAAATTTCTAACTATTAGGTCGAATCGGGTAGTTGTTGGCTTAGTTATTTGCTTAAGCACATTTTTCGTTTCAAGATTCTATTTGTTCTACTAAGAATGATTGTTTCTCGATCAATTCTTATTTGTTTCTTCATTTAACCTTTTTATCTTTCTCATATTGTTTCCTTTTATATTTTTACGTCACACTATTCTTCCTCATTCTATGTCTAGCTTTTATTTTGTTTTCTATAAAGTTATTGTACCGTATATTAGTAAATTATTTTTCTTTTGTCGTTCTGCTAGGCAAATTATTCGTGTTACTCTAATTTTAACTTACTAGTTGACTACGATTTTGAATAAGTCAATGTATAAAGTGGTAGTTTAAATTTGACTTCCAACCAATCAGTTTGAGCTTGTAACTTCGCTTCATTCACTTCAGTTTCGGGCAACAACTTAGTATCATTAACCTTCAATAAGAGTGTGTGGTAAATTTATGCACGGATTTCTAAACTTGGTTTCCAAGACGCATTCATTAATAATGGTAATAATGTAACTCCCGATAAATTTCCGCAAATAATGTGCATATTAGAAGTAGACTATGTAGGACGTAGCATAAACATATATCGTTCCAGATCGTCACATCTCACAGCAGCTCAATAAAAGTGGAAATTAGTAACTTAAAGTATAGTGGAGGCGACAAAATTTGCCTCAATAGAGAGCTAAATATAATAAATGCAGTTGAAAAGAAAATTTTATCCATTGACGAAAAGTGTAAGCTGATACGAAGCTCAAAGTATAGAAGGAAATGGTGAATAAGTGGGACTGCTCTGTTGTGATTAGTTTAGTGTCATGCAACCTAACATGTTTAAAAATAAATTACGATTATTTCTCAGATCTAAGCATGGAAATTTAGAACTACCGAAAGTATGTCTTCGTGTCTACCAATTCTAATATATTGTTGATGGTTTATGAATTAAATTTATTGAATGCTGACAATTCCTGGCTTTGGAAATACATTTTATCATATTTTTATTATTTAGCATCGAACTTGCTAATTCACGTTGTGTTTTACAAACAGAGGTGAAGGAATTAGAAGCATTGCTTGCTACATATGAAAATAAAGATGGCGAGTATCACAAGTTAGTAAAAAGATATGTTGATTGTCAACAACAATTATCTTTACGTTCTACACTATTACACGATACTGATAATGTACAGCTTAATCGAAGATCACATAAGAACTTTTCATGCCGTCGATCATTGAGTGCTGATGTTATGAATCGTAAATAATTGGTTTTAAAAGTTTTGTATAGTTTGTTTTCGAAATTTCAGTCAAATATAATGTTTTGTAATATTGATGTTTTCTTACTATTTTTTCTAAAGTTTAACATTTTTTGTTTGCTGCTGTTCATCTAAGTTATTTATGAGTACTGGATTCACAACAACTATAGTCTCACTTTTAAATGTGGTCCACTTCGGGATAATTGGTTGATTAGTATTGAAAATCATCTCACATTGATTTTAGCCTCAAATTATATAGTAAAATCAATTTATTTGAGTTAAAATCGCTATACTAAGTCGATATTATTACCTGATGGAAAATACTTACCTTAACTGTAACTGATTATTTATACCTTATTCATCCATACCCTGTATTCCAAAAGCATGATGTCATTTCTATCCTTTCCTATGTAGTAATATTTATATTTATGGTCAATAGGATAGGAAAGATGTAGTAACTGTTTCCGTTTCTGTTGTTACATCAATAATAATAAAATTTATCGTCAAATAATAATGTAAGGATGATATTCTATTTTTATTGCTACGATGATTTTTTTTATTTAAATTATCTGTCTCCATCTTATACACAACACTTATCAATCGTCTTTATTTTCCTAAAAATGGATGTTTTATTTGGTAGTTAACATTGATGTATTCTGGGGATTTGTATAAAGTAAACACCAGTTTTCAGGCGTGAACAAACTAATGCAAATTGCTAGGTAATAGTGAATTTAAGTTTACACTTTTTGAAAGAACATGATTTTCAGGTTACTCCAAAGTGAGCATTTTGAACAAAATTGATAAAACGTGAGACAATAAATGTTATGTAGAGTGTGGAATTCTGAATGAAATGATATTACAATACGACGTTATTGATCGTTTACACACCATAGCAAAAGTAAATTCAGCCGGCAAAAAGTTGTCATAAGTATGCAAACTGATTTGGTATACGAGAATACTGAACAGATTGTATGACTGTAATGCCGAATGTGTTTTTAGTTTGGAAAATGCTACAGAGTTCCCATTGCAAGTACATGAAATAGTCCAAGCACCATAAATATCTCGAAATTATTAAAGTACTGTAATGTTAGGAAGTTCAAACTCTATCATTTTTAACGAGCAAACACTAGTCTCAAAAATACCAGTTCGCTATTACTTCCAAGTATAGCACAGATCAAACTCACCAACAAATTACTGGTTCATATATTTTCATCTTTCGACCATACTTATTATATGGTGGCTTGTGGTGTAGTGTTAATCAAATTTATAACCTAATGATTGAAAGCTGTGCTTTCAACGCCAAGCTGTTGCATCGTATCACATATCAGATTTAGCTTGTTCAAATAGATTGCTTGTGTAGTGAAGACGGATAACTTTTCTTAAGCTCATTGAATCTGAAATTTTATAATGGACCGTATACTTTTAAAGCAATACGCAATTAAATACTGCTAAAATAAATAGTTTTATTACTTGGTAACATTCTTTGGTTGAAGGCTCCAATTTTTATTGTTGCTAGAATGAGACTACGTTCTTATTGATCATGAGCTTTCGGATTCTTCTTTGTCGACGAGGTAAATTGTCTTCTATTATCTCCGACTATTGGAAAACCATTCATTTGGTTGAGTTTATGCGGATCGGGATGTGAATAATTTTCAATATAGGTACTACTTAGCTTATTAAAGTATTAATTTAGGTAATCTGAGTGAGCCAATGTGCGCTAAAATTGAAATAAGCTAGCTGATTATTTACAAATAATATCATGTAAATTGTTGAGTAGTGTCTAGGTGGAACACTCAAAGATTTTGGGTTTCGGGCTCAAATTTAATCCTATTTACTTCAGTCTAGATGACTAAACTGTATCTCTAGTTGACGCATACCATGTATGGCAAAAGATGACTACGTGGGTATTCATGTAATTACTGATTTGGTTCTATTTATTAGGGATGAAAGATATTATTCAGCTATTTTAATAATCTAAGTTAGACATAGTTTTAACTGCTTAGGTATCTGAATCGAGGTTAAACACATAAACCGCTTCATTTTAACAGCCATTAAATATTGAATTTTGTGTTTTATAACTAGGGGGTTCATTGGTTTGTTATAAAATTTTATATCAGATTCAGTTCAAGTAGATTTTACTCATTGAACGTTGTTTTATCTTTAACTTGTTGCAAAAGAATTTACTTGTTATATGTTCGAATTCATCAATTATAATGGATAATTATATGCAATTGATTAATTTATCAAAATTTATTCACTTTACATTGTTTCTGATTTCCGATATGAATTTTTATCTTTCTGTAGACCTGCTTAAACATGTATATAACTTTTTGTTAAAGTACTAGTTCCGTGAGGAAATATGAATAAGGAATAACCACGATGATGTAATAGAAAGATTATAATCCTAGATTACATGTGCATCTACTAGTTCACCTGCTCTTGTGAGCGAAGGTACATTGACCGTAGCCAGTACTCTCTTTCAACTCTGATACGGGAACATGTCCCAGTGTGGTTCTATAAGGGTGAGAGGAAAGCAGTTGGAAGTTCCACACTTGAACATCTAATCGACTGTAATCATTCTACTGATGCACAATTTGATTTTAAGTTTGTACGATTTGTCCAAATGTACCTAGATTTCTTCGTACCAAACTCCTAAAACTAGCCGAAGCTCTTACCGTCCGTGAGCTCAAACAAAAACTATGCGTACAAAAGAAGTACATCTTATCGTTATTATTACCTTGGCCATAATTTATTATCACTGCATACATATATATGATTTTTTTGTTAAAGCACTATATACGATTGTGCAGCTTGATAATAAATTGGTTGAAAAAAGATCGCTTCGCTGAACTTAGTGTTTTTTAATGTTTAAATTGGAATTATCTATCATTCTAAATTAATGGACATGTGAAAGCAGCAGTTTTTTGTTTCAAGACTATTCATAATTACGCATCCACCAAGTCCTTTATATGCTGGTTTTGTTATAGAGATTTATTGGCTTTTGATAATAGTTTGATGATGAGCTGGTGAATAGTCCTAATTTCAGGTCCTTCGTCGGTTAGTTACAATACTCTATTACTGACTACATATTAATCTAATCTTTTTAATTGAACTATGTATGGAATAAATTATTCGGTAGTTTATTGTACCATTGTATGAATATACACATATTTAGTAGGTGTTTAATACCCTTTGGATGAGGAAAATATGAATTCTTAGCTAGATGTATGCATGTTAGATCCTAACTAACTGTATTTGATTGATTGGCTATTTCTTTGTTCAAAACAGTGGTTCCCTTTGATAAATTTGAACAGAGAAATGAGAAGACAAATTTTGTGAGATAGTACCATTTCGTGATTTCTCGTCAGTCACATACAAGCAACATGTTATTCGTGTAAATACAGTTTTGAAGATAAGGTCAACATTTCTTATTTAGCATGACATTCACTTACTAGAACCATGGTAAACAAAGGTCAACGTACAGTTGTTTTTGAACACATAAAGTTGGACTTTTCCGACCAATCAAGATAGCTTCGAGTAGTTTGAGTGTGTGTGGGTTTTGATGACATGTCACAACTCTAAAGGCTGATTTTGGGTCAATTTGATGACCACTCATCATTAGATGTTTTGCAATGGACGAGGCTGGGTTTCTTGATCGATCTTGAGATGACGGGCTAGGTGGATGAATTATGGATTTGATTAACCATCTTGGAATATGTTCCCCTATCCTGTCCTCCAATCGGCGATCTGTCCTACCTAAGTAACTTTCTCCGCAGTTACATGTGAATTGGTAAATACAGTGGGATTTGGACTGAATCGGTCTTGGAGACTTGATAGGGTTAACTGAGATCGACTGAGTTGTTGTGATAAGCCTCAGATTAGCTGCATTGAAGGTCTTTTTTATTGCAGCTGCAGTCTGTTTGGTTGTAATTTTCATGCAGTGATCACCCTTGAAAGGTAACTGTAGGTATACTGGTTTCTTGGGCACATCCGTTGCTATCAGTTTCGTCGTATTTGTGCTCTGATGACTAATAAACGTTTCAGGATATCCGTTTAATTTAAGTGTCTCAGTAATAAACTTAAATTCGTCGTCCAATGTATCTACAGTGCAGATTCTACTTGCCCGAGCGAATAAAGTTTTGACAATAGAACGTTTATATTGTATGGGGCAGAAACTAGTGAAGTGGAGTTACTGTCCCGACCAGGTGGGTTTGCGATGTACTCTGCGTCTGATCGATCCGTCTGGACGGCGATGGAGCAGGATGTCGAGGAAAGCTAGTTCATTATTGTTTTCTTCCTCATAAGTGACTTTCAGATTCGGGTGAATTGCATTAAATAAATCATTGACTTGATTAATATCTGTAGACTGTGGTAATATGACAAGAATATCATCGACATATCGTTCGTAAAGTGTAATACCATCAATGAATTGACTCACTTGCCTTTCTATCATTCCCATGAATATGTTTGCTAAAACAGGTCCGAGAGGGCTTCCCATAGCCACTCCATCGATTTGCATATATGCTTTACCTTGGAAATAGAATTTTATATTCTTTGTGCACAGCAAAATTAGATCTCGAAGATAGGTAGTAGGAGTGGGTATTCTTATGTTGTGTGAAGTTATGAAATCACAAATAAATTCCACAGTTTCTTCGAGAGGTACATTTGTGAACAAAGAGTTTACATCGAAAGAACACATCCGACTATTAGAAATATTCAAGTGTTCCAAGGTTGGGAGAAGTTCAAAAGAATCAATGACAGTATGTGTGGACAGTTGTTTACAAGCAGGATCTTTGTTCACAAATGTACCTCTCGAAGAAACTGTGGAATTTATTTGTGATTTCATAACTTCACACAACATAAGAATACCCACTCCTACTACCTATCTTCGAGATCTAATTTTGCTGTGCACAAAGAATATAAAATTCTATTTCCAAGGTAAAGCATATATGCAAATCGATGGAGTGGCTATGGGAAGCCCTCTCGGACCTGTTTTAGCAAACATATTCATGGGAATGATAGAAAGGCAAGTGAGTCAATTCATTGATGGTATTACACTTTACGAACGATATGTCGATGATATTCTTGTCATATTACCACAGTCTACAGATATTAATCAAGTCAATGATTTATTTAATGCAATTCACCCGAATCTGAAAGTCACTTATGAGGAAGAAAACAATAATGAACTAGCTTTCCTCGACATCCTGCTCCATCGCCGTCCAGACGGATCGATCAGACGCAGAGTACATCGCAAACCCACCTGGTCGGGACAGTACCTCCACTTCACTAGTTTCTGCCCCATACAATATAAACGTTCTATTGTCAAAACTTTATTCGCTCGGGCAAGTAGAATCTGCACTGTAGATACATTGGACGACGAATTTAAGTTTATTACTGAGACACTTAAATTAAACGGATATCCTGAAACGTTTATTAGTCATCAGAGCACAAATACGACGAAACTGATAGCAACGGATGTGCCCAAGAAACCAGTATACCTACAGTTACCTTTCAAGGGTGATCACTGCATGAAAATTACAACCAAACAGACTGCAGCTGCAATAAAAAAGACCTTCAATGCAGCTAATCTGAGGCTTATCACAACAACTCAGTCGATTTCAGTTAACCCTATCAAGTCTCCAAGACCGATTCAGTCCAAATCCCACTGTATTTACCAATTCACATGTAACTGCGGAGAAAGTTACTTAGGTAGGACAGATCGCCGATTGGAGGACAGGATAGGGGAACATATTCCAAGATGGTTAATCAAATCCATAATTCATCCACCTAGCCCGTCATCTCAAGATCGATCAAGAAACCCAGCCTCGTCCATTGCAAAACATCTAATGATGAGTGGTCATCAAATTGACCCAAAATCAGCCTTTAGAGTTGTGACATGTCATCAAAACCCACACACACTCAAACTACTCGAAGCTATCTTGATTGGTCGGAAAAGTCCAACTTTATGTGTTCAAAAACAACTGTACGTTGACCTTTGTTTACCATGGTTCTAGTAAGTGAATGTCATGCTAAATAAGAAATGTTGACCTTATCTTCAAAACTGTATTTACACGAATAACATGTTGCTTGTATGTGACTGACGAGAAATCACGAAATGGTACTATCTCACAAAATTTGTCTTCTCATTTCTCTCTATTTCTTTGTTATTTAATTGTTTGTGTCGTCATAATATATTTTTTATTGTCATGTTTAGAATACGTTCCCCATGTTAGTTGACTATTGAATGGATGAACTTACAGAAGCTGAACATTTGCGAATTGAACAAAATCGGAAACGTGCCTTAGAACTTAGACTTTCACAAGTTGTTGCAAATGATCGGTATGTATTAAACAAACTGAATCGTATGCTTATTTTTATAAAGATATATAATATAACATGTAATTCATTTCTTAAAAGTGGCTTTATTATTGTTTTATAGAGGGGAAAAAAAGCTTAACTATTTCGGTAATTGATTAATATTTTGTTTTGTACATATCATGATTATTCTGTTACACTTTACCATTACTAAACTCATATAGAAAAAACTGAATAACGCAATTTCTTGTCGACATTTCACGATTAATAGACATACTTTTAGATAGAGTATTATTCGTTATTGTAAATAAGAACATATCTGCATTGTTTTTCGTCATAATTTGTCCCATGACTAAGGTACTGTCAAAGTACTTAGTAGTTTAAGGTATTATAATGGTTTATTATATATGGTTACGTTATACAATGTAATTCAATGGGTATATTCACTATTACTATCCGTGTTTGTATACATTTTAAACGTACGGACGTTTGCACTTTTGTGAATCTCTACTTTTTTAAACATATAATACATGAAAATCGTTTTGTAAACGTAGAGTACACAGATAAAATGGTCTCTTTTAAGTATGGTTGACATGATATGTAGTCTTATAAAATCGTGTAAAATCGTGTGTAAAATTTGGGAATGTTTGATATGTATTCCACATTTATCTACAAAATGTCCCACTGATCTTGCATTGTTGTTATGCTTTAGATATCTTAATAGACCAAAATATAGAGAGCTTCTTTTTTAACCTATGAGCTCTTATCACTGGTAAACTGTTTTTATTGACTACTATTTTCTCATTATTGGTTATTATTGCACATACATAAAGTATAAAATGATGCAGGAAGATTTTAAAAAATCTCGAAAAGCTTAATTTCAAGAATCCTATGTTTATTAAATTACTAGTTACTGTTTATTACAGTTTTAAGAATATTTGTTTTAAATTATGAGGTTGGTGTTCTCCAAGTTCTATTTTCAATCTTAAATGTTTTGTCAATTTTGTTTTATATAATATTATTAGTGTTATGCTTGAAATCAGATAAAATACACTTATCAAGATAGATAAGTTTATTGGTTGTTAGTGTTGTCTAACTAGTCTACTGTACATTAACTTCTTTACTGTAACGAACTAAACATATATAATCTTTACTAGTGTTAATAACTGCATCATTATTTTTTTCAAGTCATGATGTTTATGCATCAGTCCCACAATCAAAACTGAATACAAAATACTTAAGTGATGGAGGTTTTATTTTTGAAGAGGAAACTTCTAATCATAATTATCCTTATACAGAAAAAGATGAAGAATTTTCAGATCCAGAATTAAATGCAACTTTTAAACCTAAAAAACGCAAACAAAAGTGTATAAAGCAATCAAACACTGAATCGAATCTACTTATAACTAACTCCGATGTACCTATTCCCCCTGATCAAGAAAAACCAACTTGTGATTTATGTCATAAACTGTTTGAAGAATCATTTTTACGCAAAACATTTGAAGTAGATGTTTGTGATAAATGTCGGTAAGTTGATATATTTGAGTTAAAAAATCTCAACAAGTTAAATTTAATGATATATATACAGAGTAGGTTGGAGATAGCTGGTCGGCGGCCTATGCTCCATTGGGAGTAACAGGCGTAAGTAAGTAAATTTTTTTAATATATTCTCATGACAAAATCGCATTCTATGCAACAAAATATGCAATAAACGGTCTGTGAGAGAAAAAAACGGTCAGTTCTATTTGGCCTATTGGATAATTAATGATAAATTGCGTTAATCAACAAATAGAAGAATAGCTTTTAATCCTTCTATGAAATACAAACTATGAATTCGTCCAATGGAATAAGTTATTAATAAGCGAATATTACACTTACGATAACCTTGTACAAACGTCACAGTAACATTAAACTTTTTCTGAGAAAAGTCATACAAATGATGCAAAATATATTTATTCTGATAAGGTGTAAGTTGTTTATTGGTGCATGTTTAGTAAAAGAATAACTAATGGTTGGGAAAGTTCATTGACTTCCAAAGATATACTAAATGTTATGTCTTTATGGCCTGTTGATTTATCTCGTTATAAGATCGCCATTTAGAAACACTGACTTTTATAACCAGACAATGACTCATAAACCAGTATAAGCAGAATAGAGTCAAATCTGAGTCTTTATTGGTCCTCTGAGATAGTAGCTCTAGGCCTAACTCAGCCGGTTCAGTCCAGAACGCTAATATCAACCTCCACCATATGAATCCTACATTTCAGACACGCAGTTTTTATACAAATAAATCAGACCACGTCATACCATAAAATATAAAATAACAATTATACAAGATCAGTTCAAAAGTGGTCGTCAGTGTGAGATACTGTAACTAATAAATTGGTGAATAACTTAAGAATAGTAAATCGTATAGTAGTAGCCAACAGGTCAAATGGAGGCTTATATTGAGAAGAATATGAATATACATATAGTACAGTTACTTAATAGTTATTACTTACTTACTTACTTACTTTCGCCTGTTACTCCCAATGGAGCATAGGCCGCCGACCAGCTTTCTCCAACTCCGCCTGTAGCTCCTCCAGGGGCTACTGCCGGTCCCAAGCCCGGGTAAAGGAGGAGGGTTGGGCATGGGGTTAGCGACCCCATCCCGTAGAAAATCAACTCGCTAAAAAAACGCTAACCAGAAAAAATCATTCAACTTAATAGTTATACAATAAGAATATATAATAAAAGTCCATAAATAGATTCTCACAGTTGCCATTTACTTATACTTCGTCCGGGCATAACACGAATAATGTAATCTTAGATATCTGATCAATTTTCCTATCAACATACACTCAGTTGCTACACTTTCTGAATTTAAAGTTATTACGATCTTTTTTACGAAGCCAGTTCAAGGCAGTAATGGTTACATTATACAGGACCTCATCCTGGAAGTTCTATTCCGATAACTAACTACTTATGTCTGTTACCCCTCGTGGAGGAGCATAGGTGGCCCACAGGGATTCTGATAACTAATATTGGCCTAATATAGCAATATTTTATTTAATATCATAAAGTGGTTGTCTATGTCTTCTACTAGCTCTCATTAGGTAACAAGTAGGGCTAATACTATATGCGTACGATATATCTAAACCACTGAAACCCAGATTTACATGTAGAAACATCTATTAAATAATAATTTTAGCTATAGTGAAAGACAATCTTGGCGTTGGGGGCAGACAATGCTCCCAAGACGACAATGGTCGGACATATAAAGTTGTCAAACATTCTCACATTTAAAAATGACCAGAATTCTGTAAATGTTCACCAGGTTATAGACAATTTTCTGGATATTTTAAACGATAAGCGTTTAAAACTGAAGAACTAATTAGGGTATATATATATATGTCTTCAGTAGCCGAAGGATTGACCACCGCCAACGGATCGATGTTAGTAAACTGGCTGCAACATCTGTTGCAAGTAAGTATCGAACAGAGGCTAGGCTAGCTACCATCCCACCGAAAAGTGTAGATGAGCATTGGTTGCATCTTCACGACGCTATGAAAATGGCGAGTGAAGTCGCTTTCGGCTTCGCGAAACGTCCCGCTTACAAGCATTGGGTTTCATCTAGCTCCTTACAACTGATCGAAGCCCATCGGTCTACTCCGGGTGACCGTGAGTATAACCACAAACGAAGGCTGTTACGTAATGAAATTGGGCAAAGCTTGCGTAAGGACCGGGAAGCCTGGTGGTCGGAGCGTGCTAATGAGATGGAAACAGCAGCTGCATCTAGTAACTGCCGGAAGCTCTTCCAACTCATCCGAGCCACTGGCAGCAAGAAGTCTGGTGTGAGTGAAACAATCTACGAGGATGATGGGATGCCAATCACTAACATCTGTCGACGTCTTGGACGATGGGCGGAATTTTTCGAAGGGCAGTTCAACTGGCCTGCTGCTCCGGCAACATCAACCAGTTTGTTCTGCCCCCCATGGCCGGTGACGACTGATCCACCAAACGAGGCGGAAGTCCGCAAGGAACTCCAACTCTTGAAACGTTACAAATCACCGGGCCCAGATGACTTACCTCCGGCTCTTTTTAAAGATGGTGGTGAATTTCTGACTAAGGAATTGACTGTGTTGTTTGGAAAGGTTTGGGAGCAAGAAAGTGTTCCAACATCTTGGAATGAGTCGATAGTTGTCCCTATCTTCAAAAAGGTTTCACGTTGTTCCTGCAATAACTATCGGGGGATAAGTCTACTTTCGATTGCGTCCAAACTATTGGCTTCTATCATTCTTCGTAGGTTGTTTAAAACCCGAGAACGATTGACTCGCGAGGAGCAGGCTGGTTTTCGTTCTGGTCGAGGATGCATTGATCACATCTTCACCCTCCGCCAAATGTTAGAACACCGTCATACTTATCGCAGGCCAACAATCGTAGTGTTTCTTGATATCAGGGCGGCCTTCGATTCGTTGGACAGGACTGTTCTCTGGGATTGTCTATTGAAGAAGGGTGTGCCTGAGAAGTTCATTAACATCTTAAAGGCCCTGTATATGAACACCTCAGGCAGAGTGAGGGCATACAACCACCTTTCTCCCTTGTTCCATTCGAGCAGTGGGGTTAGGCAGGGTTGCCCGATCTCACCATTCCTCTTCAACTTTGCCATCGACGACATCCTGGAAACAGCTCTGATGGATGTAAGTAATGGCGGTGTGGATCTGTTGCCTGGAGAACGACTTCTCGACCTTGAGTATGCGGATGATATTGTCTTACTGTGCGATAATGCCCAAGGCATGCAATCCGGACTTAATCAGTTGGCAATCAGTGTCCGCAGGTACGGCATGTGCATTGCACCCTCCAAGTGCAAAGTACTCCTACAAGACTGGCAGGATTCTCATCCTGTACTCACCCTAGATGGCGAGCAGATTGAAGTAATTGAGAAGTTCGTGTATCTGGGTAACTACATAAGTGCTGGTGGTGGCGTGAGTGATGAGATTGATGCGCGTATAATGAAAGCCAGAGCGGCTCATGCCAATCTGGGCCATCTTTGGCGCCTTCGTGATGTTAGTCTAGCTGTAAAAATCGGATCTACAACGCGTCGGTGAGAGCAGTTTTGCTTTATGCTTGTGAAACTTGGCCTCTCCGAGTTGAGGATGTTAGACGTCTCTCTGTGTTCGATCATCGTTGTCTCCGAAGGATTGCTGACATGCAGTGGCAACACCATGTTAGTAATGCAGAGGTTCGACACCGTGTGTTCGGGCGCAGAGACGATAATTCAATTGGTGTCACCATCTTGAAACACCGACTTCGGTGGCTTGGACATGTTTTACGAATGTCGTCCCAGAGACTTCCACGTCGTGCATTATTTGCCGACCCTGGGACTGGTTGTAAAAAGCGGAGAGGAGGTCAGTGTATGACATGGTGTCGTGGCATGAAAGAGAGCTGCAAAGGGCTAGCTTCTGTTGGTCCTTCACGACTCCCTGGCCGGGGTCCGAGAGATAGTGCAACACAGTGGCTAGAGACGTTATCAGATATGGCTCAGAATAGAAGCCAGTGGCGATCCTGCTGTAACCTTCTACTTTCTTCATAAAGAGTGGCTATAACTTTTCCCCAAATGCCCTGGTACGGCGGAGAGTGGGGATAGTCCACTCTCCCTCTCGAAATGCTCTCACATGGCCACTCGAAT
Source organism: Schistosoma rodhaini (assembly GCA_944470415.2). NCBI lineage: Eukaryota > Metazoa > Platyhelminthes > Trematoda > Strigeidida > Schistosomatidae > Schistosoma > Schistosoma rodhaini. The sequence goes on from OX104036.1 coordinate 46,760,007, forward strand.
GTATAGCTTCTGTCAGGGAAGTCCTACTCACTGCTTTCTCGTGGCGAGGGTGTTGTTTACGAAAACGATAGGACAAAAAGCGAATGTCCGGCGCTTTAACCGGGTTGGTGGACACGGAGGGTTCACCTAGGGAAGTTGGAAAACCCTGATTCCAAACCAATGGTGCACATGGGCTCCATTATCCTGATGGAACGAATGGCGAATGAACCTGCTGTTGGTCACCGGCTACCATGGGACTGCATCTCCTCACGATGCTCCACTGCCTTGTGGATCAGACCTTTAGGTCAAAGGCTCGGGGTGTTGTCCCCTAAGAAAACCACCTGCTTCGGTTTGGGCACCCGGGCAGTATCACAGCCCACACACAAATGACATGAAATGACGCACTACACTAACTACACTGCTTCTGGTTATACATATCAGTTCCCTCATCATTACTCTTCTCCTTTTCTTTTTTTCCTTCTTTTATATATACGCATCTTCTTCCTTCTCCTCCCATTCTCATTATTTTGTGTGGCGCATATGTATCCGGTGCCCTTTGTACCAATATATATATGTGATTAAATAAATAATATGTCTATTTAACTAATATCCAGTGAGTGGTTGGTTTACTATTTTTAAATTCTGATGGCAAATTCATACTTGTTGTACTGCTGAACTTGAACGACCCTCAGGCGATTTTAAAAATTATGTTCCCCTTATTGGTCAATGAGTATACAGAAACCGTCAAAACCAAAATTTTATCTCTGGGAAAGATAAACAATCAGTTAAATGTGTAATAGTTTTACACGGCTTATAAGCTTTCCAAGGTATGTAGTCAGTTTTTGTTATATTAAAGTAATCTACTTTTTCCATTCGAACTATTAGTGCACAGTTTCTCTAAAATGTAGAAGAAACGTCACTGAACACCTACCTAAAAACATATTGAAACCTGCGACTTTTTGAGAAACTTGTGCAAACAAACCCTCTGGTTTTGAGATGGGGGCGAAGATTTGTAGCTCAGGTGGGTGATTTTGATGTTGGTTTGTTCTCTGAGCTGGATGGTTTGGTCGTGGAGCTTTCATCGTCCTTCTGAACGACATCATCAGCACAAACTTCGGGTAGAAGTGAAGTGTTTGAATTTCTCCACATGTGATTCAGAGCTTGTCCTCTGCACCTCGATGTTGATTGGTTCTTATTGACCTTAAATCTGTCATTGTTTATTTCTTTGTTTTGGTTGTATCTCCTATTGGTTTGACTTTTGTTCCTATGTTCCTGCATAATTTTCTTGATTGGTTGATAGATTGGATTGATTTCAGAGGCAATTCCAAAAATACCAGAGAATTTTTAGAAGCTTTGCACTCAGGTCAATCAGCAATAAACAAACATATTGAAATTAATCCAATCTATCACCAATCAAGAAAATTATGCAGGAACATAGGAACAAAAGTCAAACCAATAGGAGATACAACCAAAACAAAGAAATAAACAATGACAGATTTAAGGTCAATAAGAACCAATCAACATCGAGGTGCAGAGGACAAGCTCTGAATCACATGTGGAGAAATTCAAACACTTCACTTCTACCCGAAGTTTGTGCTGATGATGTCGTTCAGAAGGACGATGAAAGCTCCACGACCAAACCATCCAGCTCAGAGAACAAACCAACATCAAAAACCCTCTGGTTACTCATCGAATTAATAGTGATGTGATTTAGTTGAGAGTTTGCTCTCAACAAATAAACGAAACTGATTCTTGCCAGTAAGGATGAACTACTAGAACAGTTCAACAGTGTATATCCAGCCATTAGCTTCGCTGGTGAAGGCGAGTGTGACATGAAGCTTAATTTCCTTGTCGCTATACTAAGCAGGCGAAGTGGTGGCTCGTTAAGTAGAAGTGTGTATAGAAAAAGACCCTCTGCCTGCCAATACACTCACTTCTATAGCTTTACACCTATCCAATATAAGAGAAACTTGGTTAAATGCCTCACTAGTAGAGCAAATAAGATCTGTTCTGTTGATACTTTAAGTCAGGAACTGGAATTTATCTATAACTCACTGACTGAGATCGGCTACCCTGCTGCGTTCATCAAAAAGTACATGTATGATACAAGGAAGAAATCGGAGATTTTAACTGTTCGTAAGAAGCCTCTATACATGAAATTACCATTCAACGGGGATGTAGCTAGTGAAACTCTGAAAGATAGGTTAACAAAAGTAATTAGTAGAACTTTCTACGCAGCCTATCTTGCATTGACTTTCTCGAGTCGACCAGTGATGTCTACTGAAACGAAGGATAAGTTACCTGAGTTGGCCTCCTCCATGTGCATTTATAAGTTCATCTGCTCCTGTGGAGATAGCTATATCGGGCGTACTACTAGGCAACTTAACCAACGAATGAGTGAACATCTACCAGCATGGTTTGGAAAGGGCCAAATAAAAACAATACGCAGTTCTATCTTGGCACATCTAATTGATAGTGGTCATATTGTCGATAAATTGAAATCATTTCAAGTGATCTATCGTATACCTCCATCGTTTCCCAACGGAGTTCGCTCCCCTCTACTTCATATAGCAGAAGCCATAGGAATTCGTACATTCCATCCCAATTTATGTGTACAGAAGAAATTCGTAACCCCCCTATCCCTTCCATGGCCGGACATAACTTAATAATTGACATTATTATTATGTATAGAGTTGAGATCATGAGTCAATTGAAGCTAGACCACCATGGAAAACCTGGAAGCACTGGTCTAGCTTCAATTGACTCATGATCTCAACTCTATAAATTACTAAAATCTTCACAAAACCCCTTCTGATTATTATTATTTGTAAAAAATTTTTATTTTGGTTATCATTTTTTGTTTGTTTGTAATTTTCTACCTCTTTCCGTTTGTATTCTTCACTATCTATTTACTTACATACTACTTATTACTTAATGATTTTAATGTTTTGTGATTACTATTCCAGACTATTTACCCACGTTTGACCTCTTAATTCTTATGTTTAATTATTGATAAGACTTTTGTTATCGTAATTTACTATTCTTACTACTATCAGTACAACTGTCTTCCCACTATCAACTTGTACTTTTAACTATTATTATGCTTGGTAACGTATTCTATTTCATTGTGATTATTATTGACTCAAATATCCTTGATTGGTCTAACATTTTCATATAAATATTCATGTATATTAGAGTAAAGCCTGATGACGATCTAATTGAAAACAATTGTTCGTTTACATATGTTGTTCTAATTTTCACAATGGGAATCTTTAATATTCCATATTATTGTGTTTGGGATAAAATATACAGCATAAGGAGTTAAACAGAGATGGATAGTGGCTAGCAGTGGAATCCAGGACGCGCGTTTCGTCCTATTTGGGACTCGTCAGCTGGATGTACCTGCATCTCAGAGTTGATGTTCACTCTGGGACTCGAACCCAGTACCCTCGCTTCAAACGCCATCGCGTTATCCACTCGGCCACTGAGTCCTGATAGCCACTTGCTTGTGCGATGGGGTGAAGTTTGAATTCACTTAGTATTGTTTGTTTGGATCTTCCCATCGATGTGTTTAGGACTGCAACTGGTCAGTCTCTAATTGGCATATGTGCATACTGTGCGTATTGCCTCGATATACCTTAATTCACAAGCATGGTAAGCAGAGATGGATAGTGGCTAGCAGTGGAATCCAGGACGCGCGTTTCGTCCTATTTGGGACTCGTCAGCTGGATGTACCTGCATCTCAGAGTCCACCTAGGGGAGTTGGAAAACCCTGATTCCAAACCAATGGTGCACATGGGCTCCAGTATCCTGATGGAACGAATGGCGAATGAACCTGCTGTTGGTCACCGGCTACCATGGGACTGCATCTCCTCACGATGCTCCACTGCCTTGTGGATCAGACCTTTAGGTCAAAGGCTCGGGGTGTTGTCCCCTAAGAAAACCACCTGCTTCGGTTTGGGCACCCGGGCAGTATCACAGCCCACACACAAACAAATGAATGAAATTATGAACTCTATTGACGATATCCCTGGTCATACTAAAAGCAAGACAATTAACATTATTATTATTATTACCTTTATTATTATTATTATTATTATTATTATTATTATTATTATTGTTATTATTATTATTACTTACCATATCGCTAATTCACCCCCTTTTATCCCCAATTTGTGTAACCTTACTCTTCAACTTATGCAGCCGCTCGCTCTTGGTGGAAAATCTGTCCTATCTAAACGATCTCCAGTCACTGTCTGGTTGAAAGTGAATGCTTCCACCGATTATGAATACTGAGGCAGTCTTTCTGAAACCACGTACGCCGTTCAAGCTGGCTTCCTTCAACGTTCGCACACTAATGCAGATCAGACAACAGATAGGGCTGGCTATGTCTTTGGAAGGTCTTAATGTTGACGTTTGTTGTCTATCCGAGACCCGTATTCAAGACTCTAGTGAAGTACTACAAATCCGCTCTCCATCTGTCGCCTCGAAAAGCTTGTTCCACGTGCGCTTATCCGGGGACCCTGTGGCATCTTCGTCTGGTCTTGCTGGCGTTGGTGTCGCACTAAGCGCTAGAGCTGAGGCAGCACTAATCGATTGGATCCCCATTAACAGTCGGTTATGTGCTGTTAGATTAGAAAGTTCCATCAAAGTGAGAAGAAATCGGCGTGAGAAACGGTGTCTTTTCGTCATCTCCGCCTATGCCCCGACAGATTGCAGCCCGGATGCAATCAAGGATGAGTTTTACCATCAGTTAACAGTTCTTCTCCAGAAAGCGCGTTCGACAGATATTGTAGTACTAGCCGGAGACTTGAATGCACAGGTCGGGCGTCTAGGCACAGAAGAGAGTCGTCTAGGTGGCCGATGGGGACTTGTTGGTCGCCGGACAGATAACGGGGACCGTTTGCTGCAACTGTGCACAGACCACAACCTGTTTCTGGCCAGCACTAACTTGCGGCACAGTCATCGCCGGTGTGCCACCTGGCGTCCTCCCTCTGCATCCCAAGCCTGGACTCAGATTGATCACATCGCGATCAGCTACCGCTGGCGTGGTTGTGTACAAGACTGCCGCTCCTTTTGGAGTACCTATCTTGAGTCTGATCATGCCCTGGTCTGCGCCAATCTCACCTTACTTTTCAGTGGCCGAAGGATTGACCACCACCAACGGATTGATATTAGTACACTGGCTGCAACTTCTGTTGCAAGTAAGTATCGAGCGGAGCTAGCCTCTAGGCTAGCTACCACCCCACCGAAAAGTATAGACGAGCATTGGTTGCATCTTCACGACGCCATGAAAATGGCGAGTAAAGCCGCTTGCGGCTTCGCGAAACGTCCCGCTTACAAGCACTGGGTTTCTTCTGGCTCCTTACAACTGATGGAAGTCCGTCGGTCTACTCCGGGTGACCGTGAGTTTGACCACAAACGAAGGCTGTTACGTAATGAAATTGGGCAAAGCTTGCGTAAGGACCGGGAAGCCTGGTGGTCGGAGCGTGCTAATGAGATGGAAGCAGCAGCTGCATCTGGTAACTGCCGGAAGCTCTTCCAACTCATCCGAGCCACTGGCAGCAAGAAGTCTGGTGTGAGTGAAACAATCTACGAGGATGATGGGATGCCAATCACTAACATCTGTCGACGTCTTGGACGATGGGCGGAATTTTTCGAAGGGCAGTTCAACTGGCCTGCTGCTCCGGCAACATCAACCAGTTTGTCCTGCTCCCCATGGCCGGTGACGACTGATCCACCAAACGAGGCGGAAGTCCGCAAGGAACTCCAACTCTTGAAACGTTATAAATCACCTGGCCCAGATGACTTACCTCCGGCTCTTTTTAAAGATGGTGGTGACTTTCTGGCTAAGGAACTGACTGTGTTGTTTGGAAAGGTTTGGGAGCAAGAAAGTGTTCCAACATCTTGGAATGAGTCGATAGTTGTCCCTATCTTTAAAAAGGGTTCACGTTGTTCCTGCAATAACTATCGGGGGATAAGTCTACTTTCGATTGCGTCCAAACTATTGGCTTCTATCATTCTTCGTAGGTTGTTTAAAACCCGAGAACGATTGACTCGCGAGGAGCAGGCTGGTTTTCGTTCTGGTCGAGGATGCATTGATCACATCTTCACCCTCCGCCAAATGTTAGAACACCGTCATACTTATCGCAGGCCAACAATCGTAGTGTTTCTTGATATCAGGGCGGCCTTCGATTCGTTGGACAGGACTGTTCTCTGGGATTGTCTATTGAAGAAGGGTGTGCCTGAGAAGTTCATTAACATCTTAAAGGCCCTGTATATGAACACCTCAGGCAGAGTGAGTGCATACAACCACCTTTCTCCCTTGTTCCATTCGAGCAGTGGGGTTAGGCAGGGTTGCCCGATCTCACCATTCCTCTTCAACTTTGCCATCGACGACATCCTAGAAACAGCTCTGATGGATGTAAGTAATGGCGGTGTGGATCTGTTGCCTGGAGAACGACTTCTCGACCTTGAGTATGCGGATGATATTGTCTTACTGTGCGATAATGCCCAAGGCATGCAATCCGGACTTAATCAGTTGGCAATCAGTGTCCGCAGGTACGGCATGTGCTTTGCACCCTCCAAGTGCAAAGTACTTCTACAAGACTGGCAGGATTCTCATCCTGTACTCACCCTGGATGGTGAGGAGATCGAAGTAATTGAGAAGTTCGTGTATCTAGGTAGCTATATAAGTGCTGGTGGTGGCGTGAGTGATGAGATTGATGCACGTATAATGAAAGCCAGAGCGGCTCATGCCAATCTGGGCCATCTTTGGCGCCTTCGTGATGTTAGTCTGGCTGTAAAAGGTCGGATCTACAACGCGTCGGTGAGAGCAGTTTTGCTCTATGCTTGTGAAACCTGGCCTCTCCGAGTTGAGGATGTTAGACGTCTCTCTGTGTTCGATCATCGTTGTCTCCGAAGGATTGCTGACATGCAGTGGCAACACCATGTTAGTAATGCAGAGGTTCGGCATCGTGTGTTCGGGCGCAGAGACGATAATTCAATTGGTGTCACCATCTTGAAACACCGACTTCGGTGGCTTGGACATGTTTTACGAATGTCGTCCCAGAGACTTCCGCGTCGTGCATTATTTGCCGACCCTGGGACTGGTTGGAGAAAGCGGAGAGGATTTCAGTGTATGACATGGTGTCGTGGCATGAAAGAGAGCTGCAAAGGGCTAGCTTCCGTTGGTCCTTCACGACTCCCTGGTTGGGGTCCGAGAGATAGTGCAACACAGTGGCTAGAGACGTTATCGGATATGGCTCAGAATAGAAGCCAGTGGCGATCCTGCTGCAACCTTCTTTTACTTTCTACATAAAGAATGGTTCTAACTTTCCTAACTGAAAGAATCTTCTGGTTGTACATTTCAGCCCGCCTTATCTTTTCATCCTTTATCTACCTACTTTCATTATTTTGTGTGGCGCATATGTACCTGGTGCCCTTTTGTACCAATATATATGTGTTTAAATAAATAATAAATAAATAATTCGTCCTATTTGGGACTCGTCAGCTGGATGTACCTGCATCTCAGAGTTGATGTTCACTCTGGGATTCGAACCCAGTACCCTCGCTTCAAACGCTATCGCGTTATCCACTCGGCCACTGAGTCCTGATAGCCACTGCTAGCCACTATCCATCTCTGCTTACCATGCTTGTGAATTAAGGTATATCGAGGCAATACGCACAGTATGCACATATGCCAATTAGAGACTGACCAGTTGCAGTCCTAAACACATCGATGGGAAGATCCAAACAAACAATACTAAGTGAATTCAAACTTCACCCCATCGCACAAGCAAGTGGCTATCAGGACTCAGTGGCCGAGTGGATAACGCGATGGCGTTTGAAGCGAGGGTACTGGGTTCGAGTCCCAGAGTGAACATCAACTCTGAGATGCAGGTACATCCAGCTGACGAGTCCCAAATAGGACGAAACGCGCGTCCTGGATTCCACTGCTAGCCACTATCCATCTCTGCTTACCATGCTTGTGAATTAAGGTATATCGAGGCAATACGCACAGTATGCACATATGCCAATTAGAGACTGACCAGTTGCAGTCCTAAACACATCGATGGGAAGATCCAAACAAACAATACTTAATGAATTCATGAGGAGTTAAAGTTTCATGTACTTTTGCTTTCATACTGTTCTTTTTATTGCTTTACGAAATAATGTATGTCTTATTGTCAGACCTTGCTTGTTGAAACGCTGATTAAATGTCTTTACCACTAAGTTATTTATGGGACGTGTATTATTAATTTCCAAATTCCCGAGAAAATGACTAAGACTTGATTCTAATTGGTCTGGCTGTATTATATGGTTGCATCTAATCTGCGTTTGAATACCAAATAATGTATGCTATAATTTGCAATATATATTGGCAATCTACTTATTACTCCTCATGAATCTCTACTGAATAGATTTCAGAAGGTCAAAACGACTGGCCAGTTATTTTATCCAGCAATTCTGTGACAAATATCAATCATAGCTATTTTAAATATAACCAGTAGTAAAATAAAGACTTACTTACTTACTTACTTACTTTCGCCTGTTACTCCCAATTGAGCATAGGCCACCGACCAGCATTCTCCAACCCACTCTGTCCTGGGCCTTCTTTTCTAGTTCTATCCAGTTCTTGTTCATTCTTCTCATGTCTGTCTCTATTTCTCGGCGTAATGTGTTCTTTGGTCTTCCTCTTCTCCTTTGACCTTCAGGATTCCGTGTGAGGGCTTGTCTTGTGACGCAATCGGGTGATTCCCTCAAAGTGTGCCCTATCCACTTCCAGCGCTCCCTCCTGATTTCTTCCTCCGCTGGAATCTGATTTGTTGTCTCCCACAGTAACTTGTTGCTGATAGTGTCTGGCCATCGGATACGAAGTATCTTGCGTAGACAACTGTTAATAAACACTTGTATCTTCTGGATAATGGCTTTCGTAGTTCTCCACGTTTCCGCCCCATACAATAGAACTGTCTTGACATTTGTATTGAAAATTCTAACCTTGGTGTTGGTTGACAATTGTTTTGAGCTCCAGATGTTTTTCAGTTATAAGTATGCTGCTCTTGCTTTGCCGATCCTCGCCTTCACATCTGCATCTGATCCACCGTGTTCATCAATGATGCTGCCTAGATATGTAAAGGTTTCCACATCCTCCAAAGCTTCTCCGTCAAGTGTAATTTGATTGGTGCATATTGTGTTGTATCGGAGAGTCTTGCTTTTCCCTTTGTTTATATTGAGACCTACTGCTGCTGAGGCTGCTGCTATACTGGTCGTTTTCTCCTGCATTTGTTGTTGCGTTTGTGATAGAAGAGCCAGATGATCCGCGAAGTCTAGATCGTCAAGTTGCATCCTGCCTGTCCACTGTATCCCGTGATTTCCTCCAGTCGTTGACGTCTTCATGATCTAGTCGATTACCAGGAGAAAGAGAAACGGTGAGAGTAAGTAACCTTGCCTTACACCAGTCTATACTTCAAACGAGTCGGTGAGTTGTCCTCCGTGGACGATTTGGCAGTTTAGTCCATCATAGGAGTTCCGTATTATATTGACTATTTTCTCAGGCACGCCGTAGTGTCGAAGAAGCCTCCATAGTGTCGTCCTGTCCACGCTATCAAATGCCTCCTCGTAGTCGATGAAGTTGATGTGGAGTGATGAATTCCATTCGGTTGATTGTTCCACAATGATCTGTAGAGTTTCGATTTGATCTGTGCACGATCTATCCTTACGAAATCCAGCTTGTTGATCTCGAAGTTGGGCGTCCACGGAATCCTTCATCTTGTTTAACAATACCCTGTTGAAGACTTTTCCTGGTATTGAGAGGAGAGTGATGACCCTGTAGTTGTCGCACTTGCTCAGATCGCCTTTCTTTGGTAGTTTGATCAGAAGTCCTTTTTTCCAGTCTGTTGGAACTTGTTCTTCATCCCAAACCTTACTGAAGAGGATGTGTAGTATCTTAGCAGTTGCTGCTACATTTGCTTTCAGTGCCTCTGCCGGGATGTTGTCTGGTTCCGCTGCTTTGCCGCTCTTGATTTGTCTAATGGCCATGCTGATCTCTTCAATTGTTGGTGGGCCAACATCGATTGGGAGGTCTGTGGGTGCTGCTTCGATGTTGGGTGGGTTCAGTGGGGCTGGTCGATTCAAGAGTTCTTTGAAGTGTTCTACCCACCTGTTTCGTTGTTCTTCAATGTAGGTGATTACTTTGTCTTGGTTGCTTTTCACTGGTCTTTCTGGTTTACGGTAATTTCCAGCAAGTTTCTTTGTTGTATCATACAGTTGTCTCATGTTTCCCTCTCTTGCAGCCTTTTCCGCTGTCATCGCTAAATCTTCCACATGTTTACGTTTGTCGGTTTTGATGCTCCTCTTCACTTGCTTGTTTGCCTCTGTGTATTCGGCTTGTGCCTTGGATTTTTCCGCTCTTGTTCGGCTGATATTGATTGCTGCCTTCTTGTTCCTCCTTGCTTCAATTTTATCCAGTGTACCAACAGTGATCCATTCCTTGTGATGATGATTCCTTTGGCCCAGAACCTCCTGACATGATGAAACGATTGCCTCCTTGATACCTTTCCAGTTGCTCTCCATGGTAGTTCCCTCTCCATTGAGTAGATCATGAAAGGCCTGGAACCTGTTGCTGAGGGCTATGTTGAATTTGTTGAGTTTGTCAGCATCTCGAAGAAAGGCAGTATTAAACTTTTGTGATGTTGTCCGCACCGTTGTCCAGTGCTTCTTGAGTTTTAGTTTCATCTTGGTGACCAGCAAATGATGATCGGATGCTATATCAGCTCCTCTTCTGGTTCTCACATCCTCCATCGTCCTCCTGAACGTTTTGTTGATGCAGATATGGTCGATTTGATTCTGTGTAGTGTGGTCCGGTGAAATCCAAGTGGCTTTGTGTATGTTTTTGTGTGGAAATATGGTGCCACCTATGACCAGTTTATTGAAGGCACATAGGTTTGCAAATCTCTCACCATTTTCGTTCCTTTCTCCCAGTCCATGTTGTCCCATGACGTCTTCGTATCCAGTGTTGTCCTTTCCAACCTTGGCATTGAGATCTCCCATCAGAATGGTCAGGTCTTTGGTTGGGCACTTCTCGAAGATCGACTGCAGCCTATCGTAGAATTGGTCTTTAGCGTCTTCATCGTAGTCGTTGGTCGGCGCATAGCATTGGATGACGTTCATTGTAATGCCCTCTCTCTTTGTTTTGAACGAGGCTTTGATGATCCTTGGTCCATGAGATTCCCATCCAATAAGTGCATTTTGTGCTTGTTTGGATAGAATCAGTGGAATGCCTTGTCTATGTGGAGCGTTTTCATCTAAATGGCCGGAGTATAACAGAAGTTCTCCTGAAGACAATCGTTGTTGTCCAACCTGCGTCCAATGCGTTTCACTGATTCCAAGCACCTCCAGGTTGTAATTTCTCATTTCTGCAGCAATTTGGAAGACTCTTCCGGTCTCCCACATTGTCCGGACATTCCATGTACCTATAAAAATTGTTGCTCTGGTTGTAAGAAGGTGTATCGACCTCATGACTTCCGAATGAACTCGGCTTTCATCATGAGACGTCATAATTATTCCTTCTACTCCCAGGGCAGAGTTTAAATGGTTTAAATGATTTTTTCTGGTTAGCGTTTTTTTAGCGAGTTGATTTTCTACGGGATGAGGTCGCTAACCCCATGCCCAACCCTCCTCCTTTACCCGGGCTTGGGACCGGCAGCAACCCCCAGAGGATCTACAGGCGGAGTTAGTAAAATAAAGACGTTTAAATATTACTGATGGTTTTGTCTTTTAGGTCGTAATATCAGAGTAACTTCTAAATATTATTTGTTACAGTTATTTTGTTCATTCAACTTATTATTTGATTTCATATTTTCTTCTATTCTTATGTCTAGAGATCCTAAAAATATTCATGCTTTAATTACTAGAAGTTCAGCAAAGGAACGTTATTTGCTAAATGATGTTGATTTAGACATACGTGAACCGAAATTGAACTATTTGTTGAAACGTAATCCACACAATTCAAGTTGGGGAGATATGAGGCTATATTTGGAAGCACAAGTAACAATAACTGCGTTAGAAACTTGTTATTATATCTATCATGGGATTTTTTCTTATTCGTATGTTAAAATCTTACTCATCCTCAACCATTATTAGTAACATTGTGCATCATATTCTGTATTTTAATGGAAATATACTATTGAGGATGTTTGTAGAAGAAAAGGCTATCTGATATAATTCTTCTCAATTTTCTACTAATAGTGTTTTTGTAAAGACAACAGTGATAACCGGCTTCTTGGATAAGACTTTCTTTTGATTGAGGGTGTAGCTTATTTCATTACTCAGTAGATTACAACATTTATCGATCTCTTATTTCGTCGTTAAATTTTAACATGGACCTCTATGAGTTTGCTTCTAGATTATAACTGTCGAATAGCTTTTAAACAAGCAAAAGACGGATATTCAATAATGCTTGACTGTCAGTGATTCACTAGTAGAATACAGTTTGCGATGATAGAAATCTCCAAATTAATTGATTTTTAACGTAAGCATCTGATTGAAAAAGCTTTCAATATCCGAACAAGAGCTTCATTTACTTTTTATATAAATTTTGCCAATAAAAGGATTTGGGCCTTGAAATACCCATTCATAATATGAAAATTATCAGGGCTTTTAAGTTTTTGGTTTTATGAGATCACTATCAAAGTTTTGTTTAACAACAACTCGCTTCTCAAATGCAAATCAAACAAAACTATTAACGACTATTGTTAAACGCTTAATTTATATATCTGTTTACCACATAGAACGGATCTATTTCGTGTTCTGCCTTTTAACTTCCACCATTTTGTGTAGTTATGTGATTTTCTAACAATATTTGGCTGGCTAATGAGCAAATTAATCCCAATCCACCTCCATTATTTGATACATCAGATTGTTATAAAATAACGAATTTTATCATTAGAAAATCTATTATGAGTATTGTAAAAAATATCCTACTTTCTGTTTTCCGTAAAATTCAGATTGCTGAACGTGCTCTAGAAATATGGGGTAGTGAAGAAGCTTTAGAAGAAGAACGTGAAAAGCGTTTGAAGCGCAATGAACAATCGAAACTTAAAAGTTATAGTAAAAAGGTTAAAGGTAGGTATTAATTATTCCCAAATCATATAAAGTATACTGATTAATTCGTTGGAAATAAATTAGGATAATTAGTCACGGATTAGTCACTACTTTGAGATGGTGGAGAAGATTTGTAGCACAGGTGGATGATTTTGGTCAAGTTTTGTTCTCTGAGCTGGATGGTTTGGTTGTGAAGCTTCCATTGTTCTTCTGAACGACATCACCAGCACAAACTTCAAGTAGAAGTAAGGTGTTCGAGTTTCTCCATATATGACTCCCAGCTTGTCCTGTGGACCTCGGTCTTGATTAGTTGTTGTTGACATTTAATCTGCAATTGTTTACTTTTTTATTTTGATCGTATCTCCCATTGATACGATTCTAGTTCATGATTTTTCTGACTGGTTGATAAATTGGATTAATTTCAATATGTTTGTTGATTGCTGATTGACCTGAGTGCCAAGTTTCTAAACACTCTCTGGTGTTTTTAGAATTCCATCCACATGCATTGATGTAAGTGAGGATGCGTCATGGCGTTTGACCGCTAATTGATTTTCGTGCATGCGAAGATAAAAGCGGCGTCCACTTTGTCCGATAAAGTGTTTTTCGCAGTTGGAATAATTTGTTCTGTAGATGATGTTCGGTTTTTCTTCTTTTGTCATTTCGTCCTTTGGTTTGCATAGGATTGGTTAAAGGGATGTTGTTGGTTTGTGTGCTACATCGATTCCAGAAGGCTTCAATAATCTCGTTGTAATTTCTGATATGCCTTTTATATATGGTAGGATGATCCGTTTGTCGGTTTCTGTATTTGTTTTTTTCTGCTGATACATTATCAACAGCCCAAGAACTAACAAAATCAACCGCGTACAAACCTTATCCAAGGGGGCGAGGACACACCACAACATACTTGCAGCGCGGAAAATCGAACAGAAATATCCAAAGATTATCTTTCAGAAGAACAGCTATTCAAGTCAACATTATCAAAAAATAACAACCCAAATCGTCATTAGAAACAGAACCACATATAGAAACCAACAAACGGATCATTCTACCATATATGAAAGGCATATCAGAAATTACAACGAGATTATTGAAGCCTTTTGGAATCGATGTAGCACTCAAACCAACAACATCCCTTTAACCAATCCTATGCAAACTAAAGGACGAAATGACAAAAGAAGAAAAACCAAACATCATCTACAAAATAAATTGTCCCAACACAAATATGCCTCATATAAATCATCTTCACCGGAATAACATGACATTGACTTGGTCAGACCTGTTTTCGACTGATCGCACCGAATATTCTTTCTTTGTTTTATTTAAACTCGGTTTAATTTATTCTCTGAAGAATCGGCTTGCAATAAGTCACGAAACATCAGAAAGTTTTAAAACATTTTTTAGTCATTGGGATATCACAATTATTTTTAATTATAGCAATCTACCCAATACTCAATTTATTTAAAATTATCAAGTCAGATCTTGGTAATGACACTTATCTACTAATTACGGTTATTTTGTAGATGTAATTAGGCGCAGAGTTAAAAGGTAACTTCACAACCTAAAAAGTATAAAAAATAAAGATTTTTATTGGTATTTGGCTAGCTCTATTCTCAATTAATCAACATGAACCGATCTTATCTTGCCTCGCATTGGAACATTATTTTCTAACAAACACCAACACTTTTTATGTAATCCTATTTAAAAGTCTTTCTACGATCGATTGGTATCATAAGTCTTTAAATTTATTCAGCGAATGTGAATAGTTTTTGTTAAGGGCTTTAGATGTTTACTACAAAACGTTTCCTCTTTTCATTTTAGAACTGAAACTTCAAACACGCAGTAGCTTATATATGAAAGTGCATAAATCTCATGAACACACTTTCGGACTGGAGAAATATGATCCGAAGTCAGATATTTACTACAAATGCTGTATTGAGTGTAATTACAAATCAACTTATGAAAAATTGTAATCATTGCACTCTTACTAACCCCACTGCATATAATTTGTACACGTTGTCGTAAAAACAAGTATTTTCTCTGCAAAGTTTTAATTGTTGTTGCTGTGAATAGAAAAATAATGGTTAAAAGCGTCAGACATTTTTCACTGAACATGGTTTGGTATGCCACTTTACAAGGCAGGCTAGTTTTACTAAGAAAATGATGATGAAGAGTGGGATTCTGACATCTAAACTAGATCGATAAGTAAGAACGCCTAAAGATGACTTCAAAAAACCCTGTTTCCAGCCAGTAGTGCACCTAGGCTTCCTGCTTCGAAGGAGCAAAAGCATTCACGCCTGCTTCAGTCACGAGATTGTGCTGCATAACACCTTTCCATGTATACCTGTCAGAGCTGACTCCTTTCGAACATAATCCTATACATATGCCTCCGAAACTATGAAGAGTCACTCAAAACTTACTTGGCGCTCACAAGACGAGTCCACATTCATGTTTAAAGTTGGTGCTCGACAGAAAATGATCGTGGTCTACATAAGTGCAGAAGGCGGTCACCATGACTGTTCACTTTCTACTTAGCGTGCCTCCCTCTTATACTGAGGTCTGAACTCAAATTGATCATAATTTGATATGGTATAAAAGTCCAGATGTGATCGGTCTGTACGATGGCACTGTATCATGAAAACTGGTATTATGGTATTGCCATCACGACTCTCAGGTTGGGATTCTGAAAATTGTGAGACCTATTGGCTTGAAACGTTATCATATATAACTGGAAATATGAGCTAGTAGCGATTTTGTTATAGCTTTTTATTACATTGTTCACAAAAGTTAGATGACCTCTCAAAACAAAAATCTTGTGTTTACTTCCAACTGAACTGAAGCTCATTGAATACTCTACCTGTCCATTTATTGATTGATTGTATGAATCTTTCCTCTCCACATTACTGTTACTTTATTCATGTGGTGCATTTTGTTGGTATCCAATTGCTCCAAAATCTATTTGCTTTAATTAATTGATTTAATCTACATTTGCTGGCTGATGTCAAGTGAATAACCACACTTGGTTTCTGTATATGACTTTCAGTGATAACTTATAAGATTATCAGGTAACTTGAGGTTCTTGGCTAGAGAAGTCTGTTCTGTGTTATACATTCAGAACACTAAAACCGTATGCAATCCTCTCCGCACTCACTTCGTTGTGCTTATTCCTATTTAATGCATTACTGTAATGATGCCGTTTGCGTAATGCGGTCTTAAAAGTTACCATAGTATCTGGTTACGATGATAGGTTAATCCTTCTTGGGTGGTAGTCGTTAAGTGTGACTTGAACGTTAGCTGGTTGGTCGCAACATTCACGTACAACTGTAGTGGGCTTCCTCTCATTCGCCGTAGACCAGAAGCGGTGATCCATACCATTCTGTGCGAATTATCAGCTTCCTCACCGGGGAACATATGATGCTGTACGCGAGAAATCAAATGCAACCGTTAGATTTAGAAACAGTGGAATTAATGGTTTGTAAACTTTTACAAATACACTAACAAATATGTAGGTAGAAAACCGAGAGCGAGAAGCTCCAACTCATCTGAGTATACCGTTCATTCACAAAGTATTACGCTGGATGATTATATTGGCATTAGTTGAACCTTGAAATGCAGTATAAAGAAAAGCCATTTGTTGATCTAGTCCTTGAGAGGTTCTGAGATAAATTCAGTGATTTTCATGAACCTCTCACATTCTTGAATTGTTTTACTGAAAATGAAGTGAAATGCCGTTAGCACACTTTCTTCCAGAAGGTGTGAAAAAATCAGTTTTACTTGCTTCCTTATACTTACAAGAACATAAGTACACAGTGAGTATGGAAAATGTTTGGAGTCTATCATATTTATATCCTTGCAACTACCGTTAACGACGCTGTCCTGTAATTGATCGTTCTCAGTTTTGACAGTTGAAAGACAGATTGTGCAATCTGTCTTCCGAATTTCGAACGTCAGCGTAACGAATGTCAAACAAAAGATCTGGCTGTCAAAAGCGCCCTTCATATTACTTGAATTTCAGTTCCTGAAATGATTCATTGACTCATGTTTGGATGATCTCCTACTAGTTCTTATTCTTTCAAAGTAAAGGTGACAACATTATTTTCCTAGACTTTATGTAGTGATCTGCTTTTCTTGACGAGAATGTGATTAGTATAATTGAAACAGTTATTATTATAACCAATTGTACCAGTGATTGTTTAACTGTACTCGTTGTTGTTTAACTCTACCAAAGTCACTTCTCTTTCCGCTATCCATCTTGTTGGTTTGAACATGCTTACACTGTGCTCTTATTGCCTGCAATTTTTGGCGCGTTTCAGTGTTCATTCGATACCACGAGATTGCCAATAAATATACTCTATCTGGACCTGTTAAAGTTATCTGGTTCGCGAGTTATCAAAGGGACCAAGTCGTTTTGGGCGCGTAATCTTATTGTAGTGGTGATCTTAGTCAATCAAGACTCGACGCCATCTACATTTATAAGGGGTCAAATGCAATGATTTATAACTAATTGGAAGTCTTTGCCCTCAAGCTAGAGCAAAGATCACTTCAAACTTAATGACTCAAGACTAATTATAAGGGCATTTTTACCACAGATTGTTTATTGTACTTATTCATGGGGAATCGGAACATTCACATTTTATTTAACTGAAGAAACCTTTTGGAAGAATTGCTTACTTTGTTTGTGTAATTTCCAACATGCTCGAAACGGAATTCTTTGCTCTTTGAAAAGCTAAAAGTTCGAAATTGTCCATACAACTCTGGCGACGAATCCTATAGTCGTGGAGTGTTAACCTGTCATTCCGGCTGAAAACCTCACTCCAAGCGTCCGGATATCTTCTAACAAAATGTCAATAATTTTAAGGAAATGGAATTATATTTAGTAGAAAAATAACATTCTGTTGTGTTCGGGATTAACGTAGTCTGTGGTTTTCTGACTTGCTGATTATCAAAGGATATGTCTCAAATAAATACCTAAAGCGTGGTTTGTTGAGAGTGCTCAAACGATCACCTACAACTAGTGGCATACACTAGTGAGTACTTATGTATCTTTTTAATCATAGTTTTTAAATATCTACTTTCACAATCCTGAACAATCCTGCACTTTTCGTACGGGAAGTTTAGTCCTGATGTGATTTGCGTTTCTCGCACTTTTGCTGTGTCCTTAGGCAAGGGAAGTACCATTTTTGATCCAAAGAATCCATCCTGAGCTTTACGTTCGGTAGATTAGTTTTTTTTTGATTTTCAGTCAGGTTAAGAGTTAACTGTTGTTCGCCTAAGCTTACTATCCTGTTTTCCACTTTTTCAAATCAAGGCTAGTTTTAGTTTAGTTTAACCTTTTGAACTACCCGTCTTTTACCCATCTTTTTCCTTTGCTTAAGTGTAATGTTTCCTTTGTTTTACGGTTGTAGACTTTTGCTAGGATTTATAGAACAATTTACATCACTATAGTCATGAAGAATTCATGCAAGCGACCCGGATGCCGTTTCGCTGTTACCTCTGACACGTAGTGTGACAAATGCAAAGGTTGATTCCATGAAGCATGAACAGATGTTCCAGTGACTGCTAACAACAGACTCAGTAAGTCAGATCATAAGTGGGTATGTGGCACGTGCAATATGAACGCTGAGGTTTTGCTGAGCAACATCATTCTCTAGACAGATCCGCGGAAAAAGTTGTCAGCAAACCTGATAAAAGTCCTAGAACGGCTAAACAAACAATGACGCGCAGTGAAGACAAAAAGAGAGACATCGATTACGCTAGCATCGACGGAGCATGTGATGACACTAGTAAGAACATGCTGAAGCTTAGCATCATCATAACGTCAACAGTACTAGACTCCCTCAGGAAACTTGGGACCCCTGAATGTGACGGTGGTTCCCCAAAACTCTGTAGGCGATGGAAACCATGTCAACAAAGTTAAAAACAACTGGGTGTCACCGTCTATGAGGCTAAACATCCCAGGTATTGTAGTGAGACCAACTAATGATTTGGCTGTACGGTCTACCCTCAATAATGTCCAGCTGGTTAGCAAACGTCACAGCAATCTTCAACGATATTCAACCACGAAATAACAAGGTCCTCAATCTTAACGTACCCGAAACCCCAAAAAAGCAATCACGGTTCGCGACGATTCTCTCATAATCATGGACCTTAGATACAACCCTGACGTTCCTCTCAGACTGCAGGTCAAAAATGACAGGATGCTCTGGGATTAAACAAGAAGCTCGAACTTCTCAAAGTAGAGCCTTTGACGGTTATACGGCTCACTCGGGGTAAAGGACTCTTAGCATCAAAATCACCTAAGACCACTCTGTGTAACGCCCACAAACGGAACTGACGCAAGGGAAATGTTACTGGCTAGTCATTTGTTGAAATCAAGTGGGGATTTAAGACTACTGTCTGATATATCGTGTTCTGAGAGCAAGCTCATTCGGAACATCGTCAAGAAATATCATTATGCAAGGTTTGATAGAAAACACGGACCATGACCACAAAAACTGATATCCGGAAAAAGAAATTAATCAAGCAGTCCTTGAAGCTCAAAAATATATTGGCTCAACAAGTGGTGAGACTAACCAAGAAGTACGGTGATTCTAGACCCTGTCTGATGAAGACAACCTTCTCACCCTCTCATATGGCCATTGCAACTCTGGGAGCATTTCGTACCAACAGACACCGGTTGCCAACTGGAATCCATGTGCATCCGAATAGACCACATGATGCCGGGATCAAGCAAAGGGCAAGTTGGAGCAGACTGTTCCACTTGTGGGCTGTCTACATCATAAAAAAGTGAAAAAAACAAGGGCTGAGAACTCGGAAAACTCTGTGCAGGTAGCTTACCCGCCCATTCACGCAAGGCAAAAAAGACATGGAAGCTCACGTGCTTTAATGGACAGCATAAACTGCGAGAGTTTATCGAATATAGTGGATGAGCTGCGTGAACTCAGTGATGCTAATAATGCTCGTCTGATAGGAATATCTGAAGCATGTATATTTTATCTGTTTACGAACCAGGAGCTAGTAATACCCGGGATGTTTTCGTTTTGCAATGGCATATAAGCAGGAGTGGGGGTGGAGTAGCCTTATACTTGCGATCTTGTCTTGAGGTATGCCAAGTGCACAACCAAGAGTTTATCAGTCTTGAGGAATCCGTATGGTACTAAGTAAGATTTTCTGTCACCTCGAGGTGTATAATTGGAGTCATCTACAGGAAGCTCACTGATGACATTGAGTACGACAATCGCATGCTGGAATGATTATCTCGCTCTACTCGTTTCCGATTCATTCATATCCGGATTCTAGGGAACTTCAATCTTCCTGAAGTCAGTTTCGCGGAACATACGTACATTAGGGTGAAAACTCCATTGAAGCTCGATTCTTCAACCCTATTGAGGATCTAGGATTGTTCGAAAATGTGAAGTCGGCAATTCGTTGGAGAAACATTCGTCGAGCTTAGACTAGGTATTAACAAACGAAGAATTCCTAGTTGACAACCTCTCAATTCTTGCTCTCCTTGAAAAAGCCATCACGACATCATAGCCTTTAGTTTTATCAGCATCCCACCAACAAAAGGAGCTGGAATTTCGAACGGTTGGATGTTTCAGCTTTACGTGAACATCTAGAGCAAGTGGATTGCGAAGTCCACACTCAATTTTGTGTGGATGCTCTTTGGGATTTCTTACTGCACACGAACCTATGTGCTACAAAGTAGTATATTACGCAAATAGTCCCCAAAATCTACAGGCAACCGACAGTCACAAAGAACCTCACTCTTCGTTTGCTAAGCCGCAAATGACACTGCTGGGATGACTGCAAAAGGTCTGGTAACAACAGCGCACACAAGCAATACTAACAAATAAGGAACATATGAACAAAGGCAGTGAGAGAAGACAGGTCTTAGTATCAGATAAAGTTTGTCGACAAATTTGTTTCTGATCAGGAAAGATTATTCTGTTGTGCTGTTGTCCTTAGTCGTTAAGAATAAGTCAAGTTTCTTCTTTAAGTACTCCTGGGAAGTCTCCTGGTCTAGCTCAATCGAGAGCGAATTCCAAGCATTTGACAACTCTTATTGGGTAGAATTTGTGTCTGCAAACCATTAGACCATTAGGGCCTAGAAATTGAGACTTCAGCTTTGGCTTGTTGAAAAGAGAGTGCATAACGGAATAAGCTATTGGGACTGAACACAAATTTATCGATAAACCAGGTTTTTCACAAACTTTGAGAGTTTTTGAGTAATATTCGTGGTTCAAGTGCTTACAAAATCATACTGTTTATCACCGTGAATGTGACAACTTGATGGGATGAACAAACACATTATTTCAACATCGTCTTGAATTTGACGTTATTTTGTTTGTATCTCCAAGGCGGAGCGCATTTTACAACCGACTTCTCGATGGCTTCTTTCTGATGCATGGTAAAAATTACGTCAAGTTACGGTGATTGTTATTACATATAAGTAACTAAGTTCAGTATACTAGCATAGATGGTTAATCAGAACATGGAGTAGCTGAGTAATGTACTGTTATTATCTTTCGTCGTCGTGTGTGACTGCCTATTTCCTGGAATCATGTCGACTAATGAACTAGGGCCTGGACTAAAAGGCATCTCTTTAAATATGATGGTTATGCAGGCCAATACAATGAAATTAAGTAATCAGGAAGCTAGCCGTTCAAATGATTCTAAAGACGAACCTTGTTCTATTAATGAATCCTCTAGTATTGACCGCCATTCTTCAGATGAAAGTTCACCTGGAGTAAAAATTATTGAAGACCGGTGTCCCGAAAAGATGACTATATTGGAATTGGCTGAGGATGATGTTTCACGAGCGGTAATACAGCGAAAACAACCGCTTATGGAACTGGTTAGTTCCGAAGAAGGTTACGTCCGGCGTTTGAAGCTGGTAAAGGATTTCTACATACCTGCTGTTAATGCTCCAACTACAGCTCAATCAAATGCCGAAAACAATATGGGAGTATCTAGCTCACTACCTCACGGTGATTCTCATGCCTCCCCACCTGTTGCTCCAGAGGATTTAGCAGCTCGGTGGAGAATCATTTGGGGAAACTGGATTCAGCTCTACGAATGGCATTCGGCGTTCCTTGAAAAGCTAGTCAGCGTTGTGGATAGTGATCCTGATCGCATACCAAAGCTTTTTATTGACTCACGAGCTCGTTTAAGGTCTATATACTCAAAATATTGTGAAAACCATCGAAAGGCAGCTTTAATTGCAGAGCAGTATCGTGATTTTTTCGAGGAGTTGCGGATTTTTATTGGCGACAAAGAGGACGTCGTCTCACACTTAATGCAGCCAGTACAGCGTATCATGCGCTACCAACTTCCTATTGCAGAGATTCTTAAGTACACTCAACGTGCCTGTTCACCTGATCTTTTACTGTGGAAAAAGACTCTTGAAATTATGAAAGAAATTCCAAAGGATACGCAACTAATTTTGGAGGTAAGTTTTGAAATGTGCATTGTTTTGTACAGCACAGGGGTCATATGTTTCTTAGTATCTTTTCAATGTCACAGAAATATTTCAAGTATTCAATTGATTCCCACCTTCATCCCGTAAAATCATTATTTAAGGTATTTGTAATATCGACCACTGGCACATCTGTTTACTCAGGCACTTGTTTTCGTTCGTATATTTTATCCATGTCATTCCTAAGTGTTTGAAGTCAAACCTTCACTTGTACAAGCTTTAGGATTGCTGTGTTTATCCATAATCATTATTATATTGTTAGGTCACAGTGATAAAATGTCTGACATCGTCTGTGTTGAAATGTTTGGGAAAATAGGTTGGAATTTAACATCCGAAAATTCCTTTGGATGGTTCTCAGTAGACCAAGTACGAAAATCCATTTGTTTGGCATGATTATACTTACTTTTTCTTGTCAGTTTTTTGTGTGGAAAACTTCAACCTCTAAGATAAAAATATTTTTAGTTGTTTAGGACTATGGGAGTCGGGGTACGAAATGGTTTGTTTCGGTGTTAGTTAACCAAATTAGCATTGTGACGGCAACCTTCCGTAACTTAGAGAAATTGTTTTTTTAATAAGGCGATAAGCCAGATCTCTTAATTCAAGGTACCACTACCTTCAGTTTATTATAATTAGTTTGAAAAAATAGGTATGTTCTCCGAAGAAGTAACTAGCAACAGTTTTACTTATAATAGCAACATTACTTAGGATTCTTGAAATCATTTAGTAGTATCAATTTTTTATGCGAACTGTACAGTAGCTTAGCATTGGCTAAATCCTCGCTCATACCCAACTAAATTATTTACCAAATAATGATTGCGACTGTGTAATCAGAGGACTAAAATACATGACGTCTGTACTCAAAAATAGGTTTATTTGCTTCGCTCTTCATATAACTAACTGGAACTAATATTATGACGAGATTGTACTTACGCCTGTTACCCCTCATTCAGGAGCGTAGACCACCTATTAGCATTCTCTAAACAACTCTTTCGTGGGAAATCTTTTCCAGTTGCTTTTCATCCTTTTCATGACTACTTCAAATTCCCGACGCATCTTCCACTTTTCCGTTCCCCTTCACGATTCCAAGTTAGCGATAGCCTCGTTATGCAGTTCGGTGATTTCCTCAATGTATGTGCCACCCACCACCTCCAACGTCTCCCTAATTTCCTCTTCATCCAGAAGTTGGTTTGTTCTGTTTGACGGTAGACCTTTACTGACGGTATTCAATCAACGGACATTGAGTATATTGAGTAAACAATTGTTTATAGATACTTGTAATTTTTTATGATAGTTGTGGTAGCTCGCTAAATTTCAGCTCCGTAAAGTAAAACTATTTTGACGTTCCCATTGAAGATTCTGACTTTGACATTGGTTGACGGTTGTTTTAAGTCCCTTATGTTGTTCAACTTTAGGAATGCTGCCCTTGCTTTGCCGATCCTTACCTTTACATCTCGATCGGATCCTCCTTGTTCATCAATGATGCCGCCTGGTTACGTACGTGAAAGTTTCCACTTCTCCCAGAGTTTCTTCATCAAGTGTGATTGGGTTGGTGTTCTCCGTGTTTCTCCAATTGTTTAGTGTTTCTTTAGCTCTAATTTCATCTTGGTCAAAACTAGGTGGTGATCTGGAGCTATGTCAGCTCCTCTCATGGTTCTCACATCTTCCCTTGTCCTTCTAAATTTCTTACTGATGCAAATATCTATCTGGTTCTCCGTGGTGTGATACAGTGAGATCCATGTAGCTTTGTGTATGCGCTTGTGTGGGAATATTGCGTCGCCTATAACCAGTTTGTTGAATGTACATAGATCTGTCACCACTTTCGTTCGTTTCTCCCAGTCAGTTCATGTCGTTCCATGATATCTTCATATCCGGTGTTATCTATTCCCGATTTAGCCTCTCATCAGTGAATGCATAGTACTGGATAGCATTCATTGTGATTCCCTACTTTGTTTTGAATCTCTTGATTCTGGACCCATGAGATTGCTACCTAAAAGTGCATTTCGTGCTTCTTAGGACAGCATCAGAGCAACTTCCTAAATGTTTGGAGCATTTTCCTCTTCGTGACCAGAGTAAAGCAGTATCTCTCCCCTACTTAACCCTTGCTGTCCAGCTCTCTAACTCGACCGTTGCTGCCCCCTTGACGTGGTGGTTGGGTTTCCCTATATATTGGCTGGAACATATATTCCTGTCGGTTCTACCATAATTTCCACAATCCTCAGTCGACCTGAATAGCAGGTTAATGTAAGTCCACCAGCTCTTTACGAGGTTGAAAAAGCTATAGGAAATCTGAAGTGAGAGAGAGAAGAACAGGCCCTGACAGGTTTGCCCTTTGAGATTTTTAAGGGTAGTGGTACAGTATTAGCAGTGAGATTGACTGAGGTCTTAGGTAGAATCTCGGAACTGGACGTAATTCCATCTGACTGCTCTCAATCACTGATTGTGCTAGTCTATAAGAAAGGATAAAAGTCCTCCTGTGACAATCACAGTGTGATCAGTTTAACTAATATAGTGTCTAAAATATTAGCTTTAATAATCGACGTCTAACCAAAGCTAGTGAAGAGCAGACTAGAGAAAATCAGGCTGGTTTTCGACCTGAACGTGGTTGTATAGACCAGATATTCACTCTACGTCAGGTCGTAGAACATAGACACACATTCAGACGTCCCACAATAGTATTTCTCAACCTTAAGGCGGCATCTAACTCAGTTGATCGTGAGTTTCTGTGGCAGTTTTTGTCACTGAAAGGAGTACTGAAGAAGTACATTAGCCTTATAAAGGGTCTACTCGAACACAACTGGTCAAGTAAGAGCTTATCGCAAACTGTCATCAGATTTGATTACCCCAAGTGGTGTTCACCAGGGCTGTTCACTCTCTCCATTATTGTTTAACTTTATCGTAGACGTGCTTTTAGAAATAACACTTATCTTGGGAGTCTCGTCGCACTTTGTGGTCTAGTGTGTGACAAAATCTCTGCACGCATACAGGAGGCTCGTCTAGCTTTCGCCAACTTGCGTCATTTATGGCATAGGCAAGATATCCGTCTAGCAACCAAAGGATGGGTTTACTGTGCAGCAGTTCGTTCCGTCCTACTTTATGACAGTGAAACATGGCCGATAGGAATAGAGGATAGTCGAAGGCTGCTAGTATTCGATCATAGGTGTCTTCGAAGCATAGCTCGTATATCCCGGGACCACAGAGTAAGTAATGCAGTTGTTAGGAAACGAGTACTAGGTAAGGATTGCAAGTCGATTGATGAAGTAATAAAACTTCACCAGTTGAGATGGCTAGGATATGCGTTACGTATGCCCAACCACCGTCGTGCGATGCTTTATGGTGTAAGAGTAGGTTAGAAGAAAGCCAGAAGAGGCGAGACTAAAACGTGGCACAAATCCGTGAAGTCATAGGCAAGTAAACTGAGCCATGTTGGTAGGTGTAGACTGCAAACACGAGAAAATCAGACTGGCTTCAGACCTGGTCGTGGTTGTATCGACCACATATTCACCATTCGTCAAGTTTTAGAGCACTGACATGCTTATCGGCGTCAGACAGTGATAGTTTTTCTTGACTCGAAAGCAGCATTTGACTCTGTAGACCGAGAGGTTCTGTGGCAATGTCTGTCATTGAAAGGTGTACCTGAGAAGTACATAAACCTTGTGAAGGCTTTTTACTCGAACACTACCAGTCGAATGAGAGCTTATGACGAACTGTCATCTGATTTTACAACCTCAAGTGGTGTCCGTCAAGGCTGTCCACTATCCCCATTTTTGTTTAACTTCATTATAGATTTGTTGCTGGAAATAACACTCTCGTCGACTGAATTTACAGGAATTGATCTCCTAGAAGGGGGACCACTAAGCGACTTGGAATACGCAGATGACATAGTCCTGTTTGGTGAAGACGCTGGCAAAATCCAGAGTCTTCTGTTGGAACTCAGTAATAATGCCAGGATGTTTGGGATTCGTTTCTCCCCATCCAAATGTAAATTGTTAATCCAGGACTGGCCTGCGTCAACCTCCGAACTAAGGATAGGGAGTGAAGTAGTCGAACGCGTCGACAACTTCACTTATCTTGGAAGTCTGATCAGCCCTAATGGGTTGGTGTCTGACGGAATCTCAGCACGGATTCAAAAAGCTCGTTTGGCTTTTTCCAACTTACGTCACCTATGGCGTAGACGAGATATCCGTCTATCAATTAAGGGACGAGTATACTGCGCAGCAGTTCGCTCTGTTCTACTTTATGGCTGTGAAACATGGCCATTAAGAGTAGAAGATACTCATAGGTTACTAATATTTGATCACAGATGCCTTAGAAATATTGCTCGCATCTGCTGGGATAACCGGGTAAGTAATAGTGATGTTAGACCCTGGGTATTAGGGAACGATGGTAAATCAGTTGATAAGGTGATGAATCTTCATCGACTGAGATGGTTGGGCCATGTGTTACGTATGCCTGAACACCGATTACCACGACGCGCTATGATGACTAGTATTGGGGATGGTTGGAAGAGAGTTAGGAGTGGCCAAACAAAAACGTCGCATCAGTGTTTGATGTCACTAACTTTTAGTCTGAGCCATGTTGGCAGATGCAGACTACCTGTTTGGGGTCCGCGTGACTATCGTAACTGATGGTTGGAGTCTCTAGGTGACATGGCTCATAATCGATCACAATGGCGTAGATGCATACACTCTTTATCTTCCCTTAAACCTTGAGACTAAAATTGCTTCATATCTGTCTTTCTTCCTGTACTATATCCTTATATTCAACCTTTCTTGATATGCTACCACCACTAAATTAATTACTTCTATGAATCCGGTGTTCGTCTTGTTGTGCTAACGAGGTATGACAACTTGGACCGATGCATATATGTGCCTGGTCCTACGTTGTAGCTGACTGACTGTAGACTACCCGGTTGGGATCCGCGAGATGATAACAATCGATAGTTGGAGACCTTGAATGACATGGCTCAAAATCGTTTGCAATGGCGCAGGTGCATTCACTGTTTGTGTTCTACCAAATTCTAATCTTCTGAATTCTTCACGTCTCTATCTTTTATCTCTCACCAAATTTATTTCCCTGGATTATACTCTTTGAATAACATCTTCAATCCCTTATCTTTCACATAATACTTATACTCTTACTACTTCTACCACTATGGGATTCGAATCGACAACTTCATCTCTGTGCTAATGTGGTATGGCAACTCGAACTGATGTACGTGCGTACAAAGTTCTACGTTGTAACTGACTGACTGACCTTTCACTCATATATGTATTTATTTGTTGAATGCAACCTTTCTTGTTGTGTGCAGGTCAATTTTTGTTTCATGAAATAAATGATCGCCTTTTAGTTTCGGCATAAACTACAGAAACGCAAGTGTATTCACTCATACTGAACTTTTGGATTATGTTCTTGCACTTTATATTTATTCACATTCACTGTAGTTTTTCTGTTTCATTGTTTATGACAAATACTCATTACTTTTCAGGCTGCTCGTATAGATGGCTTCCCTGGAGTGATAACCGCTTTGGGAAACATATTATTACGCAGTGATCTTCTAGTAGCAACTACTACTCGTGAGCAATTGTTAGAAACTGTCACTGCCTATAAAATGGCTCTTCAAAATGTAAACAGTGGCGTTTTTTCTGAAAATAATACATCACTTAACAGAACTCCTCATATTGGGCGATCTGGGGTAAATACAGGTGCATTACTTTCTACAGACACTTCAGTCACTCTGTATTCGTCCTCAGTTACACCAAATAATTTGGGATTGCCTCTTGTTGAAAGCTGTAACTCTGTTATTTCAGAAGGAAATGAACTTTTTACAGGAAATCTAAAGTTTGTAGAATCACGTTTGTTTTTATTCGAGCAAATGCTACTCGTAACAGAAGAAGTTAAACCAAAACGTCGTGTAACTACTAGTGATACATTTTCCCAGTCTACTTATCAATTTAAAGCTGCTATAAATGTCAACAAAATGCGTTATGAAGTGAGTACATATAAATTTTGAAACAGCTTTTCTAATCTTATGTTTGAATGTTAGTTGATTACCGTGGTCAAAAATTATTTAATTTAATTCGGTCATTTGTTATTCCACAAAATGATGTATTGTTCATTAGTTAACCCATTGAGAACAACTTTGTTTTGATTAATGTTATTATATGCTGATAGTACAAGTCACTCATTATTCTAGATTTAAATTAATAAATTTAATCATGTCAACTGTACATGGCATAATAAAAGCATCTATACTTCCATTAAGTTCTGTGGTGGCCTTTCCCGCTGGTTGTAAAGCTATTATAGTGTGATTTAATAACATTAACAAAACATCTACGTAATCTTATACGGTGATCAGAAGAGTATAGAAGTTTATACTGGTTTATCTGTTAGTGATAATGGTGCTGTATCCCTGTTATAATTTCCCTTTTTATAACCCAGTTATTCCTATTGCTTAGTAGCCTTGGACACCAATTCACTCGATGTGTCCCCAAATCAGAACACGGTTGAACGGGAAAGAAATTATATTTCAAATAACAAGGGTGGTTGAAATTAAGAGGCACAATAAGAGATATGTCAGTACATTTATGGTTTTTACATGAAAAGATTAAAGTCTTCTCCCAGTATCGGCTAGTGCTGATTGGATGAAAATTAGCCAATCAGCGCTCACCAACACAATCGTGCATGGAACATGCTTTAATCCAATTTATTTCCCGCTAGTACCTGCCCTTTGAGCAGGTTCAAACTACGACCGAGCGACTGGCCTGTGCTTTCGATTTGTCCATCGTTTAGGCAATAAATAAGTTGTATTGCTCTTTGCTTGCACAGAAACTGACCCGCCTGTTCCGGGCGTTTTGATCTCTAAGGTGTCTAGCAGAACGTCAAAAGGTATTCGATGTCGAGTTTTGTTGCTGGCTATCGAAGTTGCTTTGAATTGGTTAGCATGATGTACCGATACTTCTGAGCCAGCTGACACCTCATGAACCACATTCCCTTTATTTTGCACGATCCGACCAGCTGTTCATGTAGGATGTTTTCCATGATAGTCCATAGCAAGTACTTTTCGACCCACTATGAACAATCGTCTTTGTGCCCTATGATGTCGATTGAACTGCTTCTCCATCGATACATTTCGTTGAGACTCAAGAGCTGGCGTCGAACGGATGACATCGAAATGTGTTCGTATTTTTCTGCCAAGTAGTGCTCCTGCTGGAGAGACCCCGTTAATCGTCCGAGGGTTCGGTGTATAGCGATAAATATGCAGGAACTTCCTTAAGATTTCTTCGGTGATT
Source organism: Schistosoma rodhaini (assembly GCA_944470415.2). Taxonomy (NCBI): domain Eukaryota; kingdom Metazoa; phylum Platyhelminthes; class Trematoda; order Strigeidida; family Schistosomatidae; genus Schistosoma; species Schistosoma rodhaini. The sequence continues at coordinate 46,789,854 of OX104036.1, forward strand.
CCCTCCCCCTTTAGATTTTTTGAGAGCATTTTCAGATGCACTAACAAAGCGTCCCACTTGATCATTGGATTGAGGATAGGATGGAGGTGTTCGGACATGATGAATTCCCTTCTGTCAACAAAATTGTGAGAAGATAGCGGACGTAAAATGTGTTGCATTGTCGCTAACTGTCAATTCTCGGACGTAGCTTTTTAATTGTGCAAATTGCAGTTGGATGTTACATGAGAAAAATTTCTGGCCACTTGCTGTATGCATCAACTATTAGAAGGTGAGTTTGTCCATGTAGTGGGCCAGCAAAATCCAAGTATATACTCTGCCACGGTGACTGTGTTGTTGGCCATGATTGCAGCTCTGCTTTTCGCGGTGCTTCTGTTGCTAATGCCCATTTAGTACGCGAACGAGATAGCTGCTCCAATTGAGTGTCTAAATACGACCAGTATACATAACTTCGTGCTAGTTCTTTCATGCGATTTCTTCCAGGATGTCCTGTATGCAACTGTTCGAGCACTGAAGATTGCAGCTTCTTAGGGATTATGACACGTTCGGCAAACAGCAGGCAGTCGTCGATAATTAACAGAGAGAGTCTATGCTGGTAAAATTGTTGAAGCTCTGTGAAGTTAATTTTCAAGAGCCACTCTTCTAGAAACTTTCTAATTTCTTGCAGGACTGGATCCCGAAGAGTTTCTTCCTTGACTTTATCTGACGACACTGGAGTGTTCCGAATAACATCTGTTACTATACTTCGTATTTCTGGATCTACTGCTATGGAGGCAATGATTATGTCCTCTGGTCCAAGGTGTTAAACTCCAATTAATCGAGAGAGTGCTTCAGCTTGACCGATGTTATTTGTCGACTGATACTTGATATTGAAATCATAGCTCAGGTGCATTGTTGTTCAGTGCTGTAATCTATTAACCATATAGACAGGGATTCCTTTCTTAGAACCAAAGATTGCAATCAGGTTTGTGATCTGTCAGTAAAGTAAACGTACGGCCATAGAGCATCTTTTAACGGCGAAAACGATTGCAAGAGCTTCCTTTTCTATTTGACTATAGTTTCGCTCGGTTGGGGTGAGTGATCTAACAGCATAGGCAATTGTCTTTTCTGATTTGTCCGGAAACACGTGAGATATCACTGCTCCAGCTCCACGACTTTATTTACTTATACACATAAACAATGGTACAAGGAAGCACCAGATACATATGCGCCGCACAAATCTCATTCGATTTATGTGAGGGCTGTGATACTGCCCAGATGCCCAAACTGAAGTTCCACGACTAGAGGCACCAGATGCAACAACAATTCCCAAGCTGGGATCAAAGTGTGTCAAAACAAGCTTTGATCTGAGTATTGGTTTTACTTTGTCAAAAGATGCCTGACATTCAACTGACCACTGTCAAGGTCTATCTTTTGATGGTAATTCATTCAGAGGACCTCTCACTCGATGAATTTCAGGTAGAAATATGCTGTAATGACTGATTAACCCTAAGAATGATCTTAATGAGAGGACATCAGTTGGTACAGGCATCTTCTGGATGGCTTCGATGTTGACAGGGTCTGGTCGGCAACTGTTCTTATCTAAGATGAAACCAAGGTATTCGATCGAATGCATGAAGAAGATATACTTTTCTTCACGTGGTTGGAAACCATGCTCAAACATTCTGTCAGGAACTTGATGTAGTCTATCAGAATGTTCACTGTCAATTGAACCCATAACTAAGATACCATCTAGATAAGCTGCTGTACGGGGTATATCTGTTAGCATCGTATCCATTATTTTCTGAAAGATTTCAGGTGCGGTCTTGATGCCAAATGGTAGACGGGTGTATTAAAGTAACCCTGTATCAGTGTTAATGGTCAGAAGCTCTACTATCTTCAGCTACTTCCACTTGCTGATAGACATCGGAGAAGTCTATATTCGCGAAACATGTTCCACCATTAAGCTTGGCTAACAGGTCTTCAGGAACTGGTAACGGATAGTAATGTACGTTCAGTACAGCATTTAAACCGGTTGAGAAATCGGCACATATGCGTATAGTTTTATTGGCCTTAACCACTACGATCGGTGTAGCCCATGCAGACTAGTTAACTGGTTGGATTACACCAGCTTGTCGCAAGCGATTAAGTTCCTGGTCGACTATTTCAAAAGCAAAATATGGTACAAGACGTCTTGGATGAGAAAATAGGTTTAGCATCTGGTTTCACTGGTAAGTGAGCTTTCTTTTTTTTACAATTACAAAGGCTATTCTGAATAACAGGCAAACTTTCTCTTCAGTTTCTTCTAGCAATTTTTATTAGTAAGGTTTGTTTTTTGGAGAAACGTGGTAGAAAAGTTATCTGTTGTATACAGTATTCAAGTGTTTTTAAGGTTATCTCGACATATCCCACTCGTAAGATTAACGCAATTTAAGTCGGACATATAAATGCCATTGAATTGTAGACAGAATAAGTACGAACTAGTCACCTTTTTGCTCATGTATTAAAACGTCAATTATATGTATTTTATGAGTGTTAGTTTTACTATTTAGTAGCATAATTGGTAAATATATATATATATATATATATATATTTATTTATTTATTTTATTTATTTATTTATTTAAACACATATATATTGGTACAAAAGGGCACCAGGTACATATGCGCCACACAAAATAATGAAAGTAGGTAGATAAAGGATGAAAAGATAAGGCGGGCTGAAATGTACAACCAGAAGATTCTTTCAGTTAGGAAAGTTAGAACCATTCTTTATGTAGAAAGTAAAAGAAGGTTGCAGCAGGATCGCCACTGGCTTCTATTCTGAGCCATATCCGATAACGTCTCTAGCCACTGTGTTGCACTATCTCTCGGACCCCAACCAGGGAGTCGTGAAGGACCAACGGAAGCTAGCCCTTTGCAGCTCTCTTTCATGCCACGACACCATGTCATACACTGACCTCCTCTCCGCTTTCTCCAACCAGTCCCAGGGTCGGCAAATAATGCACGACGTGGAAGTCTCTGGGACGACATTCGTAAAACATGTCCAAGCCACCGAAGTCGGTGTTTCAAGATGGTGACACCAATTGAATTATCGTCTCTGCGCCCGAACACACGATGCCGAACCTCTGCATTACTAACATGGTGTTGCCACTGGATGTCAGCAATCCTTCGGAGACAACGATGATCGAACACAGAGAGACGTCTAACATCCTCAACTCGGAGAGGCCAGGTTTCACAAGCATAGAGCAAAACTGATCTCACCGACGCGTTGTAGATCCGACCTTTTACAGCCAGACTAACATCACGAAGGCGCCAAAGATGGCCCAGATTGGCATAAGCCGCTCTGGCTTTCATTATACGTGCATCAATCTCATCACTCACGCCACCACCAGCACTTATATAGCTACCTAGATACACGAACTTCTCAACTACTTCGATCTCCTCACCATCCAGGGTGAGTACAGGATGAGAATCCTGCCAGTCTTGTAGAAGTACTTTGCACTTGGAGGGTGCAAAGCACATGCCGTACCTGTGGACACTGATTGCCAACTGATTAAGTGCTGATTGCATGCCTTGGGCATTATCGCACAGTAAGACAATATCATCCGCATACTCGAGGTCGAGAAGTCGTTCTCCAGGCAACATATCCACACCGCCATTACTTACATCCATCAGAGCTGTTTCCAGGATGTCGTCGATGGCAAAGTTGAAGAGGAATGGGGAGATCGGGCAACCCTGTCTAACCCCACTGCTCGAATGGAACAAGGGAGAAAGGTGGTTGTATGCCCTCACTCTGCCTGAGGTGTTCGTATACAGGGCTTTTAAGATGTTAATGAACTTCTCAGGCACACTCTTCTTCAATAGACAATCCCAGAGAACAGTCCTGTCCAACGAATCGAAGGCAGCCCTGATATCAAGAAACACTACGATTGTTGGCCTGCGATAAGTATGACGGTGTTCTAACATTTGGCGGAGGGTGAAGATGTGATCAATGCATCCTCGACCAGAACGAAAACCAGCCTGCTCCTCGCGAGTCAATCGTTCTCGGGTTTTAAACAACCTACGAAGAATGATAGAAGCCAATAGTTTGGACGCAATCGAAAGTAGACTTATCCCCCGATAGTTATTGCAGGAACAACGTGAACCCTTTTTAAAGATAGGGACGACTATTGACTCATTCCAAAATGTTGGAACACTTTCTTGCTCCCAAACCTTTCCAAACAACGCAGTCAGTTCCTTAGCCAGAAAGTCACCACCATCTTTAAAAAGAGCCGGAGGTAAGTCATCTGGGCCAGGTGATTTATAACGTTTCAAGAGTTGGAGTTCCTTGCGGACTTCCGCCTCGTTTGGTGGATCAGTCGTCACCGGCCATGGGGAGCAGGACAAGCTGGTTGATGTTGCCGGAGCAGCAGGCCAGTTGAACTGCCCTTCGAAAAATTCCGCCCATCGTCCAAGACGTCGACAGATGTTAGTGATTGGCATCCCGTCATCCTCGTAGATTGTTTCACTCACACCAGACTTCTTGCTGCCAGTGGCTCGGATGAGTTGGAAGAGCTTCCGGCAGTTACCAGATGCAGCTGCTGCTTCCATCTCATTAGCACGCTCCGACCACCAGGCTTCCCGGTCCTTACACAAGCTTTGCCCGATTTCATTACGTAACAGCCTTCGTTTGTGGTCAAACTCACGGTCACCCGGAGTAGACCGACGGGCTTCGATCAGTTGTAAGGAGCCAGAAGAAACCCAGTGCTTGTAAGCGGGACGTTTCGCGAAGCCGCAAGCGGCTTTACTCGCCATTTTCATGGCGTCGTGAAGATGCAACCAATGCTCGTCTATACTTTTCGGTGGGATGGTAGCTAGCCTAGAGGCTAGCTCCGCTCGATACTTACTTGCAACAGAAGTTGCAGCCAGTGTACTAATATCAATCCGTTGGTGGTGGTCAATCCTTCGGCCACTGAAAAGTAAGGTGAGATTGGCGCAGACCAGGGCATGATCAGACTCAAGATAGGTACTCCAAAAGGAGCGGCAGTCTTGTACACAACCACGCCAGCGGTAGCTGATCGCGATGTGATCAATCTGAGTCCAGGCTTGGGATGCAGAGGGAGGACGCCAGGTGGCACACCGGCGATGACTGTGCCGCAAGTTAGTGCTGGCCAGAAACAGGTTGTGGTCTGTGCACAGTTGCAGCAAACGGTCCCCGTTATCTGTCCGGCGACCAACAAGTCCCCATCGGCCACCTAGACGACTCTCTTCTGTGCCTAGACGCCCGACCTGTGCATTCAAGTCTCCGGCTAGTACTACAATATCTGTCGAACGCGCTTTCTGGAGAAGAACTGTTAACTGATGGTAAAACTCATCCTTGATTGCATCCGGGCTGCAATCTGTCGGGGCATAGGCGGAGATGACGAAAAGACACCGTTTCTCACGCCGATTTCTTCTCACTTTGATGGAACTTTCTAATCTAACAGCACATAACCGACTGTTAATGGGGATCCAATCGATTAGTGCTGCCTCAGCTCTAGCGCTTAGTGCGACACCAACGCCAGCAAGACCAGACGAAGATGCCACAGGGTCCCCGGATAAGCGCACGTGGAACAAGCTTTTCGAGGCGACAGATGGAGAGCGGATTTGTAGTACTTCACTAGAGTCTTGAATACGGGTCTCGGATAGACAACAAACGTCAACATTAAGACCTTCCAAAGACATAGCCAGCCCTATCTGTTGTCTGATCTGCATTAGTGTGCGAACGTTGAAGGAAGCCAGCTTGAACGGCGTACGTGGTTTCAGAAAGACTGCCTCAGTATTCATAATCGGTGGAAGCATTCACTTTCAACCAGACAGTGACTGGAGATCGTTTAGATAGGACAGATTTTCCACCAAGAGCGAGCGGCTGCATAAGTTGAAGAGTAAGGTTACACAAATTGGGGATAAAAGGGGGTGAATTAGCGATATGGTAAGTAATAATAATAATAATAATAATAATAATAATAATAATAATAATAATAATAATAATAAAGGTAATAATAATAATAATGTTAATTGTTTTGCTTTTAGTATGACCAGGGATATCGTCAATAAAGTTCATAATTTCATTCATTTGTTTGTGTGTGGGCTGTGATACTGCCCGGGTGCCCAAACCGAAGCAGGTGGTTTTCTTAAGGGACCACACCCCGAGCCTTTGACCTAAAGGTCTGATCCACAAGGCAGTGGAGCATCGTGAGGAGATGCAGTCCCATGGTTGCCGTTGACCAACAGCAGGTTCTTCCGCCATTCGTTCCATCAGGATACTGGAGCCCATGTGCACCATTGGTTTGGAATCAGGGTTTTCCAACTCCCCTAGGTGGACCCTCCGTGTCCACCAATCCGGTTATAGCGCCGGACATTCGCTTTTCGTCCTCTCACTTTCGTAAACAACACCCCCGCCACGAGAAGGCAGTGAGTAGGACTTCCCTGGCAGAGGCTATATATTCGCTGGCCATGTGAGAGCATTTCGAGAGGGAGAGTAGACTCTCCCCACTCTCGGCCGTACCAGGGCATATATATATATATATATATATATATATATATATATAGCCTAAAACGTTTAGTTTACCGGAATTAGTCCCCTGTTGTGTAAGTATGTACAAAGGTAGTAAATGAATATCCTCCATAGTTTTTTAAAAAATTTATTAAGCTTGAATAGATCCATATGGTAATGCTTGATACTTTGCATTTACGGACATTTTTACGTGAACGTTTTGTAGAAGTTCAGGTCCAGTATGTTTCATTTTGTTTTTATACTCTGATAAATAAAGAACCTTTTAAATACATCCCTTTTCTAATCAGTCTACTACACCTTAATCGTAATTTGCAGCATTGCAAAGTATTTTTATTGACTGTTCTTGTTTTATTGTTGCTTTTCAGTCTCATTGGTACAACTGTACCCTTTCTAGTGGTCACATAAATTCAGAAGCTGCAACTGTTGATCAACTTTTGTGCAGTGGTTACTCACCTGACGATTTGCGGTTTGCAATTTTAGACCAAACTCCTGGGAAAGACTTCGTCTATGTTATTGATCCTATTACTTGTTCGAATAGAGAAGCATGGGTTGTACAGTTACGTGATATTCAGCATATGCAGCACGAATTTTTGCTTGCTCTCCAAGATCCAAGGAAATTCAACACTAGCGCTCGGGATGAAGGATGGGGTAAGCTGTTCGTATGACACTTAGCACACAAGTAATTTCTTAGAATCCTAAACTTGACCGTTTATTCTCGTATAAAGTACGTTTCGAGTAATCAGACTATGTAATCGACACTAAATCAGTTGTCAATCAATATCCGTACCTATGTCATTTACTTTCCACCCTCTAAATAAAAAGTACTTTTTTAAAACGGACAGAAACCCATAAATGCACTGACTCTTGTTAGTGAGCAGATAGAAGTAGTCGAAAAGTTTGTTTATCTGGGCAGCTGTGTGAATGCTGATGGTTGCTGAACTGATGAAATCAATCTACGTATAGTGAAAGCCAAAGCGTGTCCGAAGAATTGCTCATGTTCATAGGCAACACCATATTTATAATATGGAGCTTTGGCATAGTGATGATCACTAAATTGATGTTATCATCTTGAAACAACGGCCCCGACGTCTTCGACGTGTACAACGAACATCGTCCCAGTAGGTCTTACTTTGCACCTGGGACTGATTGTAAAAAGCAGAGGTAATCACCTTATGACATGCTGGAGGACAATAAAAAGTTGGTATTTGTCAGTCCATCACGACTCCTTAACTGCAGTCCAAGAGATAATCTAACTCAGTGTTTTGAAACTTTATCAGACATGTCTCAAAATAAAAGCCAGTGACTGTCGTACTTTAGTTTCTTTCATAAATATGAGAGGAAATTTAAAGGAAAGGTATTTTTTTCTTGTTCTTTCTCAAATGAACTATTCTTCACATTAAATCTTACTCTTGTTCACTTGTTCTTTCTTCATTATATTCACCCTCCATCTGTTTACTCTTAATGTCAAGCATGTTTCTAATTGAGAAAACGATTATATTGCTATTATAAGGCCAGTTGTATTTCGTAATACAGTATTTAACAATTACGATGTTAAAAACTGTCGTATTAGCTGCGGATGGCTAGCCATATACAACTAAAATCAGTGAGGTGTAAAATGGCCTTTAAGCCGAGCAGAAGTGAACAACTGTTGTTTGTCTTGTGATCTTTATTTTCGACCTTGGCTAGTTACTAAACTGACAAAAAAAAAAACTCATGATCGCACTATTTTTGGCTGGATATTTTATGTGAAAATAATGACTTTCACTTCCTGACCTATACATATGTACACACATGCTCACCCAGGTGGATAATGGTTTTGTTCTCTGAAATATATTCGATTTAAATTTGAAGCTCAGTCTAGTGAGCAAACCTGTCAGCTTGACGAGGAAAACCATTATACATTACCTCACTTTAGGGTAATATAATTGACAAAATATTTATTCATTACGGAGAAACATTATTAAAGCGAGCGTTAGTATTACCACTTTAATCTAGCTAACAAACACGATCTTAAATAAGAAGCTTTATATTCATATTCGCAACTGAATGCTTCCAGTTTATTAGATGTCAGACATTTCATTTACATATTTCAGGACTATCTCATTACGCTCATAAGAGCTATAAATATTTAAAACAAAACAATATTTGTCGCCTAGAAATAAACTTATGTTAAAGCTGAATTATATTTCAGAAGCCAGCTAATCGTTACGATATTTATGCAACTTTTAATTTGCATATGTATTTTCTTATAATCTACGAGTTTAATTTAAAATATGGGAATAAGTAACATCCCAGACACTAGCCAATAAAAGTCCACAACCTAACTAACCTACTGACGTAACCAGTTCAGATAGTTCTCCCTTATCTTTTAAACGACCAGTATTATTTGAGTAAAAAGCCTTTTTGGGGTTTGTCTGCATCTAATGATAATCAGTATCACAAGACCTCACATACAGGAGTAGAATTCTGGCTTCAACTCAAGGAATAAAACTACAACGGATCTACAAGTGTGCCTATGTTCGAAAATATATTGAAGGATAAATATTTGATCAAAACATGTAGTTATATTCTAAATTTTTCTGGTTTTCTCAAGTTTGTTATTCTTGACCTCCAGTTGAGCGCCAGCTTTATTTGGAGATCATTATCTAAGAAACCCTGTTATCCAAATTGTTTTATCTAAAATAAAAACAATAGGATATATATCTCTTTAAATTGTCAGTTTTATTGATTATAATTATCCTCGTGTAGCTCCAAAATATACCCTATTTTCCAGCAGTAGTGCACCTAGGCTTTTTTTTTTTTTTTTTTTTTTTTTTTGTTTTGTTTTGTTTGTTTTTTCGGGTTTCCTTTTTTGGTAAAAAACTTGTTGAAATAACTCGTGCTGAGAATTCTATATTGTACCAGATTATAATATTGAATAAAGCCATTAATAATAATAATAATAATAATAATAATAGGCTTCCTGCTTCGAAGGAGCAAAAGCATTCACGCCTGCTTCAGTCACGAGATTGTGCTGCATAACACCTTTCCATGTATACCTGTCAGAGCTGACTCCTTTCGAACATAATCCTATACATATGCCTCCGAAACTATGAAGAGTCACTCAAAACTTACTTGGCGCTCACAAGACGAGTCCACATTCATGTTTAAAGTTGGTGCTCGACAGAAAATGATCGTGGTCTACATAAGTGCAGAAGGCGGTCACCATGACTGTTCACTTTCTACTTAGCGTGCCTCCCTCTTATACTGAGGTCTGAACTCAAATTGATCATAATTTGATATGGTATAAAAGTCCAGATGTGATCGGTCTGTACGATGGCACTGTATCATGAAAACTGGTATTATGGTATTGCCATCACGACTCTCAGGTTGGGATTCTGAAAATTGTGAGACCTATTGGCTTGAAACGTTATCATATATAACTGGAAATATGAGCTAGTAGCGATTTTGTTATAGCTTTTTATTACATTGTTCACAAAAGTTAGATGACCTCTCAAAACAAAAATCTTGTGTTTACTTCCAACTGAACTGAAGCTCATTGAATACTCTACCTGTCCATTTATTGATTGATTGTATGAATCTTTCCTCTCCACATTACTGTTACTTTATTCATGTGGTGCATTTTGTTGGTATCCAATTGCTCCAAAATCTATTTGCTTTAATTAATTGATTTAATCTACATTTGCTGGCTGATGTCAAGTGAATAACCACACTTGGTTTCTGTATATGACTTTCAGTGATAACTTATAAGATTATCAGGTAACTTGAGGTTCTTGGCTAGAGAAGTCTGTTCTGTGTTATACATTCAGAACACTAAAAACTGTATCTTGTATTTTGAAATTTATGTTCGGGATCTTAGAAATAATTTTCTGGTAGCTCGGTTCCATGGTCAAACCATTTTGAAGCCTGAGAAAAGTTTTTGTGTCGGGAATGCCTTCAGTTCTCCAAATCTTGAACTTTTTCACTACTCTGTCTTTATGTATTTCCGTTCGCTGATTTTTCTGCTTCGAATAATGTTTTTGTGTATTTGCTGTAAATGTGATGACTTATACTGATCTGCACTTTTATATGTTTCTATTTAAATAACAACATCAAGAACCAACCGTTAACGGCAAAGCTAATATTTTTTGGAAGTGGAAATGAGTAAATCCTTCGAACTTAATTTTATATTGTGCCAATAATCTGATTGCATACATGGAATAAAAACGTGTCGACCATTTATCAAAGCGTCTATTAATCAATAAGTCCCATGATATTATTCAACTTCGTATAAGTGTCGTAATAATTGTGATCCACCTTTTTAATGATATAAGATTCAGTATTGTAGAATATGTAAGAGTCAAACCCAACTTTAGTTTTTCGTAGTTGATAGATAGTTTTATTACCTTCTATTTGTTAGTCATGGTATAGCGGCTTTTTGACAGATCTCAATATATTCGTGAATAAAGTGCTATTTACAGTTCTAAAACATCTGCTGCAAGTGGAAAAATACACTGGATAAATAAAGCATTTGAATACTAATGCCTTTGAAATAGTACTCGTAATTGATTCCACCACTAAATTGAGATGCAACTGTCATATTTTTTTTATTGTCTGTAAATTATCCATTTACATCTTGGTTAAATATTTGTTACGTGTAAGGTATTTTTGAATTCCTTAAATTTAGTGTTGTGTACAGTGTTTGTAAAACAATAGTTCAATGATCAAAGCACCCGGCTTTTAACCATTATGTCCCAGTTTCCAACACACCGCTATCTACTGTAGTCTCAAGACCTGGGTAGTAAGCATGACACAAAAACGTACGGGTCAAGTGTAAAAACATTAACTCGTATTTGTTGGATAAATCACGTCAACTCTTAATTTCGGTATTCTGTATTTTATTATGGTTCCTTTCTTCTCATTTTTCTTTGCTTTGTTTCTGATTTTTAGCTAAAGATTCATTAACACATGAACCTACGTCAACTTTTAGTACAGATCAATCTGTACGAACCGATGCTCAGTTATCTATCTCAATATCTCCATGTAATCAAGCAAGTCAACAACCACATAAAAAGTGGCCAAGCTTTACAATGAAACGCCCAGTTAGACTAGGTTCCAACTCATCTTCCATAGGCACAAAAGAGATTGGAACAGGAAAACAGTCTTCCGGTTCACGCCCAATTATCCCTCTTAAATCAGGATCTCAAGATCGACCAGTTTGTCTTGCTCGCTCTTTGTCTGCTGAGCGTCAATTTTCGAATCGAGAAAATCTTGTAGATTCCAATTTCCGATCTGGTGATGATGTGTGTGACCCATCAGTTTACCGCAAATCTTCTCAAAGTGCAAATAGTTCCTTAAAGCTGACCAATCAATCTGTTGTAAGTCTAATTTAAGTTACATTTATCTTAGTGTTTACTACTACTAGCTTACTTTTAAACTGGAAATTTAAGGCAAATTGAATTAACTATAATTTTCTGAATGAAAGCATTGCGCTTTATTTCTTAATACAAATTATTGTCAATTTGCATTATCTAGAACATTCTGTGATTTCGAATGAGTTGAATATATACATTGTCTGTAAGAATTTACATTTATTAATTATCTTCTGGAAAACTCCTCACCGTTGTTTATGTAATCGTCGGTTTAGTTCTTGTCAGTGTTGTGGGAAATGTAATTTGGATGATAAACCGATAAACTATCTAACAAGATTTTCAATGAATGGTACATCAATAGAAGGCTGATTTCTTCACGAACAAACACAAATATATGATAGTACTCACACAACTGGTTGTAAATTTGGTCTTTGTTTTCAATATCCATTTAATCACCATAGTCTTTTTGAAATAATGCCATATGTTGTGTTTATATTAAAGCTCAGTCCTAGCACTGACTAACAGTACTGATGCAATTAAACGTTCCTAGGGAAAAAAGCGTTTTACACTCTTGCAAATAATTTTAGATTATTAGTAATCATGTTCGCAATTTTTTTATTTTGAACTGTAATTACGCTTTAAAAAACCTCGAATGCGATAAAAATATGCAGTTACCAAAGTATATAAATATATTTTTATTTATGTGAAGATATCTCAAGTAACTATTCTGCTTCAGTTTTAATTTGGTTGTGTTTTGAAATGACATTTTTGCCGTAGTTTGACTTTTTGGTAGCATCAACCATCAATTAAAATCAACAAAACGGGTTGAATATAGACTGGGAGAATAATCATTATAGTAAATACGCTCTTTACTATTAAACTGACGAGACGAATATTTCAGATTTAAGAGAAACCAAATCAATATATCCAAGTGCATCTTTGAATGTAGACTGGAATATTACAAAACTAAGAAAAGTAGTTTATTCTACCTCTGCTTTCTTCGTCGAATGCACTTCATTAAATCTTCCAAGAGCCTTTAACTGATCAGTATGATCTTTACTGAGGATGAAAGCATCATTCATGTGTTAGCTGTAAAATTTGAACTTTTTGGTAAACTGTAACTATCTTCTAATTTTTCAAGGGAAATATTGACTGATATTGAGATCCAATAGTGAACCCATTTCTGTTCTATTCACTTCATTGTATACTACTCCACCAAACATAAAATTCATATCCATGGTATGTTTTATTGGTCAATTTCTAGTTACGTCTGATCCCATTTCTCAAATTTTGTGGCACATATAGTTCACTGCCTCCATAAGAGGGACGTTTGCAAATAATTCAACCATGTCTAAGGATATTCGTGTCTTCTGGTGTTTAAATCCTCTATGCAGTCTATGAATAAGAATACATCCGTTATTAGATTGTACGACTAACTTGCGTAGACTGTTTTTTGGCTGGTTACACAATTTCCTAATCTATAATGCTTCCCTTGTATCTTATTATAAATATCTACACTAAAACACTGCTTCGTGGTATAGTGTATAGTTGTGCTGTTACATTCTAAGAGCTTAACTTGTTTCACCTACATATAGCTTTTTCAGTATATATATATATATATATATATATATATATAAAGGGTAGTTTAAGGTCATGTTACTACAAGTTCATATATTTGTCAATTTTTTATTAATATATGGGTTTTTTCGAGTTGGGAAGTATCCTACTTTCTAAGTGGTCAGTTTCTTAAAATTATATATCCAGTTTACTTTATTGACTTTAAAATGATAAATGAATGTCGAATGTCTGGCAATGAAAGTAGTGTAATCATGTAAGATGATAAAGTGTAATTAGTTATAAGTATATTGCATAAAATTCTTCGAGCTCAACATTGTTACAATTATCCCTGACATTACCACTAATGTATATCGATGATAGATTCTAAAGCATTCAAGTTTGTATAAATAGCTTCTGAGATTAATGCCCGTTGAATAAGTGCTTGGAATGTTATACTTCATCCTTCACTTAAGTTTATTTCTAGGCGACAAATATTGTTTTGTTTTAAATATTTATAGCTCTTATGAGCGTAATGAGATAGTCCTGAAATATGTAAATGAAATTTTATAGTTAAGATCATGAGTCAATTGAAGCTAGACCACCATCGAAAACCTGGAAGCACTGGACGGCCGTTTCGTCCTATTATGGGACTCCTCAGCAGTGCGCATCCACGAACCCGCTCTCGCGAGATTCGAACCCAGGACCAACCAGTCTCGAGCCAGAGCCCTTAACCGATAGACCACTGAGCTGGCATCCAACGGTGTTAATGTCTAACCTCAATCAATCCACGAAATTGCGCGACCAACTTCCGATGTACCGAGGTAGATACCTGTCTCTACCTGACATGACTCATGATCTTAACTATAAAATTACTAAATCTCCACAAAAACCCCCTTGTGATAATGTAAATGAAATGTCTGACATCTAATAAACTGGAAGCATTCAGTTGCGAATATGAATATAAAACTTCTTATTTAAGATCGTGTTTGTTAGCTAGATTAAAGTGGTAATACTAACGCTCGCTTTAATAATGTTTCTCCGTAATGAATAAATATTTTGTCAATTATATTACCCTAAAGTGAGGTAATGTATAATGGTTTTCCTCGTCAAGCTGACAGGTTTGCTCACTAGACTGAGCTTCAAATTTAAATCGAATATATTTCAGAGAACAAAACCATTATCCACCTGGGTGAGCATGTGTGTACATATGTATAGGTCAGGAAGTGAAAGTCATTATTTTCACATAAAATATCCAGCCAAAAATAGTGCGATCATGAGTTTTTTTTTTGTCAGTTTAGTAACTAGCCAAGGTCGAAAATAAAGATCACAAGACAAACAACAGTTGTTCACTTCTGCTCGGCTTAAAGGCCATTTTACACCTCACTGATTTTAGTTGTATATGGCTAGCCATCCGCAGCTAATACGACAGTTTTTAACATCGTAATTGTTAAATACTGTATTACGAAATACAACTGGCCTTATAATAGCAATATAATCGTTTTCTCATTTAGAAACATCCCTAATTATTTATGACTTCCAAAGTAGTTTTGGGTGATGTTTGAATAGCAATGTTTAGAAATCATACTGCCACGAATAATTAATAGAATCCTGGGTACTCTTTTAATCCTATCAGTTTGCTCAATTTGCTGTTGCGTTCTGATCTCTCATTTGCAGTATTGTAGTTGGTTTATTTATTTATTTATTTATTTAAACACATTTATATTGGTACAAAAGGGCACCAGGTACATATGCGCCACACAAAATAATGAAAGTAGGAAGAGAAGGGATGAAAAGATAAGGCGGACTAAAATGTAAAACCAGAAGACTCTTTCAGTTAGGAAAGTTAGAACCATACGTTATGTAGAAAGTAAAAGAAGGTTGCAGCAGGATCGCCACTGGCTTCGATTCTGAGCCATATCTGATAACGTCTCTAGCCACTGTGTTGCACCATCTCTCGGACCCCAACCAGGGAGTCGTGAAGGACCAACGGAAGCTAGCCCTTTGCAGCTTTCTTTCATGCCACGACACCATGTCATACACTGACCTCCTCTCCGCTTTTTCCAACCAGTCCCAGGGACGGCAAATAATGCACGACGTGGAAGTCTCTGGGACGACATTCGTAAAACATGTCCAAGCCACCGAAGTCGGTGTTTCAAGATGGTGACACCAATTGAATTATCGTCTCTGCGCCCGAACACACGATGCCGAACCTCTGCATTACTAACATGGTGTTGCCACTGGATGTCAGCAATCCTTCGGAGACAACGATGATCGAACACAGAGAGACGTCTAACATCCTCAACTCGGAGAGGCCAGGTTTCACAAGCATAGAGCAAAACTGATCTCACCGACGCGTTGTAGATCCGACCTTTTACAGCCAGACTAACATCACGAAGGCGCCAAAGATGGCCCAGATTGGCATGAGCCGCTCTGGCTTTCATTATACGTGCATCAATCTCATCACTCACGCCACCACCAGCACTTATGTAGTTACCCAGATACACGAACTTCTCAACTACTTCGATCTCCTCACCATCCAGGGTGAGTACAGGATGAGAATCCTGCCAGTCTTGTAGAAGTACTTTGCACTTGGAGGGTGCAATGCACATGCCGTACCTGTGGACACTGATTGCCAACTGATTAAGTGCTGATTGCATGCCTTGGGAATTATCGCACAGTAAGACAATATCATCCGCATACTCAAGGTCGAGAAGTCGTTCTCCAGGCAACAGATCCACACCGCCATTACTTACATCCATCAGAGCTGTTTCCAGGATGTCGTCGATGGCAAAGTTGAAGAGGAATGGTGAGATCGGGCAACCCTGCCTAACCCCACTGCTCGAATGGAACAAGGGAGAAAGGTGGTTGTATGCCCTCACTCTGCCTGAGGTGTTCATATACAGGGCTTTTAAGATGTTAATGAACTTCTCAGGCACACCCTTCTTCAATAGACAATCCCAGAGAACAGTCCTGTCCAACGAATCGAAGGCCGCCCTGATATCAAGAAACACTACGATTGTTGGCCTGCGATAAGTATGACGGTGTTCTAACATTTGGCGGAGGGTGAAGATGTGATCAATGCATCCTCGACCAGAACGAAAACCAGCCTGCTCCTCGCGAGTCAATCGTTCTCGGGTTTTAAACAACCTACGAAGAATGATAGAAGCCAATAGTTTGGACGCAATCGAAAGTAGACTTATCCCCCGATAGTTATTGCAGGAACAACGTGAACCCTTTTTAAAGATAGGGACGACTATTGACTCATTCCATGATGTTGGAACACTTTTTTGCTCCCAAACCTTTCCAAACAGCACAGTCAATTCCTTAGTCAGAAAGTCGCCACCATCTTTAAAAAGAGCCGGAGGTAAGTCATCTGGGCCAGGTGATTTGTAGCGCTTCAAGAGTTGGAGTTCCTTGCGGACTTCCGCCTCGTTTGGTGGAACAGTCGTCACCGGCCATGGGGGGCAGGACAAGCTGGTTGATGTTGCCGGAGCAGCAGGCCAGTTGAACTGCCCTTCGAAAAATTCCGCCCATCGTCCAAGACGTCGGGAGATGTTAGTGATTGGCATCCCGTCATCCTCGTAGATTGTTTCACTCACACCAGACTTCTTGCTGCCAGTGGCTCGGATGAGTTGGAAGAGCTTCCGGCAGTTACCAGATGCAGCTGCTGCTTCCATCTCATTAGCACGCTCCGACCACCAGGCTTCCCGGTCCTTACGCAAGCTTTGCCCGACTTCATTACGTAACAGCCTTCGTTTGTGGTCAAACTCACGGTCACCCGGAGTAGACCGACGGGCTTCGATCAGTTGTAAGGAGCCAGAAGAGACCCAGTGCTTGTAAGCGGGACGTTTCCTTGATTGCATCCGGGCTGCAATCTGTCGGAGCATAGGCGGAGATGACGAAAAGACACCGTTTCTCACGCCGGTTTCTTCTCACTTTGATGGAACTTTCTAATCTAACGGCATATAACCGAATGTTAATGGGGATCCAATCGATTAGTGCTGCCTCAGCCCTAGCGCTTAGTGCGACGCCAACGCCAGCAAGACCAGACGAAGATGCCACAGGGTCCCCGGATAAGCGCACGTGTAACAAGCTTTTCGAGGCGACAGATGGAGAGCGGATTTGTAGTACTTCACTAGAGTCTTGAATACGGGTCTCGGATAGACAGGCTGGCTTCAGACCTGGTCGTGGCTGTATCGACCACATATTCACCATTCGTCAAGTTTTAGAGCAGAGACACGCTTATCGGCGTCCGACAATGATAGTTTTTCTTGACTTGAAAGCAGCATTTGACTCTGTAGACCGAGAGGTTCTGTGGCAGTGTCTGTCATTGAAAGGTGTACCTGAGAAGTACATAAACCTTTTGAAGGCTCTTTACTCGAACACTACCAGTCGAATGAGAGCTTATGACGAACTGTCATCTGATTTTACAACCTCAAGTGGTGTCCGTCAAGGCTGTCCACTATCCCCATTTTTGTTTAACTTCATTATAGATTTGTTGCTGGAAATAACACTCTCGTCGACTGAATTTACAGGAATTGATCTCCTAGAAGGGGGACCACTAAGCGACTTGGAATACGCAGATGACATAGTCCTGTTTGGTGAAGACGCTGGCAAAATTCAGAGTCTTCTGTTGGAACTCAGTAATAATGCCAGGATGTTTGGGATTCGTTTCTCCCCATCCAAATGTAAATTGTTAATCCAGGACTGGCCTGCGTCAACCTCCGAACTAAGGATAGGGAGTGAAGTAGTCGAACGCGTCGACAACTTCACTTATCTTGGAAGTCTGATCAGCCCTAATGGGTTGGTGTCTGACGGAATCTCAGCACGGATTCAAAAAGCTCGTTTGGCTTTTTCCAACTTACGTCACCTATGGCGTAGACGAGATATCCGTCTATCAATTAAGGGACGAGTATACTGCGCAGCAGTTCGCTCTGTTCTACTTTATGGCTGTGAAACATGGCCATTAAGAGTAGAAGATACTCGTAGGTTACTAGTATTTGACCACAGATGCCTTAGAAATATTGCTCGCATCTGCTGGGATAACCGGGTAAGTAATAGTGATGTTAGACCCTGGGTATTAGGGAACGATGGTAAATCAGTTGATAAGGTTTTGAATCTTCATCGACTGAGATGGTTGGGCCATGTGTTACGTATGCCTGAACACCGATATCACGACGCGCTATGATGACTAGTATTGGGGATGGTTGGGAAAGAGTTAGGAGTGGCCAAACCAAAACATGGCATCAGTGCTTGAAGTCACTAACGTCTAGCCTGAGCCATGTTGGCAGATGCAGACTACCTGTTTGGGGTCCTCGTGACTATCGTAACCAATGGTTGGAGACTCTAGGTGACATGGCTCAGAATCGGTCACAATGGCGTAGGTGTATACACTCTTTATCTTCCCTTAAACCTTGAGACTAAAATTGCTTCATATCTGTCTTTCTTCCTGTACTATATCCTTATATACAACCTATAATTTATATACTACTACCAACACTAGATTAACTACTATGAATCCGGTGTTCCTCTTGTTGTGCTAACGAGGTATGGCAACTTGGACCGATGCATATATGTGCGTGGTCCTACGTTGTAGCTGACCTGACCTCGGATAGACAACAAACGTCAACATTAAGACCTTCCAAAGACATAGCCAGCCCTATCTGTTGTCTGATCTGCATTAGTGTGTGAACGTTGAAGGAAGCCAGCTTGAACGGCGTACGTGGTTTCAGAAAGACTGCCTCAGTATTCATAATCGGTGGAAGCATTCACTTTCAACCAGACAGTGACTGGAGATCGTTTAGATAGGACAGATTTTCCACCAAGAGCGAGCGGCTGCATAAGTTGAAGAGTAAGGTTACACAAATTGGGGATAAAAGGGGGTGAATTAGCGATATGGTAAGTAATAATAATAATAATAATGTAAATTGTCTTGCTTCTAATATGAGCAGGAATAGAATCGTCAATAGAGTTCATCATTCCATTCAATTGTGTGTGGGCTGTGATACTGCCCGGGTGCCCAAACCGAAGCAGGTGGTTTTCTTAGGGGACAACACCCCGAGCCTTTGACCTAAAGGTCTGATCCACAAGGCAGTGGAGCATCGTGAGGAGATGCAGTCCCATGGTAGCCGTTGACCAATGACAGGTTCTTCCGCCATTCGTTCCATCAGGATACTGGAGCCCATGTGCACCATTGGTTTGGAATCAGGGTTTTCCAACTCCCCTAGGTGGACCCTCCGTGTCCACCAATCCGGTTATAGCGCCGGACATTCGCTTTTCGTCCTCTCACTTTCGTAAACAACACCCCCGCCACGAGAAGGCAGTGAGTAGGACTTCCCTGGCAGAGGCTATATATTCGCTGGCCATGTGAGAGCATTTCGAGAGGGAGAGTAGACTCTCCCCACTCTCGGCCGTACCAGGGCATTTGGGGGCTGTAGTTGGTTTAGTAAACTCAATTTCATATAAATTAGTTAACATCATAGTTATATATAATTGTAATCATTTCTTAAACAACTATTTTATTTCATTTTCAGAGCTCAAAACCTTCAGATAATATTTTACAAAATGAAACTACTCCACATTTGAAAGGTGGATTGTTGAAGAAAAGAAATGCTTTTGTCAACTTCTTTAGTCGTGGCAAACCTAAGCTTAGGGGTAAACACCACCAAGGTCAGCATCATTTAGTTGTGCCATCAGGATTACAGGCGAAATTAGAAGAAAATGAAACTGCCTCCGACTGTTCATTTCCTAATTCCAATGATCACGTTTGTAATTCTGAGGTAAATTTAGGGGACAATCCAATCATATCAACTGATAATATACCTGGTATAAAACCTCATTCTTTGCAATTTACAACTGAATGATGCGGTCTAAATATTATAACATTGGATTTGTATTTAGTTTATTAAAGGTATAAATCTCTTTCAACTTTGAATATATTTTACCCAAGTTATTTTACAAATGAACCTGTCGAGAATTAAACTAGATTTAGCATTTGATATTTGCCAAAGTTCTTCATATCCGGTCAATATTATTTACTTTCTGTAATGTTTCGGTAGTGTGAATTCATCCGTGTGCAATACATGCAATTCAAACTCTGATCTTTCATTATTTGACAACCAAACGCAGTAGATTTTAATGAATACACGGTTGTAATCAGCTCAATATTCATAATTAGTTCTTCAGATCTATTTGCCTGTTTAGTTTTTAATATATTATGTGGTGTTTATTGTAATTATTATTGCATTCAACAAATTCTTTGCGGTTATTTTTTCTTGTTTTTCTTTACGCTCACATAATGGACTCTACATTATTTCATGACCTCCACTAAAGGTTCACTATTTTCCATGTACCCATGACATTCGTCATTTTTCTTTTAATGATAGGATTCTTTTTAGTGGTAATTTTTTTCTTCATATCTCGCCACTTCTCTTAATAATAATAATGATTATTATTATTGTGTTGCTACCTTCTGATGTAATCACCAATAAAACCCATTTATGTGGTCATTATTATCATTATGAATTGTATTTCAGAAACTTGTTTTTTATTTGTATATTTAGATTTTCCCGTGCAGTTATTACTGTATGAATAGAAAACCAGATGAAACTATCGAAACATTTGTAATTTACAGCTTGGATTCTTTGATTCATTTCATATTATATATTACTAAAATCCAAATAATTGATTCAATGACACATTACTTACATACTTATTATTTTATTGATTTTCAGAAATATATTTCCCTATTTGTCATTATTCTCTTTCTGTTTTACACGCTTTCTTATCTGTGAATGGTATACACGTTATGTTTTCGTGCATTTATGTTCATGAACCATACAATAACACAGACTATAGTATATATCATCATGATTACTACCAATGAAAGGCTGTGTGACATCTCAATAAGGCATTTAATCAGTTTTCATTTGTGTCTTATTAAATTGTCTTCAATCATTAGAAAAAATTTTTAAATTGCAGTTATTTTGGATCCCCTCGTTTAATTGATACATACACATATATTCTTTATTCTTACGTTTCGCGTTAATTGTTACTTATTGGATATAATTAGATGCTTCTGCTATAACTATCCCTTCCCACCCATGTTGATTCTTCCACTTGTTTGCATATACGGCGGTGTTTGCCTCTAGTCTTTTTTATAGCATAATATATTCTGATATAAAAGACACTTTGTTGTTTTGTTCCTTGCTGTAATAACATTGACCTTTAGTGGCTTGAATTAAGCCTATATTCAAAAAGTATATTAACGATTAATTCATTTTTATGAGATGCCTTTATTCGAGCGAGTTTTTTCCTTTTGACAGAACCTGACAACCGTATGCCTGTGCTAATGTGGTATGGCAATTTCGAACTGATGTACGGACGTACGAAGTTCTACTTTGTTGCTGACTGACTGACTTTCATGAAAGGTGTGGATTGCAGCCTTTTCCAAAAGTACGAACACAATCACAGAGTTACACTACATTGCAAACAATAGAGATGTTAGCCAGTCAAGAAATATCTGTAATTTGAAATACTAGCTATCAGTATGTATCGTTTTTTGAGATGATTAGACGTTTTCGTTCCTTAATTCAACATTATTTACTTCTATCTATGTGTAATAAGGAGTTCATCTGCATTTGTTCCTCGTTTCTCAGTTAATAATTGTGTTCAATTAATACTGTTGCAGCAACCTTAAACAATCAACTGTAATTGCTATTTGATTTAATTGTTGCAGGATATTTCCATTGTTAAAGTTGATAGAATATTGGAAGTTTGTGCCGACACGGTTAAGAGAAGTTGTTTTAATTAATTTTGAACGAAACACTGTTCATTCATGTAAGCTTCCAGGAAGTCACCATTACTGAATAAAGACAAAACAACAATTCAGAAAGAATAGTATATTTCGTGTTTACTCATCAGCTACTTGCAATCATATATGTATTGAAAGGTAATATTTAGATATAATCTAATTTGAAACAATCGACATTGAGGAACAGTGTTTGAACGATGTCATTAATTTTTAAAGACATTAACGAAAACACCTACAAGCGAACAAGGCCATGAAGTCTTTTCTATTAATCCAAAAAAATACGTACAAAATTTGTCGATTGGAATAATAAGTCGGATTGTGAAACGGGCCTCCCTCTCGGATTCAAATTTCATACTCTAAAAAAATGTTACAGAATCGACACTGGAATGCAATTCGAGTATTTATCGCAACAGTTGTCAAACCAAAACCTATGAGTAATAAAAGAAGAAAGGTGACTGAAATCGAAATTAGTGGATATTATTAATCAGTACGTTGCAACACCAGTTCCGTAATCCAAAGCGCTGATTAAAGATCTTCAGCAAGCACTGAGAAAACTTATGAAAAACGAGACAATAATGCTGCTTCGATCAGACAAGGGTTCTCGTGCAGTCATCTTAAACAGAGACGAATACACTGGCAAAGTAATGTTCATTGTAAATGGTTCCACGAAATTTATCATCAACAATACTCAGAAAGATCTTATAGATGCGATTGAGAAGCGTGTTTTAAGAAAAGTTGAGGGAAACCTCGAATAGAAATTTTCTTCATAATCCTACGTACAATGAACTCAAACCAACAGGATCACAATTACCTTACTTATAGAGCTTACTTAAAATACACAAACACCAACATCCCGATATGGCTAATATTATCTACGACCAAACCACCTTTCCACAAACTCGTCTACCGGTTGACCATATGTTTAGAACCAATCCATAAAAAACTAGTCCCCTAAAGTCTGAAGGATATTTTCGAATTTATATTATTCTGCCTCAGTTGTCTTTCCGGCTCTGTTCAAATTCATAAAGCAATCCAATTACACGAAATTAATGAATAACTTCATCTAACTCTTAGTGTATAAGTTGGTACATTCGACTACAGCGTTAAATTATTTCATGCAATGAAATAACATTACTATTCTTTTAGGTCTGATGATGTTAGTTTTAATTAAACTTATTAATATTATTATAGAAAGACATTTAAATAATTCATATTAATAGACTACAATTTTAGCTGTTGGCCTGCGCTTAGTAACTTTATTTTTCAAACAGTATATCCATACAACAACTAATTTTTAGTGATATTCGAGACCCTTAAAAGTATATTAACAAATTAATTACAGAATTATAGCGGTTTTGTTAGTTTCCACACTTATTTGATTATCGTGAATGCGCGAAACCTAAACCAGAAAAAACCCCTTGACTACTTAGTTACTTACTTACTTTCGCCTGTTACTCCCAATGGAGCATAGGCCGCCGACCAGCATTCTCCAACCCACTCTGTCCTGGACCTTCTTTTCTAGTTCTATCCAGTTCTTGTTCATTCTTCTCATGTCTGTCTCTATTTCTCGGCGTAATGTGTTCTTTGGTCTTCCTCTTCTCCTTTGACCTTCAGGATTCCGTGTGAGGGCTTGTCTTGTGACGCAATCGGGTAAAGCCTCCATAGTGTCGTCCTGTCCACGCTATCAAATGCTTTCTCGTAGTCGATGAAGTTGATGTAGAGTGATGAATTCCATTCGATTGATTGTTCCACAATGATACGTAGAGTTTCGATTTGATCTGTGCACGATCTATCCTTACGAAATCCAGCTTGTTGATCTCGAAGTTGGGCGTCCACAGAATCCTTCATCCTGTTTAACAATACCCTGTTGAAGACCTTCCCTGATATTGAGAGGAGAGTGATGACCCTGTAGTTGTCGCACTTGCTGAGATCGCCTTTCTTTGGTATTTTGATCAGAAGTCCTTTTTTCCAGTCTGCTGGTACTTGTTCTTCATCCCAAACCTTACTGAAGAGGATGTGTAGTATCTTAGCAGTTGCTGCTACATTTGCTTTCAGTGCCTCTACCGGGATGTTGTCTGGTTCCGCTGCTTTGCCGCTCTTGATTTGTCTAATGGCCATGCTGATCTCTTCAATTGTTGGTGGGCCAACATCGATTGGGAGGTCTGTGGGTGCTGCTTCGATGTTGGGTGGGTTCAGTGGAGCTGGTCGATTCAAGAGTTCTTTGAAGTGTTCTACCCACCTGTTTCGTTGTTCTTCAATGTAGGTGATTACTTTGTCTTGGTTGCTTTTCACTGGTCTTTCTGGTTTACGGTAATTTCCAGCAAGTTTCTCTGTTGTATCATATAGTTGTCTCATGTTTCCCTCTCTTGCAGCCTTTTCCACTATCGTTGCTAAATCTTCCACATATTTACGTTTGTCGGTTCTGATGCTCCTCTTCACTTGCTTGTTTGCCTCTGTGTATTCGGCTTGTGTCTTGGCTTTTTCCGCTCTTGTTCGGCTGATATTGATTGCTGCCTTCTTGTTCCTCCTTGCTTCAATTTTATCCAGTGTACCAACAGTGATCCATTCCTTGTGATGATGATTCCTTTGGCCCAGAACCTCCTGACATGTTGAAACGATTGCCTCCTTGATACCTTTCCAGTTGCTCTCCATGGTAGTTCCCTCTCCATTGAGTAGATCATGAAAGGCCTGGAACCTGTTGCTGAGGGCTATGTTGAATTTGTTGAGTTTGTCAGCATCTCGAAGAAAGGCAGTATTAAACTTTTGTGATGTTGTCCGCACCGTTGTCCAGTGCTTCTTGAGTTTTAGTTTCATCTTGGTGACCAGCAAATGATGATCGGATGCTATATCAGCTCCTCTTCTGGTTCTCACATCCTCCATCGTCCTCCTGAACGTTTTGTTGATGCAGATATGGTCGATTTGATTCTGTGTAGTGTGGTCCGGTGAAATCCAAGTGGCTTTGTGTATGTTTTTGTGTGGAAATATGGTGCCACCTATGACCAGTTTATTGAAGGCACATAGGTTTGCAAATCTCTCACCATTTTCGTTCCTTTCTCCTAGTCCATGTTGTCCCATGACGTCTTCGTATCCAGTGTTGTCCTTTCCAACCTTGGCATTGAGATCTCCCATCAGAATGGTCAGGTCTTTGGTTGGGCACTTCTCGAAGATCGACTGCAGCCTATCGTAGAATTGGTCTTTAGCGTCTTCATCGTAGTCGTTGGTCGGCGCATAGCATTGGATGACGTTCATTGTAATGCCCTCTCTCTTTGTTTTGAACGAGGCTTTGATGATCCTTGGTCCATGAGATTCCCATCCAATAAGTGCATTTTGTGCTTGTTTGGATAGAATCAGTGGAATGCCTTGTCTATGTGGAGCGTTTTCATCTAAATGGCCGGAGTATAACAGAAGTTCCCCTGAAGACAGTCGTTGTTGTCCAACCTGCGTCCAATGCGTTTCACTGATTCCAAGCACTTCCAGGTTGTATTTCCTCATTTCCGCAGAAATGTGGAAGACTCTTCCGGTCTCCCACATTGTCCGGACATTCCATGTACCTATAAAAATTGTTGCTCTGGTTGTAAGAAGGTGTATCGGCCTCATGACTTCCGAATGAACTCGGCTTTCATCATGAGACGTCATAATTATTCCTTCTACTCCCAGGGCAGAGTTTAAATGGTTTAAATGATTTTTTCTGGTTAGCGTTTTTTTAGCGAGTTGATTTTCTACGGGATGAGGTCGCTAACCCCATGCCCAACCCTCCTCCTTTACCCGGGCTTGGGACCGGCAGTAACCCCCATAGGAGCTACAGGCAGAGTTTTGACTACTTAGTAAAAATCTATAAAATATGTTTGTGGTCAAAGGAGTTATTAATACTCGTAAAGTTCTGCTCTCGCATTTTCAATGTTATCCTTGAGTAAATCTCTAGCGTATACCACCTACCAAAAGTTTTCCTCTCAGTAAGTCGGAAATTAAAATCACTTATGTTTTAGGAAATAAACATATACTAACAAGAGATTAAAAGTCATGGTATATCATTCTTTTGAGCACAAAAATTCAACCTATTGTGATGAACGGCGAATGTTTTTGGTCGTATGAAATAAATCTACGCATAAATCTTACCTTATATTATGTGGAACTAGATAAATTACATAATTGCTATATTCTTATCTTATGAACAAAAAAGATAATCATTCTTAATTGTCTTTTCTCTTGTTCATAAGTATTTTCTGCTGCAAGATTTTTCTTCAAGATTAAAAGTTCACGTTAGTTTAAGCAAGGGATTCTCTTAAGTTAGGATCCAATAAGAAGAAATTTTTTTGGATTGAATAGCAATTAATTACTCTGAACTATAGACAATCACCGTATATTTTGATGAATCAAAATGTTCATTGAAATTCACCACTGATTAATTAAGGACTTTTCGTGAATTCACCAACTCATAATGCTGATAGATAGCAAGATTTCACGTTAACACCAAACATATATATTTGTTGAATTAATTCAGTTGATGAGACATCAATTGAACAACCTTTCACAATGAAGTCGAAGTGACTAAGAAAAACAGATAGAGTAGTAAAGATGGATGGTAGTTAGCAGTGGAATGTAAGACATACGTTTCGCCCTATTTGGAGCTCGTCATCTGGATGTACCCGCATCGTCCTGGATTTCACTGTTAATCATCATCCGTCTTTGCTTAGAATGCTTGTGACTGAAAATAATGTCGAGGTAGTCCTCCCAGGATGCACATATACCAATAAGAAACTGATCTGTTGCAGACTTAAACACCAATGAGAAGATTCAAATAAACAATACAAAATGAGGATAGAACAGTGTCCAAGAAACATCGTTTATATACAAACAAGCTCTTCTTTTTTGTTGTCTATTAAAGCCCCATTGAATACTAACGAGAATTTTATCACATGCAGTCGCTAATTGACCTGAAAAATAATGTTTTGATCTTGAAGACGAGATTTCAATCAAATTAAGAGTTACAGTTGTTACTCTATCAGAGAAATAGGATGGTTGTCACGTTATAACATAAATACACAAAAGTTTGAATGAGAAGCTACTTGACTACAAACTAGTAGCAAGGTATTAACATGGCCATCGTGAAAAATAAAAAGTCAACCTTAATAACACAAAGTTTGTCAGCTAAGGCATGATACTTTCCCTTAAACTTATATAATAAGTACTCTTCTTAGAAGTATGTTTTGTAGACTGTCAACATATCAAGGATATTTACTAGTTTAGATAAAATGTAAGCATTTTCTACCCGAAGTTTGTGCTGATGATGTCTTTCAGAAGGACGATGAAAGCTCCACGATCAAACCATCCAGCTCAGAGAACAAAACTCCATCAAAATCATTTTTCATTTAGTAAATAAACATTTATTTATGTTTGTTATCTACATTTTTGTTTTAAAAACAAATATATACCATCTAGTTTATATGTAGAAATTACAACACATTGACTAGATTATTGCATTTCATTTTGACAAAAAATTCAATGTCATTATGTAATCTGAAATTGTTTAAGAGTTTCGATTTGTAAAGGCACTTAAATTATTCTTATTAGTATCAAAGAATTTTATAAATTTTGGTTCAATTCATAAATATAGTAAGAGAATAAAATGAATTCATTCTAATTCTTTTCTCTATATCAGTTGCATAATACCCAAACATTATAATTATTAATGTTACGTCCCCATAAGAATAATGAATGG
The DNA here is from genome assembly GCA_944470415.2 of Schistosoma rodhaini. Classification (NCBI taxonomy): domain Eukaryota; kingdom Metazoa; phylum Platyhelminthes; class Trematoda; order Strigeidida; family Schistosomatidae; genus Schistosoma; species Schistosoma rodhaini. The sequence goes on from OX104036.1 coordinate 46,817,806, forward strand.
TAATTTTGGGATCTATTTATGAACCAATATTATTTATATATTTTTTTATCGTATAATCGTTAAATAACTAAACTATTCATATTTATGTTCCCCTTATCATGAGCTTTATTTGGAAATATATACTATTGTTATACTATTTACAATTCATGAATTACACCTAGTCTATTGATTACTGTTCCCTTTATTCACAGCCACATTTGGCTAAATCTTGTACAAATGTTATTTTCTATTTTATTTGTACGATGTGGTCAGTCTGTTTAAAATATAATGATTCATACCTCAGAGGTTGTTCTGAACTTAAGTAGCTGGGCTAGGCAAATAGCAGGACCGAGTAGTGCTCAAGACTGCTCATACGGTTTTCGTGGGTCACTGTTCCAATCGATAATTCGCTGCTCTCTGACTGACGGTCTTATTACGTCATACGTTAACAGGGCACCCATTCGGCCACAAGTTATAACAATTAATAATGTTAAATTTTTTTTAGCTTTTTCAAAATTTTCAGTGAATGAATTTTTTTTATAATTCGAATTCGATAAAAGTAAAATTATTACAAAAAGATTTCATACATTAAAAATAATAATTTTCAATTATTATTGCGTAATAATGACATGATTTCATAAGAATATAGAAAATTAAATTTTAATCACTAAGTGGTAATCATGATTTTTTTTAAAAGAATTCCTAATTATCATAGTTTTACTACCTAAACAATGTTACTGATATTTGATAACGATTGATTACTTACAAATGTCAATTAGATTAACATTTTAATCTGAATAGATATTTTAACTTGAACTTAGCTAATAAAAAAACAATAAAATATATTGAATTCATTCTATTCTACAAACAATTCCATGTTTATCAGAAGGAGCTTTTTGCAGAGTCTTTAGTAACTTTGTAGTTGAAATTATTAGTCAATTGAAGCTAGACCACTACAGAAAACTTGAAAGCACTAGACGGTTGTTTCGTGCGCATCCACGATCCCGCCTCACGAGATTCAAACCCAGTACCGTTGTTAATGTCTAACATCTATCCATCCGCTTCTGATAATAATCATATGCTCACTAGTGACTGGCTGCAAGAGGTATTTCCTGGAGTTCTAGTGAGAAGCAGTGACTAGTGGAGTTCAACCAGGGATGTTGTGATACAGTAACTCACTGAAGACGATGGCGGATGTGTCGCTCAATTTCGTGGATTTGTTGAAGTTAGACATTAACACCGTTGGATTCCGGCTCAGTGGTCTAGAGGTTAAACGCTTACTCGTGTGAGGCGGGATCATGGATGCACACAATAGAACGAAACGGCCATCCAATGTTTCTAGATTTTCCATGGTGGTCTGGCTTCAATTTCAACAAGTGATCTGATCTACCAACGTAAAATATTTTATTAGTTTATACATTTTCACATTGTTACTCCATACACGTAGTTGTAAATAATAATGTATTACAGAAGAATGTATAATAATTAATTACTTCATCTATTTTAAAATATTAATTGTTTAATTAAAAGAAACAACTTTATCAAATTATAGAAATAGTGGAACATTTTGTAGTTAATTAGTTTACTGTAAGTTTAACAGTATTTATTGAATATCAATTTAGTTTCAGAAAAATAAACCCAATATAACTGGTAAAGTAATTAATTTAACTATTCTATCCTATTTGTATATATTGGCTTATATATATACAAATAAATAGAGATATACTAACATGTGTGTTGAATTCTTCTTTCTAAACTGGCATAATTATCATATGTAATTTAAATGAATGATAATTGGAATTATCTTTTTTTTTAAAAAGTATTAAACAGTTTAAATGAACATATTGTTTTATTTGATTCAATTACCATAGAGCTTAAATTCTAGAAGTTTGATTATCATCAACTTACAAAATATAAAGTGCCATCATCAATAAAAAAAAATGTGAATATAGTGATTTAGTAAAATGTTAATTATTTATTAACGCTCGCCTTTTAATGAAGGGAATTTAATGAATTTTTCGTCTTATTGGTTTTATTAACCATAAGGAGTTGTATATATGAAGTTAAGAATTTATGATTAATTATGAGTTCATGAAACATGATCTTCACCATTAATGATGTTATCAGTTACGAGACCGGTGTAATAACAGACATAATGTTTTAATTTGAAACTCATCATTAGTACTGATAAGTCTTGTTGATTGAATGCTATACACGGATCCTAAGCTAGTCTCGTAATCCCCAAGCTAGAACTACACAGCGACTTGAACAAGAGAGAAAAAGCGCAAAATACGCGAAAAACACTTTACTCCAAAGGTTCATTTATGTACAGAAAATAAAAGGTTTTCATATTATTTTAAAAGTCTTCGGGTTTTCCTGAAAATTCTAGAATACTACTAAACATAGTAGCAGTGTAATAATCATCCAATCAGAACCTCTACATGTGACTTCTCACTTCCGTGATGTTTCTAGCAAAACTTCTAATCAAACGCTGATTTGATAAATTGCTTCTTAATGTTTCCTGAGCTTGTCATGTCTATTGCGAGAAATTTTCAGGATCGCCCCAACAGTACACACTCATGGTCTCTTACAGGCTAAACAAATAGGTCTCAACGAGTTCACCATAATGTTGGATTCGAATTCTGAATCCAGTGATAGTTGTTTTAGACCGCAGTCGATTTACGATATAACACTACCTTGATTTATTGTCATCAATGTGAGAAAACTAATTAATTAGTTCCTTTTTTGTGACTGATTATATTTCACACAAATTCTTTATATTATAAATACCACTCAACTTGAGTATTAGAATCGAACTCAATCATACAGTGAGTTAAAGTTACTTCTTTTGTTTATAATTATTCTGGTTAGCGTTTCTTTAGCAACGTTGTTTTCTACAAGATGGAATTGCTGATCCCATGCTCAATCCTCCTCCTTTACTTGGTTCCGGGACTGGCAGTAGCCCTAGAAGGGCTACAGTGAGAGTTCAGTGCAAAATAATATTAGTAAAACAATTCTCAACTAAATACGTAGATCTGTAACATAGTAATCTTCTGACTTAGTCCACTTCCGAAATCTATCTATATAACTTATTGATTTAGATAAAAAATATTGTCAGATAATGAAAGGTCGAGGGAAAGAAGAGTTAATTAATAGAACGTTTGATCAATTAATTTCTTACAGTAATCACTCTAAGCAACGAAACGAAAACACAAGAAGTACATTGTTTAAGTTTAGTGATTCACAGAAAAATTTCACAAATAATCCCTAATTTATTTTCATATACTGTTAATGTAGTACCGAAACACTATAAATTAGAATAGTTAAGTAATTAGTCGCTAATACCTTAATAAAAGAATAGTCAGTTAAATATAAACAAAATACTAATCGTACGTCAACAAAGATGAACCTTCAACCTATATTACAATGGTTTAAGGAATTTGAAATATTTCGAATGAAAAGCAAAAAAGGCGTAGAATTACTTCGTATGATTTATGTAATGGATTATTGTATTTCTTCAAGATTGTATAATATTGACTACCAACTTTTGTTATTTTTTTTACTTTTCATAATGCCATATACTATGGTACCTTAGTTGTTCGAAATTCACATTTATAGTATTATTTATTTATTTAAACACATAAATATTGGTACAAAGGGGTACCAGATAAATATTCGCCACACAAATCTCATTTGATTTGTGTGAGGGCTGTGATACTGCTGGAATACCCAAACCAAAACAGGATCATAATCCCTATGGTTCCTCGTACATAGAGTAGGAGATTTTTGTTTTGTTATAAGTTATTTGAACCTAATAGTAAATTAAAAATTTGTATATTAAATCTATTTTCATTATATTCAAACTGTAGTGAACCCTTTTACCAGTTGTGGACAATCGAATGCATTTTATCACAACATTACAGAATATCTCACTAAAATATGAGAACCATATAGGGAACAGTTAATTTGCAAAATAATCATCAGTTGTCTCAATTTGACTGTTCCTTCTGCTAATATCCGTCCATAGTCTCCGATTATAATTGTTCATGCATTTTCGTACCAATCGCGTGCGGTTCCCGTTCTCTCCTTATCGATCTTCTACTGAAGTACATTCAATGCCCGACCATCACCATATACTACTTATATGGATATCAGTAACCCACACAACGAAACTAGTCTAATCATTACTTGTTGTTAACATTGAAATTTTAAAATTATTCGCAACTTATAATTTTGAGATAACGAATACATTCGTGACAAATAAAGAAAACGATATCCATGTGATTATAGTTAGGAAAGTCAGCAATTGTAGCTTGTTTGTTTGTTTTCTAATCGACTTACTGCATTATTGTAACTTTCCTAAATATTTTTTCTATCTAACCATAATTTAGATTGATAATTGATACATATGGAAAGATGTATTATTATTATTATTAATCATATCGTAATGATTGATAGAAATGAATTCTATAAAGATTTCATTCTATTTTATTTACCAATCAATCAATTGTACACATTTTAGTATTACTATTTTTTATAGGATCCAAATTTGATATTTACTTCCTCAATTGCTATATACATTATCCAATAAATTAATTGGGTCATAATAATCGATAATTACGCTTACATATTAAAGTTTCTAAAGTATATTTCTGGTTGGGTATTTACAAGAATCAAATAATTGACCTTTTTTTATGATATGAATTCATTGTGTAAACATATATAATAAAGTATACCATATTTTGATAATAATGTGTTAGTGACCGATTGTGTTGTATCTATTTGCTTTCATTTTTGATAAATTTAAGACTTTAATGAAAATAGTTAGGTTAATGTGTACAAACATTTCGGTATCATATAATCATACCTATTATTACTATATTCATATCTTATTTAAGTGCAGTTAATTAATCATGTAATGTCAGTGATGCATTTCAGTACTTTGAAATGGTCCTTTCAATTTTCATAGAAATCAATTTACATAGAGATATTAGAATAAATCATCAATTGGTAAGTTGTATGCTGATTGTTGATTAAATGACCATTTGTTGAAATTACTTTAATAGTTCTTTAGTCTTTGGTTCAAAATCATATTTTGTACAACCCCTAATACTTCTAGTCGAAAATCCACTCTGAATTGCATATTAAAAGTAGTGTAGGAGAAGTTCTTATAAATATTGTTATGGGACGCCAACGTTGTATTTTTACGGTCAGTATAATCGCAGAAGAAACAGATTGTCTCTGTAAACGGGACATTCGTGAATAAAGAGGGGATTTCTAGTAATATAATCTCCAATATACTGACGTTAGTTATTGAATTCACGAAATTACAGTACGAAGTGATATGTCCGCAGATCTGATTGCTGGACAAACTGTAGGATGTTCACCAACCATTTGGCAGTTGCATGGTATGAGGAATTATTCCATGTCCATTATCAAACGAAGTGTAACATATTTCTGTTTGTAGTGCCATCAACTTGTAATTTGAATTCTCTGCATTCACTATTTGATACTTGGAATAATGTATGTGTTCTTAGTGTGATTTCATATTTAGTTTCCAGCAACCTACGCTCCATCTCTTCGATGAAGTTTAGAGGAAGTCGTTTGAAAGAAAGGTGATTTGTCTGTAAGCTATGTCAACGGAGAGTTTTCAGGATGGTTTCGAATATCAGTGTTTGCTTTTACAGCTTTTCGGAAAGAAATGTCCTCGTATTCACTATCGTAAGGTTGACAGAGTATCGCAGATACCCATTCAGTTCTGAACTGTCTAATGGTTCTTGACAGAAGAAGAAGACTTGACGAAGAAGACTCAGATAAGATTTAATTTTCAACGATATCATTTTCTTAAGTTTTACAAAGGTATACTGCATATAAATCTACCTACAAATTGTACAATATTACAATAAATATCCATTTAACATGCATTCAACTTGTAATTATTAGAAAGTATATCTCAGAAATTTTTCTGAAAGTATCTGTTCCTTGGAATCTGTAACAAATGTTACCTACCAGTTCAGTCGCTATCATAACTTTTACCACTCATCATATATAAAATGCATTCATTTTAGTATGTTCGTCCCTAGCTTTTCCAGGCGATTTGGGAAGGAGGAAAATATCTCAATAACAAAAGTTTTTCCATTTGAGCTTTTCCATATTTATCATCATAATAATTAGTAAACCTTCTTTTTAATGGCATGTGAGTACATACAATTGACATTCATAATTGTTGAATCCAATAAAAACAGAAAGTTTAATTATAATATTTTCACAGTTGGGAAATATGTGGTCCGAAAATTTGAGCAGACCCTCCCTTACAATTATCTGAATTCACATACAATGAAGACCAAATAAAAAACAGGACAGAAATTGTAATCTTGTGTGTTTTTGTAAAAAAAGGTTTGTGCTTATAAACTGAACCTCGACAATATGATTATCATATACAATATAGTCAGTGAAGTCTATATCTGTCAAACATTTTCCGTGAACTGAATAATAATACTTTTCTTATCAAAAGTTTCTTGAATAACATATTTCTTATTTACATTTCAAACTTTTCATGATTTACTTACTTTAAATAATTAATATATAAGAACTTTCGTCTAAATTAGGGCGAATAGTTTCACAGTATTTGGGCGCCGAGTTGATGTAAGACATTAAATAGGAATAATATATTTGTAAAATCTCAGCGAATGAATTTGAAGTAATGATTTTGAAATGGTGGAGAAGATTTATAGCTCAGGTGGGTGATTTTGATGTAGGTTTGTTCTCTGAACTGGATGGTTTGGTCGTGGAGCTTTCATCGTCCTTCTGAACGACATCATCAGCAAAAACTTCGGGTAGAAGTGAAGTGTTTGAATTTCTCCACATGTGATTCACAGCCTGTCCTTTGCACCTTTATGTTGATTGGTTCTTATCGGCCTTAAACCTATCATTGTTTATTTCTTTGTTTTGGTTGTATCTCCTATTGGTTTGATTTTTGTTCCTATGTTTTGTGATGTCGTTCAGAAGGACGATGAAAGCTCCACGACCAAACCATCCAGCTCAGAGAACAAACCTATATCAAAAGAATTTGAAGTAAATCCAGCGTTTCGCCTGGCAATCTGGTTCAAGCTTTCCTTGAAAAAGGTTAAACGATATTTCCAGTCGAAACGTTGGATTTACTTCAAATTCATTCATTGAGATTTTACAAATATATTATTCCTATTTAGTGTTCTAAATAAATAAATTAACTTGATTCTCAGATATTCCTTATATGTTTATTAACTCATTAGGCATCATTATTATTTTATCACCGTTTGTTTCCCTCCTCATTACCCTGGAGTTATTCATCTAATTATGATTATGGTTATGCTTTATATTTGAATACGCTTTTTGATTCTACTATATGTATCTTATTCAATTTTCGATTTTAATTTTTATATTTTCTACTTCAAAGATTCAAGTTTATTTATTCAATGATCAAATATAACCAGACCTCGTAAATGTAGTCAGTTTACAGCACATTATTAATAATTGGAAATAATAAAAAAGATTCGTTCTACTCTTGAAATTTTATTATTCTCGTTTCATTTAGTTCGTTTAATGGAGATGTATTATTTAGTGTGTTTTCGTATTATCACAAACCGACTGTTGAAGAACCATTAAAAACTGAAAATCGTCACTAGAAATAAAATGCACGAATCTACTTCTGTAGATTCTGAGGAAATCACAATCAGAGTAATTATCCCTAAGCATTACTTTTTTAATCATTACTATTATTACTTATTATTACTATCATCATGTTATATACACTATGAATTTCATGGATTGTATGTATTGGCCTCACTTTCAGTAAACAATTTTCTATTTCAAAACGAAAAAATCTTGAAAACACGGTGCTTAAACAGGAGATTATCAAAATGACAGAATATTCCAGATGTGTTGATGACACGATTATTGTATATAACAATAAACGGCATGCAATCTGCCGGCTAAAACACTTCAATAATACTCATCCTAACATACAATTTACTATGGAACACGAACAGAATGACATGTTCCACTTTCTTGGTGTTACAATAAAACGTAGAAAAGACGGTTCTGTTCAACGTTCGGTTCGTCAAAAAAGTACTTGGAATGTCCTCCATTTGAATTTTAATAGTTTTTGTCTAGTCAGTTACAAGAAGGCATTGATTAAAACACTATTTCATAGGGTAGAAAGGATATGTACCACCGACGAAGCGAAAGAAGAATTGATCAACGATGGAAAACGCCTAAGAGACAACTGCTACCCACAGAAATTTATTGACAAATATAAAAAACCTAAAGAAAACGAGACGGAAATAATTACGGTCAATAAGAAACCAATATCTATAAATCTTAACTTCAAAGGTGATGATGTCACAAACACAACCAGCAGAAGACTCAACACTGCGCTAGCCAGAACTTTTCCGCCAGCCAAACTTTTAATTCTGTATAAAACAATATGTTCGCTAACTCAATCAAGGGTTGACAAGCAACCCTTTCATGTTACCGCCAACTGTGCTTATAAATTTACACGTACCTGCTAAAGCACCTACATTGGCTGAACAGAAAGGAGAGCATATCTTAGATCTTTTGAACTAGTAAGTAGCTGACGAGAACCAACGAAACTAAATGAATTCATGCTATTCTGCTAGAATCTTTGTTCTCGCTCTTTTCAAAGTTGTAAAAAGAAGACTTTATTAATTGTTTAAACCAAAGAAAATACTGAAATTATCTATTACAGTTTGGCGTTCATTATTTCTTTTTTTGTAAAGAGTATAATTTACATATCCAAATAACTTAATGTATTAATCTCGTACTAGTGTATTGCACATTATTCTTAATTATTCATGTTTTATGGTTATTTTTAATTTGACGTGTAATGAAATTGGATTAAATGAAGCTGAAAATTTCGAATTTAATAGAAATGATTAATAATAACTACTTAAGACCATATAGTTTATCATTAAACGCTATTCTATTAAAACCAAACATAAAAGCAATTAAATTTACATAGTTTCGTTTGTTTGTATCTTCCCATTGATGTTTAGGACTGTAATTGGTCAGTCTCTTATTGGCGATATGTACATACTGAGCGTATTGCCTCGATATAGCCTTAGTTCACAAGCATTGTATGCAAAGATGGATGAACTCTTAGATGCAGGTACATCCAGCTGACGAGTCCCAAATAGGATGAAACGCGCTTCCTAGATTCCACTGCTAGCCCTTATCCATATTTGCTTACAATAAAAGCAATTATTTTAAAATTAAACCGACAAAAAGTAAATTATGATTTTGAGTGATTTAATGAACCTATTTGTTTGTTAGTTGTAAACATTGTTTACCAGATACTCAATTGATTAATTGAAGAGAGTATTATAGAATATTCAGTTTATAATAGATATGCGTATGCATATACTGATATGATGATTTATCAATCACATATTCAGCATTAAGTTATCTTTTAAAATTTTAATTAATTGACACCAGTTACTTTAAAAACTTAGGCAGAGATACAAGTCATTCAATTCAGCATTCACTGACTAATGAATTTATATTATACTAAAATATTTTATCAAGATGAAAGAAAACAGTGAGGAAAAAGAATAGTTAGAGACGAATTTTGTAAGTTGAAAAATAAATTTAGAAATTATGGTATATCTCAGTAATCTCAGATAGTTGAAGGAGCACTACAAAAGTGATAACATCATTCATAGTTATATATATATATATATATATATATATATATATATTCTTAGGCTGATTGTTTTAGGAAAATCAGATATAATTTTAATAGGTGAGTTAAAAGAAATAACTCCAATAGTAATAAGAAGTAAGAATAAACAAACTAGTTTATTTGCTATGAGATATCCAGTGAAATCATAATGCTAATTATGTTTGCTAAACACTCGAAAAAATTAGGATTTATGTTAAAGTAATTATATAATTATGAAAAAGTATATCAGTATAAGCACTCATGTTATAGCCGTTAGTAATTTCTTAAGATAAAAAGCTAAGTAGGCACTCAACTTTAGTGCTAGTCTTGTTAGTTTAAACTGAGTTAACTGGCTACAAGAGGATGTTTTTAAATCCTAGCTATTCGTCGACAAATATTCATCAAAGCTGAGGAAATGTGGTGCTTGAATGAACCAATAACTCCTTTGTACTGATGACTATTTGATTTTGAATTCCAAGTACAGTACATTCGTTCGTGCTCATGTAACACTTCTTGATTGAATTACGTTGTTTCTGGGATTACTAGTTTATACTATAATTTAAATACTTCAAATCATCACAATGGCGTCGTGATGGAGCCTGTGATGGGACGGTTGGATATACATTCACATTTTAATGCTTTTGAGGATAACATGGAGATGTTCGAAATCTGGGCTATGACCAAGGAAGATGTTGAGGATTTCAATATTGTGGCTCTTTTCCTTACATTCATAGGAAAGGAAGCATACAGCTTAATAAAGACTTTGGCATTTCCAGACAAACCGATTCCACTCCCTTATTCAACTCTTAAACAACTACTGTTGGATCATGTGAAGCATACAAATTTCGAATGCGGTAAAGGGGAAAAGATTACAAAAATGTTTCGTCAGGATATCAGGAATTCCACAACTTTACTATGTTGTCGCAGTCCAATATGTGATCAAGGTTATTCAGATAACAATTCACTAAATTGTAAAACAGTTCACGAAGATGAGCACAAGTTTGGTAAATGCTTGTTCTGTGGCAAGTTTCATTCACGTAATTCATTTGTATTTCATAATTCTGAATGATTTAAATGTGGTAAATCTGGACACATTCAGTCAGTTTGTAATACCATGGTTTATTTTGATGAAACAAATGCTAAAATTTGGGATTGTAATCCTACTAATTTGGATTTTTCTAATGATTACTTATCTTTATCCAAAACTTCTAGAAGCAGTATAACGTCACATAGCAGTCTAGAGTTGAATGAAACCCAGAATCATTGTGAGAAAAATTTTTTAAGCCAACTTCTTATCAGATTTCTCATGTTATTGTACCAGATGTGGTTTGTCATAATGATTAACATATTTCTGATGAAATGTCTTACAACTCTGAGAATAAAATGTTGAATGAGCCAAATTATGATCAAAAACCATATTCAGTTTTGGCAGTTGCTGATTTTTCTAATGATCCATTATTCGTTAATGAAATTTTTAGTAAATTTGAGGGAAATATTTCAGAAAAACCAAATTCTGATGTCATATCAAGTATCAGTGGTCCTCACTATGAATTTATCTCTAGTGATATTCTCAATGAATGTGACACATATATTCCGAGTGGTTCAAATTCTAGTCATATTTGTGATGTTATCGTATCAAATGCTGAATATTCTCACGAACAATGTGTGTTGAATAGAATCCCTAGGCAGTGGTATGATGAATCAGAGGGAATAGCAAGTTTTCCTGAAACAATCAGAAAACCAGTTAGCCCAGATATGGAGTTTGCATGGGCAGAGAATCCAACATATACGATACGGCTCCTAGACTCGTAGTACCTCACACAACAGCCGACACACACCTTGATACTTCGTCAACATCAGAAAATAAACCTAAAACAACGCGTACTGGAAGAAGAGTAAGATTTCCAGAACATCTAAATGACTATTGCACGTAGGACACAAACTTTATCTTGAATCCCCTTTGCATTATTTATTATAAAAAAAAGAATTATTTTAATATGCTTATTTTTATATATTTATTAAAAAAACCAATTTTTTTCAAATCGCTTTTACGCTTTCGCAAGTGTATTAGTTTATTTATTTTTTTCCGCTCATCTTGCGTCCTTACGCAAGTACGAGTGCATTTTCGAAATGCACACACACGTTCTATTTTTTTCTTTTCCAGGACGTCTGGAAAAGAACGACGAAGTTTCACAAGGAACCGAAATTTTTATTATACTTTATTTCTTTATTGCTATGTTGTACCTCATGGTCCCTTAGTGTAAGGAAAGACGACCAGACGCTGCAAAACATAGCAAGCCATCAGAAGAGTGTTTGCCTACGACATACTCGTTGGGTTTAAACTTCTGGCTGTTCACGTCTTAGGGGCATCATTACCTCACTAGGAGGGGGAGTGATCTGTAGCTGTAAATAATTCCCAAAATCAATAGCTTTCTAAGTGTTCGACATTGGATGGCAACGACGTTGTTTAAGTGGACTCGTTTAACTGAAGGCTCTCAGTCATGCATCCGCACCAGATCATGTTTCGATCCAGCGTGGGACACTGCTCCTACGTTTACTAGCCAGCTTAGAGTAAACGCTTCGCGATATATTGATAACGTATCAAATATATCTGACTTCTGAATTCCATTGGTCGAGGGAAAGCTTCGTATATAGAAGGTGCTACTGGTAGCAGGTTGTAAGATCAGAATACTAGTCGTATCTTCAACATATGTGGATACATCGTGCTACTTGCCCCTTACAACTATTAATCAGCTTAGACCAAAAGCTCGACATAATTATAGTTTTCCAAATTTAATTCTAACTCCTTCATTTCTGAGTCCTGATTTGAATGAGTTGGTATACTTTGATTGCAAAGGTGTTACGTGTGAAGGAATTTCCAAACTCTGATTACCTGTGGTATTTTTGTACTAATACGGTTGTAAATAAATTATGCAGTTCTCTTGTCTTTTTTCACATGAAACACTTATTTAGTAAGATTTTCTTGACTCCGTCGTGACACCAATGTAGCAACCGTATCTAGATGCCATGTCAGGATTATCCGAATTTAGCATTGACCGCGAGGTTCAACCTCGATTTTAACTGGGAGCTCATAATAAAATTTAAAAGCTCTCCGAGTTTGTTTGTTCGAATGATCACTCTTGTTTGATGAAATTAATGGAAACCTAAAAGCTTTTATATAGCTTTAGAAAGAAAAAGCTAGTCGCTAAGTTCAGTTCTGACAATATTAAAAGGGATTAATTTTGGTGTTTCTCCTCGTTAACGGCCACGAATATTGAAATCTACATAATTAAGAACGCTCTCCTACCGTCCTGACACATCTTAAAAAACTCTTCGCTTATGCTTTCGTAATCCAGGTAACTTGATGGCATCAAACCTCCAACGTGGGCACTCAAAAAGGACTAGAGATAATAAGATTAGGATCTGACATACCATTCATACTCCATTCCGCTTTAGCCGAATAATAGTGCTTTGTGGCCAAACTACACTTACGAGGGCATTGTAGTACAACTGCTTTTCAACTGTACGATCTTCGGAGCCGAACAATAACTGATATGACTCACATTCAACATCTAACACCACAGAGAAAATCGGGTATGGTGAATGCGGGAACACAGAATCAAAATGGCATAGCTCGGACATGCAGGCGTAGTCACTCTGAGACTCGTTCCTTGTCATATTAGATGTACTATTCAATCTCCAGCCTAAACGTGTCTTTCTGAAGTGTTAAATATCACATCGCTGATTGTCACGATAGGACGAATCACTATAGACAGTTATATGACTTCCACGTAAGATCACATAGATAAGGTAGCCACACTATGATAAACCTACAACTTTGGTATTGGGTCTATTATTATAATAGTCTAGATAAGTGTACCTATACCGAACTAGACTATAATCCCACAGCATCACTTAATGTGAGGAATCTAGGTGAAACAATATATATACGTGAGAATTTTCCAGGTGGTAGAATCTATAGACTGTGGAATTTACCACAGTAGAGGTTACTGACAATGTATTTTGTTGATTTTCACGTAATTATGGTAGATATATATCATGGATCTGATAAGGCTGATGAATGGCACTGTCGATATGACTTCTCAACCACTTCTATCATTAAGCATAGATGGATAGTGTCTAGCAGTGGGATTTAGTATGAGCCTTTCGTCCTATTCGGGACTCGTCAGCTGAATGTACCTGCATCTCAGGATTGATGTTCTTTCTGAGACTCGAACGTAGAACCGTTAGCTTCAAACGTCACTGAGTTATCAACTTAGCTACTGAGTTCTGGTAGCCACCTGCTTATATAATGGAGCGAAGTTATATTCACTTTGTGTTGTTTGCTTGTATCTTCCCATTGTTAGTTAGGACAATATCGAGGAAGTCTGCACAGAATGCACCTATGCCAACAAGAGACTGACTAATTGCAGTCTTAAAGAACATTTAGAAATTACGAATATGCAACATCTAGTGAATGCACTTCTATTATTTCTCAACGTTTTTACGATTAGTTTTGAAAGGTATACAGAAGGAATGATAACTCATCGTAACCAAGGATATTCTATTGAAATGGATGAATAGTTGATCATCGCTTCCCAAAGCGTTGGAATTTTGATATGTGGTGAGCGGGTTTAGGATAAGTACGCTACGCCTGGGAATATGTTACAGGCCTTCTATTCATGGGCAACCGGTTAGCTTGTTGTCGCCAAACATGGATAGAATTTCGTGATGAAGGTGAAGAAGATTGCAAGGATCACTCATTACCTCGAGTTTTTGGTCACCAGAATAATGGTGCTGATTTTTCCGAAGAGGATAATGGATTAAAAGTTGAAAATCGTGAATCCTGGGTCAGTTGTACACTTATTAGTGTACCTGAGAAACCTTCCGTTGCATATAATTTAACACAACACATAAGTGAGCGGGAACCAGAAGGTTTGTGACCTATGGGTCACATTTATTATATTAATGCACCATAGATGTTGAGTTTGACCCATCACTTAATGCCTCACAACATACACTGTTTCTTTCCGGCATTACACCTAAATCTCAGAGTAAGTGAAATATTTTTTACACTAAGACCTAGTAGTAGAATTTTCCAGGGACCTGACGGTATGTTGTAAATTTATTTATGGTTTACGCGACATCAGCCCAAGTCTAGGAAAGAGGCTCCTACAGCCTTTTCTATTAAACGGTGGAGTTCTTGCAGTACTATATATGTTGGAGATGGCTATCTGGCTCGTCCTGATGTGAATGATATTGTATGGAGTGTGTCAGTGGCTATTCAACTTCTTATGTGCAGTGATCTCAACAAACACTTTTCAAATCTGTTACATAAACCGGGTGTAAATTCATATCCCGACTTCCTGCAGGATATGTATGAAGAAGTGTATAAAAATTTCGATGAACGAGTCTACCCCATTGAGGTATGTCTAAGAGGTCTGTCTGTGCATTATTCCAAAGTACCTTACCCTCTTTTTTCTCTTCCCATTCTCATTGTTTTTTGTGGCGCATATATATCCGATGCCCCCCTGTACCAATATTTATGTGTTAAAATAAATAAATGTGAGGGCTAGCGGTACTACTCAGCTGTCCCAATCGAAATTGGTGGAACTAAACTCGAACCTGTGTGCCAGTAGTTTAAAGTCGGACAGCTCAACCACCAATCCGTACTTCACGAAAATATGAATAGTGTGATGGAGATGCGTTCATTTAACGAGTTCTAATTAAAACCAAATTTGCATTTTGAATTTCGCCATTCACAGTTGTATAATATACCCTTGTGGGCCAAGGTAATTTTAGATTGGTTTTCAAGAGAACCAGACTCACATGACAACCCAAACAGTACATCTCAATCTCGTTTAACAGGAGAGCCAGACACCATTACCTACCACAAAAATATATAGCTAAAATAACCAAAAGAAAGGAAATTAAATTATATTTAATCCAACAATCATTGGAACCTAAAAGCAGTACACGTTAATACATCCAATCACTATTTCTCATGTACAGAAACACTGTGTGGCAGTGAGGATAAAATATTTCTAGTCATTAAGCGTAAACAAGCGGGTAATTAGTCTATTAAATATGTGATTTCCTTCCCTGTTGTTTATTTCCATTCTGCTGAGAGTCACTGCTTTTAATTGTATGGAATAAAGTATTGTCTAGCATCATATTTAATTTTCTATTCTTGGTTGTGAATCGTGTAGCTGATATAACGTGATCTAGTCTTTATCGTGAACTGTTTGAGTATCCAATCTTACGTCCGTCAACCACCGTGGAGGAGCATAGGCCGCTCACCAGCATTGTCCATCGAACTCTGACTCGAGCGTTCCTTTCCGGTTGCTATTTCTCCTTTTCATGTCTACTTCCAATCCCCAACGTAGTGTGTTCTTTGGTCTTCCTCTTCTCCGTTCCCCTTCAGGATCCCGAGTTAGGGCTTGCCTCTGGGTGCAGTTTGATGATTTCCTTAGTGTATGTACCACCCACCACCTCCAACCTCTCCCTTAATTTCCTCTTCATTTGGAAGTTGGTCTGTTCGCTTTGACAGTAGACTGTGGCTGATGGTATCCAGTCGATAGACATTGGGTATCTTGAGTAGACAATTGTTTATAGATACTTGTAATTCTAAGTTTCTGCTCCGTAAAGTGAAACTATTTTGACGTTCCCATTGAAGATTCTGACTTTGATATTGGTTGACGGTTGTTTTTTGAGTTCCATATGTTGTTCAACTATAGGAATGCTGCCCTTGCTTTGCCGATCCTTACCTTTATATCTCGATCGGATCCTCCTTGTTTATCGATGATGCTGCCTGGTTATGTACGTGAAAGTTTCCACCTCTCCCAGAGTTTCTTCATCAAGTGTGATTGGGTTGGTGTTCTCCGTGTTGTGTTTGAGGATCTTGCTTTGTTATTTATGTATATCGAGGCCTATTGATGCAGAGGCTGTTGCTACACTAGTTGTCTTCATCTGCATTTATTCGTGTATATGGGATAGAAGGTTCAGGTCATCTGTGAAGTCCGAATCATCTAGTTGCATGCAAGCTGTCCATTGAAGTCTGTGCTTCCCCTCAAATACGGAAGTCTTCATAATCCATTTAACCACCAGAAGAAAGGGAAAGGGTGAGAGTGAGCTGTTTTGTTTGACCCCGGTCCTTACTTGAAATGCATCTGTCAAGTATCCTCTATACATGATTTTGCAATGTAGTCCGTCGTATGAATTCCGTTTGATGTCGATCTTCTCAGGTACACCGTAGTGTTAAAGAAGGTTGAGTATCCAACCGAGCGGTATTATAAACTCGGTCAACCAGTCTCATTACCTTATTAACGTATGATCGCTGTATACCGTAGGGAGAGAATATTTAAAACCATTAGTTACGTTAAAAAGTCTACTCATTTCTGTAAATAGTTCACTTATCTTAACATAATGTAAAATTCCTGCATATCATCACTCTTGCACCTATCTTATTATACACTAATAACTGTTTGCTTTTGCTTTTTGTTTAGCACCTCGTGCATGATGGAGATGCAAATACCAGCACTATAAGTGATTGGAAATCTTCAACAGCCTATAATATCCGACAGTTTCTGCGTCGTCTTTTCAGTACAGCCCTATTGGGACCCGAATGTGCTATTGTAGCCCTTGTAAGTGACTGCTTTCACTTCGGAAACACTTTCTACATAGTAAACGTACATTCATTCTTGCATGAAGATTTCGGCTCTCATCAGACCTAATATTTCGGATGGTATCGAAGTCCCATAGATCGATTTTTCGATCTCAAATCTTTCACTGGGTTTTAGATAGGATCAGTACCAACTTACAGAAGTTAACTTTTTAGTACTTTATTCGTAGTTGAATACCCACTCGTCGTTCGTTTGCCTATATATAAATGATTAGTTTTCTGTACAGTTTTTCTCACTTTTTATAATGTACTGAAAGTTCCAGTAAACTCAAAATAATTTCAAAAGTCTATCCAAGTGTGACATCATATTTGAGTTAGGAGCATTTACTACCTATCGTTTCTTAAGTACTAATTACTTCAGACTCAAGCACTTGATGAAAGTATGTTGAATAGTAAGTTTGAATTGTTACTATAAGTAAAGTGTGTAATTACAAATTCATTGCTTTCGTCTAGTTTTATTATAGTATGATCCGGAATTTCATAAATTAGTACCTAGTTTCTTCACTAAGATCTTGAGTATTTCTGGTTTTTTATGAAGGTTGACATTATGATCGTTATCTTTTTCACTTCATTTGCTTCAGATGTAAGGCACCGGTCATTAACAACTATCCAGGTAAAAATGGGATTAGGGTTCTTACTTGGCTCCAAGATATAACATTCTTTTTATTTCTTTTAATTGTTTTTGGTTCAAGTTTCTTTATGTATTCATAAACATGCACTCTGTTCTAGAATATTTTGTCGCAAATCGTTCATTGTCTTTTAGTTTATACTTTTGGAATGATTTACCGAATTTCATCAGTTCATTTATTTCTATCATTTACACCATGACTGTTTGGATAGTTAAAATATAACAATTGACATTATTTAAATTTGAGAATTAAAAACTTAATTAAAAACTGTTATAACCCTTTTTACTTTTTGTTTAATTAGATATTTCTTGAACGGCTAATACTTGGAGCCGAAGTGGCTATGACATCATGGACATGGCGTCGTCAACTTTTAGCTTGTGTTCTTCTTGCTAGCAAAGTTTTAGATGATCAGGCTGTTTGGAATATTGATTATTGCCAAATTCTCAGGGATATTCATGTTGAGGATTTGTAAGTTCAGTAATAAGGAAGGTGATCATATTAAATTAATAGTTCTAAATCCCACTGTTCTTGAAAAAATGCCCTATGAATTTCGACTATCTCCTAAAATCCCACAGTTTTGAAATTTTAAAATCTTTCCTTTCAGTATCAAATGTGTTATAATTTTTGTCAAGGATTTTATTAATATTCCAAATTCCTCTATAACGAACCTTTACTTGTCATCGTCGTCTTTGTCTATATATGCCTTCGTGTTAAATTATATTTATGTGACAGTATATTAGCTTTAGCCAGAATTAATTATTACGTTTAAGGTAACTTACCGAATACAGATTTATGTTCACAGCATTGATTCACACTATATAAGTATCATTACCAAGGTTTGACTTGATAATTTCGAATAAATTGAGCATTGAGTGGATTGTTATAAATAAACTAATATATTTGTAATATCCCAATGAGTAGAAAATCTAATTTTTCTACTCATTGGGATATTACAAGCGCTTCAACCACTAAGTGACCACTCAGTCTCTCCTAATAGTCATAACATTATAATTGTTTAGCATTAAGACTAAAAACTGAATATGTAGATACACCTCAGAATAAAAAAAAACATGTTTTTGGAATACAGATTCTCACATATTCTCTTAGTGTAGTTAGATCTGGATGTACCAAACTCATCATGCTAATCTGGTCTATTTTTATTCATTTCCCTTCTTTGTCTATTTTCGTTTATTCCAGTCAGGATTAAAAAGTCATCTTCAATGGCAAAGCAGATTTTTTGTTTGAAAGTCTATTGCCTTATACATCACTGTATGAAAACATATATGTTCATGTAAACATCGCAGCAAATAATATTTTCAGTGCATTAGTATGATAAGAGATTGAAGAAAATCCTTAGGAAGCCCTTAATATATATTTCAAGCTAGTTGTTATTTGTCAGCAAGAGGTGTTGGGATACTAGAAAGGACTGATACTTTGAACACTACATCTTGCAGTATTTCTTGAAGAGGCGTTGTAATTAAACATTCAACCACTAGATAACAACATTTAATCCTTGGGATGTCGAGCCACTTAAAATAGTGGTTATATGGTAACGGTATTTATATAATCTTATCAACACAGACTAGACAAATATGGAATTGACTACTTATCAACAACCAATTGGTTTAAATATTTCAACCCTAAAGGAAGTCAATCACAACCTGAGTAGCTCAGAGGCAACGCATGTTAATAACAACATGATATTTTATCAAATTTCATTAAACCTTTCCATTTTTTTCCATTGTATATATTACTTGACGTTTATATATACACCAAATAGAACCTAAAGAGTAGTACATGGCCGTAAAATTTGAGGGTGGGTTTCACAGACACTGATGCGGATGAGATGTTGATACTAAGACAATCCCTTAACTGACACATTCATATCCGAGCACAAAAAATGTGAAAACCTGTCTTTTCTGGAGAGCTTATACTGTCTCGAAAGATGCTGAACATTGTTACAAAATTATTCTACACCAAGTGAACTATAAGGACTAAAAAATATGATTTAATAAACACGTATATTCTTAAGAATAAACTATTCAGAGTCCTATGAGGTCACTTTTTCTGAAGGTCGTAGTTTTCATTACTTTAAATGTCCGAGATTGTATATTTTTATTTACTGATTTCGAAACTTCATGCGACTAAAATCATTTCATTTAAATATTTAAAAATAGGAATGCTTTGGAGCGACATACATTAAGACTGTTACAGTTTAATATCAATGTACCATTTGGAGTATATGCCAGATATTATTTCGACTTGTTAACCGTTGGGGAGAGTGCTGGAGTCGCAAATCAAGCTGTTAAACGCAAACGCTTAACTCCTGAAAGAGCACGCAACTTCCGGATTTTACCTACTAATTTGGAAATATGTACATCGGACAAAACATTATTAAATAGAGGATTTCTTTTTGACTTACCCTCTTTCACAAAATCAGAAGTATTGTGCAATGAAAAAGAAAGAAAAGAGCATATTATTCAGAAATCAACGGAAGTTAAGTGTTACAAAGACGGTAATCATCAGAAAAAGTTCATTAAAACTCCTTTTTTAAGTCGAAATCAGGCAACTAACCATCAAATTAACTTGTCTAACCCAAAGTTTGATCTTATGCCTGATCATGTAACAGTTTCTGTTGATATGAATTATCAGTCTTCCAATAATGTAATTTCCGATGAATCGTTGGTCCCAATCCACCTGGATGAAGAAACTGATTTTGTAAATTCTACTCCCCCGACTTTTCCAAAATTAAAAGATTTTACTTATCAGTCGAAACAGTCAAAGACAAAGTACTCCTTCAAAAATCAAGAGCCTTCTAACCAATTTCATCCCTTATTATCATCATTGAATTATCAAAAAGAGACAGTTCCTTGCACGAAGTTTTTTATCAACTCCTCCTGTAAGCCTATCCAAACGTCAGCTTGTGTTCGGAATTTTAATCCACCGTGTTCCTTAAATGAAGCACCAGGTGTAGATCCCAATAACGTAACTGATTCTCGTATGAGAACAGAGTTTATACGATCTCTTATGGGTGGTGATGTAGCTTATTCCTTATTACGTGATTCTGGATTATACTGATTAGCTAAGGTTTAATATATTTGCTTTTAATATTATTTGTGCTATTGTTATTAACGCTTATAGTGAAGAACTTTCTATTAAAAATCTGGTTATTTTGTATTTGTGTGCATTTATTTATTTTCCTTTATCACTAAAACTATTCCGATTTTTAATCAGTTTTATTTTAATTTTTTACTATTTTCTTAACATGCTAATATTGATATTTTCATTCTTCCCATGTGGATGTTAAACTTTTAAAGTCTCTTAATCAAATTCTCCATATATATATATATATATATATATATATATATATATATATATATATAGTCATTCTAGTCCTTTCTGTATATTCAACATTCTGCAATATTCAAATACAACGATTGTGTTTCCATTACGATTATTAGCAATAGTATTAGTTACAGCAATTCTATAACTCCTCTATAAATTTGTATTTTTTTATGTTTCATTTTGTGAGTTTTTCGTACGCTTATATATCCATGCTTTCTTTATTAAGAACTCCGTATGGTTAGTATTTTAGATTTCCCTCATTCGTTTGCTACATATTTACACATGTATAATCGTTGTATTTTCCTCAGATAAGTATGCTTTTTTGTATTTATCATTTGACAGATATATGAATAAATATAGTTCATTATAGGTATCATATTTATACTGGAAATGATTACTAATGTACATTTTTTTGATTAAATAAAAATTTAACATGCGTATGATTTTTAGCTATCAACAAGGGTTTTTATGAGCATTACTACTTGGATTATATCTACCAACTGCATCACTCTTTAGTAGTCACTGATGTTTGCACGTATCTCTCATTATTGAGTAAAGTTAATACCAGAAGCACTGGATTTTCCGACACCATATGTCTGATGTCCGTTAGTTAACCGAAGC
This sequence comes from Schistosoma rodhaini, assembly GCA_944470415.2. Classification (NCBI taxonomy): domain Eukaryota; kingdom Metazoa; phylum Platyhelminthes; class Trematoda; order Strigeidida; family Schistosomatidae; genus Schistosoma; species Schistosoma rodhaini. The sequence goes on from OX104036.1 coordinate 46,839,779, forward strand.
AAGATTTTAACATACAACGGTGCACTTTGCATTACCTTACAGCTGTGAGATATTGTCTGGAAATTCACGATACTGCTCAATACATTGGTAGTCGAGAGACGTTCAGAGACCTCTTGGTTGTTAGTGTAGGGCGGTAGTCATTTTCTGTTCTAGACGTTAGGTGACATGACTGGAAGTCTACCAGGGTTTCGTTACCTATTTATCCGCCTATAAGCCTTTAACCTAGTCTAATTCTCGGTTCTCGCTACCATTCGTCCTTCAAACCTGTACTCGATATATTTGGGTTTCGATAAACCCTTATCTGCTCTTATTATCTTTCACTGTCTCAATCCCTATAAAGGTACTATTACCAGACCTGTTTTTTGAGTCTCCACAAGCCAACAACTTATTCTGTAGGGGATAATCCATTGTCTGGACAGAATTGAAATTTCAAATCCTATATTAAGACAAAGCGAGTAGCGTATCCAGCAAGAGCTTCATCAGACCTCATTGTAATGCAAACAGTTATTTTTATCCATAAATGAAGAAATTATTCATGGTTTATGAGTTAGTGATAATGTATATTTATGATCTTTCATTGTTTCCAGTTCCTGGCATATTTACAGATGCGTTCTGTGTAGGTCTTGGAACTTACATTACGTATTACATATTCGATACCATTACTTACTTTATTTGGGATCACGGTGTAGCTTCGTATTAGACAGTCATATATTTATTCCAGTTTTGTTGTGAATAATGGTGGAAAAATTTATTAGTTTCCATGGTCCTTAACAAGCAATATTTTTTGTTCCCGTTATGCTATATGTGAAATTACATATATATATATATATATATATATATATATATATATATATATATATATATCCAAAATCATCTAAGCACTCTTCAAAACAAACGATCACAATGAATGTTATTCAGTGACTGACTGGGAGAAATGAACGAGAATGGTGACATTTGCAAATCTATGTGCATTCAACAAACTGGTTATAGGCGACGCAATATTTCCACGCAAATGCATACACAAAGTTACATGGATCTCAATGTATCACACCACGGAGAACCAGATAGATCATATTTGCATCAGTAATAAATTTAGAAGGACAATAGAAGATGTGAGACTCAGGAGAGGAGCTGACTGTTATATCCCGTGGAGATTTATGAATGTTAACTTTGGGAACTATTTATGAACTAGTGTGATATGTATATTTCCTATTGTGTAATTGCTATGTAACTAAACTATTCATATTCGTGTCCCTCTTATTATAAGTTTTATTTTGACCCATAAGTTATTATTATACGATTTACCATTCTTGAGTTATCCCCAGTCTATTGGTTACTGTTCCCTATATTCACAGCCACATATGGCCAAATCTTGTACGAATGTTATTTTCCATTTTATGGTGACCAGTTTGTTTGGCATATAAACCCAGTATGTTTGAGAATAATGATTCATATTGCAGAGACTATTATTGATTTTCTGGGCTAGGCAGAAAGCAGGACTGATAAGTACTCAAGACTGCTCATACGGATATTGTGTATCATTGGATCCGATCGGTAATTCACTCATCTGTGATTGACGGCAAACGTCACCTCATAAATTAAACACGGCATGTACATACATTCTCACACAATATAACACTGACATAGCTTCCGATCACCACCTAGTTGTGGCCAAGATGAAACTGGTGCTAAAGGAACACTGGAGAAACAGCATTTAGAAGGCTCAATACAGCTTTCTACATTTTGACAAACTCAATGAATTCAATATAACTCTGAACAACAGATTCCAAGCCTTACGAAAACCACTCGAAGAAGAGGAAACTACCATGGAGAACGATTGGAAAGGTATCAAAAAAGTAATGATTTCAGTGTATCAGCAGGTTCTGGGCTGAAAGAAACATCAACATGAGGAATAGATATCAAGCCTTATGAGGAGCGCCTCCAATCACTTAAGCTTTACCCACTAGAGTACAGGCGTCTTAGATGTGACCTTATGACCTACAGTATCCTAAACACTTCTGTTCATCCACTTAAACATTTAATTAAGCTTCGTCACAATAATTAACTAAATGGTAACACCCAGAAACTGGAGACCCAACATAGCAGAACGGAATTTAGACACAACCTCTACTCCTTAAGAATTGTTAAATGCTGGAATACGCAGCCAACTGAGCTAGTCCAAGCGATTTTCCTTGAGTCCTTTAAGAGGAAACTTGACCTATTCTTAAGGACTAAGAATAACATTATTATGATTTACTAATTTCTTTTTTCCTGTTATCGTTATTATTACATAAGTTCCTGCCTAGAGGTATTGGTGATCCACTGCTACTAGACACGGAAGCTTGTTTGGCGAAATCTTTTATTCCGTCCACAGCCATTTGAACAAGAGCAGAGAATGTTCAGGCACAATCTGAATACAAAGGAGCAAATGAAGAAGAGCATTAGAGTTGACAAGTAGAAATATGTGGAAGATCTAGTAGCGACAGCGGAAAAGGATGTAAGAGAAGAAACTAGTAACAACTACATGACACAACAAAGAAACTGACAGTAAAATGTAGAAAATCGGAGAGACCGTTCAAAGACAAAGAAGGCCAGTCAATCACTGAGATCCAAGAACAGACGAACAGACAGGTAGACCATCTCGAGGATCTCTTGAATCGGCCAGCTCCACTGAACCCACCGAACATCGAAGGAGTATACACAAACCTCCCAACGGATGTCACTCTGCCAACGATCGAAGAAATCAGGATGGTCGGTTATCAGACAAATGAAGCAGCAGGATCTGACAATATACCAGCTGAAGCACTGAAGTCAGACATAGAGATAACTGCAAACATGCTCCATGTTGTAATTGAGAAGAAGAACATGTACCGACAGACTGGAAAGAAGAATACCTTGTGGCTGTAAATAATTCCCCAAAATCAATAGCTCATTAAGTGTTCGACATCGGATGCTGACCACGTTGTTAAGGTGGACTTATTTAACTGAAGGCTTTCGGTCATGCATCTGTACCAGATCACGTTTCGATCCAGCGTCGGACACAGCTCCTACATTCACTAGCCAGCTTAGAGTAAACGCTTCGCGATATATTGATAACGGATCATATATATCTTTCCTACCTCTTCACATCTGACTTCGATTAGTTTGGGAACGCGTCGTACATAAAAGCTGTTACTGGTAGGTAGTTGTAAAATTAGAATACTAGTCGTATCTTCAAGGTATCAAAGAAAGGAGATACGAGAAGATGTTAGAACTTTATTGGAAAAATACTACCATCGGTACCAGAAAAGGTTTTCAACAGAGTGTTGCTGAACCAGATGGAAAATTCAGCAGACTTTCAGGTTCGAGATAAATGTGCTGGATTTCGTAAGGATCGGTCGTGCACAGCCCCACTGAAGACACTACGGAACATCGTTGAAAAAACAATCGAATAAGACTCGTTCGTATACATCAACTTCATTGACTATGAGGCGTTCGACAAGAGAAATAGGAGAACATTATGAAAACCTATTCGATAGCTGAAAAAATCGTAAATACTTTCAAAAATTCATACGACGGACTACATTGCAAAATCATGTATAGAGGATACTTGACAGATGCATTTCAAGTAAGGACCGGGGTCAAACAAAACAGCTCACTCTCACCCTTTCCCTTTCTTCTGGTGGTTAAATGGATTATGAAGACTTCCGTATTTGAGGGGAAGCACAGACTTCAATGGACAGCTTGCATGCAACTAGATGATTCGGACTTCACAGATGACCTGAACCTTCTATCCCATATACACGAATAAATGCAGATGAAGACAACTGGTGTAGCAACAGCCTCTGCATCAATAGGCCTCGATATACTATGATAATTAGAAGTATTTGAATTGTAGTATGAACTAGTAATCCCAGGAATAACGCAATTTAATCAAGAAGTATCAGATGAACTCGAACGAATGTATTGTATTTGGAATTCAAAATTACAACAGTCATCAATACTAAGAAGTCATTGATTTATTTAAACATCACATCCGCCACAGCTCGAATTGAAGTGTAAGTGTCTGTAATCGATTGTTTGTCTTCTTCTTAAGTTCATCCTACATCTGTCCGGTGGTGTATTGAATGTACACTCTGTATTATCTAGAATGCACTCATTAGTATTAGAATTAACAACGGAAATTGGAACAGACTCACCTGGGTTCTAGAATTGTATACAATCAGCATGTCGGTTGTGTAGTGAAACCATTGATATTTAGAATTTGCATCATGGACTTTCCAACAATATCCTCCCCCACGAAATAATGTTGGGTCCTTACTTCGCAATGTTTTAGCCAATATGACGTTCCCAATTTGCATTATCTCAAATCTTACGCACCGACTACTGTATGTGAGTATTTGGGAATAAACACTGATATATAATTAGAGGTATTCCATCATGTGACTTTGACTTGAATAAAAATCATGATACATATTCTTTTTGTTATTCATATTAGAATACACAGATGGATATACATTGATATATGTAATTAACACACGTGATTCAATTAGGCTTGATTTACCTGCGAAACAATCGGATAGAAAACATTCATCTGCCTCATATTCATTAGGATAATCTTGGACTTGATTTGGATTCTCTGTCTGTGCAAACTTCACTTCTGGGCAAACTGGTTCTCTGGTTGCTTCGGAAAATTTTGCTATCCCCTCTGTATCATTATACCCCTGACTAGGGATTCTATTCAACATGCATTGTTCGTGAGAGTATCCAACATATGACACAATAACATCAGAAATATGACTAGAATTCAACTCATAAGAAACATATTTTTCACATTCATGAGGAATATCATTAGAGATAAATTCATTATGAGGACCACTGACACTTGATATGATATCAGAATTCGATTCTTCTGAAATATTTTCCTCAAATTGATTAAGAGTTTCATTAGGTAATGGATCATCAGGGAATTCAACATCTACCATGACTGAATTTGGTTTTTGATCATGATTTGACTCATTTAACATTCTATTCTCAGAGTTGTAAGAAATTACATCAGAAGTATGTGAATTATTACGACAAACCATATCTGGCACAATAACATGAGAAATCTGATAAGTTGTTTGGTTGAGAATTTTCGCTTCCCAATGACTCTGGGTTTCATTCAACTCTGGACTGTTATATGACGTTATACCTCTGCTAGATAAAGATAACTGATCATTAGAAGCATCCATCTTAGCATTACTTTCAGCGAAATGAACCATGGTATTACAAACTGACTGAATATGTCCAGTTATACCACATTTAAAGCATTTAGAATTACGAAATATACATGAATTACATGGGTGAAACTTGCCGCAGAACATGCATTTACTAAACTTGTGCTCATCATCATGGACTGTTTCACAACTCAATGAAGTATTATCTGAATAAATTTGATTACGCATCGAACTACGACGACTGTTTGAATAAGTGGAATTCCTGATGTTCTGACGAGTCATTTTATCGGATTTTCCTTTCTTACCGCATTCGGAATTTGTATACTTTACATGATCCAACAGAAGTTGCTTGTGAGTTGCATAGGGGAGTGAAATCGGTTTGTCTGGAAATGCCAAAATCTTTATAAGGCTGTATGCTTCTTTCCCGATGAATGTGAGGAAATGGGCCACAATATTAAAATCCTCATCATCTTCCTTGGTCATAGCCCAGATTTCGAACCTTTCCATGTACTCCTCAAAAGCATTAAAATCTGAATTTATATTTAACCGTTCCATCACAGGCGCAGTCGCGACGCCAATATGATAATTATAAGTATTTGAATTGTAGTATGAACTAGTAATCCCAGGAATAACGCAATTTAATCAAGAAGTATCAGATGAACTCGAACGAATGTATTGTATTTGGAATTCAAAATTACAACAGTCATCAATACTAAGAAGTCATTGATTTATTTAAACATCACATATACATGAATAACAAAGCAAGATCCTCAAACACAACACGGAGAACACCAACCCAATCACACTTGATGAAGAAACTCTGGGAGAGGTGGAAACTTTCACGTACATAACCAGGCAGCATCATCGATAAACAAGGAGGATCCGATCGAGATATAAAGGTAAGGATCGGCAAAGCAAGGGCAGCATTCCTATAGTTGAACAACATATGGAACTCAAAAAACAACCGTCAACCAATATCAAAGTCAGAATCTTCAATGGGAACGTCAAAATAGTTTCACTTTACGGAGCAGAAACTTAGAATTACAAGTATCTATAAACAATTGTCTACTCAAGATACCCAATGTCTATCGACTGGATACCATCAGCCACAGTCTACTGTAGGGAGTAGTTTAACGTCGTGTACTATATTACACCTACATAGCTTGTTCTAGTTTCTGGATAAGCCAATTCACCTGTAACGTTATGAGTCATATTTTGATCGTGTTATTTATTCTCTTATTGACTATTTTTTTATATGAGCGTATTTGTATGCACACTTCTTATCTGTCATTCATTTTAGTCTGACTATAAATGTTGATTAATGCTAGCTTATAACGAGTTGGCTTACCAACCATCTCCCGTGTATGTTACTTTTTCTTCGCTCGCTAACATTTGCTCATGTGCTCACTGCTATCTAGCCTGTTATTTGTCAATAAAAATGTAGTTGCCACTTCCCTTTGTCTCCTGATATTATACACCGTTCAGATTGATATAGTAACGATCGATAGAGACGATCGATTAACGAAGCACCACACTACATATTGGCTAGCCCAACATGCGAACACGTAACAAAATTGGATGCCTCGCCGAACGAACACTCATTACTACTGTCAAAGCGAACAGATCAACTTCCAAATGAAGAGGAAATTAAGGGAGAGGTTGGAGGTGGTGGGTGGTACATACACTAAGGAAATCATCAAACTGCACCCAGAGGCAAGCCCTAACTCGGGATCCTGAAGGGGAACGGAGAAGAGGAAGACCAAAGAACACACTACGTTGGGGATTGGAAGTAGACATGAAAAGGAGAAATAGCAACCGGAAAGGAACGCTCGAGTCAGAGTTCGATGGACAATGCTGGTGAGCGGCCTATGCTCCTCCACGAGGGTTAGGAGGCATAAGTGAGCATGTTAGTGTCGAAACGTGTCTTCAAATATGACAATCTCGAGTACTAAAAGTATTTCACATCTGGTCTTCATACGATCTGTTGATGAAACGTGACTTTGAGTCTTCGGATAAAAGAGTCAAATGTAACTGAAATGGTGTGAATCTGTGTCGAATTGTTATGAAACGACTTTCATTCCATTGCAAAAGAGTATGAATTTCAAGATGGTAGAATTTCACTCAGTGCCATAGAACAAAGTAAGACGCGTGAAGACTGCTTGGACGAATATTTTGGCTGATGAACAAAACACGAATAAAAGTTTTATGTTTGTTGTAATGTATCGATAAGACCTAACCTAATATGTCAGTTAAGGCGCTTAGTTTGTGAGTTGCGTTGGTTGTCCCCGCGATTACCAGTGAGTTTTCAAGGAATCGTTCTCTTTGTGTTTCGTATGCGTTATCCTGACATTTTGCATTATATGTAGTATTAACAAGCACGTTGACTGTTTTTTCATAAACTCAAATGACAAACACCTGTGCGATCTCGATGGCACTAGTTCTTATTCGGACTTACATTTTCATAATAAATATCAGTAGGTTCGTTTAAGGTTCTGCAATACTAATTTTCATAGTACATAGTACATCACAACAGTTACACTCGCACCTTTTCTCCCGTTAAAACTTATGTTTGCGTACTTACTCTCCACATATTACTGCCATATAACAAACTTACAAATATTAAAGGAGAAATGTGGTTCAAATATCATAAATTACACATTACCTTCCATCTCTCACTGAAAATTACTGTAGTATTTTTCTGAATAGTCTGTATCAAGTAATTCTCGAAAAAATGTATTTCCTAAGCCATTTTTCTGTGACAAGTTTTATCAACCCTTATAGACAAATGATCCACTTATATGAAGTATGCACATGTTCATCAAATGATTACAATAGAAATGTTCTGTAGTGTTGAGACGCTGTACCAGTTGGGTGAACATGTATGATTGAAAATTAATGCATGAAAAGGACTGGACAAACGTCAAGTAAAAGTTCCGTACCGGGTAACATAAGTTGTAGAAGGATGAAATTTGACTGTTTGTTTCCATATATGACGCTACTGAGTTGCACTTGTAAGGGGTATAGATTCACCGCGAATATATATATATATATATACGCTTAACTTTAACTACTGATTCTAATCCCACAAGCTTCTAGTCTGAGCCATGTTGATAGATGCAGACTACTTGGTTGGGGTTCGCGTGACTATCGTAACCAATGGTTGGAGACTGTATGACATGGCTCAGAATCGATCACAATGACGCAAGTGTATACACTTTTTATCTTCCCTTAAACCTTGAGATTAAAATCGTTTCATATCTGTCTTTCTTCCTGTGTTTGACGAAATCTTAGCACGGGTACAGAAGACTCGTCTAGCTTTCGCCAACTTGCGTAGTTTATGGCGTGGGCGAGATATCCGTCTAGCAATCAAAGGACGGGTTTACTGCGCAGCATTTTGTTCCGTCCTACCTTATGACAGTGAAACATGGCCGATAAGAGTAGAGGATATTCGTAGGCTGCTAATGTTCGATCATAGGTGTCTTCGAAGCATTGCTGGTATATCGTGGGACCACTGGCTAAGTAATGCAGTTGTTAGGGAACGGGTACTAGGTAAGGATGGCAAATCGATTGATGAAGTAGTGGAACTTCATCAGTTGAGATGGCTGGGATACGTGTTACGTATCTCCAACCACCGACTGCATCGACATGCAATGTTTTATGGTGTAGGAGTAGGTTGGAAGAAAGCTAGGGGTGGCCAGACGAAAACGTGGCACAAATCCGTGAAGTCAGTGACTAGTGGACTGAGCCATATTGATAGGTGTAGACTACCCGGTTGGGATCCGCGAGATGATAACAATCGATAGTTGGAGATCCTGAATGACATGGCTCAAAATCGTTTGCAATGGCGATGGTGCATCCACTGTTTGTGTTTTGCCAAATTCTAACCTTCTGAATTCTTCACGTCTCTATCTTTTATCTCTCTCCAAATTTATTTCCCTGGATTATACTCTTTGAATAACATCTTCAAACCCTAATCTTTCCGATTACTGCTTATACTTTTACTACTTCTACCACTATGGGATTGGAATCGACAACTGTATCTCTGTGTTAATGTGGTATGGCGATTTCGAACTGATGTACGTACGTACGTACGAAGTTCTACGTTGTGAATGACGTGTACTATATCCTTATATAAATCTTTCTTTTATATATTACCACCACTAAATTAACTACTTCTATGAATTCGGTGTTCATCGTGTTGTGCTAGTGAAGTATGGCAACTTGGATCAGTGCATAGATGTGCCTGGTCCTACATTGTAGCTGACTGACTGAATTCCACAAGCGGGTGGTTAAAGTTCCTTAATTCCATCCCATTGTCACCCAAAGTTTGTCTATAAATCATAGTCTCTGTGAGAAACAATTCAATCGATGTTAAAATATACTTTTAAAAACCTTTGTAAAGCTAGGTCGAAATATGAAACACGATTTTGCTGCCTTAACGTTTGAAAGGGAAATATTCTTTTTGTTACCTTTGAAAGTCCACGCATAAGAGCTTTTTACTATGGCTTACTAAACTTCGTAAAACGTAATTAAAAGCGATTATGTTTGGTGGATGAATGACTCGTAATTTTGATAAGGTTGTGAATAAAAAGGTCAAGTTGTCATCCCACAAATTTTTTGGCTTTGCGTGAACTACCTTTACCTGACGTAGTTGTTCTGAAGTCGCCTATCGCGGGTATACCTACGAAGTTTGTACCGAAACTTCAACAGGCACGCTACATATTTGCCTAATGATTATCCTTATAGGACAACTGAATACTTCGTTCTTCAAAATTTATCCAAATAAGATCTTTCAACAGTTGTTTAGTTATCAACCAAGGGTCACATACGAATACATGTCTGCCAAAGTTACTGCATGATATTCGGGATTATTATACAAAATCCCAACCTATTTTCCTGACGTTTAAAATAAAATGTGTGCCTTATTTTTGGTAGAATCTTGATATTATGCATAAATAGATACCAGGCCTTTAGTTGTATTCTGTGTAATGATTTTATTCTTCACAACTGTGAAATTCATTTAACAGAATACTCTTCACAACAAGTTTCTGGGAGACGTAACGTAAAAGCAAGCAGAAAACACGTGTATTAAGTTGCGTCTAACATAAATCTGTCAATCCAGGGGCCACTTTTTACGTCACCACATTCAAAGGAAGTAACACTAATGATATCAAGAGGACTGAAAAGCTGGAAATGCAAGGAAAAAGTAAAGATATAAAATCAGGGTATTGGTAGTATGAAAATACGTTATTTTCAAGATTTATAGTAATAAAGTGTTCTCTGCATTATTCCAACTAAGTTTTAGATATATCACTTGGAGTGCAAAAGGTTTCCAAGCTGTAGAGGTACTAGGGGAACGTAAGTAGCCTTTGTTAGAGTTTCTAACTTTATTAGATAAGCGCATCCATACTTTGCTGTAAGTCCTCTGTTAAGAAGAATTTAAAGTGTACTATCCTAACGAGGTCCTGCCTTCTGCGTAATGCTTGTGGTCTCGAATATGTAGGGTTACTTGGTAGCCGTATAAAGTTTATTTGCTATATAGAGTGATAAGTCCCTATTGATATTTTATGTTCTTTATCAAATTGCAAACTAGTTTAACAAGATGTAATGGCTTTTTTATAATCAGTGACATCAAAGTTGTCAATATTTTCCTACTCTTACCTAACTCCACTTTTACAATGAATCGCTGGATGACTTAGGGTAACATAATAATTGACTTTCCACGTAAGGCACATTTGGTACTAACATGACTAGCAATCTTGTTCTGTGTCTGTAGGAGCATCATTCAAGTAATGAACTCGCATATGGTTGCTGTATGTGCATCTTCTGATGCTTAGTAGTTAAATCAACCTCTTTTCTGGAAGTGGCGTCATTTTACTTTTTATCAGCTCTACTTAGTCACGAAACAATTCATAGTATCCGGCTGAAGGAGCTTTATTTCATATAGAGAATCTAAGAAGTTTGTTTGAAGTCATGGAATTATGAATAGCTCCTCCTTGTGCATATTTGTAAGTATATGTAGTGTTTTGAGTTTTGTATAACGAATCTCTAGCATATTCGTAATTCAATATACGGAGGCTAACATATTTTTAGAAAAACATCTTGTAGTTTTTCTAAACTTTATTAAAATAGAAATCACTAGTCTCATACAGTTTCATTTACTAGATCGTGAGCTAAGTCTTTTTCTTGCGACAATGTTATCCGGTTCCCTAAAACCTTGACAAAGTGAATCTGCATCCGAACCGTAACGCCATGATTGAAGTTTGAATTCCGTAGTCTTATGTCGATTAGGTACTGTACACCGTATATCATTATAATGACCATGAGCCTCTCTGTTCTTGGGTCGTCTTGAGATCAATGAGATAAAAAGGTGAAGCTACGTTAATGTGGGGATTCATTTGCTATGATTTTATCATATCCACAGGTGTACAGTAATTTAGATTTCGAGTTTGTTTTATTGCATTGTCGACATTTGTGTGTTTATTGATTTATTTCTAATCAAACCTTCTTTTCCGCTCAGTTTTTCGTCCAAAATGAGTGAACTGGATCAGCTACGGCAAGAAAGTGAACAACTCAAAAATATGATCAGGGTAAGTCTAAGAGTAAAAAATATCTGAAGTCTGTGATTTCCTTATATCACTTTTAGCCAGATAGTTAATGTCATGGTATTCTATAGTCGCATTTAAAAAAAATTAAACTCTTGAGAATATATAAGTACCTCAATGTAGTTGTTTTTCGATTCAAATTCTGAGTGTTTAATCTTCCTTATCACTATTGCTACCATATTATTTCAATCTCTTCTGAAATCTGTATTATTTTCATTTCCTCGTGCTAATGTGATTTGAGAACTTAAGCCAACCCAAATCTGTGTCATGCTCTATATTAATGTTTGTCTGTCTGTTAGTGTGATTTTTACGGAGAGCCGAAGATCGGCTTCAAGCCGTATTACTCATGATTGTTTGTTTTCATCTAGATATAAAACGACTGTTGTCCTTTTCTATGTTAAAACAGTTTAAAAACTAGGAATCTATAAAAATATTATAGGTGCTTTCTGGACTAAAATAATTATGATGAGTACCAAAACGTTACTTTTAACGAAATCGATCCCATCTACGTTGCCAGGATTTATTGTGTAATATCTTTTACGCTAACATATTTTTTAGGTTTCACAACACTTCGTTATGCAGCTGCAGGTTATATTCTTGTTAATCACTTTTGGATGATTCGGTCGCTCAAACTAGTTCAGTTATCTACAATCTTGTCACATCTTAATTTATTCGGATCTCCAGTCCCATCTCGTTTACTCTGTTAGATGTGTAATGAATGAACACTCAGGTGGGGACGACCGCATGTATGTTTGTATATTACGGAATATTTTGTCAAAGTATGAGAACCATGCATTGAATACTTCATTTGCAAAATTCCATCATTTGTTCTTCACATTCTGTATAATTCTCCAAAGTCACAAAATTTTTCTATTCCCGTTTCTGTTTTTTCTTCAACTTGATCTTCTTAACCATCTGTCGCCAGGTTTTCCACATCCAATTTGTGTTACATACTACTTATATCTATCGACATGAGTGTCATACACCCCAGATGTCCTTCATATTTGCCACGCTCGAAGTGATCATTTAATCTGATTTTTTTGCTGCACATTTCCATTCACAGTAGCTATTAATTTAAGTCTATCTTTCTTGGTTTCTTATAAGCCTTAACAAGACTTATCTTTTGTGTTAACTGGAGCTTAAAAGAAAATAAAAAGTGCTCACCGTCAAACGAATCAAGACTAGAAGTATTTCACCATACAGTGAAGGCAGACCAATCACTAAAGTGTTTTTCTTGAATGTGTAATGTTTCCATATTTCTTTCCTCAATTTTGATTTATTTCCTTGATTATTTCAAACATTGCTACTAGTTTCCCGTCAGCGTTGTTGACAAACATGACTAGTTGAATCGGTGCATCGCTGTTCGAAATGCCATATCACTGAATCAATGTCTCAGCCAACTTACCTTCATTTTATTTTGTAAATAATTTTAGTGACTAGTTCGAAATGTACAGTTGTAATTCTTCAGAAAATGTCACTTTAATAGAACACTTATTTATGTGGACCAATGTTTAGTATGTGAAGTTATTTGGTTATAGAAGGACACTACCATCATGCTAGCAATTGAGAAGCTACATTTTCTAACCAGAATTTGGCAGATTTGTTCCTTCGGTAATTATTTGTTTATGAAACTCACTTTACATACTTATCGACATGATAATTTGTGTAAAAATTGCGGTAGAAGTTCAGTTGTTCTTAACAGTTTAAAACTGTATCCACTTTTTGAGGCCATAAGGTCATATAAAATTAGTTAGTTCGAAATGTCACTAATGTCCATAGCTTATTTGTATTTTGAAATATTTTTCTAATTCAGTTTCTGGTCGGTGTGTAATTCACCGTGATCAAAACGTATAATTCGTAGTGAATATAACTCGATTTTTTAAGTTGTGGAAAATAACGATATGAATATCAGCTTTCATTGTTTATGCTTGTGTTTATCCCTAATATTCTGCCGTTTCTGTTCATTTTCTTCCAGTCCAATGTATTAATCATTTTTTCTATTCAATAAATATATTAGGTATTAAAGCTTTTCCTACTAATTGAAGGGCTTAAACCCTAATCCACATACTTAATCTTGAATGTTCATAGAATATCCTTATACTTCCATCAGTAGGTTTTGCTTATAGTCTTATAAATTAGACTCTTTGTGGCTGTTATGTTGCTATCGTGTACTATATTTTCAAGAGCAGACCTATTATATAGTCTGTACAACAGTGATGCAACAATTTAATCCTCGTTTTTCATCATATTACTTCCCCTCATTCCTTAAGCTAATATATAACTGAAAACGTTAATATGTTGTCTCTCTTCCTCAGTCACATGCCTCATTTTATTCCTTTATAATTGAACCTGTCGTTCATAAGATATAACAATAAACGCGAAATTTACTACGAAGGATTAAGTATTATTGATGTGTCGGTTTCAATTTTGATTTCTATGTTAACTTATTAAAATTTACTCCTTGACAAAAATAAGCTACTTTTATTCTTATAGATGTGTAATTCAAGCAGAAATTTCTCTAATCGTCCTGGAAACTTCAGATTTCCTCTTCTGTACATCCTGAACATCTGGAATCTCGTTAAGATTGTTTGTATGAACATTTTTAAACGATACTTCTTACTTGAAAAATTTGACGCGTACTAAATAACATTTACATGATTTTACACTCAGTCTTACTGAAACTGCTTTTCTGTACTAAGCTACTCACGGCCATGTCAAGTAAAAGACTACATAGTTTAGTTAATCGTGCGTAATTTAGGAAATAAAGTATGGTTTTGTAGTTCTTTGTATCAAGTACCGAAAATAACTCCAAATTCCCTCACCGAACTACAATGGATACAACGATCAACTTATTATGGTTTGTTGAAATCCTTGAGTTATGTATTCACTAGTATAGTTACATGAATGGGGAAATCATAAGTTTAAACACTTGGATAAACATAATTGATATTTTTCTGAACCCGTTGTTAAGGAAGCGAAACCTTCCTTATCTCCATTCAGTGCTATCTGATTTCCTGGCACTTTCAAGCTTATTTATTTATTTATTTAAACACATAAATATTGGCACAAGGTGGCAGTATATATATTTGCGCCACACAAATCTCATTTGATTTGTATTAGGGCTGTGATACTACTCAGGTGCCCAAACTGAAGCAGATGGTTTTTTAGGGGGCCACACCCGGAGCCTTCGACCTAAGGGTCTGATCCATTAGGCAGTGGAACTTCGTGAGGAGATTCAGTTCCATGGTAGCCGGTGACCAACGATTGATTCATACGCCATTTGTTCCCTCAGAATACTGGAGCCCATGTGCACTTTTGTCTTAACTTTGACAATTTAATATACCTATAGCTATAGTGATACTCACTGAAGCTGATATTTTGCGTCTAAAAGGGATATTATATTTGGTAGCTGGTCTATGTATGATCTGCTGGTTATTGATTTTAGACAGTGAAAACTCAAACTTGCTTAGATTTGTTGTTTACTCTTATAACTGTGATAAATTGTAAATTAACGTGACTCTTCTAAGTCAATGCTAATATTATCAGAATGGGGTTTGTGGAGACTGTAGTAATTTTAGTAGTTGTATTCATGAGCCGAAGCCGTGACCAGTAGAGTCTAGTCCGTATCGGGTAGGGACAAGTATCTACCTGAGACAATAGATGAATGATCGTGTAAGATCATAGATTGATTTAGTCCAGACTGTTATATCTTCTAGGTTGAACACTATAGTCAGATCCTAAGCTATTCTGATAACCCCAGGCTAGAACTACTCAGCGACTTGAACACCAGGGAGAAAACTCAAGTATGAGAGAAAACACTTTACTGCAAGGTTCCTTTATGTACAGAAAAACAGGGGTTTTATAGTAATTAAAAGACCTTGAGATTCCATAGTAGCAGTATGTTAAACAGCCAATCAGGACCTCGTTATTTTAGTAGCATAGCTTCTAACTAATCGCTGATTGGTTGGGCTCTTTATGAGCCTCTGGAGGCTCTGATAGAGTTTACTGTAAGCCGACTTAACACAGACATCAACACTGTTGGATGCCGGCTTAGTTATCTAAAGGTTAAGCGTTCCCGCGCGAGATCGAAGGTCCTGGATTCAAGTCCTGCATGTGGAACTGTGGGTGCACAATTCTGAGGAGTCCCGTACTGGAACGAAGCGGTCGTCCAGTGCTTCTAGGTTTTCAATGGTAGTCTAACCTAGATCGACTCATGAATTCAACTATTTAAATACTACTAATATTGCTATATTCACTGTCCACATTATTCTATGACTTAAATACTCTATCACTTTAACTTAAGTCACTTTTGCTGTTGCAGATTTTGTTTATATTCTTTTTCTGTTATGTTGTGAATAATGTTCATGTCGTTTCAGTCACTCAGGGGTAAAATGACACTGAAATTATCAACGAAATTTGGAATAGCGCTGTTAATTATGCAAGAATATATATGATGATCATGTCCTTTAAACTATAAAGAATTTCCAGCCACACCTATGGCTTAAAATATATGACTATGGTACAGTTTCAGTTATACCACTTGATTCTGTTCTGTGTAGTAATTCAGTCACTACTAATGTCCAAGAATACAATTACAAAGTATTGAAAATGGTACTCGAATACATCAATTGCTCATCGTTGGTTCACAACAAGACAGAGAATGGAGGTTGATTTTCATAGGAAGAAAAAAATCCTCACGTTATCATCGTACAAATAATTAGCAAGCGACTTTGATAAACAAGGTGTAGATCATAAATATTACTAGCGTGAATGTATGTCTTGGTATTTTTATTTCTTGTTCGACTAAACGGGAACTGAACATCCTTTATTTCAACCGCTCAAGTTTCATTTGTGAATACTTCTCTAATATTCTTATTATTCTTTTACCGTATACATAAGTTAGTTTACTGTAAATAAAGTTAGTCGAAAATCTTTTTGTGTAACCGATATTTTATAAGCCTCTTTGCTCTAATCTAATCTCTATTTGTTTTTTCTTACCAAGTAAAGGTTCATATAGTCGGCTTTGTGTTACACTATTATGGTAAAGGTACTGAAATTGAAGTAGGTAGTGCGTAGTCTAAACGTGCAACTGGTTTAAAGCCAAATCAATAAACTACCACTACTTAGTTTACGTATTGATTCTTTGGGTGAGGTGTAGAAATATTTACAGCTTTTTAAAGGAAATATTTAAGTTTTTTGAAACTGGTAGGGTTTAAAATGTTCAAACTTTTAAAAAGTATAAGCTGTATAATTTTTTTATGATGACTGAAAAATATATTTCACAATATTATATCTAAATATAGTAATTTATTGGCTTACAGTAAATAGAAGTCTTTACTTCTCTTTTGAATTATAGTCTACTAATCAGTTTATTTTTATTATTGTTATCGACTACTTTTTATTTATTTATTAGGAGGCCCGCAAAGCTGCAGCTGATGCTACGCTACTTCAAGCATCTAGTAACGTGGAGCCGGTAGGACGAATTCAGTTGCGTACTCGTCGTACTTTACGGGGTCATTTGGCTAAAATTTATGCTATGCATTGGAGCACTGATTCGCGCAATCTTGTATCTGCTTCACAAGATGGAAAACTTATAGTCTGGGATGGGTATACTACTAATAAGGCAAGAATAATTTTGTTTAGAAAATATAAATATGTTATACAAAATCGTGGATTATGTAAATATCTGTATCTAATTTTTTATACTTCATGTAATTCACTTTTTTCGTAGTTCCTTTCCACCGTATCCCTACTTAATTATGTTGAGGTTGACATTGGGAATCCAAAAAACTTTCTAACTGAATATATTTATTTTAATGTTTTTTGGATCCACGTTGTTTTCTGTGTGCTTGTGTTGACTACATTCGCTTTTTTTAAAATTATTTAATCAGGTCAACATCTCAGAAACTTGTAAGTCCATCAAGTAGATTGATAATGTAAGGAAGTAGTATTCATATCTAAATTTAGTTTTCATTTTACAATATTTAATTTTTAATTAGTTGTTTGTTATACATTCCAGTGTTCTATCGTGATCTGTGCGAATAACAACTTGTTTCGATTTCATGTCAAAATTCTGTTGTAGGTTCATGCCATTCCTCTAAGAAGTAGCTGGGTCATGACATGTGCCTATGCGCCTTCCGGTAATTATGTCGCATGCGGTGGTTTGGACAACATTTGTTCCATTTACAATCTTAAAACACGCGAAGGCAATGTGCGTGTTAGCCGTGAGCTTCCAGGACATACAGGATATCTGTCATGTTGTCGTTTTCTTGATGACAGTCAAATTGTAACAAGTTCTGGTGATGTGACTTGGTATGTGTCATGTGATTCACTCGATTTTTTTTTTCTGTTTTGTGCGAAGTTCGTTATATCGAACTCGGATTTATTTGCCATAATTTCAGTTTATAATTAGTTTACAAGGTGCATCACAATCTCTATTCATCAGGAATGACTACTAATTGCCAAGAGAACTTTAACAAGGGTCTCCTGACTTTTAAACCACACAGGTAACTATAAGATCCGTGGAATTACATTGATCTTCAAAAATGAATTATCACTCTTGTGTGACAGAATTCGGAAGAAAAAAACTATTTTAACAGTTGTTTGTCACATTAAGCCAATAGTAGAATATTAACAATGCTTAAATCTTTAGTCATTTTCTTCCAAACATGATTTGTATTAACCTGATAATACGTGTAGCTTAGTATAAGAAATTAGGCCTTCAGCTTTTAGTGAAAATTAGCATTCATTTCTAATTTTTGGTATGGAGTACAGCGAACAACATCATTTTCTATAAAATTATTCATTCTGTAGATGTTTTTGGAGCAATGAACTTTAAAGCATATTAGTTCCTTTTATAGAATCTAATGTACACCGACAGCTATCTATTATATTTCACTTTCAAGTATTACTGTTAACAACTTATAAATATATGCAAATCAAAATATTTTTTATTCGGAAGCTAATTTATGTAGCTGTAAAATATTTTACTCATCATGTTTTCTATGAAACAATCTATAAAGCATAGTCTCGTAAACATTTTAATCAATATTTATTTATTAAATTCTTGTTTTTTGTTAAAATAGTAAGGATATTTAATAAAAAAAGGTTTGGTTTACCGTACATTATTAATAACCCATAAAAAGCAAATATTTATAAAATAAAACGAACCTGATTTCGGTTCTCGCACGTGGAGTCATAGATGTGCACTGCTAAGGGGTCCCCTACTAGGAGGACAACGACCGTCCAGTGCTTACAGGTTTTCAATGGTGGTCTAACATTGATCGGTTCATGATCTCAATTAAAACTCAACAATCTCCACAAACCTATACTAATGATATCTTTCAATTAAGTAATTTGTTTAATGAGTCATGGATACTTTAAGGATATACAGGATATGAAAAAATCCATCATCAAATCTACAATAATTAAATTTATAACCGTATTATAGCATAAAGTACCGCTGCTAAATGGTTGACACATAAGTATAATCTACACTCCCTACATAGCATAGAAAGTCAGATAAAAGACTGTATCTTTCAGGTTTGTTCCAAATTACTAGTGAACTATATTTAAAATAGTTCGCATACTTTCAGCAGTTGATATGTTTCTCCGGATTACTTATGATATAATCTGAATCTTATACGTATATATTTATATGCTAATAGTGTTTAGTTGACTGAACAATTTATATTAACTTATCCGAAAATTTGTATAATCTAAATAAAACAGTTACATTCATAAAGAAAAATTAAACTCTCTCTACTGTCAATTATATCAGGATATTTTAATGAACTCTTATCCAGTAAACTAAAAGATTCTATTGCT
Source organism: Schistosoma rodhaini (assembly GCA_944470415.2). Taxonomy (NCBI): domain Eukaryota; kingdom Metazoa; phylum Platyhelminthes; class Trematoda; order Strigeidida; family Schistosomatidae; genus Schistosoma; species Schistosoma rodhaini. The sequence continues at coordinate 46,859,409 of OX104036.1, forward strand.
ATATCTTATTACAATAAAAGAGTAGATATTTTACTTATCATTTGCATGTGTTGTATAAATTGGTTGAATTAAAATGTCTGTATTTGTACAAGTGGCGACCTGGTTGAAAAATATTAAACATCCAATGATACTTTGGAGATTAATTACTATCTACAGTTGTGAAAGCCGAATCCTCCTAGCTGAGAATGTGTAACAACTCTATGTTTGGCCACTTGTTTCCGGAGCATTTCCGATATCTAGTAGCAACACAACGTTAATAATGCAGATCTTTGGACTGCATTATGATATTTCAGTTATAATCACCATCTTAAAGTACCAACTTTGGCTTCTTGGACAAACTTTACAAACGTCATCCCGCTGAATTTCACTCTGAACCTGTGTGGGAAGGAAATTAGTTTATGGCATGTACCCGTGATATAAAAAATGACGGTATATGATTGAGGTCTCACAGTCCACCTCGACTTCTCGATTGGGAACCTTACTTGTAGGAAAGAGTGGCTTACGAAGCTTCAGAAGTTAGTAATGATCCTGTTGTAGTTTCATGTCGAATTTCTCCTGAAAGTAACATTGCTATCCTCAACTAGAAGAAATCTGTTGCAGTTTTGCTTTCAACAAAACTATATTTTAATCAAGGATCCTCGGTGTTTATTGGCATGGTGATTTTACGACTATTGCCTCCTTTCTTGTTCACATGATTGTCACTTTTTTTGCTAATGTTTCTTTCGTGCCTTACTGAATTAGAAACACTGTGTGCTATAAGTAAATAAATAAATAATGACAATGGTGAATGTGTATTTGGTTCCACTAGTCTGGTTACGAAATTATTGTTCTTACACATGTTTATTCTCTATTCTCCATGTCAGTCTATTATCCAATGAATAATACTATGTTGCACTTCGGCTAACCCTAATCACTCTACTACTCGGGCAGAAATAACACCTTGGAGATAACAGTAGCTAGGACTGAGCTACACATATTGAAACTATTTCAGTCGATCAATGTCCACAGTCTTATTAAGTGATTCACTGTCTGTACCTAGTATCTATCGAAATTCTTGACAAGATTCAGGCAATCAAAAACATGAAGACAGCAATTAACAACAACCGAAGAAGAGCAGAGAATGTCAAGGTACAGGACGAATACACAGAAGCAAACAAGCGACTGAAGATAGGCATTATAGTTGACAAGTAGAAATATGTGGAAGATCTAGTAGCGACAGCGGAAAAGGATGTAAGAGAAGAAACTAGTAACAACTACATGACACAACAAAGAAACTGACAGTAAAATGTAGTACACTGGAGAGATCGGTCAAGGACAAAGTAGGCCAGTCAATCATTGAGATCCAAGAACAGACGAACAGACAGGTAGACCATCTCGAGGATCTCTTGAATCGGCCAGCTCCACTGAACCCACCGAACATCGAAGCAGCACGCACAAACCTCCCCATGGATGTCACTCCACCAACGATCGAAGAAATCAGGATGGTCGGTTATCAGACAAATGAAGCAGCAGGATCTGACAATATACCAGCTGAAGCACTGAAGTCAGACATAGAAGTAACTGCAAAGATGCTCCACGTTCTAATCAGGAAGATTTGGAAGGAAGAACAAGCACCGTTAGACTGGAAATAAGAACACCTCACCAAGATACCAAAGAAAGGAGATACGAGAAAATGTGAGAACTATAGAAGCATCATAAAACTATCGGTACCAGGAAAAGCCCTCACATACCTCATTCTAGATAAGCTCACGGTAGTTTTATGAAGGTAAACACTTCATTTTTGACGTTGTCTAATCGAAGCTGCTTGATTACTTAGTTGCATTATACATGAGATTTTTGTAGAAACGAAAACTTCGTAAATTAAAACCAAATTTAGAGAATAATAAAGTTGTTAACATAATCATAAGTCCAAATATTTATTATTATATCAGAGTTTTTAATACGTTATTTAATGTTTTCTATAAATAAGAAAGTACATGTCTGTGATACACTTTTTTCTATCATTTCTGGTAGTTTTTTTATTACTGGTATCAGTACGCTTTGTATGTGAATGAATGTGTTGTCTTTTATCTTCAAGAGTTTCAATCATTATGATGTTGACTGTGCTATATTTCTTTTTCTTATAGTGGACTCTGGGATATTGAAACTGGCCAACAAGTTGCTACTTTCACAGGTCATACAGGCGATGTAATGAGTCTTAGTTTGGCACCTGATCTACGGACATTTGTTTCAGGAGCTTGTGACGCATCGGCAAAAGTTAGTTTCTATTACTTAAAATTCATTCTCAATAATTTAATATAATTTTGGCGTAATCTTAGTAATAATTATGTTCTTTTCTAAAAATAGTCTTTTTTCAAAAGTTTCGCTTTTGTTTGGTGGAAATAGGAAGAATTTTTTTATCGTTTATAAAGGTTCATTGTAAACGCCCTGAAAAATTTATCCTTGTCTATGGCTGTCATGAAATAAAGCTGAAATTCACACGCATTCTCTTATTTTCATTTAATTAATCAACCTCTGTTGCTATAGTAAGTAGTATTTAGTTCTTTTTTTACTCATGTGTACTGGTTTTTGGGCGTACACGGTCACCAGTTCGAACTTCGAAAAATATCAAAGAAATAAATATAAACACGTGCTAATATATATATATATATATATATATATATATATATATATATATATCAACTAATTGCTCACGCGTTTCTGATATTTAATCGATATAAAATAAGCTGATATAATAGCTTTAGAATATAAAACCCTGTACAGGCCAGTAACATTGCTTTTCGATTTCTTTATTTATTGATTGCTATTGTCTATTTACCGACCATTCTTATGCGCCTGCCTTGTCTTTCTATCTCTCTCATTCTTTCCTACCCCTGGCTTGAAATTTTATTCCATCTCTAGTTTCTAATGTAATGAATGCCTGTCTGTTTAACGTTAGTGCGTTGCATGTCCGTTCAAAAGCTTTTTTAAATTTTTGGCTCGGCAAGCATTGGCCATACATCACTAATAAAAATATCTAACGCTACGAATATAATCCACGCTCAGATTCCTTCTTCCAGGGTAATAACGGTAAAATAACTTAATACTAATTTTTCTACTGGTCTAGGTCACTGTGGTTAGAATGAAATGATACTCCTCTTCTTTAAGTATTATGCTGATTGATCTTTTGGTTTGTTAACAGAAAAAAATCCTCAAGTGTGACTCATAGGGATTTGAATGTGATGTATTTTCCTATCACACCAGCCTCTTCGCTTAAGTTAATATATCTTAATGCATCTGTGATTTAATAAATAGTACAACTACTTGGTTCCAGGTTCAAACCCGTTTCACTCACTTCCATTACGCAAATACAATCAATTCCACGAATTTGTACTTGATGAATAAATGATATTAAGTTACGGAAAAATCTGTACGACGTAAAAAATGTCATTCTGTTCTATCAACTTATCTAAAGAAAAATCAGTCTGTAAAAGAAATAAACTGTTAAACATGGTTGATGCTCAAATGTAGATACATTTTATCTATAGAAGAAGAACACAACTAATTACTTTATGTTTTCATAGTTTTCCAATTTTTAGGTTTTTCTATCATTTGATTATCACGAAACAATCTAAATGAATATGCCAATACAAAAATCTTGTTTACTATTGACACCACTGATTGTTAATATGTTCACTAAATCGGTTGATCTTGCATCTATATATTGTGTTATTTTTACTCAATACTTCACATCTGATCATAACAAAAGCTTCCAGTGAAAAGGTAATAAACACTGTCCGTTCTTGTTAAGAGATTTAGTTATAGTGGAAAATCTTTGAGATATTTCGTACACTTCGTATATCGATTGTTCGGATGACCGTTATTACAATAATTCCTCAGCAATGTATAAACTTTACAAGACAGTATGAAGCTCTGAATATAGTTTATCTGTGCACAACATGGATAAAAATACCACCAAGCACGATTTGAGTAACCAACATTTAGCGTATTAGAGGAGTATATGTTTAGGATGTAACACGTGATCAATCATGCATGATCATTAAAACCTGGGAATACTAATGCAAAGATATGGGCAAACTGTTGCCGACAAAAATGACACTGTCTATCAGATTTAATTCAAGGGCTTAATAAACTTAAAAATGTGCAAACTGAGGTGTAGGTGAGGGCCTTATAGGATCAATTTTATTGAAAAAACTGCACTTAGGTTTCCTTTGCTTATGTTATGTAATGCCATTCAGAAACAGCTTTCAGCGTCATGCTTTTTTGGTTTTGTAGGGATTGTTATTATTTATGTTTGATTCTTTTATGATTTGCACTTTTCCTTAGGCTGTTTAAATTGAGTTATGTTCTCAAAATGAATGTGATTTTAATAGATTTCTATTTCACCAAATGTACTTTTTTCTGTACTTTGCAACAATGGTGCATAATATTAAATCATTTATAGATGACATCTGTCTCTGGTCGACATCAGTTATGTCATTAAAATCCAGAGAAGACTAAGCTGTTCCATCTTGGTATAGGCTTGCTCACCGGTGAACACACACCACACCATTGGGAATCGGACGCAGGATCTTAAGGTTTGGTACCTAATCTTTTACTCGGACCACTGACTAGGAATCCAATTCTCTTCGTTGGTATATTTAATCAGTCCACGATATAGCACTGTTATCATTTAATGTCATCGATAATCATTATCATTTATTTATTATCGTGCAGAAAAATCATCTCTAAGAATAACATTTCTATATTTTTTTGATATTTTCAATCAACCAAGTTAATACCTAAATTAGCAATGTACATTGAGAAATTATTGACTTTATTGGTAATAATAATATTTTGTTGGCACCAGTTTTGGTTTTTAGTAGTTAAACCATTGAACTTTCAACTATTAGCTTTTAAGTTTTAATCCGTCTACTTTGGTTGTAGTATCACAACTAACTATCATTAAAATATGTGTATCGAATATGAAAACAAATTTTCACTTATTTAATCGATTTCATATTAATGGTAATAAGTAATAATTTTTTCAAAGGCTTTTTTATGTTGTTGGATAGATACTGTTTATTTTGTCTGAAATTTGTTTGAAATTTATTAACTACTTTGTTCTATTTTTACTCTTGAAATAAATGTCAAATGTTTTTATGACGAATGTTATCCAGTTATGTATTATCCAGCACTGATAAGCTTTCTATCAAAATTATTCACACTAACAAACTATGATTTTTAAATTGAAATAGTTTGGTTTCTTGTTTTGTTTTTAGAAATTTCTGTAATTTTATGGATCAAGGTAAGGTGTGTTATGATGACAATTAACGTAAGGTACGTATATGAATGACATTTGTAGGTTACTAATATTTGATCACAGATGCCTCCAAAGCATTTCTCGCGTATGTTGGAACCACCGAGTAAACACTGCTGAGATTAGATTAAGAATATCACTTAAAAATATCAAATCAGTTGTTGAGGTAATGAGTTTCCATTGACTAAGGTGGTTGGGATCTGTCTCGCTAGGATGGAAGATAACTGTTAAACCAAGATATAACATAATCCCATGAAATCATTGACTATTGGACTAAGCTGTGTTTCCAAGTGTAGGCTACCTATTTAAAGTCCTCGTAATAATCATGACCAGTGTTTAAAAGACGTTAGGCAACATGGTTCATTATCGACCACAGTGGTTCAGATTCATTCACTGTTTTCCTCCCCTTAGATCTTGATTTCCAAAATTATTTTGTACTTTCTGTTCGATTAGTTATTATCTTCTTTCAAACCGTACTGTTTATGCCTAATTTTTCTACAACATCTGGTCTGGGTTTTTTATAATTCTATCTCCTCTTGCTGATATGATGTAATAACTTAAATGCATACACATATGTCCCAGATTCTATGTTGCATATGACTGGCTGATTCATTTGAAAAATTTATCTTTATTGATAAAATCTTTGTGAAACGTGTATGTTTTTTTTCAAATTTCTTGACCTAAAAGCTATGGGATATACGTGATGGTCAATGTAAACAAACGTTCACTGGACATGAATCAGATATCAATGCAATTATATTCTTTCCGAGTGGTTTGGCTTTTGCAACTGGTAGCGATGATGCAACCTGTCGATTTTTTGATATTAGAGCTGACCAAGAAATTGGAATGTTTAGTCATGATAATATTATTTGTGGAATAACAAGTGTTGCTTTCAGTAAAAGTGGACGATTACTACTTGGTGGATATGACGATTTCAATTGTAATATATGGGATACACTTAAACAAGAACGTGCTGGTATGTTATGTTCTTTTCTATTTATTTTTTAAAAACAATCTCTGCTACATAGTAATTTATTATCTACATGGTAATACAGCACAACTAAATGTATTTACTTTGTCTCGTTACTTCTAATAAATATACAAACTTTAATAAAAATTCTCCGAAACACTAATTCATTTTGTCTAAATCTCCAATCCTGAAAATAGTTGCTTAAAACTGTAGAATTGACATATAATTCCCATTTAAACATTAAAAATTAAAAACATCAAGTTCAGCGAAGGGATCTCTTTTCAACGAATTTATTATCAAGCTGTACAATCGTATATATATATATATATATATATATATATATATATATATATAGTTCTATTTTAAATTGTACTAACTGTATTTAGTGTTGTTATTCAAAGAATTGTTGATATTATGTTATTAAACTCGACAGTCTAATTGAGTAAAGGAATTTTCACGTTGCTTTTTTAATCGAATAATATATATTTACATGTAAGCTGAATTAGGATTTTGTCGGTGATTGTAATCAGGTTCATTGTATTACGCACACTTTCTCTTTCCTCAACAATGAAAATAAAATGTAAGTTGGTGATTACCTATATGAGATATACATGATTTTATGTGTCTATCATATTCCATAGCTTTTAAGGTCCTTTAGATAATATTATTATGATAAACAATACAACATTAGAAAATTATTGCAATGAACAAATTTTGATAATACCGTTTACTTTCATTACATAACTTTCTTATTAAACATTCATTATGAATGGCAATTAGGATGTAAGAAGTAGTTTTTAAATTCAATTTCGTACAGTCATTATTATGTAATTCCAAACTATTGTCTGTATTTCGTGTTATTGCTTCGTGAATACATTGGCTGTATAAATTAAAATGTCCATTTTACTTATTAGGTTACACCAAATACTAATTGTTTGAATATGTTAACAATAGTATCTACCTACGTAAAAGGAAGAAAAAACTAAAGTCCACTTCAGTTTATAACTAATTAATAATAGATTGAATGTTTCTACATCATAATTTACACTGATATTTTTATTACTGTACAATCATAAGCTTTGTCTTCAAACCTTACACATACTTTAATTTATATGACAAATAGTCACTTTTAAAGAGCAAACATAATTCAACTTTATATAATTGTTTGTTTATCTCTCACTTCTTTTAATTTCAGGTATATTGGCTGGACATGATAACCGTGTTAGTTGTTTAGGCGTGTCCGAGGATGGTATGGCAGTATGCACAGGATCATGGGATAGTTTTTTGCGAATATGGAACTGATAGAAAAACAAAAGAAGGAATTCGAATCATTTGTTTAAATGTGTGAATCTCTGCACTGTCAGTTTTTTTCTCTTGGTTGCCGATATTGTTGTTTCGTTTTTTGGTCAACAAAAATAAATCAAATAAATAAACAAACATAGGATTGCAATCAATCTAGTAATGCAAACAAATTGTTTTCTTTTTTTATCACTGATTGTTCCTTCTGTCTCTCCCAGTTTTCACTTTTTTGTTTCTCACACACTAGAAACACAATCGCAATTGACTTATTATTAATGAGATAGTCTGTCAGAAGTTTATTTTTCCGTTCCTTTTTTTGTTTCTTCTTTTACTGCTTTGAGTTTCACACTGCGTAATGAATGAGCTATGTGTGTTTGTGTATGTGTTTTCTAGCAAAGTAAGCTATCAAATCCTCTTGTTATCTGAGTTTTTCTCAATTCAAGTGTTTTTCTTTTGGTCAGCTTTTTCAAAAGATAGTTTACAATGTTGTAAGTCAATCAGTCATTTGTTTATTTTTTTCTCCTACTACTCCTGTTTTCTAGAGTATACTTTTTATTCAATATGTACAAGGCATAAAATGTATTGAGGTTGTTGTCAAAAGAAGACTTAACTTGTCTTAGTGCGTGTATGTGTAATTCCTTTATAATATTTTATGCTTGATTTCTATTCGCTCTAGCCTCTCTTGCATTTACTTCATAATATAGAAGAGATCTCTGTAATTTTTTTTATCTATATGTTTATTCGCTTATGTGCTAACTTAAAGGCATAACTAATGTATGCACTTAAGCGTTATACATATGAATATATATTTACGTATTTTTCTCTTGCGAATTACTAGAGATTTTTCAGTATCTGTTCGCTTTCATAATCATTTTTTCGGTTTGCCTTGAATTATACAACCTCTTGGATCTTGTACCTAGAGCGTTTGTATGTGGTACGAACACACACTGTTTTCAGCATTATTCTCTCTCAACTAGTCGCTTTATAATTCCTGTAATCATTTCCTTTACAGTTATAGTCGTTAATTTGTAAAATTTAACATAATTGTTCATTTCTGGGCTGTTGTATTCATTTTTCTCTATTTGGTGCATTTCTTATAAGTTTGCTTTGTGTTTTACAACAACTATTGCTGCTATGAACACTACTACTACCAAGTCTGTCTATTTGTTTACGACTCAATCCACTAATGAATAATGTGACTTTGCTAGAATAAAAATAAAGAAGACTGTTAATTGTGTTTAAATGCCCGGTTAAATTAAAAATAAGAAATCTATTGTGTATTTACAGTATATAAAGTAGAGTATATTTTATTTCAGAGAAAACTCCGGGTTATTGAATAGTGCTAAAAAAGCAGTGATGATTATATAACAAAAAGAAGTTTGTAATCCATTAAATTCTTCATTAAAAACAAAACGTTAGTTGTATTCTTTTTGTTATATTAATACTAATTTCTGTTTAACTTTGAGAATGTATTGTTTTACCTTTGTTTTCTATAGTTCTTGTGTGTTGTTCCCCATGATCTATGTAACAGAGGGCGTTCGTTGTGTACTTATAAACAGAACTCTTTTTTGACCTGATCTTCAACCTTCTTTCCAATACTTAGAGGTTTTTTTCAATTTGGGTTTTTTTTCCTTCTGTTGCACACTACGTTAGTCACTTCATTCTTTTATAGTATGGTAACAAACTGGACTGCTTTTCCGGACAAAATTCATTGATACCTTTAACAACAACAAACTTAATGCATTTCACAACACTTTTTATTTTAGGCTTCTTAAGACGGATCGACTATAGTGTTTTTCTTTACTCACCGAGTTGAGTTTTGTGTTTTCTGATCATTGATAATTGGTGGGCAAGTTATTATCTGCCAATTTATTTTTTTCTGTATGTGTAAGACAAAACAAAATCCTATCAACCTGAGGTTGTTTTGTTTTGCAATGCATCAGGTTTTCGCATAATTACTCACATGTGTAACATTTTACAGAATTACACGTAAAAAATTGAGACTAATTCAATTGAAAAAAAACAATTTAGAACTTGTGATTTTATCTTTTGTTCTTTGTCGTATTTCACTATGAAGTGTTTTATGCTTATGTTGGCAATAATAATGTTTGCAAACATCATTAGTAATACAAGTGATGTAGAACAAATTACTTTTGTTAATGCTTTTCACATAATACTGCTTCATGATACTGTAGAAAATATGGGAAGTAATTGGTCAGGTGAAATATCATTGCGAGTTAGATGTGAAAAAGTAGAAAACCATGTTAATACCACGATTGGTTTTCATCTAACAAAATAGTGTCAAACGAGGATAGGGAGAAGGATTTTGAAACAATAAGGAAGAATCATAACTCAGTGGGGAGTTTATTGTTTGTAAATTGTTTTTCTTTAATATAGATCATCTCATTAATTTTCTATGCGACGTTACTAATAGTAAAAATCTATCGGAATTTCCCCATATGATGATAATAGCTTGTCCTGTCGGTATGAAATGTAGTTAGCTGCTGCCACCGTCACCGTTTGGAAAGTTATTCTGTTAGCCGATTTTAGCTAATCTAGATTATTACTTTTGAAAAATTTTCAATAACTTACAAAGCATCACGAAAATGCGGACCTTAATGTGTGTTTGATTTGAGTAATGTAGTCAAGTTTCTAATATGATCTCTTTCACTCTATTAGGACTGCTAGATTCTGAATCCACAGGAAATTAATGTTTTCGACTAATAACTGTCTATTAGGTTATATTCTACACAACATATTTTTTTGAAACATCATAATACCTAAATTACCCTAGAAATCAGTTTATTGATACATATCAAATACATGACCGTTTTAACAGTGCAAGATTGATTTGGAATTAAACCTTTTTTAAAAACTTCCATGTTCACCTAGCGAGTAATTATTTGCTAATTAACAGGCAACTAATGGTCATACTAGTCTATGCTTATATATATCTGAACTCGGTAATATGCGTTTACTCTCATGAGTAACAATTTACTTGAATAAATTATCTACGTAACCATTGGATAGATTTATTTAGAATATTTATTAACTGATAGTTCATCAGTAAGATTTAACAAATACTCCATAAATATTATAATTTAGTTTAAGTTGACTATTAGACACCATTGTTAAGGTGATACCGCTATAATGACTATTTCTCCATAAGTTCATGTATTTGAGGTACATTCAAATGAAGAATTATTGGTTCCTAATGACTTCGAAAGTAACTTTTGAACAGTAGATATTATTATTTACACGTGTTAAGAGACTTAATTTATCTAAAGTTGCTTGTAATTATTTCAACCTTACACCTTTTTTTCGAAAAAATAGATAGTATTTTGTAAAATATAATGAATAAGTTTATCGTCTTATTTTTCTGGTTAGTGAGTTTTTCCACGGGATGGGGTCGCGAACCCCATACTCAAACCCTCCTTTACCCGGGTTTGAGACCGGCAGTAACTCTGAAAGAGCTACAGGCGGAGTTTAGTTCATCGTCTAGTCACACATTATAAAACAGGTCATAAAATAGTTTTTGCAATATTATGTTCAATTGTAAATTTTTCAGATTATTCAATATTTTCATAGTTGAAAACATGAGTCCAGTGCTTCCAGGTTTTCCATGGTGGTCTAGCTTCAATTGACTCATGATTTCAACTATGAAAATACTGAAATCTCCACAGAACTCCTGATTTATAATCATATGCTCACTAGTGACTGACTTCAAGGGATGTTTCCTTGAGTTCTAGTGGGAAGCAGTGACCAGTGAAGTTCAACCAAGTCTGTTGTAGAGATATCAACTCACTGAAGACAATTGGTGAACGGTTGCTCAAACATTGTGGATTGGTTGAAGTTAGACATTAACACCGTTGGATGCCGGCTCAGTGGTCTATCAGTTAAGTGCTCTGGCGCGAGACTGGTAGGTCCTGTGTTCGAATCTCGCGATTGCGGGATCGTGGACGCACACTGTTGAGGAGTCCCATAATAGGACGAAACGGCCGTCCAGGTTTTCCATGGTGGTCTAGCTTCAATTGACTGATGGTTTCAACTATGAAAATACTGAAATCTCTATTCCATATTTATCTTTATTGAATAAATAAAAAATAACATCAAAAAATTATTATTCATAAGTTATCGATAATACTTAGTTATCAATTTCTCCAACCACTCATATTTGATGATTTTTTTTCGAAAAAAATAAAATAAGAAATTACTAAATGGGTGTAACATAAATCTATTACATTTTAAAATGAATTCGTGTCTATCAACTGAATATAAAAGAATTTATTTAAACAAATTCTATATGCTTCAATAGTTAATAAAAAAATTTTTTGAATATTTAATATTTCTTTCAAATATTATGTCAGTTGATTATTCTTAAAGAGTTTACATTAGAATAATTTCTAAGGTGTTACAATTTATTCAGTTCAAACAATTGAGTTAACTAAGATTATTAATAAGTAGATCAATTGATTTCATTCTTAATCTAAATGTTTTTTTTAATATCTGGAGCATAATCAACTGTTCTTTAATGATAGTAAAAAGGAAATCTGTGTTGTAAACAAGTGACTGAAATTTCTCTAATGGCACCTGATCAGGTTTAATTCGAGTAGATCAATGATGATATTGTCTCAGGTAAATGAACTGTTCAAACCCGTCATATAATGTACAATATCTGTTATTGGTCTTTTTTTTAAGAAACCCTATCTTGTGGTGTTAATTGCTTTCGGATATGGAAATAAAAATCACTTTAGAGAATTTATTCAACTACAAATGGGACAAAATATTGTGAAAAGTTCTGCATATAAACAGTTTTATCTTATTGTTTATAACTGTGAGATTAAATTATATCTTTTAAGATGTTTCAAATTGTCACTAGTAATCAACTTAGATTTATGCAATTGGTTCCCTTTATGAATTTAAATAAAGCAAGAACAAACATTGATGCAGAATAGTATGAATTCATATTATTTCGAGGTTTCTCGTCAGCTGCTTACAAACCAAAATTGTTATAGAATTTTTACATGAAGATAGTGTGAAACAATTGACATAAATGAGTGTAAATAACGTGATTACAATAATAACTATATATATATGCTAGAGACAGGTCAGAGGTCAAAAGAGGGAGGTTAATCCAGGATGGGTGGTGTAATAATTTAGTGAAGTTCATAAATTGTGTGATAATTGTAGAGATTAATGGAATTGACTAATGATACGGTAGATTACGTAATAATAATTAAATAGGGTTTGGAAAGTTAAGATGATTTAAGAGGATCAGGTGGTGGAAATGTGTGAATAAAATTTATTTTAAGAATTAGGCAATAGGGTGGGGGAGTAAAATTATCTTAGAATAAGTAAATGAATAAAATAACCAAAACACAAAACAAACAGAAACAAAAGGATTACCAGGGTAGTGATAAGTTTATTAAAGTCTCTTTTTGGATGCATAAGTCCGGTTTCAGTTTCTTAATTGCAATGGCTTCAGCAAAGCGGAGAGTGGTAGTGGTTCTTTGTCTATTGATAATTTTAAACGCGCACATAATATCGACGGTATGCCCGGTGTCAAGTAGATGCCGAGCTATTGCACTGTTAAAAGCTTCAGTCCCTCGCAGCGTCAAGTTCTTCGGAATATGCTCAGAAATGCGAACCTGTACTCTTCTCTCAGTTCTTCCAATGTATGTGCTACGGCACGTACATGTGAATTGGTAAATGCAGTTGGAGCAACAGAGGGGAGAGGACTTGTCGATTTTCGTTTGTTTCAGTGAACAGTATGTTTTCCATAACGTAGTCACTTTGGCTGCCGGGTAGGTCACTTTTAAAGCGGAATTAATTCTGTGATTGATAATTCCGGCGATTTCATCTCCTTTGAAACGTAAGGATAGGAAGCAGGTTTTCTTTTAAACTGTATCATGCTTAATCGGAGGGTTTGTATTAGCATATTTGTGGATGAATTTATCCGGATATGCATTTTCGCGTAGGCATTTGGTAATTGTAGTAATTTCTTCTTCGAGGCATTCTTTTGAGCAGATTTTTCGTGTGCGGTCAAAAAGGTTTCGCACAATACCCTTTTTATAGCTCATTGGACAGAAGCTGTTAAAGTTGAGATAGACTCCGCTCCAAGTATTTTTGCGGTGAATGTGTCTTTGTAGTGTGCCGTCCGATGTTCGCCTAATTCCAATATCTAGGAAATGGAATTTATCATCAACTTCATGTTCCATGGTAAATTCTATATCTTTGTGTGCTTTATTGAACAGACTTAGTAGGTACATGGAGTGTTGGTGATTTTTGCAGACAAGGAACGTGTCATCCATATATCTGCAGTAGAGTGTGGTACTGTCGATTGCGTGCTTCAGTTTCTTTTGTTCCAGATGTCCCATAAAAATGTCGGCAAGAATTGGGCCTAGAGGGCTGCCCATTGCTATTCCATCAATCTGTCGGTACAGAACATTGTTAAATTTAAATTGTATGTTTTTTGTACACAAAAACAGGAGCTGTTTAAATTCCTGGGGTGGTAAAGGCAGGAGTTCTGGATATTCACATATGATCTCTGCCGTTTCTTCAAGGGGGATATTTGTGAAAAGCGAAGAGACATCAAATGAAGCCATGAATTTGTCAGAGACATTAAGGTTATCAAGTTTTTGTACAAATTCAAAGCTGTCTTTCAAACTGTAGGCTGCTAGTTTTTTGCGGATTGTTTCCAAGCATCTAGTAAGCCAACGGGCAAGTTTATGGAAAGGTGATTTGGCCATCGATAATATTGGTCTTATAGGGACGTCGGGTTTATGTGTTTTGGGTAGCCCATATAAGTATGGCAATTGTGACCCTTTTGGTTTAAGTTCGTTATACGTATGATTATCTATTAGATTTTTCTTAACAAGTTCTCTCAACTTTCTTAAGACACGTTTCTCTGTCGCATCTGTTAAGTCTTTCTGGGTATTGTCAATGATAAATCTAGTGGAGTTATTTAAAATGGTCATTACCTTATTGATATATTCATCTCTGTTAAGAAGGACTACACTGGAACCCTTATCCGGACGAAGTAGCATTATTGTTTCGTCTTTAATAAGTTTTTCCAATGCTTGATGGTGGTCTTCAGTGAACACCCTTGAGTGTGGGATTGGTGTCGTAACATACTGGTTTGTGATATCAAATATTTCAAGTCAACAAACTTAAAGCAGATAGAATAATAGTTGAAAGTTGTACGGTATAGTAATATCCTTACATTTTAAAACTCCTTTGCCATGTTTGGAGATAGAATATCCACATAACACAAATTAGTCGAAATCAATTGGGAAAAGACGTATAAACTGCATATATCAGTCAGTCAGCTACAACGTAGGACCAGACACACTTATGCATTGGTCAAAGTTGCCATACCTCGTTAGCACAACAAGATGAATACCGAATTCATAGAAGTAGTTAATATAGTGGTGGTAATATATAAAAGAAAGATTGTATATAAGGATATAGTACATGAAGAAAGATAGTAAAGTTTTTGATGAATCAAATTACTATAGTTTTACTTGCTACACTCTTATTTGTGGAATGCTTAGCTGTATTTAACTCGTTTATAAATACGAATCACATTTACATGATCAAGACTGATCACTTTGTTTATTGAAAAATAATGAATCATTTCTAACCTTAATGAAATAACTTTTCGATAGTTTCTATATTGCTTTGCATATAAAACATTATCTCATGGTGTTCGTATATTAGTATTTGAATCTTCATAAAAGAGTTTAGACTATTTAATTCTTTTGATAAATTTAAGTATATTAACAGACAGAACTAAGGTGATGTATTTGCACAATACATATCAAATAATCTGATTATAAATTGACTTGTTCATTTATTTACACGAAGATTAAGAAGACATCAAACTAAACAAACTGGAGTATTAAAAAGTTTTTTTTTAAAATAGAAAACTTTTATCGCATCACTCTAAATATTAAATGAAGATCATTATTAGCAGATTAAGTTAAATCTAAGTACTAACAGTTTTTGAACACAAGTATTGTTTGAATTTTCTTGTGACTGAGACTACAACGAACCTTAATATTCGCCTCTGTACAACAATACAATGCAGAGTTGAATTCAATCCTATAACTTTTCCCAACTAAATGTTTAGGGTTGGAAAAAAGTGAATATTTATAATCGGTTCTTCATGTATATTATTTGTTCTCGCTAAGATGTAGGTATGTTTAGCTACTTTTACTTGCAATATACAAATATTCGTTCCCATACTTATCTGTCCAAGCGTAGACACAAATTGGCAAACAGTGGGATGAGGAGAAATCCGTTACACGCTGCTCTGGTTTTTGAAGAAGCACATACCTTGAGTTTTGTAATAATAGTATTGCACTTTTTACTTTGTCTTAGCACAATGATATTCGACTCGCTTCGCATGGCTGGGTGACATAAACCTTCAGTTTACATGTCACAATCGTTTTAGTTTAGAATATGTTGATGGATACATATTCTGCACCAGTGCTTCAAGTGAAAGTTTCATCTTCAACAATATCGTTTGTGTAAATATGATCAGTCATATAAACCTAATAAACAGGATCTCACTTTCTTATCTCGAACTAAGTAGATCATATTGAAAATCGGAGGGTATTGTATGTTTAGACAATACAATGAGAAAACGAAGATTTTCAGGACAATGTAATATACTGACTCAATATATTTCAAATTATCTAATCACAAATTTATTTGCTAATATATTATGCATGAAATCATATAAACCGTTGAACTTCATCTGAATATTTTCTGTATAAAGTATCATTCACCATAAGTTTTATTCTTTCAACACAATAGTTCTAAGTTTCTACCTTGAATAGAAATATTTAGTTTCCAAAGAACTTCCGGGTTTTTTTAATGAGAGCATTTCAATATAATTTACTTCTCCATGTAGTTAACTGCTAGTAGGTAAAATGTTCAATAAGTTAGAAAAATAGCTATTTTTACCGTTACATTTTCAATTGCTAAATCAAAATAGAAAAGATTATGTCATGAATAACTTATAACAAGATAAATAGACTCATTTTTTCACCAGCAACTCTGAAATAAAGAATGCAGATAGTTAACATTTAATAAGGTAACAAGACCAATGTTTTTTACAATTCATTTGCTCATTAGTGAAAACGTCATGATTTCATTCCCAAATTTTGGTGAGAAATCGTGATTAATCATGATCGTATATGTTGGCTGTAGAATATCTATTAACGACAGTCAAAGTAAGATAGTTGCGTAATATTACACATTGATTAAAGTTAGGCACACACACTAATTGGTTCCACTCTAGTGGTCTAAAGGTTAAACGTTCTCACGCGAGACCCAAGATCCTGGGTTCAATCCCCGAAAGTAACGTGGATGCACGATGATGAAGAATCCTATGCTAGGAAGAACCTCATTCATGTATCCTCAGAGAAACAGTTATCAATTTATCATCACCTAGGTAAATCTGCATTTTCCATTGAAGTAACTAATAGTTATTATTTTTATTTTATTGTATTTGTTTTATAATCCAACCCTCGCTAAGCTAATTGATATTTTCTTGAGGATAAAGTTATCCTTTTATTCACTTGTGTTCTTCATTCGCCTAATCCTCAGAACTTGCGTAACTCTTCAAACTTTTTATAAATATTACGCGCACCATTATATTAGTTTCCGAACTTCACATAACTAGTGCCCCACTCCCTTTGTGTTTCTGAACTCCACCTCCAAATGACATCTTACATGCCTATTCATACTTGTCTATGCCTACTACTACTAATGGTTATTATTTTAGCCCTTTCCGTCATTATTGTCCATTACTTCATATTACATTACACACCAGTGTTACACTTTAATACAAATACAGTTATAAGCACCTGAAGAGAAACCATGGAATATAATAAATGAATATTGGAACTGTAAATAAATCCCCTAAATCAGTAGCTCTGTAAGTGTTCGACATTGGATGCTGACCACATTAGTTTTAATGGACTCAACTAGCTGAAGGCGCTCGGTCATGTATCTGTAGTGACCTACTTTTCTCGATGAGAACGTGATTGGTATAATGGGATCAATTATTATTATGACCGATTTTACCAGTGATTGTTTTACTGTACTCGTTTTGTATAACTGTATCAAAATCACTTTTCGTCCGTTGTCCATCTTGTTCGTGCGAACTATTTTACGCTCTGCCATTTTGTCTGTACTCTTTGGCAAGTCTCGGTATTCTTTCGATACCAAGAGATCGCCGATGAAGATACCTTATCTGGACCAACAACAGCCGTCTGGTTTTTGGCCTATCGATGGATCCAAGTCGTTATCGTATTGTAGTGGTGATCATAGTCACTTGCGACTCGACGCCATTTACACATTCATAAAAGATTTACCGAGATGGGAAGAGACTGTGAAAAACAGCCCTAACGGGATCACTTAACAAGCAGCTTCAATATACTAGATGACGAACTTCAATTCGTATCAGAATAATAAACGAGTATCTTTAGGTATTCCTGTTTAGATTCAATGAAGTAAAAACAAGAAGATAGGAATCAATAACGCCAGAACAAAGCACAAGAAAACTAGGCGCACGAAAAAACAAAGAAACAAACAAAAATGTGAAGGAAAGTAATTGAGCGGACAAAAAATAATATGGAGGACCTGGTAATGTCAACAGAAAACACTACAAGAAAGAAATATATGAAAGAGCTATACATTACAACCAGGAGGTTGTTAAACAATACAGTATTCCATAGCAACTATTCAGGACCATACAGGTCTTATCAATCGGGAAGCATTAAAAGTATCGCAACAGGAAGGCAGAATGCTATGAAAAGTTAATATATTGATCAAACATATTCAATCCACTGGATGTTATGCAGTGTATAAATCTCCTGATAGAAGATACCACTTCTACGACAGAATAGATCACCATTTAAAGCAAAAGTAATAAATAAATTGGACCAGATGTTATTATTAGGGGAGCCCTGATGTCATATATAGAGGTGACCACAAAGATCGCCTATGTCATAGGAGGAAGAACAAGCACCGGCCAGCTGAAAAGTGGAACACTTCGACAAGATACTAAACATCGTAGTACATTTGATAACTGCGATGTATACAGCAAAAACACAGATGGAGGCAGTCAATGTGGTAAGGGCTTCCACAACAACTCGCCCCAACATATTAAAGTCAAGAAATCAAATTTTGAAACACATCACAGTAACCACTAACCAACTCACTCTAAATAGAGAAGCTCTGGTGGATAAGAAAGCCTCAACATACGTGAGCAGTGTTGTTGATAAATATGAATGATCAGATGCACGTATGGGGCACGGATTAGCAAAACAAGGGTAGCGTTCAAGTTTTGAATAATATCAGGGGCTCAAGAGAACTATCAATGAAGCTTAAAGTCCAAACTCTCAACTTCATTGTTTAAGCAAATTTATTGTGTAGTGCTGAAACTTTGAGGACTATCACGACTTTTGCGAGAAATGTACAAACGCTTATAAACAGCTGTAGATAATATTCTCTAGAGTAACAGAGAGTCAGCGAGTCAGATTCTGGTTAAATGTGAAATCGGAAGATGATGTTGAAGATAGATAAGGCACACGTTGTGGAAATCACTAAATTCCATCGTGAAACAAGCTGTAACTAGGTACCCTCAAGACGAACAGGAAAGAGGTAGGCTGAAAAACACATGGTGTCTGGAAGTGAAGGCTGATATCGAATGGATGAACAGTACTTGTTAGTCAACGGAAAGGAGATCCCACAACACAGATGACCGAAGATTAATATTCGTTTTCCCATGCCTCAAAAGTGGCGATAGGATTAACTAAGTGATTGCAGTGTAATTTTACAGATCAATATTTAGTTGGATTTATACGTTTTCAATAACATGGTTGTTTCATTTGCCATTGCTATTGTTGTAATCGTTATTAATAACTGGGTAACTGCAGTATTCCTGGGACTTCATCGCTAATCATTCAACTACAAGGATGCGTGGCAATTGTTTTTAGACATATGTTTATCCGTGGTTTTTACTCGCTTTTTATAAGTCTAGACAATTTATCTGTTCAGGATGTCTGTGTAACTGAAGGTACTCAGGTGGTTAAAAAGCTGGTATTATGAGTCCTACTCGGTAGGTAGGTAGTAACAAAAAGATTCGCTGACTACACTTTCCATGTCTGATGCAACTTTCAAGAGTATTGAAGATGATTTTTGGTCGGAACATAATACAAAGTGTACAACTGTGTTTACTGAAATGATCTGTGGTTGTTCATTGATTTCAGCTTTTTTTTAGAGGTTCAATCCTAGGTTATACTCAAGAGCCTTTCAGCTATGAGGTTACAGTTACAGTAAGACCTCAGATGTGGAAGTTCGTATTCAAAATAAGATGGTTAACTGGAAGCTAACCGGGTGCATACCACCGAAAACCGACATGCTGCACGATATCCCTTGCTACTCTTAATCTCTGTTAACCAAATACGGGAACTCACATTTACGGACTACGCAAAATGTTCAGGAAATAATATGTGATGGCGTTGACAGCGTGAGACTCCAATAAAATTCGAATGAATTTATCTGACGACTCAAATGTTCATTTTGAGGACCAAATTTTGTCGATTATGCAATAACGCAGGTTAGACAGAATATTGTAGTGGTTAGTAAATATACAAAATAAATGTTTTCGTTGGCTGGCAGACGTCAATCCAATATTTTCTAGAGCACTCCATGAATGATGCAGTTGTAGAATTATGGTCTAATTCGTTATTAGTACTGGTAAAATAATAAACCTAATCCTTAAATTTTAGATTTGCCATGGTGTGACTACCTAATCTATAAGATATTATGTGAATGTCACATCATTGTCAACACTGATCTATCGTATCGTGACAACTAGCCAAATGATTGACATTTCTAAAGAACACACTAAGGCTAAATATAGAACAATACATTTAATATGAATAAAAGAGATAAATTACATAAGAATGACTACGCCTTCAAGGCTGAGCCATGCCATCCGATGGATTGACTCAGTTCTTCCCGCTTTCTCCACTCTTGGGTATTTTCTTCATTAAATGATGGAAGTTCATTTCCCCAGTTGTCTCACGTTCATCTTTGAGGATCAAATCACTCAACAGGAACTTCAAATATTTGAGAATATATTTCTTTTGGCTTCGGAATTTCACCTACGTAAGACCGAGTGAAGCAAACTATACCCAAGTTACCAATCAATGCTTAATCCAACACTTGAAGGCTTTTCAGTGTGCTCAGAGAGTAGGCAAGAAAGATGTCATAGATATTTAGAGTTTGTTGATATTTTGTCTGTAATATCTTTATAATCGAAGCACACAAAGTCAGTCATTTCAGGAGTCAGGATTGCATGAGTTTGAAGATGTATTTGAAAGGTTGTCGACTTGTTGAGAACCATTTGGCCTAAGGTATCTAATCTTTTGGAGGGATGTTTCAAGTCAGCAGCAAAACATTTCATCCTTCATCCTGTGAAGCGATTGACACAATTAGATCTCATATTAGAATCCCGAATTTTGGGTTTTGACACGTCTTATATTCTAACCCCTTTTTGCTTAATCATCTGCGAGTTAATCTCAACAAGGGTTCACAAACCACAGTTCAATTATATCGGCGTGGGATTTAGCTTTCATTATCGATCGGTTAGTGACTGTAATGTCATAAAAAACATGTGGTGACATCCTTTCCTGTAAAGGCTTGAAAGGAGAATTTCTGTCTCCACTGCAAAGCATGCTGTATTGACGAAGAGATTCACTATCCATATTGCCGAAGATAAGGGACTGAGTGATGTTGTTTGATGTCTTTCAACTCAGCCAAGAGTGTTTACATTCACGTTGAGGATACAAAGGCAGGGGAAATGCTTATACCTGTGTTTTGATCTCACAAGAGTCCTGAAATGATGGTGGTTTATGATCTTAAGACCACGGCTCACTGCATCGAGGTTGCAGCTAAAGGGTTTAAAACTCTCTGGTCTTTCAGACGAACATTTACCAAGTTAGATACTCTCATGTTCAGTACACTATACACAACCCTGGTGAAAACTACACTTGAAAACTGCTTTCAGGTTTCAAGCTTCTGTTTAAAATGTGACTGGCGGCTACCCGTGCAACCCCAGAACTCCGGGGTTTACTACAAAAGGTGCGGCTTGAGAAACTAGACTTCTCTACCCTGTCCTACCGCAGATTAGGAGGTGGTTTGATTTTGATGTATAAAATACTAGGAAATGGTTTCGGACATAATGTATTCTCTCTTTATGTTCCTATCACACCAAGATAACTCGGGAGACATAACAGGGCATCGGTGTCGTGACTTCCGAAAAATCTCGGCTTTCATCATGGGGCATCATAATTCTCCCTTCAAGTTTAAGTGGTTTGAATTATCTTTTCTGGTTAGCGTTGTTTTAGCGGGTTAGTTTTTCTATGGGATGGGTCGCTAACCTCATGCCTGATCCTCCTCCTTTACCCGGGCTTGGGACCGGAAGTAACTCTAGAAGGGCTACAAGCGGAGTTAGGGGGATAAAGCAAGCCAGTAGAAAAACCAAAAACGAATAAGGCACCTGTGGCATACAGGTTTTCACACCGAGTTATCAGTACTTGTAACCTGTTCTCTGAAGCAGTGGTGTTCGCATTCGCGCATCACTCATCCAAGAGAAAACTAGACATTCACAAAAGCATACTAGAAGAGCAATAACATAGGCCGTAGACCTTCTGTCCTTACTGAATAAATCTGAATCCGAACCTCGACAAAAACAGGATCCTTTTGGAGAAGCAGAATGGTTTTAGAACAGGTTATTCTTGTCTCACTAACTTGTCAGTCGCTCGTGAAAGCTGTTGCGCTCTTAAAGACCAAAAGTTACCTGTAAACGTAGCTTTCAACAAAGTTCCGCAAAACCGGCTGTTATATAAGCTAGGAAATGTCGGGATTGGAGGCAATCTATTGATGTAGATAAAAGACTTCCTAGTTGGGCACCAACAAAGATTACGGGCGAACTTCAAGTTGTCTAGCCGGGAAACTGTGCTTAGTGGAATCCCCCAGAGTACAGTTTTGGGGCCAGTGTTATTGCTCTTGTACGTAAATCACTTCCCTCGTCTACTAAGATCATCAGTCTTGCTATATGCTGACGATGCCAAGATATGGAAAGCAATACAAAGTAAGGGTGATAGCTTATAACTCCAAAACGACCCGAAGAAATTATCTGAATGGTCCCAAACCTGGCAATTTCCGATGAATACTTTCAAGTGCATTGTGATGCATATCGGTCATCAAGGTACAGACACATACTTGATGAATAACATTGAGCTACCTATTGTCCAGACACAATGACTTAAGAGTCATCGTTAGCCAAAACATAAAGTCTACTGCACACTGCCGTTTTAGAACTTTAAGGCCCATACATAGGGCTTTTTGGTCATATCGACGCTAAAACGTTTTTGACTTTGTATACAGTGTTCGTGCGTCCCATACTTGAGTTCTACATACAAGCAGTTAGCCCTTGCTTACAAAAAGACTGTGAGCTCTTGGAAAGGGTTCAGAGAACAGCAACTAAGCTAATTCCCGGAATAGCGGAGCTCCCGTATGACGATAGACTGACCAAGCTAAACCTATTCCCGCTGTCATATCAAAGGACCAGAGGCGACTTGATTACAGTTTTCAAATTTACTTACTTACTTACGCCTGTTACCCCTCGTCGAGGAGCATAGGCCGCTCACCAGCATTCTCCATCCAACTCTGTCCTGAGCCTTCCTTTCCAGTTCTTTCCAGTTGCTATTCATCCTTTTCATATCGGCTTCTATTTCCCGGCGTAGTGTGTTCTTTGGCCTTCCTCTTTTCCGCTTCCCTTCCGGATTCCAAGTTAGGGATTGAGTCGTGATGCACATTGGTGATTTCCTCAATGTATGTCCGATCCACTTCCAACGTCTTTTCCTTATTTCCTCTTCAGCTGGAAGCTGGTTTGTCCTCTCCCATAAAACGCTGTTGCTGATAGTATCCGGCCAATGGATGTTGAGTATTTTGCGTAGACAACTGTTTATAAATACTTGTACCTTCCTGATGATGGCCGTAGTAGTTCTCCACTTTTCAGCTCCATACAGTAGGACTGTCTTGACGTTCGTATTAAAGATTCTCACCTTGAAATTGGTTGAGAGTTGTTTTGAGTTCCATATGTTCTGCAATTGTAGAAATGCTGCCCTTGCTTTGCCAATCCTCGCCTTTACATCTGCATCCGATCCTCCTTGTTTATCAACGATGCTCCCCAGGTACTTGAATGTTTCCACCTCTTCCAGAGTTTCGCCATCAAGTGTGATTGGGTCGGTGTTCTCCGTGTTGCATTTGAGAATCTTGCTTTTTCCTTTGTGAATGTGGAGGCCTATCGATGCGGAGGCTGCTGCTACATTTGCTGTCTTCATCTGCATTTGGTCGTGTGTATGAGAGAGGAGGGCTAGGTCATCTGCGAAGTCCAAATCATCTAATTGATTCTGAGAAGTCCATTGTATTCCGTATTTCCCTTCGGATGTCGAATTCGTCATAATCCAGTCAATCACTAGAAGGAAGAGAAATGGGGAGAGTAGACAGCCTTGTCTGACTCCGGTCCTTACTGGAAATGCATCTGTCAGCTGTCCTCCATGCACCACTTTGCACTGTAATCCATCGTATGAGTTTTGGATAATGTTGACGATCTTCTGAGGAACTCCATAGTGTCGAAGAAGTTTCCACAATGTTCTCCCATCCACGCTGTCAAACGCCTTCTCATAGTCGATGAAGTTGACGTATAGTGATGAGTTCCACTCAACTGATTGTTCAACGATGATCCGTAGTGTCGCAATCTGGTCTGTGCACGACCGATCCTTACGGAATCCAGCCTGATGATCCCTAAGTTCGGCGTCTACTGCGTCTTTCATCCGATTTAGCAGCACTCTGTTGAAAACTTTTCCTGGTACTGATAACAAACTGATGCCTCTGTAGTTCTCACATTGGCTCAGATCTCCTTTCTTTGGTATCTTGATGAGATATCCTTCTTTCCAGTCCATTGGCACTTGTTCCTCTTCCCAAATCTTTTTGAATAGAAGGTGAAGCATGTTTGCAGTTATTTCAATGTCTGACTTCAGTGCTTCTGCTGGTATATTGTCAGGTCCTGCCGCCTTCCCACTTTTGATTTGTCTGATGGCCATCTTGACTTCTTCGATCGTTGGTGGAGTGACATCTATTGGAAGGTCAGTGTGTGCTGCTTCGATGTTCGGTGGATTCGATGGGGCTGGTCTATTCAGCAGTTCCTCAAAGTATTCTGCCCATCTTTTCCTCTGTTCCTGAATCTCAGTGATTGTCTTTCCTTCTTTGTCTTTGACTGGTCTCTCTGGTTTGCTATATCTCCCTGCCAATTTCTTCGTTGTATCATATAGTTGTTTCATATTCCCTTCTCTTGCAGCTTTTTCCGCCGCCGTTGCTAGTTCTCCCATGTATTTCTGCTTGTCGGCTTTAATGCTTTTCTTCACTTCTCTGTTTGCTTCTGCGTAGTCTGCTTGTGCTTTGACTTTCTCTGCTCGTGTTCGGCTGTTGTTAATTGCTAGTTTCTTGTTCTTCCTTTCTTGAAGTTTGTCCAGGGTCCCCATAGAGATCCATTCCTTGTGATGGTGCTTCTTAGGACCAAGAACCTCCTGACACGTTGAAGTTAGTGCTTCTTTTATCCCTTTCCAGTTGTCCTCCAAAGTAGTTTCTTGTTCTTTCAGTAGATCCTGTAGAGCTTGGAACCTGTTGTTGAGAGTTATCTTGAATTCATGGAGTTTGTCAGTATCTCGAAGGAAGGCTGTATTAAACCTTTGTAGTGCTGTTTGTCCAGTTGTCCAGTGTTTCTTTAGCTTCAGTCTCATCTTGGCCACAACCAGGTGGTGATCTGAAGCTATGTCAGCTCCTCTCCGGGTTCTCACATCTTCCATTGATCTTCGGAATTTTTTGTTGATACAGATGTGATCAATCTGGTTCTCTGTGGTGTGGTCCGGTGAGATCCATGTAGCTGTGTGTATGCGTTTGTGTGGGAATATTGTGCCGCCTATAACCAATTTGTTGAAAGCACATAGGTTTGCAAGTCTCTCCCCATTTTCATTTCTCTCTCCTAATCCATGTCGTCCAATTACATCTTCATATCCTGTGTTGTCCACTCCAACTTTAGCATTTAGATCTCCCATAAGGATGGTGAGGTCCTTTCGTGAGCACTTTGCTATAATTGATTGCAGCCTTTCATAGAACTGATCTTTATCATTGTCGTTGCTATCATTGGTGGGTGCATAACATTGGATAACATTCATTGTGATCCCTTGCTTCTTTGTTCTGAATGATGCTTTGATTATCCTGGGTCCATGAGATTCCCATCCCACAAGTGCATTTCGTGCTTCTCTGGACAGCATTAGAGCAACTCCCTGAGTGTGTGGCGCATTTTCCCCTTCGTGACCGGAGTACAGCAGCATCTCTCCTGTACCTAGCCTTTGTTGTCCAGTTTGTGTCCAATGGGTTTCGCTGATTCCGAGTACTGCCAAGTTGTATCTCCTCATTTCTATTGCTATTTGGCTGGTCTTTCCTGTTTCCCACATTGTCCGGACGTTCCATGTACCTATAAAGAGTGTTGCTCTGGTTGTTAGAAGATGCATCGGTCTCGTGACTTCCGAAGAATTTCGGCTTTCATCATGAGACGTCATTATTCCTTCAACTCCCAGGGCAGAGTTGAAATGGTTTGGATTATTTTTTCTGGTTAGCGTTTTTTTAGCGAGTTAGCTTTTCTACGGGATGGGGTCGCTAACCCCATGCCCAACCATCCTCCTTTACCCGGGCTTGGGACCGGCAGTAACTCTAGAAGAGCTACAGGCGGAGTTAGTTTTCAAATTTACTAGTGATAAATTTGCCTATGATATGCCTCATTTTTTATCCTCCAAAATAGAAGTTTTACGAGGATACTCCGAAATGTTCACAAGCCCAGAACAAATTACTTGTCAGTTGACTATCGACTTTCCAATCGAATCATCAACGAGTGGAATTCATTCCCACAGTACGTGGTTGAGGCTCCCTTCGTCGGCTCTCTCAAAAGAAAGTTGAATCAACTGAGAGAGTATCATCGCCAGGACTAACACAGGCCATCAAGCCTCCTGTCCTTTCTGAAGTGAAACTGAAACTGATTCTGAGTCTCAGCATACCACAACTCCTTTAGTGAATGTATTAACCCGAAATGTGTACCGATTAGTCATTCTCAAGAACCAGATCATACTAAGACTTCAATGTTAATTTCGATAACGCCTGGGTTGAAGTATATTGTTTAATCTAGTCAAGAATATTAGTTATTAGGGGCTAACGTTGCAAATATTTGACCTTAACGATGTTTCATTTATTTCCGCTAAATTTGTAAGAATGGCAAGCTGTGGACAAAGCTGTAGTAGCAGTGATGTGGTTGACTGTGTGGTCATTAACAAAACAGTGCAGCATATAATCCCAGAAATTATCGCTGCAATCAAGGATGAGATCAAGACATTTAATTATTACCTGGTTAGTTCGGCTTTCTTAAATGCCACTAAATAACTTTATTTAACATTTCCATATTTCCCCATAAATAACGAGGTTCTCTTTTGTCGTATGGTGTTCGTTGGTAGCTTGTTAGCTCGTTTTGGCTTTTTGCCTAGACGATGTTGTAATGAATACTTGAGTTTTCATCACTAGTTCCTTCATCGTCCATTGCTGGTCATGATTTTCAACTCTTATCAATAAAGTAAACAGAACAAACATCTAAAGTTTTATATTGTCTTTGCATAATTTGAGACTTATTTTTATCATGTCCTAATTAATGTAAGTAGATAGAGCGAAACTATATTTTGTTAACGATCTGTTGATAGTCATTTTACCCTACTTAAATCAAATTTAGTGTTAGTACTCAGCCATTGTATTATTTCTAAAATTTAACTACAAGTTTCCGTTACAGTTTTGTGGTCAAAGATTCAAACTAATAGGTCGCAGATTTGATCTTGGTTGAACCAGTTTTGGTTTCAGCAACTGAGTAACTATGCCAGCTTTTCGCAAAGTTTTGTCTAAAACCTGAGTATTTACATTAACATAATGGATGTGTTACGCTTATTAATTCAAGGTCTGTTCAGGATTTTTCTGAATCTACAACTCCGTTTTGAAAATGATACGTTATTGCGCCCTTTTATATCCATATAGAAGTGAGGATTTCCATTGTTGAATATCCGTAAAAGTTGTTAGTTAGATGCCATGTACTTCGTTTGGCCATACTCATCCATTCGGTTTTCCAACTCTGGCCATAAAAAGACTAGAGTTCAAACATTTGTAATCTACATTGAACGGAGTTAATGAATTGGTTTCTTTGATATTAAGCATACTAACCTTTTAGGTTCTTACCTTAGGAAAATTCCTCAGTGGATCATATTCTTTATATCAAATGAGGGTAAGCTTACTCAGCTGTATGCGAAGTGATTACGAAAACCACCAGTCGATGCTAATTGTAACTATATTTTTCAGAAGGACTTATCTGGTGATGGCGTAGTTTACAGTTATCCTGATCGGATATTGCACAAACCGTTTCTGAGGCTGTCTAATGGAGAGGTAACTGATTTGGAAGTCTATATTTACTTTTAAGATACCTCCTCCGAACTCTGATGCGATTCTTAGAACACAGAGAAAAGAACACAATTTGAGTGATGTTCGTGCTACTTCTGGTAAAAAATGTAAGCGCTTTTCATATTACATCTCTCTGTACTGTTATTGTAATTCGTCTGATCACGAAAATAGTTCAATGTACTTTCAAACACTGACTGTTCCTGATATTTTTGTCATTTTACCAAAATCTTCATTTTTGAAACTCAGCATTCACTATCTACTAGTCCTAGTCGGGTTATTTTCTTGTAAGTCATGAGTAGAACCATGATTAGTTTACCATTCACGTCATTGTATCAGTTTCATTCACCGATTTAGCTAATTGCGAACTGTTTTTACCATTAATACTTACCAATAAAATAACAGGGACGTTGAAATGTAACCTGGTTTGGAATTACGTTCCACTTCAGTGTGTTCTTATTTTCTCAGTTCTTACGTTCTCAGTACACTTAACGAATATTAATAACTTTTTGTAACTGGATGAGGTCTTTCTTTCCCTTTTATTCCAAACTGCGTTAATAAACTGAATTGTCGGTAAACCTAACAGTCATCTTTGTTCTAACCGCGTTTCTGTTTTCTTTTAATTTACACTCCTATATTATTGTGGGATATAACAAGTATTACTTAGTAGGTGACTGTTTAATTCTTACTCCTCTGCTATCAATGTAACCACTAGTTTCTTAAATATACTTCACGGAATTCAAGCTTCATAATACCTTTTTGTTACCGGCAACAAAATTTTACACTAATGAGTGTTGACTGAATATTTCTCAAAATTCGCCGTATAAAGTTGTACGTATTTAATGGATAAATAGTCTTGACCGATGTATCTTTACCTATAACGGTTGTTTTGTTTCTATAATAACTTCGGTCGCTTATCATTCATTTTACTCATCAGTGTTCAGTACTTTCTGTTTTACGGTAAACAGAACTCGTTGGGTCGGTATTCATCGATATTGATGTATGTCTGACAATAAAAACCTTCAGTACTGACGTTAATTCACTGTGCTTATACTGAACAGTTTCCATAATGATTCGCATGATTGAGTTCTGACATATATTTTTTGTATAGGGTTGAAGAAGGAGTTAATTTCCTTGATCAAATCTGTCTCTAAATGTGTTCGTAATCGCCAGATTCAGATTTTAGAAGACAGACGAGAACTTTTGTTAAAAAAGGTCTCCAAGACATGTAAGGAGCAACCAAGCTCTGAAGCATGTCTAAGCGATTCTTTATCCTGTGTGGAATCTCGCCAATCTCTTCTGGCTGAACTTCAAGATTGTGAATCAAAATTATACCAGACTCATCTTATGTCTTCGACACCTCCGAGACGGTTGATTTCAACCTTAGCAAGTATGGCATCAAATGACTCTGGTGAATATGTCTCTCAAGATGTCTTTTGGAAGAATTATGGTCATAAATTGAATAGTAAAAGTTCTTACAGCCAGTCTGTCCGAAATTGGTATGAATTACTTTCATCAGCTGATAGCATTATCTCTTTAACTGATTGGACTGAAATATCAAATTTAGAGGTAAGTTTTCCATGTCATTGTGATCTCATTAATGAATTTCGAAACGTTGAAAATTTCTCTGTTATCAAACACTAATATTCTGTTTTATACATTTTAAGTACACCCCATTCTATCTATATGTAACTTCAAAACTCTACAGGGTATCCAAGAAATGGTACTTTAGTCATATGAGTTATTAAATTGGCAAAATTGTGGGGATCAGTCGAATCATTGTAAAATAACTGGTTATATTCAAATAGGCTAACCAAAAACTTCAAATATTCCTGATTTTAATTATCCCACATGATTAAAACACCCATTTATCCCTATAAAATATTTTACTCCGAATCAGTAGCTACTTTATGTTGTTAATAGTAGACTATGTGGTAATGAATTCTCAGGTTTTAAATACGTCTGATGTACCAACACAATTCTTCTTTCGGACTATAGCATTAAACTATTATGGTTACCGGTTAGTAGTTTTGTAAAGTTAACGGTACGTATGTGTCTGATTGTAGTATTTATTATTGCGGTAAATTTAGTACAATCGGAAGGATATCCCTAAGACTTTTTTATAAACCATTGAAGAGGTGCATAACTATGGGGAAAAGTCCTATAAATTGTATATATTGTTTTGTATTGTGTGAAAATTAGCTCTCTGCCATTCGCTATATTAAATGGTTCAGACACAACTCGGATAACTGGTATGCTAGATAAGTTATTCTGTATTCTTCGATGATTCCTGCACAATGAATCGAGAAGCAATTTCAAGTTAGTCCATAGACAATCAAGTAATGAGTTTTGGCGTAATCGAACTCGGAATAACTAAGCTGTTTGGGTTGATAAATTTTATCTTTCTATATACCATAAATTAACATTAGTAGTTCACAAATCAGAAGTCAGTAGTCTTATAAAGAGGGACGAGGACAACATAAGTGATATGTCAAACAGTAACTACTGGAGTCAGTCAGTCAGCTACAACGTAGACACATATATGCATCGGTCCAAGTCGCCATACCTCGTTAGCACAACAAGATGAACACCGGTTTCATAGAAGTAGTTAATTTAGTGGCGGTAATATATATAAAAGAAAGGTTGTATATAAGGATATAGTATAGGAAGAAAGACAGATATGAAGCAATTTTAATCTCAAGGTTTTATTTATTTATTTATTTGAACACATATATATTGGTACAAAAGGGCACCAGGTACATATGCGCCACACAGAATAATGAAAGTAGGAAGAGAAGGGATGAAAAGATAAGGCGGGCTGAAATGTACAACCAGAAGACTCTTTCAGTTAGGAAAGTTAGAACCATTCTTTATGTAGAAAGTAAAAGAAGGTTGCAGCAGGATCGCCACTGGTTTCTATTCTGAGCCATATCTGATAACGTCTCTAGCCACTGTGTTGCACCATCTCTCGGACCCCAACCAGGGAGTCGTGAAGGACCAACAAAAGCTAGCCCTTTGCAGCTTTCTTTCATGCCACGACACCATGTCATACACTGACCTCCTCTCCGCTTTCTCCAATCAGTCCCAGGGTCGGCAAATAATGCACGACGTGGAAGTCTCTGGGACGACATTCGTAAAACATGTCCAAGCCACCGAAGTCGGTGTTTCAAGATGGTGACACCAATTGAATTGTCGTCTCTGCGCCCGAACACACGATGCCGAACCTCTGCATTACTAACATGGTGTTGCCACTGGATGTCAGCAATCCTTCGGAGACAACGATGATCAAACACAGAGAGACGTCTAACATCCTCAACTCGGAGAGGCCAGGTTTCACAAGCATAGAGCAAAACTGCTCTCACCGACGCGTTGTAGATCCGACCTTTTACAGTCAGACTAACATCACGAAGGCGCCAAAGATGGCCCAGATTGGCATAAGCCGCTCTGGCTTTCAAGGCTTTCTCAAGGTTTAAGGGAAGATAAAGAGTTTATACACCTGCACCGTTGTGATCGATTCTGAGCCATGTCACCCAGAGTTTCCAACCATTGGTTACGATAGTCTCACATTACCCCAACCAAGTTGTCTGCATCTACCAACATAGCTCAGACTAAAAGTTAGTGACTTCAAGCACTGATGCCACGTTTTGGTTTGACCACCCCTAACTCTCTTCCAAATATCCCCAATACTAGTCAGCATTGCGCGTCGTGGTAATCGGTGTTCAGGCATACGTAACACGTAGCCCGACCATCTCAGTTGATGAAGATTCATGACCTCATCAACTGATTCACCATCATTCCCTAATACCCTGTATCTAACCTCACTATTACTTGCCCAGTGATCCCAGCAGATGCGAGCAATGTTTCTAAGGCATCTGTGGTCAAATAATAGTAACTTATGACTATATTTCACCTTTAATGGCCATGTTTCGCAGCCTTAAAGTAGAACAGAGCTAACTACTGTACAGTATACTCGTCCTTTGATTGATAGACGGATATCTCGCCTTCGCCATAGAAGACGTAAGTTGACAAAAGCCGAACGAGCTTTTTGAATATGTGCCGAGATTTCGTCAGACACCAAACCATTAGGGTTGATCAGACTTTCAAAATAGGTGAAGTTGTCGACGCGTTAGACTACTTCGCTCCCTATCCTTAGTTCAGGTGTTGACGCAGGCCAGTTCTGGAGTAACAATTTACTTTTAGAGGGGGAGAAACGCATTCCAGATATCCTGGTATTATTACTCAGTTCTAGTAGAAGACTGCATTTTGTTAGCGTCTTCACCAAACAGGACTATATCATCTGCGTATTCTCAGTCGATAAGTGGACTTCCTGATAGGAGATCAATTCCTGAAAATTGAGTCAAGAAGAGTGTTATTTCCAGCAATAGGTCTATAATGAAGTTAAACAAAAATGGGGATAGTGGACAGCCTTGTCAGACGCCATTTGAGGTTGTAAAATTAGATGACAGTTCGCCATAAGCTCTCACTGGACTAGTAGTGTTCGAGTAAAGAGCATTCACAAGGTTTATGTACTTCTCAGGTACACCTTTCAATGACAGACACTGCCACAAAGCCTCTCGGTCTATAGAGTCATGCTGCTTTTAAGTCAAGAAAAACTGTCATTGTCGGACGCCGATAAGCATGTCTGTGCTCTAAAACCTGACGTATAGTGATGTAGCCACGACCAGGTCTGAAGCCAGCCTGATTATCTCGTGTTTGCAGTTCACGAGTCTTAGGCGCCTGGAGAGAAGAAAATGACTCATCAAGATCTGATATCGTTCATCAAAAACATGTAAAATTGTAATTGGCGAATAAAAAAATCGTAGTGATACAATGTCGAGCAAGTCAATATTGTGGGCGTTTGATGCTCCTACTGGTGAGCTTATTTGTCGATCACATCTTAAAGTCCCCTGAAACACCCTCTACGTTTATCCTGGGTTATCATCGTCAAGCAACTGGCTTCTAGTAGTTTTAAGTTTTGCACGTCTCGAATAATTTCTGCGGTCTCATTCCTTAATTTCGCTGTTCGGATACGTTTGCCAGGACCATAGCTTACTTGCTCGATAGTGGCTTTAGGCCACAGTCTCCTAGATGTTTCAACATTGTTAATGAGGATTAACCCACCTGGCTGTACATTTTTTCGTATGCTCAGTCGTTTATCTGTTTCTTAACTGACATGTGAATGTCCTCGTATTTATCTGTCCTAGAATACAGTAGCTAAATTCTACACTTTCTTCTATTGTATAATAAAGTTTCATAGGCTGAAGCTTCGTCGAATGACAATCCCTTGTGAATCAACAACTTATTTGGAGTATGTGCTTCTAGGGATCCACGAACACTCTTTATCTTCATGAGCGGTCTGTTCAATAGTCTGCTTCGGCCATCAATGTTTGGAAGTTTTCGTAGGTTAGGATGGTTCCACTACATATCTGCCGTCTTCATTATATTTGCATTACTTTTGTTCTAACATGAACATCTTGAGTTACGTGTATATAATAAAACAAGCCAACCTATAAAAGTTATTGACCTATTTCACTTTGATCCTTAATGGGGATCAGGAAGTATAATCCATGCTTTTTGTTAAAATTACTGCGTTTAAATAAGTCCTGTTAGGGTAACTAAAAAATATCTAACTTCAGTAAGAATTTATTTTTAATTTTTACTACTCAAGTTGTTGATTAGGTAGATGAGATAATTTTTTAACCACAATAAGTTTCTGTATATTACTGAGTGATTTCCCAATTATCTCTTGGCTTTATTATTTCTAATGTAAACTGTAGAAATGTTATTAGTTGAATACTAAAAATCTCTCGTTTATTATACCAAGCACTATTTTAAACCTAAATTGGTAAATTTATTTTTAATATCAGAAGGAGTTTTTGTGGATACTATAGTACTTTAAATAGTTGCAATCATGAGTCAATTAAAGCTAGACCACCATGGAAAACCTAAAAACATTGGGACTCCTTAGCAGTGCGCATCTACGATGCGTCCCATACTACGACAAAATGGCTGTACAATGTTTTCAGGTTTTCCATGATGGTCTAGCTTCAACTGACTCATGATCACGACTATTAAAATTTATTTTCGTTGAATAGATGGTTATTTTACTTATCTCATAGTATATGGTTAACGTTTTTGATGTTGATTCGATATTCAGAACAATAAAGATGTAGACTGCACTCAGCGGCATTAACGTCGTAACTTTTCGAAAATTCCAATTTGTTATTATGAAACATTGACTGTATAAAAATGCCAAATTTAATGAATAATAAGCCCTAGAAGCATCTATCTGAATGAGCTCTCATGTATCTTGAGTAAACTTATACTCATCCAAATATAGATGTTTCTAAAGAATAATATCCTTGGATATTTATTTTTAGTCGATTGCTGTCAAATCTTTTCAGTTGTGTGGATGCGTAAGATTGGTCATTAGCACAGATATCCTCTCTTCCTGGCGATGTTATCTTAATATACGTTGTTTGGAGATACATTTGTCGTTCGATTAGAATTTTAGTTACACTTCTAACACCTCATTCTGTTCAAAGTTTTCTGACCAAACAACACTAATTATTGACGTATGAAGCACCTCACACACAAGTGCACTAACGATTAATAAAGAATTAATAGCTATATTTTTATGGGAAACTGTAAATTCACAGCTCCTAGGTCTACATTTTCATGAATCAACCATAGCATTTAAAGTCTCAATCTCATTCCACATACATTTTTGTTTTCTGTCATTTTCGCTTTTGGATGAGATGTTGGGTTATTTATTCACCACCCCTTTCGTCTTCAAACCATTGAGTCGCAAGTTTGAATTTCGTCTCATGCATTTTGTTTTTTTCTTAAGTCAATTTGTATCATTAGACTTGTCATTAAAAGCCTAGCTCAAGGCCAAGTAAAATAATCCATACATGGCTACATATTTCTTTAGCTTACCAGTATCCGATTGCCTTATTCAGAAGTATAAATCACGTCTGAGTATTCTACTCAAAGTTTCTAAATACTGCTATTCTTTAATTTCCTAAAACTTATTATAATTAGGCATTTGGTCTACAATATTGCAGTCGATAACGAATGACAATGTAAGGATGTCTGTTTTCTTAACTGTATGTATAAAGGATATAAATGGAGCTTAGGAATAAGCACTTCCCTGCTAAAGTGACCGTTTCAGTTTTTCTGTTATTGATTTTACCGAACTCTTTGTTCAGAGAATCTTCTTCTTGTTAAGTTTGTTGAATTAATTCTACTTTTTCTAGAGTAGAACTCGTATTAATGATGTCAATGCTCGATTAACATGGATTCATCGTTTACAACCCAATATTAATCGTTCTAAATGGTCAGCTGAAGAAGACAAGCGATTGATGGAATTAGTGGAAGAATTTGGTGAACATGGTCGTTGGGAAGAAATATCCAAAGTTTTAAACACCAATCGTACTGCTTTCATATGTTGTCAACGTTGGCAAACTGTTTTGAATCCTAATTTTCACATGGTAATTACTCATTTTCATCATCTATCTATCTATCTATCTATATATATATATATATATATATATATATATATATATATATATCAGTAAACTTATCGCGGTATAGATATTCAAAATGAATTTAAGATATCGGCAATAATGAATCATCCTATTATGAAACTGCTACTTTAGTAAGTAAATAGAGATACAATTATTTGGAACTCTGTTCTCGTCACGGATCACTAAGTTTTTGTCTGATGTACATATTTCTCAGAAACAAAGTTATGACAGTCGTTTGGTTGTTAAGAATTGATTACGGTTTTAGAATTCGACATACATCTTGTCAATAAGCACAAGCTAGTTGTTTTTAACCTACTGCTCGAATATGTTGGATGCTTGGCTGTTGCATAGTCACCCAACCTGTCGGGGTAATTTATAATAAATCAACCAAAACATTTTGTAGAATATTAACTGGAATAATCTGAAGAAGTAGCTTTCCAGTGATTTCTACCTTTTATTAGTCGATTATGTCGTATTCAAATTTTTTCTCCTGCTCCATCAATTTTAAGTTTTGTAGAAGTAATTGATTTGATTATTTTATCGAAATGTCCTTTTCCATTTGTCTTTCACTAAGTAGTATTGTAGTATATGTTATTTATGTCGACAGACATGGTTCTTGTATTTTACTAAGAGATTCTGTATTTTTGTATTTGAATACAATCGCTTGTCAGTCACCAAGTGAATTAAAAATAACTTCTTTGTGATGAGAATCTGTTACAGTAAAGTTATCATATACACATTCATTCTGAGCAATAAGCTTCTTTAGATAGCTATAGTCAATGCTAATCTACATTTAAAACGCAAGTAAATTGATCTGGGTTCATTTTTGTAGTTGTATAACTCAAATTTACTTCATAAAATCGTTGAACAAAGAACGATTTTGAGGATTCCTGTGTTACCATATTCTTTTTCCGAGGGATATAAGAACAAAGAATAACAAATCCATTTTGTCACGCTAGGTTCTTTTACAGGGTGTTCGCAACATGTAATACTTTAACGGTACGATTAAACAAACGATTACTGTACTTATAAAAATGGATCAAGTTAAAATTTTACATTAAAATATATCAACGCTGCGTAGCAAACACTTGAATCAGGTTAAAATGATTGAGTAAATTAGTGCAAATGAATATCATTTTTTGTCATATCAACGATTTTTCATTTTACATTACGGGTTCAATAAGCGTACATTTAAAATCCATCTCTTATGTAGAACTTAAACGTAAGCATAAATTATCTGTTATGAGATTATTACAATTTTGAAGTAAAATCGCATAAATTTTTGACATAAGAATTTTTACTTTGTGAATGACAAGCTGTGTATAGTACCATGATATTGGCACACATTAAACAGAAGTCAGTGAGCTACTTTTGTTCAAAAGTATCACTTAAAAGGTATGAATCTTACTTACTTTTTTTACGATTACTAAAATTCGTGTTGATTTGTTGATTGTTTCTCAAGTATCGTCCATGGTCCACTTCAGAGGATACCGAGTTAATCGATATCTTAAAAAAATTACTTCAATTCTATTCGCCCGGTTTAATGGATTGGGATATTGTGTCTGCTCACCATTCAACCCGATCAGCTAATGAATGTCGTTCACGTGCACCAATAATTTGTTCAGCATTTCAAAATATTAATCCAAAAGTACAGAGAGTTTTAGATCCAAACATCGGTCAAAGCATCAACCCTCAGGTATTTCCTGTATACCGTCCATTTTCTCTTGCTGAAGATTTACAACTCTTAATGGCCGTTCAACGGTATGGTATTGCTGGTGGACGTGTTGGTCATGGAGGAGGTATAGGTATAGGTTCTTGGGCATTAGTCACTACTGCTTTGCCTGGTCGAAGTGCATCCTCTTGTCGAAAAAGATACTTAGAACTGTGTGAGCAATTTCAACCTTGGACATGTTATGAAGACCACAATTTATATCATTTAGTTCTTAGTTATGGACCATATGCTCCCATGGGATGCTGGAGAACAGGCCCGAGTCTACGTAAGTGTTGGTTAATCTTTCATTCATGCTACATTCAATTGCTTCTGTAATTTTTACTCTCTTTCATGACTGATTCGTGTTTGTGGGATCATAATAGCTTCCTCTTCGACTGAGTGACTCGCAGAGTTACAAAATCAGAACAAAAGGATTTTGTGGTGTACGGTACTATTATCGAAAAAATATTTACCACCTCAATTATTTAGGTGTCTGTGGTGTTAAACACATTACCACAAGTAAAGAAAAAATGCTTCCTACAATAATCATAGATAGATAATTTTCAAAACGTTCGATAGCTCAGTGACTGTCAGCAATTGAAACGGGAATTAAAGGCAAAAAGGCTGGAAAGTATTATAATTAAATAAAGGTTCAATGAATGCACGAAATTGTAAGTAACTGTTACAAATGTTAATTACAGTAGTAGATAAACTGAATATTACAAATTTGTATAAACACTTAAAATGCTGAGCAGCAACAGATTATGGGACTTTATGTCCTAAATAATTAAAGAT
This sequence comes from Schistosoma rodhaini, assembly GCA_944470415.2. Classification (NCBI taxonomy): domain Eukaryota; kingdom Metazoa; phylum Platyhelminthes; class Trematoda; order Strigeidida; family Schistosomatidae; genus Schistosoma; species Schistosoma rodhaini. The sequence goes on from OX104036.1 coordinate 46,897,643, forward strand.
AAAACTAAATACTGAATATTACCAAGTAATATAATGTAATACGAAAGTTTTTCGAATTAGAAATGAAGGTAAGAGCTGTAAGCAGCACTGTATTTTCCGACGCAATCACCTTTGGAAAACTTCACGTACTGGTACGGAAACAAAGTTGATATAACATGACTTCCAACCTACAAGCTACACCTGAATGATTTAGATATTAAAGTATGACTGTCTGTGCTAATGCATTTAACAAAAAAGTAGTACTATTTAGTATCATTCATACAATTTGAATTGCATTAACATAACAAGTAAATAACCGGAACCCCATCTTCACTCTACTTGAAAAAGCAAATCTACTTTAAGCGAGTGCAAATTATTGTGTTCAATTCAGCCGTTGAGCTATATTAACCATTCGTACCATAAAGTTTCGGGCGTTTCAATCACTTGGTGGAAATAAATACATTTTACAATGTATATATTTTCAAAATTGCTAGAACTGCTGATTTACTTTAAATTAGACTGTGCATAGCTCATTTCCATTTTTTTTTCATCAAAATAAATATCATCAATACTGTAATGTTTTTCCGAACTATTTATACAGAAATTTTCACTAATCTTCTCCCATATTTTCCTGGACGTTCGGCTCATTCTCTTCAATCACGTTTTAAAACACTTAGAAGATGGGCAGTATTATGGTATAATTTACGTGAACAAATAACTGGAGGACTAGAAGATTCATTCAATTGTGTATGTGTATCTCATCTGTATTTATTGGAAATATTTTTGTAATTTTAATAGCATTTGGTATGTTTAAATGAGATCTGATATCAGGTCTCCTCTGAGAATGCTTAACTAAATTTTCATTATGAAAAAATTTGACGACAATCTAAACAAATATTAAGGACTAACGTGTATATAGGTAGTAATTTTTTAGATCTTAGTATTAAGCGATGTGAGCAGAATGCAAAGTAGCGTATTTAATTAGGTGTTTAAAGACTTCTCAGTTATTAGGAATTGTTTCATAATTAAAATGCTATAAAAAAAATTTTTCAAATTAATTCAAGTGATTTAGTTCTAGCGGTTAAAAGTGCTTCATATTATTAAAGTAAAGGATTCCGTGAATAGTCTGTACGAATTTTTAAATAAAGCATTATGACACTTCGTTTAACGACCGCATGTTCAAATTCTTCCTTAAAACTAGTTTAAATTGATTTTATTTTGAGTTATGAATTCTCAAATCTGAATATTCACTCACCTCTCTATTAACATTCCACAGAGTTGGTATATTTCCGTCTTATGTTTAAAAGTTTGGAAAATATTTACCATATCACAGTATATTTGAAATCATTGTTTTAAAATGTACGGAATTATTAGATATTTTTCAAACTTTGAGAGTTCACTTTAAATTAATGGAATCTTAAAAATCTCTGTATATTTTCAGAATTCTTTATCACCGTTGGAACAGAATATTTTATTGTATTCACCTTTTGCTACACAATTTGTAGCTCAGTTGAAAAATGCTGGTGTTCCTGATCCTGAAACAGAAGCTTACAGAATAGTAAGTTATCCGAGTTTGTCAGTTAATCATCATTATATTAATGATTGAATAAAGTCCTATCAAGTCCCAGGCTTCTTTGATTGTAGGCAAACTCGTGTCAACCCAAAGTCTCATGGGATAATGAAGGGGGATCTGTAGGTTCTGTAGTGAACACATAACACTTGGATTGGTAAATTTTCATCTGTGGAATGAAACTCCATGGTTCAGCCCTACCTGTAGTTTCTGATATTAACGGCAAAAATTCATAGACTCAGTCACTGAATGAGTCACGGATTCTAACATTTGTTAGAATGAAAGGCATGCAGTAATAATTATAGCAAAACGTTTAATACACGAACATACAAATGCATATTAAGGTAACTTCATAGATTATTGTACTTTCTTTCGTACGGTGATGTCAACGATCACTCGTAAAGGATGAATAGTATGAACGTATTATATAAACAACCCAATATTTTGTAAGAACTCAAGACTAAGTTCGTTATTTATCTAAATGGGGATTCAAAACACAAAAAAATGATTTTGTGGTAGTGTATTACAATTCTCCCAATATGTTGAATACAAGCCAGTTGCAAATAGATAATAGGCTCTCCATATATCTTCAGTTTTCATAAGCATTTTTACCTGATTGACACATATCCCCTCAGTCTGTTGTTTTCTGATATAAAACTGTACCTGTCACCTTAAAGTGATGGGGTTGGGTTTTCATTATCATAACAACCTAATAAAGCTCTATATTCGCTGGCACATAGGTTGCTTGAATCATTATTACGTTATTCAAATCAGTTTATGAATAATAAGGCAGAAGGCGACCGTTTTAACATTTGAAGACAAAGTCACACTCCCGACTATTTCGAGATTATTCACACTATTCATTAAATTTACCGGTTGATTAATAATAGGAATTTATTTAGTAAAGTTTTTATGTATATGTTTATCATCCTAACAAAGATAGTTACACTATCTTTACTTAATGAATCCATTCTGATTACTAAAGTTCTTATTCTCTTACGTATTCATTAGAGTTTAAATTTGGATGTGGTTGTCTATTTATCTGAACTGAACGTCTCCAGTCTTCCTTGTATGCTGAATTTAATTTCACCGCTTAATATGTTAAGTCTTTTTAGTAAAACTTAATAAAGATGTAGCAATCATTGTCATACGCTTTACCTACTTTTTTGAAAATTTCCACTTCTTATACCATCTTTCATGCTATTTAAACATCAATAAGTTTATTGACTATCTATATCGTTTTTATTATTTCATTTGAAATAATCAATCGTAGTTAACCACATGGAAAATTCCCAAAGACCCTGTCAAGTCACCTAGCTACATTTGGTCACATAAAGATTGGAAGCCTAATCCAGTTGATGCAGATTTTATGCAGTTTTTGGATGATTTAGTTTCTGGTATTTTAATTCAACAACATATTACAACAAATAATAATACGAACGAAACATGTATTGCTCCACACTCAAATCAACTGAATAATTCTGATGAACAAGGAGTATGCAATGAAGCTAATGAAACACGAATAAATTCAACTTCTGAAATTTCAGAACAAAATACAGCATTCAAACAACTTACATTCTCAGAATCCAAATGGATTATACACCAGACTCAGGTAATTTGGCTAACCTTGTCTTTAATAATGATAATAATAACTCACCTCTGTCCAAACTGACAATTGGAGTGCTCGTTGGGTTATCACCAATCATTTCTCTGTTCCTCTAATAGCTATACAAGTCATACTATTTTATAATACGAAACAGGTTCATAAATGGTGTTCTAACCACGGAATTGATTAACCTTATCCCCAATTTATAAACACAACATTAGACTGTGATAACGTGTGTGTTTAAACGGAAAACATTTTTTTACATACCGTACTGAATAAGATTTTATTAACTCCCAATTGTATCTGTATGATACATTTGATTGTCTAAAAATATCTATAAGATTCATTGTATAGATGATTGAACTGATTAGATACAAAAATCATCCCTTTTTTGAAATATTTTAATTTATAAATCTCATTACGCTTCACTTAGAAAAAACAACTTTCCCCGATTCCTCTTCTATTGTATACTTAATTTAATGGCTATTAAGTTCTTTGTATTTTTAATAATAATACATTTGTTTATGTGTAGATAAAACATGTCATAGTCGGTCCTGTACGCAGATACCTTACTACAATGGCTGGAGCTCGTGTAATGAATTCTGCGCACCAATCATCATCCGTACTCATGCATCATCGTAATTTAACTGCTGGTCATAATTCAGTACATGTAACTCATAGTCGTAAAGGGAATCGAGCTTCATTATTATTACGTAAAGATCATTTATTTTGGATGACACTTGATCAAGTGATGCGTGATCCAAAAGTGAAATCAACTTTGCAACAAATAAATAAAATATCTATGTTAAGAACTGTAAGTGTAATAATTGTTACTTTGATTAATGGATTCTATGAACATTTAAAATTTACTATTTTAATTATTTTGATGACTGCAGTTTCAATGGCGTTAAAAAGCAAATCTAACCAAATTCTTTTAAATTTGGTTTAGTAAGCCATACAATTTCATTATAATATTTTTGTGGCATAGTGTTCTATGCGCATTAAACTCAAGCATTTAAATAATTACATGTCTGCAAGTGTACGTATTACCTGTTAACGGATTTCCGAAATGAACCATTTAGATTATAATCACTTATTGATTGCCAAATTTCTGTATTTATAATGTTATTACAGTTGTGATAATACTTATGCACACGTAATCTGATCACTGATTTGTTGAAAAATTTGGTTTGTATTCATCTAAAGTTTGTATCATCAGAACAGACAATTATTGTATGAAGTAGGGAATTTTCGAAGTGTTAATTCATCATGATAAAATTGAATTATATGACAACTATACAGTCTATTCGTTCAAACTGTTATTCAACATGAAGTTTGCGCTTTGTACGATGTATCATTAACATCACAACATATATTATGGCAACTAATACAGATCTGATTTATATACATAATAAACTTGGAAAACAACTCCTTAGAACTAAGTAATATACGTTTTTGAAGGTCAAATAAAAACACATTTATGAGCTCCCTTTCAAATTTTTGGTATAACTCACTAAGCAATTGATTAGTTGTTTAAATATTCAGTATTTTACATGATAAACTTTGCTAAATGAAGATTAATGATACTACTTATTTGTTCAAAGCGAAATAGTTGAGGTATTGTGGAGTTAAAATATGCGGTTAAGACTGTATTCATTCAGTTTCTCGTTTGTACCCATCTATGTCATGTGATTAAATTCATAATTTGCCGTCCACTAAAATGTCATTCGGTAGTTCATTTACAAATATATATTATTTTATTTTTTGTTAATTTAAAGTCAGCTCCTTTCATTGCTCGTCAAATGGTGTTGCGTCTCAGTCATAAATCATTTACTCAAACTGTTTGTCAAAAGCAAAAAGGTTATAAAACAACTTATACTAATTTACGTATTCGAAAAAGAGGACATTGTAAAAGAACTTTAAGAGGAAGGAAATTTGATAAACATTCTAAACAAAATGACTTGGAAACTTGTCATGATCAAACACAAATATCAATAGCTGAAGATATTACATCATCTAAAGACAATCTAAGCAGTTCGACGTCTACTTCCTCAATGATATTGTGTACTGACGAGACAATTACGACTGCTGAGGCCACAATTACTAGCAGTAACAATACCACCACCGCCACTGTAAACACAACGACAACTGGTGTTAGTGCTACTACTAAAGTAATTGCTTCCCCTAATTCTTATAATACAACTACTGATAAAAATTCGATCGAGTTAACAGAAAATAAACGAAAGCTGTTATTACAAATTCATAGTATTTTGAAAGCTTTCGAAAGGAAAAGATACAATTGTTCAAATTCGTATGCTTTAGCAACAAATATTTGGTCTCGAAGAATGAAGGTTACAGAGGCAAGTGGTATTATCATTTTATGTGTTACCACATAGTTTTAGTGGGTTATAATTATTTTTGATGTCCACAGTTGCGGAGATTGTAAAATTTTGCAGTTAGAAATCACTGACTGACTTTTGACAACCAAATTTGCTGGTTAGTTGTGTCGTCCTTTAATATTAGTTCATGTGTAGGCTTGCTTCAATTGGTCTTCGTTGTTAATGATTATTCCTCAACCACGTCATGTCATCACACTATATTTTAACACAATTTGTTCGTCACTTGAACGACTCAAAACGTCCCCATCATAATACGTCTGAAACACATTGAATTGGAATTTATTCTGAATAGTTGTCACCTTCATATGATCTGTTCCTACCAATACAGACAATTTTCCCATTTGTTTACACCAAAATGTTTTTTTAAATCAGTTGATTATTCTTAGCTTTACGTAAATGATAGATTAGATAACTATTAGAAGACCGAGGGACTCTGATCAGTTATTGGTTCCTGACTAATGTCAAGTCTTAAAAGGGAGACAGGATTTTGTTGGTTGAGTCTATAGTTTACTTCATTTCACACTGCAAACAGCAAGCCAATCAGTGGTAATGTTTTTTAACAGAGGGAATGATTTATACTATAATAATATCTTTAAGGAACATCTGTTTTATATTTAAGACGAACAACCTGTTGATAAATATCAACAACCTTGGTATAAGTTATTTTAGAAACTTTCTGGAGTGGATTAACTTTGAATTTTTGTGTTTAAAGTCGCTTTAAAGAGCTAAGTGAGAAAATTTCAATGGTGTTCAATCGAATGATCATAACTCCTCAATCTATTTTTACTCAGGATAATTGTCTATACATCTTCTATGGAGGTTCATCATAAATTGTTTTTAGAAACAACTTATAAACCTATAAGGTTTTTTTCTTTTTACTAATTTCTCAACCTCATCAAATAATAAAGTCTTTTTTAGTGTCATGGATGTTCGTTGAATTCTGTGTTACTTTAGTTTATACTAAATCATGAATAGCTACGCTAATCGAATATAATGAACATTAAATTACATTGTGGTTTCTTTGATTTTGTTTGGAAAATTCTTTTCATTTATTATCTCTTTCTGAATAGCCAAATGTTGCCAATCAGGAACGATTCATTCCACCTATTATGCGCGACTTACCATCAAATATAGGCATTCGTTTATTCCATCAACCTGAATTAATAAGTAAACGTTGTTTGGAAATCGCACGATCATGTTTACAAAATGGATTAAATTTGTATACAGATGAGAAAGAATCATTGAAAAAAATAGATGTTGTTGATCAGTCAACTGCCTGTACAACATCGTTAGATACAAGTGATTCACAATTGATAAAACCTAAAAGAGTACATATTCTACCACCAAATTATTCTACTATATTAGGTTTTAAAAGTCTTCTAATGCATTTATCCACATTGTTAGAAAAAGAAAGAGGAAAATTTTCACAATTTACTGAACTTAGGTAAGTTATATATACATATATGCATTTTTATTTTACCGTTTTTGTCCTAAAAGTACTATTCAAGTTTTGCGTAAACATTTCTACATTTTCATGTATGATTCTGTTATGCCTGAATCTAAATCGATTCCGCGGTAACGAACGAAAGCCAATGACACAATGACACGATAAGCTATTCTAATCTGTTGTCCCAGGCCCCGCTAACTAGATGAAGAAGTCCAAGGCAAGTAGGGGAATATATATGTATTCCGTAAGCAGCCGAGTACAAGCAATCAAATAAGGGAAAAAGTCAAGCGCATTTATACAGTAACAAATTGTCCTTGAGCACCATTAGTAAATAGCACACATAAAGAAACAAAGGACCAATAGCGGTTAAGATAGTTTACAGGTGGGAAATATGACGTGAAGGTAAAAGAGCGCTTTTGGCGCGAAAACAGCTAAATTCAAATTTTCAAAATAAAACTACAAGATTAGGCCATTTACCAAGTAAGTTCTGGGGATTTGACATCCCCAACACCTCCCCTTTTTAGTAACGGACATTCTTTGGGTCCACCTGCATTCTAACTGTCTGTCGCCGTTGGCGCAGTGACCATCTTCGGGACCGTAGATCGACCTTTTGATCTTCTTCATGCGTTGGGACTGCCGGCAGATTAAATGTATCCAATAGTACGTCCAGCGGAATCTTTACTTCGGTCGATGGGCGCTCTGGTGTTAACCGCTTGCGTAGTTGATTTCGATGTCTGGTCCATCTGTCCGTTCCTACCTCAACCTCATACATGACTTCTCCCATCCGTCTAACCACACGTGCTTCGATCCAAGGGTCACGATTTGCTCTGTAGTCCCGAGCGAATACTGGGCATCCAACGTTGTACGTGGGTAGCTTCCGGGACGTGGTTTGTATTAGTGGTGGTGTGGATTTCGGCAGCATCAAGTTGTGAATGGTCCTCAGCCGTCTTCCCATGAGGATCTCTGCGGGGGACTTCTGCTCCGGCAGCGTGTCGTTGGGGGTCGTTCTGTAGGCAAATAAAAAATTCTGCAGTGTTTCCACTGGCGTCCCCTCCCCTTTTGACTTAATCAGAGCCCTCTTGAACGTATCCACGAACCTTTCCGCTTGCCCATTCGATTGTGGGTGGTAAGGTGGGGCGCGAAGATGCCTGATGGTTAGGCGTTTGCAGAACTCTTGGAACTGCGCCGAGGCGAACTGCGAACCGTTGTCGGATACAATCACTTCCGGTAATCCGTTTCGTGCGAACAACTCAGTCAAATGTTTCAGAGTCTGGGTGGTCGTTGGTGGAGTGACGGGAACAATCTCCGGCCATTTTGAGAAGGCGTCGACCACGACAAGATATGTGGTTCCGTTGACTGGACCGGCAAAGTCGATATGTATCCTAGACCAGGGATGCTCAGGCTGTGGCCATGGGACCGGCGGTACCTTCGCATTGGACTTTGCAGCTTGTTGACACTGAGCACATTTGTTTACTAGATCCACGATATGCTGGTCCATGAGGGGCCAGTAAGCATAGCTTCTGGCGATGGATTTCATACGCTTTATGCCTGGATGACCAATGTGGAATTGCTTCAGCACCCTCGGTCGTAGGGATTCTGGCACGACCACTCTATCTCCAAACATCAAGCATTCATTTACGACACATAATGAGTCACGACGATGGTAAAGCTGCTTCATGTCACCGTCAAGTTCAGTTGATGGCCAGCCATTGGTGACGTAGTTCATCGTTTTCTTAATGACGGGGTCGTTTCTGGAAGCAATTTGTATCTCAGATTCTAAGACTGGCAAAGCACGAACAGCGGTTGTCAGGTAGCATTGCGCGTGGTCTTCTGTCGAAAGAGAAGCGATAACGGCATCTTCATCGGTCGTAGAGTGTTCGTTGATGAGTCGTGACAATGCGTCTGCTTGACCAAATTGTTTGGTGCGTCGATACTGAATGTCAAAATCATACCCCAAGAGGATCAAAGCCCATCGTTGGAGACGGTTTGCAGAGTGGGCCGGGACGCCAGATTTCGAACCAAAAATTGCGAGAAGGGGCTTGTGATCCGTAAGGAGTGTGAACCTCCGACCGTACAAAAATTTGTGGAACCGCCGCACCGCAAACACCAGGGCGAGAGCCTCCTTCTCTATCTGACTATACTTCCTTTCTGCCGGGGTCAGTGTTCGGGATGCGTGCATGACAGCCTTCTCTGTTGCGTCTGGAAACTGATGAGAAATGACGGCTCCTACGCCATACGCTGAGGCATCTGCAGCTACAATGATTGGCATGCATGGATCGTAGTGCGTTAATAACAATTTCGAGCTGATGATGGACTTCAGTTTACAGAATGCTGCGTCACACTCTTTAGTCCACTTCCACGTACTGTTCTTGCTCAGTAGGCCATTCAGTGGGGCACGAATGTCATGCATTGAAGGGACGAACGCGGCATAGTAAGAGACCAGTCCCATGAAGGAACGCAGTGCGGAGATATTCGTGGGTGTGGGCATCTGTCGTATCGCTTGGACATTTTCAGGATCCGGTCTGCGGCCGTCAGCATCAAAAATAAACCCCAAATGCTTTACGGACCGTAATAAAAACTGGCATTTCTCAGGTCGTAACCGGAACCCGTTTTCACTAATGCGTTTCAGTACCGATGTCGTTCGCTCATGTAGCTGTTCTAACGTTGCGGCAACAATTAGAATGTCGTCAAGGTAAGCCGCGACTCCCGGGATGCCCGATAAGATAGTATCCATTAATTGTTGGAAAATAGATGGTGCAGTCTTGACACCGAATGGTAAACGGTTGTACTGAAATAACCCACGGTGAGTGTTGATAGTAAGCAGCTCCCTAGATGCTTCGTCTACTTCAACTTGCAAATAAGCATCAGCAAGATCCAGTTTTGCGAAGAATTTTCCCCCATTCAGCATCGTAAACAAATCTGCCGGAACTGGTAAGGGATAGTGGTGTTGTTCAAGGGCTGCATTTAGACCTGTAGAAAAATCAGCACATATTCGTAAGGTGCCGTTTGCTTTCTTGATGACCACTATCGGTGCTGCCCAGGCGGAGTAAGAAACGGGAGTAATTACTCCTTGTTGTTGGAGGCGGTTTAATTCTTCATCTACTGTTGGTAACGTCGCATAAGGCACGGGTCTTTTGGGACGAAAGACAGGCTTAGCTCCAGGTTTCAAACGAAGCGTTGCTTTTAAGGTAGAACACTGTCCCAAACCAGGCTGGAAAATCGATGAAAACTGCGCCATTAGCTTCCTGGTATACGATTCAGTGCCATGAGGTTGTGATATCATGTGGCATATGGTATTTAGTGGGACATCAGCCAATTTCAGTTGATCGAACCAATCTAAACCAAGTAAATTTAGATCAGCTGGAGTTATATGACATACCCCGGTAAATGACGACTCCCGGAAGGTCACTCTACATTCCAATTGTCCTTCTAAGTGTAGGAAATTACCACATGCGGTACGAGGCTTTTTAGTTGTTCGCTGCAGGCTTGGGCGACCCATTTTGATCCAATTTTTGTGAGAGAGGATGGTGACGTCTGATGCGGTATCTATTTGCAATCTAAAAAAATGTCCATTAATATTAATGTTAATGAATTTCCTCTCACCTGGTGATGAACTCTGACAAGAAGATACCAAGCTCAAAGAAGAGGTACAGGGCTTTGGAACCGTCTTTTTGGTATTACTGGATCGATTTGGTGTGCTCTTAAGGCAAAACCCGTCCTTGTGGCCAACAACCTTGCACTTCCTGCATCGATGTTGCTTAAATGGGCAATTCCTTACGTAGTGCCATGCACCACAATGCCAGCAAGGAGTGGAGGGATTTGTTCTGGTCTGTCGAATTGGGCTGAAATGAGTTGGACTGAATGCAGCGGGAGCGCACTGATTCTGGTTAGTTGTCTTTTGGATTACTCGTACTTCCGATCGACTAGACCCACCACTCTCAACCATCGACGTGTCTCGTTGTAGATTTACTAGGCGTTGATATTCATTAGCCATGTCATTTAGTGTGAGTTTTGGATCTTGGTCCAATCGACATAGTAGTCGCGTTCTTATGTCACTGAACTTCTGGGACTGAAGGCTGCAAATGAGGATAAGGGCTTTGAACTGGTCTTCAGATAAAGACTTTAACCGGAACCGTTCGCATTCACGGTTAACGATGCCCACATGCGTAAGGAAGTCATCGTCTTCGTTCATAACCAGCTTCAAACATCGGTAACGGGTGTTAAACAATGATGAATTGTCCCCAAAATGTTGGCTTAGTGTCTGGACTGTGTCTGCGAAAGAGCGATCACGTGGATTCAATGGCAGGATCAAATTGCAGTACCTGTCCAGCTCACTTGCACCCAACTTCCGAAGTAGCAGTCGTACCTTCCAAGCATCATCTTGATTAGCAAAATCAAATTTAAATAGGTCTTCATAACGCCGGAACCACATGTCAAAAGTAACGTTTGCATCAGGATCATAATGAAACTCAGCAATACTATTTGCGACGCCGTCTACTGATGGTGCTGTGGTTGCATTAGCTGTGCTAGGCTGTGAAGGGGGCGAAACTTTCATGTCTGTCAGCATTTGTATGAGCTTCAGCTGCTGTTCAAGTAATGATTCGAGTTTAGAAGGATCCATGTTTCCAAACCACCGTCGCCAATTGTTATGCCTGAATCTAAATCGATTCCGCGGTAACGAACGAAAGCCAATGACACGATAAGCTATTCTAATCTGTTGTCCCAGGCCCCGCTAACTAGATGAAGAAGTCCAAGGCAAGTAGGGGAATATATATGTATTCCGTAAGCAGCCGAGTACAAGCAATCAAATAAGGGAAAAAGTCAAGCGCATTTATACAGTAACAAATTGTCCTTGAGCACCATTAGTAAATAGCACACATAAAGAAACAAAGGACCAATAGCGGTTAAGATAGTTTACAGGTGGGAAATATGACGTGAAGGTAAAAGAGCGCTTTTGGCGCGAAAACAGCTAAATTCAAATTTTCAAAATAAAACTACAAGATTAGGCCATTTACCAAGTAAGTTCTGGGGATTTGACATCCCCAACAGATTCATTACTTGTCATTCACTTAATTGACTTCTTATATTATTATGTTTGACAAACGACACATACTTCTGTCAGGTTTTACATTGTTTTTATATCTGTCTATTAATGTTTATTTCCGAAAAAAAATTCGTGTGTGGATGATAATCATGATGGCGAAATACATTTTTTAAAGTATAATACCCTACACATTTTATTTAATAGTTAGCTAAAATAAATTCCTAAACTTCATTGTATACTAGAGTGAGGAAATATTTCAAATAATCATTTTCACCTGATAACTCTAGGTGATATGAATAAATCTTTCCGTATATCGGATTTTGTAATCACAACTAAGGAATAAAAGGCTAAACAAACATTGACATCAGCTAGTGCTCAGTGATAAATTGACATAATATCATAAATATACTTGTAATTGTTGTATCCCCTGGCGAATTATGAATCATAAATCTGATGTCCATTTATGGACAAATGTAATACGCCTATTCCTATTGGATAGTTGTTAAATGAGTAACCTAAATCTGATGTCTATTTATGGACAAATACAATATGCCCATTCCCTATTGGATAGTTGTTAAATAAGTGACCTAATCGTTTCCGTGTTCCTCTTATCACAACCTTTGTTTTGACCTTGGAACTATTATTATTGATTACTTTCCCTCTAGCTACAGCCACATTGGCCAATTACTGTACAAATGTTATTTTTCTATTTTTTGGTATAATTGGGTCTGTTTGGTTAGTATATATAACCCAGTGTGCTTGTGAATAATGATTCATATTTCCGAGGCTGTTATTTGTGTTCTGGACTTAACGGGCTGGGCTAGGCAGTTAGGAAGGACCGAATAGCACTCAAGACTGCTCGTACGTATTTTCTGTATCATTGGACGTTTCATATACAATAACGATTGTTATACGTTCATAATAATTGGCGACGGGGATTCTGGAAAAAAATACAGCAGCCGCTGACGTCATTTCGGGATTAAATAATCCATAATAATTGCCGGTTTTTTTTTGGATTTATTATTATTATTTACATTTTAAAAAATGGCCTTAACTTCCGACCAATTTCAGTTGCTAATCCAGCGACAAGAGCAGCGCTTCAGAAAGAGTCAATTGGATTTCATTGACAAATTACACGCGAAGCTGCTGAATCACCCATGCTTTGGGAGTGAAACGGAAGTTGACGCAATAATTTCAAAATTGCGTACAGAGCTGGAAAACGATTACAGAACTAATGAATATGCCGGCGAAAGCCTCAATGAATCCATACAAAGCAATAATTTAAGCGCAGCAGTTATACATGATCAGCCCAGTAACCCAGTACTACCTGTTTCAGAGACATGCCCTGTACACGGTCCAAGTCTTATTAATCCCGAAAACGGACGTGCAAACAATGAATTATCCTATTCACAGAAAGTAAATGTCTTGCAAAATGCTCATGAAATTGCTACAGTACCCGCCCACGAAGAAACGGGAAACAAATCGAGCAGTATATGGAATACAGTGGCACCAAATGAAATTAATCATGATACGGAAAATGTTTCTAATGAATCTAATGATCAAAATTCTGTAATTGTTCTACCAGATTTAGATTATTTTGATGATTCATATGTTTCTGTTGAATTCTCTTATAAAAATGAGAGAAAAATGTCAGATGTATTTAATGATAATCAAGAATCCAATACAACTCTCATAGATACTGATTATCCTAATGATTCATTATCTACTAATGAGGTTCCGAGGAAATTCAAGGAAACTATTTCAGAAGAATCAAATGTTGGTGACCTCGAATCAAATGTCGTCGATCCTCATGATCTCGTCAGTTCTAATGCATTCCCTGTTAAAGGTGACAAACATATCGCATTAATAGTAACTTGGCTATATGAGGATCCAACAGTCTTTCGTGGGGGAGGGTAAATTCGAGAAAATTAAAAATCCGGATTTCTCAAAAAGGGGAGGTGTTGTATCCCCTGGCGAATTATGAATCATAAATCTGATGTCCATTTATGGACAAATGTAATACGCCTATTCCTATTGGATAGTTGTTAAATGAGTAACCTAAATCTGATGTCTATTTATGGACAAATACAATATGCCCATTCCCTATTGGATAGTTGTTAAATAAGTGACCTAATCGTTTCCGTGTTCCTCTTATCACAACCTTTGTTTTGACCTTGGAACTATTATTATTGATTACTTTCCCTCTAGCTACAGCCACATTGGCCAATTACTGTACAAATGTTATTTTTCTATTTTTTGGTATAATTGGGTCTGTTTGGTTAGTATATATAACCCAGTGTGCTTGTGAATAATGATTCATATTTCCGAGGCTGTTATTTGTGTTCTGGACTTAACGGGCTGGGCTAGGCAGTTAGGAAGGACCGAATAGCACTCAAGACTGCTCGTACGTATTTTCTGTATCATTGGACGTTTCATATACAATAACGATTGTTATACGTTCATAATAATTGGCGACGGGGATTCTGGAAAAAAATACAGCAGCCGCTGACGTCATTTCGGGATTAAATAATCCATAATAATTGCCGGTTTTTTTTTGGATTTATTATTATTATTTACATTTTAAAAAATGGCCTTAACTTCCGACCAATTTCAGTTGCTAATCCAGCGACAAGAGCAGCGCTTCAGAAAGAGTCAATTGGATTTCATTGACAAATTACACGCGAAGCTGCTGAATCACCCATGCTTTGGGAGTGAAACGGAAGTTGACGCAATAATTTCAAAATTGCGTACAGAGCTGGAAAACGATTACAGAACTAATGAATATGCCGGCGAAAGCCTCAATGAATCCATACAAAGCAATAATTTAAGCGCAGCAGTTATACATGATCAGCCCAGTAACCCAGTACTACCTGTTTCAGAGACATGCCCTGTACACGGTCCAAGTCTTATTAATCCCGAAAACGGACGTGCAAACAATGAATTATCCTATTCACAGAAAGTAAATGTCTTGCAAAATGCTCATGAAATTGCTACAGTACCCGCCCACGAAGAAACGGGAAACAAATCGAGCAGTATATGGAATACAGTGGCACCAAATGAAATTAATCATGATACGGAAAATGTTTCTAATGAATCTAATGATCAAAATTCTGTAATTGTTCTACCAGATTTAGATTATTTTGATGATTCATATGTTTCTGTTGAATTCTCTTATAAAAATGAGAGAAAAATGTCAGATGTATTTAATGATAATCAAGAATCCAATACAACTCTCATAGATACTGATTATCCTAATGATTCATTATCTACTAATGAGGTTCCGAGGAAATTCAAGGAAACTATTTCAGAAGAATCAAATGTTGGTGACCTCGAATCAAATGTCGTCGATCCTCATGATCTCGTCAGTTCTAATGCATTCCCTGTTAAAGGTGACAAACATATCGCATTAATAGTAACTTGGCTATATGAGGATCCAACAGTCTTTCGTGGGGGAGGGTGAATTCGAGAAAATTAAAAATCCGGATTTCTCAAAAAGGGGAGGTGTTGTATCCCCTGGCGAATTATGAATCATAAATCTGATGTCCATTTATGGACAAATGTAATACGCCTATTCCTATTGGATAGTTGTTAAATGAGTAACCTAAATCTGATGTCTATTTATGGACAAATACAATATGCCCATTCCCTATTGGATAGTTGTTAAATAAGTGACCTAATCGTTTCCGTGTTCCTCTTATCACAACCTTTGTTTTGACCTTGGAACTATTATTATTGATTACTTTCCCTCTAGCTACAGCCACATTGGCCAATTACTGTACAAATGTTATTTTTCTATTTTTTGGTATAATTGGGTCTGTTTGGTTAGTATATATAACCCAGTGTGCTTGTGAATAATGATTCATATTTCCGAGGCTGTTATTTGTGTTCTGGACTTAACGGGCTGGGCTAGGCAGTTAGGAAGGACCGAATAGCACTCAAGACTGCTCGTACGTATTTTCTGTATCATTGGACGTTTCATATACAATAACGAATTGTTATACGAGACATAACAGTAATACCATGGATTTTAATAATGTAAGAGAAATAAATGTAACGAATTTAACGTTAATTACAAGGTTTCAGACTAATTATTAATATTGTGTGCACACTATATGGTAAAAGTAGCAATGGTTTTGATAAATCTTAGAAATTTGATAGAATACAGAAAGGGAAAAGTGTTTTCTTAATAGTGATTACATCAACCATACCCCCAAATGCCCTGCTACTGCTGAGAGTGGGGAGAAACCGCTATACCTCTCGAAATGCTCTCACATGGCCACGCGCATAAAGCCTCTGCCAAGGAAGTCCTACTCACTACCTTAACATGGCACATGTGTTGTTTGCGAAATTGAGAGGACGAAAAGCGAATGTCTAGCGCTTTAACCGGGTTGGTGGACACGGAAAGTCCATCTAGGGGAGTTGGAAAACCCTGGTTCCAAACCAGTGGTGCACACGGGCTCCAGGATTCTGAGGGAACAAATGGAGTATGAATCAATCGTTGGTCACCGGCTACCATGGGACTGCATCTCTTTACGATGCTCCAATATTTATGCGTTTAAATAAATAAATAAAAGTTAGCATTTATGACCCAAAGAGGATCTGTTCACTGTTAGTTTAGAGGTCGATTGTTAATCGGACGTAGTCTTTTACAACTTCAAATATAAAATAAATACAATCTAACTTTAACGAAATTAAATTATTAAAAAGAAACGTATATAATATGGTGGCAAAATTATATTTCCTCCTTTCTATTTTCTTCATCGACATATTCTACAATTTCGTTATTCAAATAATTTGTTTAATTTCGTAATTGTTTTAATTCTGTGAAACCGCAGGCGGCTGTTTTGTGCATATCCGGGCCAAACTATTACAGATGAAGAGTTTGAACGAAGTAAGACTTGTTTCTTTGTAAATTTCTGCTTACATAATATTTACATTATATGTACGAGAAATCTAGTCGAATGACATATATAAATTCTTAAGTCAGAAGACAAAGTATAACAATACTATTATAAAGAATAAAACTTTGCAGTTCTCAAATGATGGAACGCACAGATGTCAGTTATATCATCCAAACCACAATCGAAGAAAGCTGCGTTCCGATAAATGAATATCGGGAATAAACGATACCAGATTAAGCGCTACGTTCAAAAAAGCAAGTCATTCAACATAATCGGTTTTGGATAGTAGCACTCATGATGTAATTGAGCGAGTAAGGAAAATTAAAAAAAATAGTCCGAAACATCAATATATCAGAGTATTTATCTCAATGTCTTTCATTTGTTGTTTTTCAATAAATAGAATTAAGAGAAGTCGAATCAACTACTATGTTTGGTCGTCCAATTTTCAATGTGGCACGTACACTTTTGTCCTCAAAATATACAGACTTTATTAACAGATCATTAGCTCTTCTATTGTGGCCTGCACTTCTGGCAACCATACCAGCTAAATCATTTATGGAAGATGCTCAGCGCCATTGGCAAGATGCCTAGTACGTTTATAGATTTATTATTTTATTCTCTCGTGATATATATATGTATATATATATATATCAAACTTTCTGTCGATCATATCGCTTTGGAGATGTATCGATTGCGAACTAGGTGATTTCGCGCGGTTAGATTTACCGTGATCACTGGTTATTAGTTGATATATTTACACTTCGCTTTGGTGTAACAAATTTGAAAACTGTAGCAAGCATTATAAAATTGCTATCAAGTAAGCATATACTTTATTGCGCAACTCGTCCCATCTTATTGCCTAGTCTATACCATTCTAAGTTTATATTCCCTCAGACTAATGGGAAAATGTACAGGTAAGTGATCATAATGAATTAACATGCAGTCAGTTTAAAGCGCAAATATTTTCTATATCGTCAAACTCTCGGCACACACTGTATAATGCAATTCACTCCACACATTTTGAATTCACCTATTTGTTGATTGCTGCAAGTTTTTTAATTAAACGCATTGGCTTGTTAGCCTTATTTTATTTGAATAGCATTTAGAGTGCTATAAAAATCAGATCCTGTCTATTGTTGAAAATTTTAGATCAGTGTACCGTGGTTTAAATAAATTACAATTTTTCTCCTCTATTATTGGTCCCAGTGAACCTGGGAGCAAGCGAAAATAGTTAGCTCTTATCTATTACCTCCATATTTTGCAGAAGTTATTCAAAACTTAGATTTGTGTACTAGGGTTTGTGAATAAGTCAACTACGAAATCCTATCGTGGTTACAGTAATATCTCTTCGTGTAAGAAAACTACAATGACGAGGTGTAACCGTTATCAAAAAAGAAGTCTGCAACAGTGAAATTATATTTTCTACATGAATGAGAAACATGTCCGCAAAGTTAAGACTAAGTATTATACTTCAGTATTTAAAATCACTAAACATTAAAAGTGTAGTTGCAAATTTAACATGCATTTCTACGTGACCAAATTTATGGACTCATGTCACGTCATGATTCGAAAAGTCGTTAGCCATGTAAAACAAGGATATTTCTATAAACAGCTGTAAAACAATGTTGTGAAATAAAATTCTTAGTTGTATAATTTTATTTTAATGCTTGCAAAAAACATCAATAATTGAGACTACTGTCACCCTACTGAGTAATATGTAAACTTTAAGTCAATTTATTAGTTTCTAAGTGAAAGAGAATTTGATGTCGGCAATTTCCAAAGTTCTCAAAGAGTTACAGTAATGTATAACATATAGTTATCTGAAACTAAGACTTCAAAACAAATCTGGGAGTTGTCTTATTTTTCTGTTATTACCTAATATGATCCGTCTAGTGAACATTCAGTCGCTAAATATCCTGAGCAAAATGATAAAGAAATCGCAGAAATTCAGGAGGATGACACTATTGCTCCTGTCAACAGACCTAAACGAAAACGACAAATACAGGATTATTTCATGAAAATACCAAATAAAAGGTAGGTAAAACCAAGAAGGCAGTGATTGTTTGACATTCTTACCGTTTTTTTATAATGTGCTCGATTATCCCTTAATATTTGAGTTGTTTTACAGCAGTTCCATATTGTGGCTTTATACAAGAGAAAAGATTACAGATAGTACTAAACTGTTTTGAAATGCGAGGCCCTTATTTTCAGCACCTTCACATCGACTGAGCAGAAATAAAGGATTTCATAAGTAAATACTATATCCCTTTTATTCATGATTAAAATTTTGCGTGGATTTCCTACTGACGTGGTTTGCTATTACCAGCATGTGGAACTTGATTTTCAACCACCTGTTTACGAAATGAAATCTGAATTCCCTCAAGGATTAAGTAAACAAACATTAGCACGTATCTTTGCATTCAACTGCATTCTGAATACTTACACATGCCAAAATGTTGGTTTTGAATGTACTTTTCTATCGGCACTATGTCAAATATCTGCCGACATATTCGCCGAGAGACCAAACTACTGAATTCGCACTGTTAAGTCATTCGATGCTAAAAACGAAATAGTGCTTCTCAGTTTTCAGTGTTTCCCACTTATGTTGGTTCACGATATCAAAAACGAAACACTTTTTAATTAGATTATGTTTGTTTTTTTTTGTCAATAAGTATATATGGGCACATTACTTTCTTATTACTACTCCTCTTAAAAAAGCCAGCCAATACTTTGTTGAAGAACTAGACAATCCAATATATTCAGTGTACGAAACAAACTTGAGTCATCAAGAAAAACCAACCGTTCAATACCACAAAACTTAAAAATCAAGATAGACATGTTGAAAATTATCATAAGTACATAATTTTCAGACGTTTTCTAATTTTTTTTCTAGGTTAAAGAAAAATCATAATTACAACGCGTTACTTAATTTTATCGGATCAAGAGTGAATTGGGCTAAGCGAATAAATGGTACTATGACATTTACAATAACCAGTGAAAATGGTGAATTACTGCAGATCACTTTACCTAACGAGATAAGGATACTATATTCATGTGGCTTCAAACCTGATTCATTTTTAAATCTTAGAAAATAGAATTTCAAATATTCATATTTGTAATTATACAAGATTCCATTATTTTTTTTTTTAATGATACTAATACACATTATAATCGAATCAGTCTTATTTCTAATAATAACTGATTAATGCTGCTTTGCAAATGAAGGACGTGTTGCAAAATAAACAGCTGACTTTTGGTATATATATAAATACGTATACTCTCCAAAGATCGGACAGTTTTAAGGCTTATGTAATCTAACTATAAATCAACTGTAAGTTTTTTTACAGCACGATTTACCTCCTGGTTTACAATTTTAGTGAACTAATCAGTTTATTCCTTGTCTTCGCTTAACGCTTTTTCTGCTTGCAAAGTAAGTAAAGTAAAGAATTGGGGCTTCTATAAGTGTGACAACTCTAGAGTATTTGTGATAGTTTTCGTCACGTTATCTAACAAAGGTCTAGAAGGCTAAAAAATATGAAGTTAGAGCACCAGATTGTGGTTATACTTAATTCTTAACTTCACGGACATTCCAGAGTACTTATTTCTTATTGATGGAGGATTTCCATTTCCATATTAGGCTAATATACTTGAAAATAACTGAACTTATGAGCATTGTGGTGTGTGCTACTTATATCGACAAAAGTAGTATATATCGCTAGTCAGGAATATAATGTCCAGCAGGAGAAGGTCGAGGAGGAAAGAACGGGAACAGAAAGCAGTTGTTATGGAAATACAGGGACAATGAAGTCTGAGACGATTGACTGATATTTGCAAAAGGGACAATCAAGTTTGAGACAATTGATTGACATTTTGCAGATGAATTTAATATATGGTTCTCAGTTTTACTAAGAGACTCTGTAATTTTGTGTTCAAGTACATTCGATTGAGCGCACTTGTGTTCTCGTTCACTACAGCATGTATATATCAAAGTTTAAAAATGATAACTCCTACAAGTATTTAGACTTAGTCAAGAGTGAGTGAGAATGTCTGTTCTGTTGCTTCTCATGAATAACAAGCGTTTCCAGCGAAGTTTTTTACATTGTCGAATTTAAAACCAATATTTAAGAGCGGATTGTAGTCATTATTGGAAAACTACTTCGAAACAAAATTGTCAATCCTTGCTCAAGCAAGTATTCTATCTCAAAAAGTTATCATTGTATGTTGTTAGCAGCACTATTTTCTACTTAATTACACAATAAAAAAGACTAGTGATACAAACAATGTTAGTGATTTTAGTTTCTCAGTAATAATATACACTGTACACAGTTCTTTTGTAATATAACAATATCATTTACTATACATTCTAGTTAGAAATGTGATTAGAAGTCACCAACTCAACAAGTGGGATAAGAGTGTTTTGATGACAAAATACACGACAAGGTAGAATTGAAAGTATAGATATTTCAGATTGTTTTGAATTCTGTACACTTTGACTCTCTGTATTATCCCAAGTAAATGTAATTGTATAGGTTTTTCTTGAAATTAACCCGTTGTTGGATAGTCCTTTATCTGGATCATTTGCCTCGACCGTTGCATTGTGTTTCCACTCAAAGACATTTTTCAAAAACTAAATGAAAAACAATAAATTTATTGATTACAATTACTGAAACAATAATCAGCTTGAATATAACCATGAATATGGATCGATATATGATTGAAATAACTAGCTTACGTCTTTGATTTCTGTTTCGATAGTTAAACCAAAAGATGCGATCAAAATTCTGATTTTATTGGCGGACAAATCCATCACAGTACCATTTTCATAGAATGGGCCGTAATCCTATAATTTTAGAAAAAAAAGTGTCTGTCGGTTAAGCTATCTGAACTTTGATTTTTAAAGGCTCAAAAATATAAACATTCTGGAATGGAAGAAAATAACGAGAAGCATTATGATTAAGAAAAGTTGCATTGTAGAGAAAGTAGCAGGTATGTTGATAAGTAGACAATTAGAGTACAGTCACTTAATTCAAACCAACAATGTATCTCATAAGAATTTTCGAAAGAAAAATCGTGTGCTAAATAATTGTTCACTGTCTCTGTAGTGAAAGAGAACTCAGGTAGAGACCTTTTTATTGTTTACTACAAATTACGGAATTCTTTCGTAAAATGTGAAAACCATGCATATTAAATGTTTTGTCTGCAGATCTTTCATCAATTGTCCTTTATGATTCTTGAAATTTTCAATTCCTTAATTTCCCTTTCTATTTTCTTCAGTTCAATCTTCTCAACCTTTTTTGACAAGCATTTCACTCCTGATTGGTGTTACATACTACTTGTGTCGACAGGCGTAAGTAGCCTACACCATATATCCAGTAAATAAACATTGACGTGTTTTTGCCGAAGCAAATGATCAACTTTGAAACATGTTATTAAAAGCATCATAAAGTGGAAATTTTTCTATGAGAAAAACAACTGACTGACAAAAATGACTAAATTCTTTCTATTCATGTTAAATATGTATATTTCCTTGTTACAGTTATATTGAAATATCCAACTACGCAGTTTTATATATTCCATTTTATATATATATATATATATATATATATATATATATATATATATATATATATATAATATCAACAGTCATTTCACCTCTTTGTTTACAGTCTATTGAAGGATGACTTGAAATAAATTAATATAAAAAGTTTCATGCAATTAATTCTCTTTATGAATGCAAATAAAGCCAGACCAAATACTGATTCAGAATAATATGAATTCATTTTATTTCGTGGTTTCTCGTCAGCTGCTTACAACCGAATATGTATTAAAATTTTAGCATTGAGAAAATAAATAGTGTGAAACAATTGACATATTTGAATGTGAAGGATTGGAATGACAAAAGGTTATCAATAGACAAGTCAGAGGTTATTGGGTGTTAGAATCTAGGAAACATAAAGGACGAGTGGTATAATAGTTGAGTGGAGTTCAGAGACAGATAAGATAAATTGTGTGATAATTTTAGAGGTAATAAAGGATTCATGAAATTAAAAACAAATGGGATAGATTACGTAATAATTGAATAGAATTTGGAGAGTTCACATAATTTAAGAGAATCAAGTGAGCAGAAATGTGTGAGTGAAAGGGTAGTTTAAGAATTAGGTAGCTCCAACTGCATTTACCAATTTACATGTACGTGCCAAAGCACACACATTGGAAGAACCGAGAGAAGAGTACACGTTCGCGTTTCTAAGCATGTCCCAAAGAAACAGGCTGCGAGGGACTAGGGTTCTTAGCAGTGCAATAGCCCGGTATTTACTTGACACCGCGCATACCATACAAAGAATTAAGGATGCTTTCCGGTTTGCTGAAACGATCGCCATAAAAAACAACTTAAACTGGATCTATGTATTCGAAAAGAGACTAATGAAATTATTACTACCCTGGTAATCTAATTTGATTCTAACACCTAATAACCTCTGACCTTTTCTTACACATATATATTTATATTAGTTACCAACCTTTGTCATTCCAATCCTTCACATTCACTTATTTCGATTGTTCCACACTATTTATTATCTCAATGGTAAAATTTTAATACATATTCGGTTGTAAGCAGCTGACGAGAAACCACGAAATAAAATGAATTCATATTATTCTGAATCAGTATTTGTTCTGGCTTTATTTGATATAAAAAGTGTTGCGTCGAAATTGGTAAATAAAACGGATTACAAGTCACATGTAATGATATAAACAATATATGAACACTCACTCTAAGACAAGCTGTTAAAAATAGATGTTGGCTTGCTTCTCCAGCTCGTCTAGCTTTTAGTCGACGATCATTACACCAAGCAACCAGTAAATCTATATCAGAATCCTTAATATCCTTTTGTATTGAGTCATCATTACTTTGAAAATATATTTGCAATTCTGGATAAACATAATTATCACATCCCAATATTCTTGCTATCTGACGATGAACCATTAGATCAGCGTATCGTCTAATAGGTGATGTGAAATGTGTATATAATGGTATGCTAAGACCATAGTGCCATGTATAATTTAACATGGTTATATTATTTTGTTGTAATATCGATTGAGGATCAAAAGATAGCATTCGTAGAAAGTGATCATCGTATGAGATATTTTCTAACAAATTTTGTTTGTCATAACGTTTACTAAGTATGTTATACATACTATCCAAATTAAAGTATAGAGCGACCTAAAAAACAAAGTATTAAAACGAAATTTTCATAATTGAAATCATGAGTCAATTGAAGCTAGATCACCATGGAAAACCTGGAAGCACTGGACGGCCATTTCGTCCCATCTGAACAATTTGAGAAAATTTCCCAAAAAATTAATTATCAAACAATAAAGTATCCTTGAACCCACCGAACATTCATAGGTATATAGCTAATGTCAGGGAAGTCCTACTCATTACCTTAACACGGCACAGGTGTTGTGTAAGAAATTTAGTGCTTCATATAGGTTTTTAGCTACATCACTGGCCTAAGATAATTTAAAACCAATGCTACACACAATCTTCAAGGTCCTAAGAGAAATGAAGTATAAATCTGTTGTTTAAGAAATTGAGAGGACGAATAGCGAATGTTTGGCGCTTTAACTGCGTTGGTGGACACTGATTCCAAACCTATTGTGCACATGTGCTTCCCTATCCTAGTGGAACAAATGGCGTATGAACCAATCGTTGATCATCAGCTAACATAGGACTGCATTTCTTCACAATGCTCCACTGCCTTGTGCGTCAGACGTTTAGGTCAAAGGCTCGGGGTGTGGTTCCCTAAGAAAATCACCTGCTTCGGTCTGAGCACCCGGGCAGTACCTAAGCCCTCTAAAAGTCGAATGATTTATGTGGCGCATATCTATTTGATATCTACTTGTACCAGTGTTTATGTGTTTAAATAAATAAATAATGAACCATTTTTGTCACTGGCTAGACTGG
The DNA here is from genome assembly GCA_944470415.2 of Schistosoma rodhaini. NCBI lineage: Eukaryota > Metazoa > Platyhelminthes > Trematoda > Strigeidida > Schistosomatidae > Schistosoma > Schistosoma rodhaini. The sequence continues at coordinate 46,922,552 of OX104036.1, forward strand.
TACGAATTTTCTTATTGCTGCTCCACTGCTTTCTTGATAGTATCACGAGATCAAAGGCTGAAGAAAATGCTAGCTTCAACTCAAAACGTTATGTTGTCTTCAGTCATCACGATGTACAAAACTGTTCTTGGTCATCGATTACCATGGAATTGCATCTCCTAAGGCTGCGCCTCCGCCTTACAGATAAGACCCCTAGGTAAATGCATAGAAAGTGGCCATCTAAGTAAACCATCTTGTTTCGTTTGGGCACCAGGGAAGTATCTTAATCCACACATAAACTAAATTTGATGAGGTTGATGTCGCTGTATATTTGTGTAACCTGACCTCTTCGAGTTCAGGAGGTAGACGACTCTTTGTGTTTAATCATCGCTGTCTTCGAAATATTGCTGACAGTCAGTGGCAACACCCTGATATTAATCCACAGGTTCGCCAACGTATGTTCGGACACAGTGATGATTAATCAGTGTCACTAACTTCAAACACCGACTTTCGGTGTTATTATTATTATTATTTAAACACATATATAGTAGAGAAAAAGCCTGTCTACATCACCTTACCATTTAGAGGTGATTCAAATAGCCTTTTATTGAAACAAAGGCTTAAATCTGTTATCAACAAAACGTATTGTGCTGCGAAAGTCATAATCAAGGAAAGAACGAGGTCCATGCTTCATTCAAAACCTAGACGAAATGAAAACGATTGTGTCACATCCCACTGTGTTTACCAATTTAAATGTGTGTGTGGTCACACATACATAGGGAGGAGCAATCGTGATCTGAAAATTAGGGTGGGTGAACATGTACCAAAATGGTTGCAAAAACAAATACAGTCGAATGACCCAATAAGAGTAGAGGATAAACATCCATCATCCTCTATTGCTAAACATATAATCGAAACAGGTCATAAGATTGATCTAAACTCGGCTTTTGTGGTGTTGTTTAAAAGTGTAAAAGGGCGTATACTAAGGTTTGTTGAAGCCTTAGCCATACGAAAATTCAACCCCCCTTTATGTATTCAAAAACAGTTTGTTCTCTCTTTAAACCTACCCTGGTAATATATGCTTATTATCCAGAGTGATTAGGTGTCAAATTGTTTTCACATTATTTTATCATTATTATCCTTGTCTATTCTTACCCCTATTTCCAGTCTAGTTGACCTTTTATTTTTATATATAAATGTTCTTAACAAGTATATGTGTGATCAGATTGTTCGAAATGTATTGCGCTAATATATCACATAGTTCTGATAATCTTCGTCTTCTCATTGCATTATCGAAATTTATCAAAGGGACTAATTGCTTTAAATTTCTTAAAAGAAGACTCCCTGCACATACTATAAAGAGGTTAGATGAACTTGTCAACCTTAAATGTAAAATTGTATCGGAACGTGTGAAACTGAACTTTTATAAATCTTGTTTGTCGAGTCACATATTCCCAAATCAGCTATATAAGAATTTACGTTCAAGTAAATTACAACCGAATATTTCAAATCTCGTTCGACTGTCGAAATCATATATGGATAATTGCCAAGATAAATTGATCAATTTAATCGAATTGCACACTCAAGCATTGCCTATATTAACAGAAATATCTATAATCTGCCATATTAAATTCATCAACTTTTGCAGTACGGTCATTTTGAAGACAAAGGAAAGCATCGGAATAAAGCTCGAAAAATCGTGCAATAATACTAATCATATCAATTTATTCCCAATTAATCCTGATAAGTATGTCACTAATTTATCTTCCATTGTATTATCTGCTAATGAAAGGGAAGCACTTTCTCTTGGTTTTAATTTCTCAGTACCTATAACGCAAATGTCTGAATTAGAAATAAATGCCCAATTTGAAAATCTATATGACCAACTGAGTACTCTAACCCCTACGTCCTTAAGTAATCAAAGTTGGTGTAAAGCTAAACTGGTGGATATAGCACACCAATTTCATAATGTTGGACCTAAGCAGAAAAGCATATTAACTTCTCAACATTTTAAATCACTAAAAGAATTACGAACAAACAAGGATATTGTCTTGTTGAAGCCTGATAAAGGATCAGGCGTGGTTATTATGAACAAATGTGAATATAAGGGTAAGATGTTATCCATCCTCAGTGATGAATGTAAATTCATGTCTGATGTTGAATTTGGAGGTATTAACAAACTAGAGGGAAGAGTAAATGCAAACCTAGAAAAATTGCTTCACATGAATATTATCGATAAAGAGGAATTTAATCTCTTAAAACCTATGGGTTCAGAGTATCCTCATTTATATGGACTACCTAAAATTCACAAATCAAATATTCCTTTACGTCCAATTTTATCAATGTGCCGATCACCCACACATAACCTAGCCAAATGGCTAACAAAATTATTGGATCCTATTCGAAGACGTATATGTAAGTATTCTCTAAAGGATTCTTTTGAATTGGTCGATCATTTAGGTGACATTAATATCAAAGGAAAACCTATGTGCTCATTTGATGTGAATTCCTTATTCACCAATGTACCTTTAAAAAAGACTATTGACATATTATGTGACTATATATCTTCAAACAACCTTAATTTACCTATCCCCTTAAAATTTCTTAAAGATTTATTACTTTTATGTACTGATAAAGTTCAGTTCACTTTTGAAGGCGAATACTTTCGCCAGATTGATGGGGTCGCTATGGGTAGTCCGTTAGGACCATTACTAGCAGATGTGTTTATGGCACATGTAGAAAATTTATCTGAAGACTTAATCAAAAACATGTCACTTTATAAGAGATATGTAGATGATATCTTAGTAATTGGTGAAAGAAAGGAGGATATAAACTGCCTATTGAATAAATTTAATACTATCCAAAACCACATCAGTCTTTCATGTGAAGAGGAGAAGAACGACCAGCTTCCCTTCTTAGATGTACTTCTAAACAGACGAGAAGATGGCTCAATAAAACGATCCATTTTTCGAAAACCGACGTGGACGGGTCAATATCTTAGTTACTATAGTTATTGCCCTGTACAATACAAACGTGGTTTGGTAAAGTGCCTTTTTAACAGGCTTCGTCGTATTTGCACAAATGACGCTATTGATGACGATGTTAGGTTGTTAACCAAGACATTAATTGGGAATGGCTATCCACCTAGATTTATCAATAGATGGAAAGTTCAGGGCACAGCGAGACCTACTGTAGCCTTGGTAGAGAAAAAGCCTGTCTACATCACCTTACCATTTAGAGGTGATTCAAATAGCCTTTTATTGAAACAAAGGCTTAAATCTGTTATCAACAAAACGTATTGTGCTGCGAAAGTCATAATCAAGGAAAGAACGAGGTCCATGCTTCATTCAAAACCTAGACGAAATGAAAACGATTGTGTCACATCCCACTGTGTTTACCAATTTAAATGTGTGTGTGGTCACACATACATAGGGAGGAGCAATCGTGATCTGAAAATTAGGGTGGGTGAACATGTACCAAAATGGTTGCAAAAACAAATACAGTCGAATGACCCAATAAGAGTAGAGGATAAACATCCATCATCCTCTATTGCTAAACATATAATCGAAACAGGTCATAAGATTGATCTAAACTCGGCTTTTGTGGTGTTGTTTAAAAGTGTAAAAGGGCGTATACTAAGGTTTGTTGAAGCCTTAGCCATACGAAAATTCAACCCCCCTTTATGTATTCAAAAACAGTTTGTTCTCTCTTTAAACCTACCCTGGTAATATATGCTTATTATCCAGAGTGATTAGGTGTCAAATTGTTTTCACATTATTTTATCATTATTATCCTTGTCTATTCTTACCCCTATTTCCAGTCTAGTTGACCTTTTATTTTTATATATAAATGTTCTTAACAAGTATATGTGTGATCAGATTGTTCGAAATGTATTGCGCTAATATATCACATAGTTCTGATAATCTTCGTCTTCTCATTGCATTATCGAAATTTATCAAAGGGACTAATTGCTTTAAATTTCTTAAAAGAAGACTCCCTGCACATACTATAAAGAGGTTAGATGAACTTGTCAACCTTAAATGTAAAATTGTATCGGAACGTGTGAAACTGAACTTTTATAAATCTTGTTTGTCGAGTCACATATTCCCAAATCAGCTATATAAGAATTTACGTTCAAGTAAATTACAACCGAATATTTCAAATCTCGTTCGACTGTCGAAATCATATATGGATAATTGCCAAGATAAATTGATCAATTTAATCGAATTGCACACTCAAGCATTGCCTATATTAACAGAAATATCTATAATCTGCCATATTAAATTCATCAACTTTTGCAGTACGGTCATTTTGAAGACAAAGGAAAGCATCGGAATAAAGCTCGAAAAATCGTGCAATAATACTAATCATATCAATTTATTCCCAATTAATCCTGATAAGTATGTCACTAATTTATCTTCCATTGTATTATCTGCTAATGAAAGGGAAGCACTTTCTCTTGGTTTTAATTTCTCAGTACCTATAACGCAAATGTCTGAATTAGAAATAAATGCCCAATTTGAAAATCTATATGACCAACTGAGTACTCTAACCCCTACGTCCTTAAGTAATCAAAGTTGGTGTAAAGCTAAACTGGTGGATATAGCACACCAATTTCATAATGTTGGACCTAAGCAGAAAAGCATATTAACTTCTCAACATTTTAAATCACTAAAAGAATTACGAACAAACAAGGATATTGTCTTGTTGAAGCCTGATAAAGGATCAGGCGTGGTTATTATGAACAAATGTGAATATAAGGGTAAGATGTTATCCATCCTCAGTGATGAATGTAAATTCATGCCTGATGTTGAATTTGGAGGTATTAACAAACTAGAGGGAAGAGTAAATGCAAACCTAGAAAAATTGCTTCACATGAATATTATCGATAAAGAGGAATTTAATCTCTTAAAACCTATGGGTTCAGAGTATCCTCATTTATATGGACTACCTAAAATTCACAAATCAAATATTCCTTTACGTCCAATTTTATCAATGTGCCGATCACCCACACATAACCTAGCCAAATGGCTAACAAAATTATTGGATCCTATTCGAAGACGTATATGTAAGTATTCTCTAAAGGATTCTTTTGAATTGGTCGATCATTTAGGTGACATTAATATCAAAGGAAAACCTATGTGCTCATTTGATGTGAATTCCTTATTCACCAATGTACCTTTAAAAAAGACTATTGACATATTATGTGACTATATATCTTCAAACAACCTTAATTTACCTATCCCCTTAAAATTTCTTAAAGATTTATTACTTTTATGTACTGATAAAGTTCAGTTCACTTTTGAAGGCGAATACTTTCGCCAGATTGATGGGGTCGCTATGGGTAGTCCGTTAGGACCATTACTAGCAGATGTGTTTATGGCACATGTAGAAAATTTATCTGAAGACTTAATCAAAAACATGTCACTTTATAAGAGATATGTAGATGATATCTTAGTAATTGGTGAAAGAAAGGAGGATATAAACTGCCTATTGAATAAATTTAATACTATCCAAAACCACATCAGTCTTTCATGTGAAGAGGAGAAGAACGACCAGCTTCCCTTCTTAGATGTACTTCTAAACAGACGAGAAGATGGCTCAATAAAACGATCCATTTTTCGAAAACCGACGTGGACGGGTCAATATCTTAGTTACTATAGTTATTGCCCTGTACAATACAAACGTGGTTTGGTAAAGTGCCTTTTTAACAGGCTTCGTCGTATTTGCACAAATGACGCTATTGATGACGATGTTAGGTTGTTAACCAAGACATTAATTGGGAATGGCTATCCACCTAGATTTATCAATAGATGGAAAGTTCAGGGCACAGCGAGACCTACTGTAGCCTTGGTAGAGAAAAAGCCTGTCTACATCACCTTACCATTTAGAGGTGATTCAAATAGCCTTTTATTGAAACAAAGGCTTAAATCTGTTATCAACAAAACGTATTGTGCTGCGAAAGTCATAATCAAGGAAAGAACGAGGTCCATGCTTCATTCAAAACCTAGACGAAATGAAAACGATTGTGTCACATCCCACTGTGTTTACCAATTTAAATGTGTGTGTGGTCACACATACATAGGGAGGAGCAATCGTGATCTGAAAATTAGGGTGGGTGAACATGTACCAAAATGGTTGCAAAAACAAATACAGTCGAATGACCCAATAAGAGTAGAGGATAAACATCCATCATCCTCTATTGCTAAACATATAATCGAAACAGGTCATAAGATTGATCTAAACTCGGCTTTTGTTGTTGGGTTGCTCAGAATAGATTCACGAATAATTTACCTCACTACCTCGCAGTAGTCATTCACTTTTAGACCACCAATCTTGAGGTCATGTGGCCTGTTCAAGCTGCTCCGTCATGGCTGTGCAGTCTGCTCCGGTGGATGAATAGTGGCGAGCATTCCCTTTAATTCCAAATGTCTCATATCTGATCACGTCAAATATGACTGTGTGGTGTCCCTATTCTTTATTCGATTACAGACACGGACGTCTGTTTAAAAGTGTTGTTTAAAAGTGTAAAAGGGCGTATACTAAGGTTTGTTGAAGCCTTAGCCATACGAAAATTCAACCCCCCTTTGTGTATTCAAAAACAGTTTGTTCTCTCTTTAAACCTACCCTGGTAATATATGCTTATTATCCAGAGTGATTAGGTGTCAAATTGTTTTCACATTATTTTATCATTATTATCCTTGTCTATTCTTACCCCTATTTCCAGTCTAGTTGACCTTTTATTTTTATATATAAATGTTCTTAACAAGTATATGTGTGATCAGATTGTTCGAAATGTATTGCGCTAATATATCACATAGTTCTGATAATCTTCGTCTTCTCATTGCATTATCGAAATTTATCAAAGGGACTAATTGCTTTAAATTTCTTAAAAGAAGACTCCCTGCACATACTATAAAGAGGTTAGATGAACTTGTCAACCTTAAATGTAAAATTGTATCGGAACGTGTGAAACTGAACTTTTATAAATCTTGTTTGTCGAGTCACATATTCCCAAATCAGCTATACAAGAATTTACGTTCAAGTAAATTACAACCGAATATTTCAAATCTCGTTCGACTGTCGAAATCATATATGGATAATTGCCAAGATAAATTGATCAATTTAATCGAATTGCACACTCAAGCATTGCCTATATTAACAGAAATATCTATAATCTGCCATATTAAATTCATCAACTTTTGCAGTACGGTCATTTTGAAGACAAAGGAAAGCATCGGAATAAAGCTCGAAAAATCGTGCAATAATACTAATCATATCAATTTATTCCCAATTAATCCTGATAAGTATGTCACTAATTTATCTTCCATTGTATTATCTGCTAATGAAAGGGAAGCACTTTCTCTTGGTTTTAATTTCTCAGTACCTATAACGCAAATGTCTGAATTAGAAATAAATGCCCAATTTGAAAATCTATATGACCAACTGAGTACTCTAACCCCTACGTCCTTAAGTAATCAAAGTTGGTGTAAAGCTAAACTGGTGGATATAGCACACCAATTTCATAATGTTGGACCTAAGCAGAAAAGCATATTAACTTCTCAACATTTTAAATCACTAAAAGAATTACGAACAAACAAGGATATTGTCTTGTTGAAGCCTGATAAAGGATCAGGCGTGGTTATTATGAACAAATGTGAATATAAGGGTAAGATGTTATCCATCCTCAGTGATGAATGTAAATTCATGCCTGATGTTGAATTTGGAGGTATTAACAAACTAGAGGGAAGAGTAAATGCAAACCTAGAAAAATTGCTTCACATGAATATTATCGATAAAGAGGAATTTAATCTCTTAAAACCTATGGGTTCAGAGTATCCTCATTTATATGGACTACCTAAAATTCACAAATCAAATATTCCTTTACGTCCAATTTTATCAATGTGCCGATCACCCACACATAACCTAGCCAAATGGCTAACAAAATTATTGGATCCTATTCGAAGACGTATATGTAAGTATTCTCTAAAGGATTCTTTTGAATTGGTCGATCATTTAGGTGACATTAATATCAAAGGAAAACCTATGTGCTCATTTGATGTGAATTCCTTATTCACCAATGTACCTTTAAAAAAGACTATTGACATATTATGTGACTATATATCTTCAAACAACCTTAATTTACCTATCCCCTTAAAATTTCTTAAAGATTTATTACTTTTATGTACTGATAAAGTTCAGTTCACTTTTGAAGGCGAATACTTTCGCCAGATTGATGGGGTCGCTATGGGTAGTCCGTTAGGACCATTACTAGCAGATGTGTTTATGGCACATGTAGAAAATTTATCTGAAGACTTAATCAAAAACATGTCACTTTATAAGAGATATGTAGATGATATCTTAGTAATTGGTGAAAGAAAGGAGGATATAAACTGCCTATTGAATAAATTTAATACTATCCAAAACCACATCAGTCTTTCATGTGAAGAGGAGAAGAACGACCAGCTTCCCTTCTTAGATGTACTTCTAAACAGACGAGAAGATGGCTCAATAAAACGATCCATTTTTCGAAAACCGACGTGGACGGGTCAATATCTTAGTTACTATAGTTATTGCCCTGTACAATACAAACGTGGTTTGGTAAAGTGCCTTTTTAACAGGCTTCGTCGTATTTGCACAAATGACGCTATTGATGACGATGTTAGGTTGTTAACCAAGACATTAATTGGGAATGGCTATCCACCTAGATTTATCAATAGATGGAAAGTTCAGGGCACAGCGAGACCTACTGTAGCCTTGGTAGAGAAAAAGCCTGTCTACATCACCTTACCATTTAGAGGTGATTCAAATAGCCTTTTATTGAAACAAAGGCTTAAATCTGTTATCAACAAAACGTATTGTGCTGCGAAAGTCATAATCAAGGAAAGAACGAGGTCCATGCTTCATTCAAAACCTAGACGAAATGAAAACGATTGTGTCACATCCCACTGTGTTTACCAATTTAAATGTGTGTGTGGTCACACATACATAGGGAGGAGCAATCGTGATCTGAAAATTAGGGTGGGTGAACATGTACCAAAATGGTTGCAAAAACAAATACAGTCGAATGACCCAATAAGAGTAGAGGATAAACATCCATCATCCTCTATTGCTAAACATATAATCGAAACAGGTCATAAGATTGATCTAAACTCGGCTTTTGTTGTTGGGTTGCTCAGAATAGATTCACGAATAATTTACCTCACTACCTCGCAGTAGTCATTCACTTTTAGACCACCAATCTTGAGGTCATGTGGCCTGTTCAAGCTGCTCCGTCATGGCTGTGCAGTCTGCTCCGGTGGATGAATAGTGGCGAGCATTCCCTTTAATTCCAAATGTCTCATATCTGATCACGTCAAATATGACTGTGTGGTGTCCCTATTCTTTATTCGATTACAGACACGGACGTCTGTTTAAAAGTGTTGTTTAAAAGTGTAAAAGGGCGTATACTAAGGTTTGTTGAAGCCTTAGCCATACGAAAATTCAACCCCCCTTTGTGTATTCAAAAACAGTTTGTTCTCTCTTTAAACCTACCCTGGTAATATATGCTTATTATCCAGAGTGATTAGGTGTCAAATTGTTTTCACATTATTTTATCATTATTATCCTTGTCTATTCTTACCCCTATTTCCAGTCTAGTTGACCTTTTATTTTTATATATAAATGTTCTTAACAAGTATATGTGTGATCAGATTGTTCGAAATGTATTGCGCTAATATATCACATAGTTCTGATAATCTTCGTCTTCTCATTGCATTATCGAAATTTATCAAAGGGACTAATTGCTTTAAACATATATATTGGTACAAAAGGGCACCAGGTACATATGCGACACACAAAATAATGAAAGTAGGAAGAGAACGGATGAAAAGATAAGGCGGACTGAAATGTACAACCAGAAGACTCTTTCAGTTAGGAAAGTTAGAACCATTCTTTATGTAGAAAGTAAAAGAAGGTTGCAGCAGGATCGCCACTGGCTTCTATTCTGAGCCATATCTGATAACGTCTCTAGCCACTGTGTTGCACCATCTCTCGGACCTCAGCTAGGGAGTTGAGAAAGACTGACAGAAGCCATCCTTTTGCAGCTTCCTTTCATACCACGACACCATGTCATACACTGACCTCCTCTCCGCTTTTTACAACCAGTCCCAGGGTCGGCAAATAATGCACGACGTGGAAGTCTCTGGGACGACATTCGTAAAACATGTCCAAGCCACCGAAGTCGGTGTTTCAAGATGGTGACACCAATTGAATTATCGTCTCTGCGACCGAACACACGATGCTGAACATCTGCATTACTAACATGGTGTTGCCACTGGATGTCAGCAGTCCTTCGGAGACAACGATGATCGAACACAGAGAGACGTCTAACATCATCAACTTGGAGAGGCCAGGTTTCACAAGCATAGAGCAAAACTGATCTCACCGACGCGTTGTAGATCCGACCTTTTACAGCCAGACTAACATCACGAAGGCGCCAAAGATGGTCCAGATTGGCATAAGCCGATCTGGCTTTCATTATACGTGCATCAATCTCATCACTCACGCCACCACCAGCACTTATATAGCTACCTAGATACACGAACTTCTCAACTACTTCGATCTCCTCACCATCCAGGGTGAGTACAGGATGAGAATCCTGCCAGTCTTATAGGAGTACTTTGCACTTGGAGAGTGCAATGCACATGCCGTACCTGCGGACACTGATTGCCAACTGATTAAGTCCGGATTGCATACCTTGGGCATTATCGCACAGTAAGACAATATCATCCGCATACTCAAGGTCGAGAAGTCGTTCTCCAGGCAACAGATCCACACCGCCATTACTTACATCCATCAGAGCTGTTTCCAGGATGTCGTCGATGGCAAAGTTGAAGAGGAATGGGGAGATCGGGCAACCCTGCCTAACCCCACTGCTCGAATGGAACAAGGGAGAAAGGTGGTTGTATGCCCTCATTCTGCCTGAGGTGTTCGTATACAGGGCCTTTAAGATGTTAATGAACTTCTCAGGCACACCCTTCTTCAATAGACAATCCCAGAGAACAGTCCTGTCCAACGAATCGAAGGCCGCCCTGATATCAAGAAACGCTACGATTGTTGGCCTGCGATAAGTATGACGGTGTTCTAACATTTGGCGAAGGGTGAATATATGATCAATGCATCCTCGACCAGAACGAAAACCAGCCTGCTCCTCGCGAGTCAATCGTTCTCGGGTTTTAAACAACCTACGAAGAATGATAGAAGCCAATAGTTTGGACGCAATCGAAAGTAGACTTATCCCCCGATAGTTATTGCAGGAACAACGCGAACCCTTTTTGAAGATAGGGACGACTATCGACTCATTCCATGATGTTGGAACACTTTCTTGCTCCCAAACCTTTCCAAACAACACAGTCAATTCCTTAGTCAGAAAGTCGCCACCATCTTTAAAAAGAGCCGGAGGTAAGTCATCTGGGTCAGGTGATTTGTACCGCCTCAAGAGTTGGAGTTCCTTGCGGACTTCCGCCTCGTTTGGTGGATCAGTCGTCACCGGCCATGGGGGGCAGGACAAGCTGGTTGATGTTGCCGGAGCAGCAGGCCAGTTGAACTGCCCTTCGAAAAATTCCGCCCATCGTCCAAGACGTCGGGAGATGTTAGTGATTGGCATCCCATCATCCTCGTAGATTGTTTCACTCACACCAGACTTCTTGCTGCCAGTGGCTCGGATGAGTTGGAAGAGCTTCCGGCAGTTACCAGATGCAGCTGCTGCTTCCATCTCATTAGCACGCTCCGACCACCAGGCTTCCCGGTCCTTACGCAAGCTTTGCCCAATTTCATTACGTAACAGCCTTCGTTTGTGGTCAAACTCACGGTCACCCGGAGTAGACCGACGGGCTTCCATCAGTTGTAAGGAGGCAGAAGAAACCCAGTGCTTGTAAGCGGGACGTTTCGCGAAGATGCAACCAATGCTCATCTATACTTTTCGGTGGGGTGTTAGCTAGCCGAGAGGCTAGCTCCGCTCGGTACTTACTTGCAACAGGAGTTGCAACCAGTTTACTAACATCAATCCGTTGGTGGTGGTCAATCCTTCGGCCACTGAAAAGTAAGGTGAGATTGGCGCAGACCAGGGCATGATCAGACTCCAGATAGGTACTCCAAAAGGAGCGGCAGTCTTGTACACAACCACGCCAGCGGTAGCTGATCGCGATGTGATCAATCTGAGTCCAGGCTTGGGATGCAGAGGGAGGACGCCAGGTGGCACACCGGCAATGACTGTGCCGGAAGTTAGTGCTGGCCAGAAACAGGTTGTGGTCTGTGCACAGTTGCAGCAAACGGTCCCCGTTTTCTGTCCTGCAACCAACAAGTCCCCATCGGCCACCTAAACGACTCTCTTCTGTGCCTAGACGCCCGACCTATGCATTCAAGTCTCCGGCTAGTACTACAATATCTGTCGAACGCGCTTTCTGGATAAGAACTGTTAACTGATGGTAAAACTCATCCTTGATTGCATCCGGGCTGCAATCTCTTTCGGAGCATAGGCGGAGATGACGAAAAGACACCGTTTCTCACGCCGGTTTCTTCTCACTTTGATGGAACTTTCTAATCTACCAGCACATAACCGACTGTTAATGGGGATTCAATCGATTAGTGCTGCCTCAGCCCTAGCGCTTAGTGCGACACCAACGCCAGCAAGACCAGACGAAGATGCCACAGGGTCTCCGGATAAGCGCACGTGAAACAAGCTTTTCGAGGCGACAGATGGAGAGCGGATTTGTAGTACTTCACTAGAGTCTTGAATGCGGGTCTCGGATAGACAACAAACATCAACATTAAGACCTTCCAAAGATATGGCCAGCCCTATCTGTTGTCTGATATGCATTAGTGTGCGAACGTTGATAGATAGGACAGATTAGATAGGACAGATTTTCCACCATGGGCGAGCTGCTGCATAAGTTGGAAAGTAAGGTTACACAAATTGGGGATAAAAGGGGGTGAGTTAGCGATATGGTGAATAATAATAATAATAATAATAATAATAATAATAATAATAATAATAATAATAATAATAATAATAATAAAGGTAATAATAATAATGTAAATCGTCTTGCTTTTAGTATGAGCAGGGATATTATCGTCAATAGAGTTCATCATTTCATTCATTTGTGTGTGGGCTGTGATACTGCCCAGGTGCCCAAACCGAAGCAGGTGGTTTTCTTATAGGACCACACGCCGAGCCTTTGACCTAGAGGTCTAATCCACAAGGCAGTGGAGCATCGTGAGGAGATGCAGTCCCATGGTAGTCGTTGACCAATGACAGGTTCTTCCGCCATTCGTTCCTTCAGGAAACTGGAGCCCATGTGCACCATTGGTTTGGAATCAGGGTTTTCCGACTCCCCTAGGTGGACCCTCCGTGTTCACCAATCCGGTTAAAGCGCCGGACATTCGCTTTTCGTCCTCTCACTTTCGTAAACACCCCGCCACGAGAAGGCAGTGAGTAGGACTTCCCTGGCAGAGGCTATATATTCGCTGGCCATGTGAGAGCATTTCGAGAGGGAGAGAAGACTCTCCCCACTCTCGGCCGTACCAGGGCATTTGGGGGCCGACTTTCGGTGGCTTGGACATGTACTATGAGTGTTGTCACAGCGAACTCAACATCATGCAATATATACCGACGCTGGGACTGTTTAGAAAAAATGGAGTTGACAATATATAACATGGTGTCGTGATATGGAGAAATGCCGTACAGGACTGGCAGCTGCCGATCCTTCACAACTCCTTAGTAATGCTTCTGGAAAAAGTGCAACACAGTAGTTCAGACATTATCAGATATGGTCCAGAACAGAAACCAGTGACGAGTCTATTGTAAATTTCTTTCAAGTGACTGAATAAACTGTGAGGAACTTCTATAACTCAAATAATTCATTTAGGTTATAAAATGTCAACTGAACTGCCTCTCCTATTATTATCATTTTTCTACTCTCATACACTAATTTCTATCCAGTTTTCTTCTGTTATATTATAGTCACCTTCTATTCTCTATCTCCCGACAATCTCATTTTTATTGTGCGGTGCATATTAGTACCGTTTGTACCAATATCTATGTGTTAAGATGAATTATTACATGAAATAACAATATGTATGAGGTGTTTTAAAACTTGGTATCGAATTGAACAGAATATGTCAGAACTGATCCGTTTTTACAAAATATGGAACAAATATATCCACTATACCATTACGCACACGAGAGAAGCACCAAATAGAACTTATAAATTGGGGGATAGAATTACGAGATGCTGAATAAAGAACTTAGATTTACAATTTAATCTTAGATGCATTCATGAATTATTGAAATTTGCAAATCAGATATAGTTTTTAAGAGATTATGTCTTCCTCGATGTAAAAAAAGTTAGTAACGATGGAGCTACGACAACAATGTTGGATAAAACTTTTGAAAAAAACACGATGGAAAACTCACAGATAAGCGGACATAGGTCATATATGACAAACAATATATCAAATCTAAGAGAAACGATTCGTTGTAGGAGTTTTTTTCAGCTATAGTGTGAGCCAACTTTTTGACAGAACACTGAAAATAATAAGAAAAAACGTAATATTAATCAAAATTTTGGAAACTAGAAAGAATCTTTAAGTTTTTGAGTGTATATACTTTTTTTCAAAATAAACTCGAAGAGACATGATGATTGTTAATCTATACATCAATGAATTATGAAGTAAAATGAAGGAACATAATCTAATAGTAATTACTCACTGAAAGTGAAAGAGAATTCGAGGGATTGAAGTCGATATTGTTTGATTTTGCTATTTTCATCTGAGATAAATAAAAATAAACTTGAGTTTTTATTGAATATTTATCAGAAACATTCCATACAGAATAATGTAACAAGCACAAAGTGATTGAATCAATAACATAATGATCAAAAAAAAATTGGATGAACACAGGAAATGATTATGTTCGGTTAAGGTACTAAACTGATATGAAAAAGCATACAAAACGATGAGTGAGTTGATTTTATCACATTTATAATTGTGTACTACAACTAGACTACAAGATTGGGGGGAAAGTGTTCAGATGTGTTTCATCAATCACTGAAAAAGTGGTTGAGAATTCGAGTGCGCTGCTTCTGTTGGTAGGTCCCTAGACTTACGTTTGATTAATGTAGCTGAATAAGCCTAACAATTTCTTCGAAAGACATTCTTTGGCTTATACATAATTGCTTAGTATATATATATATATATATATATATATATATATATATATTAGTTGTCACGTAATTTATTCTTTTTAATTACAAGTTAGATAGCGCTCGTCAGCAATCAGTAGAGGATTTCTGAAGAATCATTAAAATGATTTCTGCCCGTTGCTTACACATTAATCCCACGCGTAATATCAACAGACCACTTTTTATTGCACACATTTTAGAATCTCGTCTAAGAAATAGAAAGTTCAGGTAAATAAATTCGCGTCATTTGAAACAAAACATATCGTCACTTTGATTATATCTCTGGTAGTGAAATTCAAAATAATAAATACAGTCCACTTGGAAACTACTAACCGATCGACTTCTATCTGAGTATTGGTGTTTTCCTTCAAACCGGAATGAATTACTAGTAGGTTCCTACGTCCGAGCGTATTTATTGGAACATTTGGGACAGGAAGTCTACTGTTTGTTTCATAGAAATTATAAGAATTCGTCATTTTCATATGATAATATTTAATATTAATTGAATTACTAAAGCATATATAGAAGAAATACTCAGTTGAACGAATTCAACTTCCTATATCATTACACTAAGCAAAAAACGTACCTATCCCTAACTAATATCGACATATCAGGAAAGATAAAATTTGTTAGGTTTGAAACAATCAAATTATACGTCATGTAAATGTCTCAATGATAATTAAATATCTTCTTGATTATGAAACCCAAAAGTCACTATATAAGATGATGTCTTATTTGAGTTTAATCACAGTAATTTGTGGGTATTTTTCGGAACTTTTATTAAAAATAAAACAAAAAACGCACCACTAATTCCTGTTTATTTGACGAAATCCGATAATTATAGAAAAAAGTTGTAAAATATATATGTTGGGGAAACCAATCAGGATCAAATATAAACAAAAGGTAAACGAGAAAAAAATTACAAGCATAAAATGTTTGAAATTACCAAATGATTAAATCTACTTTTTTCAGGTTTCGGATGATTTCGTAGCGTTGCACCCAACCATTTCTGATTATTGTCATCATTATTGTCCATAGCAACATTAAGTTCAAAAGGTCGCACACCTTTAAGGCGTTTTATAAAGTTCCCGAATAGAAATCGAGCAACAGATTGATTAGCAACAATCATCCATTCTTCAATTAAATGGTGAGCAGGATTACGTACTTTCACAGAGAATCCTTGAGGCCAACGTGTAGTTGAACTACAAAGTAGAACATTGAAAATCAGAAATAGCCAAACATTATGCGTTTTCAAGTAAAATGTTTTAATAAAGTATATAGAAATCATACCTTTCTGTTTAATAATGAAATTCCATTTCGGTTGAAATTTTTTTATCAATTGGCTAGTATGTAATCTAAAATAGTTCACGTACACGGTAAAATCCAGTAAGACAATCTGATTATTTACTAAAAAGTACTGGATAGCGTTAACGCTACTCCCAGCTAATTTTAAGCGTTAGATACAGTGTCTTTGTGCTTCACTAGTATGAATATTTAAAATATAATGTAAACGCTTCATACATGATAAATCGCATAAATTCTTAGCTAAACTATCATGAGCAATATTGTCTGAATATTAAATAAAATACAAGTATTTATAAACAGTTGTCTACGCAAAATACTCAATATTCACTGGCCGGATACTATCAGCAACAGCGTTTTATGGGAGGGGATAAACCAGCTCCCAGTTGAAGAGGAAATTAGGAAAAGACGTTGGAAGTGGATTGGACATACATTAAGGAAATAGCGAGGCAAGCCCTAACTTGGAATCCGGAAAGAAAGCGGAAAAGAAGAAGGCCAAAAAACACATTACGCCGGGAAATAGAAGCAGACATGAAAAGGATGAATAACAACTGGAAAGAACTAGAAAGGACTACTCAGGACAGGGTTGAATGGAAAAAACTAGTGAATACATTTGGAAATCATATTCGAACAGACGTATTTTTCTATTCAAAAAAATCAGAATACACTTTATTTCATATAGCTTATGATATATTTATTAGTTAGATAACTGTTTTTAAAATTTAAATCTACCCAAACTTTTTGGGAAACAATGATCGATACAAACTCAATAAATATTAGTAAATATCCACCATTTGGTTGAACCTCTTAAATTTTAACACTTCTATACTACAAATTAGTTGACGATTTCAACACGACAAATGAACTAAGAAAATGGTGATGAAACAGGAACAACTTTTAAACAAAAAAATGGCTGTTCTGGGATGCTTACCACTCATTTGTGCATTGCTCCATTACGGATAATGGTTTTGGAAAATTAAAATTCAGTTCTAATTTCTCCAAAGATACAGCACCATTTTCTATTCGATGACTACGCAGATTTTGTGCTATCTGTATATGAAAACAAAACATTAAAACTTGTTAGAAGATTAATGTAGATAACATTTCTTTAACTAGAAAAGATTATCAGCGTAAAAGTGAGTTACTCAGTGTTTGTAGTGCCAATGAACTGTAAATAAATCAGTCAATTAGTGATGACTAAGATAGAATCTGGTGCAAATAAACTAATTCACCAAGTAATCGGGTATAAGGTAAGGTAATTTAAAAACTTTGGATCCTGGGGAAGATAGCAACTATAGATAAGCTATGTCGTAAATATTATCCAAGAAGTTAACAAATTCTGAATATAAATAAGTAGTCTCATTTTTTATACGTAAAGTTTTAAAAATGCCTTGATTCATCATTGTACACGACAGAATACATAACTTTGATTTCCACAATACGGCTTAAGCAAATGAAAAGTTTAAGCGAGGTTTCAGCCGGCTTAATAAATATAACTACAAATATTCAGTAGGATTCAAATATTTACGAAGAGCTGGCTTATTGGTTCAGAATTTGATTTGGTCGTATTTGGGCAACAGAGCAATATCATGAGTCCTTTCATAAAGGCGAGATTGTTTAAAATCCCTACACTTCGTAAATGAATTACTATGAATTAGATATAATTAGATTAGATTACAGGGATTTTAATCAGAGGATAATGATAAACCTGATAATTATGACAAGAATCATATAGGCTGTCACAGTTTAGATTAATCACTCCAGCAAGGTAGATGAACAATAAAATTTCGGTACTGTCTAAATAAATATGAAATCGCCAATCACCTTCAAACACGGAAAACTAGAGCGACTCAAAAATTTTACATCACCGTTTAACACATATAATAAAATTTATCAATCAATGAAAAAATCAGCTGTTTGATTGGTCCATCGCACTCTCGCGAAATTCCCATATGTCTACATGGCATGTTGTAAAATTGACGTTACATTCATTCCTTGCCTAACTTTGAATCTTGAGTTGGATATCAGTCCTAAATTTTCATCTTCCGATTTCATTTTTGTTTAAACTATGTTTTTCATTGCTATGAATATTATTACCATCTTTGTTGATTAGATAGTGTGAAGTTAAACAACTAGGACGAATGCGAATTTGTTCTATTATAGATGGGTCTATCTATTCTATAAAATGGATGGTAATACCGAGTCAACCCACACAATGTGCATTATGCCAACAAAGACTAAACAAAATTCAGAAAACAATTACCAGATGCAGAGAAGACAGACAATGTTGAAGATCTTCAAACGTGAAAGGAGCTTCAGGTTTAGGCAAAAATTCTAATAAGCACGACTTATCTTCGATTGCTGGATTTGACTGTGTCATTTGGATTATGCTCCAGGCTTCGTCATACGTCAAGCGGCAACGTGAACGAATTATACTTCGACCAAACCATTCATCGACAATCTGAAATGTTTTTATTTTTAGATAAACAATAATGAATATGAGAAAAAATAAAATGAATTTTAAGTAATCAGTCATGTTGCATAGTGACAGACACCGAGAAAACATAAGCAGTTTTTACGAAAGACGAATCACATGTATGGTTAGATCTGGATAGGAACTCGATAGATGTTAGTGGATCGGATGTGAGACTGTAAAATTGGCCTGACAGTTTTCGTGAATGCCAAGCAGGATTGTAACTGTGTTAGTGTGTTAGTCTGAATGATATGTTCTTAAATATCTATAACCTATTTCGATAATATAATACAAATTTAAGGAGAACGAGAAATTCTTGGATATGCTTGACTAAAGTTAAGTTGATTGATTCGAAATAAATATTAGACTATATCACTACGAAGAGATTGTGAAAGTAACTATAATTAGAAACACTATGTTAAATAGTCTTGTTCAGTTACCTTTACATTTACACCGATGTGTACCAGTCACTAGTGAATTTTGGTTTTATGCGTCAATGAACCGTTCTCATGAATTACACGCGCGTCTAATTGTTGGAATATGAATATCATGAAAAATAAGTAGATATATTCAATTTATCAAGAGGAAGTAGTCGAAATAATACATTGAATCCAAAAAGTGAACAAAGAGAAGGACATCGTCGTTGTATGTCTAATATGAATTAATACACCTTAGAGTTAAAGGTGGTGAAAATAAACATAATATTAATTCATTGTTAGCACGCGAATGACTGATTACAATATTCTGACCAAGTATCTTTTATACTAACTGAATTATTTTAACAAACTTGTTTTATTTCGCTATAACGTTTATTACTGAGAATATTTCAACAGCGTTAGCAAGCCATTTAGAAAGTTAGTCAAGAAAGATCCTATTAATTTCGACTGTCTTAATCCATTCAAATTATTACTCTAGACCCTTTGTTGATTATCAACTAAAACCTTTTTTGAAAACAAAAAGTAAAAAATTCTAATTTTTGAGGAAAAATCAAAGATAATTCTTTATCATAAACAGTCGGCTTAAACATGGAAGAGATTAGTCTACTTTGGGAAAAATCAAAGAATCCTACCAGGTCGTCTAATAAATCAGACAAAAAAGCATTGCAAGAACGAAAAATGATATAAGTATGTCTCATCTTAATTATTTATTTATTTATTTGAACATATAAATATTAGTACAAAGGGCCACTGAATACATATGCGCCACACAAGTCACTTGATTTGTTTCATCAATAAATATTCAACTACTCCAGTTTGTTATCAGTTATTAAAAAACTGGTATATTGAAGTTAAGAGAGAAAAAGTATGATGTTTAATGAATCATATGTCAAGTATAAAATTAATCGATCGAAAATAAGAATTTTTCGAAAGACTAACCTCACCATTCTCTTTTACCGTCAATAAAATTGAAAAAGCCAATCGATCT
Organism: Schistosoma rodhaini; assembly: GCA_944470415.2. Classification (NCBI taxonomy): domain Eukaryota; kingdom Metazoa; phylum Platyhelminthes; class Trematoda; order Strigeidida; family Schistosomatidae; genus Schistosoma; species Schistosoma rodhaini. The sequence goes on from OX104036.1 coordinate 46,942,952, forward strand.
TCATTAGGTACAAGACTACATAAATGTTGTGAGAGGATAGGTGGTAACATTGGTATGACCTATAAGAAAGGAAAAATAAAATATATTAAAGAATAGAAGAATATGTAATTGTTTAACGAATCCCGTTTACGACAAAACATCAACAATTAATCCAGACTATATTAACCAGAAATGTTGGGTGGAAATAATACAAATACAAATTTATGTTCATCCATATGGTGCTGCAAATCATACAGTACAGGACAGTCAATAGAATTGAATCCAATAAAAGAAAAATGAGGCATGGAACGTCAGGGACACAGATAAAATGACAAAGAAACACGATAAGTTATATCACTATATGAAAAAAAGGAATATTTTTAATAGTGTATAAATGTTAAGTGTTAGGGCAGCAAATATCCCATAAAATGAACAGTTCAGGTAATTTGACTTTAAAGAATTTGATCAAGCATAATTTAACATGTACTATAAATTAAAAGATAATATATAGCTGTGTTAATCTGGTGTCACTAAGGGATGAAAATAAATTCAGTGCTGTTTCGGAAATCACCAAGCTATTTAAAGAACATAAAGCGTTAAAGGGTGGAACACACTGGAAACAAGAGTAACATTACAAGTAGGTAAACGAACCAACACATAAATGCAAACACAATCGGACGAAATCGTAAAGTCGTGGAAAGATAATATAATACACTACAGCACGCAGATCATTAAAATGATAAAACATAATACAAGTCACTGAAAATTGAAAAATGGTATAGCAAAATACAGAAAACAAGTAAAGAAGAAATGAAAAAAATTGTATGTTATAACTTGTAGCCTGCGTGCCCTGTTTGTTTACATGACGCATCGATGCCGCCAACTGAAGAGCAGTGATTTATCGATCGAACAAATGACACACGAAACTCGTACGAACAGTCTAGAGCACTTGTAAGTCCTGCTACCTGCCTAGCCCATTCAGTTAACCCCGGAATACTAATAACACCTGCAATATAAATCATTTATTTAAAGCATACTGAGTTTATATACCAACTAAACTGACCACATCGTACCATAAAATAGGAAATAACTTTTGTACAAGATCCAGCCAAATGTGGCTGTGAATGTGGAAGGCAGTAATTAATAGACTGGGGATAACTCCAGAAAGGTAAATCGTATAGTAATAGTCCATAGGACAGGTAAAGCTTATATTAGGAGGGACGCGAATATGATTAGTTTAGTTAGTTAATGATTATACAATAAAAATATAGGCATAGTATAGGTCCATAAATAGTTCTCAAAAGTTACCATTCATAATTCTCTTCAGGATATAACACTGTAAAAAAATTATCAAGACCTTTGGAGAATAATAAGTAAAATTCATTTCCTATATTGGTGAGCATGATAGACTGAGTTCGAACATACATAAATGTTCACTGAAATAATAAAAATTCACTTACTTTCTGAACAAGATAAACGGAAGTAGTTCTATCCGCAGCTCTTTTATCTAATGGACTATTAGGGTAAACAAAGTACGATACATCTGCTATATGGATCCCAACTTGATATAAGCCTTAAAAAAACAAATGAAATAAGAGTGTGAATCTATTACTGATTATGAGATAGGAAATGAAAAATACATTATCCGTCACACCAAGGTTAAATATACAGTGATGTGATATGCATGAAAAGATTACGAGATCACCTAAAATCGGTGAACTGAGCGAAAGATCAGTGACACAACGACAAGACAGCTAAACTATTTCAATGTGTCCCAGCCCGCTAACTAGAGGGAGAAGTCCAGGTTTAGATAATGGAAAGTACATTCCACGCGAGACTCGAAACCAAGACCTATCAGTTGTTCATGAGCAAGCGCTCAACCACTAGACCACTGAGCAGGTATCCAACGGTGTTATTGTTTAACTTCAACCAATCCAAGAAAATGAGCGACCATTCACCATTGTCTTCAGTGAGTTGATATCTGACAACAGACCCGGCTCAGTGGTCTAGTGGTTAAGCGCTCGCGCGCGAGACTGGTAGGTCCTGGGTTCGAATCACGCGAGGCGGGATCGTGGATGCGCACTGCTGAGGATTCCCGCAATAGGACGGAACGGCCGTCCAGTGTTTTCAGGTTTTCCATGGTGGTCTAGTTTCAATTGACTCATGATTTTAACTATATAAAAATTACTAAAATCTCCACAAAACACCCTTCTAATAATATTTTTCTTTGTTTAAAATGATTGAGTTTATTAAATGAATAACTCGTTATTTACATTTATTTTGTAACCTCAATTGTTAACATGTTTACGTTACTATGTAGTTGGTGATCGTTGAGTTGTTGATACTGGTTTGAATATGATTGTTTGTTTGTGCTATATAAAAAATACTTCAGTTGCCTTGACGAATCCGTTTCGTGTGAGGACTTTTATGGTTTTGACTTGTCATTTTCCTTTTTCGTTACGGAGTCGTTTTATGAAACTGACTAATTGTTGAAACGATCTAAAGTTAGATGAATTTTCTCATTAACCACATAAATCATTAATTTATTTAGAGAGAATCTCATCTACAAGCGATAATCACAATTAACAATGATTATTAAGAGTGTGTCAAATTCGTTTAAGATCAGACACATTTATGAATGAAATAAGCTTTGTACATGTTAAATGATAATAATATCTTACCATTGTTCAATCGAGTAATATGTAATGCATCATCGAAATCTTTGGCATCCTTTGGATCAATGGTGATGACACAATGAGAACGAAAATCCCTTCTTCTTTCATACTCTATTTTGGGTATTTGGAATTCTTGTGGGCTAGTTGGCAGACCTCGTAATTCCTAGAAACAATTTTAAGGTAGAAAATAAAATATAAGATATTTTCATACATATCTGGATGATGCACTGGACTACGTGAAGCATGAATTTGTAGTCTCATGGAAACAGAATCTACAACCATTGGTTTGCTTAGCAATTTAATACACATAGCATCAAATAGTATCAGTACTTACATATAAATATACCAGAAAATTAAGATTTTAGCCGTTCTTATATTAATTGAGAGAAATATAATATAAACGTAAATAGTGTAAGTGGAAACAGGATATTCGATAACGCTTACTAGCCCATACTAGAAACTTCCAGCACTTGTGAAACTCCATGATTACTGAGATCGTCTCATAAAAAAGTAGGATTATTCCGTAAATCATAGTTATAGGTTGAGCTAATCATAAGTAAATGATACCTTTATACATATTAGGATCAGTCAACAAATTACCTATGATTCTTTGAAAACAACAGGTTATTGAATTTTTAATGAACAAATACGATGTTAGTCGTTAAATGATAGGAAGCGGCTGAAAATTCTTGTGAGATATATTTACTGAGTCGAACCTTTGAATGAATTGATATCAAAGAGAAGGTATGCTGAACTACTAAATACTGAACACAAAAACAAACATGATTAGAATCCATTTAACACATATACTAGATTATAAACTATCTATCATAAAATATAATTAATCCCTAATTATCAGGTTTTATTGTTTCCACCATTATATCAATTCTATAGAGGAAAAGCATTATTAGTAAAATGTTTATTAGTCAAACTAAATAGTCATTATTAAAATAAGGGAAATTTATTTATTTAAATACACATTGGTACAAGGAGGCATAAAATATACATGTGCGACATAAATCAGCCGATTTGTATGAGGGCTAAAGTACTTCCCGGGCACCCAAATCGAAGCAGGTTATCTAATTGAATGAAATGAGTTTAATTTGAAAAAGGAAAAAATAGTTTAGTTTTTCAAAGTGCAAGTATATTGTGGAAAAAGGAATGAAGGCTTCCATAATCAAAACAAATAATGTTTGAATCTAGTAAACTAACAATAAAAAAACACAGTTATTGAATGCTATTAGAGTAGGAAGAAGTCAAGAAGTCATCAGTACGTAATTTGAAGGATTTGTGATGATATTATATTCAGAGGAATAATAAATTTTTTGAAAATCCAATTATTTCGAACAATTAATTTACCTCTGGTGTGAATTGATCGTCAGTGATTCCATATTCTAAAAGAATATTTTCAGTTGCTTTTTCCAGTTCATTCAAATTTCCGAAATTCTGTTCAATCACCCTGTGAATAATTTAATTTTTGCACACATACAAAAATAATAACAGAAGTGAGTTTAATTAAGTTAGAATTCTGAATGAAATTGTTCGTTTTTAATATCTGAACAGAATAACAATATTCTAAAGATGTTCTGTGAGACTTAATTAGATGGGTACCATTACTATTACCGCTAAACCGATTCATATTCACTAATTATATGATCTAATTAAAACATAATACCATGAATCAATACTACTTCAAGATATAATTAAGAGACAGTAAAACTTGTAATGATGCAGAATTTTCACTATTTTTCCTCAATAAAGCATGAATGGAGTTGAGAAAAGAAGAAATTAAACAGCGTCATTGAATTATAAAATATATTCACATATACTTAATTTAATTTGTGGATTAAGTTTTTTTTTAAATGAATAAAAGACAACATACAACTAAATACACGGTACAATATATGGATGGTGAAATATTTACATCATTAAGAGATAATGCATGGAATAATTCAAAACGGTAGAGTAATATTTGTTTGAACTTTCTTTAGAGTAAACTATTTGTCTTACTGATTATGTTTTTTTAATCTTCAGTGGTAAAAACATACAATAAAAAGATCACTCTTTGCGCACTTCTAAAACAACAAGATACTGGAAATGCATACAAACGGAAGTTACATTCATGATTAACTAAGGAGAGTAAAACCTGGAATATATGATCGTTATAGAAAAATGAAACCTAACCTAGTGAACCCTTAGGTTCCCTATAAGGTTAGTTAGTGAGTGACAAAAAGAAACAGCCAGAATTTCATAACTTAACAGACATAATATACTCTTAAAGACGCTACATAGCGGTTTCCTGAATAGATTACATAAAATCATGATATTAGTACATTGACAATGAACTTCATCGCAGAATGTCCATAAATTATAATTTGAAATGATAGTGTTATTTGAGAAGGAACCGAATACTGTCAATGGGTCAATCATCCAACTAAGAGACCTTACTACTACCAATGTTACACTCATTGTGCAACCAAATGGAAGCTACTATAGTGTTGACATGAAAAGGAAAATTTTGTAAAATAAGAAACAATTTACACGATAACTTAAATAGATTACATGACGTTTAATTAAACACTCGTTACCCATGAGGATATTTTGAGTTTTCGAACCATTTTGTAATTCGACACACGTAACTACTTTTTAATCCAAGTTGATGATCCTTTAGTGCATCTGTACAAACATAAAAAGTTGCGTTTTAAAATTGATACATGGCATGTAAATGAATTCAGATTAAAGAAAATGTTTACAGAATGCAAGAATACAAATTTTAATTATAGTAAAATACTACTTTATTTGTATGTCAATTAAAATTACTAATCAACACTTGATAAAATGAAGCAATTTACGGTGTTTAACTTTCGAACTTTATACATTCTGTTCCGAAAAAAACTGTCTGCATCTATCTACTACTAAGAGGTGAATTCAACGGTATGGTTTTAGGGCAGAGATCGAAAGCAACCATCGAGAAAACATATTATTAAAATTGAAAAAACTTGCCAGTGATTCCAAATATACCTAGATAATGCAGGAATGATCACGTCACATCTCTATGCATTTACTAGTTTACATGTTTGTGCGAGCATACAAACATACGGAGGAGTAATCGAACAATGCAATCAAAGGTTATGGAACATGTGCCTAGATGGTCCCAAAACCAGTTAATGTCAAAAGGTCCGATCAACGTAGGAAGTAGAAAACTATGTTCATCGATTGAAAAACGCATAATTGACATCAATACAGCATTGAAAACGTTTATAGAAATTGTCAACGACGAATTCTCAGGTTTATTGAAGCTTCAATTATTCGTAAAATTAAATCATTCTTACGTGTATAAAAACAATTTGTTGTGACCTTAGATTTGCCTGAACCTTCATTTAATTGACCCTTTCATATAAAGTGTCCTAAGTATATATGTGACCATAGTGTTCTAAATGCATGACGTAAATACATAACACTTTTCAGATCAATTCTGTCCTCTCATTGATCTATTAAAATTACGGTGTTTTCTATGCGCATATTAATGATTAAGTAGAAATATTAAGGAATATGAATGCGAATTTTACAAGTATAATTAAAACAAATGAATAATTTTTTGCGCAAAATATTTAAGATAGATCCTATGAAACTGTGGAAAATATTTCATCTAATCAGCGTTGAACAGAAGCATTTCAGAGACACACTCCTGATTGGATAATTACCAATATGTTGTTACTATATATAATATGGCTTCAGAGATTTCCAGAAGCCTGAAATACCATAAGCACTCTCGATTTTCTGTGCATAAACTAACCTTGGAGTAAAGTGTACTTTGCACATCCCGTGTCTTTTTTTGTATCTAAGTTGCCAAGATAATTTAGCTTGTGGCTATTATAAGAGCTTAGAAAATCGATCCGAGCGTTCACTTAGAAGTATTATCAGATACGATTTGACAATCGGAAGTTGGAAATTCAGGTTTTTATTTTTAAATTGAAATTACATAACCAAATACCAACCATAGGTAACAGAAATAAACATCTATGATTAAAGAAATTATTTTTAGACACCATAAACTACATAAATCATTTTGATCACTATATTAATTGCATAGGTCTAAACATTTTTGTTATGATAGAGACAAACAAATAAGCTTTGGTTTGTATAATAACTAATAGGATGACTTCTCCGATACTGTCTGCATTTACGATAAGTAAATTCATACATTATATCAATCGAAGTAGTAATATGTATAACGAATAATGTTAAAGTTGGACAAAACGTTTAAAAAGAAACGGTAGGTTTTTTGTTAAGGTTATACAATATCGTCAACTGGATACTTGCTTATTCCGAACTGCATTTCTTACGTTTAGCTTAACAGTTAAGTAGAATTTGTCTTAACGTTCTATAAATTTCTCAACATGTTTATTTTTTCTTATGAAGTGAAGATCCGTAGTAAATTAAATACATTACTAAATTCTAAGTTCACCATAACCGGCCGACTATCGTGAATCAGTGGCTCAGTGAAAAATGTTAGTGTTTTTTTACGTGATGAAATTAAGGTACCAGTTTCTGTATTAATATGAAAAGTGAAATGCTAGTATAACGAATACACAAATAGGACGAAACACGTGACTTGGATGTCATCGTTTGCCATCACTAAGTAAGTTAAATTTCAGCTTCAATAGCGGTTAACAAGCTACCGAATAAATTAAAATGTATCATCATAGGATTCACTCTTTAAGACATACATCAACACACCAAAAAGTATTCGGGTTCAAAAAGCCATTAAAAATTAGTTTTATTATTTAATAAACTTGTGAGAGGAACATCATCAACTGAATCAAAGACATGAAATGAGATTACGAAGTTCGGTAACGATGCGTTCATTTATTTTCCTAAAAAAATATGAATAAACGCAAGACTACAAATTCTGATGTTCTGTTATGCATAAATACTAAAAAAGAATAACGAATCTTTAATATATAGTCACACTATTACTGAAATAATAGACATTTACAAAAGACAGTGCTATCAAGTAAACGAGTAGCAGTATGAGTAAATCACATCATAAAGTGTAAGTTGTAAAATGCAATGAGCCTACCTGAAGGCACAGTAGATGGATCAATGTGGACTAGTGGATGACGACTGGAAGAAGGGAGAAGAACACACGAGAAATGGTCGTCCTTTGGTGAAACTTCAGAAACACGATTTAAAATATTTGGATAAAAAGCAAGACAACCCAAAAATTTCTGATTAGCTGGATTTAATTTCAAAATTTTTCTAACTACACCTGTACGAACTAAATGAGGATTTGGCAAAGGACACAATGTACTTGGTATATAAGACAGATCTAAACTTTTAATTGTATTCAGTAATTCAGTATCGGTGATATTTTGAGAGTTTTCCATTACATAATTGATAGAGTAGACCCGAAATTTTTTAAATTCTATGGTTGTAGATGGTGTTTGGTCTGCCAATATTGGTGATTCACTAGCAACAACTGCTTCAAATGAAGAATCAACAGGTGAATCCAATACAGAACTTTCATCAGTAGACTGAATTGTATCTGAAATAACTATCTCACTATCTGAAATATCCTTTTCTTGAGGTTCTAAATTTTCAATACCAGTTAACTACAAGAAAAAGAATGAATAGATAGCATGAAATTTACACTAAATAGAGAAATCATTTTTAAATTTTTCGGCATGTAAACAGAAAAACAAAGTCGTGATGGACAACGGAAGCTATTTTAGGGATGTTATTTCATGTAATTTGTCAAATATTAAAACTTAGTTTTCTTTCTAGGTTCTTCAATAAATTACAAGCCTTAGTTTGACGTATGATTCACTGCCATGACATTTTCTATCCCAAAGCTATTGTAACTTAAACATAACCTTTTGTACTATTTTTCTGCTCTAATGACAAGTTTGGATAGAATTGTATTTTTCGAATTGTTTGTGAGTTGTGCTCGTCTTAGTCATCTATTTACTCATGTATTGTTTCATACTAATCTGGACCGAATAGCGTTCCAGTTGACTCGTTCTCTCGTTATCAATCAATCAGGCGATAGAATAGTTTTCGTCTCCTCACCCAAGACTGTTAGCGCAAATCGAACACACGTACTTCCAACCTTAAGGTTGAAACAATTAGACTATAGTATCAAGGCCTTAACATAGATAGTGACAACTTCTCTCTCGTATACTATTGGGTAGACAAATCAAGGACACGACAGTCATCGACAAAAACTTTTTGATATTTAAGGTATGAGAGATGAGCATAATTTAAAATACTGGGAGAATGAATATACCTTGTTAAATAAACAATTTTCAAGTTTAAAATCTCTTTGGATTTCCACCTAGTATCCGTTTACAGAACATCCAATGAGATGAAGGTTCATTGCTATCTGAGTAAAGCGCTAGATAATAATAATAATATAGGTTTCTTGCATGAGGAAGAATCAGATCATCTTCCTAAAGTCTAGCATGGAAGCTAAATCAACGAGCTATCTGCTGGTTAGCTTCAACTGTCTGATAAAATTAAACTTCTGGATTTCAGTTAGTTAGCTGAAAGAGTTGAAAACCAATTACCAATTGAAAACCAGTTATTTATAAGATTGATAGCTAGAAATGAAAACAGTAAAAATAAGGTTTGTCGAAGCGCCTTTCATTTGTTTCTCGCGAATAACTGGAAAATTCACAAGCACTTGTGTGCTTGTGTTAACAAACAACGTTTGTTAACTGCATCTAACACAATAGATTTACATCTTTCACTGTTCAAAACCCATCTAAATATTTTTGTATTCCCCAAAAGAAATGAAAATACTGTGGGATGATATGAACTGTCATAGAATGAAAAACACTAACATTTTATGACAGAAGATTAGCTTTACTAACTAAATACATGTAACAAATCCATGATATTTATGGATGAAGATAAACGCTTTATGTGTTTCTACTCTATCAGTTAGTTGGAATTAATGTGGAGCTGAGCACAAATGTGTGCTAACCCAAGTTGCAGGTTATCATATACACATAATCGAAATTAACAAGATGAATAGAAAATGAGTTGAACTAATTGAAGTAGCAATCAAGATCAAATTCACTATTCATACGGGGATGCTAAATGTCTAACGTAATAAACAAAAAGACGAGACTATAATTTATGAAAGAACCAATGAAATTACAGATAGCAATTCTTGGAATTCGACGGGAAGTTCATTCACCCATATAGTTAAATAGTACTTTGAGATTATAGCCGATATCAGTTTGTGATGAAAACCCTTATTTTAATTCCTAACCCTGAATACTAATCCTAATTCTTCATACTAATTTATAAACTTCTTTTGGCCCGATTACGTCTGTGATCAGTGTCAAGGCAGAGTCCGTCAGATGTCGTCAATAAATTAGAGTTTCACCAGAAAAATATATATTCTACAAATGGGTAACATAGGATAGGTAAATAAAATTGATTATGGAAAAATTCATCAATAATTTTACTTTCCACTTTCCAATAGGCAATAATTCGACCAAAACAATATCTTCATTACGTGCATTGTTACAATTTTCGTGAGAAATATGAATACGTTTACCATCGTATGGATTTATAACATAACAAACTCCACGTGGTATTTCGTGTAATTTAGCCTAGGAAAAAAAAGAAAATTATAAGTAACAAAATAAATCCCCATAAAAGTGTTGAAAAGACTTGTGGACTCTAATGATTTGAACATTATGTACCAAATATACATGCTAACTTCGAACGAGTGCATAGAACAAAATTATGTCATCACCGTTGAATATGATCTTCAAATATTTACTATTAGTATGAAGGCTGTGGAGATTGCTAAATACTATTGAGATCACGAAGCGATCTAAGCTATATTACCGATAAAAACCTAAACCAGGTAAGTGTACAATACTCCGAAGTTTTTAATAATTAACTTTTATCAGTTCATGATACCAGTCAGTCACAATGTAGAACTTCGTACGTACGCACATCAGTTCGAAATTGTCATTCCACATTAGCACAGAGATACAGTTGTCGATTCCAATCCCATAGTCGTTGAAGTAGTAAGAGTATAAGCAGTAGTTGAAAAGATTAGGGTTTGAAGATGTTATTGAATGAGCATAATCCAGTGAAATAAATTTGGAGAGAGATAAAACATAGAGACATGAAGAATTCAAAAGATTAGAATTTGGTAGAACACAAAGAGTGGATACACCTTCGCCACTGCAAACGATTTTGAGCCATGTCATTCAAGGTCTCCAACTATCGATTGTTATCATCACGAGGATCCCAACTAGGTAGTCTACACCTACCAACATGGCTCAGTTTACTTGCCAATAGCTTCATGGATTTGTGCCACGTTTCGGTCTGGCCACCCCTAGCTTTCTTCCAACCTACGCCTACACTATAAAACATTGCACGTCGGGGCAGTCGGTGGTTGGGCACACGTAACGCATGTCCAAATCATCTAAACTGATGAACTTTTACTACTTCATCGATTGGTTTGCCATCATTACCTAGTACCCGTTTCCGAACAACTGCATTACTTATTTGGTGGCTCCAAAATATACGAGCAATGCTTCAAAGACACCTATGATCGAACACTAGTAGACTACGAATATCCTCTACTCTTATCGGCCATGTTTCACTTCCATAAAGTAGGTCGGAACGAACTCCTGCACAGTAAACCCGTCCTTTTGTTGCTAGACGGATATCTCGCCTACGCCATAAATGACGCAATTTGGCAAAAGCTAGACGAGCCTTCTGTATCCGTGCTGAGATTTCGTCACACACCAGACCACAAGGGCTGATGAGACTCCCAAGATAAGTGAAGCTGTTAACACGCTCAACTACTTCACTCCCTATCATTAGTTCAGGTGCCGATGAACCCCAATCCTGAAGTAACATTTTGCACTTCGAGTGGGAAAATAGCATCCCGAACATGCCTGCATAGTTGCTTATAGTGGTCAGAAGACCCTGCATTTTGTCAGCGTCTTCACCAAATAGAACTATGTCATCGGCGTATTCTAAGTCAACAAGTGAGCCTCCCAGGTAAAAGTTCAACTCCAGGAGATTGAGAATGATGAAAGTGTTATCTCTAAAAGCATGTCAACGACAAAGTTAAACAAGAATGGAGAGAGTGGACAGCCCTGACGAACACCACTTGAGGTAACCAATTCTGATGACAGTTCGCCATAGGCTCTAACTCGACCAGTTGTGTTCGAGTAGAGAGTCTTTATAAGACTAATTTACTTCTTTGGTACTCCTTTCACTGACAATTACTGCCATAGAACCTCACGATCACTATGAAAATACTAATGTCCAAATTCCTTAAAAGACATTTGATCTATTATCGAAAGTCTGCATACAGTCAAGGAAAGCGTTTCAAAGCATCAGGGTGGTGAAAATCATGGTAGACTATCAAGTGAGTACTATTTCCTAAGAAAATGACTGTATGTAAGTGTCTAACCTTGCATCAAAATAAAATGCATCTAACAATATTTTACGTTCACTTCTAAGCACTTAATACAAAAACACTTTTGAATAACAAATCCAATGTCACCAATTCAATGGATAGAATATTCAATGAGATCAAAAAGTAACATTTGTTCACTAACCTGAATTAAACTACCTTTCTTAAGACGAGCATCAATATTTTCACAATTAAAATCAGCCTTCTTTTTTCCTTGACGAGAGTACTATGTAAGTTTCAAGAATGAAAATAATGATTATAAATTTCAGGAATTAGAAAATTGAAAGTAATTAATAAGAAGCCGGATATGAAATCGACTTCCGCTGACTGATTAACAAAAGTCCCAGTACACGCGATACTGAATCATTAAGACTTATAGTCATAAACCAAATCTATCAACAAGATCCGATCAGTAATACATGAAAAGTGCAAAACAATGTTGAAGCTCAAAATTGCAGGGGACAGACACAGACACTTTGACTGATTATAAATCATGTCACTCGACTTCTCCAACCACTGATGTCTCCGACCCAACTAGGTAGTCTGCACTTATAAAGACGACTGTCCAACACCCAACGATTGTGTGGAGCGATGCGATGATTTGTGTCAGTCATCCAAAATTAATTTCCAACGTATTTAAACTATAACCGACATTGTAAGTCGAGGTAAACCAGTTGCTGAGCATACGCAACATATCCCAGTCATTTCCATTGGAGATAAACAGCATGGTCGACAGGTTTATCATGCACGCCTACTATGCTGCATTAAACTTCTGTATTCTCGTTCGATGGTTACAACATACTCAGTGAGTAAAGCTCCGGCGATAACTATGATAAAAAAACTGCAGTAAAAATGTTTTCTACCGGGATAGATTGCGTTTTCAGCTAATATGTAATGAACCAAAAGAACTATTGTACTTGTAGGCTATTCGAGAAACCAAAGTATATAAAAAATAAATTAAAAATATTGAATAACGAAATGAGATAATTCGGACAACTAAAGAAGCTAACCTGGTTAGTTGAATCACCAAAAGGCACGGATCGACTAGACAATGAGACGAAAAACTTCCAACAACCAATAACAGGTGAAGTCCTTCTGACTTTATTATTGATATTATGGTAGGGTCGGAAAGAAAATCCTGCTGGTTTTACCCAGCGGTATCGCAAAGGATTTTGAACACTCAGCCACATCAGCTTACAAAAGATCAAGTGAGGACAATATCACAGAATCATTATCGTAAAATTGTACCTAAAATATTGATTCATATGACTAGTTAGATATTGTGGGCCAAATAAAGTGTAAAATCTTAACTACGTAAAGAAATAAGTATTTACAGGTTCGTTCATTCAAGTTAAAAATTAATTAGAACTATGGACCGATCCAAATTAGACCACTATAAAAAACTGCAAGCACTGAACAGATGTTTCGTCGTACAATGGAATTCTTCGACCATACTGGAGCCGAACCCAGGACATTTACTCTCGCGCGTGAACGCCTTAACTCTAGATCATTGCCCCGACAACCAATGGTGTTTGAACGGAACCGTACTAGGTTCGAGTCCCGGAGTGAACATTGATTCTGATGCAAGTACGTCCGGATGACGAGTCCCAAATAGGACGAAACAAGTGTCATAGACTCCATCGCTAGCCACATTTAATCTATCCTATATAAAAGATATTATTATCTTTTTCTTAGACAGTAATAATAAAACGCATGTTTATAAACTATTAAGGTACGAAGGCTAAGAATAACACGATAAAACATAAACGTAAGAGTATAACTAAACTTATAAAAATTTACTACGAGAATATGCATGTTGACAGTATTTACTAGTTACAGCATATAATATGTAATACACTTTAAACATAACAATTTGATTTGACTTCAATACATAAAACAATTCGAAAATTCTGGGAAATCATTACATTATTTAGGTCTTCAAATCATCATATAACCTATATTAACTTAAATCAAAATTACCATTTAGCCCCTAAAAAAAGGTCTATAATAATGAATACTTTTTTCTCCAAACTTCCATTTTTGACTGCTTAAAATCACAGTTACTACCGATATCTGTTAATAAATTGGAGGCACAATGATAACTTCAAAACTGTAATGGTAAAGGATATTATTCAGGTCGATGGTTCAGTACTATCAACCCCTCAATATGCATTCATGTATAATCGGTTAAGGTAACTCACTATTTCTTTCAACGCAAAGACGACCTGTTTTTAAAACAAGTATTTTGGAATTATTCCATAATTAATCTCCAAAGTTTATTCTATATCAATTAAATTATTCCCAAACGTTTAAATGTCTAGAATATCAATTTAAAGCCGACTTTTACTGAAGTAAAACTACCAAAGGCATGAGTTCACAGTATATCATTACCTAAAAACAAGTGAAGAGTACAAATAATCTTATGCATAAGTATGACGTCAGTAATTTTACATTTAAATTTTTACGACTGAAAACTTCGAAGCATTTTCCCGACTTTCAAAGTAAATGTAGTATCCGGATATTACAACTCTGCAAACCCCTTTGACATAATTTTAATTCAAGCAGTCCTAAACACTGAACAGGTTAATATCTGATAGATCAAAATGCAATTATTTCAACAGATGTGAATAATGATGCAATAATCTTATAGCAATATGATGGGCAATTACTATGATAACAGTAGGTGCAGCTAACAGAGATAAAAGGAGTATAACTGAAGAAACTCATACCCTTTGGAGTTAGGCTAGTTCAAGACATATATTAAAGCTGAAAACTAAAAAATTAGGTATGTGTTCGAAAAGCGCGCAACTTTTACTAACTTGACTTAAAGTATCATAAGATAAACAGTTACTTGATTAGAAAATACTTTTATAACATTCGAAAACATGAAGAAATGTATTATATCTATCCTCTTAATACAATCACAAATAAAAAAAGATAACAACATGGCAAGTATCATGTTACATAAAAACTAAGAGCATCTCGAAATAAACCATATATTTCATAAAAAGCAAGCATTAACACTGATAATAGCAAGTCATTTTGATGAATAGAATGTACATCGAAAATGAAAGTAAAAGAATTGAAATATAAATACATATAATTTGGTTGACAAAAGTTGTTGTCCTCGCTTAGTCCAAACGACCATTTAACTGTGTAAACGTCGGACAAAATTAACTGACAAAAAAGAACTATGTTTAATACAGACAGAAAAGCCAGATTACTATTATAACTGATTAGTCAATAAGGATAAAAAATTATTACAAGTTATAAGCAACATTTCATTCAACAATCAGGATTTTCAGAACAACAATAATGAACAAACGTGATCAGCATTATAAGTGGAAAAAAACAACTTATGCTGCGCTATATTACAAAATACTTCTAAAGTTACAGTATTAGCTACGTAGAATTCCGCTATTACACGCATATATAAGACATTTTATTGCTTATTTAAACTCATAAACATTGGTACAAGGATAATTTTGAATAAATTGAGCGTTGGAAAGATTTTCATAAATTAATTAATATATTTGAAATATCCCAATGAGTAGAAAAATAAGATTTTCTGACGTATCGTGACTCAGTGTAAGGCAATACTTCAGAGAATAAAAAAAGAAGTGGCTTACACTGAGTCACGAAACGTCAGAAAATCTTATTTTTTACTCCTTGGGATATTACAAATATACTAATTTATTTATTGGTACAAGGAAGCACCAAATAGATATGCGCCTGAGAAATCATTTGATTTGTGTAGTAGTAGTAGTAGTAGTAGTAGTAGTAGTAGTAGTAGTAGTAGTAGTAGTAGTAGTAGTAGTAGTAGTAGTAGTAGTAGTAGTAGTAGTAGTAGTAGTAGTAGTAGTAGTAGTAGTAGTAGTAGTAGTAGTAGTAGTAGTAGTAGTAGTAGTAGTAGTAGTAGTAGTAGTAGTAGTAGTAGTAGTAGTAGTAGTAGTAGTAGTAGTAGTAGTAGTAGTAGTAGTAGTAGTAGTAGTAGTAGTAGTAGTAGTAGTAGTAGTAGTAGTAGTAGTAGTAGTAGTAGTAGTAGTAGTAGTAGTAGTAGTAGTAGTAGTAGTAGTAGTAGTAGTAGTAGTAGTAGTAGTAGTAGTAGTAGTAGTAGTAGTAGTAGTAGTAGTAGTAGTAGTAGTAGTAGTAGTAGTAGTAGTAGTAGTAGTAGTAGTAGTAGTAGTAGTAGTAGTAGTAGTAGTAGTAGTAGTAGTAGTAGTAGTAGTAGTAGTAGTAGTAGTAGTAGTAGTAGTAGTAGTAGTAGTAGTAGTAGTAGTAGTAGTAGTAGTAGTAGTAGTAGTAGTAGTAGTAGTAGTAGTAGTAGTAGTAGTAGTAGTAGTAGTAGTAGTAGTAGTAGTAGTAGTAGTAGTAGTAGTAGTAGTAGTAGTAGTAGTAGTAGTAGTAGTAGTAGTAGTAGTAGTAGTAGTAGTAGTAGTAGTAGTAGTAGTAGTAGTAGTAGTAGTAGTAGTAGTAGTAGTAGTAGTAGTAGTAGTAGTAGTAGTAGTAGTAGTAGTAGTAGTAGTAGTAGTAGTAGTAGTAGTAGTAGTAGTAGTAGTAGTAGTAGTAGTAGTAGTAGTAGTAGTAGTAGTAGTAGTAGTAGTAGTAGTAGTAGTAGTAGTAGTAGTAGTAGTAGTAGTAGTAGTAGTAGTAGTAGTAGTAGTAGTAGTAGTAGTAGTAGTAGTAGTAGTAGTAGTAGTAGTAGTAGTAGTAGTAGTAGCAGTGACTGTACCTGCGTGGCCATGTGAGAACATTTTAAGAGGGAGAGTTGGCTCTCACCACCCTCGGTCGGGGGCTTTAACGGATTGTATGCACCATCATTACTTAAACAACTTTAGTGACCCCTTATCGGATTCCAATTAAATCTAAAGAATGACTGCTATCGAAATATATATCCAGACTACCCTCATGTATAATTATTGACTGAAATCATGTTATTGAATGATGGGATTAAAAAAGTCAAAAACGAGAATGGGTTTCGCATACGTTGATCTAGAGAAACGAAGTGAAGATTAACATTTCTTCATCAAAAAGTAATCCGGTTGTGAAAATACAAACACAAATTACACTTAAATATCAATAATAGTGAAAATTGAACCTGGAATAAATAAGAATCTGCCAAGATGTTTCACCACATCACCACTGATGATGAAATTACCAAGAGCACTGACTCATATGGAGACAAGATTTAGATATATAAGTACTGATTTACAACATGTTTTGGTTACATAGCTAGACACAATCTTCGAATTCAAGAAGCGTCTACATAAACTGATCACAGATTACTACATAACCGATCAAGCCAGTACAAATGTCAGTAATCAACTATGAATCACACGTATTATTCAAGGTCTAGTAACGCCACTTTGGCTGTTTAGCTGAAATGGGATTTAACAGTACACACCACTGGTTGAAAGTCGTTAAAATAACCAGCTGCAGAGACACATATGAAGCATGAATATTAGCTTTCATAGTTGAGAAATCCACTGTTACATGTATGACCATTTTAACAAACCCACTCCACTAAGTTTCTAATCACTAAGCGCTTATTCACTACAAGATTTTATCAATCAGGTGATCTGTCGTATACATATTTATCAACTTGTACTTAATGGGAGAACATTCAAGAAATCACTTATACAATTTCATCGAAGGACCCAAATGATAAACCATAAAATATATTTAACAATAATAGACTAACAGCATAATTGTAACATTGCAGCTTAGTAGTAAACAAAAGGATGTCTATAAACAAAAACAAACAGTGTTATCATATATATATATATACTGACGATGTACAATTTGTCCAATTCTTCACTCAATTAAGTTATTTAGTTAATCAAACAACGTGACATTCTTTACATGTTGACCGTAGTAGTGTAACCTGTTAATAGGGCAGAAAAAAATTAAAAGAAAAACAAGTAACAGAACTACTTGTTTAAGTTTTATAGTGAATTTTCTGACTTTACATCCATACAGAAACTAAGCCTTCGAATGTAACTTTACCAACTTTTAAATGTTTATGCAGACTAAGCAGATAATTAAATAAGATCATTGATGTACAAGAATGGAATAATGTTTTATTTCTTTATATACGAATGTCTATTAAATTTGTTTTAGGAATAGTTCATGAATTATGTAAGAGTTCGTCTGTACACATTCACAATATCAAACAACTTACTTTTTAAGTACTAGAAACAATATACAAGTAGAAGCAATTTAGTGTTTAAAGTAGTGGTATTTAAACTATGAAACTGCAAATTTGTAGCTTGTTCAACTCACTTAATAAGTTTGGTATATAGAACAGAAATACAGTTAGTCAGTAATCTACAATGTAGGACAAGGCACATAAATGTATTGATCCAAGTTACCGTACCTCATTAGCGTCCTTTACAAACGTCATCCCACTGCATTTCACATCATACTCTTTCTAACTCTGCTATAAGTAAATAAATAAATAATGACAATGGTGAATGTGTATTTGGTTCCACTAGTCTGGTTACGAAATTATTGTTCTTACACATGTTTATTCTCTATTCTCCATGTCAGTCTATTATCCAATGAATAATACTATGTTGCACTTCGGCTAACCCTAATCACTCTACTACTCGGGCAGAAATAACACCTTGGAGATAACAGTAGCTAGGACTGAGCTACACATATTGAAACTATTTCAGTAGATCAATGTCCACAGTCTTATTAAGTGATTCACTGTCTGTACCTAGTATCTATCGAAATTCTTGACAAGATTCAGGCAATCAAAAACATGAAGACAGCAATTAACAACAACCGAAGAAGAGCAGAGAATGTCAAGGTACAGGACGAATACACAGAAGCAAACAAGCGACTGAAGATAGGCATTATAGTTGACAAGCAGAAATATGTGGAAGATCTAGTAGCGACAACGGAAAAGGATGTAAGAGAAGAAAATAGTAACAACTACATGACACAACAAAGAAACTGACAGTAAAATGTAGTAAACTGGAGAGATCGGTCAAGGACAAAGTAGGCCAGTCAATCATTGAGATCCAAGAACAGACGAACAGACAGGTAGACCATCTCGAGGATCTCTTGAATCGGCCAGCTCCACTGAACCCACCGAACATCGAAGCAGCACGCACAAACCTCCCCATGGATGTCACTCCACCAACGATCGAAGAAATCAGGATGGTCGGTTATCAGACAAATGAAGCAGCAGGATCTGACAATATACCAGCTGAAGCACTGAAGTCAGACATAGAAGTAACTGCAAAGATGCTCCACGTTCTAATCAGGAAGATTTGGGAGGAAGAACAAGCACCGTTAGACTGGAAATAAGAACACCTCACCAAGATACCAAAGAAAGGAGATACGAGAAAATGTGAGAACTATAGAAGCATCACAAAACTATCGGTACCAGGAAATGTCCTCACATTACAAAAATACACGCAGCATAGATCGGATGTTGTGAAATACAGAAAACTCCTAGACTGTGTTTTTACTGGTGTTTACTAATTTCTTGTAAGAGATACAAATGAAGACAAAAAAACAGTACAAATTAAAAAAGAGTCACACTGTACTGCACCGGTAACAATAGCATCGTTCCCCTACTGAATCACACTTATTTTATAGGTATAGTTACCAAGGTTTGACTTGATAATTTCGAATAAATTGTGTCTTTGGTAGACTGTCATAAATAAAATATTATATTTGTAATATCCCAATGACTAGAAAAATTAGATTTTCTGACGTTTCGTCACCCAGTGTAAGCCACTTATTAGATAACAAATAACCAAATCAAAATTAAACTTGGATTAATTTTGATTTGCTTATTAATCCCTACTTTTTCTCTATTTTTTTATTCATTGGGACATGACAAATATATTATTTTATTTACACTTATTTTATATCATAGGAACAGATAAATGTCAGTCCACAAAGCATCATTACGTGCATTTGAATATAAATTAATAAACAATAATTGAACATACAAGTAATTTTGGCAATAAGGTATTTAGACGACCACTCTGACTGACATCGTCCACTGAACTGCAAGAATCAACTGAAACGCAACACCGGACAACATCAAAAAGTTTAATTTCCATATAAAAGCAACCACAACTTGGTAATGTAGTTTTCGAACCAACAGTAATATTTTGGGTACAATCTGCAAAGTCCAAACCCTTTGTATTAGAATTTTCTAATATATCACTGTTCCACAGAAGACAGAGTTTTCCGCCCTCCACGACTTTTCCCATAGCGGTTCGTGGAGGAACGAATTCATAACTTTTCAAATTTAGATTCTAATATTAAAGAAATAAAAGTGTATTGATATGACAATCAGACAGTAGTAAGACTCACTAACAAATATAAGTTAGAACAGAGAATAGGTATGAAATAAACATATTACTCATAAAAAACCAAGTACTATGGTTCCCCGGTTCAGGTAAGAGAAAAGAAATTAGCAGAACTGATAAAGTACTGTTATATATGAAGCTTTGATTCTTGCTATGCCGCGTACCACTAGACTACTTGAACGATCGAACCCGCAACGTCGCAAGTGAGAAGACAGTAGACTAGTAAATAGGAATTTTATCCCCCAAAATATAGTTCAGAAATCTGATGTATTTATAGTTTTTGGCTGGGAATAAATCAATAGGCACATAGGGGGTCATGCTTATTCATCCAACAGGGAAGCTACACGTCGACATTCTAGAATATTCCCCTAGCAGTGATTGGATGGAATGTCTTCGGCTCTTTCTGGGGCTTCGTGTGGCTTCCTAGAGTTTACCAACGAGCCATCCTTACAAGTACGAAACTGAGCTAGAATCGTACCAGTAAACAAGGGACAAATAATATTAATATGATAAGAAAGACCTACAATGCTTCCAAATATCATTCTAACTTATGTAATGTAATTAAGCCTTCGAATTTGCCAATTTTCATACCACTATATACTACATTCAGGTAGTATTCTTCACAAATCGATGGTAGTTTTAGCGTCATTCAAAACTAGGGAGTATGTGACAAACTTTTCGAATTAACATGAAACTTTTCAGTAGTGCAGACTAGGTTACAAGAACCAAAATGAAAATGTAACATCTATTTACAAAATCTGGTTGTTGTGACTTTAATCCCGGCTAGCTATCATGCAATGTGTTCACCAATCGAAATACAGCGTATTCAATCTTAGTACTGTACTTAACCAATGACCTTCGGCCGGTATGAGCAGCCTAGTGTCCTAATTGGTCTTTTGTTCTTCTAGTCCAACCAGTTGAATCCAGAACATCAATAAAAACTTCCGCTATGCGAATCATTTATTTCAAACATATCTGGTTTATATACCAGCTAAAGAGACCGCATCACATCATAAAATAGGAAATGACATTTATACAAGATCAAGCCGAAAAGTGGCTGTGATCGTTAGAGACTGTAATCAATAAACTGAACAGAACTTAAGAACGGTCGTATGACAATAAACTATAGGTCAAAATGAAGCTTATAATAAGAGGAATATAGATATGCATAATCTAGTCCATTAATAGTTCTTAGAAGTTACCCGTAATTTAATTTGCACCAGGATATAACACTGGTGACTAAAGATGTGTAAGAATATTGACACATTTTACTTTAAGCGGTTTAGTACAATCTAAACGAGATATTTTATTGTCACTCTGGATATCACCAGGACCTACCTAACCCAGAAGTTAACTTCATATAACTTATTTCTAAAGTCCTTATTCAATCTGTTCTAATGATATTGTTTGCGATAAGTTGTTTTCATAGGTTTCGTCTATACTTGTTTTAGGCGTAGGTCAAGTCATCTATTTAGGAAAACGATGACAATCGGAGCTCAAGAATTAAACAATTTCAATTAGAGAACACAGCACTACAAAAAGTATCGAGTTGAGCCAAAAACGTTCATCAGAAAAACTTATTGTACAAATGAAGGATCAAACGAACAAATATAACAGACAAAAACAATAACAACCGAGCAGTAGAAAAATGAGACTAGCAAACTAACCTGTAAATAAACTCTTTTGATGAGACCACAAGAGAGGATAAGAACGTCAAATGAACGATCGAGTATGGATGTTACGGCGCATGCTTCGTTAAATGGACCTGTCTCCTAATTGTTTGGGAAGATAAAAGAAATATAATGCATCACAACTTAATCCAATCATATCAATTGAAATAATCCTTAATAATCAATGAGACTAATTTTAGGAAAAGAAAACTATCGATGCATATATATGTACCAAAACTTTATATATATATATATATATATATATATATATATATATATATATATATATATATATATATATATTAAAACACCAATTACCTTGACAAACAGAACAAAGAACAATTCAGCACTTTCTTCCCCAGCAAGTCGAGCAGACAATTTTTTCGAATTGCAAATCTCGGCTTGTTGCTGCAATTCGACTGGCGTCATTTCCTTTGGGAAGGCTGTACTTAAATACCAATCTGCTTTTTCAGCTATCGTTGAGAAGATGGGGAAGTGAAGAAAAGACATTGTACTGTATCTTATTATATTATAGCTAGCAAGAGTAGTAATAAGCAAATACCTAAAAATATTACAGTTACCACATAAATTTCGATCGATACACTTATAGAAAAAGAAAACTACACTGAATTGTGGATTACTTGTAATCTTGACAATTTTTCAATTGTTCATTTAAAACAATAGTTCATTTACTGGATGATGCTGAACCGATGCTGATAAGTCTTCTAATAATCACAGGCTGAATCTATTCAGCAACTTGAACACGGAACAAAGAGCGCAAAGTGAGCAAAGAACGTTTTACTCCAAGGTTAGTTTATATATAAAAGATCCAGTGTTTTCTGGACCTCTATGAACTTTTTCGAAGAATACTTTGAATCTTCCCAGCAACCCTAACAACCCATTGCATACAGAGTAGAAATCTTTTAGGATATCGACAGCAAAGTTTATGTAAGTCTAATAAGAACCAGTATAGACATATTTTCTTCGCGTTCAATATTGAATTACTCTAAATCAATCCTAAAATTTACTTTTTAAGAAAGCAGAAAAATTACAACGGAAGACAAGATTAGATGTCATGAACGAAGAACGTTAAATACATTCTAGAAATGTGACTCTTTGTTGTAGATCAGGAATGAAGAAAGTGAACAAACTTTGCTAAATAAATAAACTATATATGTGAAGAAAAACTAAATCAACAGTTTCTATAAATCTAAATAAATCTTCAACAGACAAATTAACTACGCAGCTCTTTACTCAAATTGTGCGAAACATACTCAGATATTCAGCAGTTTAATGTAAAAATTCAATGATAGGAAATGCAAAGAAACATTTAATGGAACACTGAGACAATTCAAACTAGATGGTTATAACTATAGGAGATATACAGTAATGTAAAATTACTAACGATCACTTTCTTCTTTGGCCAAAATAGCTGACAATTGCCGGTGAACAATAACATCTGCGTAACGACGAATAGGGGAAGTGAAATGTGTGTACAATTGCATATTTAAAGCATAATGTGCAGGCGACAACTCGGATGGTAGTAGACCTAAACAGAAGTAGACAGCCAAATTCATTGTTTTAGTCAATAAAGCAACTGTAACAAGAAGTCGTGCTTCATGTTCAAGAGTTTTGAGTGGTAACTTATCCTTTTGAACAACTGAGTTGAGATCCATTCTTTTCATTTCTTCTATTAAATGACCATCATGAATCAAAGCACCGGACATAAAATCATCACACAATTTGACAAGGGCATCTGAGTAGTGATATCCAACTTCGACATTACAACCTGCTTCACGGCAAACTGAATTCTAAAATATAAACACCCAAATATGGAGTAAAGATTTGTGTACAATTGTGCCTGAATTTTTCATACAATACGAAATTCCTATTTGTTTATCTGAATAGATAGTGGGGTTACACTAATTCTTAGTAATTTTAAACTCTAAAACATTGAGTATGTAGTGCTGATATTAAGGCGACACTATATACTATCAGTAAGCGAATTTCGCAAGTGACATGGTATTGTTGAGGATGTTAAATACCCTAACAAAATTAAATAGGGAGAAATTAAGTGAAACACTACGTATTGATGTTTAAATACGATTTCCATTTAATTGCCATTAGTATCAATTCAGAGTAATTTTTTGCCCATTACAACATTAATTTGCATCAATTAGTTCGATGAAATTTTTGCTCACATAACTGTTGTCCAACAAGATGATTTCTTTACCTTATAAACACTACCCGTAAGCTGTATATAACGGAATATAATTGAATTGCGCCCATATATATAGGGTTCATAAATAAGTTAAAATTTCCTCTGTATTGGCAGATGACAGGGAAGAAGGGGATAGTTACTGAAATTACTTACGCTTGGTACCCCTCGTTGATGAACATGGGTAGCCGACCAGAATGAGTAGAGGGAAAAGGTATCATTTATTGCTGTTGAAGCTAGAGTTGCAAACTATTAGCTTAGCATAGAATAGTACAAGCAATAAATGAAACTAGCATTATTTTTTTTAAATTGAAAGCTGTACAGTTTCCATTAAACAAACCAGAATGGAATCGCGACTAAATGTATTTCTCAAATACTAAGAGTGTGTTTTCGTGACAAAATTATATGTAGACTTTCATTTGAAGACAAGTAACATAGCTCGTTGAATCTGATTCATTCAGGACAATTTCTAAGGTATTAAATGCAAATTTATTCAGTATTTTTCAAACAACTTGAACACCTTTGTGTTTCACACTAAAATTTAACGATATTCATGAGAAAAATTAACTAAACTTTCATTTTGAGAATTTAAAATTCCATTTCAAATACTGGATAACACAACCAAATGTATTGCAAATATACGTTTTTATCAGCGGTAACGTACGGAAATCTATTCGGCGTGACATCTATGAGCCAAGGTCAAGGTACTAGACATTTAACAATTAAACCAAAGGCTAAACATGATCTGTTGCTGCAACCTCTTACATTATATAACTGAATGACTAAGGCCCCCAAGTTCGGACACGATTGACACATTACTTAGATTGTCAAGTCATTTGAGTCTACCAGTAGATAAATTACTTCTATTAGTGTGAAAAGCTTTAGTGATCGTTTAATGATACTAAAGACCCAGTTTCTTAAAATGGTAAACTAGGGAGTAATTAGCAACAAAGTGAAATTCTGTTAAACGCAAAAACATAGTATAGTAGTTTAATTTTGAAATTATATAAGATGCTTAAGCAACATATACCTGTATTGAACCGGCAGAATCAATGTTAATATTTATCCCAGCAACATTTAGACTAGACGAAACTTCGGTCAGCTGTTTTACAGATGGTGGTGGATGTCGTCTCAAAAAAGCTGAGTCGGGTAAGTATTTAGCTAAGCGTTCAGCAACTGATTTGTTTGCTGCTAACATCCATTCTTCAATAAGCCAATTACTCTGCTTCGAAATGTAAGGAGCAATACCCAATGGTAGTCCAGTTTCGTTATTAAGAGAAAAGGTAGATTTCACTTGATCTAAACGAAGCGCTCCAGAGTGGAAACGACTTTTACGCATTTTAGTAGCTAGCTAAAACATGAGAAATAATTGTTATAAAAATGATCAGCATATAAGAACCATTCAATAGTTTCCATTGGAAAAGGATACTGACCAATTATAAAATTGTAAAAATTTGACGAGGTGACTGGTTTTCAGTATACAACGTGTTTAACAGACTGATTTGCATATGAAAAAAATCCATGTCATAAACAAAGAATGGTGATAACCAATGTTTACCAAATATGGTCAATCTAACTGGCATCACGACGAACAAGGAAGTAGAAAAAAGGATGTTTAAAGAAAAATATTATGGTAGAAGAACTTACATTGTTTAATTTTAAAACATTATGACATATATCCATTATGGTATACGGTTCATCTACCTTGACAAACCCACTGGACGACCAGTCCCTATCAGGGTGATCAATAAATCCCTGAAAGTGTATGGAATAACATTGATATTGAGATGATAAAATTTATACGATATTTATTTATTTATTTAAACACATATATATTGGTACAAAAGGGCACCAGGTACATATGCGCCACACAAAATAATGAAAGTAGGAAGAGAAGGGATGAAAAGATAAGGCGGACTGAAATGTACAACCAGAAGACTCTTTCAGTTAGGAAAGTTAGAACCATTCTTTATGTAGAAAGTAAAAGAAGGTTGCAGCAGGATCGCCACTGGCTTCTATTCTGAGCCATATCTGATAACGTCTCTAGCCACTGTGTTGCACCATCTCTCGGACCCCAACCAAGGAGTTGTGAAGGACCAACAGAAGCTAGCCCTTTGCAGCTCTCTTTCATGCCACGACACCATGTCATACACTGACCTCCTCTCCGCTTTTTACAACCAGTCCCAGGGTCGGCAAATAATGCACGACGTGGAAGTCTCTGGGACGACATTCGTAAAACATGTCCAAGCCACCGAAGTCGGTGTTTCAAGATGGTGACACCAATTGAATTATCGTCTCTGCGACCGAACACACGATGCCGAACATCTGCATTACTAACATGGTGTTGCCACTGGATGTCAGCAGTCCTTCGGAGACAACGATGATCGAACACAGAGAGACGTCTAACATCCTCAACTCGGAGAGGCCAGGTTTCACAAGCATAGAGCAAAACTGATCTCACCGACGCGTTGTAGATCCGACCTTTTACAGCCAGACTAACATCACGAAGACGCCAACGATGGCCCAGATTGGCATAAGCCGCTCTGGCTTTCATTATACGTGCATCAATCTCATCACTCACGCCACCACCAGCACTTATATAGCTACCTAGATACACGAACTTCTCAACTACTTCGATCTCCTCACCATCCAGGGTGAGTACAGGATGAGAATCCTGCCAGTCTTATAGGAGTACTTTGCACTTGGAGGGTGCAATGCACATGCCGTACCTGCGGACACTGATTGCCAACTGATTAAGTCCGGATTGCATGCCTTGGGCATTATCGCACAGTAAGACAATATCATCCGCATACTCAAGGTCGAGAAGTCGTTCTCCAGGCAACAGATCCACACCGCCATTACTTACATCCACCAGAGCTGTTTCTAGGATGTCGTCGATGGCAAAGTTGAAGAGGAATGGTGAGATCGGGCAACCCTGTCTAACCCCACTGCTCGAATGGAACAACGGAGAAAGGTGGTTGTATGCCCTCACTCTGCCTGAGGTGTTCGTGTACAGGGCCTTTAAGGTGTTAATGAACTTCTCAGGCACACCCTTCTTCAATAGACAATCCCAGAGAACAGTCCTGTCCAACGAATCGAAGGCAGCCCTGATATCAAGAAACACTACGATTGTTGGCCTGCGATAAGTATGACGGTGTTCTAACATTTGGCGAAGGGTGAATATATGATCAATGCATCCTCGACCAGAACGAAAACCAGCCTGCTCCTCGCGAGTCAATCGTTCTCGGGTTTTAAACAACCTACGAAGAATGATAGAAGCCAATAGTTTGGACGCAATCGGAAGTAGACTTATCCCCCGATAGTTATTGCAGGAACAACGCGAACCCTTTTTAAAGATAGGGACGATTATTGACTCATTCCATGATGTTGGAACACTTTCTTGCTCCCAAACCTTTCCAAACAACACAGTCAATTCCTTAGTCAGAAAGTCGCCACCATCTTTAGAAAGAGCCGGAGGTAAGTCATCTGGGCCAGGTGATTTGTAGCGCTTCAAGAGTTGGAGTTCCTTGGTGACTTCCGCCTCGTTTGGTGGATCAGTCGTCACCGGCCATGGGGGGCAGGACAAGCTGGTTGATGTTGCCGGAGCAGCAGGCCAGTTGAACTGCCCTTCGAAAAATTCCGCCCATCGTCCAAGACGTCGGGAGATGTTAGTGATTGGCATCCCATCATCCTCGTAGATTGTTTCACTCACACCAGACTTCTTGCTGCTAGTGGCTCGGATGAGTTGGAAGAGCTTCCGGCAGTTACCAGATGCAGCTGCTGCTTCCATCTCATTAGCACGCTCCGACCACCAGGCTTCCCGGTCCTTACGCAAGCTTTGCCCAATTTCATTACGTAACAGCCTTCGTTTGTGGTCAAACTCACGGTCACCCGGAGTAGACCGACGGGCTTCCATCAGTTGTAAGGAGGCAGAAGAAACCCAGTGCTTGTAAGCGGGACGTTTCGCGAAGATGCAACCAATGCTCATCTATACTTTTCGGTGGGGTGTTAGCTAGCCTAGAGGCTAGCTCCGCTCGGTACTTACTTGCAACAGGAGTTGCAACCAGTTTACTAACATCAATCCGTTGGTGGTGGTCAATCCTTCGGCCACTGAAAAGTAAGGTGAGATTGGCGCAGACTAGGGCATGATCAGACTCCAGATAGGTACTCCAAAAGGAGCGGCAGTCTTGTACACAACCACGCCAGCGGTAGCTGATCGCGATGTGATCAATCTGAGTCCAGGCTTGGGATGCAGAGGGAGGACGCCAGGTGGCACACCGGCAATTCAAGTCTCCGGCTAGTACTACAATATCTGTCGAACGCGCTTTCTGGATAAGAACTGTTAACTGATGGTAAAACTCATCCTTGATTGCATCCGGGCTGCAATCTCTTTCGGAGCATAGGCGGAGATGACGAAAAGACACCGTTTCTCACGCCGGTTTCTTCTCACTTTGATGGAACTTTCTAATCTAACAGCACATAACCGACTGTTAATGGGGATTCAATCGATTAGTGCTGCCTCAGCCCTAGCGCTTAGTGCGACACCAACGCCAGCAAGACCAGACGAAGATGCCACAGGGTCTCCGGATAAGCGCACGTGAAACAAGCTTTTCGAGGCGACAGATGGAGAGCGGATTTGTAGTACTTCACTAGAGTCTTGAATGCGGGTCTCGGATAGACAGCAAACATCAACATTAAGACCTTCCAAAGATATGGCCAGCTCTATCTGTTGTCTGATCTGCATTAGTGTGCGAACGTTGAAGGAAGCCAGCTTGAACGGCGTACGTGGTTTCAGAAAGACTGCTTCAGTATTCGTAATCGGTGGAAGCATTCACTTTCAACCAGACAGTGACTTTAGATCGTTTAGATAGAACAGATTTTCCACCATGGGCGAGCTGCTGCATAAGTTGGAAAGTAAGGTTACACAAATTGGGGGTAAAAGGGGGTGAATTAGCGATATGGTAAGTAATAATAATAATAATAATAATAATAATAATAATAATAATAATAATAATAATGTAAATTATCTTGCTTATAATATGAGCAGGAATAGAATCGTCAATAGAGTTCGTCATTTCATTTATTTGTGTGTGGGCTGTGATGCTGCCCAGGTGCCCAAACCGAAGCAGGTGGTTTTCTTAGGGGGCCACACCCGGAGCCTTTGACCTAAAGGTCTGATCCACAAGGCAGTGGGGCATCGTGAGGAGATGCAGTCCCATGGTAGTCGTTGACCAATGACAGGTTCTTCCGCCATTCGTTCCTTCAGGAAACTGGAGCCCATGTGCACCATTGGTTTGGAATCAGGGTTTTCCAACTCCCCTAGGTGGACCCTCCGTGTCCACCAATCCGGTTATAGCGCCGGACATTCGCTTTTCGTCCTCTCACTTTCGTAAACAACACCCCCGCCACGAGAAGGCAGTGAGTAGGACTTCCCTGGCAGAGGCTATATATTCGCTAGCCATATGAGAGCATTTCGAGAGGGAGAGTAGACTCTCCCTACTCTCGGCCGTACCAGGGCATTTGGGGGCATTTATACAATACGATAGAGAACGATCGAAACTCATTTAAGCATAACATATGCAGTATCTTTTTCAGAATTTTATCTCCTTAAAATAGAAGACTACAGTTAACTAGGTCCAGAAAAAATAAATCTGGAACTTCAAAAGTTCGTAAGATATAAAAACTATCGAATGCAATAAACACTATATTTGAATCAAAAATGATTGTTGTAATTCAATAATTAAGCACATATCCATTTACTAAACCGAGCTACGTCATCACTCGTGGCGGGGGTGTTGTTTACGAAAGTGAGAGGACGAAAAGCGAATGATCAGTGCTTTAACCGGGTTGGTAGACACGGAGGGTCCACCTAGGGGAGTTGGAAAACCCTGATTACAAACCAATGGTGCACATGGGCTCCAGTTTCCTGATAGAACGAATGGCGAATGAACCTGCTGTTGGTCACCGGCTACCATGGGACTGCATCTCCTCACGATGCTCCACTGCCTTGTGGATCAGACCTTTAGGTCAAAGGCTCCGGGTGTGGCCCCCTAAGAAAACCACCTGCTTCGGTTTGGGCACCTGGGCAGCATCACAGCCCACACACAAATAAATGAAATGATGAATTCTATTGACGATACTATTCTCGCTCATATTAGAAGCAAGACAACTTTCACTATTATTATTATTACCATTATTATTATTATTTACTACGTCGCTTTTTCACTCCCTTTATTCCCAAATTGTGTATCCTTACTTTCCAACTTATGCAGCAGCTCGCCCATGGTGGAAACTCTGTCCTATCTAAACGATCTCCAGTCACTGTCTGGTTGAAAGTGAATGCTTCCACCGATTACGAATACTGAAGCAGTCTTTCTGAAACCACGTACGCCGTTCAAGCTGGCTTCCTTCAACGTTCGCACACTAATGCAGATCAGACAACAGATAGAGCTGGCCATATCTTTGGAAGGTCTTAATGTTGATGTTTGCTGTCTATCCGAGACCCGCATTCAAGACTCTAGTGAAGTACTACAAATCCGCTCTCCATCTGTCGCCTCGAAAAGCTTGTTTCACGTGCGCTTATCCGGAGACCCTGTGGCATCTTCGTCTGGTCTTGCTGGCGTTGGTGTCGCACTAAGCGCTAGGGCTGAGGCAGCACTAATCGATTGAATCCCCATTAACAGTCGGTTATGTGCTGTTAGATTAGAAAGTTCCATCAAAGTGAGAAGAAACCGGCGTGAGAAACGGTGTCTTTTCGTCATCTCCGCCTATGCTCCGAAAGAGATTGCAGCCCGGATGCAATCAAGGATGAGTTTTACCATCAGTTAACAGTTCTTATCCAGAAAGCGCGTTCGACAGATATTGTAGTACTAGCCGGAGACTTGAATGCACAGGTCGGGCGTCTAGGCACAGAAGAGAGTCGTTTAGGTGGACGATGGGGACTTGTTGGTTGCAGGACAGAAAACGGGGACCGTTTGCTGCAACTGTGCACAGACCACAACCTGAAAGTAAGCTGCAAAGGGCTAGCTTCTGTTGGTCCTTCACGACTCCCTGGTTGGGGTCCGAGAGATGGTGCAACACAGTGGCTAGAGACGTTATCAGATATGGCTCAGAATAAAAGCCAGTGGCGATCCTGCTGCAACCTTCTTTTACTTTCTACATAAAGAATGGTTCTAACTTTCCTAACTGAAAGAGTCTTCTGGTTGTACATTTCAGTCCGCCTTATCTTTTCATCCCTTCTCTTCCTACTTTCATTATTTTGTGTGTCGCATATGTATCTGGTGCCCTTTTGTACCAATATATATGTGTTTAAATAAATAAATATATAAAAGTAGTTAATTTAGTGGTGGTAATATATAAGGAAATAGTACAGGAAGAAAGACAGATATGAAGCAATTTGAATCTCATACTTTACGTGAAGACAAAGAGTGTATACACCTACACCACTATGATCGATTCTGAACCATGTCACCAAGTGTCTCCAACCAGTGGTTACGATAGTCTCACATTACCCCAACCCAGTTGTCTGCATCTACCAACATAGCTCAGACTAAAAGTTAGTGACTTCAAGTACTGATGTCACATTTTGGTTTGAACACCCTTTATTCCGACCATCTTCAATACTAATCAGCATAGCGCGTCGTAGTAATCGGTGTTCAGCCATAAGTAACACGTGGCTCAGTCGATGAAGATTTACAACCTTATCAACTGATTTAACACCATTCCCTAATACCCCGCGTCGAACCTCACTATTACTTACCCAGTGATCCCGGCAGATGCGAGCAATATTTCTAAGGCATCTGTGGTCAAATAATAGTAACTTATGACTATATTTCACCTTTAATGGCCATGTTTCGCAGCCGTAAAGTAGAACAGAGCGAACTGCTGCGCAGTATACTCGTCCCTTAATTGATAGAAGGATATCTCGTCTTCGCCATAGGTGACGTAAGTTGGCAAAAGCCAAACGAACTTTTTGAATCCGTGCTGAGATTTCGTCAGACACTAACCCAATAGGGCTGATCAGACTTCCAAGATAAGTGAAGTTGTCGACGCGGTCGACTACTTCACTCCCTATCCTTAGTTCGGGTGTTGACGCAGGCCAGTTCTGGAGTAACAATTTACTTTTAGAGGGGGAGAAACGCATTCCAGATATCCTGGTATTATTACTCAGTTCTAACAGAAGACTCTGCATTTTGTTAGCGTCTTCATCAAACACGACTATGTCATCTGCGATTACGAGAAAAGTTGTGACGATAGTTTCTGCCGAAAGTTCGGATATTCACAATCGTGAAGCATTCAACTCAAAATTACGGCCTAGTAACACGATGTTAATTATGGGTTAGATACTAACCACATGACATACTTAGGTGCAGTTAAGGTAATTAACTTGTGACCAGATTTATCCTGTAAGTGATTTAAAAATACAAAGAATGGTAATATCACGTCTAGTGATCAATTAATTTCATGCTATACTGAACCCATTCATTGAGATTTTTGGAAGTTTACGAGAATCCATCAGAGCAATAGACTTAGAAGAAACCCATTGGTTTTTTGTAACCCTTTGGCTTAAATTACTAATAGATGTTACTGCTGTTTCCGCAGATGTTCGTATATCTTTCCAATCAGCATCTTGGTCAGCCTCATTCACAGGACTACCTATGTGTGACCTCTGATGTTCCTGGAACTTACTTTTGGCTTTCTCGTCCCTTAGTTCAGTTCTAATGGGTCTTCTTAGCGTAGTTTTGTCTGCGTCCAGTGAGGCGCAAGCAAATGCGTGCTCGTATTAGAGCATGATCAGAGTCTAAACATGTACTCCAGAATGACCAACAATCTTCTATCGAGCCTCTCCAACGATGACTGATGGCAATATCGTCTATTTGAGTTCATCGTTGGTTTGATGCAGGTGGTCTCCATGTTAGACGATATCTCTCCTTATGCTTAAAATTT
The DNA here is from genome assembly GCA_944470415.2 of Schistosoma rodhaini. Taxonomy (NCBI): domain Eukaryota; kingdom Metazoa; phylum Platyhelminthes; class Trematoda; order Strigeidida; family Schistosomatidae; genus Schistosoma; species Schistosoma rodhaini. The sequence goes on from OX104036.1 coordinate 46,976,236, forward strand.
GTGTTTGCTAAAAATAAACGATTGTCTGATCATAATTGCAACAAACGATTACCATTATCTGTTCGCTGAGCCTGAATACTAAAATACCCAACTAAATGTCTTTCTGTTTGACTTAAGCTGCCTAATTGGACATTAAAGTCACCCACTACGAGAACTAGGTCTGAGCGCTTGGCTCGTCGGCTCTCCCTTTTGGTGAGGTGAGATCAAGTGAATGACCACATTAGGACCCTGTATGCGCGTTTCAGAGACACAGCATAAGTCAATGGTACAAGATTCTAGGATTTTAGTCAAATAGGCCTGCTGGCCGATTCGGCATAGGGTGTGTACGTTGAAGGCTCCAATGTGTAGTTTGAAGCGAGGTTTCAGTAGACATGTGACAGTGTTTTGCGCACTAGAATCGTTGGCCATGGTGACACTTAAGGAGGAAGTCAAAAGAAGAGGTATAGAGTTGATAGTTGAGGTACGAGAAATAACAGGAATTGGAGAGGGAAATTGATTATGAATACAGTGATCCTGAGTGATGTTAGAGGTATGCAGGCGGTTATCACTTCTCGATTGCCCACACCGTGAAAGGGTTCTTCTAAAAGTACCTGAAAATGGAATCGGGTTAATGTTGGTCTTAGTGACCTGAAAGCGTGACCGCAGTGCCCAATGGATAACTGCTTGAGGTCGGTCACATACAACCTTTTGTGGATAATTTTTGTGTTAGCTTCGTACATGTTGGGACCTTACAGCCGGTCGGAAACCCATGGGATAAGACGAGGTGTGCATTTTCGGGACCGACCTTTTCTAACCTCACCCTTCCTTTGTGAGATGGCGGTTATCACTTCTCGGTTGCCCACACGGTGGAAGGGTTGTTTTAGAGGTAGATAGATGAAGGAGTGTTCGAGTTGGTAGCTCAATGGTTAAGATGTAAAATGGTTGAATATAATACAGTCTAATCAGATATATTATTTAAAAGACTAACCTGAGCATCTTCATAACTGAGTTTACAACACGAACGAATAAATGTACGGCCAAACCATGTTGTTAAAATCTGTATTACGATGAAAGAAACTTTTGATAAATAAATTTCACCTGGCACACATAACAGAAATTTACAAGGTCAAGAAACAAATTTACTAACTTACCTCAACGTGTAATATAAATTGTTATGGCAAGAAACTGAGAAATAATATTTTTGCACAAACAAAACTAACACTATTTAAAATGTGATTCATGGAAATCAGGTCAAACATTGGATGCTCTATTCCCAAGAAAAATCTAGAACAATAATTCAAATGAGTTTATTCCTTATATTCAACTATATATTCATCAACATGCCACTTTGAATGATTCACTTTTTATGTTGGGTGATTTCGTACGGATAGTTTGTAGATCGGACACACAATTTTCATTAATGATTTAAAAATTCTCACTTTCATATCAGGTTTGATCTGCAGTATTTGACTGTTGAAACTTTAGGTAACATGAAACAAAGCGTCTGACTTTTCAAAGATTCATCTTCTACTAAGAGACTCACTTGTCGACTTAGAATACGCAAAAGGTATAGTTCTGTTCGGTGAAGACGATGACAAAATGTAGTCTTCTAAACACATTAGACAACAATGCAAGGATGTTTGGGACGCGGTTCTATTACTCCAAATGTAAATTGTTACTTCAGGATTGGCTTGCGTCATCACCTGAATTAATGACAGGGAGTAAAGTAGTTGAACCCATCGACCACTTCACTTGTCTTGGGAGTTTCATTGATCCTGATAGTTTGATATCTGATGAAATCTCGATACAGAATACGAAGGCTCGACTGGCTTTTGTCAACTTGAGTTACAAGTGGCGTAGGCGAGATAGCCGTCCTCAAACCAAAAAGAAAGTTTATTGTGCAGCCGTTCGCTTTACAGATGTGAAATATGGCCATTGAGAGTAGAGGATACTTTTAGGTTACTGATATTCGGTCATAGGTGTCTACGAAGTATAGCACATGTATTTTGAGACCACAGAGTAAGCAATACCCGAGTTAGAAATAGAGTACCTGGTAAACGTGGGAAATCAATCGATGAGGTAGTAAATATTCATCAGCTGAGTTGGTTGGGACATATTGTAATGGCTTCGCTTCGCTAATCGTTCACCTCAATAACCGTTACAAATCTCAACGGTGTTTGAAACCAGAAGGCAAAGAGAATCGGCAACTACAGTCTGTTAGCGGATAGCGCACATCATTAAGTTATAAGCACACCAAACGTATTTGAAGCAGAGAGGCGAATAAGTGTATACGAGCAATTACACAGACGACTTTATGGTCCAATTATATAAGGACGCAGCAAGCCAAAGCAAAAGTTAATAATAGGAATTGAGTACATATATACATGGAGAGAAGAATGAGTCATCCAGTGAAATTTAAGCAATCGACATTTTAGCTAGAGTTTGTCATGTGCTCTAGTGATCATAACGGTACAAAAGAATATGCGAATTGTTACTGTTCGAAAATAATAGCCTGTCAATAAAAGGGCTCAAACTCCGCCTGTAGCTCTTTTAGAGTTACTGCCGGTCCCAAGCCCGGGTAAAGGAGGAGGGTTGGGCATGGGGTTAGCGTCCCCATCCCGTAGAAAACCTAACTCGCTAAAAAAACGCTATCCAGAAAAAATTATTCAAACCATTTAAACTCTGCCCTGGGAGTTGAAGGAATAATTATGACGTCTCATGATGAAAGCCGAAATTCTTCGGAAGTCACGAGACCGATGCACGTTCTAGCAACCAGAGCAACACTCTTTATAGGTACATGGAACAAAGAAGCAAGGGATCACTGGTTGGAAAAAGCGGAGAGGAGGTCAGTGTATGATATGGTGTCGTGGTATGAAAGAAAGCTGCAAAGGGCTAGCTTCTGTTGGTTCTTCACGACTCCCTGGCTGGGGTCCAGGAGATGGTGCAACACAGTGACTAGAGACGTTATCAGATATGCCTCAGAATAGAAGCCAGTGGCGAGCCTGCTGCAACCTCCTTTTACTTTCTTCATAAAGAGTGGTCATAACTTCCTTAACTGAAAGAATTCTTCTGGTTGTACATTTCAGTTTCCCCAATCATTACTCTTATTTTTCTTATATATGCATCTTACCCCTTTTCTCTTCCCACTCTCATTGTTTTTTGTGGCGCATATATATCTGGTGCCCCCTTGTACCAGTATTTATGTGTTGAAATAAATAATTAAATTAGTAGGAGCTAGAATAGTATTATGAATAGAAAGCGTCATTTCATTTATATGTGCGAGAACTGTGATACTACTCGTGTGCCCAGACCGAAGGAGGTAATAAGTGAAAACGAAATCCCCTACAAAAGGAATGGGTGATATAATATAAAATATATTAGTATAACTGCATCTATATTTAAGTGATGCACTAGTGATATAGTATAGCATGAATTTACATATTACAATTCATCTGTAGTAAAAAGGTTTGTTTTGCTTACCTTGGCGTCCTCAGTTACAGTGAAGACCACAGAAAACGCTAATTTATCTTCTCCTGGATTAAGACTGCATTGTTCTTCACAGAGTAGACGTGGAAGCATAGGCACGCACAGTTGCACTAAATATATAGAAGTTGCTCTGGAGGCCGCTTCCTTATCAACTAGACTGTTTGGTTTCACAAAATATGAAACATCAGCTATATGTACACCAACCTGGGGAAAAATAATAATATAGATGAACAAGTAATGTGTTACTCTGTGTCACAAAACCCTAACACAAAATTTCCTCGTTACATTTTCTGTGCACTTCATTAATTTATTATACATATAGTAGTCCGAAGGAACTCCTTTCATAAATACTACCCAGTAAAAACAGAACCTACAGTAATAAAAATTGTCTATTAGTGAGCGACATACGAATCAAGTAAACAGATAGTCTGGAAGATGAGCAATGTTTACAATTTATGACTTAGAGTATTAATATTTACAAGGGTTAACCACGTATGAGAACAATAACATCTCAGTAATTATTAAAAAACACTTTTTCAGACTACTCTAAACACTTAACATATTCAGTCTGTAGAGTTTGAGAAGTAAACGCCTAGCAAAACGAAAATCGCAAAACATAAATTAGAATTAATCAGATATAGAACATCCATAATGATATCTCAAAGATCACTTATTATAAACATTGTTTCACGCCATGAACTGACGAATGATTACACTTATAAATGAAAACCACAAGTAATGCTTCTTCAAATATTATTTGGCATATCACAGTATGAGGATAACTTGATCTGTATGAAGTTGGAACAATCAATAATGCTAACTGGAGGTTTAGAGATTGACAACAGGGATCCACATAACTCTATTCCTTGTGGGAAAGCTGGAAGAATGTTATGCCTGAAACTAAATCGATTCCGCGGTAACGAACGAAAACCAAATGACACAATGACACGATAAGCTATTCTAATCGGTTGTCCCAGGCCCCGCTAACTAGATGAAGAAGTCCAAGGCAAGTAGGGGAATATATATGTATTCCGTAAGCAGCCGAGTACAAGCAATCAAATAAGGGAAAAAGTCAAGCGCATTTATACAGTAACAAATTGTCCTTGAGCACCATTAGTAAATAGCACACATAAAGAAACAAAGGACCAATAGCGGTTAAGATAGTTTACAGGTGGGAAATATGACGTGAAGGTAAAAGAGCGCTTTTGGCGCGAAAACAGCTAAATTCAAATTTTCAAAATAAAACTACAAGATTAGGCCATTTACCAAGTAAGTTCTGGGGATTTGACATCCCCAACACCTCCCCTTTTTAAGAAATCCGAGCTCCTCCTCCCCCACGAAATAGTGTTGGATCCTCATATACCCAATTTTCTACTAATGCGATTCTATTTATAACATGTTTCTGGCATTCAATAGGGAACCTGCTAAGATTGACTGGATGGTGAGGATCGACACTTGATGTGAGGTCAGAATTTGATTCTGCAGAAATGTAGTCATTAGACTTATTGCAAACATCACTGGCAGGTTGTGGATCACTATGAAAAACAGTGTCCAGCAAAACTGCGCTAGGTTCCGGATTTGATGCATGTAACAAATTTCCTGGACAAGCTTGGGAATCTTTGGCATTAGATTCGGTAAAAATTTCTATTGCAGAATGCGATTCGCTCGGTGTGCTGCTCGATATGATGTCTGGCACTTCGTAGGTGATTGGTGCGACCACTTCATGAGCTTTTAACATAGCATCGTGTTGATGAGAGCTGAAAGCGTCATTGATAGAACCTGCTAATTCCAGGATAGTGGAGTTTGAATCCACTACCGAGCATGTTGCTGAAACGGATAGTGATGGACAACCGGGCATGTCTTGTGATACTGCAGTTTCGTTTAGGTTGCGGCTTGTTGAGGAATCATGGGGGCTGCGATCATTTGCTAGCTCTGTGTGCAATTCAGAGATTAATACATCCACTTCTGACGCATATGTGAAGCATTGATGATCAAGAAACTGTGTACGTAGTTTGACCATGAACTCCAAGTGTCGGTCAAAGAGCAACTGTAAGCGGTCAGAAGGGAGCGTCATTTTTCACTTTTGTCCCCGTCGCCAATTGTTATGCCTGAAACTAAATCGATTCCGCGGTAACGAACGAAAACCAAATGACACAATGACACGATAAGCTATTCTAATCGGTTGTCCCAGGCCCCGCTAACTAGATGAAGAAGTCCAAGGCAAGTAGGGGAATATATATGTATTCCGTAAGCAGCCGAGTACAAGCAATCAAATAAGGGAAAAAGTCAAGCGCATTTATACAGTAACAAATTGTCCTTGAGCACCATTAGTAAATAGCACACATAAAGAAACAAAGGACCAATAGCGGTTAAGATAGTTTACAGGTGGGAAATATGACGTGAAGGTAAAAGAGCGCTTTTGGCGCGAAAACAGCTAAATTCAAATTTTCAAAATAAAACTACAAGATTAGGCCATTTACCAAGTAAGTTCTGGGGATTTGACATCCCCAACAAAGAATGAAACACTCTTTTGACGCACAACAAAAGGGTAGTAACAATTTACTATCTAAAAGTTACTGTAATCAATGTATTTCATATTCCATATAGCCAACTAGGTTTAACAAAAGTCTTGGTGTTTTCCCACAAATAATTGGAAAAAGTACTCCAGAAAATTAATCCAGTACTAGGTTAGTACATGACTCAACACCATAAAACACTCAATTAAAGACCCTCATCATAAATCCATAGGGTCGAATTAGAATTAACTAACATTCAGAATATTATTTATTCCCAAAATTCATTTTTACCTGTTAATGGACTGATAAAACAGTACTCTTATTTACCTCGTAAAAGGCGTTTCGGTAACCACTGGATTCTAATTTTTCTATTTCACTTGGTTGCAACTGTCTAATATGCAAAGCATCATCAAGATCTCTAGCAGTACTGGGATCAATCGTAAAAACACAATATTTTCGAAAATCTTTACGGAAAATAAAATCCTTCTCACGAATAGCATTCACCTCATCAACAGACTTACGAACTGATTCAATGACAATATCAGGAAACTGAAAAGCTGCATCCAAACCCCAAATAAATCCTGCACCAACTAAAATCCTATCCGTCTCATCCTGAATCAAAGTGGAAGAATCACAAGACAATTCTCGTAACAGCTCCCTGACGAAAAAAGAAAATGACAAATCAAAACCATAAAAGTCCTCACACGAAACGGATTCGTCAAGGTAGCTGAAGTATTTTTTATATAGCACAAACAAACAATGATAGTCAAACCAGTATCAACAACTCAACGATCACCAACTACATAGTAACGTAAACATGTTAACAATTGAGGTTACAAAATAAATGAAAATAATGAGTTATTTAGTTAATAAACTCAATCATTTTAAACAAAGAAAGGTATGATTCATTTATGAGCTACCACTAAAATAGCTACAATTTGGCAATTACTCAAGGAATAAGCAATATGTTGGGGAGGCTAGGTCCTCAGAAATCACTTGATAAACGTCCTATTTATGTAATTTTATTTTGGAAATTTGGATTTCTCGTTTTCGCGCCAAAAGTGTTCATTTTTACCTTCAGATTGTATTTCCTACTTAGAACCCTAAATGTTATTGGTTCGTTGCCTTGTTTAACATGCTATTTTGTGACATTTGCCAAGGAAATTTTATGCTGTATGTATACACTTGAGTTGTGTGCTTGTTGTCGTTCGTGCTTCTGGCTGCTTGTAGAATGTACTTTCCATTATCTGAACCTGGACTTCTCCCTCTAGCTAGCGGGGCTGGGACACATTGAAATATTTAGCTGTCTTGTCGTTGTGTCACTGATCTTTCGCTCAGTTCACCGATTTTAGGTGATCTCATAATCTGTTCAAGCATAGCACAATAGAATAAGGTAATAGATCATATTCATCTAGTATCTGTTTTATCACTACCCGCTACCCAGAGGCATAGAATAGATTTCATTTTTCCTGAGGTTCGAATATCTTAACAAATCGAATAACCGCTAAACTCAAAATAAGGAACTTTATAGATAAGAAACTTATTTTCGGAGCTAACAGGAAAATTATTTCGTTAGGTAATTACTCTGGGGAACAGCATTTCTATGATGAAGGAAATGGTGGTGAAACCTAGACATTGAAATTATAATGTAACAAAGAAAGGCACTTAATAAAACTAACAGTAGGTCAAGACATCCAGAAAAGACTTTTGGAAAAAGACTTAAATTTTGCCAAAAACAAATACACTTGAAAACCTTCAACTGATTGATGTTATGAGGATGATTATTTGGTTCACTTGTAGCGTCATCGTACTGGAAAGATCCTCAGTTTAGCTGTTGGTTATAACCTCTTATTAATAATTCCACTTTTAAAATCGGGAAATCGGAAAATGCTTAAATCTTGATCCTTCAACAGAAACGACATACAACAAAATATGATAATGAAACTGACATTCAGCAGAATGTCATCCAGACAAGTGCGATGATTGGAGAAAATTTTGTTACTTCACACAAGATGGAAAACTAACAAATTTTCACTAAACATACAACAATAACACGTTAAAAATACTTACCCCTTTGGGAACATACTCGAATTAAGCCATTCAGTGATACGACCAATGAAACGAACGTTTTTGTAGGTTTCTGGATTTTTCAGGAATCCTATATCAAAATGAACAGCAATCAAAAAGTAAGGGAACGACTTTTTGACAGCTGATAAAGACATAACCTTGAGATAAGTATACTTTGATTTTCTCAGAGTTTGCCAATTCGATAGTAAACATTTTTTAATACGTCTACTTACACTCACCTTCCGGACAAGCTTCACGAGGTATGAAGACTCGTGGTAGGCGTGTATCCGTAGGTATGAGCACAGCATTCCTCCAATTAGACAGAGCTGGATCTGTACGCATAGGTTCTGATTGGTTATTATTCTGATCACCTTTCGGAGATACTTTTTTCGGAGTTTGGAAATTACTAGGAATTTGAAGATTTCCAATGAAAGCACGGGAATGTAGAGACTGAAGGATTCCAACAACATGGCCAGTCCTTTGTATAATCGCCCACCAAGCTCTGTGACTTTGCACATCATGCTCACCTGAGGAGGAATCCGTAGGATCTAAAGGTGAATCTAGATCCCGTATGATCTCTTCTGCAAGACGACTTCCTATGAGCTTGAAGTAAAAAGTGAATAAGGGCTTCAAAAAAAAATAATATTTTAAGGAACAGTTAAGTCTGAAATGATCGTTTGCTAGGCCTATAAAACACATGATACTTAACCCCCAGTGCTCTAGTAAATTATCAACTTTTGAACATATTTATGCGGAATAGCTTTTCTAGTGAATATAATAAGAGAATAGTAAAGAGCTATACATCAAATGAAAGCATAAATTGGTTACCTTAATAATTCATAGCTTCCGCTTACTAATTATAAGTCTGTGGTTTTACTTCCATAAAAGAAATCATAAAATAAGGTTACTAAGGAAATGAAAATATAGAACGGATTTTCGATGGTTGCGCTGTCTATTCTAATTACTATATTCCACAAGCCGGACAGCCAACTTCAGACCATTCTATGTATCAAAGTACAACACTAGTTGCGATAACCAATTCCTAAACTCTCTCATAAACTTTTTGAACTGAAAAAACACTCTACAAAAAGTACATCATGTAGGCTGATGCAGCAGTAAGAATAACCATTTAATGACATTGAAATATTCCCACCGAACATATGACTTTCTCAGTTAACCATACCATACCATAATCGTAATTAATGACTAGCGGATTAGAGTAAATCAGTGTATTCAACAAATAGCGAAACATATAAAAAGAAAATGGATTTTTTAGTAATAAGTCTTAATAACCTTATTTTAATTACATTAGCGTGTTGTAACTATATAAGCATAAGCAAGAAGACTGATAGATTCTGATTTGTTTTTAAAGACAAGTGTGTGTTGGTATAAGATATTCACAACACAATGAATGGAGAAGAGATCGGTTCGCATATTAATTTACGTGAATTTCATTTACTGACTTTCAGTGAACTGAATTTATATTAAATCATTTAGTATGAAGCTAGATGTTTGATCTTTACTGCTGTCATATTGTATTAATTAATTCACTGTGATTTTGCATCTAAGTAACGATTACTCAATTTGATAGTGTAATTTATAATCATCGAAAATAACAGGCATATAATCAAATAAAATTAAATGTATATTAATTCTTTTGGGGTCTTGACTATTCTTCTTTATATCTTCTTAACAAATCTTTCCTCTTTTTTTGTGCATGGATTAGTAACACTTAAGTATTGTAGAATGTTAGTCGTTTGGTTTATTTAGTTCGCATAGAGCCCATTTTGTATTAGAAGAATCTTCCAATTGATTGTGAAAGGAAAACAAAGTATCCCATTTACGGGATGGCAGATGTATCATCTAGTCTATCGATATGTAGAGATAGAACTGAGTATAAAGAGAAAATGATGAACCACATACTTGTTCTAACCCCATAGGTTGAATCTTAAGAAACTGCTCCAAAGTAACATATCTAGGTTTCTTCTTCTGATTTGAATCCCCGATTTCTCTCATGGTTGATTCATCGATAAAAGAATCAAATACCTAAAAAGGCACAAATATCTATATTTAACCAGCAAACATTGGGAATAAAAGAGTAGGAAATATGCAGGAAAAAATTACCGAGGCAATAATGGCTGATAAGTTTCTAGATCAATCTAGCGGTTACTATTTTTCTATGACAAACTTTTATGTATTTAGAAGTGATTCTCATAACTCCACTGAGTTACAGAAACTACAAATCGCTGAGCGATATGGAATCCAGAAAGTTAAAATGGTGATCGGTCACAAATTAACCACGAACGATAAATCAATTGAACAAGCTTATGTTTAACAGGTTTTCATGCGAAAATTCCTACATATTTTAATAACAGCTTGAAGCAGAAAAGTTTATGACTCTTTGAAAGTTAAGAATTAAAAACTTACAACATTAAAATTATGCAGACATTAAATCAGCAAACGTGCAAAATGTAGATCCGAAACTATGTCGGATATAAATTCGTGGCGCTCATAAAACACACCAAACTCCATTACCTGATGGATGTTTCGTCTTGGTATGAGGCTCCTCAGCGGTGCGCACTCACGATACCACACGAAGGACTCGAACTCAGGACCTTCGGTTTCGCACGTGAATGCTTAACCTCTAGACCAGTGATTCCAGGTTTTCAATGATGGTCTGACATTGATCGGTTCATAATTTCAATTAAAACCCAAATTCTATTAGTTCACTGTTGAGTTGGAAGCGCATAGACAACAAATAAACTTGATTGTAACGATGATTTAGAGACAATATTGTCTGTAACTGTAATACAAACGACCAGCCCACTTACCGGTTACAATTTCAATTTCATACATATACCTTCGATGACAAAATCAAGATTCTGGATTGCTTACCATTGCATTTACTCATCCTATATACTAACGGACATAACTGGATACACACAGTTTGTAGATACAGAGAAAAAGCATCAAAAGGTGTCTTATTATGAACTCGAAAGAGCTATTAAACGAGTGGTCTCGCGATCTCTGTAAACTACCCAATACGAAACTTAAATTTGGTTTGACCATAAAGTGGGATGCATAGTACTAGCAAACGTTAACGCAACTACTTATTTAACGCATAGTAATATGCAAAGCATATTTTAACAGAGTAGTTACTACAAAATCTTATACCAATATTTTTCAGATCATTTATCAAAAGATTTAGTTGTGAATATAAGGATAGTACAAGAAATTAAAGTCCGAAGCTATTCGACAGTCTAGTTTCAAAACTCAGAAGACAAAACATCAAGGCAGTTTCCCGAAGGAGACTCCTTTGCTTTTGAAAACATTACTGAATTTTTACATACTCATTTATCGAAGTACGGGAAATATTGTGGTTACTTGAACATACCCTCCAGTTACGCTTTGGTTCCAACATGACAGCAACGATATCATTTGGTAGTGCTCGGTTTCTGGATGCTAAAGTTGAGATATATACATCAGCATCACCAGCCTTTATATTTTAATAAACTCAATAACAACTACATTTACCGGATGCTTTACGTATCCATCTTCGAAGTTTTTCGGATTGATACGAAGGCCGCCCTGTAAAATGAATAATGAGAATATTGAAAGTTGGTAAGATAAAATAACTAAAATATCATTTGAATTATAAGAAAGCTGCAGCAATAAGAACATTATGTCCCTTAAAATAAAGCAGATATCAGTTTTAACTACTCACAAAAGTCCTACAAAAAGTTGTTTCAAATCGACCATCAATTGCAAAATCTTAAACACTAGAACTTTAAAAGGCGATACGATCAATAACCACGAAAGGACGTCAGAATTGATATTACCATGGGAATAATATTGTTTGTAATACTAGCATATTTATCCTTGAGTTGACAAAACCGAAACTAACTATTGATGAAGTCGTGCGGATACCTGGTATTCAAGCATTTAAGTAAATATATACTGAATTACACTAAGTGTATGAATGACAATCTAAGCTCTTATATCAAAGACACTTCAAAGGTAAAATATGGTATATGAATCGATGTATAGGGGATAGAATAGTGTTACATACAAAGTACGTGCAAAAACATGAGGTAAGAATGAAAGTGAGGAAAAAACTAATATATATCAATCCGACTTCATTTAGTATCAACTTCTAGATCTTTGACCTAAGAAATATCTAACATAATAAATAAATAATATATTTGTAATATCCCAATGAGTAGAAAAATTAGATTTTCTGACGTTTCGTGACTCAGTGTAAGCCACTTCTTCAGAGAATAAATAACCAAATTAACATTAATCCAAGTTTAAATAGTACAACGGAACAATCCAAGAATATTAGGTGATCAATCAAAAACAGGTCTGAATAAATCACTGTCACGTCATTTCATTTCGGTCAAGGTGATTCATAAGCGACATGTATGTAATTTTGTGTGTATGTATGCACTGTTAATAATGAAAACTGTGACCTTTATAATTACAAAGGATATTACAAATATTTATTTATAACAATCTACCCAATGCTCAATTTATTCAAAATTATCAAATCAAGACTTGGTAATGATACCTATATAACATAATAAAAACACTTACCGATAGAAGTGTTCCATTCCTGACACCCGAAATTAGGTCATCATGAGACCAATGAGGATAGTATGCATTGTTTGAAGATGGTTTATCGGCACTTGAGACACCATTGACTGGTAAATTAGGTTCAATAGCTTGCCCGACAGACTTTAACTTCTGCACAACTTTTCGAGGATATCTACTTCTTTTTCTTTTGGGATTAACGACCTGTGAATACAATGAACTAAGTGTTTAGCTACTATATTCACCAAACAGATTCATTACAAAATAAACAAAAAAATACTGGGATTACGGGAATAGTTGTGACGATAGTTTCTGTCGAAGGTCCGGATATTCACAATCGTGAAGCATTCAACTCAAAATTACGGCCTAGTAACACGATGTTAATTATGGGTTAGATACTAACCACGTGGCATACTTAGGTGCAGTTAAGGTAATTAACTTGTGACCAGATTTATCCTGTAAGTGGATTAAAAATACAAAGAATGGTAATATCACGTCTAGTGATCAATTAATTTCACGCTATACTGAACCCATTCATTGAGATTTTTGGAAGTATGTTCGATTTTAGACGGTATCTATCTTTGAAAAGAAAAAGGAATGTAGAAGAAATACTACTATCGTCTGACGCCGATAAGCATGCCTGTGTTCTAAAATCCGAAGAATGGTGAATATTTAGTGGATGCAACCACGACCAGGCCTGAAGCCAGCCTGATTTCCTTGAGTTTGCAGTTCACGAGTTTTGTTAGACGCCCAATAATTATTGAGGTTAGCAATTTAGCTGCTACATTAGTCAAACTAATTCCTCTATGGTTATTACAGGATGATTTTGATCCTTTCCTATATATTGGGAGGATTAGTGATTGCGACCATTCACATGGGACTACATTCGATTCCCAGATTTGAGCTAAATTATTAGTCGACCCAGTCGCTAAAACTGGACAACCATTCTTGAAGACCTAAGGAGTTAATCCATCTAGACCAGCTGCTCTTTTTCGTTTCAGATAACCTATAGCTTTTTAAACTTCAATTAGATTCTGGGGACCTACTTCAATGTTACATTAAGACTGTTTGGGAATGGTGGGTAACTGTAGAGCAGCCGAAGGCCAGCTTAACTGTTCTCTTAAGTGTTCCACTCATCGTTCTAAACGTCTGAACTGAGAGCAGATAAGAGTGTCGTCCTTTTCCGAGATCGTCTCACGTCTTCATTCTAGTTTCCTTTATTAGTTTGGTATTACCTAAAGCCACTGCCCTTTCCATCTCTTTTGCTTACGTTGCCCACCACTGCTCACGATCGTTCCGTAGACTTTTGGCTAACCTAGATCTTATTTGTTTTCGCTCTTCATCGTATCAAACTTAGAAGAAGTCCATTGCTTTTTTGTAACCCTTTGGCTTAAATTACTAATAGATGTTACTGCTGTTTCCGCAGATGTTCGTATATCTTTCCAATCAGCATCTTGGTCAGCCTCATTCACAGGACTACCTATGTGTGACCTCTGATGTTCCTGGAACTTACTTTTGGCTTTCTCGTCCCTTAGTTCAGTTCTAATGGGTCTTCTTAGCGTAGTTTTGTCTGCGTCCAGTGAGGCGCAAGCAAATGCGTGCTCGTATTAGAGCATGATCAGAGTCTAAACATGTACTCCAGAATGACCAACAATCTTCTATCGAGCCTCTCCAACGATGACTGATGGCAATATCGTCTATTTGAGTTCATCGTTGGTTTGGTGCAGGTGGTCTCCATGTTAGACGATGTCTCTCCTTATGCTTAAAATTTGTGTTTGCTAAAAATAAACGATTGTCTGATCATAATTGCAACAAACGATTACCATTATCTGTTCGCTGAGCCTGAATACTAAAATACCCAACTAAATGTCTTTCTGTTTGACTTAAGCTGCCTAATTGGACATTAAAGTCACCCACTACGAGAACTAGGTCTGAGCGCTTGGCTCGTCGGCTCTCCCTTTTGGTGAGGTGAGATCAAGTGAATGACCACATTAGGACCCTGTATGCGCGTTTCAGAGACACAGCATAAGTCAATGGTACAAGATTCTAGGATTTTAGTCAAATAGGCCTGCTGGCCGATTCGGCATAGGGTGTGTACGTTGAAGGCTCCAATGTGTAGTTTGAAGCGAGGTTTCAGTAGACATGTGACAGTGTTTTGCGCACTAGAATCGTTGGCCATGGTGACACTTAAGGAGGAAGTCAAAAGAAGAGGTATAGAGTTGATAGTTGAGGTACGAGAAATAACAGGAATTGGAGAGGGAAATTGATTATGAATACAGTGATCCTGAGTGATGTTAGAGGTATGCAGGCGGTTATCACTTCTCGATTGCCCACACCGTGAAAGGGTTCTTCTAAAAGTACCTGAAAATGGAATCGGGTTAATGTTGGTCTTAGTGACCTGAAAGCGTGACCGCAGTGCCCAATGGATAACTGCTTGAGGTCGGTCACATACAACCTTTTGTGGATAATTTTTGTGTTAGCTTCGTACATGTTGGGACCTTACAGCCGGTCGGAAACCCATGGGATAAGACGAGGTGTGCATTTTCGGGACCGACCTTTTCTAACCTCACCCTTCCTTTGTGAGATGGCAGCATTGCTGTTATATTAGTTGTCTGAGTGAAATACCTCACAGCCATCACACCTCTGTACAGTCAGCATTACGACTTTGCCCTAGGAACTTGGGTCGTACAGTTCTTCAGCCGACCTGTCTGGCATGACAGGACCTTGAAGAACAGTTATTATTATTATTATAGCTCGATTGGTTCACCACGAAAGGCAAGCCCAACTATCACATTGAGGTAGCAGCAACGATCGGAACAGATGTCTTAGAAATATTGCTCGTATCTTCTAGCATCATTGGGTGAATAATAGTAAGATTAAATACATAGTATCAGAGAAAGATGGTAAGTCAGTTGATGGAGTTGTAAATCTTCATTGACTGAGATGGCCGGAACACATATTACGCATGCCCAATCACCGACTATCATTGAGTGCAATGGTAACTAGTGTTGGAGATGGATAGAAAAAAGTTGAGGGCGGTCAAATCAAGACGTGGCATCGATCCATAAAGTCACTAACTTCTGGTCTGAGTCATGGTAGTAGATGCACACTATTTGGTTTATTTATTTATTTAAACACATATATATTGGTACAAAAGGGCACCAGGTACATATGCGCCACATAAAATAATGAAAGTAGGAAGAGAAGGGATGAAAAGATAAGGCGGACTGAAATGTACAACCAGAAGACTCTTTCAGTTAGGAAAGTTAGAACCATTCTTTATGAAGAAAGTAAAAGAAGGTTGCAGCAGGATCGCCACTGGCTTCTATTCTGAGCCATATCTGATAACGTCTCTAGCCACTGCGTTGCACCATCTCTCGGACCCCAGCCAGGGAGTCGTGAAGAACCAACGGAAGCTAGCCCTTTGCAGCTCTCTTTCATGCCACGACACCATGTCATACACTGACCTCCTCTCCGCTTTTTACAACCAGTCCCAGGGTCGGCAAATAATGCACGACGTGGAAGTCTCTGGGACGACATTCGTAAAACATGTCCAAGCCACCGAAGTCGGTGTTTCAAGATGGTGACACCAATTGAATTATCGTCTCTGCGACCGAACACACGATGCCGAACATCTGCATTACTAACATGGTGTTGCCACTGGATGTCAGCAGTCCTTCGGAGACAACGATGATCGAACACAGAGAGACGTCTAACATCCTCAACTCGGAGAGGCCAGGTTTCACAAGCATAGAGCAAAACTGATCTCACCGACGCGTTGTAGATCCGACCTTTTACAGCCAGACTAACATCACGAAGACGCCAACGATGGCCCAGATTGGCATAAGCCGCTCTGGCTTTCATTATACGTGCATCAATCTCATCACTCACGCCACCACCAGCACTTATATAGCTACCTAGATACACGAACTTCTCAACTACTTCGATCTCCTCACCATCCAGGGTGAGTACAGGATGAGAATCCTGCCAGTCTTGTAGAAGTACTTTGCACTTGGAGGGTGCAATGCGCATGCTGTACCTGCGGACACTGATTGCCAACTGATTAAGTCCGGATTGCATGCCTTGGGCATTATCGCACAGTAAGACAATATCATCCGCATACTCAAGGTCGAGAAGTCGTTCTCCAGGCAACAGATCCACACCGCCATTACTTACATCCATCAGAGCTGTTTCCAGGATGTCGTCGATGGCAAAGTTGAAGAGGAATGGGGAGATCGGGCAACCCTGCCTAACCCCACTGCTCGAATGGAACAACGGAGAAAGGTGGTTGTATGCCCTCACTCTGCCTGAGGTGTTCGTATACAGGGCCTTTAAGATGTTAATGAACTTCTCAGGCACACCCTTCTTCAATAGACAATCCCAGAGAACAGTCCTGTCCAACGAATCGAAGGCCGCCCTGATATCAAGAAACGCTACGATTGTTGGCCTGCGATAAGTATGACGGTGTTCTAACATTTGGCGAAGGGTGAATATATGATCAATGCATCCTCGACCAGAACGAAAACCAGCCTGCTCCTCGCGAGTCAATCGTTCTCGGGTTTTAAACAACCTACGAAGAATGATAGAAGCCAATAGTTTGGACGCAATCGAAAGTAGACTTATCCCCCGTTAGTTATTGCAGACACTATTTGGTTGGGGTGTGCGTGATTATCGTAACCAATGGTTGGAGACTGGGTGACATTATTTATTTGTCATTTATTTAAACACATAAATATTGGTACAAGGAAGCACCAGATAAATATGCGCCATACAAATCTCATTCGATTTGCTTGAGGGCTGTGATACTGCCCAGGTGCCTGAACTGAAGCAGATGGTTTTCTTAGGGGCCCACACCCGGAGCCTTTGACCGAAAGATCTGATCCACAAGGCAGTGGAGCATCGTGAGGAGATGCAGTCCCATGGTAGCCGGTGATCAACGATTGGTTCGTACGCCATTTGTTCCCTCACGATACTGGAGCCCATGTGCACCATTGGTTTGGAGTCAGGGTTTTCCAACTCCCCTACCCCTAGGCGGACCCTCCGTGTCCACCAACCCGGTTAAAGCGCCGGACATTCGCATTTCGTCTTCTCCCTTTCGTAAACAACACCCCCGCCACGAGAAGGCAGTGAGTAGGACTTCCCTGGCAGAGGCTATATATTCGCTGGCCATGTGAATTGATCACAATGACGTAGGTTCATACCCGTTGTATCTTCTCTCAAACCATGGAATAAGAACTACTTTGTACAAACTAATTTTTCCTCCATATACCATATCCTTATATTCAATATATATATATATATATATATATACGTATATTACTATCACTGAAGTGACCGCTTCTATGGATTTGGTATTCATCTTTTTGTACTAATGAGGTTTGGCAACCTGAACCGATGTATATTTGTGCCTGGTCCTACGTTGTAGATGACTGACTGAAATACCCAGTTGCGATTGAGGATGAGGATAGTTCTCTCTCCCTCGTGATTTGTGTACGGCCATATGTATATAGCCACTGTCAGAGATGTCATACTCACTGCTGGGTGTTTTTTACGAAATTCAAAGCACCAAAAGCGAATGTCAGTGACTTTCGTCTGGTTGGAGTCTACGAAAGATCCACCTAGGGGAGCTAGAAAACGCAGCAAGAAGTCTGGTGTAGATGGAACAATCTGTGAAGCTGATGAGATGCCAATCAACATTTACTCGCGTCTAGGAAAATGGACAGTCTTTCTAGGAACAGTTTAGGTGGTCAGCTGTTACGACATCGACTAGACTGGTCTCTTTAACGAAACCAGTGTCTACCGGTTCATCTAACAACGTGGAAGTCCTCCAAGAACTCCAACTACAATCACCCGAACCAGATGACTTACCCCCGACCCATTGTTAGCGATGGTGAAGACCTGCTTGTCGAACTGACAGAACCACTTGCATAAGTTTGAGGACTCTGGAATGTTACAACATCGTGAAATGAGTCATCATCACGTACGTAACAACTACATGGGAATAAGTCTACTTCCGATTGTGTCCAAACTGACATCGAATCGAGAGAAGTAAGTTGATTTCATTCCGGTCAAGGATGTATTGATCATAACTCTGAACTCCACCAAATGTCAGAAGTCATACTTATTACAGGCCAATAACCGTAGCGTTCCTTAACATCAAGGCCAACATCAATTTATTGGACAGGAATGTTCTCTGGGATCGTCTATTAGAGAAGGGTTTATCTGAGAAGCTTATTGACATCTTAAAGGCCCTGTATACAAACACCTCAGGCAGAGTGAGAGCATACAACCACCTTTCTCCATTGTTTCATTCAAGCAATGAGTTTAGGCAGGGTTGTCCAATTTCAACATTCCTCTTCAACTTTGCCATTGATGATGTTCCAGAAACATCTTTGGTGGACGTAGGTAATGGTGGTGTGTATCTGTTGCCTGGAGAAAACTTTCCTGTGCGACTGTACCCAAGCCTTGCAATCCGCAGTTAATCAGTTGGCAATTAGTATGCGTAGGAATGGCATGTGCTCTGCGCCTTCTAGATACAAAGTACTTTTATGAGACACAGAACCCTGGACCTGTACTCACTCTCGATAGTGAGCAGGTAGAAGTAGTCGAGGAATTCGTGTATCTGGGCTGCCGTGTGAGTGCTGGTGGTTGCGAGAGATCAGGTCAATTCACGTTTAGTGAAAACCAGTGCGGCTTATGCTAATCTGGACCACTTTTGGCACCCTCGCGTAGTCTGGCTGTAAAAGGTCGGATCTATGAAGCGCCTGTGAAGGTAGTTTTGCTCTATGCTTGTGAAACCTGGCCTCTCCAAGTTTAGGAGGTTGGACGACTCTCTGTGTTCGATCATCGTTGTCTCTGAAATGTTGCTGACAGACAGTGGCAATGCCATGTTAATAATTCAGAGGTTCGACAATGTTTGGGCACAGTGATGATAGTTCAATTGGTGTCACTATCTTTGAACACCGACTCCACTGGCATGGACATGTACAACGAATGTTGTCACAACAAATTCAACATCATGCATTATTTACCGGCTCTGGGACTGCTTGGGAAAAGAGAGGTGGTCAGTATATGAAATGGTTTTGTAGTGTGAGAAAAAGCTGTACATGACTGGGATCTGTAGGACCTTCACAACTTAGTTGGGCTCCTAGAGATAGTGCAACACAGTGGTTCGGTATGTAATCACATATTATTCAAAAGAGAAGCCAGGGGAGATCCTGTTGCAACTTTCTTTTACGTTTCACAAAAGTGAGAGTAAATTCTCTAACTGGAAGAATCCTTTCTGAATGTATTTTAGTTAACTAGACTGCTTCCCCTGATACATGAATTTATATCCATTATTCTTATTTTATCATGCCTCCCCCAAATGCTCTGGTACGACCAAGGGTGGGGAGTCCGTTCTCCCTCTCGAAATGCTCTCACATGGCCACGCGTACACAGCCACTGCCAGGGAAGACCTATTTATTGCCTTCTCGCGGTGAGGATGTTGTTTACGAGTTTGAGAGGACGAAAAACGAATGTTCGACGCTTTAACCAAGTTGGTGAATACGGAGGGTTCAAATAGATGAGTTGGAAGACCGTGATTCAGAACCAATGGTGCACATGGGCTTCAGTATCCTGAAGGTTACCAGTTATGATGGGATTGCACCTCCGAGCGTTGCTCCACTGTCATGTGGATCAGATCTTCAAGTTGAAGGCTCCGAATATGATCCCCTAAGAAGACTATTTACTTCGGTATGGGTACTCAGGTAATATCCGAGTTCTCACACAAACCGAACTATTTATGTGGCGCATGTCTATTTGGTGCCTTCTTATAATAATGTTCGTATGTTTAAATAATTAAACGAGTATTCTTGATTAGTAAACTAAGCATGAAATGCTACTTCAAAAACATGTCGGAGTTGAGTAAATTTATGGCTGTCAGTGACAACGAAGATGTGTAACCGATACTTCAGTGCTGTTAATATTTCTGTAAACTGAGAAAATGCTTGCAAATATATAAACCGCTTACAACATATATTGTTATATATAAAACAACCTGTTTAGACAGACAGTCTCTGTAAAGGTTTGTAGAATAAGTGACAAACCATGCAAACATTTTGACGAGAAATATACTATGTGGTGAACTTTTCATAAGATAAGAGACCTCCCGATGTCAGTTTGTGAGAAATGAGTCATGAGTGTCATTTTTAAGAAACGTATCCCTGAATGAGGTTATGAGAAGGAGACTACTTCCACAAGGCTGCACTCTCGTCTGAATTTAAAACGAACTTTTCCCAAAAAGATTGCCTTAATTTCAAAATTTTTCATTTTTATTGACATTGACTTAGCTGCTTGAGGATATTTATCTCCGAGTTTTAAACTACAGCCGATCCATAAATGGAAACTATCACTTTCCCAAAAAACGACTTGATAAACGATATAAAAGGTCGCAAAAAAACTTCAAATACTGCTATACTTTAAAGTTACTCACTTTGTCGGACATTTGCAATTCCAAACCTTGCGCACATGGAAGCACGTTTTGTACAATGATCAAGTGTGGCACGAACAACAAATATATTCGACTGTGCATATCGCAGCAAGTTAAAGTGTCTGCTTCTAGATTCGCTTCCAAGATTGTCTGAATCTGAGGCTTCTGTTAGTTGTGATTGTTATTGATTGATTTAGTTATAAATATAAGTGCATTGTATGGGATTGCTGAACTATCGACTCAGCTTTCTTTTTGTTTTTAGCTTTTGCAGTCCTATCCACTCACGCTACTCTGCATACTCCTTCAGCATAAAAAGTAATTTTTGGCTAGACGCGAATCGCTACGCATATAAGTAGCTGTGGTCAGTTATTACCTGTTCAGACAACAGTTGTGGCGCGAAATAAATCCCTAAAATCAGTAGCTCTGCAAGGCCTCGACATTTGATGCTGACCCCATTAGTTTTAATGGGGACATCTAGCTGAGGGATTTCATTCACGCATCCACACCAGATCAAGAGTGGGTACGTCGTATCATGCATCCCTCTCAACTACTAACCAGCCTAATCTGTTAGGCCAGTGAAATGTCACTGAGTCCTAGCCAAATCATCTGGCAATTGAGTCACTGAATGACAAACAGTTCATCGATATTCATCAACTTCAAAGACAATCAACACACATCAGTTAATCATATATCAGGGACCATCCGGCAATGGTCTCACTTTCATCTCTGTACTCATAGCGACTAATAAATTTCCATAATCGCGTATTTTGAGTTCTTGTTCATTCTTCTCATGTCTGTCTCTATTTCTCGGCGTAATGTGTTCTTTGGTCTTCCTCTTCTCCATTGACCTTCAGGATTCCATGTGAAAGCTTGTCTTGTGACGCAATCGGGTGATTTCCTCAAAGTGTGCCCTATCCACTTCCAGCGCTTCCTCCTGATTTCTTCCTCCGCTGGAATCTGGTATGTTGTCTCCCACAGTAATTTGTTGCTGATAGTGTCTGGCCATTTCATCCGAAGTATCTTGCCTAGACAACTGTTAATAAACACTTGTATATTCTGGATAATGGCTTTCGTAGTTCTCCACGTCTCCGCCCCATACAAAAGTACTGTCTTGACATTTGTATTGAAAATTCTAACCTTGGTGTTGTTTGACATTTGTTTTGAGCTCCACATGTTTTTCAGTTGTAGGTATGCTGCTCTTGCTTTGCCGATCCTCGCCCTCACATCTGCATCTGATCCACCGTGTTCATCAATGATGCTGCCTAGATATGTAAAGGTTTCCACATCCTCCAAAGCTTCTCCGTCAAGTGTAATTTGATTGGTGCATATTGTGTTGCATCGAAGAGTCTTGCTTTTCTCTTTGTTTATATTGAGACCTACTGCTGCTACATTGGTCGTTTTCCCCTGCATTTGTTGTTGCGTTTGTGCTAGAAAAGCCAGATCATCCGCGAAGTCAAGATCGTTAAGTTGCATCCTGCCTGTCCACTGTATCCCGTGTTTTCCTCCAGTCGTTGACGTCTTCATGATCCAGTCGATTTCCAGGAGAAAGAGAAAGGGTGAGAGTAGGCAACGTTGCCTAACACCGGTCTTTACTTCAAACGATTCGGTGAGTTGTCCTCCGTGAACGATTTGGCAGTTTAGTCCATCATAGGAGTTCCGTATGATATTGACTATCTTCTCAGGCACGCCGTAGTGTCGAAGAAGCCTCCATAGTGTCGTCCTGTCCACGCTATCAAATGCCTTCTCGTAGTCGATGAAGTTGATGCAGAGTGATGAATTCCATTCGATTGATTGTTCCACAATGATACGTAGAGTTGCGATTTGATCTGTGCACGATCTATCCTTACGAAATCCAGCTTCTTGATCTCGAAGTTGAGCGTCCTGTTTAACAATACTCGGTCGAAGACTTTTCCCGGTATTGAGAGAACAGTGATGCCCCTGTAGTTGTCGCACTTGCTCAGATCACCTTTCTTTAGTATTTTGATCAGAAGTCCTTTTTTCCAGTCTGTTGGTACTTGTTCTTCGTCCCAAATCTTACTGAAGAGGATGTGTAGTATCTTGGCAGTTGCTGCTACATTTGCTTTCAGTGCCTCTGCCAGGATGTTTTCTGGTCCCGCTGCTTTGCCACTCTTGATTTGTCTAATGGCCATGCTGATCTCTTCAATTGTTGGTGGGCCAACATCGATTGGGAGGTCTGTGGGTGCTGCTTCGATGTTGGGTGGGTTCAGTGGGGCTGGTCGATTCAAGAGTTCTTTGAAGTGTTCTACCCACCTGTTTCGCTGTTCTCCAATGTCGGTGATTACTTTGCCTTGCTTGCTTTTCACTGGTCTTTCTGGTTTACGGTAATTTCCAGCAAGTTTCTTTGTTGTATCATACAGTTGTCTCATGCTTCCCTCTCTTTCAGCCTTTTCCGCTGTCATCGCTAAATCTTCCACATATTTACGTTTGTCGGTTCTGATGCTCCTCTTCACTTGCTTGTTTGCCTCTGTGTATTCGGCTTGTGCCTCGGCTTTTTCCGCTCTTGTTCGGCTGATATCGATTGCTGCCTTCTTGTTCCTTCTTTCTTCAATTTTATCCAGTGTACCAACAGTGATCCATTCCTTGTGATGGTGCTTCTTTTGGCCCAGAACCTCTTGACACGTTGAAACGATTGCCTCCTTGATACCTTTCCGGTTGCTCTCCATGGTAGTTCCCTCTCCATTGAGTAGATCATGAAAGGCCTGGAACCTGTTGCTGAGGGCTATGTTGAATTTGTTGAGTTTGTCAGCATCTCGAAGAAAGGCAGTATTAAACTTTTGTGATGTTGTCCGCGCCGGTCCTTGGTCCTTGGTTGGGCACTTCTCGAAGATCGACTGCAGCCTATCGTCTTTAGCGTCTTCATCTTAGTCGTTGGTCGGCGCATAGCATTGTATGACGTTCACTGCAATGCCCTCTCTCTTTGTTTTGAAGGAGGCTTTAATGATCCTTGATCCATGAGATTCCCATCATATAAGTGCATTTTGCGCTTTTCTGGAGTTGATTTTCTACGGGATGGGGTCGCTAACCCCATGCCCAACCCACCTACCATACCCGGGCTTGGGACCGGCAGCAACTCCCAGAGGAACTACAGGCGGAGTTAACTGCGCCAGTATTGTTAATATATAATGATTGGACTTTGGCTATGATGTTGAATGACATCCATAATATTATAAAATATTCTGTCATTGAGTGTTGGAGCTGTAATTTGTAGAGTTAATTAAGTCGGCAGTGAAACAACAATCCATTGGTGATATTGGATCGATATCATTTTGAATAAGAAATTAATTGAAGTTGGAAAATGTGGGTCATTGTATTTCGATTCACTGGCCGATTGCTATTGTGCTTGTTGCTAGATTTGAGGACCTCGTTTCTGATCCCTGTACGTTCTTAACTTTACGTTGCTGAGTCTCAGTCCATAAAGAATCATCCATACAGCCCTTCCCTATTTTTCAGTGTCTGTTTGACTGATATTACCTTGTGATAAAGATATCATAGAATCAACTTAAACCGGAGGATTATTACATCAGACTGAAAGCATTCATAACTTGCAAAACATTCTTACATTATGTAATTTATCCCGGACTTATAATTTTAATTTAGTCGCTGTTACGTAGTAAGCTACCACTCGTCTAAACACTTGCATAAAAAACCAATTGTCTGCAATCTTTATTTAGAAATGTGGACACTCTGCAGTTGATTCACTTTAAGACAAAAATAAGAGTTATCGAGTATTTATCTTTCAGAATGATTGATACTGATGCAAAATATATTTATCACCAGTTTGAAGGACACTTAATATGGTAAATATCTTCTACTCTACCTTCATACACTCTTATGCTATTTCACGATTAAGGGTCAGAAAATATTTGCCTTCATGTTACTACGTATGTGAAGCTTTACGTTTGAAATCGCGTAAAACAAAAGGAATCTTGTGTAAAGCTAGTCGTAAACGTCCCTATGAATTTCTAAACATTTAATGTTGATGCCAAATAGGATTCAGGGATTATATCATTATATATTCAGTTTGCTACGCGATATTGACAATAATAAGCAATGTTAGAGATAGAGTGATCACATTAACGAAGTTTATACACCTACAGACTAACAATATATTGACTGCAGACGAATCTACGATCCAAGTTAATACAAATAACCAAGCTATGTGAGAAATTGTTCTCAACTCGATTGTTTACATTTTCACGTTAACAATTACATCTAGTACTAATAAACGTATCATCTACAATTTAAAAACTATGAGTGTTTTTCAAAGCTTGGATTGTTGAACTTATTATCTACTAGGTATTAAATTAGCTATAAAAAACTGATAAGTTACTCATCTACAACTAATTAATCAACCCACTTGAAGTGACTGATTTTTATCGGTTTTAATTGTTTGTATTGTTCTATTTACTTTACTATCCAATAGGTAGCTTTTTTATTGGCTACAACTAGGAAGAGTAAAACAAAAAAAAAGTGGAAGTTTATTGCGTGACTAGTCACATATTAGATAGTGATTAGATGTTGAACCCAGAACGTACACTTCATTCTACTTGAAACTTGTTATGTTGATGTTTTGCATCTCAGTTATGATGTTCACACTGAAACACGAATCAAAAACTCGTCACCTTAAACTTCAGGGTACCATTCAGATTGTTAATACTCATATTTATGAGAATCACGTTGTTGATAGTTTGATAAGAATACAGATTGATTGGAACTCTCATAGAAATGATTGGTGATTTCTGTAACACCATTACAAATATCAAAATAGAGATGGAAATCATCTGGTTTATTAAAAGTAAATAAGATCTTTGTTTTTCATTATTGATCAGTATCAAGGATGAAATGTACATTTTTTCTGCTTGGAATATTTGACTACTCTAGTAAAACCTTGAAAAAGAATTTTAAAGACTAGGCGGTTGACCACACTTCTTTCATGGAACTAAACTGAGATACTGTGCAGTTCATTTTAATCAGAAGGTAGATGTCACTTATAAAGGTATTTACTCGAACATATTCTATACTTTTAATATTTACAAATAAAGCTGTATATGCGAAAAATTATACGTTCAACTGAACTGGAATTTTATTATATTTTTAGAGAGAATTAATTGAGATTTGTAGACGTGGGGAAAGTGCCATTAAATCACTTGGTGAATTACGACACAAGTATTCTATACTTCAAAAACAATACAATGGATCCAATCAACTAACTGAGGATGCGCTACATAAGGTAGGCGGTAATATCAATAAATGAACAACGGTTAATGATAGATAAAAGTTATGAAGCATACTATGAAAAGTCAGCTTACATTGAATAACACTGACTACTTTATTACTTTCACTAAACGAACATCGTTTTCTGTACCACTTTTCAATACAAAAACTGAAAAATTCAAATTATATTTACCATCCATCTTTTTTATTTGCACCCATTAAACGGCCGTCTGCTCTTAAGTAGGTAGTCTCATAATTAATCCATGGGTTACTTATTACAAATGAAATCGCTAAGTATTATTCTCTTTACAAGAACAACACTACAAACCTAATTAAGCTTACTAAAGTAATTGTTTGGAGATAATATTGACCATAAACTAAGAATAGATAAAATCACTTCGGTTTATAGTACTGAAGGAATATTTTGTAGGGCCAAAGAAATAAAATTTCAAAAACACAATCCTACAGTGATTTCCCAAGCTAAATTAAGCTGACATTCTATTTATTGGGTAATAAAAAGGAAATAATTTATTCGCCGTCGCGTTCTCTGCAGTAATAGGAGTTTCTTTAATAGATCGAGTTCTCAACTGTTGAATTCACGAGTAACTCTAGGCTAGACCTTTATTGTAAATCTGGAAGCACTGGACGGCCGTTTCGTTTAACTAAAGGACTCCTCAGCAAAGTGTATCCACGATTCTACACACAAGACTAGATCAAGTCTTGCTTCTTTTCTCTGTTATTGTATCTAAGTCTTCTATAATACATGCTGCAATTATTTCGTTACTGTATAAAGCTCAGTTATTTAATTGCAATCCTTCATGAGTTTTTCGTACAGAATAGTGATTTGACCACTACCATGTACACGAGACTTTGTAACTCATTGTGAGCTTAATAGGAATATTTTGGTAAATTTATGGGTAGTTCTTTTTTCAAGAGAAAACAGCTGCCAGACATCCGTTTCTCTCACTTTCTCCATAAAAGACGAATAGCATAGTGCGCCTCCTTTTTTCTAAATAAAATAAGTACAATACAATAAGTACACAACTGGTTTTGCGAGTCGGTGCATTATCGATAGCGTAATACAAGACTCGGTCTATATGTATTAGTTTTTGAGTTTCTAACTTTGTGGTAATTAGTATATCTAGAAAGGGTAGCTTTTAACTTGATTTCATTTCCAATGTGATTGAGTATTGATCCAAATAATGTCAATCAAATTGTAGGCACTTTTTAACGCACTTCACTCAGTTAATAATCATTCAAAAATGAAAGCGGCTAACATGATGAAGTACCATTATTTCTACTTTTTATTTGTATAGCAAATAGACTCAACAAATGATAATTAAACTGCGTGAGGCTCAACTACCAAAAGTTAGGAAAGATGGGTTGGTAAAGAACCATATCAGTAGCCCAGATGTTACTAGTCTTTTTCACGACCAAGATTTTCGATAGGAATTTCAATCATTATTTTTTGAAATTCCAGTTCGATGAAATTTTAAGTCAACTAGGGACAGTTATGTGGACAAAGTATGATTAGCATAATATATTATTTAGAGAAAATTGTACAAACATTTTTTGTATCACAGGTTGCAGAATTAATATCTTTAAGTCAAACATTAACTAACGAGCGTGATGATGCAATACAAAGTAGAGAAAATGCAGAAAATGAACTTTCGCAACTCCAACTTGTCATTGATAAATTAACTGAAGAATCTGGTCAACGTACAAGGGAAGAAATAGATAAAATAGAAAAGAAAGCTAATGAAAATATTGAAAATTTACTAAGTGAACTGCACCATATTGAGAAGGTAAACTGCAAGTGACATTACATTCAAATAATTTAGTGTAGATTATATATATCTATATATTTAGTCACGAACTTATGTCAGTTAGAAAAGCATTGAAGATGAAGTAGAGCTGAAAACCCGTTTCTTTTAGGCTTGGTATCATTGGTAATGTTTATCGGTAGTCCTTTCAAAAATCGAACCCAGTGTTGTAGGACACTCAGTTTTACGAACTGACTGATGTTTGAAAATCTCAACTATTAGTTACGGACTTCAGTGGACTCACGGCAAAAGCTGAATATACTGGATTCTATACTCGACAAGATTATAAATGATTATTTCTACTAAGGAGTCCCATACAAAGCGGCAACTCAATGTTTCCAGGTTTTTAATAGTTCACCAGTTAAAGTCAGTTTTCCCTGTTAATTATCTTCAAATTGTCATTAATTTACACTAGCAATTAAGTGATGGAATAATACGTATGCTCTACGAAATATTGCAGTTTGTAATACATTAATCCAAATAAAGACGACACGAGATAATGCCTACAAAATCCATGATACAAACATTCGTCAAAGTCTAAATGATGTCTAGTTTTATTTTAAGGTGTTCTTTAACCGAAAATCAATCGATGTTCATCAAATAATTAATTACATTTCGAGATAACCAACCTATTCTTACATTTTGTTTTTTTCATAAAGTTCCCTTTTCAAGCGAACAAACTATACTGGTAGATATGAAGTTATTTTAACTTTTAAAACATAGTTTCAAGTTAATCTAAGATTGCTCTCTTATTCGTTTACCCCGGTCCCGTGAGCTCGATGTAACTTTCAGTAGACAGCTACTTCACGTGATATAAAGAAATAAAAGTTCATTTGGCTTCCTAAAAACTGAGATTGATTATTATATGAAAGGTGATTTAAGCTTGAATTGTACTATATTCACTAGCGGTATAAACTAAGCAACTGCATTGTAATCATCAAGTTGATTATTAACATCGTCATTATCATTCAGTAATTTTTTCTAATGTATAGGAACGTTGTCAATTGGCCATTCAATTAGAATTTCATAAAACAAACAATCTTGGTCATCATATCAATGATATAAATAGTGAATGTAAATCTGCTCTTAATGCAAATACTTCTCCAGGAGATTTGAAACCGGATTGTCAGTTGGATACTTTTAAAAAACGTGCTATACACGCTGAGAGTTTATGCGATGAATTGAAGTTAAGATTGGAAACTGAATGTAACAACAAAGAAAAATTAGTTGCATCTAAACGAATGGAAATTGAACAATTAAATGAAAAGGTAACTATCGTTCCTAACAAGTTAAACTTGGTAAACATAAAAACTTGAACGAATGTCAGAGTATATTAACCACATATTATTTCTTTTTAAAACAAGAGGAATCTTGACAATGTTTGATTTCAGCTACTGAGACAGTTACATGAATAATCTATGTGTAATATCTTTGATATATCTATCACATAATTTCTATGAACCTATCCATCTATGTATGGACGTAAGTTCCTGTAAATTACTGAAGTACATCTGAGTATAAGGCTTGTGATTATGGACAGCACTTAGTTTTGTTTGAGTCCCTTTGATACTGTTAACATATGTTATAACTCAAAACAAACAAATTAGACCAAGTCAGATTTTTCGAAATTCAATCTGCCCATCAAGTTGTTTATGGATATTGTATTTAATTTCAAGAGTCGTTATTTTAATGGAGTTTTGTTCTCTGAGCTGGATGATTTGGTTGTGGAGCTTCTCTACTATCTCAGAGTCGTTATCAAATGCTGCATAAATCCTCCTCGATGGAATGCCTAGCTGATCTTCAACTTTTAGCGATAATAATTTGCATGGCACTCATATGTTCATTGTTATATGTATTGCTCTGAAAATTATATTTCAAAACTTTACAATAGTTAGTCATTCATTTTCATGTAAAAAGAATTACAATACCTAATTAATAATAATCATCAACACATTTCTAAATCTCCCACAGAAATGTTCATTTAGTTTGTAGGTATCGATACCAATGTTGGTGTTTTGGTTCGAACTGAATTCATTAAAATCATGATTCATATATAATTACTTTGTTGTTTTAGAACAAATTTCTTGCGGAACGTTTTGAATATACTGAATTACAACGGCAAAAAAAAGAAAACCATTATAATAAACAAAGTGAAGTTTTGTTCAATTCTGAACTTCAATTGAATAGTCTTAAACAACAGTTAGAAGCTGTGCAAAAAAGTGCACAAGTTCAAATAACGTCAATAAAACAGTCAATGAAAATGCAAGAAGTTGAGTATAAATTAAAGATCGAAACACTTGAGAAAGTAAACAAATTAACAGATGAAAATTGGCGTAATCTGTTAAATAAGCAACAAATAGTAAGTGAATAATAGTTGTTTTTGATAAATCTTGCTAATTGAATGCTATAATCCGTTCCTAAGCTATTTTCTTAACCCCCAAGCTAAATATACACAGCCACTTGAATACGAGAGAAAAGACACAGAATACGCGAGAAGCACTTTACTCCAAAGGTTCATTTATGTACAGAAAATACAGGGTTTTTATAGCATTTTAGAAGTCCTTAAGTTTTCCCGAAAACTCTGGAATGCTACTAAACATAGTAGCAGCAAAGTAATCAGCCAATTAGAAACTCTACATGTGACTTTTCACTTTTGTGATGTTTCTGGCAAAACTTCTAGTGAACGCTGATTGAACAAAATGTTTCCTGAGCCTTTGAACATATTTGTTAAAAAACAGTAAGTATTCAATCATTAGAATTCATTGTAAAATGTATCTAAAGTATGTCGCACTAAAGGAACTACCAAGTAATTTGCTTAATATTAATACCTTCCGGACACATCATTTTCCTAATCTAGTTGATAATTTTCTATTATTAAAAAAACCCGGAAGATAAGCAATTTTTTTAGTCTAATCGTAACCCACTCTCCACAAAGTGGGGGATATGATAGTTATTTTGCACATTTAAATTGAAAAGTTTAATTTAGAAAACACTCAACAAGACATGTTTCATAAGGTACTAATACCAAGTGATCTCGAGTACTGGTAGTTTTAGCATTGGCGTTTTCCAACTTAGTCGCTTCACTATATGGAGGGAGTATCGCTAAAGATACTGCTTCTTTAGAGGAAACTGTTACTATACTCCACCACAGTCAGTAGTATGACTTCGCCTTCGGACTACGAAACATCTGCTTTTAGTCTTATCGCTCTTCAACCGAATCGTCTTACATGGTAGGACCTAAAGGAACTAGTATTCCATCCAATATACCTCGATCCGTTCATTATGATATGCAAGCCTGACCGCTATATCAAGATAGAACCTACAGTTGGGTTCAGTAGTATGACCTTCAGAATATTTCCGACGCACATTAGTGACAAGACTGACAACTCTGAACAGCAAAAGTAAGCAGCTTTCTCACTCTGAATAACGTAACTCTAAATAATTTGGAGAAAAAACTCAAGTATTTACGTCAAACTTTACTGAGTTTACACGTTGGTAGGATAGAAAAGCATCTATTACGTGTACATATATTTGCGATATCCTAGGAAATAAAGGTAAGGTAACATATCAAAAGGAAACTACTGTAAGAAAATAATCCTTGAAGGCTGTAGAAATAAAATTAGTTAATAATAATTTTATTCCAAGTCTCATCAGAAACGTGAGATACTAACTACCAAAACAGACGTTCTTGGGATCCAACTATTCTCAGTAATTTCTGATCAGTATAGTTAAGTTTTGGCATACTGTTTATAGTTTGATAATATTTGAAAGAATAGTCAAATACATTTATTATGATCATTACTTAGTTAACGTCACAATGGAGAAAGGAAGCAGAAGAACTAGCTAACCAACTTGAAGAACAAACCAGTGCATTTAAAACGGAAATAGAAAAATATCGGCGTAAATGACAAATACCTACCAACAACATGATGACGTAAGTAGAACGATCCACGAAATTTTTATATGGCTCCATTAAATCATGATTGTAAAAAATTGAGAACTGTTTAAATGTAATAACGTGTCTCTGACCATTAATTATGTTACCCGTAGTTAAAACGTGCATAACTTTCAAATTATTGGAGTTAATCAAACACTCAAACGTAAGTCAGCCTAAAGAATCCAGTGAATTTATAGATTATAGCTAGAAACGCAAAAAGACATCAGGATACGTCATAGTCTCTGAAAATAAGGTTAGCTACGGAGGATGGAATGGGTTACTAAGCCTTTGTTTAATAAGTTAGCATCCAGAATATGCAAAATGACTAATTTGTTCGTCCCACCAATCAAAAGTATCCCATATCATTTAAAACAAAAATAAAGTGATGTTTAAAGGAAGAGAAATGAAAGCCAGGGGTTGTTTGATTACTTTGATATCAAACAGTTGCACACTACTTATTAATAAGCGATATTTCCTCAGGTTTTTTCCTCGGCAATACTCAACTTTTTTTAAATCACCACGACGGATCAGTTTACCTAATATAGTGGTCAATTCGATTTATATTTTTAATTGTAAAGTAGATTTTAAATCGTCTTTTTCACAGACTAAGAACCTGTATTTCGGTAACCGTAAACCAAGCTCACAGTTGTCAGTACTTGTAAACTATTTATTTCTGTTGTATTCATTAGTTATGATTTTTCATCAAAGTTAATTTTCACATGCTTTACATTCCCGCTGAAGAATAGGGACAATAGAATTATATTGGTAACGTACGTTTGAAGCGACCTAACTATTCTGTCAACTTCACAGTTAAGCATTTTGTATTAATAAACAACTATGATGAGAAATATTGTGACTCATTAAGTTATAGTACTGATAGACTCAGTGTGAATGTAAATGCTTTTGAAAAAGTAGCCAATCAGTGCTCTTATCACAGGTTGATATCAACTAAAGGATCTATGAATGATTCCCCACACCCAAGGCCAAATAAGTAGCCTTCAAACCTTTGAAACGCATATGATACCAAATAGCTACCAAATCAAAATCCGATCGTTAGAACTTCCCAACTTGACTTAATTCCTACCGCTACTTAACCACAAGACCACAGTGAAGGGTGACTTAGCATTTGATCATGAATGCTGTTAGAGGTATGAGGGCAGTTGTCACTCCTTGGTTGCTCACACCGTGGAAGGGTTCTTATAGACGTGCCTGAAAAAGAAAATTGGGTTAGAAGTGGTCTCAGTGACCTGAGAGCGTGACCGCAGTGCCCAAGGGACAACTGCTTGAGGTCGGTCACACAGGACCTTGTTGTGGGTAATTTTTGTGTTAGCTCCGTACTCGTTTGGACCTTACCGCCGGAGACGGATGTCCGTGGGATAAGGCGAGGTGTGCATTTTTAGGGTCGACCTTTTCTAACCTCACCCCTCCTTGTGGGAAGGTAGCATCGCTGTTATGCTGGTTGTCTGAAGGAAACACCTTACTGCCGTCACACCTCTGTACAGTCGGCAGTACGACTTCGCCTTCGGACCTTTGGTTTGCTGCTTTTAGTCTTACCGCTCTTCAACCGACCTGTCTAGCATGGTGGGACCTTGAGGAGGGATTGTTCCAGCCAGTATAGCTCGATTGGTTCATCACGATAGGCAAGCCCGACCACAACGCCAAGTTATTAACAACGGTCGGGTAGCATTTGATCAATGATTTGCAAATCAAATAGTAATCTACTGACCACTAAAAGATAATTAGATATAAACGATGTGAAACCTCACGAAACCGTGTGTCGGCACAATTTTTCAAAGTTGAAATCAGAATGTTGAGGAAAAACAAAGATGGGGAAAACAGTAACACCAATAGCAATGGAAAGTCCGAAAAAATAATTTTAAAAGTATTCAGAAGAAAAGAAGAACAAAACACTGATGAATTTTATGGGATTTATCGGCCAATTTAACATTTTGAATGAAAAAAATATTAAATGCATTTACATCAATAGGCATTGCTTACAATTTATATTACTTGGTGTCTGCGATCCTTACAAGCTCGGAGAACGAGCAAACGACTGAGGAGATCGATCCCATGTTTTGACGTATTTACAAATATCAGTCTTCAAATTTATTGCTATGCTGAGCAGTATGGGATATGAAATTAATTCCGAGAGATCTTTTGAAAATTCTTGACTGACGTGGTCAATGAGGTAGAAGGTTGAGGTGCGTACTTACTGATGACAACAGATGTCGCGACCTATCGAATCTTATGTAATTAGTAAACGCTTACAATTAAACTGTGAAATTATAATGTGAAGTCCCTCCTCCTAAATTCGAAGGTTCTAGACTGCACACCAAAATATGCTGTTAGAAGTTGGGATTATTGATTCTAAAAGCCTAAAATACCTGACATTGGTGGCTAACCAGTCAATTTTAAATAAATCTCGGTCCTACTGGAGGTCAGTCGCGGCCCGGATAGCTCACTGTTAACGCTTATGGTTGAGAAGCCGGGTAACATGGGACCGAACCCGTCAATGAACACCAGTTCCATCCAGATTGCAGGCAAATCTTGCTGACGACCACCGAATAGCACGAAGTCCAGGTACAGGGCTTCCAACCGACTACCTCCAACCACTACCTTACATCTCAAAATAGCGCACGCGATATCGAATCGCCGAGACTAGTGACCACATCGAAACTTAGTCGGCAGATTTCTATCCACATTAAAAAGGACTTAAGTACATGACAATAGTCACTATCCAGTGATCAATTAATCGTAAATTTACTCTGACAGATTTACTTTAGCCAGGAAACCAATTTGTCTGTTTATCACCGCAAAATAATTCACGTCGGTATTTACCACAAGGTGTGATTTCAACGTAGGCGAGAATCTCACATCATTCCCGTCCAATTCAAATAGACCCTGATCATTCGAATAAATCACCTACACTAGTGATCCGCGTAATCTGTCTCTTTGACCTCACATTCAGCCATTTGAGTGTTTTTCCCACATATACTGAAATACACCCATAACGCCTAATTTCATGCTCATAGTCTTGTTGTTATTCTCTTAGCAACCTACACTTAAATGTCACCAGTGCTGACATGTTGATATCACGAGGATGGAAAATGACTGTTACATCATGTCTATCAAGAATCTTGAAGATTTATTCTGATCCCTATTTGCTGCACGGTAAACACTACGATTTTGTCATTCTTTCGTTTTCAACACTTCAAAAGACATTAGGATTAATGTTTTTCCCAAGTGTAGACAAAATTAACTTTAATTCAGTTCCTTTACTTCGTTTATCTGTAATAAGATGAACACGTAAAATACCCATATCACTAATATTAATTGGTAACGGGATAGATGAAGAGTGGAAATTAGTAACATACGATCATTCTTAAATTGCGAAACAGAGTGAAAATGAATCACTACTTAAAATTAATGGAATGTATAAAAGAGAACCAGGAGAGAATTATTCCCTTTTCTGGTCTTAGTGTACATACAGTTCGCTCTCTGAATAATTTTTTTCAGATATTTAGTTGAAGATTCCACGGAAATAATGACAAAAACCAGTGTTACCATTGCAGTTTTGATTCTTATGTGTACGATATGACGGTAGCAAGGATAATAGAATTTTGACCTGTTAACGATGGTTAAGATAAACCATCTGGTTATTTGTTAAATTCACCGATGATTCCTTACCAGGAGAAATGCGTAAATGTTGAACAACAGGCCGTCTAATCGTTTTTTATTGAAGACTTGGTAAACAAGTGTAGCTTACTTATCAGCAAAGTTTCTTTAAACTATACCTAACTCAATACAGTAACAAAACAGCTCAACTTGATCTATAAAGCAAACTGCAACAATTGTGGATATATCATCAAGCAAAGTGATCACTATCTTGTTTCGCGCATTCAGCTATCAAAGACAAGAAAATATACCGTTGTTCATATCGATGTACTTGATGTGGTTGTGAGTTAGTGAAGATTGTTTTCATCCTGTTGTGCTAACGAGGTATGGCAACTTGGACCGATGCATAAATGTGCCTAGTCCTACTGACTGTTTTCCCAACCGAATCTGGATTTGAAGAAATACCAATGCTACTCTCATCTCTCTGTGCTCATTCCAAGCAAAATTATTAAGACGCTGTGGATAGAAAAAATAGCCTAAAACACAAAATTATAGACTGTCACTAACCATCTTTGCACAAGCCAGTATCAGTAGTATTGATTAAACACATAAATATTGGTACAAAGGGGCACCGAATATATATGCACCACAGAAATTTGATTTGTGAGAGGGCTATGATACTGCCCGGGTGCCCAGACCGAAGCAGGTGGTTTTCTTAGGGGGCCACGCCCCGAGCCAAAGACCTAAAGGTCTAGTCCACAAGGCAGTGGAGCATCGTGAGAAGATGCAGTCTCATGGTAGCCGGTGACCAACAACAGGTCCATTCATTCCTTCAGGATGCTGGAGCCCATGTACACTATTGGTTTGGAATCAGGGTTTTCCGACTCCCCTTGGGGGATCGTCCACAGGTACAGTAAAACGATTGCTGGTACAGTTGGTTATAATGATAAATGTTTCGATTGAACCAATCGCGTTCTCATCATAAAATTAGATCATTACGACATAATTGCATTTAAATGGTGAATTGCGAATAATATTATGAACTTTGTATTCGGATTTTTCTCAGATTTAATATTACTATTTAAAGTTTTTGAATCCATTTATTTGGTGTCTGTAGCCTGTTTCATAATACCAAATAACTAGGTGAAATTCTTAGACGTTTGGAAAATGAATAGCGCTGTTTTCAACAAGTAAGACAATTAAAGGTACGTTCTGTTAGCTACTATTTCATTTACTTATTGAATTTGATACTGATAACGGAGTTTAATCGTTTGTTTCACGATATTTTGTTGTTTTTCAGAAACGCAGTAAGCTGAGTAGGTCCTCATACATTTTTCCATATGCAATTTATGATTTCCGTCACTTACTTACTTACTTACGCCTGTTACTCCCAATGGAGCATAGGCCGCCGACCAGCTTTCTCCAACCCACTCTGTCCTGGGCTTCCTTTTCTAGTTCTATCCAGTTCTTGTTCATTCTTCTCATGTCTGTCTCTATTTCTCGGCGTAATGTGTTCTTTGGTCTTCCTCTTCTCCATTGACCTTCAGGATTCCATGTGAAAGCTTGTCTTGTGACGCAATCGGGTGATTTCCTCAAAGTGTGCCCTATCCACTTCCAGCGCTTCCTCCTGATTTCTTCCTCCGCTGGAATCTGGTATGTTGTCTCCCACAGTAATTTGTTGCTGATAGTGTCTGGCCATTTCATCCGAAGTATCTTGCCTAGACAACTGTTAATAAACACTTGTATATTCTGGATAATGGCTTTCGTAGTTCTCCACGTCTCCGCCCCATACAAAAGTACTGTCTTGACATTTGTATTGAAAATTCTAACCTTGGTGTTGTTTGACATTTGTTTTGAGCTCCACATGTTTTTCAGTTGTAGGTATGCTGCTCTTGCTTTGCCGATCCTCGCCCTCACATCTGCATCTGATCCACCGTGTTCATCAATGATGCTGCCTAGATATGTAAAGGTTTCCACATCCTCCAAAGCTTCTCCGTCAAGTGTAATTTGATTGGTGCATATTGTGTTGCATCGAAGAGTCTTGCTTTTCTCTTTGTTTATATTGAGACCTACTGCTGCTACATTGGTCGTTTTCCCCTGCATTTGTTGTTGCGTTTGTGCTAGAAAAGCCAGATCATCCGCGAAGTCAAGATCGTTAAGTTGCATCCTGCCTGTCCACTGTATCCCGTGTTTTCCTCCAGTCGTTGACGTCTTCATGATCCAGTCGATTTCCAGGAGAAAGAGAAAGGGTGAGAGTAGGCAACGTTGCCTAACACCGGTCTTTACTTCAAACGATTCGGTGAGTTGTCCTCCGTGAACGATTTGGCAGTTTAGTCCATCATAGGAGTTCCGTATGATATTGACTATCTTCTCAGGCACGCCGTAGTGTCGAAGAAGCCTCCATAGTGTCGTCCTGTCCACGCTATCAAATGCCTTCTCGTAGTCGATGAAGTTGATGCAGAGTGATGAATTCCATTCGATTGATTGTTCCACAATGATACGTAGAGTTGCGATTTGATCTGTGCACGATCTATCCTTACGAAATCCAGCTTCTTGATCTCGAAGTTGAGCGTCCTGTTTAACAATACTCGGTCGAAGACTTTTCCCGGTATTGAGAGAACAGTGATGCCCCTGTAGTTGTCGCACTTGCTCAGATCACCTTTCTTTAGTATTTTGATCAGAAGTCCTTTTTTCCAGTCTGTTGGTACTTGTTCTTCGTCCCAAATCTTACTGAAGAGGATGTGTAGTATCTTGGCAGTTGCTGCTACATTTGCTTTCAGTGCCTCTGCCAGGATGTTTTCTGGTCCCGCTGCTTTGCCACTCTTGATTTGTCTAATGGCCATGCTGATCTCTTCAATTGTTGGTGGGCCAACATCGATTGGGAGGTCTGTGGGTGCTGCTTCGATGTTGGGTGGGTTCAGTGGGGCTGGTCGATTCAAGAGTTCTTTGAAGTGTTCTACCCACCTGTTTCGCTGTTCTCCAATGTCGGTGATTACTTTGCCTTGCTTGCTTTTCACTGGTCTTTCTGGTTTACGGTAATTTCCAGCAAGTTTCTTTGTTGTATCATACAGTTGTCTCATGCTTCCCTCTCTTTCAGCCTTTTCCGCTGTCATCGCTAAATCTTCCACATATTTACGTTTGTCGGTTCTGATGCTCCTCTTCACTTGCTTGTTTGCCTCTGTGTATTCGGCTTGTGCCTCGGCTTTTTCCGCTCTTGTTCGGCTGATATCGATTGCTGCCTTCTTGTTCCTTCTTTCTTCAATTTTATCCAGTGTACCAACAGTGATCCATTCCTTGTGATGGTGCTTCTTTTGGCCCAGAACCTCTTGACACGTTGAAACGATTGCCTCCTTGATACCTTTCCGGTTGCTCTCCATGGTAGTTCCCCCTCCATTGAGTAGATCATGAAAGGCCTGGAACCTGTTGCTGAGGGCTATGTTGAATTTGTTGAGTTTGTCAGCATCTCGAAGAAAGGCAGTATTAAACTTTTGTGATGTTGTCCGCACCGTTGTCCAGTGCTTCTTGAGTTTTAGTTTCATCTTGGTGACCAGCAAATGATGATCGGATGCTATATCAGCTCCTCTTCTGGTTCTCACATCCTCCATCGTCCTCCTGAACTTTTTGTTAATGCAGATATGGTCGATTTGATTCTGTGTAGTGTGATCCGGTGAAATCCAAGTGGCTTTGTGTATGTTTTTGTGTTAGAATACGGTGCCACCTATGACCAGTTTATTGAAGGCACATAGGTTTGCAAATCTCTCACCATTTTCGTTCCTTCCTCCCAGTCCAGGTTGTCCCATGACGTCTTCGTATCCAGTGTTGTCCATTCCAACCTTAGCATTGAAATCTCCCATCAGAATTGTCAGGTCCTTGGTTGGGCACTTCTCGAAGATCGACTGCAGCCTATCGTAGAATTGGTCTTTAGCGTCTTCATCGTAGTCGTTGGTCGGCGCATAGCATTGGATGACGTTCATTGTAATGCCCTCTCTCTTTGTTCTGAAGGATGCTTTGATGATCCTTGGTCCATGAGATTCCCATCATATAAGTGCATTTTGTGCTTTTCTGGACAGCATCAATGCAACTCCTTGTGTATGTGGGGCATTTTCTTCTTCATGACCTGAGTATAACAGAAGTTCCCCTGAAGACAGTCGTTGTTGTCCAACCTGCGTCCAATGTGTTTCGCTGATTCCCAGAACCTCCAGGTTGTATTTTCTCATTTCTGCAGCAATTTGGAAGACTCTTCCGGTCTCCCACATTGTCCGGACATTCCATGTACCTATAAAAATTGTCGCTCTGGTTGCTAGAACGTGCATCGGCCTCATGACTTCCGAATGAACTCGGCTTTCATCATGAGACGTCATAATTATTCCTTCAACTCCCAGGGCAGAGTTTGAAAGGTTTGAATGATTTTTTCTGGTTAGCGTTTTTTTAGCGAGTTGATTTTCTACGGGATGGGGTCGCTAACCCCATGCCCAACCCACCTCCCATACTCGGGCTTGGGACCGGCAGTAACCCCCAGAGGAGCTACAGGCGGAGTTATGATTTCCGTCAACTTACTGAAAAGTTCAAACGTTCCTAATGGTCAAGTCTATGTCGGTGGCACAAGTTGACGAATATCTGAATATGGAAGATTATGTGGAGAGACAATTTGCCAGTTGATGATAAATGTGTTCTATGTTTACTACTGCCACGTTTATTCATCTAATGAATTGTTCAAATATATATAAAACAACTATACTCAGGTTCTTGCACCATAAATCTCGTTAGTATGTATAATTATAATGTAGTTCAGTATTAGTACTGTTATGAGTGAGAACACAGGTGAGGACAACCAACTATATATTTAGCACAAATTACAACGTTACTTGGTAAAATACAAAAACCATGCTATGATACACTATTTGCAAAATGTTCTTCAATTGCCTCAGGCTTCATTGTTCATGGATTTCCACACAAATTACCTTTTATTTCTGTTCTTCTCTTCTTGATCTTCTCAATCTTCTGCTGTCAGATATTCTATTCCTTACTTACCATATATACTACTTATGTCGATATCAGTAGCTCACACCACACTCGTCCCCCCTTTTAATAAGCTGTTCTCACAATCTTTCTGATCGGCGAACCATTGTCTCCTCTGGTGCTGTTCGTGACTCGTGCTCATGATGTACTTGAAACCATCTCTGTAGTTGACTGGCATTTACACGCTTCTGCTTGTCTTCTCTCCGGATCGTGTAAACTGGGCCGCGTCTCTCCGTAATAATGTACGGTCCCTCCCATTTTGGGATCAGCTTTCCTGACCCTGGTCCCCCTTCAGTGTTAGCTCTCCGTTCTCTACACTTTACCAGGTCCCCCACTCTAAAAGGCTTCCATGCTCTTCTCTGCTGTTCGGCCTTCTTGATGTCTGATATTTGTTTCTTTTTCACGTTCTTTATTGCCTCCGTCCTCTCCTTCCTTAATCTTCTTGCTGTCCACTTCTGCTGTTGTGGCCACGTCTTATTATGCATCGGAAGTCGTGGCTGTCTACCATACTTAAGTAGGAAAGGTGATTTCTTGGTTGTTCCTTGGATGGAGGCACGATGCGCCAGCAAAATTAGTGGTAACTCTTTCTCCCAATTCCCTCCTTTAGATGCTAACCATTCCTTTAATGTCCGGTTGTTTCTTTCCGTAAGCCCGTTCGTCTGAGGGTGATACGGTGTAGTTCGTATCCTCTTGATGCCGAACTGCTTTAAACTGGCCTTAAACTCGTCACTTTCAAAACAGGGACCCTGGTCGGTTAGTATCATCTTCGGTACTCCATGACCCGCTACAATGTGCCGGATTATTACTTCGGTCACTCTTTTCGCCCGCTGGTCGGCAATCGGTACAGCGTCGACCCATCGTGTAGCATGTTCCGTCATTACTAGTATAATCGGTTGCCGCTATCTGTCTGTGGAAATGGTCCCATCACATCTACCGACCACTGATCACCGACTGCGGTTACTGGGACCGACTGCAATGCGGTTGCATGTATCTATCGCTTTTCATTAATTGGCACTGCGGGCACGTCAACACATATTGGACCACATCGTCTCTCATGCCTGGCCAGTATGCACTTTGCCGTAGTAAAGTTGTCGTTCTTGCGATACCTGTTTGCGCCACCTGATGGCATTCGTGTATCATCTTACGCCGCCAGTCTTTCGGGATCACAGCCACCCAATTTTTGTCATCATCCTGCCAGACCAGAGCTCCATATGTGTTCACTTTCAGTCTTTCCTTTTGCCGAAGCAACATTATTACCTCCTTGTCAATTGCTCGTTTGTCAACATCTGCCCCCTCTCTTATCACTCTGATTACCTCTCGAAGTTTAGGATCAGATTTCTGCCGCCGGACAAGTTTGAGTGGGTCTCCCTCTATACTGTTCACTGCGTATGCTGTCAATGGAAGCTCGGCTTCCATGTCTGGTCTTGACAGGTAGTCCGCCATTACATTTTCCTTCCCTGGAACATGCCCGATACTGAAGTCATACTCCTGCAGACGTATCATTCATCGCGCCAACTTCCCACGTGGATCTCGTGCTGTTTGTAGCCACTGCAGAGGTTTATGGTCAGTCTCGATGTGAAATCGTCTACCTCAAAGATATGGTCTCCACTTGTCTACTGCCCACATAATCGCCAAACACTCCTTTTCGATCGTTGAATACTTCTGTTCCGAAAGCGTGAGAACGCGACTTGCGTATTCCACCACTCTATCAGACTGACTTAAAACAGCACCTATACCATGGTCACTTGCGTCTGCTGTCACTGTAAACGGTTTCTCCAGTTCGGGCAGTCTGAGCGTCATCTGGCGGTCGTCCAGCATGTTTTTGATTTGATTAAACGTTTGTTGGGCGGTTTCAGTCCAGGAAAATTTAGTGTTACTCAACAACTTATAAAGCGGTGCTGCTATTTCGTTGAAATTCTTGATGAACCGACTGTAGAACGCCGCCCTTCCCAGGAACTGTCTCAATTTCCTTTTCGAATTCGGTACTGCAACGTTCTTTATAGTCAGAATTTTCTCCGGCAGTGGTTTTATTTCTCCATTTGCCACTTTATGCCCCAACAACGTGATGCTACTTTTCGCCATCTGTGACTTGTCCTTATTAATTCGAAGTCCGAATTCTTCAATCCGCTTTAAGACCGCTTCCACATGCTTGACATGATCTGTTTCTGTCTGGCTGTATACAACTACATCGTCGCCATACACTTCGACATTATCTAGATCCCTGAGCAGTAGCGACATTAATCTTCTGAACGTAAATGGTGCACCCGCCAATCCAAGCGGCATTCGTCTAAATTGATATTGTTTATCACGTATGGTAAATGCTGTCTTGCTTCGATCGCTCTCTTTTATAGGCAGCTGCCAATAACCTGACCGCAAATCCAACACTGTAAAAACCGTGGCATTCTGCAGCCGATCTAATGTTTCCACTACTGTTGGCATTGCACACGGCTTTAGTTCTGTTATATTATTCAGTTCTCTAAAATCAACACAAAATCTATATTTCCCATTCGGTTTCTTTACCAAGAGTACCGGTGAGCTATATGGGCTGTCCGCCTCCTCAATTATTCCTTCTTTCAGCATCTCTTGGACCTGTCGATTTACTTCAGCCTATAAGTGCACAGGGACACGACGTGTTGTGAATATACTTCCTCTATTGTTCTTTATCGGGATTTCGTGCTTTACTTTGTCGCAAAATCCGTACAGTTCTCCTTCTCCAGTGAACAGTTTCGCATACTTTTTGCTCAATTCGGTGATGTTTGGTTTCTTCGTTACAACGGCTGTTGCCACTCTAACCTCAGCCACCTCGCTACTTTCATGTATTGAGAGTGAACCGTACTTCGTGACCACCTTACCGCTTCTTAGGTCAACTATGGCTTTTACTTCTCTTAGGAAATCTGCTCCTAATATTGGTCTCGACAGGTTTGCGGTTACC
This sequence comes from Schistosoma rodhaini, assembly GCA_944470415.2. NCBI lineage: Eukaryota > Metazoa > Platyhelminthes > Trematoda > Strigeidida > Schistosomatidae > Schistosoma > Schistosoma rodhaini. The sequence goes on from OX104036.1 coordinate 47,019,905, forward strand.
ACGAACGGAAAACTTATCTCCGAACCATCCACTTTTACGATACTGTTAGACACGTCCAATACCTCTAACATATGCCCTCCTATAGTGTGAACTGCGACTTTACACGGCTTGAATCTTTTACATTGCTCTTCACCTATTAACGAAACTGCTGCCCCTGTATCGATTAGGCACACTAAATCTAGTTCATTTACGTTCACTCTTGCATAGACTGCCCCAATATCTACTAATGCAACAACCCCCAGATCCCTAGAGTAAGAAGGAAACACGTAACGTCTAAAATATCTCCGTTTTCGTCGTGTTGGACAGTTTATCTTCCAGTGTCCTGTTTCTCCACATGCGAAACACTTATCATTCCTTTTACGAATCACTCGTAATGCCGCAATCTCGTGCTGCAGTTCTTCAGTCTTCTCTATGCTGCTTATCTCCTGAATTCCGCACGCGACCGGAGCTACTGTCCGTGTCATCAACTGTCGCGTCACCTTTGCAAGCTCACTGATATCCATAGGTTCCGCGGCGTGTACCAGTCTCAGATGCTGGGAAACGGCAACAGGCACGCTCTCGATAAACTGCGACGCCGACAACTGTGTCTCGGACTCCTCATCCAAATTTGGCAGCGCGCGACGCAGCAACTTGGTAAGCTCCACGGCCAGTACCAGCGGATCACCATCGATCGGCAACTTCGACACTCGGAACTTCTGCAGTGCTTCTTCTCTGTTCACTAGGCTATCGAACTCCACAGTCAACCGCTCCGTGACTGCCTCCCATGTCATCGCACCGTCCAGGCTGTCATATACAGCTTTCGCTCTGCCTCTCAGCAGCTTCCCCAGCACCGCCGTCTTCGCCTTCGGCTCCTTCACTCCCACCAGTTCCGCCACAGCTTCGAACTCCTTCAGGAAGCCCAGCACATCTCCGTCCTCAAATTCCTTCGGCCATGGAATCTTCATCCTTGGAGGCAGCGACACCAAATGTTGTGAGTGAGAACACAGGTGAGGACAACCAACTATATATTTAGCACAAATTACAACGTTACTTGGTAAAATACAAAAATCATGCTATGATACACTATTTGCAAAATGTTCTTCAATTGCCTCAGGCTTCATTGCTCATGGATTTCCACACAAATTACCTTTTATTTCTGTTCTTCTCTTCTTGATCTTCTCAATCTTCTGCTGTCAGATATTCTATTCCTTACTTACCATATATACTACTTATGTCGATATCAGTAGCTCACACCACAGTACTTCTTTGATAACAGCGAAACTGAGCTAAGATATCCCACCAACAACAGACGCTGGAATTTCAAGCAATTGAATGTGTCAGTTCCACAGGACTATCTACAACAGGTGGATCAAAATGTTCTCCCTCAACCTGAAGTGGAAGCTCATCGGGATTTCTTACTGCACATGCTCCTATGTGTTACTAAGCACTCAGTTCCTTAAAAGGTCCTCGAAAGCTACAAGCAACCTACAATCGTCATGAACCGCACTCTGCACTTTGCTAAGCCACAAAAGGCATTCTTGGGCCGAATACAAAAGAACTGATAACCGGCGGATACAGGCATTACAAACATAAACGGAACATATGCCCAAAGGCAATAAGGGATGACAGGTTTCAGTACCACACCAAGCTTATCGATAAATTTGTCTTCAATCCGAAAGGCTTATTTCTCTACGCAGTTTCTCTTTGACAAGGCAAAACTGTAGTTTCACAACTGCTAGATCCTAATGGCCGATTAGTAACAACGGGGATGTCTCTAACCTTCTGGCTGAAAAAGACTCCCGGATATTTCAACCTACCCACATCAACTATACTGATGAAAGCTTCATCTGCAACTACACAGGACTTTCCGAGGTGATTCCGAGCGCCTTGGTGTTCCGAAACCTGTAACACATAAGAAAAGACCCTTCCCCTGGTCCGGATATGGTTCATTCTGCTGTACTGAGGGAATCAGCTTTAATCCTGGCATCACCACTTTGCGTTATGCTTTCACACTCGCTAAGCCGAGGCAAACTGCCGGAAATTCGGAAGCTGGCTTACATCACACCAATTTTCAAAGGAGGTCGACGCAGTGAACCCTCAAGCTACCGACCGGGGGCCCATTTCTCCATACCTTTTAAAATTATGGAATCTCTAATATACGACGGTATACAAGAATACTTATCATCCTTAAAGTTCTTCTCACTTCAACAGCATGGTTTCAGAAAAGGTCATTCTTGTATGATCAACTTGCTGACTGCGCTGGATAGATGGACAATCATCCTTCATCGCAAGGGAAAGGTTGACATAATTTACCTGGATTTCTCAAAAGCTTTTGATAGGGTCAACCATATATGTCTTATCAATAAGCTTAAAAGATCGAGTATCAAACCACCTCTAATTGACTGGCACACTTCATATCTAAAAAATCGACATTTTAGGGTCAAGACTAACTTCACTTTCTCTAAGGCTATGGAATGTCCCACTGGGGTCCCTCAGTTCTTTATACTAGTACCTCTTCTCTTTTTGATTTACATTAACGATCTTCCACAACAAGTTTCATCTAACTTATTGCTTCTTGCCGACGATGTGAAACGTTGGAGAGAGGTATGTAACCAATAGGATATACTAGGAGGATCTGACTCGACTTCAAAGTTGGGCAGACGACAATAGACTTACCTTCAACACTTCAAAGTGCGAAGTAGTCCATCTGAGACATGTTGCAGACTACAGTTACAACTTGGGAAACTCCTCTTTAGAAGTATCCAAAGTCGAAAAAGATTAAGGAGTGTTGTTCCCTACGATTTGAAGTCGTACGCTACCTGTGACATAAATGCATTACAAACAAACCTTGCACTGATAACATTGAGGAGTATTCTTGGCCATTTTGACGGTAGAACTTACCACATTATCTTCAACAGTTTTATTCGTCCCTATTTAGAGTACGGAAACGTAGTATTTTCTCCCTCCCTTCAAAAGAATAAGGACACTCTGGAAGGTATACAACGTCGAGCCACGAAATCAGTTCGGGGACTCAAATTCAAGTCTTATGAAGAGCGCCTCCAATAACTTAACGTTCACCCACTAGAGTACAGGCATCTTATGATTTACAGTATTATTAGCACTTCTGGTCATCCCTTTAAAGATCTATTTAAGCTTTGTCACAATACTAACCTTAGGAGCAACACCCAGAAACTTGAGAATCAACATAATAGAACGGACTTTAGACACAACTTCTACTCCGTAAGAGTTGTTAAATGCTGGAATTCGCTGCCGACTGAGCTGGTTCAAGCGACTTCCCAGGAGTTCTTTAAGAGGAAACTTGACCTATTCTTAAGGACTAAGGATAACAACTTATTATGGTTTACCTTTTTTCCCTATTATTGTTAATATACCTAGGTTCTTGCCTGTAGGTATTGGAGATCCACTGCTACTAGATAGGGAAGCCCGTTAAGCGAAAGCATCTTCTATTCCGTCCACAACCATTTGAACCCAACAAACGCTCAGCAATTGAAATGCGGAGTGACCGCCTTTTGTTAGGCTGAACATACGACCATTATTGTAATTTGAGAACAATTAGCCAGTAACACCTATATTCAAATCGTCTCCCACTTGGTTAAAATCAGAAGTCAGATGCTAAGAGGCTGGAAAGATATATTTGATACGTTATCAATATATCGAGAAGCGGTTGCTCTAATCTGGCTAGTAAATGTAGGAGATGTTTCCCACAGTGAGCTGTAACGTGATCTGGTGCGGATGCGTGACCGAATGCCTTCAATTAAACAAGTCCATTTAAAAGAATGTGGTCAGTATCCAATGTTGAATACTTAAAGAGTCATTGATTTTGGGTAATTATTTACAGCTACAAGGCCATTCTAGGGAAGGCGGGCAATTTGAAAGGCTCTGACTTTTTTACCGTGCCTTCCAGGATTTTCCCATCTTTTGTACACACATCCAGGACACAAATTATCTTTAGGCCAGAATCAAATCAACCAAGTGGTGAATATTATATATAATGGTAAGCGGCTCCAACCCACTACGTTTTCTTAGTTGTTTTTTTCATTTTTTAAAACTTTAGTTGGGAAGGATGTGTTAATTGAACTGAAGAATGACCTATGGTGAGTGCTACGACATATTTGTTTCATTTAATACAGTATATGTGGTACGTTACACTCGGTCGATCAGTACCACAACTTCAAACTCACCGATATTAGTGTAACTGATCCTGAAAAACACCCTCATATGGTATTGTTATAAGTTTCATAACCACTTGATTATAGTTGTCCGTGAAAAACTGTTTCATAAGAGGGTCTATTGTGAGATATGTCCAACTTCCTGCTGATGAATGCGATGCGATTGAATTACAAAATGCATCTAGGAAAGAAGCAACGGTCGGAAAACAACCTCAAAACTAAGTTCTATCAGAATAAATAATATATATTTTACTAAAGTTGAATTATATGTCTATACTACTAGCGTTATACATGTTTTAATAGTACTATATGGTCTTGATTCATGGTTTAACACAAGTATGTGCTTGTTCCGTTTTGTCATAGGAAGTTCCATGAAAATACTTGAAGCGATTTTCTGTCTTAAGATGTTTCGTAGCGGATACTAAGTGTTGGTATTATTAACGCTAGTCACCCTTGGATTCCGGGTTTGTGTAGTGATTTTCGTATATTTTAGGAAATGATTAGATGAGACTATAATTTATGGACGATTTTAGAGCGATGCTAAAAAGACCTTCAGGATGTCCACCTACATACTACTGCTAGGTGGGGTTTATAAATCAATGTAATGAATTAGGATTGATATTTACAGTTGGTAGTCAGCGTTGGGAATTAGATATCGGGTTTCCATCACGAACTGACATAAGCTATAATGTCGAAACTACTTATCCAAATGAATGAATTAATTTCGCGCCGAAATCCAAAACCTGTTAACGTAAATCTAATTGGTTCATCCATAAATTATAGTCTCGCTCTATTTATAATGACTCATTATATAGACACGATGGCGTGTACTCAGCTGAGTTACCTACTGTACGAGGACGTGTCACTTGTCCGTGTCCTTTTATCCGTTTTCGCCTCCTCGCCGTATTTGACACAAAATTTGATTTTAGGATCCTCTCTGGTCTTTATTTCCATCTATTGGGATATTATTTTATGCCCTGAGAGACGCTATCCGTTAAGGCTACATTCGGACCATCAGCTTTTAGTCAATATTCAGCCAAATATCTTTCCTGTTCAGTCACATATTACCACACAGTGCTACGAGTGGAATATTATAAAACAACGCCTGAAAAGTTTCGAAAACCCTACAGTGTTATGACCGACATCAACAATTGACCGCATACCTTTATCTAGTTTTACTACATTGTAACTTGCGAAATAAAAGTTGTGTTTGGTAGGCTTAACCGCTTCTGACATGTTTTACGTACGGCGTTTATAAATATTCGGAAGGATATATCGACGTTTCATATCACATGAACCTCCTGGTTCTGTACTTTCACTGGGTTGAGCAAGTTTGTTACATTTTGGCAGTTCTTAAAATTTGTAACCATTAAATACTAGGTTGTTTTTATAAAGTGGTTGACATATCTCATTTAAAAATGAGGATCTAGATAGTGAAAAAGACAGTCAAATTAGAATTTTACGTTTTGCAGTGGCTTGTTTATGCTCTATTACTTATCCTCATATTATGATTAACTACTGAATATGTGTAGTTACCCAACAATATAATGTTCAATCTCATCAATTTTCTCATAAACCGACGACATATTATTGTCAACTCTCAAGTCTTAAGTTTACATACCGAAAACTAATGTTTTAAATGAGTAAATGTGTGTGTTCATCCGCAATATTCTTATTCGTAGTAATGAGAAAAACGTATGGGGTATATATTATGTAAATTTGGTGCTCACATTTTTATGCAAGGAAGGCATGTCAGTGTATATGTATGTGCAGTTATATTTATGCTTATACGCTTTGAACCTTGGTAGTCGTTGCCTAATAAAATGAACAATATTGACTGATGTAGGAGTAAATAAAAAAAGACTAGCAGTAAAAAGATCAAGATAAAGCACTAACCTATACGGTTGTTGATCGTTGGTCGAGAGTGGGGAGAGTCTGCTCTCCCTCTCGAAATGCTCTCACATGGCCACGTGTATATAGCCTCTGCCAAGGAAGTCCTAATCACTGCCTTCTCGTGGCGGGGTTGTTGTTCACAAAAGTGAGAGGACGAAAAGCGAATGTCCGGCGCTTTAACCGGGTTGTTGGATGTGGAGGATCCACCTAGGGGAGTCGGAAAACCCTGATTCCAAACCAATAGTGCACATGGGCTCCAGCATCCTGAAGGAATGAATGGACCTGTTGTTGGTCACCGGCTACCATGAGACTGCATCTTCTCACGATGCTCCACTGCCTTGTGGACTAGACCTTTAGGTCTTTGGCTCGGGGCGTGGCCCCCTAAGAAAACCACCTGCTTCGGTCTGGGCACCCGGGCAGTATCATAGCCCTCTCACAAATCAAATTTCTGTGGTGCATATATATTCGGTGCCCCTTTGTACCAATATTTATGTGTTTAATCAATACTACTGATACTGGCTTGTGCAAAGATGGTTAGTGACAGTCTATAATTTTGTGTTTTAGGCTATTTTTTCTATCCACAGCGTCTTAATAATTTTGCTTGGAATGAGCACAGAGAGATGAGAGTAGCATTGGTATTTCTTCAAATCCAGATTCGGTTGGGAAAACAGTCAGTAGGACTAGGCACATTTATGCATCGGTCCAAGTTGCCATACCTCGTTAGCACAACAGGATGAAAACAATCTTCACTAACTCACAACCACATCAAGTACATCGATATGAACAACGGTATATTTTCTTGTCTTTGATAGCTGAATGCGCGAAACAAGATAGTGATCACTTTGCTTGATGATATATCCACAATTGTTGCAGTTTGCTTTATAGATCAAGTTGAGCTGTTTTGTTACTGTATTGAGTTAGGTATAGTTTAAAGAAACTTTGCTGATAAGTAAGCTACACTTGTTTACCAAGTCTTCAATAAAAAACGATTAGACGGCCTGTTGTTCAACATTTACGCATTTCTCCTGGTAAGGAATCATCGGTGAATTTAACAAATAACCAGATGGTTTATCTTAACCATCGTTAACAGGTCAAAATTCTATTATCCTTGCTACCGTCATATCGTACACATAAGAATCAAAACTGCAATGGTAACACTGGTTTTTGTCATTATTTCCGTGGAATCTTCAACTAAATATCTGAAAAAAATTATTCAGAGAGCGAACTGTATGTACACTAAGACCAGAAAAGGGAATAATTCTCTCCTGGTTCTCTTTTATACATTCCATTAATTTTAAGTAGTGATTCATTTTCACTCTGTTTCGCAATTTAAGAATGATCGTATGTTACTAATTTCCACTCTTCATCTATCCCGTTACCAATTAATATTAGTGATATGGGTATTTTACGTGTTCATCTTATTACAGATAAACGAAGTAAAGGAACTGAATTAAAGTTAATTTTGTCTACACTTGGGAAAAACATTAATCCTAATGTCTTTTGAAGTGTTGAAAACGAAAGAATGACAAAATCGTAGTGTTTACCGTGCAGCAAATAGGGATCAGAATAAATCTTCAAGATTCTTGATAGACATGATGTAACAGTCATTTTCCATCCTCGTGATATCAACATGTCAGCACTGGTGACATTTAAGTGTAGGTTGCTAAGAGAATAACAACAAGACTATGAGCATGAAATTAGGCGTTATGGGTGTATTTCAGTATATGTGGGAAAAACACTCAAATGGCTGAATGTGAGGTCAAAGAGACAGATTACGCGGATCACTAGTGTAGGTGATTTATTCGAATGATCAGGGTCTATTTGAATTGGACGGGAATGATGTGAGATTCTCGCCTACGTTGAAATCACACCTTGTGGTAAATACCGACGTGAATTATTTTGCGGTGATAAACAGACAAATTGGTTTCCTGGCTAAAGTAAATCTGTCAGAGTAAATTTACGATTAATTGATCACTGGATAGTGACTATTGTCATGTACTTAAGTCCTTTTTAATGTGGATAGAAATCTGCCGACTAAGTTTCGATGTGGTCACTAGTCTCGGCGATTCGATATCGCGTGCGCTATTTTGAGATGTAAGGTAGTGGTTGGAGGTAGTCGGTTGGAAGCCCTGTACCTGGACTTCGTGCTATTCGGTGGTCGTCAGCAAGATTTGCCTGCAATCTGGATGGAACTGGTGTTCATTGACGGGTTCGGTCCCATGTTACCCGGCTTCTCAACCATAAGCGTTAACAGTGAGCTATCCGGGCCGCGACTGACCTCCAGTAGGACCGAGATTTATTTAAAATTGACTGGTTAGCCACCAATGTCAGGTATTTTAGGCTTTTAGAATCAATAATCCCAACTTCTAACAGCATATTTTGGTGTGCAGTCTAGAACCTTCGAATTTAGGAGGAGGGACTTCACATTATAATTTCACAGTTTAATTGTAAGCGTTTACTAATTACATAAGATTCGATAGGTCGCGACATCTGTTGTCATCAGTAAGTACGCACCTCAACCTTCTACCTCATTGACCACGTCAGTCAAGAATTTTCAAAAGATCTCTCGGAATTAATTTCATATCCCATACTGCTCAGCATAGCAATAAATTTGAAGACTGATATTTGTAAATACGTCAAAACATGGGATCGATCTCCTCAGTCGTTTGCTCGTTCTCCGAGCTTGTAAGGATCGCAGACACCAAGTAATATAAATTGTAAGCAATGCCTATTGATGTAAATGCATTTAATATTTTTTTCATTCAAAATGTTAAATTGGCCGATAAATCCCATAAAATTCATCAGTGTTTTGTTCTTCTTTTCTTCTGAATACTTTTAAAATTATTTTTTCGGACTTTCCATTGCTATTGGTGTTACTGTTTTCCCCATCTTTGTTTTTCCTCAACATTCTGATTTCAACTTTGAAAAATTGTGCCGACACACGGTTTCGTGAGGTTTCACATCGTTTATATCTAATTATCTTTTAGTGGTCAGTAGATTACTATTTGATTTGCAAATCATTGATCAAATGCTACCCGACCGTTGTTAATAACTTGGCGTTGTGGTCGGGCTTGCCTATCGTGATGAACCAATCGAGCTATACTGGCTGGAACAATCCCTCCTCAAGGTCCCACCATGCTAGACAGGTCGGTTGAAGAGCGGTAAGACTAAAAGCAGCAAACCAAAGGTCCGAAGGCGAAGTCGTACTGCCGACTGTACAGAGGTGTGACGGCAGTAAGGTGTTTCCTTCAGACAACCAGCATAACAGCGATGCTACCTTCCCACAAGGAGGGGTGAGGTTAGAAAAGGTCGACCCTAAAAATGCACACCTCGCCTTATCCCACGGACATCCGTCTCCGGCGGTAAGGTCCAAACGAGTACGGAGCTAACACAAAAATTACCCACAACAAGGTCCTGTGTGACCGACCTCAAGCAGTTGTCCCTTGGGCACTGCGGTCACGCTCTCAGGTCACTGAGACCACTTCTAACCCAATTTTCTTTTTCAGGCACGTCTATAAGAACCCTTCCACGGTGTGAGCAACCAAGGAGTGACAACTGCCCTCATACCTCTAACAGCATTCATGATCAAATGCTAAGTCACCCTTCACTGTGGTCTTGTGGTTAAGTAGCGGTAGGAATTAAGTCAAGTTGGGAAGTTCTAACGATCGGATTTTGATTTGGTAGCTATTTGGTATCATATGCGTTTCAAAGGTTTGAAGGCTACTTATTTGGCCTTGGGTGTGGGGAATCATTCATAGATCCTTTAGTTGATATCAACCTGTGATAAGAGCACTGATTGGCTACTTTTTCAAAAGCATTTACATTCACACTGAGTCTATCAGTACTATAACTTAATGAGTCACAATATTTCTCATCATAGTTGTTTATTAATACAAAATGCTTAACTGTGAAGTTGACAGAATAGTTAGGTCGCTTCAAACGTACGTTACCAATATAATTCTATTGTCCCTATTCTTCAGCGGGAATGTAAAGCATGTGAAAATTAACTTTGATGAAAAATCATAACTAATGAATACAACAGAAATAAATAGTTTACAAGTACTGACAACTGTGAGCTTGGTTTACGGTTACCGAAATACAGGTTCTTAGTCTGTGAAAAAGACGATTTAAAATCTACTTTACAATTAAAAATATAAATCGAATTGACCACTATATTAGGTAAACTGATCCGTCGTGGTGATTTAAAAAAAGTTGAGTATTGCCGAGGAAAAAACCTGAGGAAATATCGCTTATTAATAAGTAGTGTGCAACTGTTTGATATCAAAGTAATCAAACAACCCCTGGCTTTCATTTCTCTTCCTTTAAACATCACTTTATTTTTGTTTTAAATGATATGGGATACTTTTGATTGGTGGGACGAACAAATTAGTCATTTTGCATATTCTGGATGCTAACTTATTAAACAAAGGCTTAGTAACCCATTCCATCCTCCGTAGCTAACCTTATTTTCAGAGACTATGACGTATCCTGATGTCTTTTTGCGTTTCTAGCTATAATCTATAAATTCACTGGATTCTTTAGGCTGACTTACGTTTGAGTGTTTGATTAACTCCAATAATTTGAAAGTTATGCACGTTTTAACTACGGGTAACATAATTAATGGTCAGAGACACGTTATTACATTTAAACAGTTCTCAATTTTTTACAATCATGATTTAATGGAGCCATATAAAAATTTCGTGGATCGTTCTACTTACGTCATCATGTTGTTGGTAGGTATTTGTCATTTACGCCGATATTTTTCTATTTCCGTTTTAAATGCACTGGTTTGTTCTTCAAGTTGGTTAGCTAGTTCTTCTGCTTCCTTTCTCCATTGTGACGTTAACTAAGTAATGATCATAATAAATGTATTTGACTATTCTTTCAAATATTATCAAACTATAAACAGTATGCCAAAACTTAACTATACTGATCAGAAATTACTGAGAATAGTTGGATCCCAAGAACGTCTGTTTTGGTAGTTAGTATCTCACGTTTCTGATGAGACTTGGAATAAAATTATTATTAACTAATTTTATTTCTACAGCCTTCAAGGATTATTTTCTTACAGTAGTTTCCTTTTGATATGTTACCTTACCTTTATTTCCTAGGATATCGCAAATATATGTACACGTAATAGATGCTTTTCTATCCTACCAACGTGTAAACTCAGTAAAGTTTGACGTAAATACTTGAGTTTTTTCTCCAAATTATTTAGAGTTACGTTATTCAGAGTGAGAAAGCTGCTTACTTTTGCTGTTCAGAGTTGTCAGTCTTGTCACTAATGTGCGTCGGAAATATTCTGAAGGTCATACTACTGAACCCAACTGTAGGTTCTATCTTGATATAGCGGTCAGGCTTGCATATCGTAATGAACGGATCGAGGTATATTGGATGGAATACTAGTTCCTTTAGGTCCTACCATGTAAGACGATTCGGTTGAAGAGCGATAAGACTAAAAGCAGATGTTTCGTAGTCCGAAGGCGAAGTCATACTACTGACTGTGGTGGAGTATAGTAACAGTTTCCTCTAAAGAAGCAGTATCTTTAGCGATACTCCCTCCATATAGTGAAGCGACTAAGTTGGAAAACGCCAATGCTAAAACTACCAGTACTCGAGATCACTTGGTATTAGTACCTTATGAAACATGTCTTGTTGAGTGTTTTCTAAATTAAACTTTTCAATTTAAATGTGCAAAATAACTATCATATCCCCCACTTTGTGGAGAGTGGGTTACGATTAGACTAAAAAAATTGCTTATCTTCCGGGTTTTTTTAATAATAGAAAATTATCAACTAGATTAGGAAAATGATGTGTCCGGAAGGTATTAATATTAAGCAAATTACTTGGTAGTTCCTTTAGTGCGACATACTTTAGATACATTTTACAATGAATTCTAATGATTGAATACTTACTGTTTTTTAACAAATATGTTCAAAGGCTCAGGAAACATTTTGTTCAATCAGCGTTCACTAGAAGTTTTGCCAGAAACATCACAAAAGTGAAAAGTCACATGTAGAGTTTCTAATTGGCTGATTACTTTGCTGCTACTATGTTTAGTAGCATTCCAGAGTTTTCGGGAAAACTTAAGGACTTCTAAAATGCTATAAAAACCCTGTATTTTCTGTACATAAATGAACCTTTGGAGTAAAGTGCTTCTCGCGTATTCTGTGTCTTTTCTCTCGTATTCAAGTGGCTGTGTATATTTAGCTTGGGGGTTAAGAAAATAGCTTAGGAACGGATTATAGCATTCAATTAGCAAGATTTATCAAAAACAACTATTATTCACTTACTATTTGTTGCTTATTTAACAGATTACGCCAATTTTCATCTGTTAATTTGTTTACTTTCTCAAGTGTTTCGATCTTTAATTTATACTCAACTTCTTGCATTTTCATTGACTGTTTTATTGACGTTATTTGAACTTGTGCACTTTTTTGCACAGCTTCTAACTGTTGTTTAAGACTATTCAATTGAAGTTCAGAATTGAACAAAACTTCACTTTGTTTATTATAATGGTTTTCTTTTTTTTGCCGTTGTAATTCAGTATATTCAAAACGTTCCGCAAGAAATTTGTTCTAAAACAACAAAGTAATTATATATGAATCATGATTTTAATGAATTCAGTTCGAACCAAAACACCAACATTGGTATCGATACCTACAAACTAAATGAACATTTCTGTGGGAGATTTAGAAATGTGTTGATGATTATTATTAATTAGGTATTGTAATTCTTTTTACATGAAAATGAATGACTAACTATTGTAAAGTTTTGAAATATAATTTTCAGAGCAATACATATAACAATGAACATATGAGTGCCATGCAAATTATTATCGCTAAAAGTTGAAGATCAGCTAGGCATTCCATCGAGGAGGATTTATGCAGCATTTGATAACGACTCTGAGATAGTAGAGAAGCTCCACAACCAAATCATCCAGCTCAGAGAACAAAACTCCATTAAAATAACGACTCTTGAAATTAAATACAATATCCATAAACAACTTGATGGGCAGATTGAATTTCGAAAAATCTGACTTGGTCTAATTTGTTTGTTTTGAGTTATAACATATGTTAACAGTATCAAAGGGACTCAAACAAAACTAAGTGCTGTCCATAATCACAAGCCTTATACTCAGATGTACTTCAGTAATTTACAGGAACTTACGTCCATACATAGATGGATAGGTTCATAGAAATTATGTGATAGATATATCAAAGATATTACACATAGATTATTCATGTAACTGTCTCAGTAGCTGAAATCAAACATTGTCAAGATTCCTCTTGTTTTAAAAAGAAATAATATGTGGTTAATATACTCTGACATTCGTTCAAGTTTTTATGTTTACCAAGTTTAACTTGTTAGGAACGATAGTTACCTTTTCATTTAATTGTTCAATTTCCATTCGTTTAGATGCAACTAATTTTTCTTTGTTGTTACATTCAGTTTCCAATCTTAACTTCAATTCATCGCATAAACTCTCAGCGTGTATAGCACGTTTTTTAAAAGTATCCAACTGACAATCCGGTTTCAAATCTCCTGGAGCAGTATTTGCATTAAGAGCAGATTTACATTCACTATTTATATCATTGATATGATGACCAAGATTGTTTGTTTTATGAAATTCTAATTGAATGGCCAATTGACAACGTTCCTATACATTAGAAAAAATTACTGAATGATAATGACGATGTTAATAATCAACTTGATGATTACAATGCAGTTGCTTAGTTTATACCGCTAGTGAATATAGTACAATTCAAGCTTAAATCACCTTTCATATAACAATCAATCTCAGTTTTTAGGAAGCCAAATGAACTTTTATTTCTTTATATCACGTGAAGTAGCTGTCTACTGAAAGTTACATCGAGCTCACGGGACCGGGGTAAACGAATAAGAGAGCAATCTTAGATTAACTTGAAACTATGTTTTAAAAGTTAAAATAACTTCATATCTACCAGTATAGTTTGTTCGCTTGAAAAGGGAACTTTATGAAAAAAACAAAATGTAAGAATAGGTTGGTTATCTCGAAATGTAATTAATTATTTGATGAACATCGATTGATTTTCGGTTAAAGAACACCTTAAAATAAAACTAGACATCATTTAGACTTTGACGAATGTTTGTATCATGGATTTTGTAGGCATTACCTCGTGTCGTCTTTATTTGGATTAATGTATTACAAACTGCAATATTTCGTAGAGCATACGTATTATTCCATCACTTAATTGCTAGTGTAAATTAATGACAATTTGAAGATAATTAACAGGGAAAACTGACTTTAACTGGTGAACTATTAAAAACCTGGAAACATTGAGTTGCCGCTTTGTATGGGACTCCTTAGTAGAAATAATCATTTATAATCTTGTCGAGTATAGAATCCAGTATATTCAGCTTTTGCCGTGAGTCCACTGAAGTCCGTAACTAATAGTTGAGATTTTCAAACATCAGTCAGTTCGTAAAACTGAGTGTCCTACAACACTGGGTTCGATTTTTGAAAGGACTACCGATAAACATTACCAATGATACCAAGCCTAAAAGAAACGGGTTTTCAGCTCTACTTCATCTTCAATGCTTTTCTAACTGACATAAGTTCGTGACTAAATATATAGATATATATAATCTACACTAAATTATTTGAATGTAATGTCACTTGCAGTTTACCTTCTCAATATGGTGCAGTTCACTTAGTAAATTTTCAATATTTTCATTAGCTTTCTTTTCTATTTTATCTATTTCTTCCCTTGTACGTTGACCAGATTCTTCAGTTAATTTATCAATGACAAGTTGGAGTTGCGAAAGTTCATTTTCTGCATTTTCTCTACTTTGTATTGCATCATCACGCTCGTTAGTTAATGTTTGACTTAAAGATATTAATTCTGCAACCTGTGATACAAAAAATGTTTGTACAATTTTCTCTAAATAATATATTATGCTAATCATACTTTGTCCACATAACTGTCCCTAGTTGACTTAAAATTTCATCGAACTGGAATTTCAAAAAATAATGATTGAAATTCCTATCGAAAATCTTGGTCGTGAAAAAGACTAGTAACATCTGGGCTACTGATATGGTTCTTTACCAACCCATCTTTCCTAACTTTTGGTAGTTGAGCCTCACGCAGTTTAATTATCATTTGTTGAGTCTATTTGCTATACAAATAAAAAGTAGAAATAATGGTACTTCATCATGTTAGCCGCTTTCATTTTTGAATGATTATTAACTGAGTGAAGTGCGTTAAAAAGTGCCTACAATTTGATTGACATTATTTGGATCAATACTCAATCACATTGGAAATGAAATCAAGTTAAAAGCTACCCTTTCTAGATATACTAATTACCACAAAGTTAGAAACTCAAAAACTAATACATATAGACCGAGTCTTGTATTACGCTATCGATAATGCACCGACTCGCAAAACCAGTTGTGTACTTATTGTATTGTACTTATTTTATTTAGAAAAAAGGAGGCGCACTATGCTATTCGTCTTTTATGGAGAAAGTGAGAGAAACGGATGTCTGGCAGCTGTTTTCTCTTGAAAAAAGAACTACCCATAAATTTACCAAAATATTCCTATTAAGCTCACAATGAGTTACAAAGTCTCGTGTACATGGTAGTGGTCAAATCACTATTCTGTACGAAAAACTCATGAAGGATTGCAATTAAATAACTGAGCTTTATACAGTAACGAAATAATTGCAGCATGTATTATAGAAGACTTAGATACAATAACAGAGAAAAGAAGCAAGACTTGATCTAGTCTTGTGTGTAGAATCGTGGATACACTTTGCTGAGGAGTCCTTTAGTTAAACGAAACGGCCGTCCAGTGCTTCCAGATTTACAATAAAGGTCTAGCCTAGAGTTACTCGTGAATTCAACAGTTGAGAACTCGATCTATTAAAGAAACTCCTATTACTGCAGAGAACGCGACGGCGAATAAATTATTTCCTTTTTATTACCCAATAAATAGAATGTCAGCTTAATTTAGCTTGGGAAATCACTGTAGGATTGTGTTTTTGAAATTTTATTTCTTTGGCCCTACAAAATATTCCTTCAGTACTATAAACCGAAGTGATTTTATCTATTCTTAGTTTATGGTCAATATTATCTCCAAACAATTACTTTAGTAAGCTTAATTAGGTTTGTAGTGTTGTTCTTGTAAAGAGAATAATACTTAGCGATTTCATTTGTAATAAGTAACCCATGGATTAATTATGAGACTACCTACTTAAGAGCAGACGGCCGTTTAATGGGTGCAAATAAAAAAGATGGATGGTAAATATAATTTGAATTTTTCAGTTTTTGTATTGAAAAGTGGTACAGAAAACGATGTTCGTTTAGTGAAAGTAATAAAGTAGTCAGTGTTATTCAATGTAAGCTGACTTTTCATAGTATGCTTCATAACTTTTATCTATCATTAACCGTTGTTCATTTATTGATATTACCGCCTACCTTATGTAGCGCATCCTCAGTTAGTTGATTGGATCCATTGTATTGTTTTTGAAGTATAGAATACTTGTGTCGTAATTCACCAAGTGATTTAATGGCACTTTCCCCACGTCTACAAATCTCAATTAATTCTCTCTAAAAATATAATAAAATTCCAGTTCAGTTGAACGTATAATTTTTCGCATATACAGCTTTATTTGTAAATATTAAAAGTATAGAATATGTTCGAGTAAATACCTTTATAAGTGACATCTACCTTCTGATTAAAATGAACTGCACAGTATCTCAGTTTAGTTCCATGAAAGAAGTGTGGTCAACCGCCTAGTCTTTAAAATTCTTTTTCAAGGTTTTACTAGAGTAGTCAAATATTCCAAGCAGAAAAAATGTACATTTCATCCTTGATACTGATCAATAATGAAAAACAAAGATCTTATTTACTTTTAATAAACCAGATGATTTCCATCTCTATTTTGATATTTGTAATGGTGTTACAGAAATCACCAATCATTTCTATGAGAGTTCCAATCAATCTGTATTCTTATCAAACTATCAACAACGTGATTCTCATAAATATGAGTATTAACAATCTGAATGGTACCCTGAAGTTTAAGGTGACGAGTTTTTGATTCGTGTTTCAGTGTGAACATCATAACTGAGATGCAAAACATCAACATAACAAGTTTCAAGTAGAATGAAGTGTACGTTCTGGGTTCAACATCTAATCACTATCTAATATGTGACTAGTCACGCAATAAACTTCCACTTTTTTTTTGTTTTACTCTTCCTAGTTGTAGCCAATAAAAAAGCTACCTATTGGATAGTAAAGTAAATAGAACAATACAAACAATTAAAACCGATAAAAATCAGTCACTTCAAGTGGGTTGATTAATTAGTTGTAGATGAGTAACTTATCAGTTTTTTATAGCTAATTTAATACCTAGTAGATAATAAGTTCAACAATCCAAGCTTTGAAAAACACTCATAGTTTTTAAATTGTAGATGATACGTTTATTAGTACTAGATGTAATTGTTAACGTGAAAATGTAAACAATCGAGTTGAGAACAATTTCTCACATAGCTTGGTTATTTGTATTAACTTGGATCGTAGATTCGTCTGCAGTCAATATATTGTTAGTCTGTAGGTGTATAAACTTCGTTAATGTGATCACTCTATCTCTAACATTGCTTATTATTGTCAATATCGCGTAGCAAACTGAATATATAATGATA
The DNA here is from genome assembly GCA_944470415.2 of Schistosoma rodhaini. Lineage (NCBI taxonomy): Eukaryota > Metazoa > Platyhelminthes > Trematoda > Strigeidida > Schistosomatidae > Schistosoma > Schistosoma rodhaini. The sequence goes on from OX104036.1 coordinate 47,037,653, forward strand.
TAATCCCTGAATCCTATTTGGCATCAACATTAAATGTTTAGAAATTCATAGGGACGTTTACGACTAGCTTTACACAAGATTCCTTTTGTTTTACGCGATTTCAAACGTAAAGCTTCACATACGTAGTAACATGAAGGCAAATATTTTCTGACCCTTAATCGTGAAATAGCATAAGAGTGTATGAAGGTAGAGTAGAAGATATTTACCATATTAAGTGTCCTTCAAACTGGTGATAAATATATTTTGCATCAGTATCAATCATTCTGAAAGATAAATACTCGATAACTCTTATTTTTGTCTTAAAGTGAATCAACTGCAGAGTGTCCACATTTCTAAATAAAGATTGCAGACAATTGGTTTTTTATGCAAGTGTTTAGACGAGTGGTAGCTTACTACGTAACAGCGACTAAATTAAAATTATAAGTCCGGGATAAATTACATAATGTAAGAATGTTTTGCAAGTTATGAATGCTTTCAGTCTGATGTAATAATCCTCCGGTTTAAGTTGATTCTATGATATCTTTATCACAAGGTAATATCAGTCAAACAGACACTGAAAAATAGGGAAGGGCTGTATGGATGATTCTTTATGGACTGAGACTCAGCAACGTAAAGTTAAGAACGTACAGGGATCAGAAACGAGGTCCTCAAATCTAGCAACAAGCACAATAGCAATCGGCCAGTGAATCGAAATACAATGACCCACATTTTCCAACTTCAATTAATTTCTTATTCAAAATGATATCGATCCAATATCACCAATGGATTGTTGTTTCACTGCCGACTTAATTAACTCTACAAATTACAGCTCCAACACTCAATGACAGAATATTTTATAATATTATGGATGTCATTCAACATCATAGCCAAAGTCCAATCATTATATATTAACAATACTGGTGTAATTACTGAAAATGGCCGTCAGCAATACTGGGGAGGATTATTACTGTTGGATCTCTTTAGCTAGTACACGTAAAGGTTTATTGAAGTGAACTGACAAGAATCACGTATGATTAACGTTTCATAAAATTAACTCGTTAAATCTATTTGGATTTCTGAATACGTGCTTTGAATCTCAGTACATGAGGTATTTGAATTTTAAGTGCTCCACGTTGTCCTATACTTTACTAACTCTTTCTAAATTGAAGATTTGCGTAAATTTCCGCCATACGTTTTTTGTAATTGACAAAATAATGGCTTTTTGTGTCGACTTGACATTCATTATTTCAAAAAATTAAACTATAAAACAAATTACTTTGAATTCATTAGCTGTCTCTCGTAACTTTCCAAAACCAATCAGTTCATTGTAGCGTACTTTCTCTGAATTCAACTGCGGTATGTTTTGTTCGGTGAACGATGATAAACTGCATGAATAAATTTCAACGAAGTTCAAAGAATATATAATTTTTACTTAATTAAATGATGAATAGTAAAGATAGCGTTGAAAATTAGACCCGAAAACTGAACAGCAGCCTCAAAATACTAAACCCGGATGGTTCAGTCTTCCGGTTTACGGAGAAAGAGAGAAGTTATATGCTGTTATTGATAACTTTCGTAATTAAAAACCAGGAGTTAGAGCCCAATATTTTTCATATCAGGTTTGATCGACTAGATTTATTATACCAGTGTTTCTACTCTGTATCTACAAACAACAAAAGCAAGTGCCTATTCATTTTTCCATATGAGGTTAAGAACAGGGCATTCCACTACTGTAGACGACGGTGATTTGTGACGAACGTTAGTTAATACACATATACTGTAATCTTACAAGGTTTCTGTTTTCACTAATTAGTCCATACAATAAATATTTCCCAAAGTTTTAGTGAAGTCAACCAGTGAAGATACACGGCAGCTATCAACTGATAGCACTTGATGAATGTCACTTTATACATCGAATCGACAACTTGATTCGACTTCAGTGATAAAAAAAATACCATGCACTCTGGAAAACTTCGGTTCTTCAGACCGAACCCCTTTTAGAGTCAGGCTAATGAGCTCCAAACTAGCTAGAAACAGCTTTGTTGTCCTCGTTGACTTTTGATCTTTCTTCAGTTAGTCAGTCAGTGGTAAAAACTGGTCCAAAATTGAACGGACAACTACAGATTATGTGACTAAACATAGTTGAGTTCGTACACAATCACCCACCATTTTAATAGCCTAACTAGAACTACTCCCTGATGTTGCAGGTTATGGATAACTCAATCAAAGGTAGAACTCTTAGTCTGTACGTTAAAATGTGAGATAAATGTACATGTCAATAATATCAAGTGGACAATCGTAATAGAAGTAATATATGGAAAGGAACACTAATAAATTATAGTGATTCACATGAATGTTTTGGGCAGAAAAATCAATCCAATCACTTTGAGCCATTATAAACAAATATATCTCCTTGTGTGATTAGCCGCGTATAATGTTGAAAGTTTTATATTTGCTTATGTCTGTCATCACTTACTCCACTCGTCACCCGTTTTAGCTTGATTTAATCTTTCTAAGTAATGAATCATGATTACTAAAAATGAGTAGGCTGGAAAACCTTCCTCCCATCATACCTATTACGGTATATCTAAATAAAAGATTATATGAAATATTCTTATCCGAAACATTATTCATGTTTGAACTCTTGATATGCCGTTATATATATATATAATCCCCGTTCAGTACTACTGGAGTCAAAAAGGAACGCACGGAAAATATTGCAATTTTTTTCATCAGGAATTGTATATATATAGACCACATAATTATTGAAAGTTAATCTATAAGCACCAGATAAATGACCTGTAACTTTTCACATTTACATTGCCATGGGCCCTCTGCAACCCTTCGTAATACCTAAGTACTAAGATAACAGTAAACATTGTTTTTAAGACCATGAACTTTGAGGCCTTTATCTTTCAACATTATTAATTGAGAGTTCCCTTTTATCAGCCCACATATTACCAAACCATGTTCTGAAAAATCATTTTGAAGTCCCCAAGTTTTTGAAACTATTGAATTAGTCTTCAGTCTTCAGTAATAAGGATAGTAGGTTGATGAACCTGTGTTAGTCCTGACAGATTTCCTTCCAGTGAAGGTCCAGCTTCTTTTTGAAAATGTTCACTGATGGTGCTGATACCACTTGTTCTGATAAAGCGTTCCAATCATTGACCACTCGATGGGAAAAACGGGACCCCACCTTTAGTTTATTAGATCGCGGTTTCAGAACCTTCTTGCTATGACCCCGGAGATTATTAGTGCTGGAGGGAGCAAAAAGATAAGACACATTAACACCCAGATCATAATTAAAGATACGAAATGCCAGTATAAGGTCACCTCGCGTCCTACGATAAGATAAGGGGAAAAGGTTTAGACGTTTTAAACGCTCATCGTAAGGGAGTTTAGAAAGACCCTTTACTAATTTTGTCCCTACACGCTGGACAAGCTCAAGCGATTTAGTATCCTTTATCAGACAAGGGATAGCTGCTTGGATACAGTATTCTAAGTGTGGCCTTACATAGGTGGGATATAAAATTCGAAACATCTCCTCGTCAAAGCATTTAAATGCTCTGCGAAGCGACCATAGCGCGCGATAGCCTTTGAAATCAACCGCATCGCAGTGCGTAGTAGTTTTTAAGTCGTGACTTATAATTACTCCTAAGTCTTTGTGCTCATGAACGCGTGGCAGAGATGTACCATTAATGGTATAATGGTAACTAATATCGTGCCCGATGTGCATGAACACGCTTTTCCTGGAATTAACTTCCAGGCCCCAATCATGAGCCCACCTAACTAATTCGTCTAAATCTGCTTGCAGATAACAACGATCAGTCTCATTTCTTATTGTTCTCCAGATTTTAACATCATCCGCAAACAATAACGTCGACGACTTCAGTAATAAAGGTAGTTCATTAATATACAGAAGGAAAAGTAGAGGGCCTAAGATGGTGCCTTGGGGTACACCACTTTTGACCGGTTTCCATTCGGATAGCGTTCCATTGACCCTTACTCTCTGTCTGCGGTCACATAAGAAGCTTTCTATCCATTCCTGTATAGCACCTGTTATTCCAAAGCTCGAGAGCTTTTGCATAAGACCTAAGTGTGAAACCTTATCAAACGCTTTGCTAAAATCTATGAATATCACGTCGACAGACTGGCCGTTGTCTAGGGCAGCTGTCCAATCCTCTCTCGCAATGAGTAAGTTAGTCAAGCATGAATGCTTGTTACGAAACCCATGTTGCTCGGGAGTTAACAGATTGTACGAATCTATGTGGCTTAGTAGCTTAGCCAATATGGAACGCTTCACGATTTTGCGTGTCATCCTTGCGCAGGGGCCACTTTAGTATATGTACCGCCGAAGCGAGTATGTAAAAAGATTATTTAAAGGGTTAGAGTAAAGGAAAGAAAATAATTATTGCAAAATAGATTCCAAAGTGACAATACATAGTCTGTTTACAAGTAAAAATCCTCACTTTGAATATATTTGTGCTCTCATTTCATTCAAAAAGTTGATTGTAAAGTTTTCACACCGAGACTCAATCTCACTCTTTTCTTGGTGAGCAATATCAGCTACTGTGGATGTCCGATAAAACCTCAGCTCACTTAAGGCACAACTCAACTCTTCTTCAATCCTTGAACGAAGAACTGTTTCATATTTTAGTTCCTATGATGGGTAAACGACCTACAAAACTTACTTCCTTTAAGGAATCTACTTGTTGCTCAAGGTTTTTAATGATATTGAAATTTTCATTAGAAGAAAATTGGTTGTTTTCGGATAGCAACTCATTAGATCTGAATTGCATATCGTTCACTTCCTGCCTCAATTTCTTGATTTCTTTCTATATAAAGTTGAATTAATTGTCGCTTAATAACCTCATTCTCTTTCAAGTTCACTTCAAATCTCGACAAATGAATAGACCTGCCTGGGACGCAGTTCCTCATAATAAAATTGTTGACGCAATTGAAAGTGCAACATGTAACCGTAACTCAACAACATGTACTTAAACCCTATTCAGTAGTGAATAGTTTCATAATAACTGTTTTGTATTTATATAGATACCGAAATAATTTGGACTACAACATCTCTTGGTAAGATCTGTATTTTTTTGGAACATTGAGGTATGTAGTAAAACTGACAAGTACCCCTCTCCAATATGATTATACAACTTATAATTTTTCATGTTGCAGCTTCTTGACTTTTACGATCACAGATGTCATTTTAGGTTGTCCACATTGTTATGCCAGTACGTTTGTAGCTAATTCAGCCTAAGATTCTACAGTGCACATTTTCTATTATTATTATTAACGTCACCGTCCTCTTAGTACAATCGGTCAGGTATATGATGCAACTAAATATTTTGAATGTTTGCGGATAGATAAGCAAAATCTTTCGCTTAAAGAGCCCCCGCACCTAGTGTCCCTGTGTCACCAATGTCTTTAGAGAGACCTAAATAACCTAAACAGACAAAAGGGAAATTTCAGTTAACAATGATGAAAAACTGCCATCAATAATAAAAAATATATCACGTTTACTCATAAAGAGCTAAATGGAAGTGACTTAAATCACCTAAGTTAGTAGCCGATCCTAAGAAGGCGTTACTCGTATATAGTAGAAATATCCCTACAGTAAAGTTTCCAAAGATTTATTGTTCGTTTCTGGGTATTGACTCTAAGGTGTGTATATATTTTTCTATAAAGTATATAATCATACATAAAACTAAATAAAATAGTCCAACAGAGATTCTTTAAACCACTAACCTTTTGTTCATTATATCATATTGCATGTTATTTACTCCATTCGTTTTTTTGCATTTTCCTCTACAGTATGCCAAAGATATTGAAACCGAATCCAAGTCACAAAATAAATTTCTTGATGAAATTCAAGACTCATTCGACAATGCTAGTAATCTTTTGTCAAATACACTTCATCGAGTCCTTGGAATACCAAAAAAGCGTACAAATAATCGGAAATTTATGTGTTATGTCATTTTATTTGTCGTTATTTTTATTTTACTGGTGTATCTCTTTGTTTTTCACAGATATAGTTAGCTAACCATTATCATTGTTGTAATACAGGTCTCGCTTTCTGGATTTTTCCAAGAATTTCTTTGGGTTGTTTTCATTAGTTAAAAAAGAAAGAACTATTGAACTTATCTTCCCCTTCTTGTAATTATTGTAACTTATCATCCTGGGAACTGCCAACTTCCTCAGTAAATTTTATCATTAAAATAATTATGATAAGCATATAGCGTTTGTATTTAATGTTTTGGTTTGTAAAAATGATTTTGTTTTCTACATAATTTTGCTATTTTGTCTACCCCCTCATTTTTTGAGATAGTCTAAATCACTATTCATCACAGTGTTAACTGTTAACTACTGTTTTTCTTCAATGTGTTTTCATTAATCAATTGATAATAAATCTAGTGTCTCTATGATCAACCCTCAATTTTTTCCATTTACAGGCTGCTATTTTTCAATGGAGTAGTGGGATCAGTGGTTGAGGCGTTCTACTTCTAGCCAATCAGTCACAACCTGAGTCCCTGCTTCACTTACATTGGTTTGGGCAACTAAATGGTATCATTAGGCCTTTCAATTGAAGTTTTCCTTGAAACCAAGTACACAAATCTGTACTTAGTAAATAAGTTACCAAAAACTAATATCTACAATAATCTCAAAATACTACTAGTTGAATAAAATAACGCAATAGATAGTTAAATAGGTTTTAAAAGTATATGCAGTTATAAGTCTTAATGTATTACTTATCTCGAGTAACCCTTAATAAGTTACATTTGAGTCAGTAATACCTTTCGCGTGTAAAACACTTCTAATTTTAAGAGATTGGATTGTCCACTTGAGATTAGCAGAGTTCATGTTTAGGATTTCGAACTACTTAACTGTTTAAGCTCGTAACCTCCTACGACCAGGGATGTCAAAATAACTCTCTTCTGGTCTCTACTTTCAAGTTGTTTCTAAATAGTATCCATGGTCCTAGTGTCTCTCTCCAATTCTTGCAGTTATATGCTCTTCTGCCTGCTTCATTTCCCTTCACATTGATGACTCCAATTTCGGTCTTGCTTTGAGATTTAGCCTAATGGTTCGTGCATGGTCTGTTCTATCCACCTCCTGAAGTGGCATCTGGTTCGTTCTATGTCATAGAAAGTTTTTTACTGATGATCTCTGGCCAGGGCACTTGTGTTAATTTATTGACACAGTTCGCAACTTATTAAACGATACGAATACCAATCTCTGCTTATCCTAATGGAGGGTTTTGAAATGGTTACTACGGTCTAATGAATACTGAACGTTTACGCACCCGTGGAATTTCACTTCCTTTATGCAAGGATGAACATTTCGCATTACGGCGAATTATTAAGACACCCTTTCTCAATGCAGAACTTTTCCCATTAGGAGGGTGAAGTATTCAGTTCCCAACATTATTCACTACATAAGATGATGCCTTTGAATCTTAGGGATACCGGAAAACCAACGGGACAGGTCGGGCTTTTTCTTTGATGGTTGATAAAGTGTGCATTACATGTGCTTCACAGCTCTAAACGTTATTTGAAACGTCACCCAACCACTGGGTAGTTCTGTCGGACTGAAGGTAAATCTTTGTTATTCATATCCTCAAGTTACTGCCTAGAGAGAACAGAACTAAAAACTGATAGTTCAGACTAGTTTCATTCCTAAATCTCTGGAAAGAATAGTCATGTAGCCATTCATGACCTTCCTGTAAATACGCCGATGGCTAAACTTGCAAGTGACAGTTAAAAAAGTATGTCATGGGTGAATAACCGAATGATTGGAGTCTGAAAATTATGTTTATATCAAGGACATTCAGAAAATGTTGTATACAACAAATTTATCAGGGCTTCTGATAGGATATCTCGCAAGAGATTCAATAGGAGCTGGAAAAATCAGTAACATCCGAACACTTGGGTTAGGGGCTTTCTTGTGAGTAGCTGTTAAAAAATGTGGAATATTTCCGAAGCTTACTACGAGCAATTAGTACTCACTGGATATATCCAGGGCTTGATGCTAGTGCCTATGTCCTTTGTGTTATCTATCTTCCATCTATCATCAGGCCTCTATTACTGCCTTGCTTTGTTGATGAAAAAATATAGAGACAATTAAGTTTAATTTCCCAAAGAAAAGACCTGATCATCCTGATGAGAGATCTAAATGTCAAGTTCGTAATGGACATTAACACGCATGAAGATATCATGAGACGACATGGACCGGGACAATGAAACGAGAATAATGAGGGTTTGGCACTCTTAAACGCTCTCAAAAAAGGATGAGCGAGAAGAAAGCAACCAATAACAGCCGAATATGAAATATGAAGTCAAGGCACAAGCCGAATGCACAGAAGCGAACAAACAAATGAAGAGAAGTATTAGAGTTAACAAGCAGATATATGTGGAATACTTGGCAATGATAGCGGGAAAAGCTGCGAGAGAAGGTAACATAAAACAACTTTGTGATACAAGGAAGAAACTGGCAGGGAAATATGTAAACCAGAGTGACCGGTCAAGGATAAAGAAGGCAAACCAATCACTGAAATTCAAGAACAGCGGAACAGGTGAACGGTACACTTTGGAGAACTCTTGAGTTTACCAGACCATCTGAACCCACTAGACGTCGAAGCATCACATACAGACCTTCCTATAGATTTCACTCCACCAACAATCGAAATAACCAGCATAGCTGTCGGAAAAATCAAGCGTGAGAAGGCAGCAGGGCCTGAAAATATAACAACCGAAGCACAGAAGCCAGACATAACAGTAGCTTCAAGCATGCTTCGTGCTCTATTCAGGAAAATTTGGGAGCAAGAACATGTGCAAACAAGTCGGATAAAGCGATACCTCACCAAAATATCAAGGGATGGAGATCTAAACGAGTGCATTAACCAATGTAGCGTCACAACTATCGCGGTGTAAGGCAAAGTTGTATCCCGAAGAGAATTGTTAATGGTAACTTTTGAGGACTATTTGTGGACCAATGTAATATGTATATTTCCTATTGTATGATTGTTAAGCAACTAACCTAATCATATTCCTGTTCCTCTTATCATTAGCTTTATTTTGACCTTTGACTTATTATCATACGATTCTTCAGTTATCATCAGTTTATTGATTACTTTCCCCTTTATTCACAGCCACATTTGGCTAAATATTGTAAAAATGTTATTTTCTATTTTATGGTACGACGTGATCTGTTTGCTTGGTATATAAACCCAGTATGTTTGTGAATAATGGTTAACACACAGAGGCTGTTATTGGTGTTTTGGACTTAACTGGTCGGGCTAGGCAGAAGCAGGATTGATACGGTTCGTACGGTTTTCGTGTGTCACTGTTACAATCGATAATTTGCTGCTCTCTGATTGGCGGTCTTATCACGTCACACATTAACTAGGTATCCATTCGGCCACAAGATATAATAGTTTTTGATAGTGTTGTATAAATGAATGAAAGATTCATTAGAGAGTCGAATGCCAGATCAACAACCTAACCTTCTTAAAAATCAAACAATGAAACTTATAGTCATCAGTGTTTCTTAACACTATACTTTCATGGTTCACTTGTAATAGCTTAGGTTGATAAGTTGAGAGTTCACCTCAAACAACCATAGCACTCATTTATTTACTTCCTTATTTCGTATGGGCCTTATATTTACTATTATCTTGTACTGAATGTTGAAGAGCTTTGCGTGTTTGGGCAGTCAACTATCCGCTGCATTGTGACTGTGCTACGATCTACGGTCTAGTTTCTTTAACCAATCGAACGAGGGTTACCTATAGGCACGAAACACTTTCCATTCTAATAAATTGCCTTCATTATCCTAACTTAGACTTGTCTACCATCATTTGAACCTACTCCACCTTCTTGCATATCAAAACTCACTGGTTTTATTACTGTAATCTCATATCTATAGGCCATAACCACGTTCCATTCTAGAGACAGTAGATAATAACTTATCATACCTATCTGTTCCACTACAAGTTGTTAGGCACTGTTGAACGTTTGTACCAAATACCTTGCTGCTCTTGTGTTTTTTTCCCAACACTCAATGCTGTTATTGAATTGTGGTGAAAGTAGTAGTATTATAACAATAGACCTAAACCTAAAATTGTAGATATGTCATGATGTGACTGCCCCTGCGGAAATATACTATATTATTATATTGTTGAAGATGAAACCTTTACCGACCGGAATGCGACACTACTGAGTTTTATTGAGTAATCAAATGAATCGGACTTACAAACCAACTTCCTTGACTAATAGAAAAAAATTCCTCGGGATTGAGAGGTGAGCCTATCAGAACATTCGTCAGCACTATGGAGCACTTGAGATGGTCGTCGTCACCATGAGGAACTCACACAGGGAGCTGAGCTGTAAATTATTGCATGGAGAAGAGCTCGTTTGTAAATTTCAAAGAAAGACTGGTGTCAGGCCAGACTGCTTACTCTCCTCCTTTCTCTTTCTTCTGGTGGTTGAATGGATTATGAAAACCTCTATATTCGAGGTGAAACAAGGAATAAAATGAACAGCTTGCGTGTGACTACACAACTTGAACTTCATAGACCACCTAGCCCTTCTATCCCATACACACCAGAAGGCAAACAGTGTACCAGAAGTCTCTGCATCAGTAGACCTCAACAAACACAAGGGAAAAAGCAAGATCCTCAAACACAACATAGAGAACAACTCAATCACACTTGATAGAAAAATACTGACAAAAGTGGAAACTTTCATGTACGTAACAAGGCAGCATCATCGATAAACAAGAAGGATCAGATGCAGATGTAAAGGCAGGATTTCGGAAAGAAAGTGCACCATTCCTACAGCTGAACAACATGTGGAACTGAAAACAACTTTCAACTAATACCAAAGTCACAATCTTTGATACGAACGTCAAAGCGGTTCTAGTGTATGGGGCTGAAACTCGGAGAATTACAAGAAACATCATCACAAGGTACAATTATCTATAAACAGTTGTGTACGCAAAATACTCAACATCTGTTGGCCGGATACCATCAGCAACGGTCTACTATAAGAGAGAACAAACCAGATTTCAGTTGAATAGGAAACTAGAAAAATACGTTGGAGGTGGTTGGTGGTACATACAATATGGAAATCACCGAACAGCACCATATAAAAAGCGCTTACCTGATATCCTGAAATGAAACGGGAAAGAGTAAGGTCAAAGAACGCACTACGTCGGGAACTGGAAGGAGACATGAAAATGATGAGTAGCAACTGGAAACAACTGGAAAGATTGCCAATGACAGGGTTGGATAGTCGTTTATGCTCCCTCACGAGAGGTAACAGACGTATATATGTTCATTTGTCTATTTATTTGCAAGATATCACAAAAAATGATTTCTTGTATCATTTTCTATGTTTTCACAATGTATGTATGCGCATTTATGCTAGCTTCCGTAAGCACAAGTGCTCCTTGGCACAAACCTACATTTTATCCCTTTTTTACAGGGACACTGAGAAAGACAAAAAGCCGGAGAAGAATATCATGGACTCAAATTTTGTACATATTTGTTGTTGTGTTGTACCTTATGGTCCTTCATGTTTAGGAAAGATGACCAGGCACTTAAAGCCACAGAAAGCGATTATAAGTTTTTATATACATCCAACTTGATGGGCTTCGCATTTTAACTGATCACTACTTGGGATTATCTGTGACCCACATTCGAGGAGGAAGATTGTGCTGTAGCAGCAAATAAATCCCCAAAATAAATAGTTCTGTAAGTATTCGACATAATACTGACTTCATGAGTTTTACTGGGACACCTTAGATGAAGGCGCTCAGCTACGTATCCGCACCAGATAACCTCCACGAAGTCCCTTTCTCACAACAACCAGTTAGATCAGATGATATATATATTGATAAGTCGACATCTTACCGTAAACTTCTTTAAACCCCTTCATTCCTGATTTCTGGTTTTCTTAAGTTTGTGGTCTTTCGATCATGAAAGTGTTAGGGCCAGTTAAACTTCACTGTGCCCTAACCAAATTATCTGACATTCATTTCACAGAACATCAAACAGCTTATCAACTCTCAACAAAGTCAAGGACAATCAGCGCTCAGGAATAATTTTCACGCCACGGACTGACCTGTGAAGCAGTAGTAGCATTTTGTTTCTTGCAGCAGTTGTTGCCTGTACATTTCCATGATAGTGTTGCCTATGATATACGGTCATCAAAGCAACCATAATGCCTGTATTCGAGAAGAGTAATCTACATCAGACATAAACGAAGAGGACTTTAATGTAAGCTGGGATGCTGTGGGGAGTAGTGTAACGTCGTGTACTATATTACACCTACATAGCTTATTCTAGTTTCTGGACAAGCCAATTCACCTATAACGTTATGAGTCATGTTTTGATCTTGTTAATTATTCGCTTATTGACCTTGACTATTTTTTTATATGAGCGTATGTGTATGCACACTTCTTATCCTACCTATCACATGTCTGTCATTTATTTTAGCCTGACTATAAATGTTGATTAATGCTTGCTTATAACGAGTTGGCTTCCCAACCATCTCCACTCTGCGTCATCTTTCCTTCGCTTGCTTACATTTGCTAATGTGCTCACTGCCTTCTAGCCCATGTTATTTATCAATAAAAATGTAGTTGCTGCTTCTCTTTGTCTTCTGATATTATACACCGTTTACGATGATATAATAACGGTTATCGAGACGATCGAATAACGAAGCACTCCACTACAATGCCATATAATCCCCCCAAAATAAAGTGGGCCTTCAATCACATAGAATGATCTCCTACATCGGTTATCTAAAAGATGTTTTGGACGAAAACATTTTGAAGCCTTGAATATTTGGGACATCTTTAGTTTGTTTAGAATGTCAACATTAGCTTTACATTCACTCAATCTTGCCGTAAGCTTTAGATTGATATAATGAGTAAAACAATGTGACCTTAATTAGCCCACTGGTTCTCTATGTTCTCATTCTACAACCTTTTATACTGTCAAGAACTAATATCCTAGCGGCTCTATGTGTTAGCGAACCTATTGATGCTAAACAAATGCACTCATTTTTACTCACAAATAGCAAACAAATTCACTAGGCTTATTGTAGCCGAGTGACTAGACTATCCACATTGAACTAAAATAAATACCTTAAAATGTCAAGTGACGAGCGCATAGAAATTATTTCGTGCATTCGTCGGTCAAAATTATATTGGATATTGTATTGAAAGCTGCGTGGAATGTTTAACTTGTCAAGGTTCATATGCGACGGAACGGTGGGTGGATTTTAAAAGATCTGACTTTTTACCTTGCCACATACTCTTCTAGTGGAATTACCGATTGCGTATCTTCAGGAAACACATTTTCCTGCTTGTAAATATTTTTTCTTATTCTATCAAGTGCCGAAGTTCTGTACAATAAAGACAGTGGATCAAATAAAATCAATATCACTTTGTCTAGTCGAGGGAGGCTACAACATTGATGACAATGGATGCTTCACATTCTCTTTTGGAACAGGAAAACAACCGCAGGGCTGAAGAAATGTCGCACAAGGTTTCATTACTCAAGGCAGTAAGTATATAGATCTTTTTACGACATTTTTGGCCGTTAAAAACTCTAATTAAAACTTAGTGATATATATAATTAGTGTTTTAACAGGAAGCAAATTGTATAATTTTGATTTGTAACTAATTTCACTGCGGAATTTTGTGTAAGATTGACATAAGCGGAATTCAGATATCAGTAGGATTAAACTATACTGCCGACCTTTGAACGAATTTTAAATGACCTTGAGAAATATTAGCCAATCAGAAGACAGTTAGTATACAGTAAAAATATATTATACAAAACTAAAGAATTAAAGTGGAAACACTTCTTTTACATGGGTCAAAAACTTCTCAAGGTCAGATATAGGTTCAGAAGTTCTAAAATCATAGTGCATACGGTACAGGAACACATCCATATGGTTCCATAGTAGTCGACCTCTGAAACCGTGATAAGGTCTGAAAAATTCTTTTAGCGTCGACCACATAGCTTCAATAATGTTAGTATATTGGTATGGTTTACGGGTTAGGGTTAGGGTTAGAGTTAAGGTTTAGGTGTAGGGTTTAGGGTTATGGGTGAGACTATAAGTTATGAACAACCTTTGAGCGACGCTAGAGTGATTCTGAGAGTGTCAACGTAATAACTTTGACCAAATGAGGGTTATAAACTTTTGTGAAGAATACAAATTATGATTTACAGTTCATGATTAAGGCTAAGAATTATACTTAGGGTTTTCATCACGAACTGACATCAGCTATAATGCCAAAACTCTATTTATCCAAATGGATAATTGAAGTTCGCGCCAAAATCTTATGATCACTTCTATTGTAGACGGTAAATTATCACATCTTTCCTGAAATCCGCTGTAAACTAACCGTACGTAAGCATCAGGTACCGAACTTAGCGCCGTGACCTTGAAAACCCGCGAAAGCTGATTGGCTCGGCAGTATAGTTTAATCCCACCTAATAATTTTATTCAGTTAATCAGTCATGACATATGACTTGGCACGGAGGTGCTTTAGTCAGTGTCTCTATAACACAGCAGCGCTACGAGACGGAATTGGAATTAATTTATAATAAGGATAATGAGAATACCTTAACGTTTAGAAAATAGTTCGAGAAAAAAATTAAAGTTTTCACATAAAATGTTGTGACTCGAAATCTGAAAGAAAAAACTGGTGCATTCATCTAAACTAATGCAACTGATTACGAACAATGTCACACAATCCACTTTTTGGTCATAATTAAATGTAGTGATTTATCTGTGATTAGTGCGTTTTTTTCATACTGTTTCAAAAAACACTTAGAATAATCAAAATAATGTGTTTTTATGGCCTATCCACTTTTTTGTTACTGTTATTTCTTCATTACATCGCTGACAAATGGGTTCTAAACGTTTATGTTGCGTAAAATTCCCGTTAAAGATTCACTCATTGGTTTGACTTCTCATATTTACGTACATAATGTTGTTAATGCCCCCCAAATGCCCTGGTACGGCCGAGAGTGGGGAGAGTCTACTCTCTCTCTCGAAATGCTCTCACATGGCCAGCGAATATATAGCCTCTGCCAGGGAAGTCCTACTCACTGCCTTCTCGTGGCGGGGGTGTTGTTTACGAAAGTGAGAGGACGAAAAGCGAATGTTCGGCGCTATAACCGGATTGGTGGACACGGAGGGTCCACCTAGGGGAGTTGGAAAACCCTGATTCCAAACCAATGGTGCACATGGGCTCCAGTATCCTGATGGAACGAATGGCGGAAGAACCTGCTGTTGGTCAACGGCAACCATGGGACTGCATCTCCTCACGATGCTCCACTGCCTTGTGGATCAGACCTTTAGGTCAAAGGCTCGGGGTGTGGTCCCCTAAGAAAACCACCTGCTTCGGTTTGGGCACCCGGGCAGTATCACAGCCCACATACAAACAAATGAATGAAATTATGAACTTTATTGACGATATCCCTGGTCATACTAAAAGCAAAACAATTAACATTATTATTATTATTACCTTTATTATTATTATTATTATTATTATTATTATTATTATTATTATTATTACTTACCATATCGCTAATTCACCCCCTTTTATCCCCAATTTGTGTAACCTTACTCTTCAACTTATGCAGCAGCTCGCTCTTGGTGGAAAATCTGTCCTATCTAAACGATCTCCAGTCACTGTCTGGTTGAAAGTGAATGCTTCCACCGATTATGAATACTGAGGCAGTCTTTCTGAAACCACGTACGCCGTTCAAGCTGGCTTCCTTCAACGTTCGCACACTAATGCAGATCAGACAACAGATAGGGCTGGCTATGTCTTTGGAAGGTCTTAATGTTGACGTTTGTTGTCTATCCGAGACCCGTATTCAAGACTCTAGTGAAGTACTACAAATCCGCTCTCCATCTGTCGCCTCGAAAAGCTTGTTCCACGTGCGCTTATCCGGGGACCCTGTGGCATCTTCGTCTGGTCTTGCTGGCGTTGGTGTCGCACTAAGCGCTAGAGCTGAGGCAGCACTAATCGATTGGATCCCCATTAACAGTCGGTTATGTGCTGTTAGATTAGAAAGTTCCATCAAAGTGAGAAGAAATCGGCGTGAGAGACGGTGTCTTTTCGTCATCTCCGCCTATGCCCCGACAGATTGCAGCCCGGATGCAATCAAGGATGAGTTTTACCATCAGTTAACAGTTCTTCTCCAGAAAGCGCGTTCGACAGATATTGTAGTACTAGCCGGAGACTTGAATGCACAGGTCGGGCGTCTAGGCACAGAAGAGAGTCGTCTAGGTGGCCGATGGGGACTTGTTGGTCGCAGGACAGATAACGGGGACCGTTTGCTGCAACTGTGCACAGACCACAACCTGTTTCTGGCCAGCACTAACTTCCGGCACAGTCATCGCCGGTGTGCCACCTGGCGTCCTCCCTCTGCATCCCAAGCCTGGACTCAGATTGATCACATCGCGATCAGCTACCGCTGGCGTGGTTGTGTACAAGACTGCCGCTCCTTTTGGAGTACCTATCTGGAGTCTGATCATGCCCTGGTCTGCGCCAATCTCAGCTTACTTTTCAGTGGCCGAAGGATTGACCACCACCAACGGATTGATATTAGTAAACTGGCTGCAACTTCTGTTGCAAGTAAGTATCGAGCGGAGCTAGCCTCTAGGCTAGCTACCACCCCACCGAAAAGTATAGGTAAGCATTGGTTGCATCTTCATGACGCCATGAAAATGGCGAGTAAAGCCGCTTGCGGCTTCGCGAAACGTCCCGCTTACAAGCACTGGGTTTCTTCTGGCTCCTTACAACTGATGGAAGCCCGTCGGTCTACTCCGGGTGACCGTGAGTTTGACCACAAACGAAGGCTGTTACGTAATGAAATCGGGCAAAGCTTGTGTAAGGACCGGGAAGCCTGGTGGTCGGAGCGTGCTAATGAGATGGAAGCAGCAGCTGCATCTGGTAACTGCCGGAAGCTCTTCCAACTCATCCGAGCCACTGGCAGCAAGAAGTCTGGTGTGAGTGAAACAATCTACGAGGATGATGGGATGCCAATCACTAATATCTCTCGACGTCTTGGACGATGGGCGGAATTTTTCGAAAGGCAGTTCAACTGGCCTGCTGCTCCGGCAACATCAACCAGCTTGTCCTGCTCCCCATGGCCGGTGACGACTGATCCACCAAACGAGGCGGAAGTCCGCAAGGAACTCCAACTCTTGAAACGTTATAAATCACCTGGCCCAGATGACTTACCTCCGGCTCTTTTTAAAGATGGTGGTGACTTTCTGGCTAAGGAACTGACTGCGTTGTTTGGAAAGGTTTGGGAGCAAGAAAGTGTTCCAACATTTTGGAATGAGTCAATAGTCGTCCCTATCTTTAAAAAGGGTTCACGTTGTTCCTGTAGCAACTATCGGGGGATAAGTCTACTTTCGATCGCGTCCAAACTATTGGCTTCTATCATTCTTCGTAGGTTGTTTAAAACCCGAGAACGATTGACTCGCGAGGAGCAGGCTGGTTTTCGTTCTGGTCGAGGATGCATTGATCACATCTTCACCCTCCGCCAAATGTTAGAACACCGTCATACTTATCGCAGGCCAACAATCGTAGTGTTTCTTGATATCAGGGCTGCCTTCGATTCGTTGGACAGGACTGTTCTCTGGGATTGTCTATTGAAGAAGGGTGTGCCTGAGAAGTTCATTAACATCTTAAAAGCCCTGTATACGAACACCTCAGGCAGAGTGAGGGCATACAACCACCTTTCTCCCTTGTTCCATTCGAGCAGTGGGGTTAGGCAGGGTTGCCCGATCTCCCCATTGCTCTTCAACTTTGCCATCGACGACATCCTAGAAACAGCTCTGATGGATGTAAGTAATGGCGGTGTGGATATGTTGCCTGGAGAACGACTTCTCGACCTCGAGTATGCGGATGATATTGTCTTACTGTGCGATAATGCCCAAGGCATGCAATCAGCACTTAATCAGTTGGCAATCAGTGTCCGCAGGTACGGCATGTGCTTTGCACCCTCCAAGTGCAAAGTACTTCTACAAGACTGGCAGGATTCTCATCTTGTACTCACCCTGGATGGTGAGGAGATCGAAGTAGTTGAGAAGTTCGTGTATCTAGGTAGCTATATAAGTGCTGGTGGCGGCGTGAGTGATGAGATTGATGCACGTATAATGAAAGCCAGAGCGGCTTATGCCAATCTGGGCCATCTTTGGCGCCTTCGTGATGTTAGTCTGGCTGTAAAAGGTCGGATCTACAACGCGTCGGTGAGAGCAGTTTTGCTCTATGCTTGTGAAACCTGGCCTCTCCGAGTTGAGGATGTTAGACGTCTCTCTGTGTTCGATCATCGTTGTCTCCGAAGGATTGCTGACATCCAGTGGCAACACCATGTTAGTAATGCAGAGGTTCGGCATCGTGTGTTCGGGCGCAGAGACGATAATTCAATTGGTGTCACCATCTTGAAACACCGACTTCGGTGGCTTGGACATGTTTTACGAATGTCGTCCCAGAGACTTCCACGTCGTGCATTATTTGCCGACCCTGGGACTGGTTGGAGAAAGCGGAGAGGAGGTCAGTGTATGACATGGTGTCGTGGAATGAAAGAGAGCTGCAAAGGGCTAGCTTCTGTTGGTCCTTCACGACTCCCTGGTTGGGGTCCGAGAGATGGCGCAGCACAGTGGCTAGAGACGTTATCAGATATGGCTCAGAATAGAAGCCAGTGGCGATCCTGCTGCAACCTTCTTTTACTTTCTACATAAAGAATGGTTCTAACTTTCCTAACTGAAAGAATCTTCTGGTTGTACATTTCAGCCCGCCTTATCTTTTCATCCTTTATCTACCTACTTTCATTATTTTGTGTGGCGCATATGTACCTGGTGCCCTTTTGTACCAATATATATGTGTTTAAATAAATAAATAAATAAATAATGCATTCCAGGTGTACGTACATTTGTACTTAATTATTTTCTGTACTAAATTTCAACGGTCCAGCAAAGCAGCACGTTGACATGGTTTGCTGATTTTTCTACATCAGTTTTCGACTTAAAGGTTATATCAATGGTTAACTACTCGTCCTTTTCAGTTTTAGCAGTTATTCCTAATTAAAGACACGTTATTATGACAAGCCGGGTTACCATTCCCTTTATTATTTAGTTTTTAAATAGTTTATTTTTGGCAGCTGATGACAGTACATATCAGAGGTTAGTGTAATAAAAATTTATATAAAATCACCTAGTGATCAATATGATATGTCAGAAGTACATTTATGCACTGAAAACCGGTTCTGTTTATGCTAAAAATCAAGGTTAATTAGCTTGACTCTATAAAATGAAAATATCAGCAGATATAACTTTTAGTTGATATGGCTGAAAACCCTTCTCCATAGTACTTACCTATCCAGTCTTGGAATACATAATGTATTTATTCAGTTTTCAATATTTGTTGTTCTCCTTGTTTTCTTCCAGTTTTTCTAATTATAATCCTGATCTTACAACATTAATGATTAATGCCATTTATTTTTATTTATTTATTTATCTAAACACATAAATATTGATACAAGGGGGCACCAGATATATATGCGCCACACAAAACGTTGTCATTTCATTTAATTGTATGAGGGCTATGATACTGCCCGGGTGCCCAGACCGAAGCAGGTGGTTTGCTTAGGGGGCCACACCCGGAGTCTTTGACCTAAAAGTCTGATCCACAAGGCAGTGGAGCATCGTAAGGAGATGCAGTCCCATGGTAGCCGGTGACCAACGATTGGTTCATACGTCATTTGTTCATTCAGGATACTGGAGCCCTTGTGCATCATTGGTTTGGAATCAGGGTTATCCAACTCCCCTAGGTGAACTTTCCATGTCCACCGACCCGGTTAAAGCACTGAACATTCGCTTTTCGTCCTCCCAATTTTGTAAACAACAGTAATGCCACGAGAAGGCAGTGATTAGGACTTCCTTGGCGGAGGCTGTATATGCGAGGACGTTTCGAGAGAGGGGGCGAGCCCTCCCCAGGGCATTTGGGGGCTATTCTCTCAAGCGAATATCTCGGATATGTTCATTTTGTATTTTCCTCATATTATGCTTTTATTGCCTTTAGAGGTATCGCTTTCATCATCTCAATCTCCTGGAGTTGAACTTTTACCAGGAGGCTCACTTATTGACTTAGAATATGCCGACGACATAGTTTTATTCGGTGAAGACTCTGACAAAATGCAGAGTCTTCTGATCACTATAAGCAACAATGCAGGCATGTTCGGGATGCGATTCTCTCCCTTGAAGTGCAAAATGTTACTTCAGGATTGGGTTGCATCGACACCTGAACTAATGATAGGGAGTGAAGTAGTTGAGCGTTTCGACAGCTTCACTTATCTTGGGAGTCTCATCAGCCCTTGTGGTCTGGTGTGTGACGAAATCTCAGCACGGATACAGAAGGCTCGTCTAGCTTTTGCCAACTTGCGTCATTTATGGCGTAGGAGAAATATCCGTCTAGCAACAAAAGCACGGGTTTACTGTGCAACAGTCCGTTCCGTCCTACTTTATGGAAGTGAAACATGGCCGATAAGAGTAGAGGATATTCGTAGGCTACTAGTGTTCGATCATAGGTGTCTTCGACGCGTTGCTCGTTTATCCTTCGACTATCGGGTAAATAATGCAGATGTTAGGAAACGGGTACTAGGTAAGAATGGCAAATCGATTGATGAAGTAGTGAAACTTCACCAGTTGAGATGGCTGGGACATGTGTTACGTATGCCCAACCACCGACTGCCCCGACGTGCAATGCTTTATGGTGTAGGAGCAGGTTGGAGGAAAGCTAGGGGCGGCCAGACCAAAACATGGCATAAATCCATGAAGTCGCTGACAAGTGGGCTGGGCCGTGTTGGTAAGTGTAGACTACCTGATTGGGATTCGCGAGATGATAGCAACCGATGGTTAGAGACCTTGAATGACATGGCCCAAAATCGTTTGCAATGGCGAAGGTGCATCCACTCTTTCAGTCTGTCAGTCACAACGTAGGACCAGGCACATATATGCATCGGTCCAAGTTGCCATACCTCTTTAGCACAACAAGATGAACATCGGATTCATAGAAGTAATTAATTTAGTGGTGGTAGTATATAAGGAAAGGTTGTATATAAGGATATAGTATAGGAAGGAAAAAAGTTATGAAGCAACTTTAATCTCAAGGTTTAAGGGAAGATAAAGAGTGTATACACCTACGCCATTGTGATCGATTCTGAGCCATGTCACCAAGAGTCTCCAACCATTTATTACGATAGTCACGCGGACCCCAACCAGGTAGTCTGCATCTGCCAACATGGCTCAGGCTAGAAGTTAGTGACTTCAAACACTGATGCCATGTTTTGGTTTGGCCGCCCCTAACTCTCTTCCAACCGTCCCCAATACTAGTCAGCATAGCGCGTCGTGGTAATCGGTGTTCAGGCATACGTAACACATGGCCCAACCATCTCAGTCGATGAAGATTTATCACCTCATCAACTGATTTACCATCGTTACCTAATACCCTGCGTCTAACCTCACTATTACTTACTCGGTAATCCCAGCAGATGCGAGCAATATTTCTAAGGCATCTTTGGTCAAATACTAGTAAACTACGAGTATCTTCTACTCTTAATGGCCATGTTTCGCAGCCGTAAAGTAGAACAGAGCGAACTGCTGCGCAGTATACTCGTCCCTTAATTGATAGAAGGATATCTCGTCTTCGCCATAGGTGACGTAAGTTGGCAAAAGCCAAACGAACTTTTTGAATCCGTGCTGAGATTTCGTCAGACACTAACCCAATAGGGCTGATCAGACTTCCAAGATAAGTGAAGTTGTCGACGCGGTCGACTACTTCACTCCCTATCCTTAGTTCAGGTGTTGACGCAGGCCAGTCCTGGAGTAACAATTTACTTTTAGAGGGGGAGAAACGCATCCCAAACATTCTGGCATTATTACTCAGTTCCAACAGAAGACTCTGCATTTTGTCAACGTCTTCACCAAACAGGACTATGTCATCTGCGTATTCTAAGTCGCTTAGTGGTCCCCCTGATAGGAGATCAATTCCTGTAAACTCAGTCGACGAGAGTGTTATTTCCAGCAACAGGTCTATAATGAAGTTAAACAAAAAGGGGGATAGTGGACAGCCTTGACGGACACCACTTGAGGTTGTAAAAGCATATGACAGTTCGCCATAAGCTCTCACTCGACTGATAGTGTTCGAGTAAAGAGCCTTCACAAGGTTTATGTACTTCTGAGGTACACCTTTCAATGACAGACACTGCCACAGAACCTCTCGGTCTACAGAGTCAAATGCTGCTTTCAAGTCAAGAAAAACTATCATTGTCGGACGCCGATAAGCATGTCTGTGCTCTAAAACTTGACGAATGGTGAATATGTGGTCGATACAGCCACGACCAGGTCTGAAGCCAGCCTGATTTTCTCGTGTTTGCAGTTCACGAGTCTTAGTTAGGCGCCTGATAATTATTGAGGCTAGTATTTTAGATACTATGTTAGTCAGACTAATCCCTCTATGGTTATCGCAGGATGATTTTGACCCCTTTTTATATATTGGGACAATCAGTGATTGTGACCAGTCGGATGGGATTACATCCGTCTCCCAGATTTTAGCCAGAATATTAGTCAACCTAATCGCTAAAATTGGACCACCATATTTAAAGACCTCTGGAGCCAATCCATCAGGACCAGCTGCTCTTCCTCGTTTCAGATTACCTATAGCCTTTTGAACTTCAAGTAGGTTCGGGGGCCTACTTCAATGTTCCATTCAGGTTTTCTAGGAATAGTGGGTAGTTGTGCAGTAGCTGAAGGCCAGCTAAACTGCTCCTTAAAGTGTTCCGCCCATCGTTCTAAACGTTTGGGTAGAGAGCAGATAAGGGTTCCATCTTTTTCCGAGATCGTCTCACTTACACTTGACTTCTTAATTCCGGTTTCTTTTATTAGTCTGAATAGTTGCCTGGTGTTGCCTACAGCCGCTGCCTTTTCCATCTCTTTTGCTTTCGTTGCCCACCACTGCTCACGATCGTTCCTTAGACTTTTAGTTAACCTAGATCTAATTTGTTTACGCTCTTCGTCATGTTCAGAGCCTGATGGGATGAGTTTACGCGAATCCATCAGTGAAATAGACCTAGAAGAAATCCACTGGTTTTTTGGAGCCCTATGGTTTAAATGACTAATAGATGTTACTGCTGTTTCCACAGCTGTTCGTATGCCTTTCCAAGCAGCATCTGGGTCAGTCTCGTTTACAGAACTGCCTAGATGTGAACTCAGTTGTCTCTGGAATTCGCATTTGGCTTTCTCGTCCTCCAGTTCAATCCTAACGGGTCTTCTTAGTTTACTTTTCCTGCGTCCATTGAGGCGCAGACAAATGCGTGCTCGTATTAAAGCGTGATCAGAGTCTAAACAAGTATTCCAATACGAGCGACAATCTTCTATTGAGCCTCTCCAACGATGACTGATGACAATATGGTCTATTTGAGTCCATCGTTGGTTTGGTGCAGGTGGTCGCCATGTTAGACGATGTCTCTCCTTATGTTTAAAATTAGTGCTTGCTAGAAATAAACGATTGTCTGAGCATAGTTGCAACAGACGATCACCATTATCGGTTCGTTGAACCGGAATACTAAAACACCCACCTAGATGTCTTTCTGTTTGATTTAAGCTGCTTACCTGGGCATTAAAGTCACCCGCTACGACTACTATGTCTGAGCGCTTAGCTTTCTGAAGAAGCTCAGAGAGCTTTCTGTAAAAGTCATCTTTCACCTCATCATGGCTGCAGTCAGTGGGAGCGTAGGCAGAAACGACGAAAAGGCAACGACGTGTGTCCCTATCCTTCCGAGTTCTTACGGAGCCATTTAGCCGGACAGCACACAGGCGACTGTTAACGGGGATCCATTCTAATAGTGCCTGTTCTGCCCTTGTACTTAGTGCTATACCTACACCTGCAAGTCCACGAGAACTAGCCAACGGGTCGCCAGATACACGGAGGGTGTATTTCGTTGGCTGTCCATTTTGGCGAGGTGAGGTCAAGTGAATGACCACACTAGGATCCTGTATGCGTGTTTCGGAGACACAGCATACATCAATGGTACGCGACTCTAAGGTTTTAGCTAAGGAGGCCTGTTGACCGATTTGACTTAAAGTACGTACGTTGAAGGCTCCAATGTGTAGTTTGGAGCGAGGTTTTAGTAGACCTGGGACAGCGTTTCGCGCACTAGAATCGTTGGCCATGGTGACACTTGAGGAGGAAACCGAGAGAGGAAGTTTAGTGTTGAAAGTCAAGGTAGAAGGAATAGTAGGAATTGAAGAAGGAGATTGATTATGAATACAGTGGTCTTGAGTGTTGTTAGAGGTATGAGGGCAGTTATCACTTCCCGGTTGCCCACACCATGGAAGAATTCTTCTAGAGGTACCTGAAAAGGAAATTGGGTTAGAAGTGGTCTTAATGACCTGAGAGCGTGACCGCAGTGCCCAAGGGACAACTGCTTGAGGTCGGTCACACACGACCTTTTTGTGGGTAGTTTTTGTGTTAGCTCAGTTCTTCAAAAAAAACCTTACCGCCGGAGACGGAAATCCGTGGGATAAGGCGAGGTGTGCATTTTTAGGGTCGACCTTTTCTAACCCCACCCCTCCTTGTGGGAAGCAGCATCGCTGTCATGCTGGTTGTCTGAAGGAAACACCTTACTGCTTTCACACCTCTGTACAGTCAGCAGTACGACTTCGCCTTCGGACCTTGGGTTTGCTGCTTTTAGTCTCACCGCTCTTCAACCGACTTGTCTGGCATGGTGGGACCTTGAGGAGGGATTGTTCCAGCCAGCATAGCTCGATTGGATCATCACGATAGGCAAGCCCGACCACCACGTCAAGGTAGCAGCAACGGTCGGGATCCACTCTTTATGTTCTACCAAATTCTAATCTGAATTCTTCATGTCTGTATCCTTTTTTTTTCTTTCCAAATTTATTTCATTGTATTATACTCTTTCAATAACATCTTCAAACCCTAATCTTTCCGATTACTGCTTATACTCTTACTACTTCTACCATTATGGGATTTGAATCGACAACTTCATCTCTGTGCTAATGTGGTATGGCAACTCGAACTGATGTACGTACGTACGAAGTTCTATGTTGTAACTGACTGACTGACTGATTTCCTCATATTATCCTGTGATATTCACATCCTGGCTTTACTTACCTCGGTTTCTATTATAATTGGAACCATTATTTCGAATGCTTTGTTCTCCATCTTGCTTATTTCCCCTCTCTTCTGATATGAATAACCTTAATTCAGATCAACACGGGTTTGTTTTAGGTCATTTATATCTTTGTTACTATTAATTTCAGTGTCTGTATTCTCCGTTTTTTTTCATATATCCTATACAAGTTTACTCCAGGGAGTGTCCAAGTTTCCGGGGTATATAGTTAATGTTAATTCACTGTGTGTGTAGTTATCATTTTGCATAGTACATATAAGCTATCGCATTTCAAATAATCTATAAATGCACATCTGTTTCAATTAATAAATAGAAAGAGAAGGTCGCTTTTTGTTTCTTGTTAACCTTTACGACTCCTTGTTGCACTTTTTATTCATTCTTGTGATTTTAAAATTATTCTCTGGTACACTGAATAATCAATAAATTGTGTTTCGTAACCTCGTCTACTTTATACTTATTCATCATTTCATTTTTTCGAAACTCGCTACTATCAGTAGTTTTGATGAACCTTTACTCATGTGCTAAATTCGGGTTTGAGTTACACTCGAGAGGCTATGTGGCAATGTCTATCATTGAAAGGCGTACCTCAGAAGTACATAAACCTTGTGAAGGCTCTTTACTCGAACATTACCAGTCGAGTGGGAGCTTATGGCGAACTGTCATTTGATTTCGCAACCTCAAGTGGTGTCCGACAAGGCTCTCCACTATCCCCATTTTTTGTTTAACTTCATTATAGATCTATTGCTGGAAATAACACTCTCGTCGACTCAATTTTCAGGAATTGATCTACCAGGAGGTCCACTTATTGACTTAGAATACGCAGATGACATAATCCTGTTTGGTGAAGACGCTGACAAAATGCAGAGTCTTCCGTTAGAACCGAGTAGCAATGCCAGGATATTTGGAATGCGTTTCTCCCCCTCTAAAAGTAAATTGTTACTCCAGGACTGGCCTGCGTCAACACCTGAACTAAGGATAGGGAGTGAAGTAGTCGACCGCGTCGACAACTTCACTTATCTTGGAAGTCTGATCAGCCCTATTGGGTTAGTGTCTGACGAAATCTCAGCACGGATTCAAAAAGTTCGTTTGGCTTTTGCCAACTTACGTCACCTATGGCGAAGACGAGATATCCTTCTATCAATTAAGGGACGAGTATACTGCGCAGCAGTTCGCTCTGTTCTACTTTACGGCTGCGAAACATGGCCATTAAGAGTAGAAGATACTCGTAGTTTACTAGTATTTGACCAAAGATGCCTTAGAAATATTGCTCGCATCTGCTGGGATTACCGAGTAAGTAATAGTGAGGTTAGACGCAGGGTATTAGGTAACGATGGTAAATCAGTTGATGAGGTGATAAATCTTCATCGACTGAGATGGTTGGGCCATGTGTTACGTATGCCTGAACACCGATTACCACGACGCGCTATGCTGACTAGTATTGGGGATGGTTGGAAGAGAGTTAGGGGTGGTCAAACCAAAACGTGGCATCAGAGCTCGAAGTCACTAACGTCTAATCTTAGCCATGTTGGTAGATGCACACTACTTGGTTGGGGTCCGCGTGACTATCGTAATAAATGGTTGGAGACTCTTGGTGACATGGCTGAGAATCGATCATAGTGGTGTAGGTGTATACACTCTTTGTCTTCCCTTAAACCTTGAGATTGAAATTGCTTCATATCTGTCTTTCTTCCTTTACTATATCCTTATATATAACCTTTCTTTTATATATTACCACCACTAAATTAACTACTTTATGAATCCGGTGTTCATCTTGTTGTGCTAAAGAGGTATGGCAACTTGGACCGATGCATATATGTGCCTGGTCCTACGTTGTATCTGACTGACCCAATATGAGGGCTAGTTGTACTAGTGGGGAGCTCAAATCTAAACAAATAGAGTGAGGTTCTAGTCTGCGGCTTATATGTAAACCCATTTTAGAAAATTGTTCATTGTGTGTGAAAGTAAAGCCTACTCACCGTACATTAACTGGATATTACCTAATATTAAAGTGCTTATCCTTAGCATTAGATGATTGTCATAATGGTGTGAGTTTGGGACGACGTTGACTTCCTCATTTATATTGTTAGTTTCCATACTATAAATCGGAAATCTTAACTACTCGTTTGACGTTACCAAAGGATGAGCATTTGTTTAAAATGTTTTAAAAGTAGGACAGGTGAATTAGTTTATAGACCTTGTACAAGTTTATGTAACAATTTTTAAGCCGAGAAAACTTCATGGTAAGCCATGGTAAAAGCATATCGACTTGAGGTTAATTAGTTATTAGTTTTGTTTTGGCGACTTATTTGACCTAATTAACTATTATGATTCACCCTATTTGTAATTGACTGTTGACTACTTGCCATCTAAAATCTACATGTTAAATCCCTATATATGATCAATAAACTATACCTATAACATGGTAAACTAAAATAGTTTTATCTCCTATAATATATGTTTGTTATAAGTAGTAAATAATTATTATACGTATATAGTCCTTTTATTAATAAGTATATGACGATTTGCATATTGTTTTCTCTATTCGTTTTTTTACATTTTCCTCTACAGTATGCCAAAGATATTGAAACCGAATCCAAGTCACAAAATAAATTTCTTGATGAAATTCAAGACTCATTCGACAATGCTAGTAATCTTTTGTCAAATACACTTCATCGAGTCCTTGGAATACCAAAAAAGCGTACAAATAATCGGAAATTTATGTGTTATGTCATTTTATTTGTCGTTATTTTTATTTTACTGGTGTATCTCTTTGTTTTTCACAGATATAGTTAGCTAACCATTATCATTGTTGTAATACAGGTCTCGCTTTCTGGATTTTTCCAAGAATTTCTTTGGGTTGTTTTCATTAGTTAAAAAAGAAAGAACTATTGAACTTATCTTCCCCTTCTTGTAATTATTGTAACTTATCATCCTGGGAACTGCCAACTTCCTCAGTAAATTTTATCATTAAAATAATTATAATAAGCATATAGCGTTTGTATTTAATGTTTTGGTTTGTAAAAATGATTTTGTTTTCTACATAATTTTGCTATTTTGTCTACCCCCTCATTTTTTGAGATAGTCTAAATCACTATTCATCACAGTGTTAACTGTTAACTACTGTTTTTCTTCAATGTGTTTTCATTAATCAATTGATAATAAATCTAGTGTCTCTATGATCAACCCTCAATTTTTTCCATTTACAGGCTGCTATTTTTCAATGGAGTAGTGGGATCAGTGGTTGAGGCGTTCTACTTCTAGCCAATCAGTCACAACCTGAGTCCCTGCTTCACTTACATTGGTTTGGGCAACTAAATGGTATCATTAGGCCTTTCAATTGAAGTTTTCCTTGAAACCAAGTACACAAATCTGTACTTAGTAAATAAGTTACCAAAAACTAATATCTACAATAATCTCAAAATACTACTAGTTGAATAAAATAACGCAATAGATAGTTAAATAGGTTTTAAAAGTATATGCAGTTATAAGTCTTAATGTATTACTTATCTCGAGTAACCCTTAATAAGTTACATTTGAGTCAGTAATACCTTTCGCGTGTAAAACACTTCTAATTTTAAGAGATTGGATTGTCCACTTGAGATTAGCAGAGTTCATGTTTAGGATTTCGAACTACTTAACTGTTTAAGCTCGTAACCTCCTACGACCAGGGATGTCAAAATAACTCTCTTCTGGTCTCTACTTTCAAGTTGTTTCTAAATAGTATCCATGGTCCTAGTGTCTCTCTCCAATTCTTGCAGTTATATGCTCTTCTGCCTGCTTCATTTCCCTTCACATTGATGACTCCAATTTCGGTCTTGCTTTGAGATTTAGCCTAATGGTTCGTGCATGGTCTGTTCTATCCACCTCCTGAAGTGGCATCTGGTTCGTTCTATGTCATAGAAAGTTTTTTACTGATGATCTCTGGCCAGGGCACTTGTGTTAATTTATTGACACAGTTCGCAACTTATTAAACGATACGAATACCAATCTCTGCTTATCCTAATGGAGGGTTTTGAAATGGTTACTACGGTCTAATGAATACTGAACGTTTACGCACCCGTGGAATTTCACTTCCTTTATGCAAGGATGAACATTTCGCATTACGGCGAATTATTAAGACACCCTTTCTCAATGCAGAACTTTTCCCATTAGGAGGGTGAAGTATTCAGTTCCCAACATTATTCACTACATAAGATGATGCCTTTGAATCTTAGGGATACCGGAAAACCAACGGGACAGGTCGGGCTTTTTCTTTGATGGTTGATAAAGTGTGCATTACATGTGCTTCACAGCTCTAAACGTTATTTGAAACGTCACCCAACCACTGGGTAGTTCTGTCGGACTGAAGGTAAATCTTTGTTATTCATATCCTCAAGTTACTGCCTAGAGAGAACAGAACTAAAAACTGATAGTTCAGACTAGTTTCATTCCTAAATCTCTGGAAAGAATAGTCATGTAGCCATTCATGACCTTCCTGTAAATACGCCGATGGCTAAACTTGCAAGTGACAGTTAAAAAAGTATGTCATGGGTGAATAACCGAATGATTGGAGTCTGAAAATTATGTTTATATCAAGGACATTCAGAAAATGTTGTATACAACAAATTTATCAGGGCTTCTGATAGGATATCTCGCAAGAGATTCAATAGGAGCTGGAAAAATCAGTAACATCCGAACACTTGGGTTAGGGGCTTTCTTGTGAGTAGCTGTTAAAAAATGTGGAATATTTCCGAAGCTTACTACGAGCAATCAGTACTCACTAGAGTATTACAGGGCTTTTCAGTGATTATAGTGGTAATTTTCCGCTCCGTACGGTAAAACTGTTTTGACGTTAGTACTGACGATGATGATTTGTATCTTGGACATGAGTCGTGTAGAGCGCTAGATATTCTTCATTTGTAGGAATGTTGCCTTTGCTTTTCCAGTTCGTGCCTTGGCATCTTCACTGGGTCTCCCTTGTTTACTACTGATGCTACTCAAGTACGTAAATGTTTCCACCTCTTCCAGAACTACCTCATCACATATGATTTATTTGGCGCCAACTGTTTAAGCCTATTCCCGCGTTATCCGCTGCTACACGGACTTTCTCCGTCTGCATTTTTTTCTGTATGCGCTGGAGCGGCTTAGTCATCTGCAAGATAAATTCGTCAAGCTATGTCTAAGGTGTCCACTTCGTTTCCCTCAATGATGGGGGTCCCTGCAATCTGCTCAACAGCCAGAAGCAATAGCGGAGAGAGTAGGCAGACATTTTAGACACCTGTCTCCACTTGAAATGCATCTGTAAGCTTTCGTCGGTGTACAACTTTGGGATCCAGCCTCGTATGGGTTAGATATAACTGAACGTTTAGTATCTTTTGATTTCCATATCTGACTTCATCTCCTCAGCTGGTGTGGGTTCAGAGGCACTGGTCTGTTAAGGGCCGTTCATTGTGTTCTCCCCGCCTGTTCCTCCGCTCTCAAGCCTTAGTGATTGGTTTACCTTCTTTGTTCTTTACTGTTCGCCGTTGTCCACTATATTTCCCTGTCAGCTCCTCAGTTGTATCGTAAATTTGTCTCGCATTTCCTCCCCTTGCAGTTTTTCTTGATGAGCGTCGCAGATCTTTCACATATTTCGTCATGAAAGTTATAATGATTTTCTTCATTTGTTTATCTGCCTTCATATATTTTGCCTGTGTTTTTGCTTTCTCTATCTCGTTCGGCTGTTGTCGACTGCTATCTTCTTGTTTTCCCTTCTTTGAATCTTGTCCAGACTGTCTACAGAACTCCATTCTAGTGCTTCCTGAGGCTCAAAAGTTCTTAGTATGCTAAAGTTGGTGCCTCTTCAATCCGTTTCCACTTGCTCACTGTTGTGGTTACCATGATTTCACTGAGCCCATTAGCATTTTGAAGAAAGGTTCCATTAAAATTTCATAGTATTACTTGATCAAATGTTCAACACTTGTTTAGCTCTCTGTTCTTTCATCTTCGAAGGGCCTTCTGGGTTTTTTCCTCATGTTGATATTATCGGTCAGGTGTTCCATGGTTTAGCACGGTGAAACCCAGGGATCTTTACATATTTATTTGTGGGGATTATAGCACAGCCTATGACCACGTCAAATTTTCACAGATCTACCACTTTCATCATTTCCGTTGCTTTCCCCCAGTCTTTGTCGCTCTATGACATTTTTATACACAGTATTATAGAATAGAGGCTCTGAAATCCTTCTCGAAAGTGTTATTTGACAATATTTTTATTTAGTAAATTTCTATCCTTGTTTTGTATAGTAGCTTTTATCGAAGACTCGTGGAACGAGATTTTAATATTTCTCACTCTTCTATGACTACATCCATACTATTTGGACTCTGGTTAAGATTTGTCAATAAAGTCGTGTTTGACTGAACTCTAGGTTGTGGTATGGAGCGACTGCTTGTTGTTGCTACATGGCTGTCTGCTAAAGACGTCCATTGTTTGACTTGAATATCGCGGACATAACTTTAATCCCACTCCGTTGGGAATATTCACACTGAATCCCAGATACTTGATAATCACGTTTTGCTGTCTAGTACGTTATTTTGTACCAGAGAAAGCTTTGACTAAGTAATAGGTGAGCGGTATTATTGAAATATTTTTCATTTTTTGGCATGATTTGTTAATAAAAAATTATAGTACGAGGTGAACCACGCACACAAATATTGTTTTGATATAATCGTTCATTGTAAGTGACTCAAGGGAGCTTCGTTCACCCACAGAAAAACTCAGCAATTTCGCTTGGCTAAATAAATCTTGATTTTTAAAAATCGTTTTCTGCATACTCATCAAATTCCTGACGTTTGGTCGTTTCAACCAGTGTGGTCCGTCCCAACTATGATGTTCAGGTCTCCCATCAGGATGGCCAGGTATATTGGTTTTTTTTAGGATGGACTACTTCGTCTCATAAAACTGATCCTCATCAGTTTTGCGGCTACTATTTGATAGTGCACAGGAATGAGTGACATTGATTGGAATTATTTTCTTTGCTTTGAAGGACGCTTTCAAGATCCTGGAGTCCCGAGTTCCTCATCTTGTAAGAGTTTTTAATGTTTATTAAGACAGAATCAGTACTACTTTGTATGTGCGTGTGTGAGGGGATTTTCTCCTTCCTGACGGTAATTTAACATCGACTTTACTGAAGTTAATTTTTCTGCTCATATTTTGCCAATGGGTTTGAACTAGTTAAAACACGTTCAGGTTGCATTGTCTCATTTCTATGGCTATTTGAACGATCCTCATAATCTCCCTTATTGTCCGGACACTTTGTGTGGCTGAATTAACTTGATATGATTGTCAGGAGAGGCATCATCGTCGCAGACTTCAAAGAATATTGGTTTTCATCATTACTTACTTACGCTTGTTACTCCCAAAGGAGCATAGGCCGCCGACCAGCATTCTCCAAACCACTCACTCTGCCCTGGGCCTTACTTTCTAGTTCTATCCAATTTTTGTTCATTCTTTTCATGTCTGTCTCCATTTCCCACCGTAATGTGTTCTTTGGCCTTGAGGATTCCATGTTAGGGATTACCTTGTTACTCAGTTGGGTGTTTTCCTCAAAGTATTGTTGTGGCGTAAATCTGACTCCTTTTTGATCGTGCGTACTGTCTATCCTCGTATGTAATAAATGACTTTATCCGCGTTGGTGAATAACGGAGTTAAATAAGTCAAATACGAGAATGGATTTAAAATACATATATTTTCTACACTCATTGACCTGGTCATGGAATCAGAGTGATGAAGCGAAGCATTTCGGAGATGGCGGGGAAGCCAACTCGAGAGTGAAGCAAAAATAATGCGTATTGGAGATGGCGGAGAAGCCAACTCGTTTTAAGCAAGCGTTAATCAACATTTATAGTCAGATAAAAATGAATGACGGACATATGATGAATAAGATACGAAGCGTGCATACACATGAGCTCATATAAAAAAAGTAGTCAAGGTTAATAAGCGAATAATTGATAAGATCAAAATATGACTCATAAATGGACAGGCGAATTGGCTTGGCCAGAAGCTAGAATAAAGTATATGGGCTTAACATATAAACTGATACTACAGTATGTCCTATCCACTCCCAGCGCTTCTTCTTGATATCTTCCTCGGCTGGAATCTGGTTTGTTCTCCCACAGTAGAATGTTGCTGATAGTTTCTGGCCAACGGATCCGAAGTATTTTGCACAGGCAACTTGTATCTTTTGGATTATGGCTCTCGCAGTTCTCCAAGTTTCCGCCCCATACAGTAGAACTTTCTTGATATTTGTATTGAAAATTCTGACTTTGGTGTTGGTTGGAAGTTGTTTTGAGCTCCAGATGTTCTTCTGTTGTAGATATGCTGCTCTTGCTTTACCGATCCGCGCTTTCACATCTGCATCAGATCCACCGTGCTCATCAATAAGGCTGCCCAGGTATGTAAAGGTTTTCACATCCTCCAAAGCCTCTCCATTAAGTATGATTCGATTGGTGTATGCTGTATTGTATCGTAGAGTCTTACTTTTTCCTTTGTGTATGCTGAGACCTACTGCTGCTACACTGGTATTCTCCTGCATTTGTTGTTGCGTGTGTGATAGAAAAGCCAGATCATCCGCGAAGTCTAGGTCGTCCAGCTGCATCCTAGCTGTCCACTGTATCCCGTGCTTTCCTCCAGATGTTGACGTCTTCATGATCCAGTCGATCACCAGGAGAAAGAGAAAGGGTGAGAGTAAGCAACCTTGCCTGACACCGGTCTTACTTCAAACGATTCGGTGAGTTGTCCTCCATGCACGATTTTGCAGTTTAATCCATCATAGGAATTCCGTATGATATTGACTATCTTCTCAGGCACGCTGTAGTGTCGAAGAAGCCTCCATAGTGTTGTCCTGTCCACGATATCAAATGCTTTCTCGTAGTCAATGAAGTTGATGTAGAGTGATGAATTCCATTCAATCGATTGCTCTACAGTGATCCGTAGTGTTGTGATTTGGTCGGTACATCATCATGAGATGTCATAATTCTTCAAGATCTCTATACAGACTTTCTCTGGGTAGCGTTTTTAACTAGTTCCTTCCTTATAATGTCAGGTTACTAATCCTAAACCAAACCCCTAGTCCTTTGTTAGGGCTTGGGATCGACAGTGGCTTTTGAGGAGCTCTAGTCGGAGTTGTTTGAGAATAAGGATAGTGGATTAATTTGAAGTAACTATTATCTTATTAGATTGCATATATTTTTGTATTCATTTAATCGATAATTCGTACAATTTTTACCATAAGTCGCATAATACATAGAAAAATATATCAAGTGCAAACATCATCTACCTATTGATAATTATACTATATAATGTGAAGACGTAGAAGCATTTTCAAATCACATGTAGTCATTCCATGAGTTTTTTTGTATAGGATGCTTTGTTTACTCATTTTCCTCAGGTCAAAATGCTATCTCAATGAAATATCATGTCGATAGAACCAGATCACGCAAATATCTTAGACGTAAATAAATCCAGATGTCAACCAAATTAACAGAATTGATAAAGAATACACACAAAATGTATCATTGAAATATGACAGATAATATCGAGAATTACGAAAAATATACAATATCGTTCTCTTACCCGCTTACTTCACTTCTTGTTCCTTTTGTTTTAATAGTTGTAGTGAATCTGTTGAGCATTGGAAATGTTTGCTGGCATAAAGTTTCACATAAACAACTTTGGATTATTTATCATCACATGAAACTGGGTGCTATACATTTTTATTCATTTTTGAATGTACTACGAATTCTCAAGGGCATCCAAACAAAAGTTTTAACGTAATTTAACTTCTACTATCTCTTTCCATCATATTTTGTAATGACATGTCAATCACTCATAAAACTTAAAGACGATATTATTCTACCGAAATTTTCCAATCACATAGTAGATGGAATTATGTGATAGTTATTTAAACAAACTTCAAAATAGTCGTGCTGTATGTTGCATTAGATTGATTGACATCGGTTGAGAAATTTGATATTGAGCTATGTTAGCTAAATGTTATTACAGTGATCCTGAACCGACAGTTAGATGGACATGTATCTGAAATGCACTAAATTACTATCTTTGTTATCTGTGAACCCTTTTATTAAAGTTTTGTATTGACTTATCTAACTCGTGTTCTTGACTGTTATAGCTATATGATCTCATCAGCATTATAATTTGTGTATATTGTATAGATTTTAACAGATTTTGATGTAACATTATCATAGTTTCCACCAAACTAACTTTCACTGGAGGTTAATGCGTGGATTATTAAACTTACCAAATCATTGAACCTTTCTGTGATTATTTATTGCTTCAATAAACAAATAAAAGTTTTCCTAACATAGAAAAACTACATTTTTATTATCACAAACCACTAGAATAAATAGATCAGAATTGTTATAGCTGAAAATAATATATATGTTTTAATATTTTGTGTACGTCTAAACCATAACCTACTTAAAGAATGTAATATCAGCCCAAGAACACCCATAACATTTTCTTTTGACATTAAAGAGATTACAACAGATGAGAATAATATGATCACTTCAGAATTCAGTAAAACTTTAAATATGTAAATTTTTGACGGGGATGTCATGTTATGTTGTTCAGCTGTCTGAGTCTGATACCAGCATACAAGCTTCTTATAGGTAAGCCCAACTAGCTACCTGGCTGGGAAACCTGCGAATGTAAAGGAAGTTATATTACAAATACATAGATCTAGAATATATGTACAGTGCTAAATATGCATCTTTCCCATTTAGAAAATATAGCCATATTCTCAACCACTGGCATTTGTATCGTTCTTTAGAAAATAGAGCCAAATCTCGCCCATTAGCATGGACTTGTCATTTGGCTTATGTCCGGTTAACCCAACATATCATACCACAAAGTCACTTCAAGTAAGTTTGCTACAGATATCAGAGGTCTACCTAAAACGTAATGATAATATGTTACTGAACAATTATAACGTTAAAGGTTTATTATAAAGCATTACTGATAGATTTAACTTAGGAGTTTTAAAGCTCACATTAAACATAATTCAATTAAGGCAGTGGGTTAAAAAAAATTTCGTCTATTATTTTTAACTTCAGTCTATTGATGACAAAACGTTGTTTGATCCTTTATTATTATTTTTTTCACTAGTTTTTGCATCTATGTAAATTAATTATTAAAAAGATTTTGATATTAGAAAACAAAACACCTCAAATTGAGGAGTTAGTTACGAATTGATACTGTCTCCCAATATCGATTTATTTTTTTCGAAGAAAAGTGTCCTTTTACTTAATATTCTGAAGAACCAAGCAAAAATGTTTACTTTAGGTAAATAAATGTCACTAGAAAAAAACATATTTCCTAGTGCATTACTATTCATTTTTTAGGTACGGTAAAAAAAAGTCAGATCCTTTCAAACTCACCTGCCGTTCCGTTTCAACGACCCGTGGCATGAATTCTTGACCGTGCCATTTAAAAAAAAATTTCTACGAAAATATTCATTATAACAGTACTTATTAGATTCAACTGAAAAGATATATTCTCAAAAAGGTAGGATAAGATATGTTGTAAAATCCATTTTAAAGGTTTCGTATGTGAAAATCCCTCCATGCATACACTTGCAACTTCTTCTTAATGGTTTCTTTAGTTATACATTATTGTTAGTATTTTTGGTGACATTTGAGATTGTAATGTTTCATTTCATAATAGTTTACTCATTTTTTATGTCGCTTTCACTGGGTTTCTATGTTTCTTCTTGAACTGTATCTATGTTGTTTTAATTGATATTTTATCCTGGCGGCAGCCATATTGATTGTGTTGCTTGATTTGACTGGGATCGTGCATTTTGGTTGTGAATTGGAGCTCTTTCCCAGAATTGGAAACACTATGTGTTATAAAGCAACAAACAATCACTTGATCTATCCAAAAAGGATAGAATAACGCTTATTTTTTGGAGCGTTCGGTAATTTTCTTATATTTCTTATCAATTTATCTATTTATTGTAATTTAGATAGATTATTGTGGGAACAATTGTTGGTTGAATAACTGAGTGGTAATATCTGTTTAGGTAAAATTGTTCATTTGTATTTATGATGAAATTTAGAACCGTTGTTACCCCAATCACCTTGTCCTGATTTCGATTGGGCGACACGCGTCTTACTTATTCCCGACATTTATTCTTCACCCAAACGTAGTTTGGATTTTATCATGTAGTATTTAGATGAAATAGTGAAAACACCTATTGTTCACAAATCGGTTAGTAATGGTTATCTATCACACAAGATGATTACATTTGTAGATAACCTTATTAAGTAATATCTACAATATTCACTCCACTTCCAAGTAATCGAATTCAAACATTGAATTGTTATCCATATAAGTGGAGTATTTTTATTCAAATCTGGCCTTTCAATATTGAATGATGAATAACACATATAACTAAATGAGAATCTTTAATACCATGATAAAACATCTGCTTACCCACTGATCAGATTAAAACGGTTGTTTATCTGATTTCAACTAATGATCAAATATTCTGATTTGAATAAAAAAAACTCTTCGAAAGGTTTCATTTACAGAAATTTCTTTTTTTTCCTCAATATTCACGTTTAACTCTTTTTCTATAATCCATTTGTTTAATTAATTAACTAAAGCCACATATATATAAATATATGAATTTAGCATATATACATACACTATCTGATTAATTAAGACAACTATTAAACAGAAGGTAGAACTAGGTAGACAATGAAAGGTGATCCATTCCTCTCTTATTTAGAATATAAAATCAAATGGATTGTTTGTTGTTGTTGTTTTTCGAAGAAAAGGTAGAAGATAAAGTCAAGTGGGATTTCATTGAATATGACGATATTTTCATCAGAAAATTGACATTTAAAAAAAATGAAACCCGGATCATTAACTTTTCATTAACAGATGAATATTTGTATTCACGTGTCTAACTGTATATTCATGGTTAAACTAATTATTTAGTCAAAAAAAGAAAGAAAAACACACAACTAGAAACCGACAGATTAAAAATTTGATTGCACGCAAATTAAAACAATTGAGTTTAACTTTCTTTCTTTTTTTGTGGTAGATATTATGAAGAGAAAAAGTGGTAAATAGAGAAGCCAGGTGTTTTGATTTTGTTGTTGTTGTTCATTTGTGTCATTCTATTATCTTCTCTATCCTTCGACTTTTCTGCTCAATATAAAACTGCATATCATTGTCATATTTATCATTTAATCGATAATATATCCTTTATTTAAAACGTTTTTTCATTGATAGGATCATGGTATGATTTATGGACCTTTGTTAAAAAATAGATATGGTAGATGGTGATTTATTTTTCTTTAATAGTTGAGATCATGAATCAATTGAAGATAGACCACTATGGAAAACCTGGAAACACTAGACGGCCGTTTCGTCCTATTACGGGACTCCTCAGCAGTGTGCATCCATGATCCCGTCTCGCGAGTTTCAAACCCAGGACCTATCAGTTTCGCGCGCGAGCGCTTAACCATTAGACCACTTAGCTGGCAT
Organism: Schistosoma rodhaini; assembly: GCA_944470415.2. Taxonomy (NCBI): domain Eukaryota; kingdom Metazoa; phylum Platyhelminthes; class Trematoda; order Strigeidida; family Schistosomatidae; genus Schistosoma; species Schistosoma rodhaini. The sequence goes on from OX104036.1 coordinate 47,076,424, forward strand.
TCAACAGTGTTAATTTTTTTATGATATCATAAAAGCTTACAATATATGAACGGTAGACGCACTCGAACTCGAAAAGTAAGTTTCATTTCTTGTTATTTATTTGGTTAATTAAACCGATTTATTAAATATGACGAAGAGATTTGTCATCAGTGAGAGGACTGTTAGAATTCTAGTGACATTGGGAAGTTATTTCCTTCTTTTTTAGGCTCTTCTTCATCCGTGATCTAGTATAGAAATTTGATAGTTAAATAAACGAATTCTATAACACTTCCCAGTTGAACTAGAAACATTACAGAACATAAAGAGAATGGGAAATTAACACAAATAAATCTTCCCTTTTGATTGACAAATATGAAAAGAATAAACAAAATTCAGTGAAAGCATTTTATGGAAAAAGTGGTCCTAATACTTCAAAAAAATAACATTAATACAACAACGCTATACTAGGGCTTAATCGTAGAATTAGATTGTGTACAATATATATGGATTTTATTGTACTTGAATCCACCTTTTTTATGTGACCTACAGTTAGGACAATCATATATATGTATATAAACACGGAGTGAATAACTGTCAGCTTGTAACTAGTCTAAATACTTGTAATAATTAAATCTATTGTCATCTTCTGAAATATACAAAATATGTCCAATTGGGAGTCAGTCAGTCAAAAAGAAAGGGTTATGAAAAGTACAAATTCATTAATAGAATTCCTTATAATACATTAGTCGAATTTGTTGGGGTAAGGGAAACAGTGTAAAAATTGTGATGTCGAGATTCCATTTGAAAATAAGAACAATAAGGTCAGATGAAAAGATTTTCTCCGCTGAATTGCCTTCCGTCTTCTTCAATGACACAATAGGTCTATTTTATTATAACATCAGATGAATTCAAAAGGTAATCTTAAATGAAAAATACTTTCAGAGAGTGTGTTTTATTTTTATCTTATTTAGAACTAAAGTGTTATTCAACTAGTACATCAAAAATGACGCTTTATGAAATCCATTTCATTTAGCAGTTATTTGTTACATCGACGAGCGATTGTTTAAAATAAGAGATTATAAATGGAAGGGAGTTTTGTGGATATTTTAGTAATTTTATGTAGTTGAAATCATGAGGCAATTGAAGCTAGACCACCATGGAAAACCCAGTGAAATAGGTACTATATTTGTCAGCTATATAATAAATATGGTCGATGTTTGTATGGTTGAATTTTTATCAATGTTGAATTTTCTTCATAAGTAATTCAGTAATAATTGTTCTCCCTAAACCTCTGTACTGCCAAACTTCATGATAATGGAAAAATATAAAGCAGCGTTACTGTAACAAATTATGACCAGTTAAAGCTTTATATTTTGTTTTTCCACTACAGTCCTGAAGTGTATAGTGAATAGTATGGAAATATAATATATAATGTATTTTTTGGTAATTTAAAAATTAGTCACTGAAAACGAATTAAATCAATTTATACCATACACATGTTCGATTAGCTTGAAATATGTATAGGTAACAATGCGATGAATTTGAAATTTTCAAAGTTGAATTCACGAGTCAATCTAGGCTAGACCACTATTAGAAACCTGGAGGTACTGAACGGCCATTTCGTCCTAGTATGGGACTCCTCGGCAGTGAGCACCTACGATACCGCACGTCGGACGCGAACTCAGGCCTTTTGGTCTCTCGTGCGAACCTCTAGACTACTGAACCGGCATCCAACGGTGTTAATATCTAACTTCGATCGACTCATTAGTTTACACAACTGTTCATGCTTCATATTAGGACGAAACGGTCGTCTAATGTTTCCAGGTTTCCAATGGTGGACTAGCTTAGATTGACTTGTGAATTGAACTTTGAAAATACTGCATTCTCCACAAATCCCCAAAAATGAGAATATAAAATCAATTTAATTGTGTTCTGTATAGAATATAACGTAATGGCTAACAAAATACTTAGATAAATATGGTATAATGCTTAAAATCTGTTTACCAGTCACACGCAATTTTATTTTGTAATAATAAACTATGCCATAAATCATTAGCAAATACAAAAATAAATTGGTTCCTGCATCAACTCATTTTGTATTGTTTGCTATGTTTGTTTAAGCGAATATTTGCGCATGATGAATCTTCGTAATTCTGAGATCGATTGTAACAACAAACTAGTTAGACTTCTAGAAAATAATGCAGAAAGTCGTTTAGTGTTCATTGTTCTTTGCTTTTCTGTGCTATTCCAGGCGATAACAATGCGTAATGAAAATACTTTTTAAATGACTAAACAGTTATAAAGATGTTTTTAGGCAGATATGAATGGTGACTAGCAGTTGAATCCAGCATATGCGCTTCGCTTTATTTATGGCTCGTCAGCTAGATTTACCTGTATCGCATAGTTGATGTTCACTCTGAGACTCAAACCTAGTACCGTTTATTTCAAGCGTCATTGCATTATCGAATTAACGACTGATTCTATATAGACACTACTTTGTGCAATGTTGTGAAGTTTAATATATACATATTGGTCGCCTCGATCTTCCGATTGTTGTTTAGAACTGAAATTAATCAATTAATGTCATTATTTTTATTATCCTTTGTAATTATAGTAAGAATAATATTATTGTATTAGTTGTCAAGTTTCAATCTAGAGTGCATCAAGAAGAGATATTTGACTCCTATCATTTCCAGAAATATTTGTGTGTAAACACTGATTCACACACAAATAATCACTGACAAATCGAAGAATCAAAGAAATCCCTAATCCTATTTCTATCAATCCCCATATCTTTCAATCATAATTATATTTGATAGAAACAATAGGGAATAAATAAAAGTCATTTGGTTATCATTTTATCTTAATACACCATTCCGAATCAAAAACTTATGCACTATTTAGGCGTTAGCGATCCATCAATTCAAGCCCGTACTCAACATACAAAGACAAAACGTCCAAACTTTCACCCTTCGTTGGACCTAATTCTCTTCTTCAATAAAACGTAAAGTAGAATACCTCAATCATCAAATGTGAACAAAGTTTGTTCAACATAATTTGTACTTTATTCATTAAGTTTGTTTACTTTGCATTTGTTTTTGTTTTTCAAAAATGTTCGCTTTCTAACACTGTTACAATTTTATTGTCTCAATCTCTTTCCAAACAGTTTTTTTCAATCATGTAATATTCTACCCATCTATATATCCTCACTTCATAATAAATTTATTGTTCCCGAATACAAGTAGTCGTGTAAATCACGGTTAACTTTATGGGAAAAAATTGAAGTTTATTATTTTATAGTTGAAATCATGAGTCAGTTGAAGCTAGATCAACATAGAAAACCTAGAAGAACTGGACGGCCATTTCGTCATATTGTGAGACTCCTCAGCAGTGCGCATCCACGATCCCGCCTTGCGAGTTTCGAACCCAGGACCTACCGGTCTCGCATCAGAGCATTTAACCGATAGACCACTGAGCCATTCTGATTATAATCTTTATAAGTTGATCAATATTATTTTCTCATTCAAATCAGTTATTTATTGTCACCAAATGAAGTTTTCAATAGAGTATCAACTGCTTATTGGAGAAGAAAAAATTAACTTATATTAAAAGGGGTCATATATTAACCAATAAGAAAAAAAATTCTTCTATACCCTATTATTAATCCATGTAACATTAATTTTACGGGAAAATAAAATTAGCCAATTAAATTTTTACGGTATATAAAAATATATTTAATTAAAAACAAAAAAAAATTCAAAAAAATTTATTATTATTATTGGCGTCAAATATATGACAATGAATGAAATTTTTTAGTTACTACCAAAATAACCTACATAATTGATGAATGTAAATCATTGATTATATAATTCATAATCATTATTGGAAATTTTAAAAAAAAATGAACGGATTTACTATTGATGCTATTTTAGGGAATCAAATTGTACAACAAAATAATCTAACTATAAACAATACAAAGATGATCGGTGATAATCATTCTGAACAAATTAATACCTTGTATAAAACTTCGATGATCAATAATAATATTAAAGTTAATAGTATATCAAGTAAATGATCATTTGTTTTACATTACTGTATATACTATTGGTATTAGTTTTAATAGGTTTAAGAGTTTTTATTTTTAAAGAAAGGATTAAATATTGATTAATTGTTGGTTTATTTATGATATGATTATTGCTGATATCGAAAACAAGTGTAGTTGGTAATTTGAATTGATGTAATAACTAATTTTCTATTGTAATAATGATATGTTTACTAAAATTGTGAAAAGCTTTTGGAAAATAGATGATCATTTGATTAGAATCATATTGTAACTTATTCATCTCGCGTCGTGGATGCGCACTACTGAGGAGTCCCACAATAGGACGAAAAGGGCCATCCAGTGCTTCCAGGCTCTCCCTAGTGGTCTAGCTTCAATTGACTCACGCTTTCAGCTATGAAAATACTAAATCTTCACAAAACCCCTTCTGATAATAATTGCGAATAATTATCTGGAAGCTGTAAATCTAGATTTCATACCACTTGGTACTTGTTTACAAGATATATTTTCGATGTTGATGAAACTAATGTTTTATGTTAGGGATTAGAACTTGCACCACTCATTGTCACTGTAAGAAGGGTTATCTCTGAGTTATTTGAACTGATAGAATTGGATCAACATTAAAGATCAAACAAATAGTAAACTACTTGCTCCCTAATGACCAATCAGTATGTCATTTATCTTTTTGTTATTTCTAGGTAGGTAACCTCTTGTTGTGGGTTAAAGAAATGCTTTTTCATCCCGAATTCTTAGTGAACTAAAAAACACTGATCTCTTAATTTTTTTGATTATTATACTTAGTTGTTATGCTTGAATGTTCTAGCACATTTCCTCCTTCATTTCTTAGCTTTAGCAGTTCATTTTTTTGATCTGTATTAACAAACTTAGAAGTTAGCGATAAATGATATATAAGGTTTAACTGATAAGAAAAAAAATGAAAAATTTAAACTTACTTACTTACGCCTGTTACCCCTCGTCGAGGAGCATAGGCCGCACACCAGTATTCCCCGTCCAATCCTGTCCCAAACAATCCTTTCCAGTTCTTTCCAGTTAACATTCATCCTTTTCATATCTACTTCTATTTACCGGCGTCATGTGTTCTTTGGCATTCCTGTTTTCCGCTGTTGAGTATTTTGTATAGACATTTGTTTATAAATAATTGTACCTTCTTGACGATGGATGTAGTAGTTCTCAACGTTTCTGCTCCGTACAATAGGACTGTCTTTACGTTCGTATTGAATATTCTCACTTTGAAGTTAGTTGACAGTTTTTTTAAGTTCCATATGTTCTTCAATTGTAGAAATATTGTCCTTGCTTTGCCAATCCTCGCTTTTACGTCTGCATCCGATCCTCCTTGTTTATCAATGATGCTTCCCAGGTACGTGAATGTTTTCACCTCCTCCAGAGTTTCTCCATTAAGTACGATTGGGTTGGTGTTCTCCATGTTGTATTTGAGAATCTTGCTTTTTCCTTTGTGTATGTTGAGGTCCACTGATGCAGAGACTTCTGTTACACTAGTTGTCTTCATCTGCATTTGTTCGTGTGTATGGGATAGAAGGGTCAGTTCATCTACGAAGTTCAAATAATCTAATTGGTTACATTTAAACTTTGTAGTAAATAACTATTGAACCTGTTTTTAGACTAATAAATTATGTTTTTAATTCAGTGTGATTACTGATTACTAATTTTAAAAAATAACAGAGATTGCACAAGTGTATCTAAACTATTATTCTGTTACATCAAAGTGTATTTCTTTACGTTGTACTCTGGATAAATCGTGATACATTGACTTACTATGTTGCATTATTTAAATTAAACTGATTTACCGTTTTCTGTCATGTTCTATACAGCTTTATTGTCTGAGGATAGTTTAGACATTGACAAGTAGGCGGAAATAATGATTTTTTTCTGTAAAAATTAATCGCCAAGATATGAAATCAAAATTCGAAATATTGTCACCCAATATACTGCTGTTTGTTGTTAATAAAACTCAGATTTCCTTTTCATCATTAAATGTTGTATTCACAGGTCAAATTGAATAATATTAGTATATGATAAGATTAGTTACCTGGTTAGAGTTTCTTGTTATATGCTTGATGAAAATAAATTAAACAGTAAAAGCCAGTCTTTTTATTTATTCATTTATTTAAACACATAAATGTTGGTACAAGGAAGCACCAAATAAATATGCGCCGCACAAATCTCATTTGATTTGTGTGAGGGCTATGATACTGCCCGGGTGCCCGAACTGAAACAGGTGGTTTTCTTAGGGAGCCACACCCAGAGCCTTTGACCTAAAAGTCTGATCCACAAGGCAGTGGAGCATCGTGAGGAGATGCAGTCCCATTGTAGCCAGTGATCAACAATTGGTTCATACGTCAGTCCATGTGCACCATTGGTTTGGAATCAGGGTTTTCCGACTCCCCTAGGTGGATCCTCCACATCCACCAACCCGGTTAAAGCGCCGGACATTCGCTTTTCGTCCTCTCAATTTTGTAAACAACAGTAATGCCACGAGAATGCAGTGATTATGACTTCCCTGGCAGAGGCTATATACGCGTGGCCATGTGAGAACATTTCGAGTGAGAGTGCGGACACTCCCCATTCTCGGCCGTACCTAGGCATTTGGGGACTATAAGCCACTAATTAATTATCACTCAGATTATCTGGTGAAAAATTACTTGGTATATTGATGTCGTATATAAAAATAATTAATTTGTTAGAAAATTTTTAGTAAAATAAACAAAAAGTGCCTATTCTGTATTATTAATTTAAATATTTTACAATTTTTAGCTGACAGAATAACATTTGAATCAATTCGAACAATTTTACCCGAATATACATTTAATGAACGTCTAAATTATAGTGAGCTACCAGAACAAGACAAACATAACAATACTGATCAATTTGTAAATTCTAATAATTCTATGATCCAAAATGATGATAATATTGTATATAGTCCAAAAAATTATAAAAATCGTAGTCCACGTATACCATTTTCACGTGATCAAATATTTCGATTAGAACGAAAGTTCCAAAATTCAAAATATTTAAGTGGATGGGAAGTGAAACAATTGGCGAAAAATTTAAGTCTTACAGAAACACGCGTAAGTAAATTTATTAACATATTTGATGATATTATCAAAATTTAAATGTACATATTTTAAAGATTAATTTTTATCCCAAACATATATATATATATATATATATATATGCTTGAGGAAAATGGAGTTTATAGATCCTATTAAGCAGTTTTGCGAAGCTCCTCGGTTTCCTTAGTAGCCTAATGAGGACCCTTCTAAAATTCAATATTTTCTCATTAACTTAGAAATTCCTATCGGTTGCTTTGATAAACGGAAGGCTTGTTATACACAAAAAGTCACCTCTAAAGCATAGTTATACATTGCTTAAAATGTAGTGGATTTCTAGGGAGGACGTAATAACTATTTTAACACTTCTTTCCGTAATATTTACCATCACTGTATCAACGCCTAACCAAGTCGGTATGGAAATCAATCAATCTGATATTACAAACATACATTCACCTAGTAAATTATTGATCAATTCTTGCTAAATACTGCTCATCCAAATTATACAAATCTGTCCGTCAGTGTGATCATATAAAGTCATATGGAAAGTAGTGTATGCATATATCAATTTGATTTATTTTGGTGGTCAAATAATTCCTTATCACCGATCTTTGGTTTCCACTACTAATCGTCGGATTTGAGGTTTCAATCACTAGCTAGTCAAGTGAATCCACAAACATAATAAGTTTATAGTATGGTAGGTGTCTCCTAGAAACTATCTTATTTATCGAAGGCTATAGCATCCTCCTAATCCAGTACCAATTTACTCTGAATATATTTGTCGGGAGACAAGTATCTGCATTGAAAGTTGTCTGTGTGTGAAATGAAAAGAATATACATAAGACTGTTATTGATAATCAGTTAAGCACAAGTTTAAATCGAACTGAACTTAGTTTGTTTCCTCTTGGTGATTGTAATTCTTTAAAATCATTTTAATTTAATCGTAAACGTTATAACGAAGACAAGATTATTGCATCGTCAAGTAAATAAATAAGCAATAGTGTTATTAATACATATATCTAATTAATTTAATCGAATCCTACAGTTCTATTTAAATGGCATTATTCTATGATATTAAACGTATGAATACACGTCAGGTTGACTAGTCGGTTAGCTAGTGAGCGAGTTAGTTAGATTAACCATCTGTTTAAATAATTATAAAATTTATGGAATAGTGAATTAAGATGAAATGATAACCAAATGACTATTATTTATTCCTTACTATTTCTATCAAATATAATTATGATTGAAAGATGTAGAGATGGATCGAAATAGGATTAAGGATTTCTTTGATTGTCTTATCAAGTCTATTTGTTAATGGTCATTTGTGTGTGTGTGTGTGTGTGTGAATCAGTGTTTACACACAAATATTTCTGGAAATGATAGGAGTCAAATATCTTTTCTTGATGCACTTTAGATTTAAACTTGACAACTACTAATACAATAATATTACTCTAACATTACAAAGGATAATAAAGATAATGGCATTTTGTTGTTACGTAATTATTCACGTTTCAACCTAGATATTAAATTTTAAAAAAAATTATGGACTTATAATAGAAAATTAGTTGAATTATACATTATTCAATTAAGTTATGCTATCATATTTGAAAACGGGTTCTAGTAAACTAATACAATGATAAATATGTTCACTAATTTAATTAGTATTTGAGTAATATTAAGGATGATCTTAATGATTGTATTGTTCCGGTAAAATAAGTAACTTGATAAAGTGAAATTCATAAAATCTAATGTATTTGAATTATATACAAATGTAACTTCTGAACGATGTCGTTCAGAAGGACGATGAAAGCTTCACGACCAAACCATCCAGCTCAGAGAACAAAACTCCATCAAAATCATCCACCTGAGCTACAAATCTTCTCCACTATCACAAATGTAACTAAATAACTTTATTAGTAGTAAACATATCATTTTCAAACTGTATATAAATGAAAGTAATAAAGATATATTTTGTTATATGAGGTTAAAGCTTCTCATGTTGACAACACTTTTATTGGTGGATTTCAATGAAAGTGAATAATTGAATGCAATAACGTGTAGATTCATTAAGATGATTTTTTAATAATTAATTAAAATCAATTCCGAGATGCAGATACATCCAGCTGATGAGTCTCAAGTGAGACGAAACGTGCGTCCTGGATTCCACTGCTAGCCACTATTCATCTTTGCTTAAAATCTATTACAGTTGTAAAGATTTTCGCATTCTTTTAGTTTTGTAATTATATATATATATATATATATATATATATATATGCCTTAAAGATTTTTGTTTTTAAAAATAAACATAGATTACAATGCTATTAAAAATGAAGGATAACTTCAAACTATGCTATCGACTTAATCTCCTACTTATAAGTAGTTCACACATGTAATCAGTAGACCTTATATTCTTAAGTTAGAATGATAATTTAACTAATTATGTTTTTCATGAGTCAGTTGAAGCTAGACCACCATCGAAAACCTGAAAGCACTGAACGGCCGTTTCGTCCTATTATGGGACTCCTCAGCAGTGCGCATCCACGAACCCGCACTCACGAGATTCGAACCCAGGACCTACCAGTTACGAGCCAGAGCCCTTAACCGATAGACCACTGAGCCGGCATCCAACGGTGTTAATGTATAACTTCGTAGGTGCGCGCTGCTGATGAGTCCTATAATAGGACGAAACGGCCGTCCAGTGCTTCCAGGTTTTCCATGGTGGTCTAGCTTCAACTTACTCAGGATTTCAACTTTGAATCATACTAAATCTCCACAAAACCCCTTCTGATTATAATTATGTTTTCTGATTTCATCTATTGATTGATCTATCATGATTATTAACCATGTATATATTATTGCTTTTCAAATGGTCTAGATGACTCCACAGATCAAAACTTCCCATAAGAATTTCTAGAAACCCATCAATTATTTGTTGATAAAAGTAGATTATGTTCAATTAAGAGCTTTGTGAAAATCTGGTCTTTTCAATTTAATTACATCTTCAAAGTAATTTAAGTAGTAGTCAGTGTTTTTGTATTGAAAATATGTTTTAAATATAGTACTCTAAATGTTAATCATTATGAATTATTTCCGTGTTCGAATACAAATAATAGAAATTTGAAGATTTAGAAAGGTACTACACGAAAATATAAATTTTCTTGAGGGATTGGATACATTACGTCAACGATTGACATGGTATGTATGATGACTAGATTAACAGTTTAGTGAACATTATAATTTGGGAAAATATTGTCTATAAACAGCTTCAGATAGAAACAAATTTTATAAAGTTGAGATCATGAGTCAATTGAAGCTAGACCACCATGGAAAATCTGGAATCACTGGACGGCCATTTCGTCCTATTGTGGGACTCCTCAGCTGTGAGCATCCACGATTCTGCCTCGCGAGTTTCGAACCCAGGATCTATCAGTCTCGCGCACTGAGGAGTCCCACAAAAGGAAGAAAAGGCCGGCCAGTGCTTCCAGGTTTTCCATGGTGGTCTAGCTTCAATTGACTCATGATTTCAACCATATAAAATTATATTAGTTATTGTAATTTTAGGTTGTATCCGGCTGATGAGAAACTGTGAATTACAATGAATTCATTTTATCCGGTGAACCTTGTTGTTCTTGGTGTTTAAATGTCAATTCAACTAATACTTATAACGTTAAATGTTGATTAATCACACATTTCTAAAATGGTCTGATACAAATAAAAAATTTCGCTAGTTATTTACTTTATTTAAAGTTTTATTTAGATTCAGAATGGTTCAGTTTAGTAAAGTGAGATTCAATGAGGAATATCAACTCATGAAGAAAATAATATCTTATATTTTTGTATTCTGTATTTAGTGCACATTTTACTGATCTAACTAGGACTTAAAACTTATTATAGCCATTATATTAAAGTAAGATTCATTAAAATACATTTGTATATAGTTATTTATAAGTGAATGTTACAGATTTTAATCAAATAAATTTTTTCTGTAAATAATAAGTAACATGTAACCACCGTTCAAGCAAATAATCTCCAACAAGACGAATAGCAACTCTTAATTTATCCGAATGGTAATTTATTTGCTTCGTACAGTAGGACTGTCTTGATGTTCGTATTGAAGATTCTCACTTTGAAGTTAGTTGACAGTTGTTTGGAGTTCCATATCTTCCTCAATTGTAGAAATGCTGCTCTTGCTTTGCCAATCCTGTGCAACAAACTAAATGCTAATAACCAAAGTTATTATTAAAACTTTGCGACCAGTAAAACATAACGTTTCGAAATAAAATACGAGAAGAAAATTTAATGGTAGTTTTAACGACAGAATTCTATCAAAGTTAAGAGCAGTAGGAAAAAAGAGAAATACTGAACTGGTATACAATAAAAAAGTAGAATATACTTTTCCTATCTTGTGTTTACATGATACAATATAGACGCTGGCTCAAAATTCCATGGTACATAATTATGATTTCAGTCAACATTCGACGTTGGACAATGATAATGTAGTGTTGTTGGGGTTATCTGTATCATCCATAGTCTGACCTAACCCAAATGATCACAAACGTTCTACCTAATTAGCATAAATAATCATTTGATATCAAACGCCAAGTCTACTGAATGATGTCTAATTAACGCAGGATATCGAATTCACTGACTTCTGTAATTCCTTTGAGGAAAGATCTCCATTGAAATCGCTTCAAATTACCTATATGTTGGTGAATTTTTCATATTAAAGAGATTTTGCAGGGTTCTCTCATTTTCTGACTAGTTCTTATTATTGTACATCAAAATAATATAGGAAACAATTGGAAATATGTCAATGAAAAAGGAAAAAATTTCAATCAAAATATAAACAATATGATTATCTAAACTATTTTAAACTGAATTAAAAGTCATACACATTTCACAAGTGAGTGGCCGTTCGGGCTCAGTAGCTAAGTCGATAATGCAATAAAGTTCTGGGCAAACAGTATTGGGGTTCGAGTCTTGGAGTGGACATCAGCTTTGAGTTCCAGGCACATTCAGCTGTCAAGTCCTAACTAGGACGAAACGCGGGTACTGGTTTCAACTGCTAGCCATAATCTAATCAAATATATATTTAATACATCATCGTTTTTGAGTTGCTTAAATAAAAATATTGGTATAATTTTTTGTCATAATTTACTAAGCCTATTTGTTATTCGTTGTTATTGTTTCTTTTGCAAAGGTTAAAATATGGTTTCAAAATCGTCGAGCCAGAGAACGTCGCGATTCTATTGAATTTAATTCACACAATGCTATAAAAACTTTGAAAACAGATAATGATTATTTTAAACAATCTTATCATGAACCTGATGAATATATAATACAAAACAGTTATAATTTAAGTTCGATAGCAACTGATAACCAAAGTGATCATCAGTATAAACATAACAATTCACTTTCAAATTCTTGTATATCATCTTTACCATTTACTGCATTCCATTCAAATTTAGAAAAATCAGATTTCATTTTCAATTTTATTCCGGATATTAAACAGCCATTAAATCGGACTAATAATGAGTTATTAATCCCAGTATTGATCAAGAATGATCTTGCGAATATAGATAAATAAAATGAACTATTAACTGATATACCTAACATAACTGCTAATAAAGTTATGCAACCTAATAATAATAGTATTGATAATAATGATAATAATTATTTCATCATGCCTGTGACTCATAATTCGGATACATTTTCAACTATATAAGAATATTTCTAGTTTTTATTTGACAATGAATGATGTAAAAGTAAATTTTCACAACTTTTGATGTGTACTTTTTTCGAATTATTTCTTCCGCCTAAACAGAGATTTATTCAGAAATATATTCATTTTGCTACATCTTTAGTGCTTTATTATTGGACAGATAATGGCTGAACCAAATATTAAGCGAATCCACTTTAATAAGTCTAATTTTTCATTATTTCTTCAAGGAGAGAATGTAATATTTTTAAACAAAATTATCATACGACAGCTGATTCATAGGAATTTTAGTTTCGTGTCTTCCATGGTTTATTTGAAAGTCATCTTGGAAATACTCTGCATACTTTGTTGATTAATCACTATAACGAACTATGATATCCATCCAGAACCATGAGTGTTGGTTCAACTGATAAAATGAGTCTTAAACAACTTGAAAAAAAGAATTTCCGCAATGTGTACATTATTTGCAACATATTCATGTTACTCAACGACTCAAAAAGGTAATCACAACATCTCTTCCATAAATATTAAAACGTGTACTTGATGTGAAGGGGATCAAGTGTGTTAATAATTATTCAGATGGTATGATGAACAAAGTAGTAGAATTAGATGAAATATCTGAACCAGTATCTTCCTCAACTGTTCAATATGTACTCTAGTAGTCACGGATGATTAAGAATTCAAGTCAGAGAGAATGTACAAAATATATGTCTTCGAAATCCATTCTCGTATTTGACTTATTTGATTCCGTTATTCACCAACGCGAATTAAGTCATTTATTACATACAGGATGCAAATTTTGACAACAATCATTCATATGATTTAATTGGAGTCAGATCATTGGCCCTACAAAAATACAATGAATGCACATGAAGGTATCATTTTATGATTCCGAAATCAGTTGTATAGATGACCAATAAAACTATGAAACGGTCTTCTGTCAATTAATACTCCAAAACTTATAAAAAGAATGAACACACAAAAATAAGTACATATATATAAAGCATGAGTGTGTGATAAGCTGATATACAATGTTATAATGTGTGTATGGCTTATTATTACAAAATAATTGATACCCAGCAATTAGAAGAGGAACAGCACAACTAAATAACATCATTAAATAATGATAATAATAATAAAAATAAAAAAAAAAAAAATAATAATAATATAGATACTACTACTAATGATAATAAACTTTTTAATTAGAGACACATTAGACAGAAATCAAATTTACCCACGAATTGAAATTTATTTATTTAAGTGAGGATGACAAAGGGAATAAACATAAATTTATTATGAATGGATAGAAAACAAATTAGCTAGACGTAAATAGGTTTGGTTAAGGAATTTGTATAAGATTTAGACGGTAGTGTGAACATAACGTTTAGGTCTGTTGATTATTATGTCATAGCGAGTTGTTTGTTCAGTTAATGTCGTATTTCGGTTTTGATGGTTCTGTGAGGTCAGGTTCTATGTTTGACTTTGAGATTTACTGTTTTGTTGACTATCTAGGAAGGTAGATCTTGATCTGTCTGTAAAGGAAGTGTCCTTCTTACTATTTTTTTGTTTGAAGTACTTTTCTGTTCACTCTGAGAATTCAAATAGCCCTTCGGATGGTGGGGAGGTGGTATACTGACAGCGCCAATTTGAACAAAGGCAAATTTGGATGTTTTTTTAGATATTTACTAACTTGTTCGTAATGTACGTTTGCACATGTTCGTATTAGTGTGGTGTGAGTTACTTGTATCCACATAAGTAGTATATAATGATGGTCGAGCATTGAGTGCGTTTCAGTAGAAGATCGGTAACGAAAGAACAGGAACGAAACGCAATTGATATGAAGATGCATGAACAATAATAATCGGAGACGATGGACTGATATTTGCAAAAGGAACGGTCAAGATTGAGATAATTGATTGATAGTTTGCAAATTGGCTATTTACAATATGGTTCTCATATTTTATTGAGATATTCTGTAATTTTGTGCTTGAATAAATTCGATTGTCCCCACTCGTCTTCTTGTTCACTACAAGAATTGTAATTGCTACGCGGTTCGTAATAGTGTGTTTTCGAGAGTTATTGTATCCCCTTATGGTTTTAATTGCCCAGCAACACTAAAGTTGTTACACATACGTATTCGTCTTATGTGCATCCTATGTCCTCTTTCACCGATAAAAGTACTCCGAGGAGAATAAAGGGTAGGGCATTGCTCCACTTGGTAGTATTAGACAGAGACATAAACAAGTTTCTTAATTACCTTTGAAATCTTTCCACAAGACCGTTAGCTGCTAGGTGGTAGGCTGTTGTCTTTATGTAACATGTTCCTAACAGTTTAGTGAATAATCGGAACAAAACCAACTGAAACTGAGGATCCCGATCAGTAGTGATGGTAAGTGGAACGCCGTAATTGACAATCCAGGGATCAAGGAATACTTAAGTTATTAATTTGGATAAAGTACCATTTATGGGACAGGTTGTAAGATCTATTTTGAAAATTTTGTGCGTGAAAATCCCTCCATGCATACATTTGCAATTTGTTCTTATTGGTTTCTTTACTGGTACACTTTATTAGTCCTTTTGATGCCATTTGAGATTGCAATATTTTATTATAGTTTTTTTAATCTTTCTTTCACCATCTTTGAGTTTCTATGTTTCTTCTTGAACTGCACTTATGCTGTTTTAGATGGTAATTAATCTAAGTGGCAGTCATACTGATTGTTCCCCATTTAGCTGTGTTGCTTGTATTGGCTGGGATTGTGCATTTTGATTGTGAGTTTAAGCACTTTTCCAGAATTGGAAGCACTTTGTCTTATAAAGCAACAAACTAGTATCCTTTGAACGGATTTTTACTTGATCTATCCAGAAAGGATAAAATGGTACTTATTTTTGGTGCGTCCGGTAATTTTCTTACATTCCTTACCAATTTGTTTATTTATTGTAATTTAGATCGATTATTGGGGGAATAATTATTGGTTGAACAACTGAGCGGTAATATTTGTTTAGGTAATAATGTACGTTTGTATATATGAGGAAATTTGGAACCGTTATTTTCCCAATCCTCTTGTTTTGATTTCAACTGGGCGATAGTGTGTGTCTGAACTACCTGGGCAGTTGTTCTTCACCCAAACCTTAGTTTGAATCTTACACAGGCTACAGTTCATATAGTGAACAATGTCCAAGTACACGTGTTGAGATTGTCTATCTGGTGTTTAGAATTTATCTTGTGTACAGACTGTGTATGGTCGGTTCCTTTTGTGTTCGGACTGGATGAACACCCTTGTCACATTCTAACATTTGTCTTCATATGGCACCAAACGAAACGTTAAGCTATATGTCTGGTTGTTGCTGGAATTCTAGGTTTTGAGCGTGTTGAAATGCCCGTTTTTGACACTCAGGGTATTAAAGGATGACCAGTATTTGTGACAACATCCTAAATGATAACAGAATCCGAAAAAAGAGTTGAGACCTGTTTAGGTTGTAGTAGGCGTCTAGTCGAGGATGGACTATAATCACTACTACAATACGATTACGTGCCCAGAAACGACTTGATTCCTTTGATAACTCGCGAACCAGAAGGTTTTAATTAGTCCACATAAAGTATATTTATTGGCGATCTCGTGGTATCGACAGAAAACCGAGACGTGCCAACGAGTACAGGCAAAATGGGCAGAGCGTTAGAAAGTTCGAACCGAACAAGGCGGATAGCGGAACAAGAAGTGAGTCTGGTACGGTTAAACAAGTACAGTAAAACAATCGCTGGTGCAATTGGTTACAATAATAATGATTGTTTCTATTATTCCAATCGTGTTCTTATCGAGACAGGCCGGTCACTAAAAGGTAATAATGTGAATCTTTCTTTGCATACTTTTTTATTCAATATAATCTACCTGTGCCTTTCATACGTACACTAAATCAATGTTTGACCCCTGGGTTAAAAAACTGATTTCTGTTTGGGATAACGCATCAGCCACGATATTTGCATTTCCTTTTACAAACTATGCATGTGAAGGGGATCGCGTGATGTGTTCCAGTTGTCATACTGTGATGTTTGGAAGTATATGAATTATTGTACAAACTATAAATCTCCGAAATAGCCCAATCTAAGTAAACAGAACTAGGGGAGCACAGACGATAACATTGTGTTTGGAATTCAAAATCAAGCACACAACCAATACAAAATAATCATTAATTCACATAGTGAACGTCGATCATAGGACGTGTTGACTGAATTGCACAATGGTTTGTGATCAGTCTTTACTGTCGCTTACCTTCCTTGCAACTGAATAGGATAGTTGTTTGTTGTTGTCTGTACATTTAAACAACAATGATCTCCATATGGACGCCAGTCATTATTGTTCTGGTCTACCATGTTTAGTGAAGAAGCCCATGAGCCACTGATTGTCATATGATGCCCAACTCCGACATGTTTTCTAACTATCTCTCAGAGATTTTCAATTTTTCAGGCTCATTCTGAGTGGCTTTGCATTGACTGGTTGGATTTAGTAACGAAGCAGTGCATTATATGGCCATATGCCTTGCCAATTTGGTAACCAGGTTGTAGCGGTAAATAAATTTCAAAATTAATAGCTCTGTAAGTGTTCGACATTGGATGCTTACCAAATTAGTTTTAATGAACTCACCTAGCTGAAGGCGCTCGGTCATGCACCCACACCAGATCACGAGTGCGAATGCTGCGTTCACCTTCTCCTGCGATCACTAGCCAGTCTAGATCAGTCGATTCTTGATATATTGATACCCTATCAAATATATCTTCGAACCCCATCGATTCCGACATTTGATTTTACTATGTGGGAACTATTTGTGTTATGTGTTACAGGTTAAAACGTTGTCAAACTTCAAATACCTGTGACATCCTCAAGGTCCTGTGATTTAGTCAAGCTCATACAAATTACCACCAAATGCAGTTTTTGTTGGCTTTACTGATTGGATGGCACAAATTTTACTGCTAGTAATAAGGGCAATAATTCGAAGTCATGAGTTCGCATCGATAAGTTCCTTCCTATTCTTGTTAATAAGTACTTCATAAAAACATTGAAAATCCGCTCTCGAAATAGTTCGTTTTACCTGGACTACAATCAAGATCCATGACAAAGTAGGCCGGAGTCTAGTTCGAATGTTTGCTCTCCACCAGTAGGGATGTGGATCCTATCTTTCGTTTCCAGAAATATGTTACCTTTTGTAGGGCGTTTTCGTCTGGACAGTATAGGTGGGATTGTGTTAACCTCCTTACCAGTGTCAACGAGAAATTCCGTGTCTGACATCGTATCTTAGATATAAAGATGACTAACTATCTGGCTATGGGTATTCGTCACCATAGCTGTCTGGCTGGCCCGTTTTCCGAGATATCTCGATCAGTTGATAGAAAGCCACACGGTCTTGTGGATTTCCGCGCTTTTTTACCCTACTCCCCACTGTACTAATTGATATATACTCTTGGTTTTAGTGGTCTTGATCCAGATCTGTATAATGGTTTATTTCCGAAAGAAGACCTCATACCCAGGAAACGAATGTCAAACAATGTTATGATTCTTGCCCCTGTCAGTTATCACACGACAAAATAGCCAATCAGAATGCCACCTTATGTGAACTTTTCCCTGGGTTAAACTAACGGTACGCGGACAAGCACTAGCAGCGTCACGTCAACTCTGAATTCTCGTTAGTCCTCTGAGGTAGTAGCTTACGGCCTAGCCCAGTTCTTTCAGTCAAACACATAAACAACAGCCTCCGCTGTGTGACTCGTTTATTTCGAACACACTCAGTTTATATAGAGACAGACCAGACAGTATCACACCACAAAATGAAAAATAATAATCAAATAATAATCAAAAAAGGCTGTGAGCGTGTGATACTGTAACCGATAAATTGGGAATAACGTAGGAGTACTGAATCGTTTAATAGTAGTCCATAGGTCAAAACAAAGCCCATAACTAAAGGAATATGAATATGTAAATGCAATAAAGCCACTTTATAATTACCCAATAAGAATATATGTAATAATAGTCTATAACTAAATCATAGCAGTTAGCATTGATTTATTCCCCGTTCGGATATAACAGACATCGTTGATTGTAAATTGATGAGTTGTATCTAGGATCTGTTGTTGTCATATCTACTCCTGTAGTGGCGTGCTTCGTTAATCGATCGTCTCGATAACCGTTACTATATCAATCTGAACGGTGTATAATATCAGAAGACAAAGGGAAGCGGCAACTACATTTTTATTGACAAATAACATAGGCTAGAAGGCAGTGAGCACATGAGCAAATGTTAGCGAGCGAAGTAAAAATGACATGCATGGGAGATGGTAAGCCAATTCGCTATGAGCAAGCATTAATGAACATTTATAGTCAGACAAAAATGAATGACAGACATGTGATAGGTAGGATAAGAAGTGTGCATACACATACGCTCATATAAAAAAATAGTCAAGGTCAATAAGCGAATAATTAACAAGATCAAAATATGACTCATAACGTTATAGGTGAATAGGCTTGTCCAGAAACTAGAATAAGCTATGTAGGTGTAAGATAGTACACGACGTTACACTACTCCCCACACACCATTCGTTGCAACTGTTATTCGTACTACTCCTACTCTACGAAGATCGCAATATACTTCTACCATCCAGTCAGCCATTTCAGCCAAGTCTTTGAGAGTGATTGACCTATTCGATACATACAGAATTTGTTGCATATGGCACGTAACCTGTGTAACCACTGCTGTCTTTAAAGCTAGTCGTCTAGTTTATAGATTACGACCTACCGTTTCACGTACTGAGAAAAATGAGGTTACTTTCTGTCACCAAGGTCACAAATGTCCAATGAATGGAGGAGTCTCTCTCGTTTGCGGCTTAAATACGTTGTATGACTGCAGCCTTTAGTTTATCACACGGCGGATCCTCTGCTATTTGATCAATGAGGTCATCAACTTCACATTCGAATTCTGCGGAGATCGCGCCCACTACATATGCATGTTTGGTGAGTCTAATCCAGGAACTAAAAATGGGGCTTCTACATATATAAACCGAATTCTAGAATTCTTTGCACCGCACGCCGGACATAAATCCAAGTGTTCATGTGTAACCAACAGTTAATATGCTTTATAAAGTGAGCTGAAACGTGTGCAGCGGGAGTGTTAATAAACAGTTAGAAAACAGCGGCCAACAAAATTCATAACTAGTCGTGCATGCGAATACATTTATTAAGCGAATAATAATCAGTAAGACATCAGAATGATGAATAAGAATATAGGAAGTCAGCCTAGATAAAACCCTCTTTGGGTAAAGTCGGATCTTCAATAATTGAGTTGGATGATGCAAAATTACAGTAATAACAGGAACTGTTACCGAATTAAACTTATTATAGTTATCCCCACAACAATACCTGACCTTCCTAAATAGAGTAAGATCTTTGATGTAAATGGATTACATTCAATAAGTCGAACTATGAAAAATAGACTGTGTTGTGGAAGAGTAGTTTGTCTGCACGGGTATCTCTGAATGTATGAAGTTGACTGTTGTTTGTTTTTCTGTTCTAAAGTCTCAACTATAAGATTTGATTGTTCAGCGTGCGAGGATTGATCTGTTGGGTTGTAATGGGATTTAGAGCGCCATGTATGGTGTTGTTAACGGATTCTGTTTCCTTTCTATTACAAGGCAACCAAGGTTAAATTATTTCAAAAAAGAAGAGCAAGCCCTGCATGCACTGAACTTACAAGATGACTCATTATGCGCGATTGTGACTCCACAGTCATCACCGATGGTCGATATTCATCAAATGAACTTGCTAGCTAGGAAACAGAGTACTGTCCTTTTCAAGTTATCTGCATCTACTAATGGGCTACGGAGCAAGTGTCCTCTTAGCGGGCCGGGCACCAGCCCTTTGGTGAAACACGAGCGTACCAATTCCTTTTGTCCCATGACATCTAGACGAGAAAATGCCAAAACTGCTATTTGCTGCAAGGAGTTGAAGTAGTTCATCGGATTCTCACTTATTTTCTGGTGACATGATAAGAACTGGATAGTCACTTGCTGGGTGTCCATTTCAGTGCATGCAGGGCTTTCTCTTCTTTGAAAGCATATAACCTTGGTCACCTTGTAATAGAAAAAACAGAATCCGTTAACAACACCATGCATGGTGATCTCAACTGCATTAATGGTTGTAACGGTATTAAAAATCATTGCATACGACGTTGCTAGCGTAAGTTTGTTTTCCTTAGTGCAGAGTAAACGTACTGAAAGGAGAGGAACAAGCCCTACGTAAGCTGAACCTACAGAACAATGAATAAAACTATTTTGTAATAAGTTTCCCTTTTTGTACTCGTACCGCGTCTTTCAGTTTTAAAAATATCTCTTGTGCCAGTACACCGCGTTCTTACTTCAGAAGCATTTACCGGTCCTGACTGTTGTGTTGTTGTTTCAGATCTCTCCTGCTTCCAAGTGGACGCTAATATAACGTGCTATAAAGTATCAATCGAGTTGAGTTGAACTGCAGCCCAACTGTTAACGTTGCAGTATGTTTCTGTGCATGTTAGCTTACACGTTTATTTTATTTGCCACAATTCCCATACTATACCGGGTTCCAAAAGTACAGTACTATGTCAAATTTTCTGTTCTCTGTTTATTGATCCTTATTGGGTCATTCTTTTATTCCATTCGGTTGGCTTTCAAAGGTCGAAAATATGAAAATGCTTGGTAATAACCTTTTCCTCATAACTTTTCAAGGATGTTTGTAAAATATCTAGCATTTGCTGGGAGGATGATTGGTTTGAATCCTGTTGTTGAGGATGGCCATCTTCTGCCTGAGGAACCATGTATTTACGTCTTGAATCATCAAAGTTGCATAGATGTCACAGGTACTCATCCACACAGATTCTTACTTCCTGTGATAATTTAGGTGTGGGGGATGTATGGCCAAAACGCTGCTCGGTAGTTTCCAAAGCTTCACTTAAATTCATGGGTTTTTTGGGAATAATTATGTGGCTGAGCAAGACTATTTCCATTGATAGGTCCCATCATACAGATGCTATTTCTGCCATGGAGAATGCTGCCATAGCAGCCAAACAGAATAAGGTAAATGCTTTTCATTTCGACGTTTTCACTAGGTCTCGATTTTGATTTTTCCTGAGGGCACAAGATCCGATGCTGTTAATCTTCTGCCCTTTAAAAAGGGTGCATTCCACATGGCCATCGAGTGTCAAGTAATACCTGATATTACTTACTAAGATTAAGTTTCCGATTCAACCTATTGTCATTGAACCGTATGCAAAGTTCCTCGACCACAAGAAGAAACTTTTTAAAAATGGTGGGTTTATTTTCAGGAATATATTGACGAATGAGACAATGATTTATGGACGACCTTTGAGCGACTCTAAAGTGACTTTGAGAATGTCCACCAATTTAACAAAGGCAAATGAGAGTTATAAACCTATTTAAAAAACAAAGATTATGACTTACAGTTAGTGGTCGCGGTTAGGAATTAGATTTAGGGTTTCCATTACGAACTGGCATCAGCTAAAATGCGAAAACGCTATTTGGTCAAATTGATGAATGAATTTCGAGCCTAGACCCGAAACCTGTTGTCCTAAATCAAATTGGTTCGTCCATAAATTATAGTCTCGCCAATTGATGATTAAAGAGCATTTCGATTTATAAATGTTTATTCTGTATTTGAGTTGAAAGCTAAGAGTTCTCATCCATTTTTATGCTCCTAAAACAACTTTGTTTTGCCACATTTGTGTTTTTTTCGGGCCATTTCTGGTTGACCGCTAGGTTTATTCCTGAAGCATAAATTTTCTAATTTTATAAATGATTATAATTCCACCTTATTGGGAAGTATTAAACAGTGATGCAGTCACTCACTGTGTCAAAAAGTTTCTCTGCTTGAGTAATTCAGTAATCTCAGTATTTATTCCCCCCTCACTTGGCCATATTTTCAATTCGCTACATCTATTTCTATATTAGCAATCAGTTTGTATATGTATGAATAACACAGAAAATATGTAGCTTGTAGACTTAATGAACACACCTAGCAAAATAACTAAAGTGTAGATTCATTTTATGATCTATGCTCTCAGTAAAAGTTAGGGAAGACTCGTTGACACATGCTGAAAAACGATATTTTTAGCTTACTATGTTCTTATTGTACTAAATAGCGTTGTTTTGGTAGTCTCTCACAACTTTCGGTATATGACCGTAGGGTTTATCATAAACTCCACAGTTTCTGAACCGCACGTTCTTTGCGGGCACTTTAGCTGCTTAGGAAGACGAACCGGTTAGTTTGTGACTCCGTATGATTGAAACTAAGTGTGTAAGACTGGGACCTACTAAGATCTTGAGTGAGTTCTAGAAATCATTCAACGCCCCAACTTGAAGCAGTGTCAAACATACCTCATCATCGGCAATACTGCTGAAATGTTATCGTATTCATAAAAACGGAATAGACCTTGTCCATTAATGTATGTCTTGACTGTATTTTCAATTGCCCTGCATTTTAACACTTGTTCATTCATTTACTAGTCGTACAATTTCCCTTCTATTTTTTCGGGATTTCGCTCAACCATGTGTGGAGCGTTTTTCAGTGCGCTATTACTCCGGAAGTTTTCTGTTGTGTATGAATGTAGGTTAAAGATATTAACTCGATATCTGATTTACATTAGTCTGTATTACGCAACCAAATGTATTTTTACTGGAGCTCAGGTCAGCTGGCTAATATATATATTCAACTACTGAGTCTTCTGCATTGAGTCCTAGGACAAACCTATATTCACTTTATCAACTGCCCGAACACTAATTTCACCTAATTATATGCATTATCTGTAGGTGCCAATCTTGAAATCCAGTTTCTTCATTGTTTAGGTTGTACCGTTGGCATAAAGTAGCGAGAGCAACTATGAATTAACCAGTCCCACTCGACCTTTGTTTATGTAACTTGAAAGTATGTGTAATGTGATGAGGTGAGTGTTCATAAATTGGGTAACTCAAAGTAGACTCTATACATCACATATCAACATTACTTATACAGTGTTTATTTCATCATCTGGTTTTTCGTTGAGCTTGCAGTGGTAGTAAATAGGTGGTTGTGTATTCGTTAATAGGTTTGTATCGAACTCCATTCAATTAATTTCTTGTTCAAGAAACTACAAAGTTAGAATACTTAAATTTTGAAATTATAATAACATCGTTCATGTTTGTTTTTATAACTCAGCCACTTACAAAGTGAAGGTCCTGCCGAAAATTGACACTAAGGGAATGAATAAATCACATGTTGATCAACTTCTCAGTGAAACGCGTGAAAGAATGGTTGCCGCATTTGAAATGATGAAGGACCAACTTCAAACTGAATAATTTTTTTATACATATGACCCATGTACTTTTGTTAGTTCATTATGATGATCAATAATTGCTTTTATTTTTGTACCTAAACTTACAAAGTCCAATTTCCCAACTGGTAATCTATACTAAATTAGTACCCTCCGTCGGAAAATTTTTTTGGAGTGATTTATGTACCCCCAAAACCATAAGAATTATACCTAAATATGAAGTGCTACATTTTAGTGTTGCCTCTATTTTTCGAATAACAATAAAAGAACTAGTCAGTAATCTTTCACACGAAGAGTGCTGATTCTTAATGATTAGTACTTAAAAAGTGTGAATATACGGGAGTAGAATTATAGCGGCTACTAAGTAATCATAATAAAAAGAATTTTGTCTTGAAGGTATCTGGTTATGACAAGGTAATTTGGTAACAAGCCTAGTCATGATCTTATCATTTCGTCGGTGGTATAATACTTTTTTTGTATATTTAATGCATTAACCGTACGTGCGAACAATTTTGAAATAAATAAGTAATTTACCCTTGAGGACATGATTTAACGTTTGTTTGATTTTGAAATCAACAACTAAGTAGTTGTCCTCCGTTTAAATTTCGATTGTTGAGATATTCCTTACTTTTTGTCTTGTTAATTTTTACTCAGCTTGTTGTAATATGTGATGTACTAAAACCATAATGGGCGTTCTCTCAGATTGTACTTTAGTGACTTGTAATATTTCATCTTTATTCATTATTTTAATCACGAAAGGAAGATAATATACAGCCCCCAAATGCCCTGATACGGCCGAGAGTGGGGAGAGTCTGCTCTCCCTCTCGAAATGCTCTCATATGGCCAGCGAATATATAGCCTCTGCCAGGGAAGTCCTACTCACTACCTTCTCGTGCCACGGGTGTTGTTTATGAAAGTGAGAGGACGAAAAGCGAATGTCCGGCGCTTTAACCGGGTTGGTGGATGTGGAGGATTCACCTAGGGGAGTTGGAAAACCCTGATTCCAAACCAATGGTGCACATGGGCTCCAGGATTCTGAAGGAGCGAATGGCGTATGAACCAACTGTTGGTCACCGGATACCATGGGACTGCATCTCCTCACGATGCTCCACTGCCTTGTGGATCAGACTTTTAGGTCAAAGACTCCGGGTGTGGCCCCCTAAGCAAACCACCTGCTTCAGTCTGGGCACCTGGGCAGTATCACAGCCCTCACACAAATCGAATGAGATTTGTGAGGCGCATATTTATCTGGTGCTTTTTTTCTACCAATATTTATGTGTTTAAATAAATAAAATAAACATCCGTGTGATCACTCAGCCAGATTAGCTTATCGTACTAACTTAGGTAGTTTTTGTCCACTTGTTTTGACTACGTGTAGGAGGTTCCTTTGGAGTTTAGTTTGTGACAAGGATACTTATCTACTTTGATGAAGGATCCATCGTGTAAGGTTTTATCTCTAATTTTGATTTATGCTAAGTGTAGATAAAGCTATCCTAGGTATGTCTAATTAGTACTAGTCCGAATATTATTATTTTTCATTGTATTATACTGCTTGGATATCTAAGTGTAACCTACAAAGCATGAAAGCATTCCTAAATGTATCCCCACAATTTATGGTCGTCAAAGTGGTTAAATACGTCCATTTTGAGATCCTGAAATATGTATAACACTGGTTTAGAACTAAGCTTTTTTACTCTTCTGGGTTCAATAAATTAGCCTAAATATCGGACGATCACCTAATGTATGTGTAAAGACTACTGTTTTGGTGAATAAAAATTCCTCCAAAGGGATTATAAACACAGCCATATGAAATTTAAAAATTAAAGGGAAGTCTTTTCGACCTTGATCATATGTATATCATCTCAGATGCCATCATATGAAGATTTATGTACTACTGACTCTAGAATCGAATAGGAAAAGCTGACATGAAACAATAAGTTAAAAAAAGCTGCGTGCGAATGGAAGATGTAGGAATATCACAACCTTTTAAAAAGGGTCTTTCAAATCACAGGTCAATAAAACGTACTCTTAAGATGACCTTAATGTATATAGTATCTTTATTCGATTGGTAGCCCTCGATACTCATCGTTGTTTTTATCTCATGTCTTCCCTTTCATGTCTTCATACATTTTCTTGATCTCTTTCTGTATAAAGCTTCGTTTTCTAAAAAAAAACAAAACACTAAAGTTTTGTATGCATCTTTACTATTATTTCCTCAAAGAAGTTTGCGCATGAACGGCAAATACTGTACGAGAAATGTATTCATTTACCGATATTTTTGAAGCTTGTGTTAATTTCAAGACTTATTTATCTGTTTATTTGAACACATAAACATTGGTACAACGAGGTATTAAATACATATGCGCCACACGATATCAATGAACAGGGATTAGTGTATGGGAGTCAAATAATAATAATAGTGATATATGTTGTAAGCAGTTGAATAAGCGAAAATACAGTCAAAAAGGATTCTTTCAGATATAGAAGCTACTCTCACTTTTATAAAGAAAGTTACATCAGGATCGCCACTGGCTTCTCTTTTGGATCATGTGTGACTGCGTCACGAACCACAGTATTACGCCATCTCTAGGAGCCAACTAAGTTGTGAAGGTCCTATAGATCCCAGTCCTGTACAACTTTCTTTCATACTACGACACCATTTCATATACTGACTACCTCTCCGTTTTTCCAATCAGTCCCAGAATCGGTAAATAATGCATGGTGTTGAATTTGCTGTGACAACATTCGTAGTATATGCCCATGCCACTGGAGTTGATAGTGACACCAATTGACCTATCATCACTGTGCACAAACATTGTCGAACCTCTGAATTATTAACATGGCATTGCCACTGTCTGTCAGCAACATTTCAGAGACAACGATGATCGAACACAGAGAGTCGTCCAACCTCCTAAACTCGGAGAGGCCAGGTTTCACAAGCATAGAGCAAAACTACCTTCACAGGCGCTTCATAGATCCGACCTTTTACAGCCAGACTACGCGAGGGTGCCAAAAGTGGTCCAGATTAGCATAAGCCGCACTGGTTTCACTAAACGTGAATTGACCTGATCTCTCGCAACCACCAGCACCCACACGGCTGCCCAGATACACGAATTCCTCTACTACTTCTACCTGCTCAATATCGAGAGTGAGTAAAGGTTCAGGATTCTGTCTCATAAAAGTACTTTGCATCTAGAAGGTGTGGAGCACATGCCATTCCTACGCACACCAATTGCCAACCGATTAAGTGCGGATTGCATGTTTTGGGTACAGTCGCACAGGAAGACGATATAATCCGCATGCTCAATGTTAGAAAGTCTTTCTCCAGGCAACAGATACACCGCCATTACCTACGTCCACCAAAGATGTTTCTGGAACATCATCAATGGCAAAGTTGAAGAGGAATGTTGAAATTGGACAACCTTGCCTAAACTCACTGCTTGAATGAAACAATGGAAAAAGGTGGTTGTATGCTCTCACTCTGCCTGAGGTGTTTGTATACAGGGCCTTTAAACTTCTCAGATAAACCCTTCTCTAATAGACGATCCCAGAGAACATTCCTGTCTAATAACTTGATGTTAAGGAACGCTACGGTTATTGGCCTGTAATAAGTATGACTGTTCTGACATTCGATGGAGTTCAGAGTTATGATCAATACATCCTTGACCGGAATGAAATCAACTTACTTCTCTCGATTCGATGTCAGTTTGGACACAATCGGAAGTAGACTTATTCCCATGTAGTTGTTACGTACGTGATGATGACTCATTTCACGATGTTGTAACATTCCAGAGTCCTCAAACTTATGCAAGTGGTTCTGTCAGTTCGATAAGTAGGTCTTCACCATCGCTAACAATGGGTTGGAGGTAAGTTTTCTGGGCCTGGCGCTTCGGGAGTTTGTGTTGCTTGTGCACTTACACCTCGTTTTATGGATCACTCGTTACTGGCCATGGAGAGCAGGACCGTCTGGTTGGTGTTGTCAGGTCAGCAGATCAGTTGAACTGCTCTTCGGAAAGCTCAACCCATCATCCAAGACGTCAGTATGTGGTAATGATTTGCATTCCGTCATCTCCATAGTTCACTTCACACCTTAATTCAAGGTTAATATTTGTCTGTCGGAACGTGTAGTAGATCGAACATAGGGTTCTAGTCCATTAACTCTGAGTGAGCTCGAAATACAGCAACACAAATCATGGTTTAAATTGGTGTATGTCTTTAGTAATATCAAATTGTAACTCAACAGATTAAATGTTGGTGTTAATGAAACGCGGACACTGAAGTGTAAACATCGATCAACTAAGAAGAGAAGTGTATGCATTCTGATATCCACTGTCCACCTTAACGAGTTCTTATCAATAGACGACAAATGAAAATGTCTGAGTGTTTATGTAGAAACCAGTAACACCAAGAATGGCTCGTCAGCTGTCTTAGTAACCAACCACTGGGTAATTTCAATGGCTAATTGTAAAAACACTGTCGTAATATAACGTGCATTGTTTACCTTACTGAGCAGTATAATTCCTTTAAACATACATACTCTTGTGCAAAAATAATTTCATCTAGGTGTTATTTTCATGTCGGATTATAAATTTTGCAAAAAGTCTACCTAAAGCGTCCTGGTTACTAGTAATTATTTAGTGTGTTTTGTAATCCATGCCAACGCAACTCTTGTACTACGCCTGTTGTACTGAACGACTTGATGCTTTGAATTTATAAAGCCCTGACCCTCATTTTCTTAGTTGTTGGGATGCATCAACAAGGCGAAGTGATGATTAAAATTTATTCAGTCGAGTTTTGGGATTCCACTGTAATTTCATTTAGATCGAGTGCTTTCTTAATATATTGCCGCATGATCTGAAGTGTGATAAGTTTTCACTTTCCCCTATTTTTAATATTCAGTACGATTTTCCAAACAATCTATGGAAGGAGTTGAAAAATAGAATTATGGTAATATCCATTTATTATCTAGTTTGTGGTAAAACGTGATCGGTGTGTATCAGCTTGTTTCTGTTTCTTAAATAAGGATACCTGCCTATAAAAGAGAAATTAAAACTAAAGTTACTTGCCAATGCTTAGTTCTTGGTAGCTACTGAAATAATTTAAATAGTAAGGTGTCCTGTATATTTGCGATGTCGTGGTTGAGAGAACGATGAAATTCTGGTAGAAAATCTTGCTAAACAAATTTTTGGTCTCATTTCCTTGCTATTAAATACATTTATTAAACCTTCTGCATTCGTCGTTAAGTATCAGCAAAAACAGTTACACAATTTAATGAACATAAAATTGGTGTCTAATCAACGCTTTCATAGGATATTAATGATAAAATCAAAACTAGATATACGATGTTGTGTTTCAAATGCTGAATAGTTACAAATCAGTAGTCAATTAAATTTTATAGGACCACAGGAATACTTCATGATAGTTTTTGAGAGGTCTTAGTATTTTAAGTCATCAGTTAGAGGTTTTCTCAATGAGACTAGAGGGGGAACAATTTTAACAAAATCTTTACAACCTGTATGTCTTTTAAGTGGATCAAAGTATTTTAATGATTCTTACTATATAAAATGTGAATCATTGTGTGGGCACTGCGCAAAATGATTGACAGTTAAATAGATGTGAAATATAAAACAGTTTGAGATTCACATTCTGTCCAATCCCACTTCTTTGTTTTCACTATCAAGAAATGGTTATTATTTAAATCAAACATTAAGGCTGGCATATCTCGATCAAATAAATCCTGGTGACGTTTGTACAGTCTCTTGCAGTTTTAATTTATACGTTTAATACACGATTACCACTGTGTATTTCGCTTATCTTACTGCTTAACTTTTACCAACTATTAGTAGTATTTAATGCATAAGTCAGCATTTTTAAAAAGAATCCATTAGTTCTAGACGTTAAACTGTTTAACTGGTAATGGATATTATACGAATAATAAGCTCAGCTCATAAAACATGGTATCCAAATTATTCGTATTCGTATAACAAAACAATCAGAAAGAGTAAAATACATGATGTTAAATAACTGTAAAGAAAAGTATGTATTTGAGTAGCCAAGGTGTATCCTTCAATAAACTTTTACAATACTAGCTAGATAAAATGCAAAATAAGCAACCAAGAAAAGTGATACGTGAGAGACGTTTTTGTCTAATATCAGAAGGATTAATCGACTCGAATGGAAAAGGTAACCACTAGACGTGGCACATTAACTGCACAAATTTCTAACAGCTTCATTCAGAAGTGTTACTGTACAAATTCATGTGAAAATCTTTTTCCTTTGGAATTCAATAATGAAATATTTCTATTAAATATCAAAATAGTGGAATATACATGCTCAAATCTGTTTTCTGAGAAACAACAAAATTATAACTAATTACGTGAAAATTTAGACACCAACTAGTTTACAGCAAGTCTATTTGATAGATGTTTTGTTTGTTTTTATTTAATCACACATCTTCTTCATGGAATTTGACTTCCTTTACGATTTTTAACGTTTCTGTACTGGAAGATTGTATTCGTTTTATGACTTGTCGAAGAATTTTCTCATGACTTGATCTCATGCCTACTGTATTTGTTGAATCTAACCACACCGCATTAATTCCTTCTGAAGTGAGTAACTAAAAATATATGCAAATGAAATTTAATAAATATATTTTCTACTTGTTTATAGATAAAGTAAAATATCTCACTGTTGTACTTATCATATTTCACTAATGTTCTTAAGTAAACAGAATTTGATTAGTTACTAAGAGTTTACGAAATATGAATGTAATTTTTGAAAAATGTGTAACTCATTAAGTACCGTCACACTGTTTGAGTGAAGGAAAGTAATGGTATCCAGCTCTCCAAACTGAAATATGTAAATTCGGGTCTCAACTTTCTACTTAATGGCTAAGAGCAGTTTGCTTTTACCAATGAGACGACGCTCCACTTAAAATTTTTACATAATTACAATACGAAAAGAGTAAATTGTAGGTCACTGAGGATAACATCTCATTTACGTTGTACATTAACATACAGACAATATTCGGATAATTTTATTGAAGCGCTCTACAAAGCAAAGCATTGGGTAGACTTATTCTTATGATTATTCTATCTTCTTGTTTCAATTGATTAGTGAAAAGTTGAATTTTAACTTAAGATACAGTTCATCAAAATAAGTGTTGGGCAACAATTTGTATAAAATTGTTATTCTGCGAAGAATAAACACGAACATCGTTAGACTTTAATTTTTAGCCTATAATTGTCAAAATTTAGTTTGCGTGTCTTCATTATTTTCTCAATCCCAAGCTCCCATTTGATCTGTAAACCTTTTTTACTTTTCCTATTCCCTATTCATTGTAAGCTAATCAGAGCCTTACATTTCAATGTTTAATCTAAATTACTTGTTTTGGCAGGTATTTTCTTAATTATGGTGCGTCGTGGTCTGATTGTTCATCTATTTAATCATGCACATTTCTGATTTAGAATTTCATACAAATGTGGCGGTTTTGCACTACTACTTCTCGTCTTTTCGTCTACTGGTATTTGAGAAAAAAAGATCAGATTAGCTAGTCGTCGTTTGCAAAGAAGATTAATAGTCAAGCCAGTCAGAAATAGTCGAACTCACATGTTGCTCTCACAAGGTTACATTAAACGGCTAATTGTATTAAGTTCCCTTAAATGCCTAACGTCACGACCAGTAAGCAATAATAGGTTATCACAAACATAAGTGTGCTGCGAAGTAATAAGAATTTTTTTATCAAGTCTTTCTTTTCCGAGTGTCTAGATGGGGAGATTCACGTAAATAAACTTGACTCATACACTAATTTAGTACTCAGGACTTACTTTTAAATCAATATCGATATTTTGGAGTAAAGGTAATGTATTGGGTAAATAGGGATAGTAACAACAAGTGATTCGATGTTACTTGACATCAGTAATCAGAGCCAGACTGATGTTTGGTACTTAAATATAATTGAGAGACTAGTTGACTTTCTAATGTGTCGGGATATAATGGGTATTTAGTTTGTCAGCACATAATAAGTTGCATTTCGTTCAATGACTTTATATGCGACATTTTAAACATAACTAGTCTCTGTCTACAAGCCTACATTTCTGTACAATGAAAATTAGTAAAGATGATTAATATAAACTAATTAGAAACAGGGTACCGTGAAAATCTCAGTTCTTCAAGAAATCGGTCACAAGCTTAATAATCCAGTGGAGTTTTCTGCCCATGATATTATATGAGACGGGTTCTAATCCTACTTTAAACATCTTACCTGCTTACTTACGCCTGTTACTCCCAATGGAGCACAGGCTGCCGACCAGCTTTCTCCAACCCACTCTGTCCTGAGCCTTCTTTTCTAGTTCTATCCAGGTCTTGTTCATTCTTCTCATGTCTGTCTCTATTTCTTGGCGTAATGTGTTCTTTGGTCTTCCTCTTCTCCTTTGACCTTCAGGATTCCATGTGAGGGCTTGTCTTGTGACACAATCAGGTGATTTCATCAAGGTGTGCCCAATCGACTTCCAGCGCTTCTTCCTGATTTCTTCCTCTGCTGGAATCTGGTTTGTTGTCTCCCGCAGTAACTTGTTGCTGATAGTGTCTGGCCATCGGATCCGAAGTATCTTGCGTAGACAACTGTTGATGAACACTTGTATTTTCTGGATAATGGCTTTCGTAGTTCTCCAAGTTTCCGCCCCATACAGTAGAACTGTCTTGACATTTGTATTGAAAATTCTCACCTTGGTGTTGGTTGACAATTGTTTTGAGTTCCACATGTTTTTCAGTTGTAGGTATGCTGCTCTTGCTTTGCCGATCCTCGCCCTCACATCTGCATCTGATCCACCGT
This sequence comes from Schistosoma rodhaini, assembly GCA_944470415.2. Taxonomy (NCBI): domain Eukaryota; kingdom Metazoa; phylum Platyhelminthes; class Trematoda; order Strigeidida; family Schistosomatidae; genus Schistosoma; species Schistosoma rodhaini. The sequence goes on from OX104036.1 coordinate 47,109,447, forward strand.
GTTCATCAATGATGCTGCCCAGGTATGTAAAAGTTTCCACATCCTCCAAAGCTTCTCCGTCAAGTGTAATTTGATTGGTACATATTGTATTGTATCGGAAAGTCTTGCTTTTCTCTTTGTTTATATTGAGACCTACTGCTGCTACACTGGTCGTTTTCCCCTGCATTTGTTGTTGCGTTTGTGATAGAAGAGCCAGATCATCCGCGAAGTCTAAATCGTCAAGCTGCATCCTGCCTGTCCACTGTATCCCGTGATTTCCTCCAGATATTGACGTCTTCATGATCCAATCGATCACCAGGAGAAAGAGAAAGGGTGAGAGTAAGCAACCTTGCCTTACACCGGTCTTTACTTCAAACGAGTCGGTGAGTTGTCCTCCGTGGACGATTTGGCAGTTTAATCCACCATAGGAGTTCCGTATGATATTGATTATTTTCTCAGGCACGCCGTAGTGTCGAAGAACCTTCCATAGTGTCGTCCTGTCCACGATATCAAATGCCTTCTCGTAGTCGATGAAGTTGATGTACAGTGATGAGTTCCATTCGATTGATTGTTCCACAATGATACGTAGAGTTGCGATTTGATCTGTGCACGATCTATCCTTACGAAATCCAGCTTGTTGATCTCGAAGTTGGGCGTCCACGGAATTCTTCATCCTGTTTAACAATACTCGGTTGAAGACTTTTCCTGGTATTGAGAGAAGAGTGATGCCCCTGTAGTTATCGAACTTGCTAAGATCGCCTTTCTTCGGTATCTTGATCAGAAGTCCTTTTTTCCAGTTTGTTGGTACTTGTTCTTCGTCCCAAATCTTACTGAAGAGGATGTGGAGTACCTTGGCAGTTGCTGCTACATTTGCTTTCAGTGCCTCTGCCGAGATGTTGTATGGTCCTGCTGCTTTGTCGCTCTTGATTTGTTTGATGAATGTGCTGATCTCCTCAATTGTTGGTGGACCAACATCGATTGGGAACAAAGATTTGAATTACTGATGAGTTTCTACTAAAACGAAGTTTAGGTCCATAGTTTATTTGTGGTGTTTGTGTGTACTTATGATTCTTTTGTACTTAATGCGTGCCTGATTTCAAATTCTGAATACAATACGTTCGTTTGTGCTCACCTAGCTCTATTTGGCTTAAATTTCACATTTTGGGGAATCCTCAGTTAGCACAATAATTCGAATACTATTAATCATCATATTGGCGTCGCGGTGGAGCTTGTGATAGAACAATTGGACATACATTCAAATATTTGATACCTTTTTGGATTATGTGGAAAGGTTCGAAATCTGGAGTATGACCAAGGAATATGTTGAGAATGATAATATTGTAGCTCATTTCCTTAAATTCATCGGAAAAGAAGCTTACAGATTTTTAAAAGCTGTATCATTTCCAGAAAAGCCTATTTCACTTTCTTACGCAATTATCAAGCAACCACTAGTGGACCATGTAAAGTGTACAAATTTCGAATGCCGTGAAGGTGGGAAATATCATAGAATGATTTGTCAAGACATCAAGAATTCCACATTAATACTTCATCCCAATTCAGTGCTTACTCAAAGTTATGCAGATAAAGATTCAATAAGGAAATGCAAAGCGGGCCACAAAGGTGAGCACAGGTTTGGTAAATTTTTGTCCGGTAGTGAATTTCCCACATTTAATTCATGTGCATTTCGTAAAGCTGAATACTTTAAATGTCGTAAAATTGGACACATACAGGCAGTTTGTAAAACTACTGTTCATCTCTCTGCAAGCAGCTCTCAACTTTTTAATTTCTATCTTATTAGATTGAGTGTTACTAATGATCATTTATCTTTATCTACGATTTCAAAAAGCCGTATGAAGTCATATAGCTGTTCAGGATTAAATAAAGCCTTGTTAGTCTCGCATAACTCTGAAACTAAACTCCAGATAAAACAATCGTGTGCTTCATATGATATTTATCGAGGAAGCTGGAGGGACTCGTATTTAGAAAATAATTGTAGCAACACAATGAATACAGACAAAATTATTTAATGAATCAACTTCTTTTCAGATTTTCCATGTTATTGGTTTGTCCTAAACATATTCTTGATGAAAATTCTTATGAAAATGACGAAAATATGTAGAATGAATCAAATTATGATTGGAAATCTGATACAACTTTGATAGGTGCTGATTTTCATAATGATCCACTATTGTCCAATGTAATTCTTAATAAATTTTAAGAAAACATTTTAAAAGAATCGAATCCTGATGTCATATCAAGTGTTATTTGTCCCCGTAATGCATTTGCTTTTTGTAGGAAACTTATTCAATGTGAAGCATGATTCCTAAATGAGCTAGAACTTGATTACAGTCAGGATGATTTCATATCGACTGTTGTTTATCCTCATCATGAAGTCACTTCTAATAGATCCTCTAGTCAATGTGAGAAATTTGTTTTAAATGAAGTCACATTATTTTTAACTTAGGAATATGAAGATTCAACACTATTTCATGGGGCAGGATAGTGTTGGAAAATCTATGGTTCGAATTCTAGGTATCAGTGATTTCAGTACACAACCGACACGTTGATCAAATACAATTCCAGGATCCAGGTGAGTCTGTTCTAATTTCACTTGATAGTTATAATACTATTGAGTATATTCTAGATAATACAGATTTTAAATTCAGTACACAGTCTGATAGACATACAATGAACCTAAGGAAAAGACGTACAATTGATTACCAAAATTTAGATTCCAATCTAAGCTGTTAAAGTTATGTTGTTTGTATGAACTACTTTTTTACCGATTGATTTCCTGATTGATTTCGAATTTCAAATACAGTACGTTCATTTGTACTCATCTCGTTCTTCCTGACTTAAATTGCACTGTTTCGGAAATCCCTAGTTAACACAATAATTCGAATACTTTTAGTAATCATATTATTGCAGATTGGGGCAAATTTCACAACACCGATAAAAGAATACTTTTTCTGATCAACATTAAAATTTGGTTAGAAATTCATTGGATTTACCTGAATAAGTTCATCATGATCAAAATATGGATCAGAAATATGTTTATGGACCACAGTTGGTTCGATCCAGGCGTTATCTGTATTGATTGTATCATCCAAATATCCAGAATATATCTAAACAAAAAGTTTATTCGCTTAATCAAACAAAGGTATCTGAAAATCATAATATCTAATGGTGACAATCTGAGATTTATCAGTCACTTCTACGTGTAACTGTCTATGGACGTACAAGTCGGCAAGATTAATAGATTCTGAAATAAATTTCGTGTTATTATTAAAATGACGAAACTTAGTGTTTCAGTACTCGAAGCTTTGATTGCAGAATGTGCATTTTCAATTTTCGAGTCGAACATTTGAACATATCCAGTGTTTTTAAGAACTTTCCTTTTTGATATTTATGAGTAAGTGAAGTAATAAAAATTAGGATAATTGTATTTCATCTATTTATATGACAGCTACCAATCTAAAATTCTGATCCTGTTAAAGCACTTCTAAGTATTTATACTCGCGATGTTTGTAAAAATTTTGAACTATATACCAATCACATTACCAAATACTTGAATGCACACTTTTATGCTTCGTTTTTATGAGCAAGCCAGCATTTACATTAGAATTTGACATGATGTTCATAAATTTAACTTTGATGACTTTCTAACTTAATTTCTTAGGCTTAACATTTTTTAACTGACGCGCAACTTTTACTAACCACATTCTTAGAGCTTTTTTGATTATTAGCAATTGTTCTTTGGACTCGATATCTGTCTTTTGATCAAACAATCGTTTAAGAGTAATAGGTGTGTGCACAAAAACAGTGGGATTAATCATACGATGCTAAGATGGGTAGTTGAGCATATATACATACATAATCGCTTATAATCAAATGCTTTGACAAATATGGGATTCAAAAAAACTGTACTTTCCCATGACAAAATGCATAGTTAAAACATTTTATGGGATTGAACCTTAAAATAGCTTTAAAAGTTTTATCTGGAGATTATTAGTTAAGAAAGCCTTGGTCTTTAAAAAACTCAAACTTTGTTTTTGTGTACCAAATAAACTTATCCTTATCTTGGATCTGCGTAGGATGATGAGTCAATTTAATCTTTCCATATCACATTACTTTTCATCTACTTTGTTTTCAAATTATCATTTTATATTCGTTCAACTTTTTATTCAATAGACCTTGAGTGTATATGTGACTAGGTTATTCGAAATGTATGGCAAAAATGCATCAAAGTTTCTGAGGTTAATTTTTTCTTAGTATATTTTCAAAATAATTAGCGTGTTTTTATAAATGTTCATTTATCCTGCTGAAATAATCAGTTTCTCAATCACCAGTAACAAGGAGAGAGTCGTAATCTATGATTGGAAACGTAATATCACATTAACCGAAATCGACCAAAGTGGTGAGACTTCATCCGCTTGCTGTCGTCGTTTGACTGTTGAGTTTTATGTCATTCTATACTTTCCACTATTCAAACTCATTTACTTTCTTTGAAGTATACTTCTCTCGTTTTGTTTTTTATTTTCATGTATATTATAGTTTTCACCTATTTTCGTTTTAACCTTGTAAATTTCATTTCTCGCTGTACCGATAGGTGAGGTATATCATCTCAGATTGATACACAATGGTTCCAAATCGCTCATTATCTATGATTAACTATAATATAAACAGTTAATCACTTTTTACCTGATTTCATAAGCAAAGTCTTCATTACATTAAATTTGAAATAATAAATAGCAATTTTAAGATTAATACTCAACCTACAATTTTTGTGGTTAAACTGGTGAATTTTTTCAGGGTTTTTACTAAAGTTGTTTTCTTTGTTGGCATCAATTTTACCAAATGTTTCATACGACTTTTTGTAAGAATATCAAATATCTCGTTTACACATACTTTATGATCACAACCAATAGGATGTTGAACTAGAAACTAAAATAAGATGATAAAATAGTGACAATTTTTCAAAATTAATAGAAAACCAATGAAACGTACTTGTATATAGTTGAGATCATAAGTCCATTGAAGCTAGACCACAATGGAAAACCTGGAAACACTGTAAGGCCGTTTCGTCCTATTGTGGGACTCAGCAGTGCGCATCCACAATCCCGCCTCGCAAGATTCCAGCCCAAGACCTATCAGTCTCGCGCGCGAGTGCTTAACCACTAGACTACTGGGCCGGCATCCAACAGTGTTAATGTCTAACTTTAACCAATGCACGAAATTGAGCGACACATTCACCAATTATCTTCAGTGGGTTACTATCTCACAACAGACCCGGTTGAACACTGATCACTGATCCTCACTAGAACTCCATGAAATACCTCTTGAAGCCAGTTACCAGTGAGCATATATATTAGATGAAAGATGATAATGTATGCAAAAAACAGGACTAAAGTTACTCGTGTTTAAAATTAAGAGGCGGGATCGTGGATGCGCACTGCTGAGGAGTCCCACATTAGGACGAAACGGTCGTCCAGTGCTTCCAGGTTTTCCATGATTGTCTAGCTTCAATTGACTCATGATTTCAACTACGAAAATTATTAGTTAATTGAAAACTGAAATATCGATAAATCTAATAGTTCTTTTCTCCTATTTAGTTTTCTATAAAAGTTTTATGATTTACAATTCATTCACTTTATCATTTTCAGAATAACTTGAATTCATTTATTAGTAAATACTCAAACATAAAAGTAAATATTCTGGTTTAATCGTGAAAAATTAATCATTTTAATTTGTTTTAAATGTTTATAGTATTAAAAGACTAATATTTGAACATGATTTAGTTTATAATATTATTTAAAATGACCTATTTATGTTATATCCTGAAGAGAATTATGAATGGTAACTTCTGAGGACTATTTATGGACCAATATGATATGTATATTTCCTATTCTATAATTGTTAAGTAACTAAAGTATCCATATTCGTATTTCTCTTATTGTAAGCTTCATTTTGACCCATAGACCATTATTATACAATTTACCATTCCTGAATTATACCCAGTCTATTAATTACTGTCCCTCCTATTCACAGCCACATTTGGCCAAATCTTGTACATAAATTATTTTATATTTTAAGGTACTATGTGGTCAGTTTGATTAGTATATAAACCCAGTATGTTTGAGAATAATGATTAATATTGGTGTTCTGGACTTAAATGGTTGGGCTAGGCAGAAAACAGGACAGATGAGTACTCAAGACTGCTCATACAGTTTTCGTGTATCATTGCTCTGATCGATAATTCACTCCTCTCTGATTGGCGGGGACCACCACGTCATATATTAAACAGGGCACGCAGGCACACGATATAACAATTTATTCTTAAAAAAAACCATCCACTTCTTCATAAAACTATTAATAGTATTTGTCATCTAATTCTTTTGCCAATATTAAGAAAATATTTAGTGTCTGTATAGCGGCTTTAACCACTATCAGGTTGATAAAACACTAAAAAACCAATTTATTAGTGCACACATTTGTAGAATGTTTTAATATGAAAACTCATAAATTTGCAGCATCTTATTGAGTTTGCTATACATAACCTTTTCATAATTTATTACATCTTGCTATTGTTCAAGTCATTTTGTGGCATTTTTCATTTCATTTTTTCACTATGTTACGCAAATTTTAATATCGACCTCTTTATAGTTTGTTGTAGAACCCTGAGTTACTGATACTTACTTTTATAGGTAGTGAAATTATGTATACCTGATTAAACGCAATGTTTAACATGTTCACTAAATAAACCATTGTTCAGATAATAGTTCCCCTTAATAGATATATACATACAATGCCTAATTTATACTGTTCATTGTAATCCCTTTTGATATCAAGTAGAATAAAAAAGTACTTAACTATACAATGTAAAATTTTTCTTTATCAAAATTTCTATTGACCTTATCGATTTTGTTTATTTTTACGGTTTGTATTTTATATAGCTATTTGTGTAGAAAAACTTGGATTTTAGATCAGAAGAACAAAGGCACATGGTAGTTTTGTTAGTCCTGAATAATGAAAATAATAGTCTAGAGGTTTTCATAGTATTTGTATTGTATTGTATTTGTAGACGTACAAGAAATTAATAAGTACCATTTCATTCATAAAGAATTTTGTTTTCATAGTTTAAAAGAAAATATCTGTACTCTTCTAAGTTGAGAACAATATTCTAATAATAACTACTGTCCTCTAGTGAATTAGTGTTAATAATTATTTTTAGTGCTCAGTTAAGCTAATCTCAAATAACTCATTAGTAACAACGTTAACTAAACTTATGTACCTTACGGGTTTGAAATTCAAATCCAAAAGCTCCCTAAACTCTGTATAGACGAATCCAAGCGACAGTTGAAATGATCTGTTAGCCTTACTTACTTAATTACTTACTTACTTACTTACTTACTTACGCCTGTTACCCCTTGTGGAGGAGCATAGGCCGCTCACCAGCCTAGCAACATTTTTTAGGAATCTCCTGTTTCTCAACCATTGACTGTCGATCCACATAATAAATCTCACATCTGTTTTTGGTTCACTCTTTATTGACTTCACTATCCTTCTCTCCACGATTTCTTCACAATATTATTAGTTTATTTGTGCGGTTCATGTTCTTGATACTCTATTGTACAAGAATCTTTTGGTATATATAAATAAAATAAATTTACAAGCATGGTAAGCAGAGATGGATAGTGGCTAGCAGTGGAATCCAGGACGCGACTTTTTGTCCTATTTGGGACTCGTCAGCTGGATGTACCTGCATCTCAGAGTTGATGTTCACTCTGGGACTCGAACCCAGTACCCTCGCTTCAAACGCCCTAGCGTTATCCACTCGGCCACTGAGTCCTGATAGCCACTTGCTTATGCAATAGGATGACGTTTAAATTCACTTGGTATCGAGGCAATACGCACAGTATGCACATATGCCAATTAGAGACTGACCAGTTGCAGTCCTAAACACATCGATGGGAAGATCCAAACAAACAATACTAAGTGAATTCAAACTTCACCCCATCGCACAAGCAAGTGGCTATCAGGACTCAGTGGCCGAGTGGATAACGCGATGGCGTTTGAAGCGAGGGTACTGGGTTCGAGTCCCAGAGTGAACATCAACTCTGAGATGCAGGTACATCCAGCTGACGAGTCCCAAATAGGACGAAACGCGTGTCAAACTGGATTCCACTGCTAGCCACTATCCATCTCTGCTTACCATGCTTGTGAATTAAGGTATATCGAGGCAATACGCACAGTATGCACATATGCCAATTAGAGACTGACCAGTTGCAGTCCTAAACACATCGATGGGAAGATCCAAACAAACAATACTAAGTGAATTCAAAATAAATTTATATTCAAAATTCATTAGAAATCAATCTTTACAGGAAAGTAACTCACCCATGGTAGTTGTGAGCCTAACGGATTTTTGTAAACAATAACTTTAAGAGCCTCCTCTTTTGTATATTTGGATTCAGATAGACATTCGTTTGACCTTCTTGTAATGACTAGTATAATAGCTGAGTTTGCACCCCATTCAGGTAAATGTCCTTTTCCATTAACTCCAGTGCGACCACCAGGATTTCTAGGGCATCCAGTTATTGGATCAGGAGAAGGAACATTAGGAATTCGTGTTCTGAACTGAAGCTTTCTTTCTTCTGAAAGTTCCGCGAAATTTCCTGGTTCAGTCCATCCTTCAATTGAGTAAACTGGAGGTTTCCAGCCTAAACACATTGGTTTCTGTGACTGTTTCTGTAATCAATGAAAATTGTATAAACGATTATAAAGATTAAATACAAAAAAAGTATCGGATTTTGACTTTAATAAATAATCCTCTGCATGTATTTCTTCACCGAGACACCGATAGATCAATAGAATCAGTTCATAATAATAAAAAAATGTTTGAACTATGACGTGATCAAGAACTACATTTTGAGCACTCACGAAACACAAAGGTAAATATTATGCTCAAACATACCAACAACAAATGAATAAATTAACTAGGATGTTCTCAATCATTCATAATACATATAAACAATGTAAAACAAATATACAATACTTAAAATTTAATTACAACACATAACACGAAACTGTTACAAATGATCAAAAAAAGCAAAGTCATTTCATTATTTTCGACTGAAATCTACTCAATTAAACTGCAATCAACCAATTATAAAAAAAAACCTGGCAGATTTTTAAAAAAAATTTGTTTTAATTTTTCTACTTTGTAAATTGTTTTAAATTTACATTGATGCCTCATTTGAAATATTATTGGTTAGTAACTCAATAATGTTGTTATCTCAATCAAATTAGTGAATACATTTCTATTATTATTATTATTATTGCTATTATTATTATCACCCCATTGCACGAGTAACTGGCTATCAGGACTCAGTGGTCGAGTGGATAACGCGATGGCCTTTGAAGCGAAAGGTAATGGGTTCGAGTCCCAGAGTGAACATCAACTCTGAGATGCAGGCACACTTAGCTGACGAGTCCCAAATAGGACGAAACGCGTGTCAAACTGGATTCCACTGCTAGCCACTATACATCTTTGTTTACTATTATTATTATTGTTGTTATTAAAGATTCTTTACAGTTCACGTAATAATGGCTTTTAATACATGAATATTAGCTATTCAATAATTCATTGTATATAATTTATAATTTTGTCTTTTTTGTAAATGCCTTTTATAAGTTCAAATTATGTACATGTATTCTATTGCTCAAATAACAAAAGCAAACTCATCAGAAATGAAGTAAGAACTACACATTCAATCCTTCATTTTCAAAATGTTCATTAATTGTTTTCGACTTTATTGTTCTTTCATTTTCATACCGATTATTCATTGTTTTCGTTCTTTTCTACTCAATCTTCTTAACCTTCTGATGCCAAGTATTCCACTTTTGATAAGTGTTATCTACTACATATATCTGTCGATATAAGTAGCATACATGATAATGTTGATAGAAATATGTTCTCTCAGCATCACATTTAAGTAAAATTAAACATTATGATCATATGTAGCCATATTTTAAGGATAGTTGACTGTAAATTTACTTAATTAAGGATGGACTTTGGCAGACTTATATTAAAAAGAACATTGAATTCCGAATTTTCAGACTAATTTTTATTGATTTTACTCGTAAGAGACAATATACGAAAATACCATAATGTTTATAGTAGTATGGGCCTAGACACTATAAATGAGGTGTTTTTAAATAAGTTTGTTGTCATTGCAGACTAAATCTTAGGAGTAGGCAATTATGGTTTCGTTGTTTTCAAAATATTCTTGGCCTCATAGGTCACAGCATAAAAGTGTTCACAAAGATTTTGCAAGTTCCTTAATAAATTTTAAAATGGCAGTATAGTTGAGACTGAATAAATAGGTTGTTATCTTGTAGTGTGAAATGATTTAAAAGACTAATGAGAAAAAAACTTGTAGAATAAGATATATTTTAGTTGAAGTGGAGTACGTTGATTATGCTATGTATCTTTTTGAAGAAAACCAATGTTCAAGTGGATAGGTTTGCAGATTATATCACTTCAGGGTTTTCATTTTCATCACATTTAATAGTGGATTATATAAGTATAAATCTAATAAGCTGTCTTCTATTATTATTTCTCTATGGGCGAGATTATTGTGAACGAAACTGGAACTAACTTGGAACATAGAACACTGAAAAACTTAAAATTTAAACATTAAATTAAAGAATTATAATAGACTTTGATTAGATGCTTAATCGGTGTACCGTATATTGAGATTGAATAGTATGAATTCTGAATGTATTCAAATCAATGGATTTCGCAGTAGATTGTCGAAATTTTACACTAGGTCATCTCATTTCACGTCAGTAAAATTTATTTGAAAATTTAATCCACCTTTAAAAAATCTAACTTATGGTTCTTCAGAACTATTTTTTATGTGTACACTAATAGTTCTTCAGGCAGATTGTACAATGATTAATTAGGAGGTAGAAAATCTCATCCTTTCTGTTGATTGAAATCAGACAGTAAAAAATATACTACTGTGTATATTTCCTCAAGGTAAAAGTGTGTTTTTATTGTATTCAAACAAACATTCATTTGAAATATGCTTTTACTTTTGTTTGCATACTGAAATAATTTCTTAATGCTTATCCGATGTTCGAAGCTGAATGGTAGAAATTCCCTGAATATATGTTTTGTGCTAGTTGTCACATAAGGGTAAGGCATAGCTGAAGTAGAGTCGAAATTTTCATCCGATTCTTCTTGTTACATGCGAAACCCTCAAATTTCTACAATAATTTGTCAGTTTGGGGTCAGTTTTCATTACGAATTAATATTAGATGGCTTAAATTTAGGAACTATAGAATCATGCACAGCTATACCACTCTTTCTTAGGACCCCTCCGTGGTGTTTACTAACAGCCCTTTTAGAGTATAAACGCAAGCCCTCTTGTTATTGCGACGAGTACGATGTTAACTCAACGGCTATTGGTATCGCGCTTACCAAGGGACCAGAAGATTCTGATTTCGAACTATGATAATGTTATTGGTGTACATCACTGATGAGTCTCTCATAAAGTTGAAATAGCTCTTCAATGGTACGTCGTTTCAATGGTTCTCAAACTCTTGCTTAGCTGTTAGGGATACTCATTTCAATTTAAACATACTCTACACACCACCTTATTTAAAACATCACTTTTATTTCTTTTTTGTTAAATAAATATCTGTTAATTTCCTATATACACAACACACACTAAAATGATAGTGAAATAACTGACATCGTACAGTGACGAACTTTTTTAGTAGTAATGAAAAATATTTCATGGCAGCTTAGAAACTATTAAGTAAGATTAATAAAAAATTGAATTTATTGTAGAATTCATAGCCATGTCTGTTGGTATGCTCCACTCGATTCAATGTGACTGAGAAGTGTGTACATAGAATTTTGGTTGGTTAATTTACGTCACTGTATTATTTATATTTGTGTATAATCAATATGGAACATTCATATTTTCTTCATTACACACTTTTATTTGGATTATTATCTGAATTTTGAAAAGAGATTAGCTGGCTCTAAGATGTAGGTACATCCAACTGACGAGCCCCAAATAGTACGAAACGCGCGTCCTGGATTCCACTGCTAGCCACTATCCATCTTTGCTTACAGATTAGCTGGCTCTTTATTTGACCAAACAACTGATTATCGAATAACAAAGTAAAACAACTTATGGATGTCAAAATTCAAATGGAAATTTCGGCTTAGCCATAAATATTATTAATTGACAAGTTTTCAAAATTCTACATTTCTGCTACAAACTTTTAATCAAAGTTTACCTACACAATGATATAAAATTTTTAATTTGAAAACACTTGTGTCGAGATATTCCTATTAAATATTAATAACAGACTTATATTAGAATATAATCACTTACTTCCCATGGTATTGGATGCGGAAATAGACGAGGTGTGCGATCAGCTGTTGGGGGCACAAATCCTGCATATTTGTGTGGTCCTTTTTCGAGAACAGCTAGCTGACTGTTTCTTGTTCCTTGAACCAGTTTTATCATTGGTTGTTCACTAGATTTTGATCTGGAGTAAACTTTACTTGGTTTTTCTTTAGCTGTGCAAGAAACAAAGAAGGAAACTAATTGAAGTGAACAACGCCCGTTCAAACTGAGAATTAGACTTAGATAATAGTCTTAATAGACACTTTAGATTGGTTTGTAGAAAATGTTTATTAGTAGAAGAATCGATTCTCTGTGATCTAGCATAAAATTTCTTAGAAGTGCTTAAGATGCTATATTTTTGGTGATTTACTTAGTCAAAAAAGGTAGTGGTTAGAGTGTTTCAGCTTTTTACCCTATGCATAACAGACATACTAGAACATGACTTTAAATGACAGAGAAGCTGGGAAAATCTTTATTATTTAAACGCACACAAGCCTCATTATAACGCGTTCAAATGCAGGACTGGATTTCTATAAGACTAGTTTCAGAGACAATCAAAGATATTCTAAACTGCATACGGTAAACTAACTATATAACATTCTTCAGAATGGCTAGCCTTTCAACTGGTATTGATCGATACTGAAAATCGTTATTTAATCAAGGTGACATTTAAATTACCATTTTAACACATATATTTACTTAAAGTTTTAGTTGAAAGAAAATCTGTATCTTGATACGAGATTAGAATTAGTAAAATTCAGGTTCTCAACCTATACCAACATTGATTTTATCTTCAGATGAGTTCATTATAAGCCTTTTTTTATTTTATATTTCTACTTGACCTAATTATTACTATTGATTGTAGTGACAATACTTTCTTTTTTACTGAGATAACAATGTAAAAACAATACAAATAAACATAATCACTGTTTTAAAATTGTTGGGATGATCCTGAGAATTTCTCACAATATACATGACAAGCTCAGGAAAGATTAAAAGGCATTTTTATCCAATCAGAGTTTGATTAGAAGTTTTACTAGAAATATCAAGAAAATGAAAAGTCAAATGTAGAGGTTCTGATTGGCTGATTACTATACTGCGACTATGTTTAGTAGTATTCTAGAATTTTCAGGAAAACCCAAGAACTTCTAAAATACTATAATAACTCTATATTTTCTGTACATGAATGAATCTTTGGAGTAAAGTGCATCTCGTATATTTTGCGCATTTTCTCTCGTGTTCAAATTGCTGTGTAGTTTTAGCTTGGGGGTTACGAGACTAGCTTATGATCGGAACGTAGCGTTCAATCAAGGAGACATCGAAAATTCCCAATTTCTTGTACTAAATATATTAATATAAATAGAAAGAAAATTAAAATGTTTGAACAGTGTTATATCACTAACTTATAAGTATTCTTTCAAGTCGTGAATCAAGAGATGGATCCATGCCTAAAAAATAAAACAAATGAAAAAAAGAGATATACAAATATTATTATTGAATCATTGGTAATGATAAATAGGATATATATGTATAACGAAATAAATAAAAAGCAAACTTTTAATATTCAACATTTTCCCCCAAGAAATTTAATTACTTCATTAGTGATAGATTGAAGGCTAGAGAGTCAATACCGTAGAGTAGACAATACAAATCAATATGATCGATTAAAAGTCACTCTTAATGGATTTATGATCTGGTGTATTTCAAGTTTTTATTCTGTTAGAGTTACTGATGTTCATATTGATTAACAATATTTCTAGGAAGGTCACGTACAGATAAATATGATTACTATCAACAGTAATTAGATAAAAGAATTTTCAATCGTTAATTCTTAATTAATAAAGCTCATTACTCTAACATAAAACAGTTTTATAAAAATGTATTGTAATCTAGTTTAAGTTTAAGACACCAATTGAAACCATTAGTCCTTAGCAGAAATGTCTTCTACATAAAATAGTATTTTGTAGCTAATGACATAGGATGATCATACAGAGTTTTGTTGATCTTATTGAGAAATATGTCAAGATTAGACTAGATATTAGAGTCTGAAAAATTTCACAATAGTTAACGGACCAATTAAATGCACAATAAATACAAGAAAACTATGTGGTTATCACTTTTTAACTTTAGACAAAATGAAATAAAACTCATTTTTTAATAACTGAGTAGAAGGTGGATGCATGTTTTGTCTAATTCCGCTATTTTTTTCACGAATTAAAATTAAACAATTTTTCATCGTTGAGTGGATGACCTATTCAGTATACAATGAACCGGAGAACCTTGTACCTATTTATATTCCATAATTTTGATTATATTTCCTTGAAAAAGGTTGAACCAGGCGGGACGTTGGATTTACTTCAAATTCATTCGCTGAGATTTTACAAATATATTCTTACTATTTAATGTCTTACATAAACTTGGCGCCCAAATACTGTGAAAGCATTTGCTCTAATTTAGACAAAAGTTCTTATATAAAACTAAAGATAATTAGTATTATTTCAATCAATGATAGAATTGAAACTCTTGGTAGCTAGAAAAGTGTAATATATTCTCTGTAAAAGTTGAGACCTAATACAAAATACCAGTTGTATCAGTAGTTACTTAAGTTAGGTTATGTAGGCAACAAATATTTTTTACGATTAGTTGATGAAGTTTTTCTAAAGTTGTCTTCAAGTTTACTGATGAACAGTATTAAGTTTATCAGTTTTCTCCGAATTATTGATTTTTGTTTCTATTACTTCAATACAAACAATCAATAATTAGTGGGATGAGTTTTTTTTTTCTACAATTTATATATATATATGTATACCTGTTTAATGATAGGAGTATAGACTTGAGAGATTACAAAAATAAAATGACTTACGTGTTTGCGGTTTAGGGTGTGTTTCTTCTGGTTGTGATTTCTAGAGAGATCATATTGAAGATAGTGTTTGAAATAGTCATGAAAAAAACAAAAGAAAACCAATTAAAACTTATTAGAATCAAAGTGGTCAATGTTTAAATGATGAATGGTTATCAGCATTTTGTGAATTATTTCGCTCTATTGCTGACATAATAATTACCCCTGAAAATACGTGATTTACGAGAGGTAACGTTTATAATTAATTCATTGATGTGAATACATTCAATCGTAAGTGAAAAGCTGAAGGAATGGATTAGATGAAGAAAATAAGTTAAACTTCTTTGCAACCCAACTCTGTACAAGTTGACTGTACGTTATAGTAGCATTTTTAAATCAATATACATTAGTTGATTAGTGAATAATTTATATTTAATTTTAACTAAACAGCCCGACACAATAATAATAATGTACCTTTGAGTTTAATTCTTTGATTAAACTTAATACTTTGTCAACTTTCTCTTCAACAGTTCTAAGCCTGTCAGTTTTTGATTCAACTCTTGTTAGGAAATCATGCGTTGTTTGATAATATGTTGAGATAGCTGCAGATATCTCTGATGAAATTTCAGCACCTCTGTTCATCTGCATTACTGTAGTTCGGACACTGACCATTTTTCCACTCTCTTTTTGTTTACGTTTTTTGCCTTGAATAATATATCGATCATAATCCCAGAAACGTAATCTTTCCCAATGTATAAGACGTAGTTCTTGAGGTGATCCAGGTTCATAGGATTTTTCTAAAATTGTTAATAAATCAATCAATCATCTTTTTTTTCTCATTCTGTAAATTCAGTGTTATATTTATTAATACTTATTGAATGATTAAAAACAAGTTTAAATCTATTAAATTGAAACGGTCAGCTGGATGGGTCATTTGACTGTTTCCTGAACAGTTGATACTCTAATGTTTAGAAAAATAGTACATTATTACCAATTCTATTAGAAACATTGATGAAGATTACACGCTTGATGATAGCTCATTTCATATCATCGAAATCAATTTGTTATAAGTGTATTTGTATAAGGTATAATTACTTCTGTTGTGCAATAAACAGAAATACCATCATAGCTTAAATTGACTCATGATTTCAAGTATATATAGAAATATCATTTGTCAGCACAGAGAGATTCGTTTAATTTTATTACATCCGGATTATGATAAGATTGAAACATTTTAACACTGATGATAATTTATCTGATAAAGTTCAGAAACAGAATAAAATCAAAGTAAACATTTACATCCCACTTTACGGAATTATTCAACTTATTAGGAAGTGGAAAATGAAAGAAGACAATTGCGTTCACTAAGTGTCATTGAAACACTACAAGGATAATCAAACATACAGAAAATGACCATTACTTAGTGATAAATATACATTCTATGTTTAAAATATATCACAAATTTTCAATGTAATCAGTTTTATTCTTTAGATCATAAATTGACCGTAACTAGACAGACATAGAAGACCAAGAAGCACTGAAAAGATGTTTTGTCTTTGTATGGTATTTTTCAGTGGTATGCATCTATGATCCCGATCTATTTCAAACGCCTAACCTTCAAGTCTCGTAATGACTCCTTAGATTTCAGACAACTGAGTTGGTGTCCAGTAGTTTACAAGTAAAACTTCAATCAATTCTTAATATTAGTCAGCCACTTTCCGATGTCACTGGTGGGTAACTATCTCACGTTGGTATGTCAGGGCTTCTCGTTAGAATTTCGGGATTACCTCTCAAAATACATCACAACTAAGCATATGATTATGATAAGAATATGGGGCTCGTAAAGTTTGTTGAGTTTCAGTTCATGATGTAAATTATAAAATTCGGTAATCTCCAAAAACTTCAAAGCCAGTAATAATGAATTATGTATATACCGTTTATCGACACCCAAATGTATTATTAAGATACAGCATTTGTGTAGAGTATTAGTTTTTGAAGTGAGCTTTTACCTCAAACTGTCATAATCTAATGAACGGATAAAAATCTGAGAACATTGAATAGCTATTTATCCCCATGTTGAAATGGTTTAAAGAAGTATGGTGTTTAGGCCATTTGCAGAATACGGATTAAGAATCTAAGGAGGTATATTTTGTGAAATAATTAATTCAATGCAAACAGTTTAGCAAGGACACCTAAATTAAGCAGTTAACTTTTCGTATAGTTTATTCTTTCCTGATTAATAGCATTCACATCCATTTTTTTAATATAAAACATTCTAGGCAAACTCTTAAAGTTTAATTTTGGTTTTCGCGTGAAAAACTGCATTCAAAATATTGTAGAAAAGATATTAATATAACCGATTAATAAGGTTCAAATTGTTTTCTACTAGTAATGTATACTACATTATGACTTAATTTCTCCTTAAAGTATTATAAATAAATATATATATCACTTACTAAAAGGATGATCACTTTTCAGTAGACTTTTCCTGCAACCTCTTATTATATAACGTATTATTAAATAAATATACCATATTATGTTTAGAGGAGGTGGAATCGGTGAACGATTTACATATTCTCCTACTATATGATATCTTTGTAATGCCCAATATTTTGTTGATGCTGATTCAATTCTCATATACGTAGAGCTAATAAAATATTGAAAAAGAAATATAAATTATCATTAGTATTTATAATCATGATATTATTGAAATTGCATAACTTAAAAGCTACATGCGAAGCTGCTAATATTAATGAACTTCATCAGCTAAGCAGACAAATCACATAAAGGTGTATGGAATATTTTACTTTAATTCAAATCAATCTAGAATCTCGTATTTAAATTATAATTTGTCGTAGTGATTAATAATGTGAGTGATGAAATCAGACATCTAGTTCCTGGATGATATTATTATTATTTCGGGAAAAGCACATAAATCACTGGGCGCTGACTGAAAACCTTATAGCCTTTTAAAAAATCAAGTGAACAGTAAAATAATTTATGGTTATTTGTAGTCATTTATATTTTCCCCTTATAATGACAAAATAACTATCAACTTATCACTTTAGTTATTAAAGATTGTTTTCGTTTGAAACAACTAGACGTTTAACTTCTTTGTAACTGATATTTTGTAACCATTCACCAATGTCATCAGTGAGTTGATATCTCCCAACAGACCTGGTTGAACTCCACTGGTTACTGCTTCTCACTAGAACACCAGGAAATACCTCATGGAGCCAGTTACTAGTGAGCACATGATCATTATCAGAAGGGGTTTGGTGGAGATTTTAGTAATTTTATAGAGTTGAGATCATGAGTCAATTGAAGTTCAACTCTGTGAAATTACTAAAATCTCCACCAAACCCCTTCTGATAATGATATTTTGCAGTTAAATTTCCAGTTTTTGTTTTCGTCTTTCAGTTGATATAAGTTTGTAACAAAAGATAATTACAGATTCCATTCATCACATCAACAGATTCTTAACTATTTTACCATATATAAGTGTATATTTTATTTGACATATTTAGAAATGAAATAGTTAACTTACGCAAACATAGCAATTACAAGATTCAATAGTAAAACTTGAGTAAGTATTACGTATACACCAAGAAGTATTGGTGATAGCCAAGTGGACCAGCCTCCTGGACAATTAATTTTATCATTCTTACAAGAGTCCAATAAAACTAATCAAAAAATAAATCAGTATAGAAAATTAGAAAGTGATCTGTTGAAACAGACAAAGTTGATTTATTTATTTATTTAAGTAAACATTTTTTATTGATTGTCATCATTTCTGTTCATCATTTTCCCTTCAAGAAAACCTGTATGTATGAATATGCAATAAAACTGCTTCACTAGTCAAAAATTGACTTCAAAATGTATTCAGGTGATCTGCATAAACTATCCTGCAATAAATATCTGGAGTCATTAATAAAGTATTTTAGCATCCATAAATCTTCCTAAGTAATTTATTCTAAATAAAAACCTTTTACTATTTATTGTAATATTGTAGTGTAGACATAAGTAGTATGTAACATCAGTAAGAAGTTGAATGCCTGTCAAAGGAAAGTTGATAAGATTGTACTGAAGAAAACAGAAAGGACAACATAAAGAAATAGAGAATTGCAAGAACTGTGAAGAATGTAAAGGACAATTGATGAAAGATTTGCAAATGAAGTATTGAATATATGGTTTTCACAATTTACCAAAGAACCCTGTGATTTTATGTTAAATTATAAATTGGTTGTTACCATCTGAGTGTTCGTTTACTTCAATATATTTGAAACTATTCATAATATAGTACAGTCTACTTCTTCAGTTTGATTCTATTATAATTTTTTTCTGTTTGTGGACGTTTCCAAACAAATCAAATGTTTCAGGCACATTTGGTGAATACATATAGAGTGCATTACGGTCTACATAAGCAAACTTTAGATGAGGAAATTACATTTGAACCCCTTCATGTGAAAATATCGAAACTTTATTCAGTGAAATTGCTTACGAAACAAAGCAGTTTTATACATGATTGTCAAAATGCTTTCTGGTATGATTACCTTCACCAGATAAAGTATCCATTTCATATTCACCGAACACTTGAAAATAGGCCAATTGTAAAGCTTTGAACACAGTGAATAAATTTGTTAATGGATCTAAGCTAGCCGTTGATTGATAAGCAGTAACCCATTGTAATATTGCAAATCCGGCTACGACAACAGTGAACAAAGCCAAAAATGGAATTAAATCACGAACAATCTGTAAAATAAAATGAGAAATTTCAGTTTATCTGTTTAAACATCGGCATTGTTGACCTTAGTCATGAACAACGAGTGCGGGAAAACAAATCGTCTTTAGCCTATCTGGTTTAAACAAACTTAAAGTATTTATGTTAATTTAAAATTTTACAATCACTCTGAAAATGCTATCCAGCAGATGCTAGGATGATTTTCCGTTTGATTGATACTGAGAAGACTTCAGGTAAGTCATTAGCTTTTCATTTGAAGAACTCATAATTAAGAAATGTTAAGTCTCAGAGCTTAAGATCCATCTCATATACATTGGTGCTTATTAATTGTGCACATAAATTATAAAGTTAATATTCTGTTATTTACTAAGTCACTGTCCTATTTTTCGGATGGTCGTAATATCTGATCCAAGTAATATTTTGGCTTAAAACGGTTATAGGAAGTCAGATACCAAAGTTTATTAATTTTTACCACCAGAATAATCGATTATTTCAAAATTGAAGTAGAAACAATGATCAAAGTCATGAATGATCAAAATAATCCATTTCAATTAGTTTGAACATATTAAAGGATACTTACCATAGATTGTACCATAATAACCATTGGTCCTAAACGTATATTTACTGTAAATAATTCTAAAATACGATGATAGAATATACACAATGAAAGTCCATAAAATATTCTTGCCAACTGCAATAAAGCTTCTTGTATAGCACTAACTGGATTCACTGGTGTAAATGATAATCTTTCCGCTTCTTCAGTTAATACTAAAAGTTGTAATGCTGTGCCAAGTATAAATATAATAATGGCCATAATTTCCAAACATTTCCATAACTTTGTTAAATATATTTTAAATGGAATTTCACCTAGCATTCCCTGATCAATAGTAGAGTGAAAGAACACAGAATTAGTTTTTGTCTAAATTTTTAAAAACTTGTCTAAAAGTAGACTATATATACACATCGAAAAAATATAGTATAATTTATTTCCTTTAATGTTACGTTTGTTAAGACTGTCGGATATAATCCGATGATTTAACTTTACCTTTCAATTCTTGGTACATTTTCCATTTCAAATATTCTTTGATAAATAAGACACAGGTTAATTGGAACGGCCATAAAAATAATTGGACCGGCAAGAAAATTTAATGACTGATGGTCGGTATCAGATATTGATCGTTAAAAAAGTTTTTTAAAATATGCTTTAAATAATTACAGTTTGAATATGTGTGATATACTTCTTGTACTGATAATTTTTTACCGCATCAGAGTTATTAGCATCAACTAAAGCTGTAATCATTATTTTAGTTTTTTGATTAAGATCATGAATCAATCAACGTTAGACTATCGTTGAATACCTGGAAACACTGGAAGGCCGTTTCGTCCTAGTATGGGACTCCTTAGCAGTACGCGATCTCCACAACCTCATACTGATAATTACTATGTGCTCACTAAGGACTAGCTTCGTGAGGTAATTCTCAAGGTTCTGGTGAGAAAACCTGATCAATGGAGTTAGTCTGTTTCAGGTAGAGACAGGCATCTACCTCAGACAATGGAAGATGATCGCGCAATTTCATGGATTAGTTGAAGTTAGACATTAATACCGTTGGATATCAGCTCATTGGTTTAGGTGTTCCGCGTTCGCGAGCGAGACCTAAGGTTATTTATTTATTTATTTAAACACATAAATATTGGTAGAAAAAAGCACCAGATAAATATCCGCCTCACAAATCTCATTCGATTTGTGTGAGGGCTGTGATACTGCCCAGGTGCCCAGACTGAAGCAGGTGGTTTTCTTAGGGGGCCACACCCGGAGCCTTTGACCTGAATGTCTGATCCACGAGGCAGTGGAGCATCGTGAGGAGATGCAGTCCCATGGTAGCCGGTGATCAACGGTTGATTTGTACGCCATTTGTTCCCTCAGGATACTGGAGCCCATGTGCACCATTGGTTTGGAATCAGGGTTTTCCAACTCCCCTAGGTGAACTTTCCGTGTCCACCAACCCCGTTAAAGCGCCGGACATTCGCTTTTCGTCTTCTCACTTTCGTAAACAACACCCCCGCCACGAGAAGGCAGTGAGTAGGACTTCCCTGTCAGAGGCTATATATTCGCTGGCCATATGAGAGCATTTCGAGAGGGAGAGCAGACTCTCCCCACTCTCGGCCGTACCAGGGCATTTGGGGCATTTGGAGACCTAAGGTCCTGGGTTCGTATCCCGAGTGAGTAGTCGTGGGTGCTCACTGCTAAAGAGTTCAATACTAGGATGAGACGGCCCTCCAAATCTTTCAGGTTTTTAATGGTGGTCTAACATCGATCAATTCATGATCTCAATCAAAAACTTAATAATCTCCACAACTCCAAATTTATCATTATTTTATTACTTTTACCTTATTCATAATTTATCACTGTTAAATGTAATTCATTAGAATTTTAAAACTAAAGCTTTAATTATGAAATAACTCATTACTTTTGAAATACTAAGTTGTACAATAGACTGTTTACGTTTTATTTTAGTATCGATCATGTAAAATATTTGGTTTTTAAGTTATATTGTAACGTTGTTTATTTTGATAACCAGTTATGATGTGAAATGTGAAAATGAATGAACTTGGTTAGATAGTTCACAGATATTAATCTGATGTTTATGCTAGTCTGTTCAATCTCTCATTCTATATATAGTTAGTCTTTGTGATGACAATAATTACTGTATTTAATGCTGTAACTTGATGTGCAGATAAGAACTCTCAGCATCATATGTGCATGATTGCACAAATTTCTGTTTAATGTGTAATAAAACTAAAATTACTCAAAAAGGCATTTTATTTGTGTCTTTTGACAGTCACTATCTGTCATTCATCTTCAATTACGAAAGTCTTCCTATTCAGTTACAGTTATTTCTTTCATTCATCACATATAGGATGAATGAATTAGAATATATTCATCTTTCAGTTTTCCAAATGATGGAAAAAGAGGAAAATTTCTCAGTAAGGTATTTTCATCTGAGTTTTACAGTAATAAGAATCGTATTAAATAATAAACTTCTAATACTAGTGGGTGAGTATGTACTGTTGGCATTCATACTTATCCAGCTCAGATAAATCTAAGACTAGAAAGCTTGGCGTAATATTTATATTTAGAAAATGTGAGGCACAAATTCTTAAGTAGGACGTCATAATAAAAATCGTGATTGTTCTAATGGAAATTTTTTTAAGGTGATCAATGTTATCTTTATCTTGAAAATTTTAAGACATAATTTATACGTATCTCAAATTAAATCTATTATCTACTGATATATATGACATAGAATTACACGTTATAGACAGTGAGCACTGATTCTACCGCTACAAAAGATTCATACAGTTTATGATAACTTAAGTCTATAACTAAAAATTACATCCTCTGGAAATCCGCCAATCATGCCTTTAAGTTGTGTTGCAAATAGTAAAGTTTCAGCTTGAATTATTTGGATAATGGCTAGTAATATACATTGAACTTTATGTCTCCTATTCAGAAACAAGAGGCTTAAAAAGGTTTGTTGTTTTGATGGAGTTTTGTTCTCTGAGGTGAATGGTTTGCTCGTGGAGCTTTCATCGTTCTTCTGAATGACATCATCAGCACAAACTTTGGGTAAGGTTTGTTGTTATAAACAACTCGTTTCATTCTTCTTACACATTACTTCTCATCACAATCGATCCGATTTGGTCGTTCTTTCTCGTTATCTATGACAAATTACTGTAATGTACTATGATGTCAAATAAGCCAAGTTAAGTACAATACAGTTCTACATCGTGTTATTTTGTTAATTTATCTATGCTGTAAAATCGGTCATGACAGTTTATTGCTAAAATAGTTTTTGTTGATCAGAAGGGGTTTTGTGGAGAACTTAGTATTTTTATAGTTGAAATCATGAGTCAATTGGAGCTAGACCACCATGGAAAACCTGGAAGCATTGAACTCACTGAAGAAAACTGGTGAACGGTTGCTCAAAATCGTGGATTGGTTGAAGTTAGACATTAACACCATCGGATGCCGGCTCATTGGTCTATCGGTTAAGTCCTCTGGTGCGAGACTGATAGGTCCTGGTTTGGAATCTCGCGAGACAGGATCGTGGATGCGCACTGTTGAGGAGTCTCATAATAGGACGGAACAACCGTCCAATGCTTCCAGGTTTTCCATGGTGGTCTAGCTTCAATTGACTCATGATTTCAACTATGAAAATGGTTTTTCACTATTCTTCCAATCTATCATTAACTGTACACCCATTGAATATGTATCTTTTAAAATCTCATCCACTCTTCTTTATTCACTAAGAAAATAATTTTAAAGAATACTCACCATTTAATACTAAGTTACATAACAACAAATAATGTACTAATAATTACAGATAATAATGAAGAAAAAAACTATATTAAATAAGGTAAACCCACATGACGTATATGTTCTGCAATAAATGAGATCACCCACATATATAAGAAAATATTTTGAAATGAGTATACAGGTAAGAGTAGATCAACAGTAAATAATAAAACGTAGGTAAAAAAGCATAAAAATGCAATGTAGGAAATCTGTGAATTAAAAAAAAATAATAATAATAAAGGGGTAAATTACATTGGAATTTTTTATTGATTATTATTAATCATATTTGAAAAAAAAATTTTCTAAAAATTAGATAGACCATAATTTATAGTTAGTTCTACATATCAGTTTACACTTTATTGTATTTCTTATGATTTGTTTTAGTTGCTGCGTAAAATCTCAAGAATTAACTCACACAAAAAGGTGTGGTGTAATTAAGTAATTCAAGATGGGGTGGTTAGATAAGTTTGTTATTTAATATAACATATAACTCTTCCTATGTTCACAATAATAATGATAATAAAGAAACTTAGGCAAACTAATATCACGTTTCATTCACACCGCAGTTCAAAGACCACCTGACAGTAATGCAAAATACTAAGCGAAATGATGATATAATGATATTACGGTCAGATAAAGGTTCAAGTGTTGTTCTAATGAACACAACAGATTATATCTCTAAGATAAAGTACATTTTAAGTGACCACATGAGATTCAAGTTAGATAAAGGTAATAAGGACTTAACTGATTTAACTGGGAAAAGAATCATGAAAATACTTGGGGATCTCCTGAGGATGATCGATAATACCACTTACACTAACCTACGACCTCGTAGGTCTCATTTACCCACACATGTATGGTTTACCAAAAATATATTAGCAAGGTATTCCTCTTAGACCTATTTTGTCAATAGTCAACCCACCCTACAACAAAGTTGCACGATTATCCATGTATACATTAAAGGATTCATTTGGATTTTCTGACAAAATGAACCACATAAATATTGCTGGTAAGTTTTATGGTTACCTTTGGTGTGACACCACTGTTTACAAACTTACCACTTCTTGAAACCATAGACATGATTCGCCAGCATTCTGACATCCTACCTCTATCAGCATCAGAATTCAAACGACTGTTATTAATGTGTACAAACGATGTTCAGTTCCAGTTCAACAATATCATATACCGACAAACCGATGGTCCAGCAATGGGAAGTCCGTTAGGTCCTATCTTAGCACATATTTTCATGACTAACCTCAAAAGAACTAAGCTCAAATGGGCGATCGATGAAATGATATATTATTCAAGGTATGTTGATGTACCTTCATCTCATGTAATGATCAACAACGTGCGTCAAATCTGCTAAAACGTCTCAACGAAGCCCATCCAAATATGCAGTTTACTATGGAACATGAAAATGGAAACAAGTTCCGTTTTCTCGATATCGCAACGAACAGAGGGAAGCATTGCACAATTCAACGTCCAGTTTATAAGAAAGACACATGGAATGGGGTTTATCACAATTCCAATGGTATTATAACAACTCAGATACAATTGAGTTTGTTTAAATCTAATTTAGTTAAGCCCTTTTGTTAACTCATTTAATGGACGGTCATTCATACAATAACAACCCATGTATACCATTGTACTTTTATACGCTTGAACATTGCTTACTGCCTACGCATATATTCATTCCGCTAGCATTATTATTAATCGCTTATTTGATCCGATGATTCACGCTTTTCCACTTATATATATATGTACATCTTAATCCTGTTTACTGAACTTGCCCTGCTTGCTCTCTGCTCTGCACTAAGCTACACCGTACTGTACATGCTTACTCATTCATTCGGCTCTACGGCACTGCTCTTTCATGCTTGCTTGACGTACCTGTAATATTAGATAACTGTGTGTGATTTAGTAATAAACGCGATCAACCCTTCGTATTCGTCTTCTGATTTATACATCATTAGGACGTTGTCGAGTAACGGTTATCAAGACGAACAATATACAAAACCTAGGGATAATATCGAAAATCGACCACCACAGTTTTTCTCCAACCAGTTACAAAAAGGCACTGGTTAAAACACTGTTTCACAGAACAGAGAGAACATGTACTGGTGATACACTAGAAGAGGAAGTAATGAGTGCTAAAAAATGTTTGTAGAATAACAGATACCTACTGAAATTTATTGAGAAATACGGAAAACGTGAAGATTAGAAACCCGGACAAACTACAGCAAATAAAAAACCTTTTTATTCAACTTAAATTCAAAGGTGATGATGTCACATAGTCAATCATTACTATATTAAAAACTGCATTGACAAAAACTTATCCTTCATCCAAACTGATTGTCCTGTTCAAAGCAATATGTTCTTTAACACAACCAAAGGTCGATAGGTATCCCTTCCATGTTACCACCAACTATGTATACAAATTTACATATAACTGCCAAAGCAGCGACATTGGTAGAACAGAAAGGAGAGCCTACGTTCTATTCGAAGAACATATTCCGAAAAGTTTAAGGTCAAATGGATCAAAAGTATTCAGTAGTGCCTTCGCAAGACATCTTAACACAGGACATCAAGTCGATACACTGAATTCCTTTAAAGTAATTAACAAACAATCAAACTCCAACCTTTTGAAATTAGCCAAAGTGATAGCAATCAAACGTCTATAACCAGATCTATGTACCCAAAAATAGGCAGTAATAAATCTTTATTTGATCTGGTAACATTCAACCCCATTTTTATTTATTGCGTTGCTTTTTCAACTCTTTTTGTTTAAATTACATCATTGTCATTTTTCTTTGATTCATAGCTGACTGATTTCAGTTCATATCCTTTATTACCATTAATCTATTTTCAGTTGCTTCATTACACAATCATCTAATGTTTGCAAACTCCATGACTTTTAACCCCTATTTTAGTGTTCTGGAACTTTCTCTCGCGAACTTTATTTATCCGAAACAAAAGTTTTATAACCTTATTAACTCTATTGAAATCTTCGCTACATCATGAAACATATGTACATCTTTAATCACCCTCGTATGTATGAGTATGTCAATATCTGTAATAAAGTTGACTTTCAAATATTTTAGGTTGTTAGCAGCTGATGAGAACCTAACGAAATAAAATGAATTCATATTATTCTACACTAATCTTTGTTCTTACTCTCTTTAAGATAATAAAGGGGAACTATATGTGCAAATTTCTTTTGCTTTAAATTCACTTTACAAGAGATATTTTCATAATACGACAATCGTTTGTTGAATAATTGTGAGTTCTTATGTAATGGGATATTAATGAAGTCCATCAATTCGGTAATGTGATCAAATAGACTGTTATATTGATTCTTATTGATCATAGAAACTTATTTATATATCTAGAATCCAGGTTATATTCTAATTAGCATATATCTTAAGCTATCTTCTAAAGATCCCTTAGCACATTTGTCAAGTATATAGTTTCATAAGCTGAATCATACAATCAATTATATAAAATTAAATTAACCCCTAAATCTAGGTAATTTGAAATAATTTTTTCATTCGTGATTCATAAACTTGCTTCATCTATTCTTATTGACATGTATTTGTATACCAAATGGTTTGGTGATAATATGTTTAGTTTCAGAGTTGCATATGTAAGCTTAAAATTCAGAAAAGAATCTTAATTTTATTTAAGTGGAAGATACGCTGCGTGAATATTTAACAATCTACAAAAAAAAAACACAACTAAGTACAGTAACTGTTGGTTACGTATTCCAAATATATAACACTGGGTTACCAAAGTGCCCTCATCCTATGTTCATAATCCTTATATTTTTATGCATGAATAAGTGGTTCAGTTATTAACAAAATTTATTAATCTGGTGACCTTACTAACAAACCGAAAATATATTTAAATTCCAAATGAATGAAAGTATCTTAAGTGAATGATTTAACTAAATTCTGAGATACTTAAGTCGACCACTTGGTAAGATCTGATGTCATATTTAGATGTTACATGTTTTGATTGGAAGAGCAAATCAATATGCACATATATTCTTTAGCTAATGAGAGAATCCTTATTAGTTTTAAATTCAATTTAAATTGCTATAAATTACCAATCACCATATGCTTTTTACTAACACTTGAAAACTCCGGTAATCTCAACGAAATGTAAGATATTATTATTACTATGGTTGAAATCATGAGTCAATTGAAACTAGACCATCATGGAAAACCTGGAAGCACTGGACGGCCGTTTCGTCCTATTTATTCATGATTTTCAACCATGAATACAATGAAGTAATTTTTTTAAAAAGTATTATTTAATCATCAGAGCTTATCCAAAAGCTATGAAACAACAAATAAAAATTTTCTAATGCCTACCAGGAATTCTGAAATTTTGAATATTATGAGAAGGGAATTTTGTGAAGATTTTAGTAATTTTATTTAGTTGAGATCATGAGTCAATTGAAGCTAGACCACCATGTAAAACCTGGAAGCACTGGGCGTCCGTTTCGTATTTCCTGGATTTCTAGTGAGAAGCAGTAACTAATGGAGTTCAACCAGGTCTGTTGGGCGATATTAACTCATTGAAGACATTGGTGAATGGTTGCTCAATTTCGTGGGTTGGTTGAAGTTAGACATTAACACCATCGGATGCCGGATCATTGGTCTATCGGTTAAGTGCTTCGGCTCGAGACTGGAAGGTCCTGGTTTGGAATCTCGAGAGGCAGGATCATGGATGCCCACTGTTGAGGAGTCCCATAATAGAACGAAACGGCCGTCCAGTGCTTCCAGGTTTTCCATGGTGGTCTAGCTTCAATTGACTCATAATTTCAATTATATAAAATTATGAATATTCGTTTAGATTCGGTTTGAGAAGGAAAATTATGGGGGAGAGACAGATCTGTACTATGAAAATATCTCATGATCGTTTTCAATAAATGTCATGGTTGAAGCGTACACATTTAATTCTTGTAAGACAAAATAATATATATATATATATAATGAATAGTTTTCTTACTGTTGTATATGAAAATCGTACACAAGGCGATAAATAAAATCCTTGAATCTTTCGAAAATATAATGATAATGAATTTTGGACACTGGAAAGGTAAATAAAATATATGGTTGGTTAGTTTAGAAAATACAATTCTCAAGCGTTTATTGAATATTTCTACTAAAGCAAAAGATTATTAGATTTGAATCATCGGTACGTTTCCATTAACTCAAAAATTACTTAGTTTCCAGTCTGAAACCGAAGAATGTTCTAACAATGAAGTTATCTGCGTGTTCAGATAACACTCAAACTTAGGTCATCTTATGAATTTAAAATGACAATCATATCAATGACATTCTAAACAACAAGTTCAATTTGGCACAGAGATATTTTAGATTTCTTTTGGTTTAGAACATTTCGCGCTTGTTAACGTACAATGCACAATCTACTATGAGAGCACAATGATATCTTGTACAAATCTTGATGTAATGTTGTCCAACTCATTAAACTATAATCAAATAAATTATATGGGACTCACTTTTTCGAGGTTTCATGTGGTGGTCTTTTGGCCTAAAGAGAAAAGAGGACAGATAGTTACGTTTTTGATAAACCATTTCTATTCATCATCAGTCACATAGTGAAATATATTCTGAATAACATATAAATTAATTTATAAAGCATTTATTTAAATAATACAAGTGTTATTCTTGTATAATATTTATGATACTCGTGAATAATACTGAGTGTAATGCTTTGAATAATTGTCACTTTTAGGAGAGCTTTTAAAAAGGGGATGTTAAGTAACTACACTGTAGACCTAAGCTTGCGGCAAAGTTTGGTAAGATAGAGATATTTCAACACTTTATCTTGGATGAAGCGGCTGATTTACAAAATTCGAGAAATTCGAATAATTCACTTCTACATGGAGTTTATGCTGATGATGTTATGCATAAGAACAACGAAAGCTTCTCGACTGAACCATCCAATTCAGAGAACGAAACTCCAACAAATGTTATGAAGTCCTATTGTTACATATCAGTTAGCAATAATAAACAATTACGTTGCAGAAAGCATGTGTAAATAACCTTGTAAAAATCGAAAAATTAATTTTTACGCATAGTTTTTTTATCTGTTCACTCAATTCTTTCACAGATTATTGGGTCATATTGTCTGAACAGAGAATCAAAATCAGACTAACCTATTACAGAACACTGTGTCATCATCCACATAAATTATGCATCATGAAGTAAAATGAAAGTAAAAATTATCATGTTTGATCATTTTAATAGAAACTTACATCCATAGACATTTTTCTATCTGATGGCTTTTTAGATTTTTTATCCATTTCAAATTTACAAGCCTCATTTTCTTTGACTTGGAATTTCAACGAAAATGGTACTAATGGAGGTAGGGTTATTCCAATTATTAACGCTACAATAAACTTAATAAAGAATAAACAAGATGTTATGAATGATCTATGTGTTAGCTAAAGTTTCAGAATCAAAGTCATTTTAGATGCCAGGATATATATTTTTTCTTTCATTTACAACATGAAGCAATTGTAATTTGGGTTAAAAATAACAATAAACCCAACAGTATTGTGAGTTTCATTGACAAAACCTGCGCCTTATCATTTGAAATTAACGATAATCTCCGTTTAGTATGAAGTTACAGTTTATTAACGAATGACTATTGAATTAATTATGATTTAAACTTAAACGTAGCTTACAACATAAAAGCATAGATACCATATTCTTGAGCCTATCATGAATGAATTCTAATTATTATGCTCCCATGGCTTTATTTAGTTACTGATAAGTTACTGATTATTCTATGTAATAAATCAGTGTTAACTGTATGTCACATTAAAGAAGTATAACAACTGTAGTTGTTTATGAATATGGCAGACCCTAAGTTTTAAGTTGTAAATTTAGATACACGGTTTTTTTGAAGTCCAAAAGTATTCCCAAGATAATTCCCGAAAATGAAATCGAATTCCCGCTAAATTTAAAGATGAATTATTAGTCCTTGTTCTTTATGTATCTATTTTACATTCAAACATGTAGAGAAGAATTAACTGATGGAAAAAGGAATTCAATAATCTTGTCACTACGGTCTTACACTAATATACACAGATCTTACAACTGATAGCAAATTAATCATCAATTAATTATTGATTATGATGAACAGTATTTTAAATCATCTACTGGGACATTTTGTGAAAAAAAATTATTCAAATATTATACCGGAAACATTCCTGATCTTGGATCAATCATTCCATTCCAAACACGTTCAAGATATTGTTCAGAACACTGATGTGAAATGAAACTCATGGATTTTCCTTCTGCAGCTAGCATAAGACATGACATACGTCCGAATAATTTTCTTTCAAGTATAATTGTTTTAAATGACAAACTTTGATTGTCATTATAACATTCAGTTAATAAACTATAAGCTTTTGATTCAAAAGATCTGAAAAAGAAATGAAATATATGGAAACATAGTAACCAATGGAAGTCATGTTTTATCACAAAGGGACATCAAACGGAGAAGCACTGAAAACTGGGAGGGGGCATTGGATAGCTGTTTTGTCCTAGTGAGACCTCCCTTATCAGTTAGTACTAATGATCCTTTTAGCGACTCAAAACCTAATAGCAAACATAGTGTTTGTGAAGTAGAATTCGATGGTTTACATTTCTAACTTCAATCAGTTTTGTAATACTATGCAACTACCATTCATTGATATTTAGGAAAATAGTCTCATTTGCTATAAAATGAAATCTAAAGTTTGAAGGTATTCATTTTAAATCTCTCTAATCTATTTGACTGTGATCATATGGTTTCTTGTTAAAACTTGATTTTTTTTTATCATCATTTCGAAGTAAACATTAAATATTTTGAAACTTATATCACTTAATAACGGATCCCAAAAAAATATTTTCACAAAAATGATTTATTAAAAAACATAAAAGTAAAATAAAACTTTCATCTATGCAGATCAATCCGATCTTGGTCTATTGATTAGTAATCACAAATATAGTTTAATGAAATATAAAAAAGATTATCAGGTATTTGACAACTGTTTTG
Organism: Schistosoma rodhaini; assembly: GCA_944470415.2. NCBI lineage: Eukaryota > Metazoa > Platyhelminthes > Trematoda > Strigeidida > Schistosomatidae > Schistosoma > Schistosoma rodhaini. The sequence goes on from OX104036.1 coordinate 47,141,870, forward strand.
TTGCTAGATACTTTTAATAAACTATGGTGATAGAAGGGGTACCTGGAAATATACAGAATATTATACTACATATATAATGACGTGATATTAGTAAAACTTTTTACACGTTTTGACATAACATTTTTAAAAATAATTTTTCACTGTTTATCAATATCTTCTTTTATTCTATATTATATACAACTTTATTTTACACTAAACAGCTGGCGTTCATGCCAAACGAATAGAATTAATAGTTGAGCATGATTAAATGTTGATTTTGTGGAGAGGTTTTTATAATTTTATGTATATACATAATAATTTCGACTTTCATTATATCTTTCAAGAATTACGGATAAAGATTTTAGAAGAATATGTTCAACCTATCTACTCTCATCTTTAAAGATTTTTACAGGTATATTCTTACATCTAATTATGTCTGACTTTAAATTCACATGGTATTGTTTGTTTGAATCTTCCTATTGATGTTTAGGATTGAAATTGATCAGTCTCTTATTGGCATACGTGCATACTGTGAGTATTGCCTCGACATAGCCTTAATTAACAAGCATTGTGAGCAAAGATAGATAGTGGCTAGCAGTGAAATCTGCGATACACGTGTTGTCCTATTTGGGACTCGTCAGCTGGATACACCTGCATCTCAGAGTTGATGTTCACTCTAGAACTCCAACCCAGTACCTTTCGCTTCAAACGCCATCGCAGTCCTAAACATCAATGGGAAGATTCAAACGAACAATACTAAGTGAATTTAAACTTCGCCCCATTGCACAAGCAAGTGGCTATCAGGAATAAGTAGCTGAGTGGATAACGTGATGGCGTTTGAAGCTAAAGGAACTAGTTTCGAGACTCAGAGTGAACATCGACTCTGAGATGCATGTACATTTAACTGAAGAGACACAAATTGGACGAAACGCGCGTCCTGGATTCCACTGCTGGTCACTATCCATCTTTGCCTATATGTCTAACTTTGTTTGAAGTTCATTGCGATTTGTAAATAATTACTCTTTGTCGTTTCCGCAAAAACATTTAACACAAAGTAATCATATAGAAAGCTATTAAATAACATAATCTTCTGAGTTTTATATCTTGTTTTTATATTTTGAACTGTCACTTTTTATCATTACATAATTCAAAGTATATATGAATAATATGATAAAACAATTAACCAACACAACTCGTCTTCTTCTATATTCTGAAAATAAATTTCGAAGTAAGTTTTATTGAAACTGATAAGAATAACTTCTTTATATGCTATTTCATATACTGAGGCTGACAGACATTAATATATATCAGGTTCAAAAAAATCTTTATATTTGACTGTCGCTTTCATAGTTATAATAATTTACAATATATTACGGAATGAAGTGTATTGGGATGGCTGTTACGATTTACTAAATTAATCTGTGATGTAAGATCGTCGTCTTTTTTCTACATAACAGGTAAATTATAAACACCAGTCATAATACTGAAATTAGTATTCGGTGACTATCAAAAACTATTAATCATACCTTGAGTATTCAAACATTCCTTCTCTAGTCACTAAAGATGTTGCATTCATTGCTAAACGCCGTAATAGTAAAGCAGCAAACAATGCTGCTGGAAGTGGATCTTGAACTTGTGTCCAAAAATAATCGGCTAAATTAGCTCGTTCAGTTAATAAAGCCCAAATAAATAAATCAGTTGCAGGATTCTCAAATATTTGTGCTTTTGGTGCTGAAATTTAAGGTAAAAACTTGAAACATGTAAAGGAAAATTAATGAAATAATTAGCATTTTACCATTAATTAATTACTTTCACTGTTCTTTCTTATTCAGTGAATGATAACTATCAATATCTGCTTAAAAGATTTTTATTTTATTATTTTCGATTTAAGTAATGCAAAATGTCGTTGGTAAACAGAACTTCAATCCAGATAAACGGCCGCTAGTTGAGAAAGTATTTAATCTTTAGTCTATAAAGTTGTTTGTTTATTGTAAATAACCAGTGATTCAAATTTTTTTCAAATTTTCATATTAGATCGTTAATAACAATCCTGTAAATGGTTTTCCCAAGTTGACATTTATGAATATAGTGATCCTGCAAAATTTTGGAAGTTGATTTTCATCATGGGGTCTGGAGAAGCCCAATCTAGGGACTGAGTTAAAGATTACTTTTATTGAAAGATTTAATTCATGATTGACCTCATTGAACGAGATATTAAATAACTAGTTGACTACTTATCAGTGGCTGTTATTATGCTGTTTAGTTTTAAGTGATGACTTAATTTTATCATTTAAAAGCTTGAATCCCACTGAAAGAATCATGCCTTTTCATGATTTCAGGTACACACTGCGGAAGAGCTTCAACTAACGTGAAAACTAGATTTAGATCACCACGATATTAAGTCTTTTAGTCTGATGGCTGAATTATAACCTGACAGCTGTAAATATTTACAGAAAATAAAACACACGATATTGACAACAATTGCGGGCTAATCAGAGTAAATTGTGTTTTTTGTGTAAGTATCCACCCATCTAATCGTTCAAATCAGTTTAGGTGATCCAAGTAATTTAGAATTCAGCTAAATCTAGAAAAATACACCACTGGTGAAAAGAATTAAAAACGACTTGATTACCTTATTTTCTAAATTCGTCCTAATGTCATAAAGGAAATTAATTTTATTAGATGATATATTCCTAATATGTCAGTTTAGCAGTCTTTGTAGTACTAATATTGATTAGCATTTCTGATATTGCCCATTTAATTGAATATATTTTTAAAGTGTCTTTAAACTGAACCTTACTTTCCTAACAGTTGGTCGTAATTTTTAGTTATAAATGATTAAAAAACAAACCGATTTGTTGATCACTACCACATTTATTTCATTCATAAATACTCTAGATGTTCAATGATATTCCTATTCGTGATAAGAAATATTCAAGTACTGATGTTCCTCGATCAAAGTAAGTTTATTTTTTAGTCAAATACATCAGGAGATAAGTGGCACAAATCATCTTTACAAGGAATTAAGCTAATACAAAGTTTTGTAAACAACTAGATATCCACCAAAAAAACAGAAACTAACATTTCCTACTTACCTCCAGTTGTTATCAAGAAAAAGTGCGGAGCCATATAAGTCGGAAAATATTGTCTACCAACAAGTTCACGTAGTGCACGACCGATCAAATAAAGACTAATCTGATCTGGTATCTATATGATTTTTAAAAAAGACTATGACTTATATTTATTTGTGTATATAAGTATTTTCAAAAACCAATAAGTTATTCAGGGTAGGATTGAACTATACTACCGATCTTTGAACGAATCTTAAATGACCTTGAGAAATATTAGCCAATCAGAAGACAGTTAGTATACAGTAAAAATATATTATACAAAACCAAAGAATTAAAGTGGAAACACTTCTTTTACATGGCTCGAAAACTTCTCAAGGTCAGATATAGGTTCAGAAGTTCTAAAATCATAGTGCATGCGGTACAGGAACTCATCCATATGGCTCCATAGTAGTCGACCTCTGAAACCGTGATAAGGTCTGAAAAATTCTTTTAGCGTCGACCACATAGCTTCAATGATGTTAGTATATTGGTATGGTTTACGGGTTAGGGTTAGAGTTAAGGTTTAGGTGTAGGGTTTGGGGTTATGGGTGATACTATAAATTATGGACAACCTTTAAGCGACGCTAGAGTGACTCTGAGAGTGTCAACATAATATCTAAGACCAAATGAGGGTTATAAACCTGTGTAAAAAATTCAAATTATGATTTACAGTTCATGATTAAGGCTAGGAATTATACTTAGGGTTTTCATCACGAACTGACATCAGCTATAATGCCAAAACTTTATTTATCCAAATGGATAATTGAAGTTCGCGCCAAAATCTTATGATCACTTCTATTGTAGACGCTAAATTATCACGTTTTCCCTAAAATCCTCTGTAAACCGACCGTACGTAAGCATCAGGTACCGAACTTAGCGCCGTGACCTTGAAAACTTGCGAAAGCTTCTGATTGGCTCGGCAGTATAGTTTAATCCTACCGTTATTCAGTAGAGGATATATAAAATGTTTCAATAAGGTTAAACTCCTCTATTAATTGGGAAATGAATAATCACATGGATAACTATTTTTCATAATTATCATATCAGTTTATCAGAGAATTCATTTCTGGTACCGTAATCTAAAGAGATGAAAACTAAAAGAAGAATAAATCAACTATTCTTGGATACTAAGTACACAATAATAATTCAACTTGACTTATTCATAATGAAAGATAACCTAGTCCTAGTACTCTTTAAGGAACTGGTTACTTTAACATACTATACTGAACTTCATCTATATAAGTGATTTCCGAAGTAATTAATCACTGAGTTTTTTAAGTTTAACGTTAATTAGCTTCACTAATCTTGGTAAGATCACTGTTGTTTGAATTCAGTTATTGCTCATTTAAACTATTAGGGATTGCTATTATTTGTGCTGGGCTAATAAATGCCTACAACTCATTTACTTATTGATCACCTTTGAAAATTACAAAATTTGATATTTATATGCTTATCTTATCATATCATTATCTGAATTCGTATCCGATTACTAACTTGGATGGATTTTCTAAAATTTATGGAGCACCAAGGTCACTTATAGTTTTATATAGATAATCTGTGTTTTTTTGTGTTCAAACTAGGTCTGAAGTAATTCTTCAATCATGTTAACACATTTTTATTTATTTCAGATTGGCAGATTAAGTTTCATACAAATAAGACAGTTAGCTATTGTTGATTTACTTTTTATTGGATTCTTATTTGACATTGTGAATAAAAGGTTTATTTTATGCCATAATACGATATTACTATATTGAGTAGTGTTAAATCTAAAATACAATATGTCCGTTAAGAATGGTTTTAAATAACGTTAAACAATAGTGGATAATAATAATAATTGATTTTTAATACGTTTTTTAGTATATTTCGAGGGCACATTTTCCCTTTCCATAAACTAACATAAACTGGCAAACTATCGTAAACAAATAAATTACTACTCAACTGTTTAAAATCATTTTTTTTTAGATTTTTCAGTAATCGATATCTCCTATCAGAAATCAACTGGTGATGTAATTTATTCCTAAAGTGATTGCTAAATTTCGCTAAACCATAATTCTTTGAAATATTAGAATTTCCGATGGTTTAATTACTAAACGTCAATAAAATGTGATATTTATTTAGTATGTTCATTAAATTGAACACTATTAGTATGTTTATCTTATTACATCAAGTACTGTTGTACCTGTAGTAAACATTATGCATTATAATAATGAATGAAAATCTTACTTTAACAAATGCACGAATCACATTAATCAGAGCTTCTCCTGGATGCTAAATAGTATATAAAAAGAAAAGATTATTATTGATAATTATTCCAATGAAATTTAAATGAAGACAGAACAAATATTGATGCAGAATAGTATGAATTCATTATATTTCGTGGTTTCTCATCAGCTGCTTACAACCAAATATGTATTAGAGTTTTAGTATTGAGAACTAACTGCATCCAATGAAATTGTTAGTTATCAATATCCTTTTTTTTAAAAATGATTAAACGTATCAATCATATTAATTATCAAAAGGGACAATAAATAGTAAGTAGTTAAAAGGTGATTGTTTCAATCTATTTATTTTATGGTCAAAAACATACAGTCTTAGTCGTCTGAAATCTTATTCGAAATCTGGTAATTTATTTGAATGATGAACTACTTGTTTCAGTGTTCTATATCAAATTAAATTTCCATAATACCATTTCTAGTAATCGGTTGTACAATGTATCTCACAATTTCGTTTTGATCTGTATTTTATTGTGCCATTTTATTTACAGTTACTTCCATATTGAAATAAATATGATGAGAAAAGAGATGGAGACTTAAAGCAGTCAATATAACAGCGAAAATGAAAAGAACACTGAAGCTTGTAAGAAACAGTTCAAAGATATGCAAATGATGTATTTGATGTATGATTTTCTTATTTTAATAAACCACTGTGTGATTATGCATTAAAAATAAATTGGTCATCCATATCTGAGTGTTCGTTCACTGAAAGTATACCCAAATATCAGCAATCCAATGTCAAAACATATTAAGTTTCTATGAATAACCAGTGTAATTGATATGTGACTTTTGTTTGGTATCAAGATTTAAAAAATTGTACGATTATGGGATATGATAATGGTAAAAAAATCAATTTTCAGTAATTGAGTTCATGAATCAATTGAAGCTAGACCATCTTGGAAAATCTGGAAGCACTGTACGAAAAAGCTGTCTAGTGTTTCCGGGTTTTCTAAGGTGTTTTAGCTTCAATCGGTTCATGAGTTCAACTATTAAAAACTATCACAATACGCACAAAACTCCTTTCTGATCAAAAAAATTACTTCTCATGTGCAATTAATAACTTCTAATCTTCTTCCGTCAAACTTCAATCTTTCCAAATGATACCATTTGAGTATGCATGTTAAGATAATGTTCCAATTATTTAACATGATTTGACTTCCTCTTTGCTAATGGAACGATACTCAATAACTTTAAAACATTTGTGATATATTTGGCTGAGGTAAGAAGATGCCTTAACAAACTCACCTTTCAGTTAAGAATAAGAAAGTCCATATAATTGGGCTTATGGTGAACCGATATTAAAAAAGTGTATTATTCAAAATAATTTAAATAAACGAATCATATCCTTTAAACAACCCAATAAAACCATTTATCCAGATCTTAAACATCCTTAAGATTTTATCCATATAACTTCAGTTTTAAACTTGTTGTGCTAACGAGGTATGGCGACTTGGACCGATGCATGTATTTGTCTGATCCTACGTTGTAGCTGACTGACTGAATGACTTTAATATTGTAGACAAAATAACTAACAATAGAAACCTTTCTATAGCATACTAAATTAAAATCTTCACTGATACTTTTCTTCAACTTACATCTGAATGAATAGATTGTGTATACAGTAATTGAAGTCTTTCAGCAGTTAAATAATTAGATAATAAAAATCCTTTCTCAATAAATACACAAATAAATTGTACTTTATTTGATAATAACAATGCATTCATATGTTTCACTAATTTAGAATTCTAGAATAAACAAAAAAATAAGATAAGTGTTTATTTCGGTTTTTTTTATTTATCTAAATATCATTTAAGGTATATGAAAAAAAGGAAATAACCTCAAGTAAACAACAAATATGAACAAATATTCTGAATGATTTCAAGCAAAGGTGGATAGTACCTAGCAGTGGAATTCAGGACGCGCGTTTAATCCTATTTGGGATTCGTCAGCCGGATGTACCTGCATCTCAGAGTTGGTGTCCACTCTGCGACTCGAACCCAGTACCGTTCGCTTCAAACGCCATCACGTTATCTACTCAGCTACTGAGTCCTAATAGCCACTTGCTTTTTTTCGTGGAGATTTAAAGGAATAGTTTCATAGAAATTCGGTACCGAATTTTAGTCCATGAAACTTATTTTAAACACATAGTATTTGATTGTAAACAAAAGTCGATGCATGTATGAAAACATTGAAACGTTTTTAGATAGCTACCAAGTGGGATTTTATATATTCAAATGTATAATAACCGTTTGCTCAACAATGGAATAGACATTTTTAGGAATCTAGGGGAATCGATAATTAGGGTTTATCTTTAGAACATTGTAACTTTATAATAAATTTTCGACTAATTGAACATCTAATGTTTCTACTACCGAACGCAATGGTGTTTCTTCTTCTAGTTAATTAACTATAATAATTTTCTATTCATACTTATTTGCTTGTCTCCTATAAAATATATATAATTCATATTTATGATTACTTATCTTCACATAAGTAGTATATAGTGAGGATCAGGCATAAAATGTATTTTGGCAGAAGGTCGATAAGGAAAGAACAGAAGAGAAGCGCAATCAGTATGAAAATGCATGAACAATGAGATCAGAGAAGTTGGACTGATATTTACGGAATGAACAATCAAGATTGTGACAATTGGTTGTTATTTTGCAAATTAACTGTTTACTGTATAGTCATCAGATTTTAGTGAGATAGTTTGTATTTGCACTTAAATACATTATATTGTCTCCAGTCGTGTTTTAATTCACTACAATCATATCTTTGGTCTACTTTAAATGAGAGGTTCCAAAAATGAATGCGAAAGTAATCTAATGATGTTTTGTTATCGATTTCTGTCAGTAATGAAGTTAACTTCAACTTGATCAGTCCCTCTCAGACCATCAAAATGGATAGTAGTTAAATTGAATTTGAGTATTCACTTGTTAAATAACTATAAATAATTTTCGTCGCGAAGATTAAATACATTTTATAAAGTTCAGAGTTTTGATATCCAATATTTGCTGTAAAGATAAACAGAAATAAGGCTTTCAGGTAAAACATGTTTATAGCTAATGGATTGATAATCAGGAGAAAAATTCAATCAGTTTATCATAGTCAAATAATATTAACATTATGAAAATCACTTAACACAAATAATAAAACTGTAGTTGTCTTGTCACACAAACGTTCAACACATTGTTAATAAGCCTACAATATAAAGCTAACAACTTGTATTATGAGATTAAAAGACATTATTAGAAATTCATAAACGATATTTTACTTACATCCCACTTCACTCCTTCCATAAATACTTTATCTCTAGCAATATCACTTCGATTTAGAGCAATAGCAATAGAAAGAAGAGTTTCGTTAAGTTCATCTGGTTTTTCATTCTCCTTTATGGCTAAAATATAGATATTATTAAGTAAACATTTTCTGAAAAATTCCAGGAATTTTGGATTTTCTGTAGTTTTACATTTCTAGTATCAATGAATTTTAAACAGCTGGTAAAATATTATCTTGTTAAGACAATTCCCTCAAGTTGATAGTAATAATTTTATCAAGACATGAACTGATTATCCATAGTTCCAATGATAAATATATTATTTACTTGGGTACAGATACTAACGTTCTATCTTTTTGCTTTAATAAAATAACGTTCCTATACAGATTTTTTATTCCTAACTTGATTGTATTTCTTGCGTTCTAGTTTTTAAAGTTAAGTGGATCAAACTGCAGTTACATCAAACCGCCTATGTATTGATAACATTGAACTATTCTTACATTACAATAGACATTTACTGAAATTAGATTTTGACTTATTTTCTAAATGATATCATGATGGGATATACAGTTGTCACTGTGCAGGCCGTTTTGTCTTATTATGGGACTCCTCAGCAGTGAGCATCAGTTGAAGTTAGACATTAACACCGTTGGACGTCAGCTCAGTGGTCTATCGGTTAAAGGCTTCGGCTTGAGACTGGTAGGTCCTGGGTTCTAGTCTCGCTCACGAGAGCGGGTTCGTGGATGCGCACTGCTGAGGAGTCCCATAATAGGACGAAACGGCCGTCCAGTGTTCCCAGGTTTTCCATGGTGGTATAGCTTCAATTGACTCATGCTTATTACTATGAAAAATACTAAATTTCCACAAAACCCATTCTTAATTATTAGTTGGCTTAATTGCCCCTCCAAGTAACGTCGATTTATAATGAAAATCAGCTTTAAGTGTTATGACTATTCATTGATCTAGTGTTAATAATATCTGTTTAAATGATATTGTAGTCAAGTTTTGATATCGGTCATTTAAATTGAATAAAGAATTATTTTCAAAAAGATTGGATCTAGCACTTTTGTCATTCTAAAGTGTTTGCTGAATTATGGAAAGTGTCATTTGTTTTCTATGTTACTCCATTTGTGAGTAAACTATGGATTAACATCCAACACATCTTCACCCAGAAAATGTCTTATAAAACCTGATACTACTATAAACTGTTTAATAATCAGATCGTTTACCAACCTATACTTAATAAGCATGACAAATTAATATCCCGAAATCAGTGAAATTTCTGTGAAACAAATCATTCGCGCATTCACTATATGATATGAAGGTGTAGATTTGTAAATCCTTCATAGAAATCTATTGGCCACTCCATACGGAGTGAAAACACTCATTTCATTGAATAGTTACCGGCACTTTTAATTGTTAGTTAAAAGCGCTGGTATTTTACATTTATTCTTTTGGAAGATTAAATATATTTCAGTCCCCGTTAGGTTACTGAACTCCTTGATATTACTTGCATTCCCAAGTTCATTATTTTTAGGTTACTGGTTAGTAGTAGATCAGTTAAGTTTTGAGTATCGCTTATGCATTAATTCACCTTACTACTACTGACATTGGCTATTTCAATCGCTGAAAATACTGTGGCTTTAATGACTGAAAAATTTGACTGAAAACTCTCCAACATTTAAAATGTAAGTGGTAAGTTCTAAAGACACATGTGAAAATGTCCGAACGGATGAAGAAGAATTTAGATGATGAGTCGATATAGGGTAAATCGTACATTTAAATTCTGTAGCTATGCACAACTTAAAAAAATGTGTGTCTGTTAATTTTCGATAAATATTTAGGGACAAAGTGATAAGTTATTATTAGAAATACCGAAATACTCAGGTACTAATACTCTGTATCAAGCTGAAATATTCACATGACTTTTACTTTAACTTATCCAGAAAATATTTAATAATAATTAAAGAAGAAACTTACAAGGATTCATTATTAAAGATAAAAGATGATAATCTAATTCACCATGTTCATCTTCACTTTCTGCTTCACAGATACTAAATAAATAGGTTTCCTCTAAAATTTCTTGAATCATCAATACGGATAATTCTGGATGTGTAATTTTATCCCAATAATATTCCATAGTTTGCTTAATACTGCAATTATAAACACATTGAAATGAAGGGCAATTTAATCAACAGAAATATATAAATAAACTTAGAAAGTTTTAGTTACAACTAAATAACTGGTTATAATCCTGTGAGGAATATTAATAATCAGAAGCAAAGTTGGATAGCGGCTAGCAGTGGAATGCAGGAAGCGTGTTTCGTCCCATTTTGGACTCTTCAGTTGGATGCACCTGGATCTCAGAGTTGATGTTTACTCTGGGGCTCGAATCCAGTACCTTAAGCTTCCAATGCTATCGCCTTATCCACTTAAGTTCTGAGAATTAAGGCAATATACAGGAAATACTTATGGTATGCTCATAGGCTAAGAAACCATCGAAAATTTAAGAGTTGTAGATCTCTATTGGGTACTACTTTATAGGTCTTATATTCGCTGCACAATCCAAATGTAATGGATTTAACATCATTGTAAAATCATAAATGAACATTTTTATTTAATATCAGTACAAAGACTTCCTTGTCGGGATTGACTCATATTAACTTGTGGTTTAACCTCGTTAAATTATGAAATACATGTCTAATTGCGATCGCGTTTTTCAGTGGGATATAAATTAATAAACTTTTAGTACTATGTTTATTATGCTTCAAGAGAGAAGCGAGTTTATAAAAGAAAGAGAACATTATCTATTTATACATTCTACTGGATTATCTTAAATTTTTCATCAAACTAAATATTGTTTACAGGATGAGGATTTGTGGAGATAGTAATAATTTTGTTAGTTGAGATCATGAGTTGATTGAAGCTAGACCACTATGGAAAACCTGAAAGCACTGAACGGCCGGTTTGTCTTAGTATGGGACTCTTTAGTAGTGCGCATCCACTACCCTACACGTGGGACTGGAACCCAGACCCCCCGTTCTTGCGCGTCAACACTTAGCCTCTAGACAATTGAGCCGGCATTCAACGGTGTTAATGTCCAACTTTAATCGATACATGATCTTACACAATCCTTCATCCATAAATATATGATGATTTCTTTGGAACAGAAAAGGTAATTGAAATTAATTATAATGCTATGTGATACACCTTGCTTGTATCTCAAAGTTGATTTTATTCATAGCACAACATCTCAATTCTAAAATAGAATCTCAAATTACATGTTATTTCTTATAACTAAAAAATATGTGTAATCAGTTCCTTTGAAAACAAAACATACTTTCCAGGTGATAATTGAAATGTTTCCGTTCCAGTTGACCCTTCGCTGATTGATTTTTTATATGTAGCTTTAAACCCAAGTTCAGTGTCTTCAATACATTGAATTATAATATCTGCTAATCTGCCCGTTTCCTGTGGAAATAAATCAGTGAAAAATATAATGAGTAATAAACAATTTTTAATCCTTAAATGTACATTTAAAAATTCATAATCTTAGAAATACTTTTTAGTGAAAAGTCTATTAACTGTATAGTAAACCAGAAATATACAAAAGGTTTGATTTGCTATATATTTACCAGAAAACATTACACTACTCATAAAATGAATAGTGGGTAGAAAAGTATTTGATTTATGTATAGTTTATTTATTTACATAATTCACTAACTTTAAGAAGTACAACAGGAATCGTATTTTTCATTGTTCCATATATTGCCTTAAGTGTTGATTCGTCTCCACCGGAAAGAAATGCACATACTTGGATTGGAGCTGTAAAAGAATAATGATAATAAAAGAATGGAGTATAAGTGCTCTCATTTTATTGATGTGATAGGCTGAAGTGAACCAATCAATTAATATTAGGTTGGTTAGCTTAATATTTAATTATTTTGTTCACTTGGCTGGATCTAATTAGGTTAAAGAACAAAATCATAATGTCATGAAGTACTCAAAGGCTGATTAGTATATAAATCAGTTTTAAAAGTAAGTTGATGAATGAACACTTCAATGGTTTGATCTTTATATAGTTAAGATCATGAGTCAATCGAAGCTAGACCACCATGGAAAACCTGGAAGCACTGGACGCACGTTTCATTTTATTGTGGGACTCCTCAGCAGTGCGTATCTTTACTTAAAATATCGATTGTTGAAGGTTTATCGCCTACAAAACTTGAATCTTGATGATGTGTACCATCCAACGCCAAGCCTAGGTCAAAAACTAACCAGTGGTTACGATAGTCTTTTTAACTAAATTAGACTTACAAAATATAAAATCGATTCAGATATGATTGTTTCCAAGTCGCTCGAACGAAATTTACTTCCTCCTAGACATTCGTTAGTACAGAAAGCAACTTTTCAATCGTAGAATTCTCATATATATATATATATATATATATATATATATATATATATATATATATATAGACGCAGTAATTTACTGGGAATTATTTACTTTATTTTATTTTAATAAAACAAAAATAAAAAATCACCTTCTGCCAAGATTTGTGATGAATCATCTTGAATTAACTTCCACTTTTTGAGGATTAATTCTATTGAAGACCTAAAGTTATATTCGTAATGGGGTACGAGTTGTTTGGTTGTATCTACAAAAATGTATTGAGTGAGATTTGGATCCAAAACAAAGTGTTTGTTGTTATCTGTTGCAGTTGAAGAGAATGTTACTGAGGAAAGTCCCTAGGATAAAGTACAGTGTTTAGCAAATATGAAAACTTTACAATACATAGTTTTATACAATTACTACTTTAATATGTTTCACTAGTATAATTAGTGTACTTGAAATTTGTCAAATAGTGTGTCACCAAAAAATATATGTTTGGAACAGAACAAATGTTTCTTTGATCTGACATAAAGTCACTTGCTTTCAGTATTACTGCAGGTACTTTCTGTCATAAGGTGTTATTTCGAAATCTGTTAGTGTTTTTCAAACGCTGTCAATAACTTTTTAGTCCATATTTGTTGATTGTTAGAAGCCTCCTTTGGACGTATGTCACTGATTGTTCAAACTAAATCTTGTTTAATATGGTTATTCTCCCACTTAGATCAAGATATTGTGATGGAAAGACAAATTCAATCTGCACGGCTTGGTGTATTTTTATGGTATATTTCAAATAGTAAGGTAACAGAAATATTTAAGCAACTTAGGTTAATTTACTGAGAGCTAAAGCGAATAAAAGTAATATTTCGATATGTTACAGAAATACGAAAATTGAGTTATATGAAGGAACAATAGGTTTCTATGTCAGCCCAATCATTAAAAATTAATTGATAATTACCAGAACAGGTTAAAAGTAAAAACTATTGATTTTGAACGCATATAAAATGCATAAGCTATCTGATGGCGAGTTCTTCCAAGAAATTAGCGATAACTTCATGTCATTTCTTATATAACGATTTCGAAGTTACTTAAAAATTATCCCCGAAATCTCCTGTTAATGTATGCCTTGTAACAACTTAGCGTTGATCTTGACTCCTTATTCGAGGCCGTGATCTCAAATGAAATCTTTTACTCATCTCACTGGTGCCATGTCTAGAAAATAGTAAAGGTTTCGATTATCTGTTCTAAGAAACGTCACCACTTTGTTTAAAAGTCTTCTCCACTTTAGCTGTTTTGTGTAGTAACGTGTGTTATCACCAAATTGTTTCACGCATACATTTGATATTTTCACTGTAAAGCGTTTCCAGTCTGAATCCAGTAAAATCTAGAACTACTATTTGCATTCTTTAATAGAGCAACAATATTCCACTTGTGTATTTTAACTTACGGAATAATCGTCAGGTACAAATATTTTGTTGTCTGATATAAATTTCCAAGGTGTTATACCAATGGCTTCAACTTGACCTTCTCCATAAGCTTGAATAAAATCTTTTACGGCGCCACTAGCTATTCCTGAAAGACCACGTTTGGTGCCATCAGTGATAACCCATGTTTCTGAATTGGATTTAAAAGGATGTTTAAATATCTTTTTATTTTCCATAGAACACTTTAAATTATTTTTCAAGATGAATGTATACCTGAACAGCGAGGATTAATCTCAATATTGCTTTAATATAGGCTATTTGATTAAATCATTTCGCATAGGTTTTTATTAAAATCTCATCATCGTAGGAACTACTTACACTGAAATATCAAAATATGTCAATTGAAAGTATTGATCTAGGATGATTCAAAACTATAAATTTTCCAAAACCACTAGCTATTGCTAACTGTATTGATACTTATCAATTATAAAAACATCAGAATCGGAAGCTCGTTTAAAAAAAATCCGAAATATCACTATTTATTTTAAGTGGGACAGATACTGTCTTCAGATAACAAGGACAACAAATGAGTTATGAACTCTGAGAAAAATTTCGAGTTATCTTATTCGTTGATGCAGTTTTTGAACTTCTCACTAATTAAGATGGTAACTGGGTGTATCTTATAATTGGTGTGACTGGTCAGCTGCAATGATTTAATTGTTTCCAGGACATGGAATTAAAATTACAATGCATATCTTCATATATAATCAGTAAGCTATCTTGAAGATAATAAGTGCAAATTAGATTATTTGTTAGCCGACCGGTCGCAGAATATAAGGACAATTAAATATGGACGTTCCTTGCAATTTCCGTTCTGAAGTCAAAATTGGAACATGAATTTGGTTGCGTCAGCCTAAGTCATCCGCTAAAATATGCTTATGGTTCAGTATTTCTAGACGTAGAATTCAGTTAACAAAATAATTAGAGGAACATCCATGTATCACATACTTCCATAGAAAGTTATCAAAATAACCATATACTAAGATTGTGATATATTAGATACGAAGTGTTTTACTAATTAGTGATTGAAGACTTTGAATTGCCGAAATGTAACATTTCCTGTTAAGATGTAGTGCTATAGGAAAATTGATCGTGGAGGAAAAGAATTACGAAAGTATAATCCTATATATTCCAAAATTATTTTCAAACGGCAAACCTTCGCTATGAATGTGGAAAAGTTAATGTTCCTGACCGGGATTTCTGTCTATACATAGTGAATTTTCAGGTAAGTTACGGTTTTGATGTTATTTCCCAAAGTTAATTGTTAAGTTATGTTTTCCGCTAGTCACTCATGTAAATAAAAAAGTAATATTGCAAAAGAAATAAATCAAAGATACAGTAAACTGGAGTAACATTCGATATTATGAAAAACAGAAATGAAGTTGATGTTAATATATGTCATCCAGCGATGAACGTATTATATTGAATATTCCCTGAAGTTTGTGTAGTAAACCACAAACTGGGCAGCAGCATGTTTATATCAAGACCTGGAGTTTTGTATTCTCATTCAAAGAAAATCCTATCTACTTTACGAGACATGGTTTTTGTCCGATAGATTGATTAGTCCGTCACCTGATATCAGCTTATTGAACAACTCTGGATAGTATTAACACGACCAAACCATCCAGCTCAGAGAACAAAATTCCATCAAAATCATCCATCTGAGTTACAAATCTTCACCATCTCAAGTGTTGAATTGGTCTCCATAATATCAGTTACTTAATATCTTTATAAAAGAGTCATATTTCTAAGTTAAGCAAATGAAACCCAACCGTTATACTTTGATGGTCTACTATGGAAACAGTATATGAACATAATAAGACCCCATATACGGAGTCCATTTTGAAGTTCTATAAAATAGTTGTTTTTTTTAAAGACAGATTGAAGTTTATGAACACTACTGAAATAAACAGAATCTTTTTTTTCTTTAAATAATATTTTGATTTTTCTGTTCACATTCCATTAGCGAAATGAATAGAAATGAAATACTATTCATTTTTATCATAATTTTTGTAATAAGCTTTACGTTATTTACAACATGTTTCATATTCAATGAATTTCATTTATTTTGCTCTGCAAGAAGAGTAAACTGAATATCCTCAGAAAGAATATTTTATATGTAATCGTTTCATTACTTACTTGTAGATTCGCTAGCTTTCCAAATTAAACGTCGTATTTTCTCACGAATAACCTTAGAATCAGTATAATCACCATAGAAACTCAATACTAATTGAGGACGTGATAAATTCCAAATTTTAGTGAAAATATGCATCATATTTTCTGGATCTGTTTGGTCCGAAACTCGAATGAACTATTTACGGAAAATATTTTGAAAATAATGAGATAAATGAAATTCGTCAAATATTCGAATCTCGTTAATCTGTTTAATATGATTATTCAAATAAATCTTGTTTGCATTCGTATAACAGTTCAATTATCAAAATTATAATCTCTAAGTATATAAGAACTTTCACCTAAATTAGAGCGAACAGTTTCACAGCATTTGGGCGTCGAGTTGATGTAAGACATTAAATAGGAATAATATATATCCCATTATTATTATTAGTGTTCACATTTCCTCACGGAATTAGTACTTTAATAAAACATTTTCATATATATAAGATTGTACAGCTTGATAATAAATTCGTTGAAAAGAGATCCCTTCGCTGAACTTCGTGTTTTAATAATATATTTGTAAAATCTCAGCGAAGGAAATATCCTTATACTCTCTAATTTTTTAATAGAAGCATTTCGATAATCACTAAATAGGATTACCAGCTTAACATTTAATGCATTATCACAGAGTACTATAACGAAATATGAAAACCATACATTAAATACATTATTTGTACATCTTCCTTCAGGTTTCCTTCGCATGCTCCGTGAGTTTTCCATTTCTATTCTTATTACAATTCCTCTCTGTTTACATTTCTGTTCTCTTTGACTGAATCTTCCCAATCTTCTACTGACAGGTATTCCACTTCTGATTGGTGTTACAAACTACTTATATCAGTCAACATAAGTTGCATACACCACAAAACCTACGTCAACGATAAGTTCTTCCGAGTAGAAAACTTCAAAATTTAACATGTATTAAAATAAAGAGTAACTTGAAGTCTTATCAGTCGACGACCAAAAAACAAGAAGAACATATAATTTTAAATTTTTAGCACAGTGCATTTAATATACACCCATCTCAGTGATGAAGAAGCTCAACTTATGAAATAGTGGAGATAATTTTCTTACAAAGAAAAAGCTGCATCAGCAGAATTATTGAGAGTTCGATGATATTATTTTAAATAGCGAATTTTCACAATGAATTCACTTGGTATTGTTTGGTTGAATCTTCTCATTGATGTTTAGGACTACAATTCATCAGTCTCTTATTGGTATATGTGCATACTGTGCATATTGCCTCGATATTGCCTCAAGTCACAAGCATTATAAGCAAGGTGCAAGCGCAAGCAAGTGGTGATTAGGACTCGGTTGGTGAGTGGATAAGGCGATGGCGTTTGAAGCGGGCAGTATAAGGTTCGAGTGTCGGAGTAAACATCAACTCTGGGATGCAGGTACATCCGGCTTACGAGTCCCAAATAGGACGAAACGCTCGTCCTGGATTCCACTGCTAGCCACTATCCATCTTTACTTATAATGCTTGTGAATTAAGGCTATATCTAGACAATATGCACAGTATGCACATATGCCCAATAAGAGACTGAACAATTGCGGTCCCAAACATCAATGGGAAGATTCAGATCCAGAATAATTTTTAAAAAATTTAGAGAGAAAAATGTTGACTTAACTATTCAATGAGTATAGATATTTTTAAGCATTAATTTAAATGTCAACAACTACTCAACAACAACAACAAAGAACATCCTTACATTAGATTAAAACAATAAATTCATCAAAATTTAACATGATCGAAAATTTTTTGATAATTTATATAAATAATAAAGTAAATACTTTTTAATTAAGTAAATTAATAAAGTAAAATACTTTTAATAAAGTAAAAAGATAAAAAAATTCTTACATTTGGAGAATAAGCACCTGTAGGTAATTCAATATCACCGAATGTTTTTGTTGGTAAATCATAATATTTTATTTTACCATTTCTTAATGATTTAAGAAATTGAGGATTTTTTGTTATTTCTTGATGTTCAGTTAATGGTGTATTACATACACATAAATCAGGAGAACTGTTATATAAAATAATTAATTAATAAATAGAAAATATTAAATATACACTGTTTTATTTTACATGCAATGAATAAACTATAATAAATAAAATAAAAGCCCCCAAATGCCCTGGTACGGACGATGGTGTGGAGGGCCAGCCCTCTCTCTCGAAACGCTCTCACACGGCCACGCATATACAGCCTCTGTCAGGAAAGTCCTACTCACTGCCTTCTCGTGGCAAGGGTGTTGTTTACGAAATTGAGAGGATGAAAAGTGAATGTCCGGCGCTCTAACTGGGTTGGTGGATGTGGAGTGTCCACCTAGGGGAGTTGGAAAACCCTTATTCCAAAGCAATAGTGCACATGGGCTCCAGTATCCTGAGTGAACAAATGGCGTATGAACCAACCGTCGGTCATCGACTACCATGAGACTGCATCTCCTTACGATGCTCCACTGCCTTGTGGATCAGACTTTTAAGTGTGACCCCTAAGAAAACCATCTGATTCGGTCTGGGCACCCGGGCAGTATCATAGTCCTCACACAATTAAATGAAATGACAGTTTCGTGTGTGGCGCATATATATCTGGTGCCTATTTGCACCAATATTTATGTGTTCAAATAAATAAATATGAATAAAATATGAATAATAATTAACACTAATCAGTAACCAGTAAACAGAATTAGAAAATTTTTCAGGAAGATTATAGCTTGATTAAATTTTTAGATTGCAATAGAGTATTAGATACCGTTTACTTGTAACTTCTTAAATTACCCTTATTCTTTTAGGTCCTCCTGATGAATACAAGTGTAGATTAATATACTTACTGAATGAGAAACGGTGCACCCGTATGTTCATGTAAATTTCAGGAGTAAGTGTGGAAATTTATCAGTATTAAACTATCTGTATGTTATGAATAGTTTTTTTGAC